>CM046875.1:65500382-66881895 GCA_025667525.1 Glebionis coronaria
GATCAAGCCCTCCACTAGTAGTGCCAAAAAGAAGAAAGTAGAAGCTCACCATAGGAATGTTAGTTCAGTTTTAAATAAGAAGAATCATGTTAAGACTAAAAGCTCTGCGCCTGTGTAGAAGCCTAAACCATTGGTGAATTCTGATTTAAAATGTTGGAATTGTAATGAATGTATGTTTTCCCAACGTCATGATTTGTGTCTTATTGATCATGTGAATGAAATGAATGCCATTAGGAATGGTCTTGAATGGAAGCCAACAGGTAGAACTCGTGCCCAAGTTGGCTGGCAATGGCGTCCCACTGGTAGGACCTATACATTAGATGGAAAAATGTGCCCTTTAACTAAGAATGCATCCATTGAGGTTAGGTCTGAGAGTCCTTTAATTAGGCACACTAGCACTAAAGTATGGAAACAGCGCCCTTTAATTAGGTCAGCCCCCACTATATTGCCTATCAGTGAAGAAATACCACAGGATTTAAGCCAACTAGAATCTAAACCACCAACTAGGAAGAAGAAGGTTAGGAAATCTAAGAAACCTAAAGTTAGCAAATCTAAGATTATTAAATCTGTACCTGCTAATAACAAGGAACATTCAGATTCCGATACCTCTACATTGTCCTCGTCTGGTGATATTTTCAGGTGGTCCAAATCATCCTCTGGTATTTGGACTCCGGTTGTTCAAAGCATATGACCGGAGATCGCTCGATGCTCCGAAATTTCGTCAGCAAGTTTCTTGGTACAGTTAAATTCGGAAATGATCATATAGCAAAGATAATGGGGTATGGTGAATATCAGATTGGAAACGTTACGATTTCAAGGGTATACTATGTAGAAGGTCTTGGTCATAACTTATTTTCAGTAGGACAGTTTTGTGATTCCAACCTAGAGGTTGCTTTTCGACAACACACTTGTTTCATCCGCAACTTGGAAGGAAAAGATTTGTTGAAGGGATCTCGTGGTGCAAATCTTTATACCTTGTCCTTACAAGACATGATGGCCGCCTCTCCAGTATGTCTTCTCTCTAAAGCATCTAAGACCAAGTCATGGTTATGGCATCGCATATTATCTCATCTTAATTTTGATGCTATCAATCATCTGGCTAAAAACGAATTAGTTCGTGGTCTTCCAAAGCTCAAATTTCACAAGGATCATTTATGTTCCGCGTGTTCAAGGGGGAAAAGTACCAAGAAATCATATAAGCCCAAAGCTGAAGACACCAATCAAGAAAAACTTCATCTCTTGCATATGGATCTTTGTGGGCCAATGAGAACTGAAAGTGTGAGCGGTAAGAAATTCATTCTGGTTATTGTGGATGATTTCTCCAGGTTTACATGGGTTAGATTTCTACGTACAAAGGATGAAGCACCGAAGGCTATCATCACTTTTTTGAAATTCATTCAGGTACGTTTGAATACTACTGTCCGCCGTATTCGTACAGATAATGGAACAGAGTTCGTCAACCAGACTCTTCGTGATTACTATGAAGGAGTTGGTATCTCACATGAAACATCCGCTGCACGCACTCCACAACAAAACGGTGTCGTTGAAAGACGGAATCGTACGCTTATGGAAGCTGCTAGGACTATGCTAATTTATGCGAACGCTCCATTGTTCTTGTGGGCAGAAGCTATATCTACTGCATGTTTCACCCAAAACCGTTCTATCATTCGGAAACGCCATGGAAAAACCCCTTACGAGCTTCTACATGACCGTCAACCCGATGTCTCATTTTTTCATGTGTTTGGTGCTCTTTGTTATCCAAACATTAATAGTGAGAACTTGGGCAAGCTTCAACCGAAAGCCGATATAGGTATTTTCATTGGTTACTCACCCTCCAAGAAAGCATACCGAATTTACAACCGTCGTCTTGGTAAGATTGTAGAAACTATGGACGTAGATTTCGATGAGCTGACAGCGATGGCTTCTGAGCAACACAGCTCTGAACCCGCGCTTCATGAGATGGGAACCGGTGCTATTAGTTCCGGATTAGTTCCCAATAATCCTACTTCTACATCATTTTTACCACCATCAAGGCCCGAGTGGGATAAACTGTTTCAACCGTTGTTTGACGAATTGTTTGATCCCCCAAATGATGAAGTTCTAGCACCTGTAGTGATAGCTCCAATCCCTGAAGTTGTTGCTCAAGCAAATGAAGCTTTATCTAATGCATCTTCAATTCACATTGAACCGGATGCACCTTCACCAAGTGATTCTCAAACTACACCTGAATCGTCACCCCTACTTGTGCCTAATGATGTGGAAGAGGACTATTGATCACGATTTGGAATATGCTCACCTGCAAGAGCTTCTTTTCTTTGGTGTAGCGATACCTGAAAACCCTTCAGCCGCGTCTACCTCAGAAGAAGCTCCTTCTATTGTTCACTCCAGACCACCTAGGATTGAAAAACATAGCACCAAATGGACAAAAGATCACCCAATTAGGAATGTCATTAGTAATCTAGATCGACCAGTCTCTACACGCCATCAATTACAAGAGAGTGCACTCTATTGCTACTTTGATGCATTTCTCTCCGAAGTTGAACCTAAAAATTGGCAGCAGGCTATGACTCAATCATCTTGGATTGAAGCCATGCAGGAGGAACTAAATGAATTCCAAAGACTTGAAGTATGGGAATTAGTTCCTCTCCCTGACAAGGTTAACATCCTTACTTTGTTGTGGGTTTATAAGGTTAAACTTGATGAGATGGGTGCAGTATTGAAGAATAAGGCTAGATTGGTCGCTAGAGGATATAAACAAGCCTTGGGTATAGACTTTGAAGAATCTTTTGCTCCTGTGGCAAGATTGGAGGCGATTAGACTATTCCTTGCGTATGCTGCTCATATGAACATGATCGTATATCAAATGGATGTGAAGACGGCATTTTTGAACGGTGAACTAAGGGAAGAAGTCTATGTTAGTCAGCCGGATGGGTTCGTTAGCACGGAGTTTCCTAATCATGTGTACAAGCTTAAGAAGGCTCTCTATGGGTTGAAACAAGCTCCACGCGCGTGGTATGATCTCCTCTCAACATATCTCATTTCGGAAGGCTTCTCCAAAGGCAAGGTGGACCCCACTCTATTCACTCTCAAGGAGAGCAACGACATGATTCTGGTACAAATTTATGTTGATGATATAATATTTGCTGCCACTAACATAGAATTGTCAAATCGCTTTGAGAAGATAATGTCCACACGCTTTCAGATGTCAATGATGGGAAAAATCTCATTTTTCTTAGGATTACAGATTTCTCAAAATCCCAGAGGCATCTTTATTAATCAATCCAAATATGCTCTAGAATCGTTAAAGAAATATAACTTTGATAATTGTGACCCCGTGGACACTCCAATGGTGGAGAAATCCAAGTTAGATGAAGATAGGAATGGGACTATTGTCGATCCAAAACTTTACCGTGGGATGATCGACACCCTTCTCTATCTGACTGCTAGCAGGCCTGACTTGCAATTTGCTGTATGCATGTGTGCCCGGTATCAGGCTCGGCCTACCGAAAAGCACCTACATGTTGTGAAAAGGATCTTTCGGTATCTAAAAGGAACACTTCATCGTGGTCTATGGTATCCGAAAGATTCCTCTATTGCTTTAATATCATACGTAGATGCCGATTATGCTGGGTGTCAAGACACGAGGCGTAGCACTTCTGGATCTGTGCAACTCCTTGGAGATAGATTGATCAGTTGGTCTTCAAAAAGGCAGAAAAGCGCTGCAATTTCTAGCACGGAGGCTGAATACATCGCCATGTCCGGTTGTTGTGCTCAAGTCCTTTGGATGAGATCACAATTAACTGACTACGGTTTGGGATTTAACAAAATCCCGATGTATTGTGACAACAAGAGCGCCATTGCCCTTTGCTGCAACTATGTTCAACACTCCCGGGCCAAGCACATAGACATTCGCTACCATTTCATTAAGGAGCAGGTGGAGAACGGAGTGATCGAGCTGTATTTTGTCACTACTGAGTACCAGCTGGCAGATATGTTCACCAAAGCCTTAGATCGAGGACGAATCGAGTTTTTGATCGACAAGCTTGGCATGAAATCATTCACTCCAGCGACTCTCAAAGAGTTGGCAGAAGAATCAGCTGAATAGTGGTGGTAAACTATTCAGAGTATCCTTTGTTCGTGATCATGTATATTATCGTAAATATATAAACCACAAAAGAAAAATACAAAAATATAAAACCAAGAAGAACCATAAAAAATATAAAACCTACAAAACCCATAAAAAATATAAAACCTACAAAAACAATAAAAATTATAAAATCCAGAAAAACCAAAAATACTTTTCGTTTTTAAATCGGGCATGTCTTTTAGTACGGTAATATTTACGGCCTTAGAAATGTCGATCAATATTGACACGGTGCCATAAATAGAGTCCGTATAAAAGTTGTACATTTTTAAAACATGCCCATTATGGCTTGTAGTTATTTCAGACTGCAACCCGGTTTTCATATTAAAGTCACGTATTTCCTTGGAAAACGTTGGCTCACAACGGGAATTAATTTTCTCGGGCATGATTTACAAGCCAAATCATGCAAAGGGATCAAGTTTACTTTACAACTTGGTCTAACATGAATTTGTGTACGTCTCAGTGCATTAATTTGTCAAAATAAGAGAAATCTTATTGCCACCACGAATCAATCTTTTCCAAGACATTAATTGGAAATGTTTTCATCAATATTTGACTCTTTAAACAATGACTACATCTCTTTAAATAGAAAACAGGTCATCGTTTAAGGGGAGAAAATATTAAATCATCTTCGTCATTAAATTGATTTTCAAAAGTGATTGTGAAAAATTAATGGCTAAATGGTAAATAAGTGGTATTGCTTTAGAAAACGACTTGTGCTCGTTCAAGGTGATAGGACTTGCTTTAGATTTTGGAGATGTGCTAATAGGTTGCGATTGCTAAGTTGTGTGAAAGTTAATAGTGGCTAAGTTTAACAAGGGTTAAGAAAAATGAAAAGTAATAAACCAAAAAGGAAAAAGGTGTGAAAATGTAGGGTTAAAAGTGACAAGTTGAGAAAGTTGGGTAAAATTTGACCTAAGTCAAATGCAAACCCCCCGCCCCCTTTTTTCTTTATCTCATTCACTGTTTATTTATCTCCTTGCCGCCATTTTCACACACATAAGCTTTCACCAAGATCTCTAGTTTTCAATCAATCCATTTGTTTCATTCGATCTTAAAAGGTAATAACATCATCTTTAACTTATAACTCGTCTAATTCATCAGTTAAATCATATTAATTGATTCGTATAATTAAATCAATCAAGATTAGGGTTTACTCCTTAATTTAGGTTTAATTGATTAGGGTTATAAGTGGGATATAATCGGAATGTCTTTAGAAGATGTTATATTGCCTTAGTTTGCCTTAGAACTCACAAACGCGCATAGATTAAATCATCAATAGGTTGTGTTTTGAAGTTCCGGATGAACATGGATAATAAGTTCCGAATGAAGGAAGTTTTGAACAAAACTTCCGAATGAAGGAATGTTCCGAACGAACTTCCGAATGAAGGAAGTTCCGAATGAAGGACTTCCGAATGAAGGAAGTTCCGAATGAAGGACTTCCGAATGAAGGAAGTTCCGAATGAAGGACTTCCGAATGAAGAAGTTCCGAATGAAGGACTTCCGAATGAAGAAGTTCCGAATGAAGGACTTCCGAATAAAGAAGTTCCGAATGAAGAACTTCCGAATGAAGAACTTCCGAATGAAGGACTTCCGAATGAAGAAGTTACGAATGAAGAACTTCCGAATGAAGAAGTTCCGAATGAAGGACTTCCGAATGAAGAAGTTCCGAATGAAGAACTTCCGAATGAAGAAGTTCCGAATGAAGGACTTCCGAATGAAGAAGTTCCGAATGAAGAACTTCTGAATGAAGAAGTTCCGAATGAAGGACTTCCGAATGAAGAAGTTCCGAATGAAGAACTTCCGAATGAAGAAGTTCCGAATGAAGGACTTCCGAATGAAGAAGTTCCGAATGAAGAACTTCCGAATGAAGAAGTTACGAATGAAGAACTTCCGAATGAAGAAGTTCCGAATGAAGGAATGTTCCGGATGAAGAAGTTCCGAATGAAGGAAAGTTCCGGATGAAGAGTTGTTTGATTGATAGTGGTTTGCATGTTTTAATTACTTGTTGAAATATGTTATGCTTAGAAATAAGAATGATACATATCTATATGTATTTTTGTGCATCAACCTTTCATGTCTTATCTTAAGTAGATACAATGACTAATCCAACAGTACAAGCAATCCAAGACTCTAGAGAAGCCGCAATTGCTGAAGCACGAACCCTCAAGTTCATACCAAACAATTACCGGCTGAAGCAAGTTTCAAAATCCACTCACCATGGGTTTAAAGTCGCCATAGCAATCCTTGATCAATCCCATTTCAAGAATGCTTTAAGAAGTAGTGCCTCGGTGCCTTATGATTACATGTATGAGTTCTGGGCCACCAAGGAAAGCACTTCAAACAAGATCACCTTCACCCTCGACAACAAGCAGCAGACACTTAATGTTTCAGACTTCCGTAAGATATTTGGCATTCGGGATACACCCAAAGGTATGGAGTTTTCGAGGGTTCCTACTAAAGACGAACTCATGGAGTTGTTCGATGCTCTTGGATGTCCTGACATACGAGTTGCATCTGAATTTACCACTGCTAAAGTAGGTCAGCCTTGGAGAGCAATGTTGGGTATTCTCAGTAGATGTCTTACACCGAAAACAAGTGGGCATGATGCTTTGCGCAGTCCTATTATGAACATCTTCTATGGAATGTATAAAGGTGCAAATGCAGACTATGCATTATTGTTGTGGGAAGAATTCACCTTCCAACTCTTCCAAAAGAAGAAGCTTAAGACAAATTTCTTTCCTTATCCTCGGTTTATCAAGCTTATCATTAATTATTGTATGAAGAATGATGTTACTATTGATAGGCGTGCAGCAAGTCGGCATCACACTGTAGAAGCTGATCATACGGTAGATCTTAGGCATGAAGGACCATCTGGTGGTGTGATTCCCGGTCCTATTCCCGATCATCTTCTGACGGATAAAATCAAAGGCTCTGCTGATTACAAGCTACTGCTGCTAGAAATCAAGAAGCTGAAAGCAAGCCTTCAGACAGTAGAAGACTCGTCTACTACGGTCAAGAGTAAAGGTAAACGCAAGCAACCAGTTGCTTTACCAGAACCCGAAACCAAAAAGAAGAAGACTGAGGTTAAGAAGGGAAAGGGTAAGGCTGATGAGTTAGTTCTACGTGACGAGGAAGACGTTGTTGATCCTACTCTTGACAAGGCGGAGAGAAAAATGATGAAGATAGCTATTCAAAGGAGTAGGAAAGATACTGGCGGTAGTGGTTCAGGTGCGAGGATAAATATTGAAGAAGAGTACGAGGAGCCAGAGGATATTGACGAGTTTGGATCACCTGAAAGGTATTCTACTTCGAAGGAGACATCCATCCCAGTTTCAGCAAGTGTGGAAAAGGAGTTTGTTGCTCCTACAATCATGGTGTCTACTCAACCTTTAGTAACTCAACCTTTAGCAACTCAACCTCCACCAATACAACCCTTACCAACCAGACCGGTTTCAACACCATTCCTTCCACCACCAATAACTCCCATCCTTAGTACCGTTGTCACAACCGAGCCTCTTCAACCAACTCAAAGTAGCTCTGCATCATCTTCAATGGCTGCATTTGTTATGGCAGAGATGTTGGATAAACACACGGATAGCCAAAGACAAGAGATGAAAAACCTTCGAGAAGAGCTACTTAGAAGAGTGCAAAGTGAAGAAGCCTCAAAGAAAGCACAAGAAGAGATGCTTGCTAAATTCGCTGCAGAGATGGAGACGACTCGTAAAGCTCATGCAGAAGAACTAGCTCAAGTTAAGCAGGCGGAGGCTGATAAGCATGCTGCACGAATCACAAGACTTCAAGCTATGAGGGATAAATACAGGGAGCAGAAAGAAGCACTTGAAGCAACTGTTGAAGAGAGAGTAAAAGAATCTGTTGAATCCATTATGCCAAAATTGCTGATGAGATGAAGAAAATCGCAGCTGATAACTTGATGATCAAGTCATCCAATCCTTCTGAATCCGCCTACAGAATTGCTTATGAGTTGACGGATTTTGAATTAAAGAAGATCCTGAAAGCTCGAATGAGGGAACTTGGATCGTTTGATAAATCCAGGATTCAACGGGCTCTTTACAAATCCCTGAATGACGCTATCATGGAGGATGATAGGTTATTTAAAACGTTTGGAAGTGTGGTACCATACCACATTCTGCCTGAGGAAGAAAGGGAAGAAAGTGAAGAAGAAGAGGGTACTGGTGAAGAAGAGGAAGAAGAAGGAGAAGAAGAAGAAAAGGATGATGACGATGACGATGACGATGATGATGAGGATGATGATGATGATGATGGTGATGATGGTGGTGATGGTAATGAGGAGAGTGCTAAGGGGAGCAACGAGGATAGCGACGAGGATGATGATGGGGGTAAACAACCTGAAAAGGGAGATAAGGTTGCCAGCTCAAAGAAACCTGCTAAGTCTGGAACAAAGTCTAAGAAAGATGCTGAGCAGAAGGAAAAGTCTACCTCCACGGAATCCAGACGATCCAAGTGGCGCCACGATGTGAATGCTACTACGGCGTCATCGATTCCTGGTACATCTATTGCTGTATCTTTACCTATTACCACTAACCCCGTTAGTTCTGTTGTTGTTGCTCCTGTGATTGCAGAATCGGTAACTGAACCTGAAGCTGCACAACACTCACCCGTTCACGACACCGCCGAAATGCCTGAATCAGAACCAGCAGATGTTCACGTTTCCACTCCTCTACAACAAGAACCCCAATCTACTGTTCCTGAATCAAGCACACGGGATTGGGCAGACACGTTGGAGATTGACGAGACTGCACCACCACAGGCTTGGATCACGGCAGCGGCGCAATATGATCCGATCACAGACGCTGACAGAGATGTTTTGTATCTCCGTATCCGCAGTCCGATTGACTTATGTGCATTTCTGGCTCATGAGTATAAGACTTCGGTTACTCCGTCTCTGGTGAAGAGAGCGCTGAAGGATAAGAGAATTCGCGCCAAAACCCGGTTAACCCGAATGGAGTTCGAGTACTATGCTGATGAGATCCTGAAAGCTCTGAATACCGTTCAACGGCCAGGTCTTCATGAATCAGAAAGAGCTCCACCTCCACTTGATCCTACTCAAGATAATCAGATTGCTCTCGACTTCTTCGTCACCTATGATCTTGAGTATCTTCTGAAGGGTTCATCAAAGTACGCAACCTCGTTGACCTTGCTGAAAGCTGCCAACTGGGGGACAATACCCTGGATCGAGGAAAAGGTAAACCGACTCTGGGTCCCAAAGGTAACTCGTAATTATGATATGTATGCTGTTATAGGTGCATCTCATTGGGACGAACGAGTCCGAAGGGCGTACAGGGGTTGCTGCTTAGTCAATTCAGGAAGCAACGTTAGATCCGATATCCACATCTCCAGTATTTTAGGGCTGAAAACTGAAGCCAAGAATAGCTATTATAATGTGACGAAGATTCGTTTGAAAAGGGAGGATGACAGAGAATACAAAATCCAACAGGGAGATTTTTCTATCATTCGCCTTGAGGATATCGAAGATATGTTGCTTCTGATGACCCATGATCAACCCACACATATTCCTCGTGAAGACCTCATTGCCTTGAATACAACACTTCGTATGTTCACACGAAGTGTTGTTATCAAGAAACGAGTTGAAGATCTGCAGTTGGGAGTCGAAATCTACCAAAGGAAGCTCAACTTAACCCGTCCAGTGAATCAAGTTCTACCTCAACATGTAGATAGATGTCCCTATACCGGCATTTCTGTTCCGAATTGCGGCATTTTCTACTTGAACAGTCGAGGGTTAATGAAGTTTATGAGGGTGGGTGAGCTTTATAAGTACAGTGATGGGACTCTCGTATATGTTAGAGGAAAGTTGGAGCATCTTAATTCGGGTGGGACTTTACCAGAGATGACTGAGGATTGGCACCAGGGTTATCGGCAGATGGCGAAGTATGTGATTAAGAAGATAGATCAAAAGCTCCGTGAACGTAGATTGATGAGGAGCTTGGAAAGATTCGTTGGTGGAAGACCATATTTAGTGCACCACAAGCTACTGCAACGATCCATCTAATGGGTCGTACACTTCAGGTCCACTTTATATTGGTTTTCAATTGTGAATATGTATATTTGTGAATATTGTGCTTATACGGCTTGATGTAGTGTTAAGGTATGATAATTTTTTAAGAATTTCTCACGAGATTCTAAATCTTTCAAAATATATCATACTAAAGCACTACAAATATCCCTTATTAATTTAAGGGGGAGCATGCACATGTTCTATGGCCAAACATCGATTTCATTTTTACCCAAAGACCGGTTAATCCATTCAATATCCCAACTATTAATGGTTAACATTTTGGATAAGGGGAGAAAATGGGATTAAGGAGATTTAAATGATACTTGGCTAAAAGATGAAAAAGACTTGACGATTATCCAACTTAATATGTGTAAAGTACGTATTAAGGGGGAGCGTTTTTGATGATCAAAAACACCTAAGGTACGAAACTTTTGATTTCAATATCACAAGTACTTTAGGTGATTTTCAATGATTTTTCATGGTGGCAATTCCTTCCCAAAACACGCTTAATTCACGACGAATGTGGTGACAAAAGGGTGGTAGGAATAGGTTTAGTCCAATGATTCATCAGAGCCGATGGAATCTTCCCAAGGACAATTCCCTAGATAGAATTAGAAGTCCTAGGAAAGTTGGAGAAAGATTGTGAACGTAGATGAATGCCGACCAAGTACTTAAGCTAGCACTGGAACAATCACAACAAGGTGCTAGTGATGACGTATTGGTAAGCATTGAAGGGGTTGAAGAATGAAAAAGAACTGTAAAGATAAAGGGTGTAAAGAAAGAAGCCCTCCTTACAACTTAAGGCAGAAACCGGGTCAATACATATGCTATTGAGATCATTTTTGTTAATGATTCTCGGTATTGAAGAAAGACATCATGGACCCAGTGATGCAATGCACAACCCTTACCAGGTAACTCAAATATCTCTCAAAAGGTATTTGTTTTAATCACACAGAGATCAACACGTTATCTATTGGTTTATTCACTCCGAATAGACTGGTATTGAAAAGGTGGCACTCCTCTCCAGCCATCGCTCACTAAATCAAAACGCACAATCGAGTCTAGAGCCAAGAGATCATCAAAAGTCTCATTAGGACACTTTCCATTTATTCCTTGCTTTCTCACACACTATGAAAAGTAAGAGATTTTTATGAGTCCTACGCAGTATTCTTGTAATATTGCCAGAACATCCGAGTAATACGCAAGTACTACAATGAAGATGGAAATCCTGCTTGAGCCAACATCAAACAAGCTCATGGTAGGTTACACGTGCGGTTCTTTTAGAACCAATCTTATGAAAAACTGGAAAGAAACAGTGGTTTAATTCTTAATTGAACTTAAACTCGTTCCAGGCCTCTACGCATTATCATATGATCTTGCCAGAACACTCAGAGTGACTCTTTATTGATCACAGTGACGAGTGGAAATCCTTCTAGTGTTAACATCAAACAGCACTAGGTAGGTGACGTGCAAGATTCTTTATGAATTGAGCTCGTGACAACTGGAAAGCAACAATGGTGAAAATCTTAATTGAAATTCACTTGTTCCAGGTTCCATGAATTGACGGCTTCAAATCACAAGGATAATTTATCCAAGTGATTCACTCTTTATGTTCGCAATCAGCTTTGGATGGTCGGATAAATAGAACGGGTTTACCCGCGAAATCCTGTCAGGAAGTTACTTAATTGAAACTATCCGTCACGGGTACGATATCTAATATCGTCCAACGGTCTTCACCGACCGGAGGTAAAATGCTACCGAATTAGAATAAAATGTTCAAAGCCATTTTATTCGTGTCGTTGCTGTGTACCTGTTAAAGACGGTGGCGTTGCTGTGTACCTGTTGAAGACGGTGGCGTTGCTGTGTACCAGTGAAGACGGTGGTGTTGCGGTGTACCTGTAGAAGTCGTTCCCACATGCTTATGTTTTTCTGCATCAAAGTTCAGCAAAAAAAAATTCAAGAAAGTGCAAAATGAAGTATTCCGCTGTACCAAACTCTGAAGCTTTCGAGAATTCAACAAAAAGACATAAGTGTGTGGAACATGGAGTCACGAGGAGGCAAGTTTCACAAGAAGGAAAAGATCGCACGTAAAGGCCAAAAGAACAATGCTCTCAAGCCAAAGTCTAAAAGATCAATAAACATATTCACAACAAAAAGAAAAAGAAGAAAAGACTACGAGCTAAAGAACGAAGACTTAGTATAGTATGCTAGGTTTAGAACTTTGTAACGTGGAGTGACCTCCCTTAGGGGGAGATTGTTAGAAATACGTTTTTACGTATATTAGAAGTATCGGTCACTCCACAATATTATTAATGTTGTAATAGCTCGTAGTTAACAAATAGTTAATAGTTACTTATTTAGTTAAGTAAGAACCGGTCCATGGGCTTGTCATGGGCCGACCCAAGTCCATTAGTGACTTGGAAGTATAAATACCCCTTTCCTCCTTGGAAAGGGGTTGGTTGTTGTTCACTTTTAGTTTTCACTTAATAAAATATCACATAGTTCTCTCTCACTTTCTCTCTCTAGTTTCTCTCTCTAGAAAACATCAACCCACTTCATAGATTCATAGGTTATCAAGATTCTACAGATGTGAAAAATGTTGTTGTTAGATGTGGATCGTGTGTTGATGTATCAATATTAAAATCCACTAAGAATCCTAGAAAAATATTCTAAATTAAACCAATCACTAATCTTCGGAATAATCCCCTATTTTTGGAATAACCCTATCTTCGGAATAAACCTATATTCGGAATAACCCTATCTTCGGAATAACCCTATCTTCAGAATAACGCTATCTTCGGAATAAAGTCTTTCTTCGGAATAAACTTGGATCTTCGGAAAAAATCTAGATATTCGGAGAAACTATGGTTTTTCGGAATACTGGGATATTCGGATAAAGGCTGGTTTTTCGGAATACAAGGATTTTCGGATAAAGGATGGAATTTCGGAATACTAGGATATTCGGAATAATGGGTTTTTCAGAGAAACAACAAATCTTCGAAATATTAAGAATTCTTCGGATAACTGTAATATTTCAGAATAACTTCTGGATCTTCGGAAAAATATGATTTTTTCGGATAAACAACTTTTGGAGACTTTTCTTCATAATACTTAACCGTTTTCCGAAGAAGTAATTTCGGAATTATAAACCCTTGTCCGAAAAAGTAATTTCGGAATTATAAACCCTTTTCCGAAATTTCTGGTGCGATTCTTAATATACAGTAACCAAAGAATACTCAAAAATTACCCAAAAACACGAAATATTTTTGTGATTTCAACCATAATAATCAAACCGAATGCTTTGTTTACAACTTTAAACCATAAAATCACAAAAAATTTTCAAGATTTGAGATGGATTATCCTAAAACACCCACAAACCCAATCAAAAACTAAACAACACGAATCAACATACCTTAAATCATCCCATGGCTCTTGATATCAATTGTAGAATAATGATAATCTTAGATCTAATCAAAAGGGTTGTTGTTTTCTAGAGAGAGAGAAACTAGAGAGAGAAAGAAAGAAAACTTGTATTAAAGAAAAATATGAAGTAAACAACCAACACCCCTTTCCATGGTGAAAAGGGTTTATATACCAAGTCCGTTAGTGGACTTGGGCTTCCGGCCCATGAACATGCTCATGGGTCGGGCTAATGTAAATAACAATTAAACATATACTACGAGCCTATAACTATATTGTTGGAGTGACCAAGACTTTCTTAATAGGAAAAACGTATTTCCAACATATGGGTAGGACGAATTGTATATTGGTTGTTCATTTGGGTAGAATCATTTGGATACTTTGTAGCTATGGATTCTAATGTTTGGTAACTTCTTCTTTATTATTCAATGTAGTTTATGTTCATGATTCATGGTGATTCTTGTGTTTAGTGATATTGTGGATGTGTTGATGCTTGTCTTGTTCATATGTAACTTGTGATATATGGATGTTTGGATATTATTAGTGCTTGTCATTGGATTATGGTGATAACATTATATTTGGTTGAATTGGAACTTGTTCTTGTTTGTCAATTTGGTTAATCATTGTTGAGTCTATAATGTCAGAATTTATTCTCAATATGGTTGATTTCAATTTGTTAACCGACTAATGATTTGGTCTTGTGCTTGTGAAAATTGTGCAAGAGATTTAATAAACATAACAAGTAATGGTTTAATCTAGATTATAGGTCGAAAGGAGTCTTTTGAATATACTGTTTTAATCATCTTTCAAGTAAATGGAACTTATCAAATTGATAACACTAAGTCTATGGGCCGAAAGGATTCTTGTTATTAGTTTAGGCATAAGGCTCATGAGTGACCACTTGATTGAGACTTATGTATACTTGATTTAAAAGAACTAGTGTCTTATTATTGGTTCTATAGGTCGAAAGGATTACCTTTAATATGTTTTCCAAACTATGCATCCATATGTCTATATGATCATTTGACTATACATGTATGTTCTTTGTGTGCTTATGCCTTTAACGATTCTCATGGTGGTGTGATCGTGACAATCATACTTACCATTGTTACAAACAACTACACTTGAGTATAACCAAGTCCCATGGGACAACCTTGACTTACCAACCTAATTGAAACATGACTAGAGTATACTTGCTCGAATTTGTGTTCCTAATTATTATCGGTAATTCTTGTTTATAAATTTAAAACCCAATGTGTGGAAATATCGCATATCAAGTTTTTGGCTTCTTGTCTAGGATTTGTATTTGCAATTCTTTTAAAAAATACCTAGCGTACGAGCACATCATATATCTTAATAAAAGATGATCTCGATGTCTAAGCATGTGACCCCTTAGGCCCACGTACTCCCGACTGTATAAAATACTATCAATGACTTATGCACATTCCAACAGCTCCCACTTGCAGAAGTCTACATCATAGTGTATTTTAATACTAACATTTACATATAGTCTAGCAACACCATCAAAGCTCCCAAAAGTACACGAGTTTGGTTTTTGGCAAACAAGCTCAGACTTATGGTATAAATTACTACATCGCTTTTGTTTTTGGTACGGTTAACGGTGAATATGGAACAAAAGTCATTTCATGTATTTCGATTTTGTTTCTCGTTTCTGTAATTGATCAAGATTACCAAATGTAAAAAGAAACTTTTTAACTACACTTTGGGTACGACCACACAAACATCTGATCAACCCTACTAGGGCCCCAATATCTATCAAACTCCATTAATGGAGGAACAAAATCTCAATTTGACTACAAGTACCTTTCACATATGTCAAAGAAATTTATGAAATAGGTTATATAACTATCCATTTTACTAACACAACGTTTACTCTAAACTAAGAAATGCTATCCATCCATGCAAAGATCCACTTACATCTCAATTGTAAGGATAAACAATACTTTACCATTTGTGTAATCTCTTAATGATGACGATCCATAAAGTAGACTTACACATTGGGGTAATCTAATTATTCAATCACATTGAATAACCTATGAGTTTGGAAGAATCATCTTTTATGTATTTTAAAATAAAAATAAAACCAACCCTCATATTTGTCATAGTTCGAAAATATTCCCATATTGATGATTGACAAAGGATATTTAGAATGTATATAATACATATAAATATGCAGATATATTACATCCACGGATTAAACATGTAAATGTAAGACACAATAGTATTTAACGAAAACGATTATACCTCGTATGCCAATTCATTGTCTAATACAACTACTTAACCCTCCCTGATCCAAATACCAATTTAAGATCACTACATGATAATTCTACTTAGAATATTATCATCTTAGTCACAACATTACAATTGTTGATAAGGCATAGATTCTTACAAACTAGAATACTGATCTTGTGGAACTTTGAGAATACTTATTCAAAATCACAAGTTGTGAAATTCTATGAATAATATGATGATATGTTAATTCTATGCGTGTACTATGATGACATATCATATTAATTATCACACTACTTTTCGTAAGAGGTATACAACGTTTATTGAAAATTTTCATCACTATAGTTTCCAAAGCTACACAGTATTCTAACTCTTTAATATATAATGCAACTATGCTTGTAAGCATGTTAATTATTAGCAATGATGTTATCCATAATAAAGACTTGCTAAAACTGAATTGAATATTATCGTAATTAAAACAAGCACTAGCATATACCATATAACTATGCTATTATTATGTAAACCTTGAACATTCCTCAACAGTGATTATGATATTTAAACAAAGTCTAAGTTTGTAAACCATAATTATATTACTATGATTATCACTAGGTATATCAATAGTACTTCCGTTACTGGGTCTAAGAATAAATTCCTAATCTAACACTCATTTGAATGTTCCTACTAACGTCTTTTAATTAGATTCTAATGTTTCCAACATTCCTTCTAATGTCTTCTAATTAGACTTTTAATGTTACTAACATTATTTCTAATATATTTGAATTAGAATTCAAGGTTGTTAAATAACCTTACATTCATGCAAAAAATACAACTTATCCCATGTACAGTATAACATGCCCTTAATGAATCTTTTAGTGGGTCTTAGGCGTTCATTCATGCATTTGATCTTAGTAAGTAAGATTCGAGATTCTCTCAATGATTATTTATATCGTCTTTTAGACTTAATTCACCACATATGTTAAGCCTTAACATATTTCCTAAGGTTGTACATTTCATTTTCTAAAATACTTATACGAGACTTTATTTTACTCTTAAGAACAATTTATAAGATGAAATCTTGTTTCTTATATGTTTTGCAACATATTCAATTTTGGAGAAACAAAACAAAGAACTCCCACTGGCTTTGATATTTTCTCATGATCAATCTTATTTATAATTATAAATCAAATCTTACAAGTGATTGAGTTTACAAATAAACTTAAGACTTAGCTCATTTAGATGCATGCTTTTAACCCATGTGTGGATTCTAGCATTTTGTATAAATTATAAAGATTATTTATGGATTCATAAAACCTTCTCATAAATACATATTGTCCTCACAAGGTAATCATGCATCAAAGAGTTTTGCAATCTAATTTATCATAACTTTAAAAGTTAAAGCAAGTATGACAATTATAACATCTTTACATATTTATTGTTTGCAAATGTAGAAATTTTATTCATAGTTAATTTCTTAAGTATGATTTAAAACATATATCATTTACCTTGCAATAAATAAATATGCAACATTGTCCTAATGAATCTTTCTAACAAGGAAACACATTCTCAATCTCGTCAAATAATTTATCTTCTTTTATTTAAACTTGGCTTTCACCAAAACCATTCCTAATTGTGTTTTACACTCGTCTAAACATCCGTTAATCGAGTTTTGAACCAATTATTAGTAAAGCTTATATCCCGCCCAACCGCCCCGTTTTAATAATTTTGTGCCTTGTTTGTATTTTTATTCACTCCGGTTAATTCTCAAACCCCGTGGATAGAACCCGAAGTCTAGAAAACCATCCGGTTTAATTAGATTTGGTACAAAACCTCTATTATATGTTTTTATTTAATTTAGTTAAATTTTTTTAATTAAATATGTTTTATTTTTATATTTGAGAAATATGTTGGTGTTGAGAGTTTGTATACATTTTATTGGTTGTGTTTAATATAAAAAAAAGAAAAAAATTTATGAAAACCATTGCTCGAAATTTATACTATTTGTTTCCCGGAAATTTTTGCGAGTAGTAAAATTTTTGAGTCATGATAAAAAAAAACAAAAAAACGTCAACTAATCATATTCTTATTTCTTAAGACGTACCCTACTCGTTCCCTAAATATATTTGCGAGTTGGATAAGTTTTAGAGCAAGTTTTTGTGAAAGAAAAAAAAATAGAAAAAAATATATATAAAAACTCATAAGGATCAATTAGCTCTCAAATCTCATTTCTTTTAGTTGTTAAATTTTATTTTTTAATCTTTCTTAGTATTTCCATAGCACCCAAATAAAGTAAGTTTTTCTTGTCTTAAAATTATTAGTCACTTTCTTATTATAAAAAAAAATAAAAAAAATTCACTTGCCGCCGGCAACCCCAAGGTGCCGGCCGGCATTTTGGCTTCTGTTCCAACTTGCCGCCAGCAAACCCATGTTGCCGGTCGGCAAGTCCATTTTAAAAAAAACAATTTTTTTTTTAGTTTTTCATATTTTATTTTTGTTGAGTCGTGTTATGTTTGTAAGTGTGTAGATTGTTTTTAATTGTCATATGTATGATGTTTATAGATGCATAATGTTTGTTCTTGTTTGCGTTTGTTGTCTTGTGTGCTTGGTTCATTTTGTTTGCATGTGTGTTTGTGTTTGTTTAAGTTCATGTGGTTCATGTATGAACTTTGTGGGTGTGTTCGCTGGAAACCCTCACGAGACTACAACTCGTCCACTCGAGATACCGAGGGATTTAAAGGCTTGTTGCATATGCTAAATGCAATCGTGTTGCCTACGAAAGTGTGCTTAATAAATTCACGTGTTTTGTAGTTTAGTTTAATTTGCAGGTTCAATAAAGTTTATGGAGGATGGATTGTTCGTGTTGATGGATTGTATGTGTATACGCTCATTGGAGATGAAATCGCTTGATCTTCCTTATTTGTCATCTTATCATATGGAGATAAATTGCAATTTCTTAGCCCGGGAAGTTTCGTTTCTCTTGGACTATTTATTTATTTTCCTCACTTTTCACGCTTTGAAGTTTATTTTTAGCATTGACTCCAATCCAAAACTTAAGTGTGAGGGGAAATAAATAGGAAACCGAAACCGAATTTTCAAAATATAAATTTTTGGGCTAATTATAAAAAAAAGATTTAAAAAGAATAAAAAAGAGGGAAAGTTGTATACTTGTTTGCCCTTAGGATCTAAATGTTTTGACACATTTGTATGTAGATATATTTTAATAATCATCCACATGGTGTAAAATTTAAAAAAAAAAAATAAAAAAAAGTAAAAAAAGTTTTAGTGAGATCACACTTGTGTGATATAAGTGTATATGCGTGATAAAGAGGCAACCTTAGGAATAAAACCCAAATAGCTTTTTCCAATTTTATCTTTAGCTAGTTTCATCGATTAGCTAACCACCCATATTAACCCTCTTGTTAGCACTCTCGTTTAGTGCTAGATACCCTTAGAACACCCATTGAGCCATTCTTTTCATTTTTGTTAAATCCAATAAAAAGAAAAAGAATATCTAACCTTAAACCTTAGTCTAACCCTTGTCGAAGTCTAAATGGTGGGTTGCTAGTTGCTTGGTATGGTGGATCGTTTTTGATGATTATTAGTTGCCACACTTTGCTATGTGTGTGTGCCATTTCAACAAAGATGAAGTAGGCTGCTTCTTATTTGTATTTTTTGTGGTGTGTGCTTAAGCGAAGTGGGAGGGGAGCATGTGATGTTTGTTGAAATAAAAAAAATAAAAAAAGAGAGGAGGATGAGAAAAGTGAAAAAGACAGAAAAAGAATAAGTCATCGAAAAAATAGTACCAAAAAAAGTGATGACAAAAATAGCCAATGAGCTATATTATGAAGATGAAGGAAGACGAAGTATGTTTAGATATCGATTAGCCAATGTGCTAAAACGTGATATGTGTATGTGTTGATCGATATGTGTTGAATAAAGCTCGTAGCTATGATAATTTTTGGGCTTGTGATATGTCTGGTAACTAGCAACATGGGACTTAGACTTTTAACTTGTATATTCGTGACACCTCTTATAAATATACCATGTCTTATCCATACCCATTAACCCAAATCCTTAGCCTTAACCCAATAAAAGTCCTCTTTAGATGTGTACACTTGGTGCTCATGCCATTTGATTTAGTCTTGTTTGTACTTGGTAGATTTTCATCTTATTTGTCTAAAACCATTTTCATGCACCATGGTGGAAAGTATTTTTTTATTTTACTTGCTTGAGGACAAGCAACCTCTTAAGTGTGAGGGGGTTTGCACCTTTAGCGATTTCATATAAAAAACCCCAAAAATAATTTTATTTTATTTGCTTTAGGACAAGCAACCTCTTAAGTGTGAGGGGGTTTGTACCTTTAGCCATTTCAATAAAAAAATCAAAAGATTTTCACTTTTTCATAGAATTTTAAAAATTTCTTATCTTTTAGAACTTAGTCATTTTGTTTATAACCTTAGTTTTATTTTATTTGCTTGAGGGCAAGCAAAGTTTTTCTTTTCCTTGCTCGAGGACGAGCAAAACTTAAGTGTGAGGGAATTTGATAACGCTCAAATCTAACATGTTTATATGAGCGTATTCGTGGTGTTTATGCATATATTTATGTGATTATTATGAACATACGATACTTAATGATGCTTATTGTAACACTCTCAAATTTCGTATCGGTACAGCGGAAGGGTCTTTTAGAGTGTTACGGGACAACACAATAACTCCAGTCATAGACAACACATAAAAATGGTTGTACAAGGTTTAACATACATTCATTCGATAAAAAGTTTTAAAGTGTACAACAGGTCCCAAATTATACAGGTCATTAAGTTTACAAAACATAGATCGAATGAACATTTTTATTATTATGTGGGCCATCAGAGTCGATCTCCATCCGGATTATCTTCAAGCACCTGAGATAAAAACATGCAAAAATCATATCAGCGAATGCCGAGTGAATTCATAGAGTTTAATAAAAACGTTATATAAAACAATCGTTGAAATTAGAACACAAGTACAATATCAGAAGTAAGTCCTCATATTGCTAGTCAGGCAATATATATATCAAAGCATACATCTTAAACCGTCCATGAGACCGTAGCCTCAATATTACCATTATAGGTAATATTATCGTTATTAGCTTCAATATTAAATCGTATTGGATTACATTTGGATTATTATTAGCCGCATGACATTGTTACCTTACTATCACAACAACGGGCCGCGAACCCGACAAACAATTTGCCCATCTAAGTTAGCGTGTCGTCACAAAAATCACGCTATGTAAATATTCTCATACATAAATTCGCTTACCAATCAATGTGGTACGATGGGGATCAACCGTCAAGGCGCGAACTGGGGTGATCGTCCCCAATAGTACTATCATATGCATAAGCATCTACCAAATCCCGGTAGTTCACAATTCATGCTAATGGGACTTTGAGTGACATAACCTAACTACTAATAATCCTTTTTATCTCTTCTATTGGGTCATCGCATCATTCAGGTCCATATCATTAAGCATACCATCAGGACTACTTGTGTTCTATTTTATCAAAAACTAGCATGTTATCTCCATCGCGGGTTTACAAATCATTTTATAAAACATTTAAAAGAGTGCGAGGCTATGAACTCACGTTGATAGTGAAAGGCGGATTATCGGCTACGGGCGTGCTTCGGTCACGGAAACCTATATAAATAATAATGGGTCTTAGACTTTTGTCCAATGACTTTATCAAAATAACAAATATACATATGATGATTTTGTACATATGATGATGATCAAGTGGGTTTATATATTCTTATTTACTCATTTTAGTGTTTATGTATTGGTAACTTTTTACTAGTTTTACATATTTACATGTTTTAGGTCCAATAAGCCTATTATAAGTTCATTAACCTGTATTAATCCATTTTATATTTGTATTATCAGTATTTATACTTTACATGTTGGGCCCAAATGGGTTAAGCCCAATAAGTAATTTTTATAAGTGTTTAACTTATTTAGTTAAATTATTAGTCCAAATATGCTAACTTAGCTCGTTAATGTCCGTATGTCATATAGTTCGGGTTTTATCGGTTTTTACTTGTATTATGTACTTATATATCAGTATATTACTTTTAAAAACTTTACATTAGACGGGTTTGATCGTCTAAGTTTTAATTGGCGAAAAACGTTAATTTTTACGGTAATAGCCGAAAAAGTCGTAAAAATCATGTTTATAGTTTTTATAACTTATAAATCTTATTCAGCTACCATTTTTATAAAGTGTCCATTTATTTAATATTATACATATTTATATAAATGAAATTTATAAGTTAGTGGGTTTTAATTCACATTTTATACTATATTAGTTTGAGTGCTTATATAATACTATTAAACATTAATTTCACAAAATCTGATTTTTAGTTTCATCTTCACCATTTTTATCATATCTTAAGTTCTATAAGGAGATAGAAGCTCATTTTTGGATGGCATAATCTTCATATTATGTGCTACAAATAACTTAGTTATAGCTACTGCTCATTCCATGTCTAAGTATCCCTAACTGTCCCTACAAAACAGACTATTCAGATTGGTACACTAATCTTGTTTTGATCATATCTCACTCATTTTGATGATTCCATTGCATGGCCAACTCTCACATGTGTATGACATCTAACACTTACTGTAAATGGATTCCACCATGCAATTTTATCAGTTTATAACTTGGTTACTTACTGTTTTTATACAGCCAACAATTTAAGCAAGATTTTAGCATTGTTTCTTATGGTTTTTCATCTTTTTAATCATATCTATCAACACTTGATCCCCACACAACATTTTTATCATCATATATTCATCATATACATATACAATAAGAAAGAAAATACATTGGATCTTTACAAAAATAACAAGAGAAATGGAAAGGATGATCTTCTTTACCAACCAAGATTATATCTTGTTTTTGGATGACAATAACTTGATGAACACCAAATATATCTCCAAGATCATCAACCACCAAGATTGTTTGTTAAGAAATTAGCCCTAGGACACAAGCAAATCACCTTCTTTGTTGTTAATATGGCCACCAATCAATCAAGGCTTCAAGGTTTCTCCATAATATGAATAGATAACATAAGACTTGTGGCTAGATATGATCAAATGGGGTGTTTGATGGTGGTTATGGGACGGCAATGGGGGGGGGGGGGGGGGGAGAGTATGTGTGAGTTGTTTTGCATGAGAAATGGAAGCAAATGGTTAAGTTTAGTGGTTTTGAGGTTTAGTGGAAACTTGTAGCTTACTTGTTAAGCTTATGCTTACAAGTGTAAGCTACTTTTTATAAGGGTGCTACATCAAGTGATGTGGTGTCCCTCTTTGGCCGTCCCTTAGTAGTGGGGTGGGATAAACTTGTTTTGTCCCATCCCGCTAATTTATGGGTATTCCTCGATTCTATTTTCCTCGATTTGCGTGCCCTCGGTTCGTTTTCCGAAAAACGTTTTTATTAATAATGAATCAACGGCACAAAACGAATCTAATAAAAATTGTCTCATCAAAAACGGAGTTCAAAAACGTAAATACGTAATCCTAAGGTTTCCGGTTTAGTCGTAAAGGACGCTAAATTATGCACGTAAGCCCAAATTTAAATCCGTAAATTGTGAGTTCATCAACCAACACAAAAATAAGTTTCAAAATAGTATACGAGAAAATAATTCACTACCTGAAAATGTTAGATTGTCACAGCTTTTCCTCCTAAAAGGGATCAACGTCCTCGTGATCCATTTCATTTTGATGTCTGTTTCTTATTGAAATCAAAGAGGTGCGGATATTTCTTCCACATTTCATCCTCTCGTTCCCAAGTAAATTCCGGTCCATGCTTTGAATTCCATCGGATCTTGACAATAGGTATCCGACTTTGTTTCAGTTGCTTTACCTCACGATCCATAACCTCTACGGGTTCTTTGATAAAATGCAACTTCCCATCTATTCGAACCTTATCCTACAAAATTTTCTCATCACTCACTGCTAGACATTTCTTCAGATTAGATACATGGAATATGTTGTGAACACCATGAAGTCCTGGGGGTAACTCTAGTTTGTGAGCCACCGGACCTACTCTAGATAAAATCTTAAAGGGTCCAATATAACGGGGATTCAATTTTCCTTGCTTTCCAAATCTTATAACGCCTTTCCATGGTGATACTTTCAACATTACTCGGTCACCCACTTTAAACTCCACCGGCTTCTGCCGCACATCCGCGTAACTTTTCTGTCTACTACGGGCAGTCAACAACCTATTCTTAATCGGAACTATCATCTCCGTAGTCTCCCGGATCAATTCCGGTCCCGTAAGCTGGGTATCCCCAACTTCACTCCAACATATAGAAGATCTACACTTCCTACCATACAAAGCTTCAAACGGTGCAGCCTTAATACTAGAATGGTAACTATTATTATACGAAAACTCTGCTAAAGGCAAATGTTTAGCCCAATTCTTACCAAAATCTATCACACAAGCTCTCAACATATCTTCTAGTGTTTGTATCGTTCTTTCACTCTGCCCATCAATCTGGGGGTGATAAGCAGTGCTCATGTTGAGATTCGTTCCCAAAGATCTTTGGAGAGATTTCCAAAAATTCGATGCGAATCTAGGATCTCGATCTGAAATGATCGATACAGGCACTCCATGCTTGCATACAACATTATCAAGGTAAATACGAGTCAACTTCTCTAGTGAGAACTGCTCTTTAACCAGAATGAAGTGTGCTGATTTGGTCAGTCTGTCGACAATAACCCAAATCGAGTTATTTCCAGATGATGTTCTAGGAAGCTTGGTGATAAAGTCTATCGTAATTCGCTCCCACTTCCATTCAGGAATCTTTGGCTGTTGAAGTAGTCCTGATGGCTTTTGATGTTCCGCTTTGACTCTAGCACAAGTCAAGCATTGAAGAACATACATAGCAATATCAGCTTTCATATTCGGTCACCAGTACAAATTCTTCAAATCATGGTACATTTTATCAGATCCCGGATGAATGGAATACTTAGATTTATAGGATTCTAACATAATCAAGTCTCTTAAGCCTCCAAACTTAGGTATCCACATACGACCTCTTAAGCATTTCACTCCATCAGCTCTAACCTCTAAAGGATCTCCTTCTCCTCGGAACCCTTCATTAACAAAATTATCTTTCTTACAAGCTTCTATTTGCGCATTTCTAATTTTCTCAGGCAAATTATTGTGCACAATCAAGACTAGAGAACGTACCCTGATAGGCTCTCTATCTTTCCTGCTTAATGCATCGGCAACAACATTGGCTTTTCCTGGGTGATATTTTATATCACAATCATAATCACTTAACAACTCTATCCATCTTCGTTGCCTCATGTTCAATTCCTTCTGATCGAGAATATACT
Organism: Glebionis coronaria; assembly: GCA_025667525.1. Taxonomy (NCBI): domain Eukaryota; kingdom Viridiplantae; phylum Streptophyta; class Magnoliopsida; order Asterales; family Asteraceae; genus Glebionis; species Glebionis coronaria. The sequence continues at coordinate 65,525,640 of CM046875.1, forward strand.
GTAGGCTTTTGTGATCGGTGAATACCGTATACTTGGTGCCATACAGATAATGTCTCCACAACCTAAGAGCAAAGACTACAGCTCCTAACTCAAGATCATGAGTAGTATAATTCTCCTCATTCTTCGTTAATTGCCTAGAAGCATAAGCTATCACTTTCTCTTCTGCATCAAAACAGCTCCATAGCCTCTAAGAGATGCATCACAATACACTACAAAATCTTCACTCCCGTCGGGTAATGATAGAATTGGCGCACTACATAATTTTTGCTTCAATGTCTGAAATGCTCCATCTTTATCACTTCCCCAAACGAAAGGTTTATTATTCTGGGTAAGCTTAGTCAAGGGTTTAGCTATTAAAGAAAATTCTTTAATGAATCGCCTATAATAGCCAGCCAATCCTAAGAACTGTCGCACTTCCGTTGGCGTTGTCGGTGCAGACCAATTCTTAATGGCTTCAACCTTTGCAGGATCAACATGAATTCCATCCTTGTTAATCACATGACCAAGAAATTGCACAAAATCTAACCAAAAATTACATTTCGAAAACTTAGCATACAACCTTTCATCCTTTAACAAACTTAAGATAATCCTTAAATGTTCTCTATGTTCATCTTCATTCTTAGAATAGATTAGAATATCGTCAATAAACACAATCACAAATTTGTCCAAGTAGGGCTTGCACACTCGATTCATTAAATCCATGAAAACCGCAGGTGCGTTAGTTAACCCAAATGGCATTACTTGAAATTCATAGTGTCCATAACGAGTTCTAAATGCAGTTATAGGAATATCTTCTTCACGGACGCGAAGTTGGTGATATCCAGACCGCAAATCTATCTTAGAATACACACTAGATCCTTGTAGTTGATCAAACAAATCATCAATCCTTGGTAAAGGATATCGATTTTTAATTGTCAACTTATTCAGTTCCCTATAATCAATGCACATACGGAAAGATCCATCCTTCTTCTTAACGAACAAGAATGGAGCTCCCCAAGGCGACGAGCTCGGTCGAATAAAACCTTTATCAGACAACTCCTTAAGTTTCTCAGATAACTCCTTTAATTCAGAAGGGGCTAATCGGCAAGGCGCACGTGCCATCGGTGCAGCACCAGGAATTAAATCGATTTGAAACTCAACTTGCCTTATCGGTGGAAGTCTGGGTAAATCTTTAGGAAATACCTCAGGAAATTCACAAATAATAGGTACATCTTCCAATCGTTTCTCCCTAGACTCATTACCGGCCACTTGAGCTAAGAATAACTCACAACCGTTCCTGATGTACTTTTGGACTCTAATACATGAAACGATTTTCAAACGGGATTCACCTCGATTACCATCAATTACTAACGTCCTATTCCTAAGAGGAATCTTAACCTTCTTTTCTCCACATAAAATAGTAGCATTATTCAACGACAACCAATCCGTACCAATAATAATATCAAAACTACCTAATTCTATCAACATCAAATCAATCGGAAAGGAATACTTCAAGGGATTTAGAGAGCATCCTTCTAATAGCTTATTAGTTTTCACTAATTTACCATCAGCCAATTCCACCTCGTAACTGGTATTTATCTCAACAGGTTCAATGTCAATAAGGGCACTAAATTTAGTGGATACAAAGCTCCTATCAGCACCTGAATCGAATAAAGCACCAACATAATGATTGTTGAGTAAAAACGTACCAGTAACGACATTCGGATACTCTTTCTTCACCTCGACTTTTCCAAGTTGATAAACACCACCCTGGGGGTTTCTTCCAGGTACAATCACTTTCAACTTGGGGCATTCCGATTTCCTATGACCTTCTTCATTACAGTTGAAGCAAATGGTTCCCTTTTTACACCTTTCAACCTTGTGTCCAAGCTTTCCGCAATTTTGGCACTTCCAGCAGTCGCCAACATGCCTCTTGTTGCCACACTTAGAACATCTATCATCGTTGCGCGGTGTGTTGTTGGTAAGAGCATTTGCATTCCCCTTTCTCTAGTTCTGACGGCGATTGAAATTCTTCCTATTATCACCTCTATCTACACGATCACCATCACCCTTTCTTTTCTCACCAACACGGGCTTCATCTTCCCTATCCTGAATTATCTACCCAATGAGTTGGTAAGCCATTCGAACAACATCATCAATGGTTAGTGGTTTTGATGATGTCACGTCCCCCCGGATATTCTTGGTCAACCCTTTAATATATTGCTCAATACGAATATCTTCGGGTTCCACTAATCGAGGACACAGCAAGGCCAACTCATGGAATCGGTTTGTGTAACTATCAATGTCCACACCTTTCATTCTCATATGAATCAACTCTTGTTCTAACCTAATGATCACACTACGGGGACAGAATTCCAAAGTCACCACTTCTTAATTTCAGCCCAAGGAGTAGCATTAGCAACCTCAATACCCATGAAAGCAATTCTCCCGTTCCACCAAGTCAACGCACGACCTTTAAGAGTAGCCATAGCAAAAGTCACCTTATCTTCCTCCTTACACTTACTAATCTGAAACACCGACTCAATCTTCTCAATCCACTGGCTTAATCCTACAACACCTTCAGTTCCATTAAAAGGTAGAGGTTCACACTTCATGAACGTCACATAAGTACATCCACCAACTTCAGGTGCATTAGTTCCAAGTCCTCCTATATTTCCTCCAGCATTAGCATTCACATTCACATTAGTACCACCAATTCCACTACCGCCAGCTCCACTACCGCCAGCTCCACTACCGCCAGCTTCATTTCTAGCATTTGCCATAAATTCAGTCATAGATGCGGTAACTTGCTCCGTAATAATCCTACGTACATCATCCTCAGTCACAGCTTTCTTGGGCGGCATAGTTCTATAATTTCACAATTTTAAAGTATTAAGCATTCACCCAATAAGGGATTCATATAATATGGATTGAATTCATAATCAAGATACAAATAAGGCACAATATGGAATTCAAGACAAGATACATATTTCATTGGATTTGAAACAAAAGCATTGTCTTAATTACATCCCATATCAAAGTTTCTAGCACTATACATACTCAAAATTCGTGCCAGGTCTACTACTAACAAGTCGGTTCAGTCAAAGTTACAAAAGTACAAAAGATACAAAGGTCACTACTAAACACGAACTGGTCTACTGAGAACCGCCAGATGGTCCATCATCCATCGTCTTCTGTATCTTTGTCGGACGATCACTAGACACATCTTCAGCTGGGCGCTTACAGATCACTCCTCTTTCAACCATGTCAGCATAAAATCTACTATTCCAACCCACATATATATTCAACTCCTTCTCAGCTTTCTCACGCATCGCACGAGCTACATTCAACCGAATCTCCATAGAATTCACCTTTTTCTTCATAGCAGCAAACTCACCACGTTCTAACACAGATAGCCTCCTAAAAGCCTCATTCAAACCACGCTCTACATCAGTCAAATCCAAACTCAGCAATTCCTGCTCTTTCTCACCAACCTTAGTCTTCGACTCCAAATAAGCAACATGAGTCTGAACAACACCTAATCTAATCTCTGTCATACTACTCTGAGCACGGGAAGCATCTAAATCACGTCTCAAGGCCCAAGGTGCAAGACCATCCATATGCGTAGCCTCTCGAACACTAGACGACTCTCCTATCACACGTCTACGAGTAGCAATACCATCAGTACCGTCAGGTGCATTATCATCCTCATCCTCCTCTGATCCAGAATCAGATTCAGACGATTCAGACATTTCATCTCTAGGTAGCTCAACCTCAGAATCAGACAAATAAACTAGAGGGGGTAAGGGCTCGCCCTCCGGAACATCATAAGGGTAAATAAGCTCAGCTTCCTCATCATCATCAACCTCATCATCTATACCTATATCCTCCTCGACATCCTCGTCGTCAATCTCATCATCTAAATTATCTATCCCAATCTCATCACCATTCTCAATATCAACATTATCAATCTCATTCTCTACCATATCAACCTGAGGGGAAATCTGATCTCCTAGTCCTATCTTGGGCTCGGGATCCTCAAATGGTTCCTCCTCATCATCATCCATATCATAACCTACTAAGTATAAATAAGGATCATCATCTACATTAGGTTCGGGAATAGCATGGTTCTCTACAGGAATATTAGGGTCAGCCATGACAATCTGCATTTATATATATCTCGTATTAGGATAACATACTTATTAAATAATTACATACTGAAACCACGATATATACATATATATAAATTAAATTATATATATCAAAATATATATCTTCTCAATAGGGCTTGTTGGTAACGTCGGAGATCTTTGGCACCGTTATAGTCAAAAGATTTTTAAAATATTTCTCAAATGTTCATAGTTAAAATATTTTAAAAAGTTTTGTTCAAAACCTTGGTTTTTAAAATCTTTTGTTCTCTATAACGAGAGCTCTGGTACCAAACTGTAACACTCTCAAATTTCGTATCGGTACAGCGGAAGGGTCTTTTAGAGTGTTACGGGATAGAACAATAACTCCAATCATAGACAACACATAAAAATGGTTGTAGAAGGTTTAACATACATTCATTCGATAAAAAGTTTTAAAGTGTACAACAGGTCCCAAATTATATAGGTCATTAAGTTTACAAAACATAGATCGAATGAACATTTTTATTATTATGTGGGCCATCAGAGTCGATCTCCATCCGGATTACCTTCAAGCACCTGAGATAAAAACATGCAAAAATCATATCAGCGAATGCCGAGTGAATTCATAGAGTTTAATAAAACCGTTATATAAAACAATCGTTGAAATCAGAACACAAGTATAATATCAGAAGTAAGTCCTCGTATTGCTAGTCAGGCAATATATATATCAAAGCATACATCTTAAACCGTCCATGAGACCGTAGCCTCAATATTACCATTATAGGTAATATTATTATCGTTATTAGCTTTAATATTAAATCGTATTGGATTACATTTTGATTATTATTAGCCGCATGACATTGTTACCTTACTATCACAACAACGGGCCGCGAACCCGACAAACAATTTGCCCATCTAAGTTAGCGTGTCCTCACAAAAATCACGCTATGTAAATCTTCTCATACATAAATTCGCTTACCAATCAATGTGGTACGACGGGGATCAACTGTCAAGGCACGAACTGGGGTGATCGTCCCCAAATAGTACTATCATATGCATAAGCGTCTACCAAATCCCGGTAGTTCACAATTCATGCTAATGGGACTTTGAGTGACATAACCTAACTACTAATAATCTTTTTTATCTCTTCTATTAGGTCATCGCATCATTCGGGTCCATATCATTAAGCATACCATCGGGACTACTTGTGTTCTATTTTATCAAAAACTAGCATGTTATCTCCCTCGCGGGTTTACAAATCATTTTATAAAACATTTAAAAGAGTGCGAGGCTATAAACTCACGTTGATAATGAAAGGCGGATTATCGGCTACGGGCGTGCTTCGGTCACGGAAACCTATATAAATAATAATCGGTCTTAGACTTTTGTCCAATGACTTTATCAAAATAACAAATATACATATGATGATTTTGTACATATGATGATGATCAAGTGGGTATATATATTCTTATTTACTCATTTTAGTGTTTATGTATTGGTAACTTTTTACTAGTTTTACCTATTTACATGTTTTAGGTCCAATAAGCCTATTATAAGTTCATTAACTTGTATTAATCCATTTTATACTTGTATTATCAATATTTATACTTTAGATGTTGGGCCCAAATGGGTTAAGCCCAATACGTAATTTTTATAAGTGTTTAACTTATTAGTTAAATTATTAGTCCAAATATGCTAACTTAGCTCGTTAATGTCCGTATGTCATATAGTTCGGGTTTTATCGGTTTTTACTTGTATTAGGTACTTATATATCAGTATATGACTTTTAAAAACTTTACATTAGACGGGTTTGATCGTCTAAGTTTTAATTTGCGAAAAACGTTAATTTTACGGTAATAGCCGAAAAAGTCGTAAAAATCATGTTTATAGTTTTTATAACTTATAAATCTTATTCCACTACTATTTTTATAAAGTGTCCATTTATTTAACATTATACATATTTATATAAATGAAATTTATAAGTTAGTGGGTTTTAATTCACATTTTATACTATATTAGTTTGAGTGCTTATATAATACTATTAAACATTAATTTCACAAAATCTGATTTTTAGTTTCATCTTCACCATTTTTATCATATCATGCGTTCTATAAGGAGATAGAAGCTCATTTTTGGATGGCATAATCTTCATATTATGTGCTACAAATAAGTTAGTTATAGCTACTGCTCATTCCATGTCTAAGTATCCTTAACAGTCCCTACAAAACAGACTATTCAGATTGGCACACTAATCTTGTTTTGTTCATATCTCACTCATTTTGATGATTCCATTGCATGTCCAACTCTCACATTTGTATGACATCTAACACTTACTGTAAATGGATTCCACCATGCAATTTTATCAGTTTATAACTTGGTTACTTACTGTTTTTATACAGGAAACAATTTAAGCAAGATTTTAGCATTGTTTCTTATGGTTTTTCATCTTTTTAATCATATCTATCAACACTTGATCCCAACACAACATTTTTATCATCATATATTCATCATATACATATACAATAAGAAAGAAAATACATTGGATATTTACAAAAATAACAAGAAAAATGGAAAGGATGATCTTTTTTACCAACCAAGATTATATCTTGTTTTTGGATGACAATAACTTGATGAACACCAAATATATCTCCAAGATCATCAACCACCAAGATTATTTGTTGAGAAATTAGCCCTAGGACACAAGCAAATCACCTTCTTTGTTGTTAATATGGCCACCAATCAATCAAGGCTTCAAGGTTTCTCCATAATATGAATAGATAACATAAGACTTGTGGCTAGAATGGGAGAGAGTATGTGTGAGTTGTTTTGCATGAGAAATGGAAGCAAATGGTTAAGTTTAGTGGTTTTGAGGTTTAGTGGAAACTTGTAGCTTACTTGTTAAGCTTATGCTTACAAGTGTAAGCTACTTGTAAGAAGGGTGCCACATCAAGTGATGTGGTGTCCCTCTTTGGCCGTCCCTTAGTAGTGGGGTGGGATAAACTAGTTTTGTCCCATCCCGCTAATTTACAGGTATTTCTCGATTTTAGTTTCCTCGATTTGCGTGCCCTCGGGTCGTTTTCCGAAAAACGTTTTTATAAATTATGAATCAACGGCACAAAACGAATCTAATAAAAATTGTCTCATCAAAAACGGAGTTCAAAAACGTAAATACGTAATCCTAAGGTTTCCGGTTTAGTCGTAAAGGACGCTAAATTATGCACGTAAGCCAAAATTTAAATCCGTAAATTGTGAGTTCATCAACCAACACAAAAATAAGTTTCAAAATAATATATGAGAAAATAATTAACTACCTGAAAATGTTAGATTGTCACACTTATTTGCTATTGTAGGTTCATCAATGGTTACATCACGAGAAATGAAGAAAAGACGTGAATTGGAGGTGAAAAGATGAACGAGACATGAAAGTGTAGCTCTCATATGATAAATAATACAATGATAAGGAGTCTTGAAAAGTTTGGAAGAAAGAAAGATGGAAGAAACAAAGAATAAGGACTAGAAGGGAAAAGTGGGAAAGTTGGCCCAGTTGCCACCGACAACACTACTGCTGTCGCCGGCAAACCATCTCTTAGTTGCCACCACCGGCAAATGAATGCCTAGTTTCCACCGGCAACATTACCCATGCCGCCGGCAAATCAGCCATCAACAAACATCAAACTTGCCACCAACATTTCTCCTACAACCACTTTTATAAGAAAACTTAGATCCTTCCTATACCTCACTTTGCTCACCAAGTTCAGCCATAACTCCATTGTAACTCCTTCAAAGCTTCATTACACTCATCATTATTCACCTTTGGCTCTAAGAAAACTACATGGTGGCCAAGCATAATTCAAGTATAAATAAAACCCATGGGGTAGTGTTTATACACACTCTCAATCATCATATTCTACATCCTATATTCCCATATTTCTGTGATTTTGGTATCACCCCTCACCCAAGTGGTGAGGGGTGGTGGAATTGGTAGCCATGTACATGTAATAAGCCATTGGTGATGTAGAGAATGAAAATCATACACCATAAACAATTCAATCTCCAACAATCCTTATTCCCAAACACCCCAAAAGGCTCTATACTCGCACCAAGAGGTTGATGTCCAAGAAGGATATGGGTAGGACGAATTGTATATTGGTTGTTCATTTGGGTAGAATCATTTGGATACTTTGTAGCCATGGATTCTAATGTTTGGTAACTTCTTCTTTATTATTCAATGTAGTTAATGTTCATGCTTCATGGTGATTCTTGTGTTTAGTGATATTGTGAATGTGTTGATGCTTGTATTGTTTATATGTAACTTGTGATATATGGATGTTTGGGTATTATTAGTGCTTGTCATTTGATTATGGTGATAACATTATATTTGGTTGAATTGTAACTTGTTCTTGTTTGTCAATTTAGTTAATCATTGTTGAGTCTATAATGTCGGAATTTATTCTCAATATGGTTAATTTCAATTTGTTAACCGACTAGTGATTTGGTCTTGTGCTTGTGAAGATTGTGCAAGAGATTTAATAAACATAACAAGTAATAGTTTAATCTAGATTATAGGTCGAAAGGAGTCTTTTGAATATATTGTTTTAACCATCTTTCAACTAAATGGAACTTATCAAATTGATAACACCAAGTCTATGGGCCGAAAGAATTCTTGTTGTTATTGGTGTAGGCATAAGGCTCATGAGTAACCACTTGATTGAGACTTATGTATACTTGATTTATAAAGCACTAGTGTCTTATTATTGGTTCTATAGGTCGAAAGGATTTCCTTTAATATGTTTTCCAAACTATGTATCCATATGTCTATATGATCATTTGACCATACATGTATGTTCTTTGTGTGCTTATGCCTTTAACGATTCTCAAGGTGGTGTGATCGTGACAATCATACTTACCATTGTTACAAACAACTACACTTGAGTATAACCAAGTCCCATGGGACAACCTTGACTTACCAACCTAATTGCAACATGACTAGAGTATACTTGCTCGAATTTGTGTTCCTAATTATTATCGGTAATTCTTGTTTATAAATTTAAAACCCAATGTGTGGGAAAATCGCATATCAAGTTTTTGGCTTCTTGTCTAGGATTTGTATTTGCAATTATTTTAAAAAAATACCTAGCGTACGAGCACATCATATATCTTAATAAAAGATGATCTCGATGTCTAAGCATGTGACCCCTTAGGCCCACGTACTCCCGACTGTATAAAATGCTATCTATGACTTATGCACATTCCAACAGCTCCCACTTGCAGAAGTCTACATCATAGTGTATTTTAATACTAACATTTACATATAGTCTAGAAACACCATCAAAGCTCCCAAAAGTACACGAGTTTGGTTTTTGGCAAACAAGCTCAGCCTTATGGTATAAATTACTGCATCGCTTTTGTTTTTGGTACGGTTAACGGTGAATATGGAACAAAAGTCATTTCATGTATTTCGATTTTGTTTCTCGTTTTTGTAATTGATCAAAATTACCAAATGTAAAAAGAAACTTTTTAACTACACTTTGGGTACGACCACACAAACATATGATCAACCCTACTAGGGCGCCAATATCTATCAAACTTCATTAATGGAGGAACAAAATCTAATTTTTACTACAAGTACCTTTCACATATGTCAAAGACATTTAAGAAATAGGTTATATAACTATCCATTTTACTAACACAACGTTTAATCTAAACCAAGAAATGCTATCCATCCATGCAAAAATCCACTTACATCTCAATTGTAAGGATAAGCAATACTTTACCATAATATAATCTCTTAATAATGACGATCCATAAAGTAGACTTACACATTGGGGTAATCCAATTATTCAACCACATTGAATAACCTATGAGTTTGGAAGAATCATCTTTTATGTATTTTAAAATAAAAATAAAACCAACCCTCATATTTGTCGTAGTTCGAAAATATTCCCATATTGATGATTGACAAAGGATATTTAGAATGTATATAATACATATAAATATGCAGATATATTACATCCATGGATTAAACATGCAAATGTAAGACACAATAGTATTTAACGAAAACGATTATACCTCGCATGTCAATTCATTGTCTAATACAACTGCTTAACCGTCCCTGATCCAAATACCAATTTAAGATCACTACATGGTAATTCTAGTTAGAATAGTATCATCTTAGTCACAACATTACAATTGTTAATAAGACATAGATTCTTACAAACTAGAATATTGATTTTGTGGAACTTTGAGAATACTTATTCAAAATCACAAGTTGTGAAACTCTATGAATAATATGATGATACGTTAATTCTATGCGTGTACTATGATGACATATCATATTAATTATCACACTACTTTTCGTAAGAGGTATACAACATTTATTGAAAATTTTCATCACTATAGTTTCCAAAGCTACAAAGTATTCTAACTCTTTAATATATAATTCAACTATGCTTTTAAGCATGTTAATTATTAGCAATGATGTTATCCATAATAAAGACTTGCTAAGACTGAATTGAGTATTATCGCAATTAAAACAAGCACTCTATACTATATAACTATGCTATTATTATGTAAACCTTGAACATTCCTCAACAATGATTAAGATATTTCGTAACATCAACGAGTCTTCCGCTGTATTGAATTGGGTAAATTTGGGGGAAATGGTTTTGTGGTTTGAAGTTGATGTAGCCTTCTTTTTAAGCTTCAAGTAACAAGTGTACCACTTGTTTTTCACAAGTTGACACCTAAGGGTGTTGTGGTGGCATGGTTAGCCATCCCTTTTGAGTGGGGTGGGACAAAACTTGTTTTGTCTCATCCCACTAATTTACGGGTATTCCTCGATTCTAGTTTCCTCGATTTGCGTACCCGCGGGTCGTTTTACGAAAAACGTTTTTATAAATTATGAATCAAAGTCACAAAACGAATCCAATAAAAATTGTCTCATCAAAAACGGAGTTCAAAAACGTAAATACGTAATCCTAAGGTTTCCGGTTTAGTCGTAAAGGACGTTAAATTATATTCGAAAGTCCTAATCTCTTCTCGTAAATTTGTGAGTTTATGAACGAACACAAATTTAAAATCTCAAAATAATATTCACGGACAAATTTATTTTTTGAAATTTCGGACTATCACCAAAGACGGTGTATGTAAACGTGAGCACGTAACGTAGAATCCTCCGGTTTAGACGTAGTCGATGCTACTTCAAGACGTAAATTCAAATTTCTTCCCAAAAACAAGTGAGTTCATAATATAACATTAAAATAATGTTTTTAAATAATATTTGAGAATAAAATATCAACCATAAATTGACGGATTGTCACATATTTAAACAAAGTCTAAGTTTGTAAACCATAATTATATTACTATGATTATCACTAGGTATATCAATAGTATTTCCGTTACCGGGTCTAAGAATAAATTCCTAATCCAACACTCATTTGAATGTTCCTACTAACGTCTTTTAATTAGATTCCAATGTTTCTAACATTCCTTCTAATGTCTTCTAATTAGAATTTTAATGTTACTAACATTATTTCTAATATATTTGAATTAGAATTCAAGGTTGTACAATAACCTTACATTCATGCAAAAAATACAACTTATCCCATGTACAGTATAACATGCCCTTAATGAATCTTTTAATGGGTCTTAGGCATTCATTCATGCATTTGATCTTAGTAAGTAAGATTCGAGATTCTCTCAATGATTATTTATATTGTCTTTTAGACTTAATTCACCATATATATTAAGCCTTAACATATTTCCTAAGGTTGTACATTTCATTTTCTAAAATACTTATACGAGACTTTATTTCACTCTTAAGAACAATTTATAAGATGAAATCTTGTTTCTTATATGTTTAGCAACATATTCAATTTTGGAGAAACAAAACAAAGAACTCCCACTGGCTTTGAGATTTACTTATGATCAATCTTATTTATAATTATAAATCAAATCATACAAGTGGTTAAGTTTACATATAAACTTAAGACTTAGCTCATTTAGATGCATGCTTTTAATTCATGTGTGGATTCTAGCATTTTGTATAACTTATAAAGATTATTTATGGATTCATAAAACCTTCTCATGAATACATATTGTCCTCACAAGGTAATCATGCATAAAAGAGTTTTGTAATCCAATTTATCATAACTTTAAAAGTTAAAGAAGTATGACAATTATAACATCTTTACATATTTATTGTTTGCAAATGTAGAAGTTTTATTCATAGTTAATTTCTTAAGTATGATTTAAAACATATATCATTTACCTTGCAATAAATAAATATGCAACATTGTCCTAATGAATCTTTCTAACAAGGAAACACATTCTCAATCTCGTCAAATAATTTATAAGTGAAAGATCAATCATATTCCAAATCGTGAATATCTTTCCATGGACGCATCTTTTCCCTTTGTAGTTTGATTTATCCATCAAATTCCAAATTTGATAATACATCACTCATGGTTAGCAATTTCACAATGATGTTATAACTCACAAATCTCATTATTGAGACAAAAAAGAGGAGAAGAGAAATTTAAATCCATGTTTCTCAGTTCTCCAAATTAGGAGAGTATGAACCGAGGAGGAGTACATAAAAATATTTGATATCTATCTTGCTTAATCATGATATCTCAATATCTCTCTCAAAACATTTTTCATTAAACCTTCCCTTTTTATTGAGATACAAAAGGGGGAAACAGAAATATAAATCCATATTTCTAAAAACTAATATGTTGATATACATACCAACTAAAAATAAGTCCATGTTTTGTATTCAACAAAAATGGGGAGATTGTAAATGCAAATATCGAACTAAAACGATATTTAAATTTTAATCATACTTAACATTTTGTTAATGAAAAAACATCAAACATATTTTTATGTTTGAATTACAAGCAACATATAAGTCTTTTTTTGTCCATGAACTTATATACTAAACTTTTGTAAAAAGTTTATACAACTTATATAAATTAAAAATGGAAAAATAAAATGGACCAAATGTTGACTTTGACCTCCTCATGTCAGATATACAAAGTCAACTCAAGCCACATACATTGCTTGCTCATGATCTTGGACAAACATTTATGAGACAACAAAAGTCAGACCTGGCGGACCTCGCCGGACCCCTGGGTAAGGAGGCCGACGGGTTTTGTGTGTAAGACCCGTGAATGTGCCGTATGATGCTAAGTTATTGTCTCAAGAGTTGTTCAGTATGAGCATCTCTCTTAAGTTGCGACTCACTTGTGGATGTGATATCCCGAGCCCAACGTCATTTATTTAATCCTATTTTACGTATATTTTTGAAATTTTTAAGAAATTTCGTTTGTTATAGATTTGACGGTTTAAGTTGAAACCAACGTTTACGGTCGTAATTTAACGTTCGACGATTTAAGAAGAACCGATGACGAATACGGTCCCGGTGGATTCCCAAATTTCAATATTTATTGTCGTTTTATCGATATTATAATTTTTCGAGAATTTTACTTTTGGTTCGTGTTAAGTCGAGTTGGGTGAGTTTTATTGCTTTCCGGGTACATTTAAATCATCCTAAAAGTATTTTGGAGTGTTCGGGATGATCCCCGACTCCCGCAAAATTTTCCAAAATAACTAGTGAGTCAATCCCGTAAACATTTGAGGTCGTTTTCAACAAAGGCCAAAAGAAAGCCCAAATTGCACACAAGGTCCCTCCATTTTTACAAAAGGGGGTAAGGACACACACACATTTCATTTTACAAAAAAAAAATATCCATCTCTCTCTTTTCTCTCCATCACCGCCGGCCAACCTAACCACCATCACCACCACCATCATTTTGAGGGTTTCTGAAGAATCTAAACAAAGACCATCTCTCATTTCACCTTTGTAAGTCTTCTAATCAATTAAAAACACACATGCATTCACTTAATCTTTCCAAAAATTTATGATTTTTCAAAAATGGATTTTGGTCTAATTAAATGGTACAAATGTTTAATTCATGTGCTTATAAGGATGAATCATCAATAAAACGAGTTGGGGGCTGTTTTTCTTGGGTGTTTTGGCTACACCAAACCCACGGCCAAATGGGGTTTGGTGGTGCCTTCATGGTGTTTGATGAAATGTGCCATGGGATGTGTTTATAATGATGTTTATGATGTTTTTAAATTGTTTAATTACATTGCATGTCTAGTTTTTGAAATGGGTTTTGATTAAGATTGTTCATACAAGTGATTAGGGAAGATTAGGATGTTTTAGATTGATGATATGGTGATATAATAGGCCTAGGAATCAATGGAAGAGATTGGAAAGATGTTTTTACATGGTTTTGTAAAGGGTGTTTTAGGTCAGAAACTTTAAGGCCGTTTTTCATACAGTAGCTTTTGGTTAAGTGTTGGGATGATAAGATATTGTGGTAGAGCTTCTTTTTAGCTTCGATTTGGTATAAGGTAGAGCTTCTAACTCAAAACGAGTCAAAAGTTATGATATTTTAAAGTTTGAGGCGTACCGGGTGATGAAAATCACAAGGTACGGGTTTTTGTCAAAATATAGGTCGAATGTCTAGGACTGTAACTAGAGTTCTAAAAATGTTTGGAAGTTGTTCTTTGGTCCTAAACCTGTACAAAAGAGTATATTTTCAAGTTTAGGAGTTGGTGTTTCAAGTTGAGTTGACTAAATAAGTCAAAGTCGAGTTGCACTTGGAAGGTGCAAATCTGTCCAAAATTTTAAGGTATAGAGATGTGTTGAGCAGTGGGTCTTAGAAGTGAAAACTTTTTATGAAATTTGGTGTGGGGTTTCTACAGATTATAAATGATTTTTACAAATTTTCTCAGATTTTTAGGAGTGGTTTAAGTGGGGTAAAACAGCCCGTACATTCGGTATGTACCGGCAGGATTGTAAAATTGCGCAATAGTTTTAATAAAGTATAAAAAAAAATGGTTCGTGTCTAGTAAGTATCACTTGTATGGATTTTTGGCGTGAGTTTATATGAACCTTGAGTGTTCTTAATTATGTACATACAGTACTTGAAGGTACTTGAGTGTGTTGATTCATTACGTGTTTATTCGCTAGGTGTTGTATTTGATTTCCCGGGGCATCCTCATCGTCGGTGATCGACTTCGTCTACGTCTTTGCTACTAGTACTTATGCTCCTATATCTCAAGGTGAGTCTATAGCCTCGCTCTTTACTTATTTCAAATTTTTTTACCCGCGAGGGGGATACATGCTATTTAAATGGAAATGAACATAAGTCATGAATGATTGTTGGACCCGAATGTTGCCTCGAAATTGTGTTGAGTACCTAGTTGCAAAAGGCCCTAATTTCATGAACTATTAACTATTGTCTTGCCCTTGTGTGGGTTGGAAATAGCCGCTTATACAATTTGTAGTACTACGGGGCTAACGACCCAATGCTAGCCGAGAAGCTGTACGTTGAGTAAGTTCTGCGGTAGATTATCTTGTATGAGAGATAAGGTATAATTGCAACTGATGCCTTTAGTAGGGGCGATGGTTTCATCTGAATCACGCCGGTAATTATTACGCGGGTGATTGAGTTAACTGGTTAGTGTCATGAGCTTAAACACAATTGTCATATCCTTGAATAATAGATTGTATGGCCACAATGCTATTGAATGATCATGATTGGTTTTTAATACTTATGTTCAACTGATGATTTGATAAACCTATAGATTCGCTCAACCTTTGTGTTGACGATTTTAAGCATGTGTTTCAGGAAATCAGGGTTGATAGAAGTGGAGCATGCGAGGATGGAAGTTGTTGTGGCTTGGCGGACTACTTTGTTTTTCCTCCCTTTTAGCACTTGAATATTTTATATTATGTCATGTGAACGAAAATTGTATTTTTGGGTTGAGATTCAGTGGGGACCAAAACGCAAACTCTATTTTATATTATTTTTGGGGTTTGGAAAACAGTAGACTTTGTTGTTTTAAACAATCTTTAATTTATGTTTAAATATCTACGTCTCTTTGAGTCGTTCGAAATAGCTTGTGTGTGATGATAACTGTATAGCACCCAAATGTTGTAGTTCCGCTGCGCATAGCATTTGGTGGGGGTGTTATAGATTGGTAATCAGAGCCATGAGTTATAGAGAACTAGGTCATTTTGAAAAATCCTAAACTATAACTTTTGGTGTCGTAAGAAATTGTCCAAGCACACAACTATCCTGCATGGCTCCGGTAAGATTTCTTTAGCATCGCCTTATATTTTAGATGTATCCCTCAAATTGATATGAATTCCCGAGTATTTAGTAAGTAAATACTTTGATATATATTGAGATATATTGTTTTGTAGTTGAGTACTTATCATCGTAATTTGCAAATTCCTGTAAAGATTATCGTATATGTTGCATGTAATTGGCATAACGGGCTACATTGCATTACATGGCAATACTGCGTTGTAATCCTACATGTATGTAGGAATGATTGTATATATAAGTATGTATATACTATGATATTTAAAGGCATTGCACGCGAAGCAATGGTCCTTGAGTGATTATCGTACATGTTATAATGCGGTTTTGTTGAGAATTCGGCCTGACCGCTAATTATCAATCTTGATAATTAATTTATTGATCGAATAATCGAGTGTGAACCTCGTTTAATACTCTATATACGTAAATGATGCTTCGTAACATATTTTATATCGACTAGAGTGATCTCGATGGTCGTTATCGCACCGTGATGTGTCATTTTGGACATTTTCTTTTGAAACGTAATTTACTTACGTATTACTTTATTTCCTTTATTCCTTATGGGTTTGATATGTTAGTTGGCGTAACTACAATATAGACGAAGTAAAATCAACGATGCGTACATCGTAGCGACGAATCACATGTGTGTGTTATAAAACGTGGTTGAGACGTGTTGCCATTTAATCGTTGTTTACTATTCTACTTGAATTTAAAGATGTGTTTTAAAATAGACTAGCGTTGTGATCAATCGCGATAACTTGGAATTTGGTTGGTTTTTGTGTTAATTTTGTGGAGTACGATTTCGAGACTCATCCGAGGCCGATAACAATATTTAGTTGACATACGTATTCTCGCTTCGTTTATTTCATTTTGTTTCTTGTTGTCTTATTATTTTAAATTTGATAGTATATATGACGAGGTCCGGCATTTGCGCGAGTTTAGTAAGCATCGAACTTTGTTGATTGAATGGTTTAAACATAAAGTGTTTTACGTATTAAATAAATGGTGAATGAAATTTTTGGATAAAAATGACCTATGATATGTCTTGTAACAAGTAAAAATAAGTGTAGAGAAGAAATAGACGAAGTGAAATTGTTTTTTTTTTCCTTCAACCTTGGTTAGTATATCATAATAAGTAATTTATATTACTCATAAAATTCTCATTTTTTATATAATAATTTGATACTAGAAGCTAGTGATGGATTTGTTAAGAATTTATTTAATATAATTTGAAAAAGGAGTTTATAATAAAATTTACGATATGACTATTGAGTATATGTAACTTTGGATTTAGTATGAATTAATTTTCGGGTCAATATAGCAAACTTTTGGCGTATCTTGTAATATAAAACATGAGTGGAAGAATTGGTCATGTATTTTGGAGCTAAAAACTTTGTAAAATTGGTTTTATTTAAAACATAAGGTCATGTTATATGCATTGGTGTAAACTAGAACACGTTACTTGTTGTAGTGAATAAACTGGGATAAAATCGGAATATACACTATAAGTGAGAAATTCTAACGCTTGAAATAAATTTTTAAACATTGATGGAACGTCATTGGAAATCATTTGTTTTGTTAATTCTCGTTATAGAGAATCACTATGCAAAATTCGATGATGCTTGTTTAAAATCGTTTGAAAAATCTTTCGTTTTATTACGTCGCGAGATGGGTTAATGTTAAAAATCACTTAATAATGGGCTAAGGATTAAAAGTTGAACTTTCTATATTTTAGAAATATTCGAAATAAGCATATTGATTAATTGTTTTATTATTATTATCGAGATTCAAGACCCGACAAAAATCAGTAATCTATCCAAAATAATACTACGTGAAACCTTTTTGGCATTTGAGTCGAATTGCCCGAATATGATTTGACAAATCAGGAAGACTTATGTGTAATAAAAGTCAAAGTTAATTTTAATAAGTTAATTGGACTAGTTTGAGTCATGTTGGATATGTGTATATATGTGATAATATAAGTCGTAATAATAAAAGCATAAAACTTGGAAAAAAAAATTCTTACTATGTACGTTTTTGGTACTTAAGATATGAAGATTATTGAGATTTTGACGCGAGTATCGAGATTTTCAAAACTAATGATTTTACCAGTTATAATAACCGAGTCACCGAATCAACTATTGTTAGAAATTTTCTTGCAACTGTAATTTTTCTAGAAATAAAAACTTTGTATAGATTGAAACATGAGAGGCCTGAAATCTTTAATGGGGTAACACGAATTAAAAATGTGCAAATGTTCGGTTTTACAATATACCAGGTAACAGTAACTAGAAAATGCAAATGGATTACCCAACAAACGAACATTTGTATTATTTTCTTAAGATGTATATATAATGTTTTGAGTCACGATGGTTCGATCGTCCGACATCCCTTCTTTGATTTTATGAGTCTGTATTTGAACTTGAGTCGTCATGTGACTGTTCATTTTAATATTTTCCATGATATGAAACCAGTATTATTATATTTATTTTAAAACTACTATTTCGCTAGGACTTGATGATGAGGGTATGTCACCCGGCATATTTTGTCCTGTTCATGGACGTTGTGACTTTTCTTCTTACGGTTAATGGAACCTAAAATTCTGTATTTACTTGAATGATGCTATAAATCTTCATTAAATTGGTTATTTATTTATATTGAACAAAAGCGAGGAGGCGAAGCCGCTTTACCAAATAGTAGAGGTGAAAGAAATCGACCTTCCTGGTGAAATTGTTTCTATTCGACCAAGTGATTATTCTCCTCTCCCCGTTTACCCTTGGTGGAATGTGTGTGCAACTCGAGACGATGGGAATTATGATTGTTGTTTTATTTTTGACGCTTGTGCTGATATTCAATTTTTTTTACTCCATGTATTCGTAGATCGCTGTTGTTATCCCAAGACTTTTGTCATATGTTTGAAGTATTTTCATTTCTAATATAGTTAATTATAGTTGGAAATTATATTACTTGTTTACCTCGTTCGATCTCATTGATTTTTGATTTTATTACTTGTTGTGCTTGTAATGATCTTTAATCATGAACCACCTTACCGTTATTTTGTGAGTAGTCTATTTTGAAAATATGTATGAGTGTGTTAAATGGTTCGTTCAATCAAATGCAAATAGTGTCGAGTTATTTATTTAATTATCTATTTATTTTCTCAACAAAAGGCAAAGCAAAAGTATGTTTTCAAAGTAGACGAAAAATGTTTGATGTGTTTCTTAAAACGATGGTAACAATATTTTCCCATTTCAAATGGTTTAATTATTTTGAAGATTAGGTCGAAAACTTTGGTAGTCATATTTGGTATGTAATAATAATGTTTGTGTCGTCACTCGATCCTCAATTATAGCTTAGCTAACTATGCATAATTCAGGAAGAGTCCTATTTTGTTGGTTGACGTTGCTTGGTCCTTAAGTATGCATGATCTAGCTAATTATGCATTGTTTAGGAAGCGCAATGTAGTTTCAAATCAATTGGTCATCTTTAAACCGGTAGTGTTTTTGATAAATGTTTGGATGAGAACATTTTTAAAATGATGGATCCTTATGCAAGTAATCGTATTTTCTTCGATTCCTAAAGAAATTTTTGAATTTTCTTGTGTTCCTTGAAATCTTTTCTTTTTGTTTGGCGTTGAATTAGTAAGTCACTATGGCCGAGTATTTTGGAAAATGTTTTTATGTGTTGTGTGTAACGTGCGAATTTCATCGGAATCACGAGGGTGTTGATGAAATACCAAAGGGACTCGTACCGACACTGAGAAGAAATTTTAAACAAAAATAGAAGACTGCCGAAGTAGAGGAACTCCGAGTTCGAATAACTCCGAGGGAAATAAAGAAGACTTCTCCTGCATCAAATGTATCGTACCTTATATATTTTCTTTTCTTATTCTTTTGATATGTTTAACGACACGCGATAAACTGTTGAAGTTTACCAACTGTGCATCGGTAATTGGAAGACAATTCCATTGCCGTCTTCGTTTATTTAAGTAAGGAATCCTATTTGCTTGACTCAACCATCCTTGATTATCGATGGTTAAACGATAGATAGCCATAGTTGATGTTTTTGTGGTGAACCCTTGTCTTTTATGTGTTTATGTTGTATGTGATCTGGTCAAGTGATCGTAAGTTGTGAGAACTTGAGACGACATTGTCCAATGAAGTCCGATCATGGAGAACACGTGCCATGTAATATATATGTATTTTTTTATACTGTGAACGATGATGCTTATTGAGATTTTGACCACGTTTGGGACGGAAGTGAGAGGGTGTTCTTGTAATATTTTCTTTTGGGTATGGATCCGTGCGTGAGCACCCTACGATGACATATGTATGTATTTTATTTTATTTTATTTTCTTTTTGGATATGCATCCATAGCTAGCAAGCTTTTGAACCCTCTTAAACTTGCAATTTTCTTTTTGACTGGACTCATCTGAGAAATATGTCAAGATTCCTTATTTTATCATGACTTGGCTGATTAGCAAGCATGAGTTAACTTGATTGAACTTATTTATTTGGCATGGTTTGGCTAGTTTGCAAACATGTCGTAATATGGTTATATGTGTTTTAATATGGCTTTTGTGTTTGATTGGATTGTGATGTTTTAGAGAGAGTTGTGTATACGTCGGATGATTTCCCGTATCGATGAATTTGTTCTTTTTGACAAAATAGGTTTGTATGTATGTAATATTGCAATAAGGTGATTTTGTACGACTAGTATTAATTACTTAGTCTTGTGTATTCTGAACGTTTTCATTGGGGTTATATGTGACCCGTGTGATTTTTCTTTATGTTTAATTGTTTTTATGAGAGGATGAACCAAGTGAAAAGACAATTTGAACGTTGGAAGACGTGTTCCGAGCGTGTGTGATTGATTTTGATAGTAGTTGGGACCGACATTTGCCGTTGGTAGTATCTTCGTAAAACGACATTTACCATGGTAGCATTGAAGCTGCAGCCTTTGAGGAATTATGATGATGAAAATATAGATCGCCAGTTGGATAGAATGAAGTAGGAAAAAGTCAGTGGAATGGACTTGAAATGACTCGAGAGGCTACGGAAGAGATGGTGTAAATCAAGAATCACTTGTTAACCGCGAGGAGCTATGAGAAGAGACGTGTTGATAACCGTAGGAAGAAATTGGGAAATTGAAGTGGAGACCATGGATCGAGATGTTAAGAGATTTAAGCAAAGTATAACACTCATTGTGAAGGTGTGATGGAACCCAAGACGTGAACCGAAGTCCACATTGGAATGCGAATACCTCTTTAGTAAGAAGTACCCTCATCTTTCTAGTAGTACGAAATGCGAGTATAAGAACCGGAGAGCGCCGGGACGTCGCTCCCTTAAGGAGGGGAGGATGTAAGACCCGTGAATGTGTCGTATGATTCTAAGTTATTGTCTCAAGAGTTGTTCAGTATGAGCATCTCTCTTAAGTTGCGACTCACTTGTGGATGTGATATCCCGAGCCCAACGTCATTTATTTAATCCTATTTTACGTATATTTTTGAATTTTTTAAGAAATTTCGTTTGTTATAGATTTGACGGTTTAAGTTGAAACCAACGTTTACAGTCGTAATTTAACGTTCGACGATTTAAGAAAAAACGATGACGAATACGGTCCCGATGGATGCCCAAATTTCAATATTTATTGTCGTTTTATCGATATTATAATTTTTCGAGAATTTTACTTTCGGTTCGTGTTAAGTCGAGTCGGGTGAGTTTTATTGCTTTCCGGGTACATTTAAATCATCCTAAAAGTATTTTGGAGTGTTCGGGATGATCACCGACTCCTGCAAAATTTTCCAAAATAACTAGTGAGTCAATCCCGTAGACATTTGAGGTCGTTTTCAACAAAGGCCAAAAGAAAGCCCAAATTGCACACAAGGTCCCTCCATTTTTACAAAAGGGGGTAAGGACACACACACATTTCATTTTACAAAAAAAAAATCCATCTCTCTCTTTTCTCTCCATCACCGCCGGCCAACCTACCCACCATCACCACCACCATCATTTTTGAGGGTTTTTGAAGAATCTAAACAAAGACCATCTCTCATTTCACCTTTGTAAGTCTTCTAATCAATTAAAAACACACATGCATTCACTTAATCTTTCCAAAACTTTATGATTTTTCAAAAATGGATTTTGGTCTAATTAAATGGTACAAATGTTTAATTCATGTGCTTATAAGGAAGAATCATCAATAAAACGAGTTGGGGGCTGTTTTTCTTGGGTGTTTTGGCTACAACAAACCCACGGCCAAATGGGGTTTGGTGGTGCCTTCATGGTGTTTGATGAAATGTGCCATGGGATGTGTTTATAATGATGTTTATGATGTTTTTAAATTGTTTAATTACATTGCATGTCTAGTTTTTGAAATGGGTTTTGATTAATATTGTTCATACAAGTGATTAGGGAAGATTAGGATGTTTTAGATTGATGATATGGTGATATAATAGGCCTAGGAATCAATGGAAGAGATTGGAAAGATGTTTTTACTTGGTTTTGTAAAGGGTGTTTTAGGTCAGAAACTTTAAGGCCGTTTTTCATACAGTAGCTTTTGGTTAAGTGTTGGGATGATAAGATATTGTGGTAGAGCTTCTTTTTAGCTTCGATTTGGTATAAGGTAGAGTTTCTAACTCAAAACGAGTCAAAAGTTATGATATTTTAAAGTTTGAGGCGTACCGGGTGATGAAAATCACAAGGTACGGGTTTTTGTCAAAATATAGGTCGAATGTCTAGGATTGTAACTAGAGTTCTAAAAATGTTTGGAAGTTGTTCTTTGGTCCTATACCTGTACAAAAGAGTATATTTTCAAG
The DNA here is from genome assembly GCA_025667525.1 of Glebionis coronaria. Classification (NCBI taxonomy): domain Eukaryota; kingdom Viridiplantae; phylum Streptophyta; class Magnoliopsida; order Asterales; family Asteraceae; genus Glebionis; species Glebionis coronaria. Next base: position 65,548,749 of record CM046875.1, read on the forward strand.
TTTAGGAGTTGGTGTTTCAAGTTGAGTTGACTAAATAAGTCAAAGTCGAGTTGCACTTGGAAGGTGCAAATCTGTCCAAAATTTTAAGGTATAGAGATGTGTTGAGCAGTGGGTCTTAGAAGTGAAAACTTTTTATGAAATTTGGTGTGGGGTTTCTACAGATTATAAATGATTTTTACAAATTTTCTCAGATTTTTAGGAGTGGTTTAAGTGGGGTAAAACAGCTCGTACATTCGGTATGTACCGGCAGAATTGTAAAATTGCGCAATAGTTTTAATAAAGTATAAAAAAAAATGGTTCGTGTCTAGTAAGTATCACTAGTATGGATTTTTGGCGTGAGTTTATATGAACCTTGAGTGTTCTTAATTATGTACATACAGTGCTTGAAGGTACTTGAGTGTGTTGATTCATTACGTGTTTATTCGCTAGGTGTTGTATTTGATTTCCCGGGGCATCCTCATCGTCGGTGATCGACTTCGTCTACGTCTTTGCTACTAGTACTTATGCTCCTATATCTCAAGGTGAGTCTATAGCCTCGCTCTTTACTTATTTCAAATGTTTTTACCCGCGAGGGGGATACATGCTATTTAAATGGAAATGAACATAAGTCATGAATGATTGTTGGACCCGAATGTTGCCTCGAAATTATGTTGAGTACCTAGTTGCAAAAGGCCCTAATTTCATGAACTATTAACTATTGTCTTGCCCTTGTGTGGGTTGGAAATAGCCGCTTATACAATTTGTAGTACTACGGGGCTAACGACCCAATGCTAGCCGAGAAGCTGTACGTTGAGTAAGTTCTGCGGTAGATTATCTTGTATGAGAGATAAGGTATAATTGCAACTGATGCCTTTAGTAGGGGCAATGGTTTCATCTGAATCACGCCGGTAATTATTACGCGGGTGATTGAGTTAATGGGTTAGTGTCATGAGCTTAAACACAATTGTCATATCCTTGAATAATAGATTGTATGGCCACAATGCTATTGAATGATCATGATTGGTTTTTAATACTTATGTTCAACTGATGATTTGATAAACCTATAGATTCGCTCAACCTTTGTGTTGACGATTTTAAGCATGTGTTTCAGGAAATCAGGGTTGATAGCAGTGGAGCATGCGAGGATGGAAGTTGTTGTGGCTTGGCGGACTACTTTGTTTTTCCTCCCTTTTAGCACTTGAATATTTTATATTATGTCATGTGAACGAAAATTGTATTTTTGGGTTGAGATTCAGTGGGGACCAAAAAGCAAACTCTGTTTTATATTATTTTTGGGGTTTGGAAAACAGTAGACTTTGTTGTTTTAAACAATCTTTAATTTATGTTTATATTTCTACGTCTCTTTGAGTCGTTCGAAATAGCTTGTGTGTGATGATAACTGTATAACACCCAAATGTTGTAGTTCCGCTGCGCATAGCATTTGGTGGGGGTGTTATATTGTGACTGTCTGATACTTGCCTATAAATACCAAGATTTGTCCAAGCTTAGAACTCACCCCTTCTCTATCTTTTCTCTCTATATTCTCTGCATATATCTAACTATCTAATCTCACTCTTGTCTGTTCTTTTCTCTCTTGTGATTTAGATCTTTGTGCATATCAAGATCGGTTACGAGAAATCTCTATTCTAAGCTTTGATCCTTCAAGGCTTCACTTTGTGTGAATGTGTTAAGTGTTACATACGCAATCACCATTGTTGTACCCATTCATCTACCTACTTGTATAATAGTATGCTTGATGTTATAAACCACAAGTGTATAGTGTGTAAGGCGTTATTGTGCCTCTGTAAAGAACACGACGTTCTAGCTTAGGGTCGTTAAAGATTGTAAGCTTAAGTGTGAAAGTTTCCCCACCGATGTAAAAGAGATTCTATTACTAGTGAAGTAGAACTCTCGAGTGGATACTCGAGGAGTGGAAGTAGGGGAAAGATAAGTGAGATCTTGCTAGGCCGAACCACTATAAACCATTGTGCATTATGGTTTGTTTCTTTATTATTTAAAGTATATTACTTTTCCAATTTACACTTCAACTATATCCATTCACGATCACAAACAAGTTTCAAACTAATTAAAACTAACTGGTAAAAAATATTCAATCCCCCTTTCTAGTTTTCTACACTACCCTTACCAACTAGCTTATTCAACTAAGAGTCCGTGGTTGTCAACCTAGGAACGACTACATTTTCCTCATCCTCATTTTGGAAGTCAATGTGTTTAGGCAAATCATCTAAGTTCTCGTCCTTACTAACATCATCAAAGTCACTATCACTAGAATCTAATGTTAACCTATCCTTGTTAACCAACTGAAAAACATCATACCCATGATGTTCAATATGCATAGATAAACGATTATCATTCTCAAATAGGATTCTACAAATTTTTCTAACTGGGCATCATTAGTGATGGGTCTCAAACCCATATACATTGGAACACCAAGTACAGTTTAGAATATTCCTAGCGGTACAGCTATGACTAACCTACGAATAATAGTGAAGAAATCAACATACTTCATACCTTCGAAGTCTATATCATCTACTACACGAAGTTCTCCATTGGAATATGACACGTGATTGCCAATAAATATGCCATCGTGGTGCAAATCCACCACAAACTTCGCCATTGGTGTTCAATTAAGCTAAAAAGTCAGGAAAAAATTAAGGCAAACGATTAAATAAACTCAATTATGCATAACCATCATTCAATTAACGATTGAGTTGGGAAACAATAATATACTTATCAGTTTTAATTAGACCAAGTATTTGATTAAATTAGGGTTCATGGAAACCAAGTGTGGAAAGATTTAGTTTTTATAGGCGTTTATTTAGGGAAAGATTAAAAATACAATACTTGGAAATTATTAACCTTACGTGGAGGTGGAAAAAGTGAGTCACCGGTAAAAAAGAAATATTCAACGGTAAAGACCAATTTTTGGGTCAAAATTCAACGTGACAAGTATGAACTTTGTACAAAAAAAAGTCTAATATGTATAATGGACACATTTTGACAGTACGTGATGTATTTATAGCATTTACCAAAAAATAAAGATTTTACCTTGTTTGAATTTGTATTGCAATGATTCAACCCCGTGGTTTATTTAGCGAAAAAATCCAACCCTACAAATTACCTAAAAAACATGTCCGAGTAAAACAAATTAGCAAAATCGATAACCGGAGTCCCACAATTTAGATTTGATGTACACAATATTTAAATATTCGTTTAAAAACACTTTTGTTTTTTATAAATATTCGCTAGTTGCGGAGAGCAAGAAAATGGCCTTTTGACGACTTGTCTTGAAATCTCATTGTTTGTAACGTGACAACTTACTCAAAAGTTTGTGACTAGTGGCATACCAAATATTTTTTCTGTAAGCTACACACCAAATACGAAACTTTGGAGAAACTTTATCGTTATTTTATGGCATAATGTTATGGAGTTATTTCTTAGATGTTTGTCTGTTTGGCGTACTTAAATCGATAGATATCATCTTTTCACCCCGCATGCAACAAAATTTTGTTGGTTTCATCCACTTGAACTCATCGGTAGAGTGGCTCAAGTCTCTACCTTTGTAGTACCATGTCGAGTCCTTTACTCATGCTACAACTACACCTTACCGTTGAGGTACTCTAATATAGGGCTTAGCATCCGGTCATAGATGATCTGAGGCGACTGAAACTGAACCAAAAACCGGTTTTGTAGAAGACATAGAACCAGGAATTGAACTGAAGTAACTCGTTTCGGTTCAGTTTTTTATTAGCCCGTTCGGTTCGGTTAGATTTATACGATTTCCGTGTGTTTTTATCGGTCTTAGCTTGAACCGAACTGAAAGCAAAAATAATAAATATATATAATCGAAACCCGAACCCAATATAGCCTATTTGTTTCAATAGAACGACTTGATTTTTCGATTCATTTTTTGTTTGTTTTGCTCGGCCCTAATCCAACAAGACCAACATGATAAACCAAAATCCTCGCATTCAGCTCAATTTCGAACAAAACCCATTTCTTCATCAACTTAAACCCACTTTTATCTTCTTTTTTAGAGAAATTAAATATCTCACAAATCGTTTATCGTTACGCAAAACAGAATTAAATCATCTTCTTATAGACGGGCACATCGATACACTTTCGACGACTTACTTTCTTGATTTTTTTAGTTATAAATACTATGTATAAGATATTTGTGGTTGATCACAATACTTTGTTATCACTTGCTTGAAACAACATTTTAACAAACCATGTATAGGGAATAGATGTGAAGAAACCTTATGTTTTTTTGGTAAAGGGGAATCCAAACCCCGGTAAAATAAGAAATCTTGTGTTTTTTGACGACTTCTCTTGTAAATTTTTGTTTCTAATGTAACAACTCACTAGAATATGCATATCCAAAACGTGGTTTGCTTTTTAAGTCAAACGGACACGATAGTGTTAGTGTATGTTTGGTATAGGGTAATCGGACTGAGGAAATGATTGTTGGAATGATTATTTTTGTTTGATATTTAGATAGTGAAATCAAACAACGGAATGAAAGTATCTAATTTTTCACTAGGAGGTAAAATATGTACCTATCAATTCATTCATTTTTTTTATCTTTGTTTTTTTTATCTTTTTTTTTTCTATATGTGTGCAAAATCAATTATAAGTTTTTTAGAGAGTATATTTTATGCATTATTTTTATTTTAGTTTGAGAATGATCTCACTTGAATAAAATTGATTCCAAAACATAAATAGCAAACCAAACAACAATATGGTACTATTACAGTAGAAACTCGATAAATTAATACTCGATTATTTAATAAACTCTCTAAGTTAATATTTTTTGCCGGTCCCGACTCGGGGATAGGGTGCTAAATTAATAATTTGCTAAAATTTAAAGATAATATATTTTTGATAATTTCTTCAGACCCCATATAAAATATAAATTAATAATTCCTTATATATAGCATATTACATGAATAATTTATGAAGGTTTATTGAAGAATGACTCAATTGTCTTTTGTTTTTTTGTTGAAATCAATATTCCATTGAATCCCGTCTCTAATTTTCCTTAGCATGGTAAGAACTTCTGGTGTTTTTTTCTCATAGCTCAACAAGAAATTGTTCAATGTGATTGCCGCTTTAATAGCTTTGTTTCACGAAGGGGGCTCCATTGTAGAACTTTCATCATCTTCATCATCTTCTTCATCTTTATTAATTCCTATAACGCTTTCAATAATTTCTTCATCAGTCAATAACTGTGCAACTACATTTTCTTCTGGGTGAGTCGTAACATCTTCGACATCCATTACATTGCGATAACCCAACTCTTTGATCAAATTCTGGAGTTCTTGAGTGCTTTCACCACCTTCATCTGAGTTCTCAAAAGTCATGTTATCTGTTGATCGAAGTTTACAATGACAAAAGCAATTCGCAATTGTATTTGCACTAACATCCATATTCCATGCTGAAATTGCAAGATTCATTGCATCTAATACATTTATTTTTGCTGCATTTGGAACCCCTAATTCATAACCCTCCTAAAGACTTCTATAAAATCGACGGCGATAATGAATCTTAAAAGCTCGTATGATCCCCGCGTCACAAGGTTGAATTTTTGAAGTTGTGTTTGGTGGCAAAAAAAAAAAAATCAACATTTCGTAATCCTTCAGTAATTTTTGGATGAGCAGGGAAGTTATCCACAATCAAAAGAATTTTTCTTCCAACTATTTTTTTATCAAGTTGGCGAACATATTCTTCAAATAACACACCAGTCATCCAAGCTCGTTTGTTAGCACGGTACTCACTGTTCAAACTGTTCAAGTTTACATTCTTGAAGCACCTTGGTTTAGCATATTTCCCAATAATCCATAAAGGAAGTTTTTCCGAACCGTCCTCATTACAGCAAATAGAAACAGTTAGTCTTTCCTTGTCTTGTTTTTCCCTTCAAGCTGCATTGTTGCAAGGGAATGATCCGGTTGAAGTCTAAAAAACAAACCTGTTTAAGATCAAAACATGTAAATAATTACATCATTAAAATACAAAATATAAAATAAAATAATAAAAAACAAACCTATTTCATCCATATTAAAGATGTCTTTCATTTCAAACTGATCGACTTTGTCTCTTAGGGATTTTAATTTGTTCTCCATGCCCTCCATTTCAACAGATCCACTCTCTCCAAAACGCCAGAAATTTTGAATTCCATATCTTGCTTTGAACTTTCCAAGCCAACCAATAGAAAATATAAAGTTTGGAGTATCCACTGGATACATACCTTTCATGAACTTTTTCGCCTTCTCGATGATTAGTTCACCTGTCATATTCACATGTTCTTGATATTGAAGAATCCATTCATAGAGAGATTATTCTAGGTCAGGAAATTTTGCCGGTTTGTGTCGCTTAACATCGCCTCTTTCAAGAGCAAGTGAGAGATACTCTAAAGACCGCTTAACTGTATTCTATATTGTCGCTTGACTCACCTGCAAACCATAGTTACTATGAACCGATTCTTGCAATTGCTTTTGAGTGAGCCTTGGATTATCCTTGTTGTGCTTGCATAATGCTATTCGAATCTCGTCTGTCATTGTTGTTTTTTCACACCTTTAAGATGGGAAGCCATGTTGTGTGTATGATTTGTTTGTGTTAACCTATTTTGATCTTGTATTTATATATAAAATATTTTTAATGTTCATAAAGTGATACATTGAACACCAGAAGCATAATAAGGTGGGAGATTGAAGGTTTCTTTCAAATTGGGTCGTTCATTTGATATACGTACATGCATTGTATACAATAATTAAGTAGAAGCTTGAAAGGTGTTTGTAAACTAAGTATTCTACTATAAATTAATAAAATATTAATTAATACATAAATTAATAATTATTAATTTATCGATTAATTAATAACTCTTTTAATTAATATATTTAATTATTTTATAGAGTTTCTACTATACTTTCATTTCATCTTATTATCATTCTCATATCAATTACGATTCAAAAATGCGTACCAAACACACCCTACGGGTGTGGGAACGGTTGGCTGGAGGCTAGGCTGGTAGCCTTTGGCGCCACCCTGTCTTTGACGCACCATTCCCACCATCGCGCCAACCCCACCAGCCGACGCCAACACTGTTCATTTTTTTTTGAAAATTCAAAAAACATAACCGTTGGAGGGGATTTTTTTGCAAAAAATTTTAAAAACTTAATCAAAAATTTGGAAGGAGCTAAATTGCAAAAAAAAATTTAAAAAATAAAAAATAGCCGTTTCTTGTTTGAAAAACTAGCCGTTATGTTGTTTTTTTAACTTTTTCTCCAAAAAAAACCCCCAAATCATTCTATAAATTATACCTCAAACCTTTACATTTTATATCTCTTATATATCTACTACTCTTAATTTTTTCATCACATGGATCCTTACCAAAACACCGTCTACAAATACGAACAATATTTCGGTAACGTTCATGAACGTTATACTCGAGGCTTAACGAAGTATGAGACATTTGTGGCTATGTGTAATCAAGGAGCTGGTGGATCGAGTTCGGGGCATAGGAGGACATATATACCTCGTGAACGAGAAGACGCGGGTCAAAGATTGCTAGGTGACTACTTTGGCGATGCCGAAACTCCTAAAAAATATAAATAATAGAAATTCCAGCTAAGGTATCTATGAGTTCAATGCTTTTTAGAAAAATTGTCAATGCTATTTTAAATCATAATGCCGACCCTCTACCTGAATATTTTTCTTATTTTCGCACAGGGTTGGATGCTACCGGTCGAGATAGTATTCACCCCATTCTAAAGATCACTTCGGAATTTCGTCAATTGGCGTAGGGTTCATCACCCGATGCATTTGACGAGTATTTGCAAATTGTCGAACGCACTGCTAGAGAATGTTTGCTTCATTTTACTAAATGCATATATGACTTATATGTTGAAACGTACTTAAGAAAACCTACTTCCACGGATATAGAAAAAACATATGTATTGCACAATCAGAAACATGGACTTCCGGGAATGCTCGGGAGCATTGATTACATGCACAGGGATTGGAGAAATTGTTCCAAGGCTTTACATGCTCTATTTAAAAGACAGGATCATAAATATCCAACTCTTATGTTAGAAGCAGTAGCGGATCAACAGTTGACATTCTAGCATGCATACTTTGGTGTTCCTGGGGCAAACAATGATCTAAATGTCTTATATGGTTCACCTTTATTTGATGATAAGTTAGCTGATAGGGTTCTAGATTCTCCATTTGAGGTAAAAGAAAAAACATACAAAAAAGTTATTATTTGCCTGACGATATTTATCTTGAATGGTCTACTTTTGTGAAAACATTTTTGATTTCAAGGGATGAAAAAACATTGCGGTTTAAAAGAGTTCAAGAGAAAAGATATTGAACACGCTTTCGGTGTCTTACAAGGTCGTTGGGGAATTATACGACAACCCGCTCGTGCTTATGAAATCAACCACTTGAAACGAATCATATATTGTTGTATCATGTTACATAACATGATATTGGAAGGCGAAGGATTCACATTGAATCCTAGAGATGTTTATGTCGATCCTCAACCGAATATTGTTCGAATTTGGGTCGAAAGGTGTGAAATACATGAGAGGAAAACAAAAAAATTCGAGACTGAAGAGTGCGGAACGAGCTTCGAGCCGATCTTGTGGAGAATTTGAGCCGTAATCATTAAGTTGTTATATTTTTTTATTGTAATGTTTTTTTATGTAATATTTTTTAATTTAATGAAGTTTTTATTTAAGTTATTTTGTGTAAAAAATAAAAAAATAATTATTTTCGTTGGCACCAGGTTTTCTGGTGCCAACTGTTACCCCTGAAAGGTGGTGACAACCAAGTTCTGGTGCCAAAGCCCCAAAATCCTATGTGGTGGCTTTGTGTAACATCCCCATTTTACCTTTACACAACGGAACATTGATCTGGGGTATTACTTCATAGAACTCAAGTCATAATAATAAAAAACAACTCAAAAGAGTGATGAAATCAACTTTCTTTATATTTCATTGAAAAATCAGAGTTTTACAATACGAGTTTCCCAAAATCTAGAATAAGTTCAGCCTTGTGCCTCTTCATGCCATCCTTGTGCTGCTCCATGCTATCAGTCACCATTTATCTGAGATATATGCTTAAAGTCAACACAAAGTTTGAGTGAATTCATAGGTTTTAAAAATCAGTTTGAATACAAGATTCATTTTCTTGAGCTACGTTGTTATTTGCTCGTAAGTTTGAACAAAATGCTGATTCAATTGCACTAAGCTCATGATACCGCGACTAGACATAGGAACCAACAGTTTGCCCTTATGAGGAAGTCTGTCAAACTATCCTTGTTTGCAAAATAAAGTATGTCTATTTAACCACTGAGGTGCTAGCAAGTGCGACTTGGCCAGATAGGAGATGTCAATCTCCAATAGTACTATTTAAGATATTAGCGCTCATTCCGAGAAATGATTAGCGGTTCACAATTAAAACGGTACTTTCATAGGCAGCAGTAAACATAGTGTCAATGAATCATATCTGGAAAGCATACCAAAAACACTTGTATTCCATTTTTAGCATATATCCCCCTCACGGGTTTTGAAATCATTTGAAAGCACTTAGAAAGTGAGGCTATGAACTCACCTTATGTCCTCTAATCCGAGCTATAGCTAGATATATTTCATTCACAGATAAACAACTTGATCATACAAACCACGGCTTGGTCTCATAAACAGCTTGATCTCACACAAACTTGGATTAATACATTGTGTATAGTATCAAGTCTTTGATTTTGGTTCAATGTTGTTAAGTGTTGGTTATATTTTCTTTAATTATTATTTGGTTGTAATTCTAGCACCAGTGTTCGGGCCATCATACTCAAAAGCCATTCTATAAATGTTTGAGGAGCGAGTGCACTTTAAATCGTAAAACCAACCACTCAGTCAGAACGTAATATCGAGATGGAATATCTTTGTACAAATCTCCCTACTAACAAGATACTTTCATTACTTCCTCATATTCATGATTAATCTTCCTTAGTTTCAAAATTGGCAAAATTAGTCCTTTTGGTTACACTTTGGTATAATTACACTTTTAACCCCTTAAGTGTATAGTTTTAGTATTTGCATTTTAAACCTTCAATATAAAACCTTAGGACCTCAAACATTCCATCATTTATTCTTATAGCTGATACTTTCATAAAATTACACTTTTGGCCCAAAATAAATAGTTTTAAAAATGACAGTTTTAGTCCCTATACTTGTAAAAATGACATAAAAACCTCAAAAATGGACCAAATGATCTAAGATTTTAAAACAAAGTTTCAAAAAACGTTTATAATCATAATAAAAACATTTCTTCAGAATTCTAGCTTTTGAAATGGGTTTTTGCTTATTATTTTATGTAAATTACAAAACTAGGGTTTTAAGACATCTTTAACTTATAACTTCCATTTAAAATGATGAAATGACTTAGTTTCTTTTAAATTACCTTTATAACATAATTTTGGAATTATAAAACTCTAAGAAAGTATTATAACAAGATCAAAGCTTATCTAACATAGAAATTACCTAGGAAGCTCCAAAATGGCTCCTAATGGCTTCCTATGAGCACATCTTGCTATCAAAGCTTCAAGAGCTTCAATGTATAGCTTCTAGACCTAATTTCTGGTCTTGGGAAATCTCCTAGGACGTATATAGAAGTGGAAATAGAATGGGTAATGGAGGTTAAGAGAAAACGGGGTGCGAGTTTCAAATGAAGTTCATATGGCCCTATTTATAGTTTTTCAACCCTTAGCCTCCAAGTTAAGGCCATGGACGTGTTAGATAGATATAGTACTGACTAAGGGAAGCTAGGAATGATTCATAAGGTCTAGGGATGACTCTTGTTAGCTATAACCTATAAAAATGGTAAAAATTCCTTAAAATGACACATTAGCTTTTATAAGTACTAAAGCATGTGTTCTTGTCAAGGAGGTGATGCACCTACTTAGAAATATCTCCAAAAATATCTCAAAATATCTGGCTTTGGTTTTAATCTAGGAGTAAAACTCGTTTGAATGGGTTTTTGGAGGGAAAATATAAAACCAGGTCCTAAATTAGGGCTTATAACTTTATACTTTCTGATTTTGGTGATTAAGGGTTTAAGAATGTGATTAATGATGGATTAGGTTTAATTAGGGTATATACATTGTAATTAAGAACTTTGGGTCTTTGGTTTGAAGTTTAACAAAGGTTTGATGTGAAAATGGGAAGAAAACTTAGGCGGGTTAGGGTTTCTAATGATTTTAGGGTTTAATCTTAATAAATATGATGATCCTTCAACTAGATATTGATGTAAACACAATTTTTACATTCTAAATTGTCCTCATTGTGTTCATGAAGTCCCTACATTGGTTTTATTAAGTTATTCTAAGTGAACATGTCTAAAGGGTGAAAATACTCATTTTGACCTAATTTACAAGCCATGTATTAAAATCTTGTACCTTTTGCATTAGGGTACTTGTACATTGTCTTAACATAATCTTATAACCTTAATGAAGTCTTATAAATATTTATAAACTTGTCCAAAAAGAACTAGGTGATGATTCCATGTAGTTTTCTTAATATTAGGGTTTTTAGGTCATTAATCCTAATGAGTTTTATCTTGGGTAATTAGTATTTGTACCTTTATAAACAATTATTCTAGGGATTATATATTATGTTTATGATTTCTAGGGATTCTACATTTTTAGTTTAAGGGTTTGTATAGGTTGATCATATTCTAGGGACAATCATGGGAGCTTAAGATCCTATGCTTTGATAACTTGTACTTTATGCTTTACCAACTTGTAACTTGACTTGAAATAAGTGTACATTATTAATATGATATATAGTTGAGTTTTATAATTTATGGCAAAAGATTAGACTCTAATTCAATGTGAAATGGATTTTATATGCTAATCTTGGTTACTAGGTCTTAACTTGTAATTATCCTTGCATTAGTGAATATTAGCATTTTGTGATCAATTAACTTTCCTTTATTTGATAGATTGTAATTAGTATATTGTTTTTGATACTTGTACATTGATATTATGTAATTACATTGCTTGAAATATTGTTTATCAAGGGGTTCTAGGTGGTGATCTAGACTACAATGTACAATTACTTGTACTTAGCTTTGTATGGTTTTTTCTTGCCATTTTTAGGTATTATTATGTCTTTAAAGTATAGTTTGCAACTTGTTTATAATCCCATATGTATTCTCAATTCATAGTTTACCATTTTGAGTTTACAACTCATTTATAGGAATTCTAGGATTTCTAAGGGAAATTTATGGTATCATGGTTATATTTGAGATGTTCTTGAACTTATTATATCACTTTTAGATCTTAGACTTGATATATACATTGTATTGATAGTATATAGGAATATGTTGTAATGGAAGTTCAGGTTGTGAGAAGCAGTTCATCTAACCAAGTAAGGTACAAAAAGCAAAAAGTTCAAGCCAAATTTTCATATTGAAACAGTTATAGCTTATAACACAGATGTGAAATTTGAGGACTGTCGCAGTCTCTCCCCCTTAAAGAAATATCGTCCCGAGATTATAAGGGTAACATGGCAAACATAGCTCTTAGGTGTTCAAATTATTTCTTAGAATTTTATCCACATATCAAGAGTACAGCTTTACGGTTGGTATTTAGTTTCAAATAAATCATTTAATCACATAAATATTTCTTAGATTCCGAAATATGAAAAGGATTGGGATTATTACTGAGTTCTTTGGGAAACTCAAGTCAATATGTCACTGCTCAATTCAAAAGATTGAATTGATTATCGCATTTTTCAAAATCAATTTGGGTAATTGATATAGAAAAGATCCTTTTCAACTAGATACTGTTTAATACGGTGTAGTTTCTCATTCGTAGTGAGAAATTTCCATCAAAATAATCTCTTGGATTATCTTAAATCACCATTTTAATTCAGCAGATTCTTAACATAATTCAACGTTCTACGAGGCTCTATTCTAATATAACAGTTTCATGAACTATTTTGGGTCTCCTAAGTTGAAAATCTCCAACTTAAGCCCAGCAGATACATAAATGGCACCTCTTTCGATCAAGTGCTTCAAGTAGTATTGCTTTGATTCTAGCATGAAAACTATTGTTATACAGGAAAAATTTTCCAATGGTAAGTGTTCTTTCCAAAACTTATAACACATACTTGGAGTATATAGTTTTGTATTTGGGTAGTTCTTCCACTTAACATATTAGTACACACAAATTGTGAGTATACTTTTAGGATCAAGATGTGAAACACTTGTCACGATCTTAGATGATAGATATTGATTCTTTATGTCGACGGATTATTTCTTGTATAATCTCGTCAGAGTTTCCATATTATCAATTTCCTGGATAGGAATAGATCCTGCAACTCTAATAAGATAACTGACAATGATCCAAATGGTATCATGTCTACCACTTTGAGCTACGTTACTATTCGTTCACATAAAGTGATGTTTTGGTATACTAAGTTCAGGACCTCAAAACTAACGGAATTCACCAAAGTGACTATCATGACAGATTGTCATGACAAGTAATCTGCAGGCACAGATTACCCATTAGTTCTTAATAAAGTATGCTCGATTACCCCATGTACATGTAACACAAACATGATTCGTTAAACCCCAATAGATCTATTTTACTATATTAGCGCACACGTAAGTGTTTAATGACCCATGAAATTTGGGTAGCAAGTAACAGTTTGGGTACTCCGTGTAATAACATATTTTAGTAAAAGTATATAGTTTAAGAACACAAGTATTCCAGTTTTATCAGGTCTATACTTGTCTTATATCAAATCTCTTTAAGTCCATTTATAAATTCTTACTAACATAAAGATGCGTCCAACTTTATGCAAGGAAGAAATCATAAATTTGGTGATTTAGATTCATTCATTTGACTGAAGAAGCGTCCTAATTCAATCAAATAAACAGAAGTAAATCATTGATTTAGAAATTTCTGACATAACACGAATATAGACAAATGTTCTACCCTTAAGTTTCCTTTCTACGTTGGCGTGTGTAAGACGTTTTGTATATAAAATCTAAGAATATGGTTTTCTAGAGACGAATGGCGTTAAAATAGAAGGTGGTATTTTATTCCCTATAAAGTACAGAACAATCTTATCAAGCATATGATTTATAAGGCTGCTTGCCCTTACAAATCCTAGTCCAATGATCTACTATGTTGAAAATCAGACACCGGATGGTGCAAAGTTCTGTGTGATGCGGAGTGCATTTCTTACACAGAAGAAAATTTCCATCATATTTACCGTAGATTGGATTAGTAATTCCAGTTATGGTAGTTTCTTGTTTCACTATAGTTTACGGACGTTCTTTCCTTGCTGAATTTATGCTTGAGATTTTTCTGATTTTTGCACAGGATTGTGCTTAATTACCTTGTTCATTTATTTAACATTATACACATTTATATAAATGAAATTTATAAGTTAGTGGGTTTTAATTCACATTTTATACTATATTAGTTTGAGTGCTTATATAATACTATTAAACATTAATTTCACAAAATCTGATTTTTAGTTTCATCTTCACCATTTTTATCATATCTTGAGTTCTATAAAGAGATAGAAGCTCTTTTTTGGATGGCATAATCTTCATATTATGTGATACAAATAAGTTAGTTATAGCTACTGCTCATTCCATGTCTAAGTATCCTTAACAGTCCCTACAAAACAGACTATTCAGATTGGCACACTAATCTTGTTTTGATCATATCTCACTCATTTTGATGATTCCATTGCATGGCCAACTCTCACATGTGTATGACATCTAACACTTACTGTAAATGGATTCCACCATGCAATTTTGTCCGTTTATAACTTGGTTACTTACTGTTTTTATACAGCCAACAATTTAAGCAAGATTTTAGTATTGTTTCTTATGGTTTTTCATCTTTTTAATCATATCTATCAACACTTGATCCCCACACAACATTTTTATCATCATATATTCATCATATACATATACAATAAGAAAGAAAATAAATTGGATCTTTACAAAAATAACAAGAGAAATGAAAAGGATGATCTTCTTTACCAACCAAGATTATATCTTGTTTTTGGATGACAATAACTTGATGAACACCAAATATATCTCCAAGATCATAAACCACCAAGATTGTTTGTTGAGAAATTAGCCCTAGGACACAAGCAAATCACCTTCTTTGTTGTTAATATGGCCACCAATCAATCAAGGCTTCAAAGTTTCTCCATAATATGAATAGATAACATAAGACTTGTGGCTAGAAATGATCAAATGGGGTGGTTGATGGTGGTTATGGGACGACAATGGGGGTGGGAGAGAGTATGTGTGAGTTGTTTTGCATGAGAAATGGAAGCAAATGGTTAAGTTTAGTGGTTTTGAGGTTTAGTAGAAACTTGTAGCTTACTTGTTAAGCTTATGCTTACAAGTGTAAGCTACTTGTTATAAGGGTGCCACATCAAGTGATGTGGTGTCCCTCTTTGGCCGTCCCTTAGTAGTGGGGTGGGATAAACTTGTTTTGTCCCATCCCGCTAATTTACGGGTATTCCTCGATTCTAGTTTCCTCGATTTGCGTGCCCTCGAGTCTTTTTCCGAAAAACGTTTTTATAAATTATGAATCAACGGCACAAAACGATTCTAATAAAAATTGTCTCATCAAAAACGGAGTTAAAAAACGTAAATACGTAATCCTAAGGTTTCCGTTTTAGTCGTAAAGGACGCTAAATTATGCACGTAAGCCCAAATTTAAATCCGTAAATTGTGAGTTCATCAACCAACACAAAAATAAGTTTCAAAATAATATACGAGAAAATAATTCACTACCTGAAAATGTTAGATTGTCACACTTATTTGCTATTGTAGGTTCATCAATGGTTACATCACGAGAAATGAAGAAAAGACGTGAATTGGAGGTGAAAAGATGAACGAGACATGAAAGTGTAGCTCTCATATGATAAATAATACAATGATAAGGAGTCTTGGAAAGTTTGGAAGAAAGAAAGGTGGAAGAAACAAAGAATAAGGACTAGAAGGGAAAAGTGGGAAAGTTGGCCCAATTGCCACCGACAACACTACTGTTGTCGCCGGCAAACCATCTCTCAGTTGCCACCACCGGCAAATCAATGCCTAGTTGCCACCGGCAACATTACCCATGCCTCCGGCAAATCAGCCATCAGCAAACATCAAACTTGCCACCAACATTTCTCCTGCAACCACTTTTCCAAGAAAACTTAGATCCTTCCTATACCTCACTTTGCTCACCAAGTTCAGTCATAACTCCATTGTAACTCCTTCAAAGCTTTATTACACTCATCATTATTCACCTTTGGCTCCAAGAAAACTACTTGGTGGCCAAGCATAATTCAAGTATAAATAAAACCCATGGGGTAGTGTTTATACACACTCTCAATCATCATATTCTACATCCTATATTCCCATATTTATGTGATTTTGGTATCACCCTTCACCCAAGTGGTGAGGGGTGGTGGAATTGGTAGCCATGTACATGTAATAAGCCATTGGTGATGTAGAGAATGAAAACCATACACCATAAACAATTCAATCTCCAACAATCCTTATTCCCAAACACCCCAAAAGGCTCTATACTCGCACCAAGAGGTTGATGTCCAAGAAGGATATGGGTAGGAGGAATTGTATATTGGTTGTTCATTTGGGTCGAATCATTTGGATACTTTGTAGCTATGGATTCTAATGTTTGGTAACTTCTTCTTTATTATTCAATGTAGTTTATGTTCATGATTCATGGTGATTCTTGTGTTTAGTGATATTGTGAATGTGTTGATGCTTGTATTGTTTATATGTAACTTGTGATATATGGATGTTTGGGTATTATTAGTGCTTGTCATTTGATTATGGTGATAACATTATATTTGGTTGAATTGGAACTTGTTCTTGTTTGTCAATTTGGTTAATCATTGTTGAGTCTATAATGTCGGAATTTATTCTCAATATGGTTAATTTCTATTCGTTAACCGACTAATGATTTGGTCTTGTGCTTGTGAAGATTGTGCAAGAGATTTAATAAACATAACAAGTAATGGTTTAATCTAGATTATAGGTCGAAAGGAGTCTTTTGAATATATTGTTTTAATCATCTTTCAAGTAAATGGAACTTATCAAATTGATAACACCAAGTCTATGGGCCGTAAGGATTCTTGTTTTTATTGGTTTAGGCATAAGGCTCATGAGTAACAACTTGATTGAGACTTATGTATACTTGATTTATAAAGCACTAGTGTCTTATTATTGGTTCTACAAGTCGAAAGGATTTCCTTTAATATGTTTTCCAAACTATGTATCCATATGTCTATATGATCATTTGACCATACATGTATGCTCTTTGTGTGCTTATGCCTTTAAAGATTCTCATGGTGGTGTGATCGTGACAATCATACTTACCATTGTTAAAAACAACTACACTTGAGTATAACCAAGTCCCATGGGACATCCTTGACTTACCAACCTAATTGCAACATGACTAGAGTATACTTGCTCGAATTTGTGTTCCTAATTATTATCGGTAATTCTTGTTTATAAATTTAAAACCCAAAGTGTGGAAAGATCGCATATCAAGTTTTTGGCTTCTTGTCTAGGATTTGTATTTGCAATTATTTTAAAAAAATACCTAGCGTACGAGCACATCATATATCTTAATAAAAGATGATCTCGATGTCTAAGCATGTGACCCCTTAGGCCCACGTACTCCCGATTGTATAAAATACTATCTATGACTTATGTACATTCCAACAGCTCCCACTTGCAGAAGTCTACATCATAGTGTATTTTAATACTAACATTTACATATAGTCTAGCAACAACATCAAAGCTCCCAAAAGTACACGAGTTTGGTTTTTGGCAAACAAGCTCAGCCTTATGGTATAAATTACTGCATCACTTTTGTTTCTGGTATGGTTAACGGTGAATATGGAACAAAAGTCATTTCATGTATTTCGATTTTGTTTCTCGTTTTTGTAATTGATCAAAATTACCAAATGTAAAAAGAAACTTTTTAACTACACTTTGGGTACGACCACAGAAACATATGATCAACCCTACTAGGGCCCCAATATCTATCAAACTCCATTAATGGAGGAACAAAATCTAATTTTGAGTACAAGTACCTTTCACATATGTCAAAGACATTTAAGAAATAGGTTATATAACTATCCATTTTACTAACACAACATTTACTCTAAACCAAGAGATGCTATCCATCCATGCAAAAATCCACTTACATCTTAATTGTAAGGATAAGTAATACTTTACCATTAGTATAATCTCTTAATGACGACGATCCATAAAGTAGACTTACACATTGGGGTAATCCAATTATTCAACCACATTGAATAACCTATGAGTTTGGAAGAATCATCTTTTATGTATTTTAGAATAAAAATAAAACCAACCCTCATATTTGTCATAGTTCGAAAATATTCCCATATTGATGATTGACAAAGGATATTTAGAATGTATATAATACATATAAATATGCAAATATATTACATCCACGGATTAAACATGCAAATGTAAGACACAATACTATTTAACGAAAATGATTATACCTCGCATGTCAATTCATTGTCTAATACAACTGCTTAATCGTCCCTAATCCAAATACCAATTTAAGATCACTACATGATAATTCTAGTTAGAATAGTATCATCTTAGTCACAACATTACAATTGTTGATAAGACATAGATTCTTACAAACTATAATATTGATCTTGTGGAACTTTAAGAATACTTATTCAAAATCACAAGTTGTGAAATTCTATGAATAATATGATGATACGTTAATTCTATATGTGTACTATGATGACATATCATATTAATTATCACACTACTTTTCGTAAGAGGTATACAACATTTATTGAAAATTTTCATCACTATAGTTTCCAAAGCTACAAAGTATTCTAACTCTTTAATATATAATTCAACTATGCTTTTAAGCATGTTAATTATTATCAATGATGTTATCCATAATAAAGACTTGCTAAGACTAAATTGAGTATTATCGCAATTAAAACAAGCACTAGCATATACCATATAACTATGCTATTATTATGTAAACCTTGAACATTCCTCAACAATGATTAGGATATTTAAACAAAGTCTAAGTTTGTAAACCATAATTATATTACTATGATTATCACTAGGTATATCAATAGTATTTCCGTTACTAGGTCTAAGAATAAATTCCTAATCCAACACTCATTTGAATATTCCTACTAACGTCTTTTAATTAGATTCCAATGTTTCTAACATTCCTTCTAATGTCTTCTAATTAGACATTTAATGTTACTAACATTATTTCTAATATATTTGAATTAGAATTCAAGGTTGTTAAATAACCTTACATTCATGCAAAAAATACAATTTATCCCATGTACAGTATAACATGCCCTCAATGAATCTTTTAGTGGGTCTTAGGCATTCATTCATTCATTTGACCTTAGTAAGTAAGATTCGAGATTCTCTCAATGATTATTTATATTGTCTTTTAGACTTAATTCACCACATATGTTAAGCCTTAACATATTTCCTAAGGTTGTACATTTCATTTTCTAAAATACTTATACGAGACTTTATTTCATTCTTAAGAACAATTTATAAGATGAAATCTTGTTTCTTATATGTTTAGCAACAT
The DNA here is from genome assembly GCA_025667525.1 of Glebionis coronaria. Taxonomy (NCBI): domain Eukaryota; kingdom Viridiplantae; phylum Streptophyta; class Magnoliopsida; order Asterales; family Asteraceae; genus Glebionis; species Glebionis coronaria. The sequence goes on from CM046875.1 coordinate 65,568,427, forward strand.
ATTCAATTTTGCAGAAACAAAACAAAGAACTCCTACTGGCTTTGAGATTTACTTATGATCAATCTTATTTATAATTATAAATCAAATTATACAAGTGGTTGAGTTTACAAATAAACTTAAGACTTAGCTCATTTAGATGCATGCTTTTAATTCATGTGTGGATTCTAGCATTTTGTATAAATTATAAAGATTATTTATGGATTCATAAAACCTTCTCATGAATACATATTGTCCTCACAAGGTAATCATGCATCAAAGATTTTTGTAATCCAATTTATCATAACTTTAAAAGTTAAAGCAAGTATGACAATTATAACATCTTTACATATTTATTGTTTGCAAATGTAGAAGTTTTATTCATAGTTAATTTCTTAAGTATGATTTAAAACGTATATCATTTACCTTGCAATAAATAAATATGCAACATTGTCCTAATGAATCTTTCTAACAAGGAAACACATTCTCAATCTCGTCAAATAATTTATAAGTGAAAGATCAATCATATTCCAAATCGTGAATATCTTTCCATGGACGCATCTTTTCCCTTTGTAGTTTGATTTATCCATCAAATTCCAAATTTGATAATACATCACTCATGGTTAGCAATTTCACAATGATGTTATAACTCACAAATCTCATTATTGAGACAAAAAAGAAGAGAAGAGAAATATAAATCCATGTCTCTCGGTTCTCCAAATTAGGAGACTATGAACCGAGGAGGAGTACATGGAAAATATTTGATATCTATCTTGCTTAATCATGATATCTCAATATCTCTCTAAAAATATTTTTCATTAAACCTTCCTTTTTTATTGAGACAAAAAAGGGGGGAACAGAAATATAAATCCATATTTCTAAAAACTAATATGTTGATATACATACCAACTAAAAATAAGTCCATGTTTTGTATTCAACAAAAATGGGGAGATTGTAAATGCTAATATCGAACTAAAATAATATTTACATTTTAATCATACTTAACATTTTGTTAATAAAAAATATCAAACATATTTTTATGTTTCAATTACAAGCAACATATAAGTCTTTTTTAGTCCATGAACTTATATACTAAACTTTTGTAAAAAGTTTATACAACTTATATAAATTAAAAATGGAAAAATAAAATGAACCAAATGTTGAATTTGACCTCCTCATGTCAGATATAAAAAGTCAACTCAAGCCACATACATTGCTTGCTTATGATCTTGGACAAACATTTATGAGACAACAAAAGTCAGACCTGGCGGACCTCGCCGGACCCCTGGGTAAGGAGGCCGACGGGTTTTGTGCCTGTCTGATACTTGCCTATAAATACCAAGATTTGTCCAAGCTTAGAACTCACCCCTTCTCTATCTTTTCTCTCCATATTCTCTGCATATATCTAACTATCTAATCTCACTCTTGTCTGTTCTTTTCTCTCTTATGATTTAGATCTTTGTGCATATCAAGATTGGTTACGAGAAATCTCTATTCTAAGCTTTGATCCTTCAAGGCTTCACTTTTTGTGAATGTGTTAAGTGTTACATACGCAATCACCATTGTTGTACCCATTCATCTACCTACTTGTATAATAGTATGGTTGATGTTATAAACCACAAGTGTATAGTGTGTAAGGCATTATTGTGCCTTTGTAAAGAACACGACGTTCTAGCTTAGGTGTCGTTAAAGATTGTAAGCTTAAGTGTGAAAGTGTCCCCACCGATGTAAAAGAGATTCTATTACTAGTGAAGTAGAACTCTCGAGTAGATACTCGAGGAGTGGAACTAGGGGAAAATAAGTGAGATCTTGCTAGGCCGAACCACTATAAACCATTGTGCATTATGGTTTGTTTCTTTATTACTTCAAGTCTATTACTTTTCTAATTCACACTTCAACTATATCCATTCACGATCACAAACAAGTTTCAAACTAATTAAAACTAATTGGTAAAAAATATTCAATCCCCCTTCTAGTTTTCTACACTACCCTTACCAACTAGCTTATTCAACTAAGAGTCCGTGGTTGTCAACCTAGGAACGACTACATTTTCCTCATCCTCATTTTGGAAGTCAATGTGTTTAGGCAAATCATCTAAGTTCTCGTCCTTACTAACATCATCAAAGTCACTATCACTAGAATCTAATATTAACCTATCCTTGTTAACCAACTGAAAAACATCATACCCATGATGTTCAATATGCATAGACAAACGATTATCATTCTCAAATTGGATTCTACAAATTTTTCTAACTAGGCATCATTAGTGATGGGTCTCAAACCCATATACATTGGAACACCGAGTACAGTTTAGAATATTCCTAGCGGTACAGCTAAGATTAACCTACGAATAATAGTGAAGAAATCAACATACTTCATACCTTCGAAGTCTATATCATCTACTACACGAAGTTCTCCATTGGAATATGACACGTGATTGCCAATAAATATGCCATCTTGGTGCAAATCCACCACAAACTTCGCCATTGGTGTTCAATTAAGCTAAAAAGTCAGGAAACATGTAAGGCAAACGATTAAATCAACTCAATTATGCATAACCATCATTCAATTAATGATTGAATTGGGAAACAATAATATACTTATCAGTTTTAGTTAGACCAAGTATTTGATTAAATTAGGCTTCATGGAAACCAAGTGTGGAAAGATTTGGTTTTTATAGGCGTTTATTTAGGGAAAGATTAAAAATACAATACTTGGAAATTATTAACCTTACGTGGAGGTGAAAAAAGTGAGTCACCGGTAAAAAAGAAATATTCAACTGTAAAGACCAATTTTTGGGTCAAAATTCAACGTGACAAGTATGAACTTTGTACATAAAAAAGTCTAATATGTATAATGGACACATTTTGACATTACGTGATGTATTTATAGCATTTACCAAAAAAAAAGATTTTACCTTGCTTGAATTTGTATAGCAATGATTCAACCCCGTGGTTTATTTAGCGAAAAAATCCAACACTACAAATTACCTAAAAAACATATCCGAGTAAAAAAATTAGCAAAACCGATAACCGGAGTCCCACAATTTAGATTTGATGTACACAATATTTAAATATTCGTTTAAAAACACTTTTGTTTTTCATAAATATTCGCTAGTTGCAGAGAGCAAGAAAATGGTTTTTTGACGACTTGTCTTGAAATCTCATTGTTTGTAACGTGACAACTTACTCAAAAGTTTGTGACTAGTGGCATACCAAATATTTTTTCTGTAAGCTACATACCAAATACGAAACTTTGGAGAAACTTTGTCGTTATTTTATGGCATAATGTTATGGAGTTATTTCTTAGATGTTTGTCTGTTTGGCGTACTTAAATCGATAGATATCATCTTTTCACCCTGCATGCAACAAAATTTTGTTGGTTTCATCCACTTGAACTCATTGGTAGAGTGGCTCAAGTCTCTACCTTTGTAGTACCATGTCGAGTCCTTTACTCATGCTACAACTACACCTTACCGTTGAGGTACTCTAATATAGGGCTTAGCATCCGGTCATAAATGATCTGAGGCGACTGAAACTGAACCAAAAACCGGTTTTGTAGAAGACATAGAACCAGGAATTGAACTGAAGTAACTCGTTTCGGTTCAGTTTTTTATTAGCCCGTTCAGTTCGGTTAGATTTATACGATTTCCGTGTGTTTTTATCGGTCTTAGCTTGAACCGAACTGAAAGCGAAAATAATAAATATATATAATCGAAACCCGAACCTAATATAGCCTATTTGTTTCAATAGAACGACTTGATTTTTCGATTCATTTTTTGTTTGTTTTGCTCGGTCCTAATCCAACAAGACCAACATGATAAACCAAAATCCTCGCATTCAGCTCAATTTCGAACAAAACCCATTTCTTCATCAACTTAAACCCACTTTTATCTTCTTTTTTTAGAGAAATTAAATATCTCACAAATCGTTTATCGTTACGCAAAACAAAATTAAATCATCTTCTTATAGACGGACACATCGATACACTTTCGACAAATTACTCTCTTGATTTTTTTTAGTTATAAATACTATGTATAAGATCGTTGTGGTTGATCACAATACTTTGTTATCACTTGCTCGAAACAAACCCCGGTAAAATAAGAAATCTTGTGTTTTTTGACGACTTCTCTTGTAAATTTTTGTTTCTAATGTAACAACTCACTAGAATATGCATATCCAAAACGTGGTTTTCTTTTTAAGTCAAACGGACACGATAGTGTTAGTGTATGTTTGGTATAGGGTAATCGGACTGAGGGAATGATTGTTGGAATGATTATTTTCGTTTGATATTTTGATAGTGAGATCAAACAACGGAATGAAAGTATCTAATTTTTCACTAGGAGGTAAAATATGTACCTATCAATTCATTCATTTTTTTATCTTTGTTTTTTATCTTTTTTTTCTATATGTGTGCAAAATCAATTATAAGTTTTTTAGAGAGTATATTGTATGCGTTATTTTTATTTTAGTTTGAGAATGATCTCACTTGAATAAAATTGATTCCAAAACATAAATAGCAAACCAAACAACAATATGGTACTATTACAGTAGAAACTCGATAAATTAATACTCGATTATTTAATAAACTCTCTAAGATAATATTTTTTTGTCGGTCCCGACTCGGGCTAGGGTGCTAAATTAATAATTCGCTAAAATTATAAGATAATATATTTTTGATAATTTCTTTAGACCCCATATAAAATATAAATTAATAATTCCTTATATATAGCATATTACATGAATAATTTATGAAGGTTTATTGAAGAATGACTCAATTGTCTTTTATTTTTTTGTTGAAATCAATATTCCATTGAATCCCGTCTCTAATTTTCCTTAGCATGGTAAGAACTTCTGGTGTTCTTTTCTCATAGCTCAACAAGAAATTGTTCAATGTGATTGCCGCTTTAATAACTTCGTTTCACGAAGGGGGCTCCATTGTAGAACTTTCATCATCTTCATCATCTTCTTCATCTTTATTAATTCCAATAACGCTTTCAATAATTTCTTCATCAGTCAATAACTGTGCAACTACATTTTCTTCTGGGTGAGTCGGAACATCTTCGACATCCATTGCATTGCGATAACCCAACTCTTTGATCAAATTCTGGAGTTCTTGAGTGCTTTCACCACCTTCATCTGAGTTCTCAAAAGTCATGTTATCTGTTGATCGAAGTTTACAATGACAAAAGCAGTTCGCAATTGTATGTGCACTAACATCCATAGTCCAGTGATGAGATGGCATTTATACATGATCTCATCGTTCTTTTCGGGCTTTAAATGCATAAAAATGTCATAAAATACCATATATATGCTTGTGTTTGTTTACTTGTGTATTTTAGGTATGGATATCGTGAAAAAGACAAAAGATCACAAGATACAAGGAAAAACAGACACGAGAAACAAAGCCGTACAAAGAACCGGACCCTAATTCATGAAGAATTCAACAAATACCCTTGAATACTTGAAGACATACAAGATTGATCCTCATTTATTGAAGAAATGACACTTAAAACCCTTGTATATTGATAATTACAAGTTTGGTCCTTAAGTTTGTCAAAATTACACAAATGGTCCTTCAACTTTGAAGAAATAACAAGTTTAGTCCCTCAACTATTAAACATTGTCAAATATGGTCCCTCATCAAGCCAAAGATACATTGAAGACCTTTGAAGATCAAGAATGTCCAAGATCAGCCCTTGAATTATGCAAAAGTTCCAAAATTTACCCTTATAACTCTTTTGGAAAAGTCTTGTGCCAAAAATGTCAAGTGGTGAAAGATATTTACAAAGGAATGGAAGTTTTGGTGGCTAGAAACACGTTTTACCTATTTTCTGAAAACACAAGGGGCAAAGCTGTGCAAATGAAACATTCAAATAAATAATGCACCAAACACTTTTCCATCCCTACAAAAACGGATCAAAATCTTTACTATTCACCCCAAGAACCCAGTAACTATCTTCATTAAAACAAAGGGTAAAATGAAATTACCCTTTCCCACACTTGATTCACACGCCTATAATATCACCCCAACCTTAAAACACTCACTCCCACTCACCAAGAGGCCCCACCATCAAAACCGTTTCACCACCATGTGACAACTTCCTCACCAAGGCTTGCCACGTGTCAAGATCAACAACCAACATCATTTGCTTCATATCAAAGCTGCTTTAAACGGTTTGGATGCATTTGGACAGCTCATTCCATCAAATGATCTAGAAGACTCAAGGGCATTTTAGAGAAATCAGTGCTAGGGTTTGTGAATAGTGTTTAGCCAGGCATTTTCCTATAAAAGGAGACCTCAACATATGAGAGTCCCTTTGTTCCAGTCTTACTCTTTAAACATTGTAATTCCTTTTTAAAATTTATAAAAGTTGGTATTTTGAGAAAATTGTAATTCCTTTTTATGTTTTTGAAAGTTGGTGTTGTTTAAAGGGCGATTCTGAGTTCCATTGATTGTTATAAGTGTGCTTGAACCTTTTGGATCAAGGACGTTTATGTTTGGTAAGGTTTTTCAAGTTTGAAAAAGCTTGAAAGAAGGTTCTGATTTTGCTTATTTTTGTGTACTAACCCTTAACCATAAGCTATAAGCTCTTGCAAGCTTGTTGACACCAAGCTTGTGAAGGGATAGGAGCCCCTTGGTTGAGTTGTTTGCTGCTTGTGTTGAAGGCATCAAGTCCTTGAGTTTCTGCTTCGAAACATCAACCAAGGCATTCATCATCTTTCTTATTGAAGTACCTTGGTCTTGTTCTAGTTGTTGAACAAGGTCCAAGGAGCATAGCTGGCCTTCCTAGGATGTTGTGGAAGGCAGGTATAACCCCTTGTTAAGATTCCTCTCAAAATTTCATGTTTCTGCTTATTTTGTACTTTGGTATATGATTTGGTGTTCTTGTGTTTGTGCTTTGTGTTTATTGGTTGGTATCTGTTAGTTGTCACCTAGTGTAGCTATTTGATCATTAAAATCAATAGGTTGTGTGTAAAAATCAGAAGTTTGTTTGAAAAGTGGTTGATTAAGGGTTGTTTGGGATTACTGGTTCATAAGGCCTTGTGGCCTTGTGCCCTTGGTTCTTAGGGTTTGGATGGTCTAAACAAGTCCTAATATACAAATTTTAGTCATTGGTTTACTTTCTGAAAGTTTAGAAAAGAGATTTGAAGTTTTGCAAAAATCTGATAAAAGTGGTTTTGAAATTGGTCAAACACATCAGATCCAATAACTTCTTTGTTTGTTGGATCTAAGGTCTGAAATCAGGTTTGGGAATAGTTTGGGTGATAAGATATCTATTGGTTATCTGGTTGTTGAATTTGGTGGCTTATTGTGGATTTTATAGCTTATCAAAAGTTGCTGAAGTGGTCATTTGCATCAGCAAAGTGACCACCTCATTTTGAGCTTGCATTTGTTAGCCTAGTGTATGCCTTGTGATTTTGCTGCTTGGAACTTGTTTATGTGCTGCTTGTGATTGGATTTTGCTATTTGGAGTGCTTTGAATCTGGCTTATAAGCTAACTGGCTTATTAGGCCCTTATTGCCAAAATCTGTCATCAAAAGGTCAACTGACCTCTTGATTCACAAGGTCTCCTCCTTGAGTCCTTCACAAAATTTGCTTATAACAAGCCCTTGTACCATTCCTGATCATTTGGTGCATTTTGGAATACTTTGACTTTTGGTCAAATAAGCACTTATTGGCTTATTTTTGAGAACTGCTTATTGGCACATGCAACAACTTATCTTTTGTAATAGAAATCATTTTTCTTAGCTTAATATCATATCTGGAAGTTTACAAGTCCTTTGGTTAAGCTTTTGCTAGAAAACTAGCTTATTTGGCTTTTTCAGCCAGCTTATTTGCTCATACAGCTTATTCTACTTGGCTTTTTGTGATTTTCTTGATTGATTATTCTTAGTTAAGCTATTTGTGAGCTTTTGCAACAAACTAGAGCTTCTGAGGTGTCCTAAATCTCAAACCCGACTATTTTGTCGTTTTGTGAAATTACACTTTGCTTATTTCTGGCTTATTGAGTGAGCTTTTTCAAAATTTCTTTTTACAGATCTCATAAGCATCCCAAAATAAGGTTGTGTGTCAAATTAGAGCTTATGGCATTGGCTTATTGCTTAATGGGCTGAAAAGCCCAATAAGAATAAGCTGTGTGCTTAATAAGCTGTGATAAGCTCACATTCAGCTTTTGGGCCTTTAGAGTTTTGTTCTTAGAATTAAATTTTAAGTCAGATAGGGCTTTTCCAAGTTAATTGGGCCAAGTTTGACTTTTTGGGCCCAAAAGCCCAATTGTGTTGACTGTTTTTGGTTTTGGCCCATTTGAGGGCCCACTAGGGGTATTTTGGTAATTTCACTTTGATTTTCTGATTATTTAGGTTAAATTAAACTAGTTTGCAAGTTTTTAGAATTTTTAGAATTTTTGGATTTTTAATATTATTTTAATATTATTTTATTATTATTTTTCAAATTTCACATTTTCCAACTTTTTACATTTTTCTTAGGTTTAATACATTAAAATAGGAATTTAGCAACTTTTAGAATAATTTTATCTCTTTTAGATTAATTTTTATAATTATTTTAAGTTTTAATAGTTTTTAAATCATTTTAAATAGTTTTTATTAGTTTAAAAGTTTCTAAAAATAGTTTTTAATCTTTTTAGGTCATTTTAGAGGTTTACCAATTGAAAAATATTCATTTGGGCTTTTTGATAATTTATTTGATTTTTAGGGCCTTAATTAGCATTTAAAAATTGAATATTTAATTATTTAAAAGGTTTGAAAAGGTTTTGATAATTGGTAAACTCTTAGTTTATTTATTTTGATTTTTGGTGAATTTTTGGTAATTTTTAGAATTAATTTTTATTTTTGTGGTTTTTAAGGTTTTACGTTTAACTTTCTAGTAGTAATTTTTACGTCTCCGTCATTTTCTTTTCTCATCCCTTTCTAAACCAATCATTAATCACAAACATTTAACAAGTTTTTCACACACATATACCTCCTTGGGAAACGAACTTTCATACCATATGGGTCATTAGTGCTTGATTTTCCTAAATCATCACTCGATACTTACCGCTTTTACGCCTTTTTCCTAAAAGGTCGTATTTACCACAATCATTTTGGCGCCGCTGCCGGGGAGGTGTGTCGTGATTAATTTGCATTGTTGTTTTTAATATTAACCATAAATAGTATTTGTATTAGTAGAACTCTACTAATACGTATTATCGGTTTTCTTGGTTTTTCTTGTGAAAATATTATTAATATATTGTATTAAGTATCACAACAAATAAACAATATCTCCAAAAGTGTGAAAACACAACCTTAATTGGGATTTCATCACTCAATTATTGTATTCGAATCTCAAACAAAAAGAAAAGGCAAAAATAGATAAATACTTTCGTGAAGCTCGATTTTGAAAAATACAAACTATAAGGTGGGTATAAGGCGGGTATCATAAAATATACCCTAAGGAAAAAGGCTCTTAAGTGCTTCGCGCCGCCTCCTTTCCCCGCTTGCTTGTGAGTATTTTGAGATTGAAGGCTAATCGAGGGTTTTGCCGCCCAAAGTATTATTACGTATAATATATTTGCTTGGTTTCTTTGTGATTAAAACCTCTTGAACAATTTGGTTTTCACCAAAATTCTAAAGTCATTCGAAGGCGTTCACTCCACGTGATCGTTTTCATTCCTTTGAGGCTTCTTTAATCAAGAGTTTGATTCGAGGAGAGATTTTGTAGATTGTTGTCTACGAAGATACACCAAAATCCAAAAAAATTAAATATCATCAAAAACACAAAAAAAAAAAAATTGAAAATTCGCAAAACACCCAAAAAGAATCTTCTTTGCTCACCTCCCATTCTTCGTGAAGGTTATGATCACTCGTAATCAAGCAAAACGAGCTCGTAAACGTCTTCAAAAGCAAGCCAATCAAGAGACGTTGATTGAAGAACAACCTCCAATTGTTGAACCTATTGTAGAACAAGAAGTCGTCATGGCTAATCGTACTATGATGGAGTTGCTACAAGCACCCACCGAGAGTTTTGGAGAGGCTATAGTGATTCCCGCCATCCTTGCGGAGAATCTCGAGATTAAGACGGGTTTAATGTCGATGTTGCAAGCAAATAAGTTTAGAGGTCATGAGAAAGACAACCCGCACTACCACATTAGGAATTTTAACCGTCTCACAGCTACTAGCAAGTTTAAGGATGTTCCACATGACGCCATTAAGATGATGTTGTTTCCATACTCGTTAGATGGACCCGCAAAAATTTGGCTTGAGAAAGAACCGCCAAATTCGATTTTGACATGGGCCGATCTCGTTTCTAAGTTTATGAACAAGTTTTTTCCACCATCTAAAACAACACATTTGAAAAATGAGATTTCACGATTTGTGCAAAGAAATAATGAAAGTTTTTCAATGGCATGGGAACGCTTTAAAGAAATGTTACATGAATGTCCACACCATGATTTTACGGAATTGCATCAAATTGATACTTTTTATAATGGGCTTAATGATCATGAACGAGATTATTTGAATGCCGCCGCGGGTGGTAATTTTTTGTGCAAGACGACAAATGAGGCTTTACAAATCATCGAGAATAGATCTAAGGTTTATAGCCCTCGTAACACACCTAGTGTTGCCAATTTGGGTTCGTCATCATCGTCACAATCGTCTCGTAGCATTAATGCCTTACATGATGAAGCTAATGAGGAAAATCGGTTTTTTGATAGATTTGCTAATCTTATGTCCCATTGGAAAGCTCAAGAAGCTTCAAATTCCGCTTCGGTTAAAGCGGTTGCTAAGAGTTGTTTGTCTTGTGGTGGAGCTCATGATCTTTCCGAGTGCATTACCGCGGATGGTAACACTTCGAGTGCTTATGTAGCAACGGGAACTTACAACCAAAACGGTCAAGGTTCCCGCCAAAATCAAGCTCCACCAAATCAAAATGTTAATAATTATCGAAACAACAACCAAGGTAATTACCAAGGCAATTCACGCAATTACAACAAAGGGAATTATCAAAATGGGAATGGACAAATTTCTAATCAAAACCAAAACCGTGATTTTCAAAACACTACACAAGGTTTTCAAAATGCTCACACTAAAAATTTGCAAGGAGAATTTTTGGATTATGCTAAAGCAAACGATGCTAAATTTGATAACATGCAACGTGAGATGATTAGCTTAAGATCCGAGTTGAAAAACGAGCTAAAAAATGAACTTGCTAATGAACTTAAAACTCATGCAAACAAAATGGAAGGAAATGTCCAACGTCTTCAACAAAATCAACAAAAGATGGAATTAGGACAACATGAGATTAAGCAAGAGTTATTAAAAGCGGATGCTAGGCAATCAAAATTTGAGGACCGAATGGCTAAGATGTTTGAAGCAATCATGTGTAAACCCTCTTCCTCGGGTGGTCTTCCTAGTGATACCATTGCAAACCCGAAGGGAGAAATGAAGGTTATTGCTACACGAAGTGGTAAAACTTTCAAGGAACCAATCTCTCGTCCAAGTACATCTACGGAGAAGGAAATCGAGAAAGAACCCGAGGTGATGGTCGAAAAGGAGCACATTACAATCCCACGAAGTACCACTCAAACCACACCTACGGTTGAACCAATACCGATTGTGGAACCCGAGTTTCCAAGGCCGTTGCCTAATGACCAACCCACACCACCTTTACCCTACCCTTCGAGACGAAACAAAGAGAAGTTGCAAGAACGTAACAAACAAAAAATCGAGCTTTTTATAAAAATGCTTCAACAAGTGCATTTTGATGTGAGTTTAGCCGACGCGTTGTTGTATATGCCTTGTTTCGCTTCCACTTTTAAAAGTATGATGAGCGATAAGGAAAAGCTTTCAAAGCTTGCTAATTGTTCTTCGGTTTATCTTAACCGCATACCGGAAAAAGTTGGTGATCCCGGAAAGTTTCTCATTCCTTGTGACATACAAGATATGAAAGAATGCCTCGCCTTGGCCGATCTTGGTGCGAGCATTAACTTGATGCCATTTTCCATTTGGAAATCGCTTTCTCTTTCGGCTCTCATTCCTTCGAACATGTCTATCGAGATGGCCGATCATTCTACGATTATGGCATGTGGAGTAGCCGAAGATGTTTTCGTGAAAGTGGGGAAGTTCTACTATCCCGTTGATTTTATAGTAGTTGTAAGATTGTAAATCTTGCTTATGTGTTAGAGAGAGAAAGAGATAGAGAGATGGTGGATTTCACACAAAGCTAGAGAGAGAAAGTAATGTTTACTATGTGAAAAAATAATAAAACCACACCACCCTCTCCATCAAAGGAGAGGGTTTATATACCAAGCCCATATGATGGGCTTGGGCTTGCATTGGGCCGCCGGCCTACACATGTTGTAGGCTTGGCTTGGCCTTGTTTGTTTAATATTAAGTTAACTAAACTACGAGCTATTACATATACTATTGTTGGAGTGACCGATCCTTCTTAATACGTAAAACGTATTTCCAACAATCTCCCCCAAAGGGAGGTCACTCCAAGTTACAATGTCCTAAATAGTCTAAAGCTCGTGATCTATGCTAATAATGATGTGACCGAGACTTTCCTTGGAAAAACGTATTTCCAACAATCTCCCCCAAAGGGAGGTCACACCATTTTACAAAATCTTCTCAAACATTGGTCACTAAAGATAAGGCGGAATCAAAACCAGCTTCTAATATTCCCGTGTTGCCTTCTACAGGAGTAAGCACCACTACTAAGGCTCAAAGATCTAAGCTTAAGAGAAACAAGAAGAATGATAGGATCTTGCCCCCATCTAGTAGTCAAGTGAAGAAGAAAGTAGAAGCCCATCCTAGGAATGTTATTTCTGTTTTGAATAAAAAGAATCATGTAGCTAAACCTAAAGGCTCTGCGGTTGTGCAGCGTTCTAAGCCTACTATGAATTCTAATTTGAAATGTTGGAATTGCAATGAATGTATGTTTTCTAGTCGTCATGATTCTTGCCTTATTGACCATCTGAATGAGATGTATGCCCGGAAAAATGGATTAGAATCGAAACCGACTGGGAAAGTGTTAACCCAAGTTGGTTGGATGTGGCGCCCCACTGGTAGAACTTTCACTATAGTAGGAAATATGTGCCCTTTGACTAGGATCACTCCCACTAAAGCGAAGAAAGCGTGCCCTTTAACTAGGAGTACCAAGGCTACCAAAACACAAGCGTGTCCTTTAACTAGGAACACCAACACTACTGTAGGAACAAAGTGCCCTTTAAATAGGTCTACTCCCACTGTAGTGCCCGCTAATACTCCAAAACCTCAGAAAATTGGAACAATAAAACCTGTAAATGCTAAAACTCACATTAGAAAATGCAGGAAATCTAAGGATAACAAAAATGTTAGCAATTTTGATAATAACATATCTGTATCTGCTAACACTCCGGAACCAATAGTTTCCAATGCATTGTCTACTGTTGTGATTGAAAACAGGTGGTCCAAATTGTTCTCTGGTATTTGGACTCTGGTTGCTCCAAGCATATGACCGGAGATCGCTCTCAGCTCAGAAATTTCGTCAGCAAGTTTCTTGGTACGGTTCGATTAGGAAATGATCATATTGCAAAGATAATGGGTTATGGTGAATATCATATTGGGAATGTTATAATTTCAAGAGTGTATTACGTGGAAGGTCTTGGTCACAACTTATTTTCTGTGGGACAATTTTGTGATGCAAACCTAGAAGTCGCTTTTCGAGAGCATACCTGCTTCATTCGTAATTTGGAAGGGGTTGATTTATTGAAAGGTACTCGAGGTAATAATTTGTATACTTTGTCTCTACAAGACATGATGGCCGCTTCTCCCGTATGTCTTCTCTCCAAAGCATCGAAGACTAAGTCATGGTTATGGCATCGACGGTTATCTCATCTTAACTTTGACGCTATTAATCATTTGGCGAAAAACGAACTTGTTCGTGGTCTTCCTAAACTTTCATTTCACAAGGATCATTTGTGTTCCGCTGTACAATGGGGAAAAGCACTAAGAAATCTTACAAACCCAAGACGGAAGACACCAACCAAGAGAAACTTTATCTTTTGCATATGGATCTTTGTGGACCAATGCGTGTTGAAAGTCTTAGTGGCAAAAAGTACATCCTCGTCATTGTCGATGATTACTCTCGGTTTACATGGGTGAAATTTCTTAAAGCAAAAAATGAGGCACCTAAATTCATCATCGGATTTCTCAAGATGATTCAAGTGCGTCTCAACACTACTGTCCGACGCATTCGTACAGATAATGGAACCGAATTTGTGAATCAAATTTTACGTGATTATTATGAAGAAGTTGGCATTTTTCATGAAACATCCGTTGCACGCACTCCACAACAAAACAGTGTCGTTGAAAGGCGAAATCGCACACTTATGGAAGCTGCTCGAACGATGTTAATTTACGCAAAGGCTCCATTGTTTTTATGGGCAGAAGCAGTATCTACAGCAGTGTACACCCAAAACCGGTCACTAATTCGTAAACGCCATGGTAAAACACCTTATGAGCTTCTCCATGGAAAAGTACCAGATTTATCATATCTTCATGTATTTGGTTCTCTTTGCTATCCAAATAATGATGGTGACAATTTGGGAAAACTTCGACCAAAGGCTGATATTGGTATTTTCATTGGTTACGCACCCTCAAAGAAGGCATACCGAATCTACAACCGTAACTCTCGCAAGATCCTCGAAACTATGAATGTTGATTTTGATGAGCTGACAGCAATGGCTTCTGAGCAAAGCAGCTCTGAACCCGCACTTCATGAAATGGGACCCAGTAATATTAGTTCTGGTCTTGTCCCAAACAACCCTACTTCATCATCATTTACACCACCTACTAGGAAGGAATGGGATACGTTGTTTCAACCGTTCTTTGATGAATTCTTTACTCCTCGAAGTATTGTTGCTCCAGAACCTGAAGTCATAGCTCCGGTAACCGAAGTTATCGCTCCAGCAACCGTTGCACAATCAGATACATCTGCACCAACAATTGGTCAAGATATACCTTCAACAAGTAATTCTCAACCAACACATGTTTCAGCTACCCATGTCATGCCTATTGATGATGAAGAGGATGATGATGATCACGATTTGGAATTCGCTCAAATGCGTGAACTTCCATTCTTTGGTGTATCTATTCCCGACCCTAATCAAGCCGGGTCGTCCACCTCAGAGGAAGCTCCTTCTACAGTTTACTCCAATCCACGGATTCGTGAACATGACAGCAAGTGGACAAAGGATCATCCTATAGATTCTATTATTGGTGACCCTAATCGTCCGGTATCCACACGAAGTCAGTTACAAGAAAGTGCATTGTTTTGTCACTTTGATGCTTTTCTCACTGAAGTTGAACCTAAGACATGGCAACAAGCTTTTACTCAATCCTGTTGGATAGAAGCTATGCAAGAAGAACTTAACGAATTCATACGTCTTGATGTTTGGGAACTTGTCCCATGCCCGGATCAAGTGCAGTTACTCACTTTGAAATGGGTTTACAAGGTGAAACTTGATGAGTTAGGCGGAATATTGAAGAACAAAGCTCGTATAGTAGCTCGTGGATACAAGCAATTATTGGGCATCGACTTTATGGAATCCTTTGCACCTGTTGCCTGTTTGGAAGCTATTAGACTATTCCTCGCTTATGCAGCCCATATGAATATGATCGTCTATCAGATGGATGTGAAGACGGCATTTCTTAATGGTGAACTCAAGGAAGAGGTCTATGTTCAACAACCGGATGGTTTTGTGCATCCTAATTATCCTAATCATGTGTACAAGCTTAAGAAGGCTCTCTATGGGTTGAAGCAAGCTCCTCGCGCATGGTATGATCTTTTGTCACAATTCCTCATTACGCAAGGCTTCGCTAAAGGCAAGGTGGATCCCACGCTGTTCATTCAGAAACGAGGTAAAGATATGATTATGGTACAAATATATGTTGATGATATTATATTTGCAGCCTCGACCCAAACCTTATCGGATGAGTTTGGGACACTCATGTCTTCCAAGTTTAAGATGTCAATGATGGGCAAGGTATCATTCTTCTTAGGTCTTCAGATATCTCAGAGTCCCAGAGGCATCTTTATCAATCAATCCAAGTATGCCCTTGAATCGCTTAAGAAGTATAAGATGGAATCTTGCGACCCCGTGGATACTCCAATGGTGGAACGAACTAAGCTTGATGCAGATCCACATGGAGTTGCCGTTGATCCGACACTTTATCGTGGAATGATAGGTACTCTTCTGTATATCACAACCAGTAGACCTGATCTTCAGTTTGCTATATGTATGTGTGCTAGATATCAAACTAGGCCTACTGAGTTACACTTAGCTACTGTTAAAAGGATCTTTCGATACCTTAAAGGAACCATTAATCGGGGACTTTGGTATTCGAAGGACTCTTCTATTGCACTAATGGCATATGCAGATGCGGATCACGCGGGTTGTCAAGATACACGACGTAGCACGAGTGGAACTTTGCAACTACTAGGAGATCGACTAATCAGTTGGGCATCGAAAAGGCAGAAAAGCGCTGCAATCTCAAGTACGGAAGCAGAATACATAGCTATGTCCGGTTGTTGTGCTCAAATTCTTTGGATGAGATCGCAATTAACCGACTATGGTCTAGGTTTCAACAAGATTCCGATGTATTGCGACAACAAAAGTGCAATTGCCTTATGCTGCAACAATGTTCAATTCTCCCGGTCGAAGCATATTGACATTCGCTACCATTTCATCAAGGAGCAAGTGGAAAATGGAGTAATCGAGCTTTACTTTGTCCGATTTGAGTATCAATTGGCGGATATTTTCACGAAGGCTTTAGATCGCGCTCGAATTGAATTTTTGGCCGACAAGCTAGGAATGAGAACCTTCTCGCCTGAGACTCTAAAGGAACTAGCAGATGAAGCGAAAGAATAGTCTTGGTGAAACTATTCTCCGTATCCTTGGTGATCATCTGTATATATTGTTTATATTTTTATCCACAAAAGCAAAATAGAAAAATATAAAACCATATAAAAACCATAAAAATTGAAAAATTCATAAAAATCCAAAAATTTTTTTACTTTATTTTTCAAAGGCATGTCTTTTGGTACGATAATATTTACGGCCTTAGAAATGTTGATTAATATCGACACGGCGCCATAAATAGAGTTCGTACAAAAGTTGTAAATATTTCATAAAACATGCCTATATGGCTTGTAGTTATTTCAGACTGCAACCCGGTTTTCATATTAAAGTCAAGTATTTCTTATGAAAGCTTTGGCTCACAACGGGAATTAATTTTCTCGGGCAAGGTTTACTTTAAAACCTTGTAAGGGATCAAGTTTACTTTATAACTTGGTCTAACACAAATCTATGTACGTTTCAGTGCATTTATTTGTTAAAACAAGAGAAGTCTTGTTTTTATGAAGCTATCATCTCTACAACCATGCTATATACAATTGGTATCTACATACTCGACGATGCGACTACTCAACCGACAACTACAGCTCTTTCGATAGAACACGGGTCAACAATTGAGGGGGAGCAATTGTCAAGCATTCAGAATCTTCGATGCCGAACGTGTCAAGTTCACAAGTTGGTGTCAAGACAACAATACCAGTCGTACACGTGGTGTCAAGAGATGACTTCAGACGTGACGAGGCGACCAACATATGCTGACAAGAACCATTTGATCTTATCATTTGATGTTCTCATCTATCAGGTCCAACCTTGTCAATTCTTTTCTAATATGGAGAATATGTGATCATGTTACAAATCGGTATCATATCTCATACATTTGATACCATGAAGATAAAAAGGACTCGCATTTTTCTTCCCAAAACCTTTGTTAAAACTTCATTAAATCAATTGATATTAAAAACATCGATTGGGTTAATATTTTTAATATGGGGGAGAAAATGTGATTTAATATGGGATATTATCAAAAATGGTTTGACTTAATGTGCTGGCTCATCCCGACATATGCGAAATGTTTTCGAATATCGTGGCATATGTGAAGGGGGAGCAAAACGGATTTGCATATCAAAATGGATTTTCATGGTGACATATACTTACCCAAAACCCATTTATTTCACGACGATGAAGTTTGTGGTGACATAAGGATGGTAGGATAGGTTAAGTCCTATGATTCTTCCAGAACCGGAGGAATCTTCCCAAGGACATTCCATAGCTAGAAATAGTAGTCCTTAGGAAAGTTGGAGAAAGATTGTGAACGTAGCTGAATGCCGACCAAGTACTTAAGTTAGCACTGGAACAATCACAACAAGGTGCTAGTTATGACGTATTGGTAAGCATTGAAGGGGTTGAAGAATGAAAAAGAATTGTAAAGATAAAGGGTGTAAAGAAAGAAGCCCTCCTTACAACTTTAGGCAGAAACCGGGTCAACACATATGCTATTGAGATCATTTTAATGATGCTTGATATTGAAGATAAGACATCATGGACCCAGTGATGCAATGCACAACCCATCCCAGCTAACTCAAATATCTCTCAAAAGGTATTTGTTTTAATCACACGGAGACAACACGTTATCTATTGATTTATTCACTCCGAATAAATTGGTATTGAAAAGGTGGCACTCCTCTCCAGCCTCCGACCACTAAAATCCAAAGTGCACGATCGAGTCTAGAGCCATTTGAGATCATCAAATATCTCACTAGGACACACTTTCATATTTCCTTGCTCCTTCACACACTGTGAAAAGTAAGAAAGATTTTAAGAGTCCTACGCAAAATCTTCATGATCTTGCCTAAACATCCGAGTAATACGAAAGTATTTACAATGAAGATGGAAATCCTTCTTGAGCGAACATCAAAAATGTAAAACCCACAAAATAAGGTCATTACTTAATCTTACTTTTCAAATATTTTTGAAGTATTTTATATATTAAATATTATTATGTTTAACGGTTTAAGTTGAAACCGATATTAAATATTTTATTTTAATATTTTGACGAGCAACGAGGACTACTAGTGATCGCGATACCGACTGATGCCAAAAATTTTATATCGTATAATATTTTGAAACTTATTTTTGTGTGGGTTGATGAACTCACAATTTACGGATTTAAATTTGGGCTTACGTGCATAATTTAGTGTCTTTTACGACTAAACCGGAAACCTTAGGATTACGTATTTACGTTTTTGGACTCCGTTTTTTATGAGACAATTTTTATTGGATTCGTTTTGTGACGTTGATTCATAATTTATAAAAACGTTTTTCGCGAAACGACCCGAGGGCACGCAAATCAAGAAAACTAGACTCGAGGAATACCCGTAAACTAGTGAGATGGGACAAAATACATTGTCCCACCCCACTAGCTAGTTGGATGGCACCAACATGATACCACCACCTTATGTGGCATCATGTTAGCTAGTTTATTACAAGTGTACTACAAAGCTTACTCTTTAAGCTTTGTCTAGTCAAAACCATCACCTAACTTCACACCACCATTTCCATACATGCAAAACTCTCACAAATCCTCTCAAAACCTTCCACCATTGCCATCCATATTCAAGCTACAAACACCCCTTTTGATCTTTTCTAGCCATAAAATACATGTTTACTAGCTCTATCATGGAGTTATCTTGAAGCCTTGATCATTTGGTGGCCATATTAACAACATTGGAGGTGATTTGCGTGTGTCCTAGGGCTGATTTCTCAACTTATATTCTTGGTGTTTGATGATCTTGGAGTTACTTGTGGTGTTCATCAAGTTCTTGTCTTCCAAAAACAAGAAATACACTTGGTTGGTAAAGAAGATCATCCTCTCCATTTTCTCTTGTTATTTTTGTAAAGAACAAATGTATTTTCTTTCATTTTGTATATGTATATGATGTATATATGATGATAAAAATGTTGTGTGGGGATCAAGTGTTGATAGATATGCTTAAAAAGGTTAATAACTATAAGAAATGAGGCTAAAATCTTGATTATTTAGTTGGCTGTATAAAAACAGTATATAACTAAAACTTGAACTGATAAAATTGCATGGTATGATCCATTTACAGTAAGTACAAGATGTTATACACATGTGAGAGTTGGCCATGCAATGGAATCAATATAATGAGTGAGATATGATCAAAACAAGTTGGGTGTTCTAATCTGAATAAGCAGTTTTGTAGGGACTGTTAAGGCAAGATAAACTTAAAATGAGCAGTAGCTATAACTAAGTTAAATGTAGCACATAATATGAAGATCATGCCACCCAAAAATGAGCTTCTAATTCATTATAGAACTCTAGATATGATAAAAATGGTGAACATGAAGATAAAAATCAGATTTTGAGAATTAATGTTTATTATTATTATATAAGCACTCAAAATTTATTGTATAAAATGTAAAATAAAAACCCACTAACTTATGAAACTTATTTATATAAATATGTAAAAGGTTAATTAAATGGATAAATTATATAAATGGTAGTGGAATAATACGTATAAGTAATAAAAACTATAAACTTGATTTTTACGACTTTTTCGGCTATTACCGTAAAATTAACGTTTTTCGCCAAATAAAACTTAGACGATCAAACCTGTCTAATGTAAAGTTTTTAAAAGTCATATACTGATATATAAGTAACTAATACAAGTAAAAACCGATAAAACCCGAACAATAGGACATACGGACATTAACGAGCTAACTAAGCATACTGGACTAATAATTGGACTAAATAAGTTAAACACTTATAAAAAAAGAACTTATTGGGCTTAACCCATTTGGGCCCAACATGGAAAGTATAGATACTGATAATATAGGTATAAAATGGATTAAAACAAGTTAAAGAACTTATACTAAGCTTATTGGACTCAAAATAGGTAAATAGGTAAAACTAGTAAACTAGTAAAAAGTTACGAATACGTAAACACTAAAATGAGTAAACAAAGATATATAAACCCACTTGATCATCATCATATGTACAAAATCATCATATGTATATTGTTATTTTGATAAAAGTCATTAGACAAGAGTCTAAGACCGATTATTATTTATATAGGTTTCCGTGACCGAAGCACGCCCGTAGCCGATAATCCGCCTTTCATTATCAACGTGAGTCTATAGCCTCGTTTGAGCTCATTCAAATATTTTTAAAACCCGCGAGGGGGAATACATGTTTTTTTTAAACTTAGAACACAAGATTTTTATGGTATGCTTGTCCCTCTATGAATGGACCCGTGGTTGCCTTTAAATTGCATTAAGTGATTGCCTTAGTTAAAGCCTCAATTATGGACCGTTAATTAACCTATGATGGGTTAACCGCTAGTACAGTTAATAGATCTATGGGGGAAGCCGCCCCGGTTCAGTTTTTGTGGACTTGTCATAGAAGCTTAGGCCCGACCTCCACACTTTTTGAACATATTGTATTGAGAAGTCAGGTATACGGCAATGTACCAATAATTTGGAGGTAACTGACAATTAATAAATCTCTCGTCTTATTAGACTGATATGGGAGTGTCTAAGGGCTCGGTTCCATGAGCTTATTGCAATTTATGCTAAATACAATTACTATTGTTGATGCAAATTATTAGATGCTTGTTGCCTTTACGCATGCCACAAACTTATAATCTTTGCTTGTGTTCAAAATGATTATATAAACCTATAGATTCACTCGGCATTTTTGCTGATGATTTTCTCACATGTATTTCAGGTAATCAAGAAGGCTGAAGCTTGGAAGCCACGGGAATGAATGTTGTGCACTACTTTGCAATATAAACTCTTTGAATATTTGTCGTTCCTTTTGTTCAAAACAATTTAAATCTTTTGTTTTGGTACTTTGGTTACGATGTCTTGGGACTACGCTACTCTGATAAATGTTTTGGAACGATAAATTTAAAACGTCTCTTTTCGAGTCGTTCTTTATAAATTATGTGTTGTTGTATCATTGTTTAGCACCCAAAGATGTATTCCGCTGCGTGTAAATTTGGGGGTGTTAAAGATTGGTACCAGAGCCATGAGTTATAGAGAACTAGGTCTTTTTCTAAAAACCTAAACTATAACTGTCGGTTTTATTTTTCAAAAGAGTCGGTGCACATGATTTCGCGTGACTTCATGTTCAAGCTACTTCTGGGATTACAACTTTAGTATACATTATTATGTATGCCTTATTGCTAAGTATTTCTAAATAAATACTATAATCCTTTATCGATATATATATTGATATCGTTAAACTTTTCGATAAGAGTTATCATTTATTAATGATTTACTTAAATAAATTTTTGGAAATTTTCTTGCAATTATTTTGAAGGATTTTCTACATTTATTTAAATTATTGGAAATTATCCTATTTCATTTTGTTATGACCTTATACCTATTTTGTGAAATTTACCACCGTCAAATTACGTCTTCGATGAGGAGGAAGCAGGTTTCACTACTGCAAGCGAGACACAGTCAACTAAGCCATGTGGATCCCCACGTGACTAGTGTTTATTATTTTGTGTCGTTGTACTCTATCCTTGTATTGATAATGTGTATGCATTTGATGATTGATTTTGTACATGATATGACTATACCATGAATACAATTAACTCATTCATTTTATCTTCTCTTTGTGATGTGACAGAATCATGCCACCTAGGAGAATGACAAATGATGACATTGCAAGGCTAGTTGCTGAAGAGGTTGCGAAAGCATTAGCTGCGGATAGAGCTGTGCGTGTTAACACTGAAGGAGCAGGTGGCTCTGCATGTGCGGGTGCTGAAGGTGAAGGTGAACCTGCTGGACCAGAAGCTGCTGGGGCAGGTGTAGCTGAGAATCCTGCAGATGAGGTTGCTCCGGCTGCTGCTACGATTAAAGAATGTACTTTTGCTGGATACATGAAATGTGGACCCACTACATTTCAAGGAACTGGTGGAGCACTGGAATTATTCAGGTGGATTGAGAAAACAGAAACAACATTTGAGATTAGTGATTGCTCAGAAAGGAACAAGGTTAAGTTCGTAGTTGCTACTTTCAAGGATCGAGCTTTAAGCTGGTGGAAGACTCAAGTTGCTACAGTCGGTTTAGAAGCTGCAAACAGGAAACCTTGGGATGAAATTAAAAGGTTATTGAAAGAAGAGTTCTGTCCAGAAGAAGAGTTATCTGCTTTGGAGGATGAGCTGAGGCACCTGAAGCTGAAGGATAACAACATTGCTGCATACACTAGCCGATTCAATGAGTTGGTTTTGTTGTGTCCAGATGCTTTTGTTACTGAGAAAAAGAAGATGGATCAATACATCAAAGGGTTGCCTGGGTACATTAATGGTGAGACAACTTCATCTCGACCCAAGAACTTTGTTGAGACTGTAAGAATGGCTCATACACTCATGGGGTAGAAAGTTCAAGATAGGGCTGAGAAAGCTGCTGAGGGTAATAAAAGGAAATGGGAGAATTCGCAGAGTGGTAATCAAGGTAGTAACCGCCATAGGCAGTACAATCAGAAGAGAAATGATGGGGCTAGAGCTGCAACTAACAAGAATGACAATGCTGACTATGGGGGACCAGCCCAGAAATGTAAGAGCTGTGGTGTTTGTCACTTTGGTAATTGTCCACCAAGGTGCACTAAATGTGGAAAGGTTGGGCATGCTGCGGAGAAGTGCAAGCCATGGATCCCTGCCACTGGAGCAAATGCTATTCCGATCAAGACTTGCTTTGAATATGGAGAACGTGATCATGTTCGTCCCAAATGCCCGAAGTTGAAGAACAAGAAAGCAGGTGAAGCTGCTGGGGCAGTTTATGTTGTTAAGGATGTTGATCAGGCACAAGGTCCAAATGTGGTGACGGGTACGTTCTTACTCAACCATCGTTATGCTAGTGTGTTGTTTGACTCAGGATCTGATAGGAGCTTTATAAGCACTTCCTTTAGTCGTTTAATTGATATTGAGCCAACAAGCCTAAATACTAGTTATGAGGTCGAGTTAGCTGATGGACAATTAGTTAGTACTACCACTATCTTTAAGAAGTGTCCTTTGAAATTAGCAAATCATTTGTTTGAAATTGATTTGATGCCGATAGAGTTGGGTTCATTTGATGTGATTGTTGGTATGGATTGGTTGGGTGCTCATGATGCGGTAATTGTATGTGGGGAGAAAGTTGTCCACATACCGGTTAAGGGTAAGTTGTTAATAGTTAAAGGTGATGTCGGTAGATCTCGTCTGACGGTGATATCTTGTATCAAGACGGGGAAATATGTAGAAAGAGGTTGTCACCTGTTCTTGGCTCAAGTAGTGGAGAAAGAACTACCGGTTAGGCGTGTGGAAGATGTTCCGGTTATTCGTGATTTTCCTGAAGTATTTCCCGATGACTTGCCAGGGCTTCCGCCTCAGCGAGAAGTCGAGTTCAAGATTGATCTAGTGCCGGGAGCTACACCGGTGGCGCGTGCACCTTATCGTTTGGCACCATCTGAGATGAAGGAGTTGGCAGATCAGTTGAAGGAGTTAATGGAGAAGGGGTTCATTAGACCAAGTTCGTCACCTTGGGGAGCTCCAGTATTGTTCGTGAAGAAGAAGGACGGATCGTTCAGAATGTGCATAGACTACCGAGAGTTGAACAAGTTAACTATTAAAAATCGTTATCCACTTCCTAGGATCGATGATTTGTTCGATCAACTTCAAGGTTCGTGTGTGTACTCGAAGATCGACTTGAGATCGGGTTATCATCAACTTCGTGTTAAAGAGGAGGACATACCTATTACAGCTTTTCGGACGCGTTATGGACACTTTGAATTTCAAGTAATGCCATTTGGGTTAACTAACGCACCTGCGGTATTCACGGACTTAATGAATCGTGTGTGTAAACCATACCTCGACAAGTTTGTGATTGTATTTATCGACGATATCCTGATTTATTCCAAAAGTCGGGAGGAGCATGAAGGTCATTTGAAGATTATTTTGGAGTTGTTGAAGAGGGAGAAGTTGTATGCGAAATTCTCCAAGTGTGATTTTTGGTTGGATTCAGTCCAATTCCTTGGGCACGTGATCGATAGTAGCGGTGTTCATGTTGATCCTTCCAAAATTGAAGCTATTAGAGATTGGGCTAGGCCTACGACCCCGACTGAAGTTAGACAATTCTTGGGATTAGCTGGATACTATCGACGATTCATAGAAGGATTCTCTTTAATTTCTAAACCTCTTACTAAACTTACACAGAAAAACAAGAAGTATGAGTGGGGTTCAGAAGAAGAAGAAGCATTCCAAACTTTGAAGCGGAAGCTGTGTTCTGCACCAATTTTGGCTTTGCCCGACGGAGCTGAAGACTTTTTGGTATATTGTGATGCATCACGTAAGGGTTTTGGTGCTGTGTTGATGCAAAGAGATAAAGTGATCGCGTATGCATCTCGTCAATTGAGGAAGCATGAGGAGAACTATACTACACATGATTTGGAATTAGGAGCTGTTGTATTTGCTCTTAGACTTTGGAGACACTATCTCTACGGTACAAAGAGTGTGGTATATACCGATCATAAAAGCCTGCAACATATTTTAGATCAGAAGGAGCTCAATATGAGGCAGAGAAGATGGGTAGAATTGTTGAGTGATTACGACATTAAAATTTGCTACCATCCCGGCAAGGCGAATGTAGTTGCCGATGCACTTAGTAGGAAGGACAAAGAAATAACCAAAAGGGTTAGAGCTTTAGCCATGAAAACTTATTCTGATTTATCTAATCGAATACTTAAAGCTCAAACTAAGGCGATGGAGGAAGAGAATGTGAGAGATGAAGACTTGGGTAGAAGGATGACACCTATATTCGAAATTCGTGATGACGGAATTCGATATTTCGAGAATCGTGTGTGGTTACCGGTGTATGGAGGACTGAGAGATCTAATTATGCACGAATCTCACAAGTCTAAATATTCGATTCACCCAGGATCGGATAAAATGTACCAAGACTTGAAGAAATGTTACTGGTGGCCGAATATGAAGGCTAACATTGCTACTTATGTTAGTAAATGCTTGACGTGTGCTAAGGTAAAGTTTGAGCACAAGAGACCTTCGGGTTTACTGCAACAACCTGAAATTCCAGAATGGAAATGGGAGAAGATCACTATGGACTTTGTTTCGGGACTTCCGAGAACTTCTAGTGGTTATGATACGATTTGGGTGATTGTTGATCGGTTGACTAAGTCGGCTCATTTCTTGCCGATAAAGAAAACTGATGACTTAGACAAACTTACTCGGTTGTATTTGAAGGAAGTTGTTTGTAGACATGGGGTTCCTTTGTCAATTATTTCTGATCGAGATAGTCGATTCACATCTGAGTTTTGGAAATCGCTTCAGCGAGCTCTGGGGACTCAGTTGGATATGAGCACTGCGTATCATCCGGAAACGGACGGACAAAGTGAGAGGACTATTCAGACCTTGGAGGATATGTTACGAGCGTGTGTAATAGACTTTGGAGGTAGTTGGGATCGACACTTACCTTTGGTGGAGTTCTCATACAACAACAGTTATCATGCAAGTATCAAGGCTGCGCCTTTTGAAGCACTTTACGGGCGAAAGTGTAGATCACCAGTTGGTTGGTGTGAGATTGGAGAAAGTCAGTTGACGGGTCCTGAATTGATTAGAGAAACGACTGAGAAGATCGTGCAAATCAAGAATCGTTTATTGACAGCTCGTAGTAGACAGAAGAGCTATGCGGATAAGAGGAGAAAACCATTGGAGTTTGATATTGGCGACATGGTTATGCTGAAAGTATCACCTTGGAAAGGAGTAATTCGATTTGGCAAGCGAGGAAAGCTTAGTCCACGCTATATAGGTCCATTCAAGATTATTGATCGAGTTGGTCCTGTGGCATATAAGTTGGAATTGCCAGAAAAGTTAAGTGCTATTCACAATACTTTTCACGTTTCTAATCT
Organism: Glebionis coronaria; assembly: GCA_025667525.1. Classification (NCBI taxonomy): domain Eukaryota; kingdom Viridiplantae; phylum Streptophyta; class Magnoliopsida; order Asterales; family Asteraceae; genus Glebionis; species Glebionis coronaria. The sequence goes on from CM046875.1 coordinate 65,595,231, forward strand.
TAAGAGGTGTTTGGCGGACGAGAATTTGATAATTCCACTTGAGGAGATTCAACTGGACGACAAGCTGCATTTTATTGAGGAACCGGTGGAGATTATGGATCGAGAGGTGAAACGGCTTACGCAAAGTCGGATCCCGATAGTGAAAGTGCGATGGAATTTCCGATGTGGACCCGAATACACTTGGGAGCGAGAGGACTACTTCAAGAGTAAGTATCCGCATTTATTCGTAGACGGACCTAAGGAGAAGTAAGCCCCGGGACGGTGCTCTCCTAAGGTGGTGAGGATGTAAAACCCACAAAATAAGGTCATTACTTAATCTTACTTTTCAAATATTTTTGAAGTATTTTATATATTAAATATTATTATGTTTAACGGTTTAAGTTGAAACCGATATTAAATATTTTATTTTAATATTTTGACGAGCAACGAGGACTACTAGTGATCGCGATACCGACTGATGCCAAAAATTTTATATCGTATAATATTTTGAAACTTATTTTTGTGTGGGTTGATGAACTCACAATTTACGGATATAAATTTGGGCTTACGTGCATAATTTAGTGTCTTTTACGACTAAACCGGAAACCTTAGGATTACGTATTTACGTTTTTGGACTCCGTTTTTGATGAGACAATTTTTATTGGATTCGTTTTGTGACGTTGATTCATAATTTATAAAAACGTTTTTCGCGAAACGACCCGAGGGCACGCAAATCAAGAAAACTAGACTCGAGGAATACCCGTAAACTAGTGAGATGGGACAAAATACATTGTCCCACCCCACTAGCTAGTTGGATGGCACCAACATGATACCACCACCTTATGTGGCATCATGTTAGCTAGTTTATTACAAGTGTACTACAAAGCTTACTCTTTAAGCTTTGTCTAGTCAAAACCATCACCTAACTTCACACCACCATTTCCATACATGCAAAACTCTCACAAATCCTCTCAAAACCTTCCACCATTGCCATCCATATTCAAGCTACAAACACCCCTTTTGATCTTTTCTAGCCATAAAATACATGTTTACTAGCTCTATCATGGAGTTATCTTGAAGCCTTGATCATTTGGTGGCCATATTAACAACATTGGAGGTGATTTGCGTGTGTCCTAGGGCTGATTTCTCAACTTATATTCTTGGTGTTTGATGATCTTGGAGTTACTTGTGGTGTTCATCAAGTTCTTGTCTTCCAAAAACAAGAAATACACTTGGTTGGTAAAGAAGATCATCCTCTCCATTTTCTCTTGTTATTTTTGTAAAGAACAAATGTATTTTCTTTCATTTTGTATATGTATATGATGTATATATGATGATAAAAATGTTGTGTGGGGATCAAGTGTTGATAGATATGCTTAAAAAGGTTAATAACTATAAAAAATGAGGCTAAAATCTTGATTATTTAGTTGGCTGTATAAAAACAGTATATAACTAAAACTTGAACTGATAAAATTACATGGTATGATCCATTTACAGTAAGTACAAGATGTTATACACATGTGAGAGTTGGCCATGCAATGGAATCAATATAATGAGTGAGATATGATCAAAACAAGTTGGGTGTTCTAATCTGAATAAGCAGTTTTGTAGGGACTGTTAAGGCAAGATAAACTTAAAATGAGCAGTAGCTATAACTAAGTTAAATGTAGCACATAATATGAAGATCATGCCACCCAAAAATGAGCTTCTAATTCATTATAGAACTCTAGATATGATAAAAATGGTGAACATGAAGATAAAAATCAGATTTTGAGAATTAATGTTTATTATTATTATATAAGCACTCAAAATTTATTGTATAAAATGTAAAATAAAAACCCACTAACTTATGAAACTTATTTATATAAATATGTAAAAGGTTAATTAAATGGATAAATTATATAAATGGTAGTGGAATAATACTTATAAGTAATAAAAACTATAAACTTGATTTTTACGACTTTTTCGGCTATTACCGTAAAATTAACGTTTTTCGCCAAATAAAACTTAGACGATCAAACCTGTCTAATGTAAAGTTTTTAAAAGTCATATACTGATATATAAGTAACTAATACAATTAAAAACCGATAAAACCCGAACAATAGGACATACGGACATTAACGAGCTAACTAAGCATACTGGACTAATAATTGGACTAAATAAGTTAAACACTTATAAAAAAAGAACTTATTGGGCTTAACCCATTTGGGCCCAACATGGAAAGTATAGATACTGATAATATAGGTATAAAATGGATTAAAACAAGTTAAAGAACTTATACTAAGCTTATTGGACTCAAAATAGGTAAATAGGTAAAACTAGTAAACTAGTAAAAAGTTACCAATACGTAAACACTAAAATGAGTAAACAAAGATATATAAACCCACTTGATCATCATCATATGTACAAAATCATCATATGTATATTGTTATTTTGATAAAAGTCATTAGACAAGAGTCTAAGACCGATTATTATTTATATAGGTTTCCGTGACCGAAGCACGCCCGTAGCCGATAATCCGCCTTTCATTAGCAACGTGAGTCTATAGCCTCGTTTGAGCTCATTCAAATATTTTTAAAACCCGCGAGGGGGAATACATGTTTTTTTTAAACTTAGAACACAAGATTTTTATGGTATGCTTGTCCCTCTATGAATGGACCCGTGGTTGCCTTTAAATTGCATTAAGTGATTGCCTTAGTTAAAGCCTCAATTATGGACCGTTAATTAACCTATGATGGGTTAACCGCTAGTACAGTTAATAGATCTATGGGGGAAGCCGCCCCGGTTCAGTTTTTGTGGACTTGTCATAGAAGCTTAGGCCCGACCTCCACACTGTTTGAACATATTGTATTGAGAAGTCAGGTATACGGCAATGTACCAATAATCTGGAGGTAACCGACAATTAATAAATCTCTCGTCTTATTAGACTGATATGGGAGTGTCTAAGGGCTCGGTTCCATGAGCTTATTGCAATTTATGCTAAATACAGTTATTATTGTTGATGCAAATTATTAGATGCTTGTTGCCTTTACGCATGCCACAAACTTATAATCTTTGATTGTGTTCAAAATGATTATATAAACCTATAGATTCACTCGGCATTTTTGCTGATGATTTTCTCACATGTATTTCAGGTAATCAAGAAGGCTGAAGCTTGGAAGCCACGGGAATGAATGTTGTGCACTACTTTGCAATATAAACTCTTTGAATATTTGTCGTTCCTTTTGTTCAAAACAATTTAAATCTTTTGTTTTGGTTGTACTTTGGTTACGATGTCTTGGGACTACGCTACTCTGATAAATGTTTTGGAACGATAAATTTAAAACGTCTCTTTTCGAGTCGTTCTTTATAAATTATGTGTTGTTGTATCATTGTTTAGCACCCAAAGCTGTATTCCGCTGCGTGTAAATTTGGGGGTGTTAAAAAAAAGCTCATGGTAGGTGACTTGTGCGATTCTTTATGAATCAAACTTGTGATAACTGGAAAGCAACAGCTGTTTAATTCTTAACTGAATTTAAACACGTTCCAGGCCTCTACGCAATATCTTAGTGATCTTGCCAGAACACTCAGAGTGATACCTTAGTGTTCACAGTGATGAGTGGAAATCCTTCTAGTGTTACCCTCAAACAGCACTTGGTAGGTAACTTGCAAGATTCTATACGAATCAAGCTCGTGACAACTGGAAAGCAACGATGGTGCGGTTCTTAATTGAATTTCACTTGTTCCAGGAACATGAATTGACGGCTTCAAATCATGCGGATATCTTTATCGAAATGATTCACTCTTTATGTTCGCAGTCAGCTTTGGACGGTCGAATAAAGAGAACGGGTTTACCCGCGAAATCCTGTCAGGAAGTTACTTAATTGAAACTATCCGTCACGGGTACGATATCTAATATCGTCCAACGGTCTTCACCGACCGGAGGTAAAATGCTACCGAATTAGAATGAAATGTTCAAAGCCATTTCGTTCGTGTCTACTTATGTTGCGGCATTTGAAGACGGTGGCGTTGCGGAATCCGAGAAGAAGTCGTCCCCACATGCTTATACTTTATGCACTTAATACCTCATCTAATTCAAGAAAGACTAAAAGTTAAGTCTTCCGCTGTATCGAACTCTGAAGCTTTCAAGAATTACGAAGGTATAAGTATGTGGGACGTGAGGTCACGAAGAGGCGAAGATCACAAGTGATGGATGCACGAGATCAAGGCAAGAGATTAATGCTCAAAGATTGATATCAAAGATCACATCAGCATGTTCACCAGAAAAGAAAAAGAAAAAGAAAGACGAAGACTACGAGCTCAAAACAAGCATAGTATGCTAGGTTTATTTAATTATTGTAACTCGGGTAACGCCCTTGTTTGGAGTGACCTCCCTTAGGGGGAGATTGTTGGAAATACGTTTTACGTATTAAGAAGGATCGGTCACTCTAACAATAGTCCATGTTATAGCTCGTAGTTTAGTTAATCTTCTTTACTTATCAAACAAGTCCAAGCCTAGCCTACAACATGTGTAGGCCGGCCCAAAAGTGTAAGCCCAAGCCCATTACAAGGCTTGGGTATATAAACCCTCTCCTTTGATGGAGAGGGTGTGTGGTTTTATTATTTTTTCACATAGTAAACATTACTTTCTCTCTCAAAAAAAAAAAAAAAATAAAAAATTTTAAACCAAATGAACAAAATACAAAAAAAAAAAAAAGAAAAAGAAAAAAATACAAAAAAATTTTAAACCAAATGAACAAAATACAAATTTTTTTTTTTTTCACATAGTAGTTGACATCCCCGCGGATCCTCAAGTTCCTCTAATTTTAGGTCGTTCATTTTTAGAGACTTCGAGATCGCTTATCGATGTTCATGCGAGAACTATCACTTTGAGATTCAACGAAGAGGAACTTGTTATAAACGCTACTCAAAACTCGAAACGTTCTCATGTTTATGCAATCGCTACCATCAATCACATTGACATCGTTGATGTGGTTTGCGATGAGTTTTCACAAGAATTGTTAGGTTTTTCCGATAGCTCGTCAAGTGGCAATCCCACTATTTTGGATCCGATTCTTGCTAATTCCACACCAAATCTCACTCCATTCCAAGGAGGCGATCTCACTTCAAATGAAATCGACAATGAAGATGAGGTGTTGATTAGTGATGATATTTCTATTCCACCATTTCTTTCGCCGATGGAAGTTATGAGTGTTGAACCAAAATCTTCAATCAAGGAACCACCTATCCTTGAATTGAAAGATCTTCCTTCTCACCTTGAATACGCATTCTTGGAAGGTGATGACAAGTTGCCGGTTATTATTGCAAGAGGTCTTGCTAATGATGAAAAAACCGAGCTCTTGAAAGTTCTTAAGGCTCATAAAGGGGCAATTGCGTGGAAAATATCCGACATTAAGGGTATTGACCCAAAATTTTGTACTCACAAGATTTTAATGGAGGAGGACTACAATCCCGCAATTCAAAGTCAAAGAAGGGTGAATCCCAAAATTCACGATGTCATTAAAAAGGAAGTCCTTAAACTCCTTGACGCGGGAATGATTTATCCTATATCCGATAGCCCATGGGTGAGCCCAATCCATTGTGTCCCTAAAAAGGGAGGTATGACCGTTGTGCCTAATGAGAACAACGAGTTAATTCCCACTCGTGTTGTGACCGGTTGGAGGGTGTGTATTGACTACCGAAAGTTAAATGACGCCACTCGTAAAGACCACTTTCCTTTGCCCTTCATGGATCAAATGTTGGAGTGACTTGCGGGAAATGAATTCTATTGCTTTTTAGATGGTTTTTCCGGTTACTTTCAAATCCCTATCGACCCTCGTGATCAAGAGAAGACTACGTTTACGTGTCCTTATGGAACGTTCGCTTATCGTAGGATGCCTTTCGGACTTTGTAATGCACCGGGTACGTTTCAACGGTGTATGATGGCGATTTTTCACGATATGATCGAGAAGTCGATGGAAGTGTTTATGGATGACTTCTCGGTGTTTGGCAATTCGTTCACGTCATGTTTATCTAATCTCGAGCAAATGTTAAAACGTTGTGAAGAAACCAATCTTGTGCTTAATTGGGAAAAATGTCATTTTATGTGTAAACAAGGAATCGTCTTAGGACATAAGGTGTCGAAGGCGGGGATTGAGGTCGATAAAGCTAAGGTAGACGTCATCGCCAAGTTACCTCATCCCAAAACCGTTAAGGGAGTTAGGAGTTTCCTAGGCCACGCGGGCTTTTATCGTCGTTTCATCAAGGACTTTTTGAAAATCTCTCGACCTATGACACACCTTCTCTAGAAGGATGCTCCTTTTAACTTCAATGAGGATTGTGTTAGAGCTTTCGAAACTCTCAAAAGGAAACTTACCGAAGCTCCCATTCTTGTTGCTCCTGATTGGGAATTACCCTTTGAAATCATGTGCGATGCAAGTGATTATGCTATAGGGGCCGTCTTAGGGCAACGTTATGACAAACATTTCCGTCCTATCCACTATGCTAGTAAGACGATGACCGAGGCTCAATTAAAGTACACCACAACGGAAAAGGAATTTCTTGCCGTGGTCTATGCTTTTGAGAAATTCCGACCTTATCTCGTCTTGACTAAAAGCATTGTGTATAGCGACCATTCGGCTATTAAGTATTTCTTAGCTAAGCAAGATGCTAAGCCGAGATTGCTTCGTTGGATGCTCCTCCTCCAAGAATTTGATGTCACCGTGCTTGACAAAAAAGGAGCCGAGAATCTAGCGGCCGATCATCTCTCTCGTCTAGAAGATCCTCACAAAGATGTTTTCGAGAACAAGGAAATCACCGAAACATTTCCTCTCGAGACTCTCGGTGTAGTGAATTCTAAAGACACCACCCCATGGTTTGCCGACATTGCAAATTACCATGCGGGCAATTTCATAATCGAGGGTATGACGACACAACAAAAACGAAAATTCTTTCGTGACGTCAAGTTCTATTTTTGGGACGACCCTTATCTCTTTCGAGTTTGTGCAGATCAACTCGTTCGACGTTGTGTTTTTGGTGCCGAAGCTTCTAATATCCTTAGAGCTTGTCACGAGGGACCCACGGGTGGTCACCACGGTGCTAATCTCACGGCTAAGAAAGTGTTCGATGTCGGTTTCTTTTGGCCTTCTATCTATCGTGATGCACACGCACTTGTAAAGTCGTGTGATTCGTGCCAACGTCAAGGAAAATCGTCTCAACGTGATGAAATGCCGCAAAACATAATTCAAGTGTGTGAGATTTTCGACATATTGGGAATAGACTTTATGGGGCCGTTCCCATCGTCTCATGGCAACAAATATATCCTCGTCGCGGTGGACTACCTTTCTAAGTGGGTGGAAGCTAAGGGTTTGCCTACTAATGATGCTCGTGTGGTAGTGAAGTTTTTGAAGCAACTATTCTCTCGTTTCGGAACCCCTCGTGCTATTATAAGCGATCGTGGAACCCATTTTTGTAATGACCGATTCGAAAAAGTTCTAAAGAAATATGGAGTTACTCATCGTCTTTATACGGCTTATCACCCGCAAACGAGTGGGCAAGTCGAGGTTTCGAACCGAGCTTTGAAGAGGATTTTAGAGAGGTCAATTGGAGAAAACCGTTCTTCATGGTCCGACAAACTTGATGACGCTTTATAGGCCTTTAGGACCGCTTATAAGACACCTATCGGTTGCACTCCTTATAAGTTAGTCTATGGGAAGAATTGTCATTTGCCCATTGAGTTGGAGCACAAGGCATATTGGGCCCTTAAGCCTGCAAATTTTGACTTGAAGACCGCGGGAGATCACCGGAAAATACAATTGAATGAATTGGATGAATTAAGAGATAATGCTTATGAAAATTCATTAATTTTTAAAGAAAAGACTAAAAAGTTTCATGATTCAAAGATTAAAAACCGGGTTTTTAACGTTGGAGATCAAGTGTTGCTTTTTAACTCTCGACTTAAGATATTTTCCAGGAAATTGAAATCTCGTTGGTCGGGGCCGTTCACCATTACACAAGTGTTTCCTTATGGGACCATTGAGCTAGCTCAAGATGATGGTCCTAATTTCAAGGTGAATGGACATAGGCTTAAGCACTACTTTGGTGGGGAAATTCCTTCAATGGTTTCCCTCGACCAAGTCACCTTCCCCAATGATAATTAGCATTGAGGGGATCGAGTCGAGCTCATGACTCGGTTATCAAAAACGAGGTGCCTCGTGGGGGAGATCCCATGCTTATCCTTTATGCTTACTATTCACTAATAAGGGGACTTGTACCCTTTCAACTCGTTGTCTCGTGGTTGTTTGTGATTGTGTTATCTAGATCATCATCATCATCTACGATTGAAGACTCTCGTGTTCGTTTACGTGAGCCTCCATCATTTGCTTGAAGAAGTTTTTCACGAATCCATGACATATCCTTTATTGTTCTAACAATTATCTTTTAGCATACTTAATAAACAGCTTTAGATATTTTGTTGATCACCCTTTACATGCCAGATCCTAAGCATTCGACTCTTCGTCTCTAGTATGGGAGTGCTCCACCTTTAGACTCGAAACATTGAGGACAATGTTTGCTTTTAGTATGGGGGGGTGAATAGGTACTTGCTTTGCTACGCCCTCACGCTTTCCAACGTTCAATGTTTTGTTTTGCTAATAAGGTTAAAAATGGCCAAATTTTAAAAAGTTTTCTTAGTTTTCATAAGTGTTTTTAAGACACGAATGTATATTTTCCGATGGGTAGAATAAGAGTTAATTTTTGACTTGATGGGCATTTGGAGCCATTTACATTCCTTAACCCGCTCAATTCAAGTTTTGCTAGACTTTTATATAGGGGGCTTTAAAACGCGAAAGTCTTAATTCATACGGGTTAAGAACAAGAACTTTTCGCAAGTTCCTATAATTGATCCTAGAAAGTCACTTATCAAGGGAACTTTAAAACGCATTCTCTAAACTTGAAAAAGTCCAAGATAGTGCAAGATCCTATAGGTGGCTTGAAAACCCAAAACTTTGATTTGATATAGTCTTAATGAAAGCTAATCCAAATTTGGCTTAATTTTGACTTGCATGGCTAAGTATTCACGAGTCTCTTTAATTAGAGGTCTTTATATAGTGAAGAACGAGAAATGATAGAGTTAGACAAGTGATCATGCTAAACGTAGAACATGTAAAATGTTCTTTCAAAAACTCATATGTTTTTAATTGTGGCTTTTTCTTCCCATAAGATCAATGCATTAGGAATAAATCATAATTGCAATAAGTAAGGTCGTACGATTTGAAAGGTTACTTAGCCTCTAGCGCAAGATCGTTTAAAAGTTGCTCGGGGTTGAATAGAGTTCATAGCCAAGGCATAACTTATTGAAGCGGGACGCGAAGATTGGCGATCATCCAAAAAGGCCCTAACAAGGCATGATGAGCTCTATTTTTGCTAAAGATCCAAAGATGATGTGAAGTATCATTATTCCTAAATCAATATGAAGGATCGAGACACACGAAGAAAAGCAATTACTCCCCTAAAGATCATGGAGAAAGTCTATCCAAAAAGACCCTAACAAGGTATGAGGATAAATATATCCAAGTCCGAAAAGGAGGCGGATCGTTGTATATCAAAATCCAAAGTAATGATTGAAGAAAAATGATGAAGTCGTGGTCCTAATATGAAGAATCTCTCAAAAACGTCAAGTGAAGAAATTCCAAATATATGAAGAGAAGACCATAATTTCGATAACGTCTTCCCAAAATTTGAAGTATGAAGTACATGCCAAATATCGGTCCGAGAAAGGTCTCAAATCGTGAAACGAGTTATGCCAAGATATGAACTTAAGGAGATACACGAGAAGCCGTTTTAAAAGATTTTGTCCTTCGGCTAACTATTGATCAAATCGTGCTACTTTGCTTTCGGACTAATAACTACTCGAATAAGTCAATATGAATCACTTGTGATCCATGACAAATAGATAAAAAATGCTAGTAACCCATTTCCTTTTATAATAACTAGGATTGCGGGGAGAAAAAGTATTACACAATTTGGACGTATGAGTAGTGTTAGCATTGTGACTTGTACCAACAATGATCTTGTTTTTGCACTTAGCATGGAATGTATGACAATCAAGGATGACGAAGTTTACTCTAAGGGACATTTGCTTGTTTCTATTCTTTGACCCTAAAAGTCACTTTTTGTGATAAAAATCATACATTATGTCTTTACACATCTTCGTAGTATGTTGCAAGTCTTTTACTCTTCAATAAAGGTTAATATAATTGAACTTTGGTGATGCTTAGATACTTTATTCTAGCATTGCGTGAGGGCACGGCAATGGCTTAGTATGGGGGAGTGATGAGATGGCATTTATACATGATCTCATCGTTCTTTTCGGGCTTTAAATGCATAAAAATGTCATAAAATACCATATATATGCTTGTGTTTGTTTACTTGTGTATTTTAGGTATGGATATCGTGAAAAAGACAAAAGATCACAAGATACAAGGAAAAACGGACACGAGAAACAAAGCCGTACAAAGAACCGGGCCCTAATTCATGAAGAATTCAACAAATACCCTTGAAGACTTGAAGACATACAAGCTTGATCCTCATTTATTGAAGAAATGACACTTAAAACCCTTGTATATTGATAATTACAAGTTTGGTCCCTTAAGTTTGTCAAAATTACACAAATGGTCCTTCAACTTTGAAGAAATGACAAGTTTAGTCCCTCAACTATTCAACATTGTCAAATAAGGTCCCTCATCAAGCCAAAGATACATTCAAGACCTTTGAAGATCAAGAATGTCCAAGATCAGCCCTTGAATTATGCAAAAGTTCCAAAATTTACCCTTATAACTCTTTTGGAAAAGTCTTGTGCCAAAAATGTCAAGTGGTGAAAGATATTAACAAAGGAATGGAAGTTTTGGTGGCTAGAAACACGTTTTACCCATTTTCTGAAAACACAAGGGGCAAAGCTGTGCAAATAAAACATTCAAATAAATAATGCGCCAAACACTTTTCCATCCCTACAAAAACGGATCAAAATCTTTACTATTCACCCCAAGAACCCAGTGACTATCTTCATTAAAACAAAGGGTAAAATGAAATTACCCTTTCCCACACTTGATTCACACGCCTATAATCTCACCCCAACCTTAAAACACTCACTCCCACTCACCAAGAGGCCCCACCACCAAAACCGTTTCACCACCATGTGACAACTTCCTCACCAAGGCTTGCCACGTGTCAAGATCAACAACCCACATCATTTGCTTCATATCAAAGCTGCTTTAAACGGTTTGGATGCATTTGGACAGCTCATTCCATCAAATGATCTAGAAGACTCAAGGGCATTTTAGAGAAATCAGTGCTAGGGTTTGTGAATAGTGTTTAGCCTGGCATTTGCCTATAAAAGGAGACCTCAACATGTGAGAGTCCCTTTGTTCCAGTCTTACTCTTTAAACATTGTAATTCCTTTTTAAAATTTATAAAAGTTGGTATTTTGAGAAAATTGTAATTCCTTTTTATGTTTTTGAAAGTTGGTGTTGTTTAAAGGATGATTCTGAGTTCCATTGATTGTTATAAGTGTGCTTGAACCTTTTGGATCAAGGACGTTTATGTTTGGTAAAGTTTTTCAAAATTGAAAAAGCTTGAAAGAAGGTTCTGATTTTGCTTATTTTTGTGTACTAACCCTTAACCATAAGCTATAAGCTCTTGCAAGCTTGTTGACACCAAGCTAGTGAAGGGATTAGAGCCCCTTGGTTGAGTTGTTTGCTGCTTGTGTTGAAGGCATCAAGTCCTTGAGTTTCTGCTTTGAAACATCAACCAAGGCATTCATCATCTTTCTTATTGAAGTACCTTGGTCTTGTTCTAGTTGTTGAACAAGGTCCAAGGAGCATAGCTGGCCTTCATAGGATGTTGTGGAAGGCAGGTATAACCCCTTGTTAAGATTCCTCTCAAAATTTCATGTTTCTGCTTATTTTGTACTTTGGTATATGATTTGGTGTTCTTGTGTTTGTGCTTTGTGTTTATTGGTTGGTATCTGTTAGTTGTCACCTAGTGTAGCTATTTGATCATTAAAATCAATAGGTTGTGTGTAAAAATCAGAAGTTTGTTTGAAAAGTGGTTGATTAAGGGTTGTTTGGGATTACTGGTTCATAAGGCCTTGTGGCCTTGTGCCCTTGGTTCTTAGGGTTTGGATGGTCTAAACAAGTCCTAATATATAAGTTTTAGTCATTGGTTTACTTTCTGAAAGTTTGGAAAAGAGATTTGAAGTTTTGCAAAAATCTGATAAAAGTGGTTTTGAAATTGGTCAAACACATCAGATCCAATAACTTCTTTGTTTGTTGGATCTAAGGTCTGAAATCAGGTTTGGGAATAGTTTGGGTGATAAGCTATCTATTGGTTATCTGGTTGTTGAATTTGGTGGCTTATTGTGGATTTTATAGCTTATCAAAAGTTGCTGAAGTGGTCATTTGCATCAGCAAAGTGACCACCTCATTTTGAGCTTACATTTGTTAGCCTAGTGTATGCCTTGTGATTTTGCTGCTTGGAACTTGTTTATGTTCTGCTTGTGATTGGATTTTGCTATTTGGAGTGCTTTGAATCTGGCTTATAAGCTAACTGGCTTATTAGGCCCTTATTGCCAAAATCTGTCATCAAAAGGTCAACTGACCTCTTGATTCACAAGGTCTCCTCCTTGAGTCCTTCACAAAATTTGCTTATAGCAAGCCCTTGTACCATTCCTGATCATTTGGTGCATTTTGGAATACTTTGACTTTTGGTCAAATAAGCACTTATTGGCTTATTTTTGAGAATTGCTTATTGGCACATGCAACAACTTATCTTTTGTAATAGAAATCATTTTTCTTAGCTTAATATCATATCTGGAAGTTTACAAGTCCTTTGGTTAAGCTTTTGCTAGAAAACTAGCTTATTTGGCTTTTTCAGCCAGCTTATTTGCTCATACAGCTTATTCTACTTGGCTTTTTGTGATTTTCTTGATTGATTATTCTCAGTTAAGCTATTTGTGAGCTTTTGCAAAAAACTAGAGCTTCTGAGGTGTCCTAAATCTCAAACCCGACTATTTTGTCTTTTTGTGAAATTATACTTTGCTTATTTCTGGCTTATTGAGTGAGCTTTTTCAAAATTTCGTTTTACAGATCTCATAAGCATCTCAAAAGAAGGTTGTGTGTCAAATTAGAGCTTATGGCATTGGCTTATTGCTTAATGGGCTGAAAAGCCCAATAAGAATAAGCTGTGTGCTTAATAAGCTGTGATAAGCTCACGTTCAGCTTTTAAGACTTTAGAGTTTTGTTCTTAGAATTAAATTTTAAGTCAGATAGGGCTTTTCCAAGTTAATTGGGCCAAGTTTGACTTTTTGGGCCCAAAAGCCCAATTGTGTTGACTGTTTTTGGTTTTGGCCCATTTGAGGGCCCAATAGGGGTATTATGGTAATTTCACTTTGATTTTCTGATTATTTAGGTTAAATTAAACTAGTTTGCAAGTTTTTAGAATTTTTTTATAATTTTTGGATTTTTAATATTATTTTAATATTATTTTATTATTATTTTTCAAATTTCACATTTTCCAACTTTTTACATTTTTCTTAGGTTTAATACATTAAAATAGGAATTTAGCAACTTTTAGAATAATTTTATCTCCTTTAGATTAATTTTTATAATTATTTTAAGTTTTAATAGTTTTTAAATCATTTTAAATAGTTTTTATTAGTTTAAAAATTTCTAAAAATAGTTTTTAATCTTTTTAGGTCATTTTAGAGGTTTACCAATTGAAAAATCTTCATTTGGGCTTTTTGATAATTTATTTGATTTTTAGGCCTTAATTAGCATTTAAAAATTGAATATTTAATTATTTAAAAGGTTTGAAAAAGTTTTAATCATTGGTAAACTCTTAGTTTATTTATTTTGATTTTTGGTGAATTTTTGGTAATTTTTAGAAATTAATTTTTATTTTTGTGGTTTTTAAGGTTTTACGTTTTAACTTTCTAGTAGTAATTTTTACGTCTCCGTCATTTTCTTTTCTCATCCCTTTCTAAACCAATCATTAATCACAAACATTTAACAAGTTTTTCACACACATATACCTCCTTGGGAAACGAACTTTCATACCATAAGGGTCATTAGTGCTTAATTTTCCTAAATCATCACTTGATACTTACCGCTTTTACGCCTTTTTCCTAAAAGGTCGTATTTTACCACAATCATCCATGCTGAAATTGCAAGATTCATTGCATCTAATACATTTATTTTTGCTGGAATTGGAACCCCTAATTCATAACACTCCTAAAGACTTCTATAAAATCGACGGCGATAATGCATCTTAAAAGCTCGTATGATCCCCGCGTCACAAGGCTGAATTTTTGAAGTTGTGTTTGGTGGCAAAAAAAATAATTCAACATTTCGTAATCCTTCAATAATTTTTGGATGAGCAGGGCAATTATCCACAATCAAGAGAATTTTTCTTCCAACTATTTTTTTATCAAGTTGGCGAACATATTCTTCAAATAACACACCAGTCATCTAAGCTCGTTTGTTAGCACGATACTCACTGTTCAAATTGTTCAAATTTACATTCTTGAAGCACCTTGGTTTAGCATATTTCCCAATAATCCATAAAGGAAGTTTTTCCGAACCGTCCTCATTACAACAAATAGAAACAGTTAGTCTTTCCTTGTCTTGTTTTTCCCTTCAAGCTGCATTGTTGCAAGGGAATGATCCGGTTCAAGTCTAAAAAACAAACCTGTTTAAGATCAAAATATGTAAATAATTACATCACTAAAATACAAAATATAAAATAAAATAATTAAAAAACAAACATGTTTCATCCATATTAAATATGTCTTTCATTTCAAACTGATCGACTTTGTCTCTTAGGGATTTTAATTTGTTCTCCATGCCCTCCATTTCAACGAAACCACTCTCTCCAAAACGCCGGAAATTTTGAATTCCAAATCTTGCTTTGAACTTTCCAAGCCAACCAATAGAAAATAAAAAGTTTGGAGTATCCACTGGATACATACCTTTCATGAACTTTTTCGCCTTCTCGATGATTAGTTCACCTGTCATATTCACATGTTCTTGATATTGAAGAATCCATTCATAGAGAGATTATTCTAGGTCAGGATATTTTGCCGGTTTGTGTCGCTTAACATCGCCTCTTTCAAGAGAAAGTGAGAGATACTCTAAAGACCGTTTAACTGTATTCGATATTGTCGCTTGACTCACCTGCAAACCATAGTTACTATGAACCGATTCTTGCAATTGCTTTTGAGTGAGCCTTGGATTATCCTTGTTGTGCTTGCATAATGCTATTCGAATCTCGTCTGTCATTGTTGTTTTTTCACACCTTTAAGATGGGAAGCCATGTTGTGTGTATGATTTGTTTGTGTTAACCTATTTTGATCTTGTATTTATATAGAAAATATTTTTAATGTTCATAAAGTGATACATTGAACACCAGAAGCATAATAAGGTGGGAGATTGAAGGTTTCTTTCAAATTGGGTCGTTCATTTGATATACGTACATGCATTGTATACAATAATTAAGCGGAAGCTTGAAAGGTGTTTGTAAACTAAGTATTCTACTATAAATTAATAAAATATTAATTAACACATAAATTAATAATTGTTAATTTATCGATTAATAAATTTAATTACAGTACTTTCATTTCATCTTATTATCATTCTCATATCAATTACGATTCAAAAATGCGTACCAAACACACCCTACGGGTGTGGGAACGGTTGGCTGGAGGCTAGGCTGGTAGCCTTTGGTGCCACCCTGTCTTTGACGCACCATTCCCACCATCGCCCCAACCCCACCAGCCGACGCCAACACTGTTCATTTTTTTTTTTGAAAATTTAAAAAACATAACCGTTGGAGGGGGATTTTTTTGCAAAAAATTTTAAAAACTTAATCAAAAATTTGGAAGGAGCTAAATTGCAAAAAAAAAAATTAAAAATCAAAAGTAGCCGTTTCTTGTTTGAAAAACTAGCCGTTATGTTATTTTTTTAACTTTTTCTCCAAAAAAAACCCCAAATCATTCTATAAATTAAACCTCAAACATTTACATTTTATATCTCATATATATCTACTACTCTTAATTTTTTCATCACATGGATCCTTACCAAAACACCATCTACAAATACGAACAATATTTCGGTAACGTTCATGAACGTTATACTCGAGGCTTAACGAAGTGTGAGACATTTGTGGCTATGTGTAATCAACGAGCTGGTGGATCGGGTTCGGAGCATAGGAGGACATATATACCTCGTGAACGAGAAGACGCGAGTCAAAGATTGCTAGTTGACAACTTTGGCGATGCCGAAACTCCTGCAAAATATACGGAATAGAAATTCCAGCTAAGGTATCGTATGAGTTCAATGCTTTTTAGAAAAATTGTCAATACTATTTTAAATCATAATGCCGACCCTCTACCCGAATATTTTTCTTATTTTCGCCCAGAGTTGGATGCTACCGGTCGAGATAGTATTCACCCCATTCTAAAGATCACTTCGGCATTTCGTCAATTGGCGTAGGGTTCATCACCCGATGCATTTGACGAGTATTTGCAAATTGCTGAACGCACTGCTAGAGAATGTTTGCTTCATTTTACTAAATGCATATATGACTTATATGTTGAAACGTACTTAAGAAAACCTACTTCCGCGGATATAGAAAAAACATATGCATTGCACAATCAGAAACATGGACTTTCGGGAATGCTCGGGAGCATTGATTGCATGCACAGGGATTGGAGAAATTGTTCCAAGGCTTTACATGCTCTATTTAAAAGACAGGATCATAAATATCCAACTCGTATGTTAGAAGCAGTAGCGGATCAACAGTTGACATTCTAGCATGCATACTTTGGTGTTCCTGGGGCAAACAATGATCTAAATGTCTTATATGGTTCACCTTTATTTGATGATGAGTTAGCTGATAGGGTTCCAGATTCTCCATTTGAGGTAAACAAAAAAACATACAAAAAAAGTTATTATTTGCCTGACGGTATTTATCCTGAATGGTATACTTTTGTGAAAATATTTTCGATTTCGAGGGATGAAAAAACATTGCGGTTTAAAAGAGTTCAAGAAGGTGCTAGAAAAGATATTGAACACGCTTTCGGTGTCTTACAAGGTCGTTGGGGAATTATACGACAACCCCCTCGTGCTTATGAAATCAACCACTTGAAACGAATCATGTATTGTTGTATCATGTTACATGACATGATATTAGAAGGCGAAGGATTCACATTGAATCCTAGAGATGTTTATGTCGATCCTCAACCGAATATTGTTCGAAGTTGGGTCGAAAGGTGTGAAATACATGAGAGGAAAACAAAAAAATTCGAGACTGAAGAGTGCGGAACGAGCTTCGAGCCGATCTTGTGGAGCATTTGAGCCGTAATCATTAAGTTGTTATATTTTTTTATTGTAATGTTTTTTATGTAATATTTTTTTAATTTAATGAAGTTTTTATTTAAGTTATTTTGTGTAAAAAATAAAAAAATAATTATTTTCGTAGGCACCAGGTTTTCTGGTGCCAACTGTTACCCCTAAAATGTGGTGACAACCAAGTTCTGGTGCCAAAGCCCCAAAATCCTATGTGGTGGCTTTGTGTAACACCCCCATTTTACCTTTACACAGCGGAACATTGATCTGGGGTATTAGTTCATAGAACTCAAGCCATAATAATAGAAAACAACTCAAAAGAGTGATGAAATCAACTTTCTTTATATTTCATTGAAAAATCAGAGTTTTACAATATGAGTTTCCCAAAATCTAGAATAATTTTAGCCTTGTGCCTCTTCATGCCATCCTTGTGCTTCTCCATGCTATCAGTCACCATTTATCTGAGATATATGCTTAAAGTCAACACAAAGTTTGAGTGAATTCATAGGTTTTAAAAATCAGTTTGAATACAAAATCCATTTTCTTGAGCTACGTTGTTATTTGCTCATAAGTTTGAATAAAATGTTGATTCAATTGCACTAAGCTCATGATACCGCGACTAGACATAGGAACCAACAGTTTGCCCTTATGAGGAAGTCTGTCAAACTATCCTTGTTTGCAAAATAAAGTATGCCTATTTAACCACTGAGGTGCTAGCAAGTGCGACTTGCCCAGATAGGAGATGTCAGTCTCCAATAGTACTATTTAAGATATTAGCGCTCATTCCGAGAAATGATTAGCGGTTCACAATTAAAACAGTACTTTCATAGGCAGCAGTAAACATAGTGTCAATGAATCATATCTGGAAAGCATACCAAAAACACTTGTATTCCATTTTTAGCATATATCCCCCTCACGGGTTTTGAAATCATTTGAAAGCACTTAGAAAGTGAGGCTATGAACTCACCTTATGTCCATAGAATCCGAGCTATAGCTAGATATATTTCATTCACAGATAAACAGCTTGATCATACAAACCACAGCTTGGTCTCATAAACAGCTTGATCTCACACAAACTTGGATTAATACATTGTGTATAGTATCAAGTCTTTGATTTTGGTTCAATGTTGTTAAGTGTTGGTTATATTTTCTTTGATTATTATTTGGTTGTAATTCTAGCACCAGTGTTCGAGCCATCATACTCAGAAGCCATTCTATAAATGTTTGAGGAGCGAGTGCACTTTAAATCGTAAACCCAACCACTCAGTCAGAACGTAATATCGAGATGGAATATCTTTGTACAAATCTCCCTACTAACACGATACTTTCATTACTTCCTCATATTCATGATTAATCTTCCTTAGTTTCAAAATTGGCAAAATTAGTCCTTTTGGTTACACTTTGGTATAATTACACTTTTAACGCCTTAAGTGTATAGTTTTAGTATTTGCATTTTAAACCTTCAGTATTTAACCTTAGGACCTCAAACATTCCATCATTTATTATTATAGCTTATAATTTCATAAAATGACACTTTTGGCCCAAAATGTTAAATAGTTTAAAAAATGACAATTTTAGTCCCTATACTTGTAAAAATGACATAACAACCTCAAAAATGGAGCAAATGATCTAGGATTTTAAAACAAAGTTTCAAAAAAAGTTTATAATCATAATAACAACATTTATTCAGAATTGTAGCTTTTGAAATCGGTTTTTGCTTATTATTTTATGTAAATTACTAAACTAGGGTTTTAAAACATCTTTAACTTATAACTTCCATTTAAAATGATGAAATGACTTAGTTTCTTTTAAATTATCTTTATAACATAATTTTGGCATTATAAAACTCTAAGAAAGTATTATAACAAGATCAAAGTTTAGCTAACATAGAAATTACCTAGGATGCTCCAAAATGGCTCCTAATGGCTTCCTATGAGCACATCTTGCTATGAAAGCTTCAAGAGCTTCAATGGATAGCTTCTAGACCTGATTTCTGGTCTTGGGAAATCTCCTAGGACGTATATAGAAGTGGAAACAGAATGGGTAATGGAGGTTAAGAGAAAACGGGGTGCGAGTTTCAAATGAAGTTCATATGGCCCTATTTATAGTTTTTCAACCCTTAGCCTCCAAGTTAAGGCCATGGACGTGTAAGATAGATATAGTACTGACTAAGGGAAGCTAGGAATGATTCATAAGGTCTAGGGATGACTCTTGTTAGCTATAACCTATAAAAAATGGTAAAAATTACTTAAAATGACACATTAGCTTTTATAAGTACAAAAGCATGTGTTCTTGTCAAGGAGGTGATGCACCTACTTAGGAATATCTCCAAAATATCTCAAAATATCTGGCTTAGGTTTTAATCTAGGAGGGAAACTCGTTTGAATGGGTTTTTAGAGGGAAAACATAAAACCAGGTCCTAAATTAGGGCTTATAACTTTATACTTTGTGATTTTGGTGATTAAGGGTTTAAGAATGTGATTAATGATCGATTAAGGTTTAATTAGGGTATATACATTGTAATTAAGAACTTTGGGTCTTTGGTTTGAAGTTTAACAAAGGTTTGATGTGAAAATAGGAAGAAAACTTAGGCGGGTTAGGGTTTCTAATGATTTTAGGGTTTAATCTTAATAAATATGATGATCCTTCAACTACATATTGATGTAAACACAATTTTTACATTCTAAATTGTCCTCTGTTTGTTCAAGAAGTCCCTACATTGATTCTATTAAGTTATTCTAAACATGTCTAAAGGGTGAAAATACCCATTTTGACCTAATTTACAAGCCATGCATTAAAATCTTGTACCTTGTGCATTAAGGTACTTGTACATTGTCTTAACATAATCTTATAACCTTAATGAAGTCTTATAAATATTTATAAACTTGTCCAAAAAGAACTAGGTGATGATTCCATGTAGTTTTCTTAATATTAGGGTTTTTAGGTCATTAATCCTAATGAGTCTTTATCTTGGGTAATTAGTATTTGTACCTTTATAAACAATTATTCTAGGGCTTATATATTATGTTTATGACTTCTAGGGATTCTACATTTTTTAGTTTAAGGGTTTGTATAGGTTGATCATATTCTAGGGACAATTATGGGAGATTAAGATCGTATGCTTTGATAACTTGTACTTTATGCTTTACCAACTTGTAACTTGACTTGAAGTAAGTGTACATTATTAATATGATATATAGTTGAGTTTTATAATTTATGGCAAAAGATTAGACTCTAATTCAATGTGAAATGGATTTTATATGCTAATCTTGGTTACTAGGTCTTAACTTGTAATTAGCCTTGGATTAGTGAATATTAGCATTTTGTGATCAATTAACTTTCCTTAATTTGATAGATTGTAATTAGTATATTGTTTTCGATACTTGTACATTGATATTATGTAATTACATTGCTTGAAATATTGTTTATCAAGGGTTTCTAGGTGGTGATCTAGACTACTATGTACAATTACTTGTACTTAGCTTTCTATGGTTTGTTCTTGCCATTTTTAGGTATTATCATGTCTTTAAAGTATAGTTTGCAACTTGTTTATAATCCCATATGTATTCTCAATTCACAGTTTACCATTTTTGAGTTTACAACTCATTTATAGGGATTCTAGGATTTCTAATGGAATTTAGGGTATCATGGTTATATTTGAGATGTTCTTGAACTTATTAGATCACTTTTAGATCTTAGACTTGATGTATACATTGTATTGACAATATATAGGAATATGTTGTAATGGCAGTTCAGGTTGTGAGAAGCAGTTCATCTAACCAAGTAAGGTACAAAAAGCAAAAATTTCAAGCCAAATTTTCATATTGAAACAGTTATAGCTTATAACACAGATGTGAAATTTGAGGACTGTCACAGTCTCTCCCCCTTAAAGAAATATCGTCCCGAGATTATAAGGGTAACATGGAAAACATAGCTCTTAGGTGTTCAAATTATTTCTTAGAATTTTATCCACATATCAAGAGTACAGCTTTACGGTTGGTATTTAGTTTCAAATAAATCATTTAATCACATAAATATTTCTTAGATTCCTAAATATGAAAAGGATTAGGATTATTACTGAGTTCTTTGGGGAACTCAAGTCAATATGTCACTGCTCAATTCAAAAGATTGAATTGATTATCGCATTTTTCAAAATCAATTTGGGTAATTGATAGAGAAAAGATCCTTTTCAAGTAGATACTGTTTAATACGGTGTAGTTTCTCATTCGTAGTGAGAAAATTCCATCAAAATAATCTCTTGGATTATCTTAAATCACCATTTTAATTCAGCAAATTCTTAACATAATTCAACGTTCTACGAGGTTCCATTCTAATATAATAGTTTCATGAACTATTTTGGGTCTAATAAGTTGAAAATCTCCAACTTAAGCCCAGCAGATACGTAAATGGCACCTCATTCGATAGAGTGCTTCAAGTAGTATTGCTTTGATTCTAGCATGAAAACTATTGTTAAACAGGAAAAATTTTCCAATGGTAAGTGTTCTTTCCAAAACTTATAACACATACTTGGAGTATATAGTTTTGTATTTGGGTAGTTCTTCCACTTAACACATTAGTACACACAAATTGTGAGTATACTTTTAGGATCAAGATGTGAAACACTTGTCACGATCTTAGATGATAGATATTGATTCTTTATGTCGACAGATTATTTCTTGTATAATCTCGTCAGAGTTTCCATATTATCAATTTCCTGGATAGGAATAGATCCTGCAACTCTAATAAGATAATTGACAATGATCCAAATGGTATCATGTCTACCACTTTGAGCTACGTTACTATTGTTTACATAAAGTGATGTTTTGGTATACTAAGTTCAGGACCTCAAAACTAACGGAATTCACCAAAGTGACTGTCATGACAGATTGTCATGACAAGTAATCTGCAGGCATAGATTACCCATTAGTTCTTAATAAAGTATGCTCGATTACCCCATGTACATGTAACACAAACATGATTCGTTAAACCCCAATAGATCTATTTTACTATATTAGCGCACACGTAAGTGGTTAATGACTCATGAAATTTGGGTAGCAAGTAACAGTTTGGGTACTCCATGTAATAACATATTTTAGTAAAAGTATATAGTTTAAGAACACAAGTATTCCAGTTTTATCAGGTCTATACTTTGTAACACCTGGTAATTTTCCCTACTTGGTAAAATGACTATTTTACCCTTTGACTTTTTATTTAGTCAACTATGTGATTTAACAGTGTTGGAACCGAGAGGTTATCCTGCGTTGTCTGAAAAACTGTTTGATGACGAGTAATGACTTGACACTGTGCTCAATCATTATTCTGAACATTTTCTGTGAACCTGACCAAAGTGCTGAGACGGTCAATGAATTGACGATAATCCATGAGATTATTCGTTATCTGTGAATTATGTGCTTAACTGTTTAGTTTTTAACAGCGTGATCGTATTTTCATGAGCAGCTTATTTAAATATTTATGTATATGTTTATATATGCCTGTATTTTAGTAATTTGCTATTTATAGTAATAAATCGTATTTACTGTGAATATTTAATTAACGTATCGCGTTTTCGTATTTTACATAGTTTTTACGTTTAACCGTCGTTAACATGCATAAAATACTTTACCAATTATAAAATACCAGTTTTCGTTGAAAAATCGTAAATTTAATATATTTCGTCAAAATTTTAAGTTTTACGTAATTTGAAGCTTAACTATATACTTTTTGATATTTACCTAAAACTAACTAACCTTTTTACCTTAAACCTTTTAACTAGTTACCACAGTAAAAAATTTGAATAATTTACCCCATGTGGGACCCCCCATAACCGGCCAAAACATCACACACATGCAAGATACACCAAATTTTTACTCCTTACCCTTTTAAGCTTAACTTACAAACCCTTACATCTTTTAACTTATTACCTCATTAACCTTAATATCACCTCACACTTATTCACTCTTTCACTTCACTAAAAACACACACACACACACACTCTCTTTCTCTCTCAAAACACACGGCACAAAACACACTCCATTTTCCACCATTGTTGATTTTCTTAAAGCTCCATTTTAAGAAGAATTAACACAAAATAAATACATCCTAGAGTTTGTACAAGTATAAAGAAGAATGGGTTTTCTTGGTTTGTAGATTTGAGGAGTTTTTGTGGTAGTTATAGAAGTTGAGTTTTTGTTGATTATTAGTGGGTTAGAGCGTAGATCGAGTTGTTGTGGTTACGTAGAGTCGTTACTCAAGGTTATTTATTAAACCTTTTTCATCTTTTTCATTTTTCATGCATAATCTTGGTAGATCTATGCATGCATGTTACTCATCAACTATTTTCTTAAAATAAAATGATAAAAACTATTTTTGGTCATGAAATATTTTAGATCTATGAAAATTATGTGTGGATCTATTAGATCCATGCATAAAAATGGTTTAATTGAAAGACTTGTAAAAATATAAAAAATGTATATTTTTAGATTTGTGAACTTGAAATAAAATCTTTGATTTTGATGGTGTTTATGAATAATTGGAGGGAACTAGTAGTGTTACTACTAGTGGTTACGCTTGAAAATGGTCGAAAACGAGTTTTTACGAAAAACATACAATCTGTCCGAATTTTATAAGAGGCGTAGAGGGTCGTAAAAATTGTTTTGACACTAGTTTACTACGATATTATGAAAATATAAGTTAATACCTTCGTTTCGATATATTATGGGCTAAAAACGGAGCTAAAATGAGTAAGATATGGTCGTTTAAATTTCGTTGTCGGAAAACTTAATTTTTGTGAAAAACAGTATAATGTGTTTGCTGTCTAGATTTTTAAAGTGGTCGAAACGACGTTTTCGGGTTAAACGGAGTTGTTTTTAGTGTCGAAATGGTTACTAAAAGTTGTGTATAAATGTTGGACTTGTTTTGTAAAAGCGTATTAGCGCGAAATGTGAATACTTGGTGTAACGTTAAAAGTTTGAGCGTTAAAAGTGGAAATTGATACTATTGTGGAAAAATGACTTGTTGAAATATTGGCGATTGAGAAAGTGTTGAAAATAGGGGTTTTAGGACGAGATTTAAGTACTTACTAAAAATGGCAAATTTTTATGTGACGCCGAAAGGCTGCCGAATTTTCGTTAGAAATCGTGTTGGAAAATTTATTAAGATAAATTTGGGTAAATTAAAATTTACGCCGAAAGGTTGTCGAAATTTCGTCGAGTCAAAAATAAATATTTTTGCCTAAGTATATATATACTATAATGTTTATAACGATATAACATTTACAAGTCACGATTTTAACAACAAAATATATATATGATTGATGAGTAACGTACGTGACGAACTATTGTGACTTATTTGCTAGCGCCTAAAGTATAGTATTATATTTAGGTTGTTGCTAGAGTGCTCGCTACTATTTGATCATACTTATGCGGTTTGAATCGTTGCTTGAGGTGAGTCTATAGATCCCTATTAAACTGTTTTATATGTTTAATGTTTTGGGATGTGATAATTGCTTTGATGCTTGCTTCTGGACGCAAGTATAACTTGATTTCTGTGAACGCTTTGTGAACACTATTTATGAGATAGCTTAAGTTGCTTTAGCCATAGTCCCCACTATCGTGAATCGTTAGTTACTATGCTGGAGAAAGCTCTTATGTTACAGATAGATCTATTGAGGGTTGACAACCTCCACTCGGGCATTCTGACGCCGGACGAGTGTGTACCATTTGTGTGAACGGAGTTATCTTGGCTAGGTACTCTATTGGGGCAAAATTTATGTATGCAATCTATTGTATGCACTGGATCACTAGTTTCGACGTCACGAGCTTAGCTATCATAAATATTGTGAACACCCAATTTATCCTACACTTGGCACTATATCTTCCATAGTTGCACGTGTACATGAAATGAAATCTGGAATTAAATTACTATGAATTTTTACTTTAAACCTATATTCTCACCAACTTTATGTTGACCTAATTTAGCATTTATCTCAGGTAATTGATGATGATTTGTATCTGCTGTGTGAAGTACTTGGAGTCCGCATGCATTTCTTGGCTATCTTCAGACATTTATTTACTTATGCTTTTGAACTGTTATCTCGTTGACGTTTAAAACTTTTATATTCCGCTACGCTATCTTCTGAAACTGAGACCTTTTGTACTTTGATGCTTTTATATAAATTCAACGAGGTATTTTTATAAAACGTCTCATTTAGAGTCGTTCTCTTGTACCCTTAACTATGATACAATGACGTAACAGCCCCCGAGCTTCACCGCTTCCGCATATCATATTTTGGGGTGTTACAGATTTGGTAATCAGAGCCTTGGTTATAGAGAACTAGGTTTGCATCTTAGGCCTAGACTATAACCGATGTGGCTACTTGTTACTCTGTATATATATGTGTACTACGTAATGTATTACGTAGGATAACACTATAAGTAATATGTAATATATATTATGTAATACGTAATATGTAGTATATACATATGCATTTCGCTGATTTGCATACTTTAATTTCTATACATGATTATTTCATGCATACCCTACAACTGCTTTAATACGCATTTTGGTTGTTACAGGTTATGTCGTCATCTACTGTTACTTAGCAGCCCGAATTTGCTGACGAAGAGTGGGAAGACGAGATTGAGATGATACCAGATCATGATGAGCCGGAGAATGACCCAGAGGAGGCTGATCCTGAGGAGGAAGGTGCGGAGTATGACCCTGACGAGGATCCGGAGGAGGATGATGAGGGTGAGCCTGATGTGTTGTCTGATACTTCCGATGTTGTTGATGGGATGCCACTGGTTGTGCATCGTACTTTGATCGAGTGGGTTAGTGGTAGTGAGGACGATGAGGATGATGAGGATGACGTGGATGGTATTGAGGTAGATCACGAGGGTGATGAGGGTATGGATGGACATGAGGTAGGTCATGAGGATGATATGGATGGTGTTGAGGTAGATCGTGAGGGTGATGATGATATGGATGGATATGAGGTAGATCATGAGGATGATGAGGACATGGATGATGAGATCGAGAGTGATACTGACGTTAGGATGGTTGTGGCTAGTAGTGATAGCGAGGATGCTGAGGCTGATGATGATAGTAGGGTTGATGCTTTGACTGTTGTACCTGAGAGAGTTGAGCCTAGTAGGAGGAGTGAGATTAGGAAGCCGTCCAACTTGAAGAAGAAGCCTAATATTCCATGTCAGCGGTTTAGAGAGGAGAGGGAAGCTTTATGGGGTACGCCACCAGCTGAGGTTTATACTGATTCCGATGATACTGTACCACATGCTGATGGAGCTGGACCATCCGGTGTTAGATCTCGAGCTTTGTCCGATTCTGATTCGTCATGCCCACGGAAGAAGTTTCGTATGTCTGATTCACACACTACACCTGAGGCATCGCCTACTCATGGGAGTCGAGTTGCTACTACTGTTACTACACCACCTACTCATCATGTTGGAGAGCCCTCTAGACCTAGGTCATGTGTTGTTATGATAGGATCTGCTAGGGATTCAGATGCTGTTCGTTTTCGTCTACTTGAGGATGCGGTGTTTGGATTGTTAGAGGATAACGAGGATACCCGCGACTTGTTGGATACCACACTTGAGGAGGTTGCTAGGTTGAGGCGTGAGTTGGAGTCAGTTCGTGGAGGAGACCGAGCTGCAGATGGAGACCCGAGGAGTGACTCACCGAGATATGCTGAGTGTGATCGTCGTCGTCGCACTTAGAGATTCATCATTATTGTGCTTAATTCTAGAGTAAATTGGCTTAATTCTAGAGTAGATTGACATCTCTATCTTTTGGGCATTGTATCCACTAAACTAGAGTAGTACTCGGTTAGTTGGAGTAGACTAGATGTAATCATACTCTTATTTTATGACTATGTACTTGATATTTTGATTATGAATGGGAATTTAACCTTATGACTTTGACCAGTGACTATCCTTTTTATGTTGTTGTACTGTTAAATTCTGCATTCTATTTTAGTATAAGAAATATATAACGTGTATATTCGTGCTTGAACCTTATTGAAGGTCTACGGAATCTAAGGATTTGGTAATGGTTGAATTAATCTATTGATTTGATGGTGGAAATGGGGAAGAAGGAGATGAGGTATAGAGAGAGAAAGGAGAGAAAAGAAAAGTAGAGAGAGAAAGTGTTATTTGATTAAAATGAAAGTTGTTGAATGAATGAACCACCCCTCCTAACATGCTAGGAGGGGTATATATAGCCCACCCTACATGTGGGCTATATGGACTATATTTACTACAAACTGGATCACGAGCATAATATAATAATATATCGTTGGAGCGACCGATCCTTCATAAATATGTAAAACGTATTTCCAACAATCTCCCCCTAAGGGAGGTCGCTCCAAGTTACAAAGTTCTAAATATTCTATAGCTCGTGATCTATGCTAATAATGATGTACCCGAGACTTTCTTTGGGAAAACACATTTCCAACAATCTCCCCCTAAGGGAGGTCACACCATTTTACAAAATCTTAAACCTAGCATACTATGCTTGAGTCTTCGATCTTGTTCTTGTGAATATGCTTGATGTGATCTTTGACTTTAGTCTTGAGCATGTTTCCTTGCCTTGACCTTGTACATTCGTCACTTGTGAAATTTGCCTCTTCGTGACTTCATGTTCCACATACTTATACCTTTAAATTCTTGAAAGCTTCAGAGTTTGATACAGCGGAAGACTTGACCTTCAAACTTTCTTGAATTTGTTGAAGTACAAAGTGTATGTAGTATAAGCATGTGGTGACGACTTCTTCTGGATTATACACCGCAATGCTACCTTCTTGTTATGCTGCATAAGACAGTTAGCAACAAACCATATACACGGATGAAATGGCCTTGAACATTTCATTCTAATTCGGTAGCATTTTACCTCCAGTCGGTGAAGACCGTTGGACGATATTAAATATCGTACTTATGGCATGTAGTTTCAATAAAGAACCTCCTTGACAAGATTTCGCGGGTAAACCCGTTCTCTTTACTCGACCTTCCAAAGCTGACTGCGAACGTAAAGAGTGAATCATTTGGATAATATTATCCGCATGATTTGAAGCCGTCAATTCATGTTCTTGGAACAAGTGAAGTTCAATTAAGAACCGCACCATCGTTGCTTTCCAGTTGTCACGAGCTTGATTCGTATAGAATCTTGCAAGTTACCTACCAAGTGCTGTTTGATGTTAACACTAGAAGGATTTCCATTCGTCACTGTAAATACTTAATAGTATTACTCTGAATGTTCTGGCAAGATCACTAAGATATTGCGTAGAGGCCTGGAACGTGTTTAAATTCATTTAAGAGTTTAAACGACTGTTGCTTTCCAGTTATCACAAGTTTGATTCATAAAGAATCGCACAAGCACCTACCATGAGCTTTTTGACGTTCGCTCAAGAAGGATTTCCATCTTCATTGTAAATACTTTCGTATTACTCGGATGTTCAGGCAAGATCATGAAGATTTTGCGTAGGACTCTAAATATCTTTCTTACTTTTCACATTGTGTGAACAAGCAAGGAAATATGAAAGTGTGTCCTAACGAGATATTTGATAATCTCAAATGGCTCTAGACTCGATCGTGCATTTTGGATTTTAGTGATCGGAGGCAGGAGAGGAGTGCCACCTTTTCAATACCAATTTATTCGGAGTGAATAAACCAATAGATAATGTGTTGATCTCCGTGTGATTAAAACAAATACCTTTTGAGAGATATTTGAGTTAGCTGGGAAGGGTTGTGCATTGCATCACTAGGTCCATGATGTCTTTCTTCAATATCAAGAATCATAAATGATCTCAATAGCATATGAATTGACCCGGTTTCTGCCTAAGGTTGTAAGGAGGGCTTCTTTCTTTACACCCTTTATCTTTACAATTCTTTTTCATTCTTCAACCCCTTCAATGCTTACCAATACGTCATAACTAGCACCGTGTTGTGATTGTTCCAGTGCTAACTTAAGTACTTGGTCGGCATTCAGCTACGTTCACAATCTTTCTCTATCTTTCCTAAGGACTACTATTTCTAGCTATGGAATGTCCTTGGGAAGATTCCTCCGGTTCTAGAGAAATCATTGGACTTTAACCTATCCTACCATCCTTATGTCACCACAATCTTCACCGTCGTGAATAGAGATGTTTTGGGTAAGTGTATGTCATCATGAAATCCATTTTGAAGTGCAAATCCATTTTGCTCCCCCTTAACATATGCCACGATATCCGAAAACATTTCGCACATGTCGGGATGAGCTAACACGTTAAGTCAAACCATTAATGATCTCAATATTAAATCACATTTTCTCCCCCATATTAAAAATATTAACCCAATCGATGTTTTTAATATCAATTGATTTAATAGCATTTTAAGAAAATTTGGGAAGAAAGATGCAAATCTAGTTATCTTCATGATTTTAACAAGCTCCCCCTCAAATTAATGAGGGTGTACTTGAAACATAAATGAAATACCTTTTAAACGCAAGTGTAAGGTATTTATCACGTGCAAAGATCATATATGATAATGAATTCACAAGATTAGCAATTTACGAGGTAGGACCTGAATGATGAAGAACATCATATGAAAGAAGCACATGGTTCTTGTTCACGAATGTTGGTCTTCCTCGTAACTTCTGAAGTTATCTCTTGACTCCATGTGTATGATTGATATCGTTGTCTTAACACCAATATGTGAACTTGGCACTCTCGGCATCAAGGATTCTGAATGCTGGACAATTGCTCCCCCTCAATTGTTGACCCGTGTTCTATTGAAAGAGCTGTAGTCACCGTTTGAGTAGTCGCATCGTCGAGTATGTAGATATCAATTGCAACGAACTTTGGATTGTGGAGTTGATAACTTCGGATTCTGAAGTCAAAGCTTTCCGGTGAAATGCTTGACTTCAAAGTGAAAAGCGGGTTACTATAAGAAATAATAGCAAACCATATGGAGCATGTTTTAAATCTTTTAAACTTCTGCTCGAACTTTATTTACAACCCCGTGTCATTATTGAATGACATTTCTAGGTTCGTAAATATTATCGATTCCAGAAGACATGCTCGTTTTATCAAAACGTTTTTGAACACACAATTTTGAAAGATTTAGAAAAACCTTTTGAGAAATTCTTGAAAAATTGTGTTCAAAGTTTTGAAAACCAATTACTTGAGCTTACGATTTGGAATATCTTGGGAAAGCTCAAGTCCGAGGAGTTGTAAACTTCTCGTTGTAAGGATAAGTTACCATCGGCGATAAACTTTCCTTTTATCTGATGGACGAGTTCTAAGCTGACATTTACTTAGAAGTCGTTTTCATGAGCTTGAAAACTTTGACTGTTTTAATGGAAAGCTCATGACCGAGAAAGGTTAATTTCTCATTATGAGGAAAAGTTCTCTTATTTAAAAGATACACTTTCCTTTCTGAGCTTAAAACTTCGAATGTTTTAATACAAGCTCATGACCGAGAAAGGTGAATTTCTCGTTAAGAGGATAAGTTATCATAAAAGATAATCTTTCCTTTATTTTAAGTTCGAGTTACAGTCTGACATTTAACTGTAAGTCATTGTGCATGAGCTTAAAAACTTCGAATGTTTTTATTATTAGCTCATGCCCGAGAAAAATTAATTTCTCGTTGTAAGGATAAGTTTATCATCGGCGATAAACTTTCCTTTCTTTGATGCACGGGTTATCGTCTGATATTTAACGATAAGCCATATACACGAGCTTAAAACTTTTGAATGGTTTTAGGGTAAGCTCGTGTCCAAGAAAACTTAATTTCTTCTTAAGAGGGTAAGTTATCGTTGCGTGGATAAACTTCCCTGTCTCTGAAGTCCGGGTCGTCGTCTGTCATTTAACGAGGAGCCATTGTGCATGAGCTTAAAAACTTGGAATGTTTTTGATATAAGCTCATGCCCGAGAAAAATTAATTTCTCGTTTTTAGGATAAGTCATCATCGGGATGAACTTTCCTGTCTTTTGAGAGCGAGTTACAGTCTGTTATGTGACTGTAAGTCCTGTTTGCAGCTTAACCATGAATCCCCTGAGACATTTGTTTCTCTGATATCTGCTTCTTCAGCAACCAAACTCTAAGAGTGTCCTTAGTTGAACGGTATACAACGATTGGACCGCTTCGTTCTTTTGGAACATCAACTTTGGTACCTGCATTCTCATTAGGAGTTTGTATACTTTTGCATGGGTTAGAGATATCTATTTTTGAAGCACGTGGGGGTTCACAGTTGGCTTTACTTGTGTCAGAGGCGACCTGAGTAGATGATTCACTTATCTTAGCTGGCCAACGTTTCCTTTTATAGAAAATCTTAAGTTTAGGCTTAAGTGAATTATCATCTTTATCAATTTCCTCCCTAGTAGTTTTAGAAGAAACGGAGACTATCCTAGTTAAAGGGCACTCGTTTCCTACAAGAGTGAAAGTTCTACCAGTGGGGTGCCAAACTTTACCAAAAGGTTTGATTTTAGCTATCCACTGGGACTTAATTCTAGCACGGGAGTTCACCTCATTAAGTAGTTTTTTGATACAAGAATCATGATTTGCCGTAAAGACACATTTTCTACATGTTTTACAAGTAGCATATTGAATGTCCGAGTAAGATCTAGAATCCCTAGATGATTGATTGATGCTCCTAGGATTGGACATGCTACGGTTAGCAGTGTTGGGTAAACTAGAAGGCATCTGACTAGGTTTGAAATTCCTATCTCTTACATGTGTCTTTTGCTTAGCTTCCCTAAGATCAGATTTATGGCAAACGTCATTTGAACTAGTTCTAGACGTGGTCTTGGTATTTTTAGGGAAACTAGAGGCAATCATATGATTTGGTCTTGCTAAAGCTGGAGTGATCACATAGGGCCTAGTTGCTGGAGTAACTGGTCTAAAAAGATGAACCAAATCAACTTGGGAGGCAAACCGCGGTCTCGAGGATTGTGGTCGCTCGGATCTAAATGCAGTAGGTTGTCTGACAATCGGTTGTCTGACGAACTGATTTGTAGGCGGTTTCCCCAAGATTGATGGTTTTTCAAGCTTAGTGTCCACACTAGGTCCTCTATTTTTTCTTAACTCGTTTTTCAACGCAGCTATAGCAAACACCTTTTCATGAACTTGAGCTTTTAAGGTCTCATTCTCTTTGAGCAATTCATCTTGGGATGCCAACTTAGATTCAAGCAACTTAATTTGTTTCAAAAGATTATCCTTTTCAGCTTTAGAATCTAAAACTATTTGATCCAATTTTCGTTCAAGAACAACGTTTGACTTTTCAAGTTTTTCAAAATATGTTTCATATTTCTCCGTTTTCTTTGAAAATTCAATTTTGGCATCCTCAAGCTCTTTGGATTGCTGAGCTAAAATGGTTTCAAGCTCTTCAGTCCTAGACACAGAATTGGTTAATGAAGCAGTCGTAAAACTATTAGCAGGATTGTTAATTAGCGCATTCATTTCAGACAACATATGAAGAATATTATCTGTACCTGACATGCTACTTGGTTCCCGTTTTCCTCCTGATTCTATTCTCTTGTGGCTGCTTCTTGTATCGTCTTGCAATATATGCAATTTTCCCTCTTGAAAAGTCGAATTCAAAGAATCCATTGAAAGGTCGATGACAAATGATTGTGGATATGACAACACCAACAAAAGATCCGTAGTAAATCTGATCAAAAATTCGTAGCCACTAAAAAGAAATTCCGTCACGTTGACTCGTCAGTTTTCTTCAAATCCGGCCACAAAAACTTTTAACCCGTCAAATATTTTACCAATTTAATTCTATCAAAATACCCGCCTCAATTAACTTTTATAAACTTTGCTATTTTAAAATATTTATAACTTTTAAAAACTTAAAAACTTTAACTAAATAAACTTTTTAAATATGTAAAAGGGTAACTTAACTAAAAATAAAAATAAAAAAAATGAAAACTAAAAGGATAAAAAATAACCAAAGTGTAACACGTGTAACAATGAAGATTCATGTAAACTCAAAAACTTTGTTAAGTCCGCCCTATGCTTTTTCCTTGTTGTATCCGCCCAAAGTAAATAACTGCAATCTATTCTCTCTCTCTCACAATTCGTCTTCACCCTTCCATTCAACTCCCTCTCTCTCAGTCAAAGCTCTCAAACCTAATCTCACAGCCTGAAAAACCAATCACCTTTGACCAATCTT
Organism: Glebionis coronaria; assembly: GCA_025667525.1. Taxonomy (NCBI): domain Eukaryota; kingdom Viridiplantae; phylum Streptophyta; class Magnoliopsida; order Asterales; family Asteraceae; genus Glebionis; species Glebionis coronaria. Next base: position 65,628,751 of record CM046875.1, read on the forward strand.
AAGTCACTTATCAAACCCAAAACTTATAACATCCGAATCAAATCCTTATCCCCACTCCTCCACTCAATCAATCTCGCCGTCTCTTTGATTTGCTCTGGTATGATCAAGGAAAATCTTCAAGATCTGTAAATGGGGTCTCAGGTGGGTATTAATTGCATGTTGGTTAATCTTGAGGTTTGTCAAATCTTTCTACTGTCGAGTCTTTCTGTCTAGATTGAGTCTTTGGTGATTGTGGTGATTGCGAGTCTGAGTGAGGGTGTTGTGAGTGAGGGTGTTGTGAGTGAGGGTCGAGTCTAGCTGATTCGAGTGGTTGTGGTCTAGATGAGAAAAAATGTGATTTGTTTTTTGTGGAGGGTCGTGTTGGAGTCGAGTCGAGTGGGGAGAGTAAGGGTCTTGGGTTGATAAATGTTAGACGAGGGGTTTTAAGGGTCTTCGAGTGTGATTGATGTACGAGGGTGTGTGTCGAAGTCGGTTTGGTGAGGGACTGAGAGGGTGTGAGGGTGCTGGGGAGGGTCTGAGAGGTGTTTTTCGAAAGAAGTTGTTTTGTCTGAGAGAGTCCAGTGAGATGAGTGTTTGTTGGTGCTGGTTTAGGTGATAGGAAAAACAAAATAGTGTTTGTGTGGTCGTAGTCGTGTGAGTGTAAGTGTTTTGTTCGAAACGAGACGAGAGAAGAGTGCGAGGTTGTGAGTCGAGTCTGTCCTGTTGTGTCGAATAAAAGATTTGGATTTGAGTCTTGAAAAAGGTTTTTGTTTGAGTCTAGTTTTTATGTTTAAGTCAATTAAAAAATACAGAGTGTGGGTTTCGTGTATGGGGTTTTAGTGTTTAGGTGAGTCACTGTTTGGGTCAGTTTGAGTGTTTGTTGTTTGGGTGTGGGTTGTTTTCTTCGAGTCAGATGAGGTTTGTCGTGAGTCGAAGTCTTGTTTGGTCGAGAGATTGAGAGTGTGATTTGTTTCCCGTTATTTTTGAATTGTCGAGAGTTTGTCTATTCGGAAAAAAGTCTATTCGGAAAAAAGTCTATTCGGAAAAAAGTCTATTCGGAAAAAAGTCTATCCGGAAAAAAGTCTATTCGGAAAAAAGTCTATTAGGAAAAAAGTCTATTCGGAAAAAAGTCTATTCGGAAAAAAGTCTATTCGGAAAAAAGTCTATTCGGAAAAAAGTCTATTCGGAAAAAAGTCTATTCGGAAAAAAGTCTATTCGGAAAAAAGTCTTTTCGGAAAAAAGTCTTTTCGGAAAAAAAGTCTATTCGGAAAAAAAAGAGTCTATTCGGAAACAAAAAAAAACGGAAAACTGATAAGAAAATAGTTTGATAACTTGATTATAAAAAAATAGATTATAAAAACTGATTATAAAAAATTGATTGGATAACAGAAAAGTGATTGGATAATAGAAAACTGATTGTAAAAGAACAAGGAAACATGATGGATTGGATTGATAATAGTAACAACTGATTGGACAGATTGAGGATTTTTGACAGTTGGACCAAATTTGACAGAAACCCAGATCAAGAAATTTGACAGTTGGACCAGACTGATAAAAATGATACTAAAAAGAATAATTAAAAATATATAAAAAATTTAAAGCTGATGAAAAGAGAAACCTGATGGAGAGATTCGATTATTTAAAAACAAGTTTAATAAAAATAGATAGAAAAACTTTATAAAAAATTGATAAGATTTATAAAAATTGATAAAAAGTTTATCGAATGATGAAAAGATTGATAAAAAATTAGAATAGAAGGGATTTTTACCACCAAATCAAAAGATAAAAAAATGCAAATCCTAAGATTTAACCATGGCTCTGATAACAATTGAAGGTCTACGGAATCTAAGGATTTGGTAATGGTTGAATTAATCTATTGATTTGATGGTGGAAATGGGGAAGAAGGAGATGAGGTATAGAGAGAGAAAGGAGAGAAAAGAAAAGTAGAGAGAGAAAGTGTTGTTTGATTAAAATGAAAGTTGTTGAATGAATGAACCACCCCTCCTAACATGCTAGGAGGGGTATATATAGCCCACCCTACATGTGGCTATATGGACTATATTTACTACAAACTGGATCACGAGCCTAATATAATAATATATCGTTGGAGCGACCGATCCTTCATAAATACGTAAAACGTATTTCCAACACTTATTTGCATTGTTGTCTTAACGCAGAGAAACAATTGTGAACACACGTAACGGAATGACTGACGCACAATTGGAAGCACTGATTACGCAACGAGTGACTGCTGCACTGGCAAACGTTCAAGCTAACAACAACGTGAACGAAGCACCACCGAACAATGTTGACAATCGACCGCCTAAGCCGTGTACTTACAAGGACTTTAGGAGCTGTGACCCTTTGAATTTTAATGGTACCGAAGGAGCTGTCGGATTAGCTCGTTGGGTTGAAAAGATGGAAGCTGTGTTCCGTGTCAGTGGATGTGCTGATGAAAACCAAGTGACTTATTCTACTTGTACTTTAGCTGCTGGAGCGTTGACATGGTGGAACACCCATGTGCAGACGGCTAGAGCCGAGGAGGCGTATGGAATGAGTTGGGAGGAACTTAAGAAGTTGTTGACTAAGGAGTACTGTCCTCGTAATGAGATTCAGAAAATGGAAACTGAACTGTGGAACTTGACTGTGAAGAACAATGACATTGGTACGTACACAAGGAGGTTCCAAGAGTTGTGTTTGCTATGTCCTGGAATGGTTCCAGATGAATAAAGAAGGTTGAGCGCTATATTTGGGGTTTACCTGGTAGAGTTCAAGGGAATGTGACATCGTCTGGACTGACAAAAGTTAGTGATGCTATAAGGATGGATCACAGTCTGATGGACCAAGTTGTTCGAGCAAATGCTGGGAATGCCGCGGACAACAAGAGAAAATGGGTGAATAACCAAAGGACCAACCATGGGAACTATCCTAATAAGAGGCAAGACACCGTGAAAGCGTACACTGCTGGTACTGGGGAAAAGGGAGTATACAATGGGACGTTACCTTTGTGCAATCGATGCAAGCGTCACCATAATGGACAATGCAATGTACAATGTCACAACTGCAAGAAAACTGGACACATTGCTAGAGATTGTAAGTCACCACCCAACACGAAAGCCAACGTCACTTGCTTTGAATGTCAGCAAAAGGGACACTACAGCAATGAGTGCCCAAAGAAAAAGAATAAGGACCAAGGAAAGATTTCTAAAGCTGGGGAAGCTCGTGGAAGGGTCTATGTGATAGGAGGAGGAGAAGCGCAACAAAACCCTGACGTCGTGACGGGTACGTTTCTTCTCAATGGTCGTTATGCTTCTATTTTATTTGATACTGGAGCCGATAAGAGTTTTGTGTCGACTATTTTTAGTGCCTTACTTGATGTGACCCCTTCACCCTTAGACACTAAGTACACTATTGAGTTATCTAATGGGAAGTTGATAGAACCCGACACTATACTTTGTGGATGCACTTTAAATCTTCTAGGTCATCCTTTCGTAATAGACCTTATGCCTGTTGAGTTAGGGAGTTTTGACGTGATTGTCGGAATGGATTGGTTGTCGAGATATCATGCTACGATTGTATGCGACGAGAAGATCGTTCGTTTACCATTTAGTGATGAAGTTTTGGAGGTACAAGGGATACAAGTAACAGAAAAGGGAAGTCACGACTGAACATTATCTCGCGTGTCAAGGTTCAGAAGTTGTTATCGGAAGGTTGCCACGTATTTTTAGCCTACGTTACTGAAAAGCAGACGGAAGAAAAACGGTTGGAAGATGTACCTATCGTACGGGATTTTCCGGAAGTCATTCCTAAAGATTTGCCTGGATTACCGCCGGCTAGACAAGTTGAATTCCAGATCGATTTAATACCGGGAGCTACACCTGTTGCTCACGCGCCTTACCGTTTAGCACCGTCGGAATTGCAAGAACTAGCGACGCAACTGCAACAGTTGACTGATAAAGGATTCATAAGACCGAGTTCTTCACCCTGGGGAGCTCCAGTCTTATTTGTGAAGAAGAAGGATGGGAGTTTTCGGATGTGTATCGACTATCGTGAGTTGAACAAACTTACCATCAAGAACCGTTACCCGTTACCTAGGATCGATGATCTGTTTGATCAGTTGCAAGGATCGAGCATTTACTCGAAGATTGACCTTAGGTCTGGTTATCACCAATTAAGAGTCCGTGAGGAAGATGTTGCAAAGACTGCTTTTAGGACTAGGTATGGACACTATGAGTTCCAAGTGATGTCGTTCGGTTTGACAAACGCACCTGCTGTGTTTATGGACCTCATGAACCGGGTTTGTAAACCGTATTTGGACAAGTTTGTCATTGTGTTCATCGATGACATACTGATTTACTCAAGGAATGAGAAGGAACATAAGGAACATCTTAAGATAATATTAGAATTGCTTAATAAGGAGGAATTGTACGCTAAGTTCTCGAAGTGTGATTTTTGGTTGCCAAGAGTACAATTTCTAGGTCACGTTATTGATAGCAAGGGTATTCATGTCAATCCTGCCAAGATTGAGTCAATTAGGGAGTGGACTGCTCCTACGACACCGACTGAAATTCGCCAATTCTTAGGACTCGCCGGATATTACCGAAGATTCATCGAGGGATTCTCGAAGATCGCGAAACCATTGACGAAGTTGACTCAAAAGAAGGTGAAATACGAATGGGGAGATAAGGAGGAATTAGCATTCCAGAAGTTGAAACAAATGTTGTGTAGTGCACCTATTCTATCGTTACCAGAAGGATCGGAAGACTTTGTGGTCTACTGTGATGCATCAGCAAAAGGATTGGGAGCTGTGTTGATGCAGAGGAAGAAAGTTATCGCCTACCCGTCACGACAATTGAAAACGCATGAGAAAAATTACACTACGCACGACTTGGAGCTAGGAGCGGTAGTATTTGCCTTGAAATTGTGGAGACACTACTTGTATGGAACCAAGTGTGTCGTCTATACCGATCACAAGAGTTTACAACATATTCTTGACCAGAAGGAACTGAACATGAGACAACGTCGATGGATCGAGTTGCTCAGCGATTATGACTATGAAATCCGCTACCACCCTGGGAAGGCCAATGTAGTGGCGGATGCGCTAAGTAGAAAGGAACAATTGATGACACGTAGAGTTAGATCGTTAGCTATGGTTATCAATCCGAACTTACCTGTGCAAATTCGTGAAGCACAAACCGAAGCCCTTAAGCCTGAACATGTTGAAGCTGAGAAATTAGGAGGAATGGTTACTAAGAAATTGGAGACTAGCACTAATGGAACGCTATGTCTGAATGGTAGAAGTTGGTTACCACGGTTTGGAGGACTAAGCGACGTGATTATGCACGAGTCGCATAAATCTAAGTATTCGATTCACCCAGGATCTGACAAAATGTATCAGGATATGAAGAAGCTATATTGGTGGCCAAATATGAAAGCTGAAATTGCTACGTATGTAGGGAAGTGTCTGACTTGCGCTAGAGTGAAAACAGAACACCAAAAACCATCTGGATTGTTGGTTCAACCTATAATTCCTATGTGGAAGTGGGAAAACATAACCATGGATTTCATAACTAAGCTACCTAAAACGACCAACGGATACGACACAATTTGGGTAATTGTGAATCGACTTACGAAATCTGCACACTTTTTGGCTATGAAGGAAGATGATTCGATGGATAAGCTTACGAGACTTTATCTGAAGGAAGTAGTCGCAAAACATGGAATACCGATCTTGATAATTTCCGATAGAGACGGTAGATTTACTTCGGAATTCTGGAAATCACTTCAAAAAGCGTTGGGTACGCAATTGGACATGAGTACTGCTTATCACCCGCAGACTGACGGACAGAGTGAGAGAACTATTCAAACACTGGAGGACATGTTGCGTGCTTGTGTGCTTGACTTTGGGAAGCAATGGGACATATATTTGCCTCTAAAAGAATTCTCTTACAACAAAATTTATCATACCAGTATTAAGGCTGCACCGTTTGAAGCGTTGTATGGTCGTAAATGTCGCTCGCCTGTGTGTTGGAGTGAGGTTGGGGATAGTCAACTCACTGGCCCTGAAATCATTCGTGAAACAACCGAAAAGATTGTTCAAATCAAGAGACGAATTCAAGCAGCCCGTGATCGTCAAAAGAGTTACGCCGACGTTCGACGTAAGTCTCTCGAATTTCAAGTGGGAGACAAAGTGATGCTAAAAGTATCGCCTTGGAAAGGTGTGGTACGTTTTGGCAAGTGAGGAAAGCTGAACCCCCGTTATATTGGACCTTTCAAAATTCTGGAAAAGGTTGGGACCGTAGCCTATCGTCTCGAATTACCGCAAGCGTTGAGCCGTGTGCACAGCAATTTTCATGTGTCGAACTTGAAGAAGTGCCTTTCTGATGAGACACTCGTTATACCGTTGGAGGAACTCCGAATCGACGACAAGATGCAATTTGTCGAAGAACCTGTTGAAATCATGGACCGTGAGGTCAAACGATTGAAACAGAGTCGTATTCGTATCATCAAGGTGAGGTGGAATTCTAAACGTGGACCTGAATTCACTTGGGAGCGTAAGGATCAAACTCTTTGACAACTCTAGAAACCGTGACGCTCCTAAGCTTTGAGGACAAAGCTTCTCTATCAAGGGGATGATGTAACACCTGGTAATTTCCCTACTTTGTAAAATGACTATTTTACCCTCTGACTTTTTATTTAGTCAACTATGTGATTTAACTGTGTTGGAACCGGGAGGTTATCCCACGTTGTCTGAAAAACTGTTTGATGACGAGTAATGACTTGACACTGTGCTCAGTCATTATTCTGAACATTTTCTGTGAACCTGACCAAAGTGCTGAGACGGTCAATGAATTGACGATAATCCATGAGATTATTCGTTATCTGTGAAATATGTGCTTAACTATTTAGTTTTTAACAGCGTGATCGTATTTTCATGAGCAGCGTATTTAAATATTTCTGTATATGTTTATATATGCCTGTATTTTAGTATTTTGCTATTTATAGTAATAAATCGTATTTATTGTGAATATTTAATTAACGTATCGCGTTTTCGTATTTTACGTCGTTTTTACTTTAACCGTCGTTAACATGCATAAAATACTTTACCAATTATAAAATATCAGTTTTCGTCGAAAAATCGTAAATTTAATATATTTCGTTAAATTTTTAAGTTTTACGTAATTTTAAGCTTAACTATATACTTTTTGATATTTACCTAAAACTAACTAACCTTTTTACCTTAAACCTTTTAACTAGTTACCACGGTAAAAATTTTGAATAATTTACCCCATGTGGGACCCCCCATAACCGGCCAAAACATCACACACATGCAAGATACACCAAATTATTACTCCTTACCCTTTTAAGCTTAACTTACAAACCCTTACATCTTTTAACTTATTACCTCATTAACCTTAATATCACCTCACACTTATTCACTCTTTCACTTCACTAAAAAAACACACACACACACACTCTCTTTCTCTCTCAAAACACACGGCACAAAACACACTCCATTTTCCACCATTGTTGATTTTCTTAAAGCTCCATTTTAAGAAGAATTAACACAAAATAAATACATCCTAGAGTTTGTACAAGTATAAAGAAGAATGGGTTTTCTTGGTTTGTAGATTTGATGAGTTTTGGTGGTAGTTATAGAAGTTGAGTTTTTGTTGATTATTAGTGGGTTAGAGCGTAGATCGGGTTGTTGTGGTTACGTAGAGTCGTTACTCAAGGTTATTTCTTAAACCTTTTTCATCTTTTTTCATTTTTCATGCATAATCTTGGTAGATCTATGCATGCATGTTACTCATCAACTATTTTCTTGAAATAAAATGATAAAAACTATTTTTGGTCATGAAATATTTTAGATCTATGAAAATTATCTGTGGATTTATTAGATCCATGCATAAAAATGGTGTAATTGAAAGACTTGTAAAAATATAAAAAATGTATATTTTTAGATTTGTGAACTTGAAGTAAAATCTTTGATTTTGATGGTGTTTATGAATAATTGGAGGGAACTAGTAGTGTTACTACTAGTGGTTACGCTTGAAAATAGTCGAAAACGAGTTTTTACGAAAAACATACAATCTGTCCGATTTTTATAAGAGGCGTAGAGGGTCGTAAAAATTGTTTTGACACTAGTTTACTACGATATTATGAAAATATAAGTTAATACCTTCGTTTCGATATATTATGGGCTAAAAACAGAGCTAAAATGAGTAAGATATGGTCGTCTAAATTTCGTTGTCGGAAAACTTAATTTTTGTGAAAAACACTATAATGTGTTTGCTGTCTAGATTTTTAAAGTGGTCGAAACGATGTTTTCAGGTTAAACGGAGTTGTTTTAAGTGTCGAAATGGTTACTAAACGTTGTGTATAAATGTTGGACTTGTTTTGTAAAAGCGTATTAGCGCGAAATGTGAATACTTGGTGTAACGTTAAAAGTTTAAGCGTTGAAAGTGGAAATTGATACTATTGCGGGAAAATGACTTGTTGAAATATTGGCGATTGAGAAAGTGTTGAAAATAGGGGTTTTAGGACGAGATTTGAGTACTTACTAAAATGGTAAAATTTTATGTGACGCCGAAAGGCTGCCGAATTTTCGTTAGAAATCGTGTTGGAAAATTTATTAAGATAAATTTAGGTAAATTAATATTTACGCCGAAAGGCTGTCGAAATTTCGTCGAGTCAAAAATAAATACTTTTGCCTAAGTATATATATACTATAATGTTTATAACGATATAACATTTACAAGTCACGATTTTAACAACAAAATATATATATGATTGATGAGTAACGTACGTGACGAACTATTGTGACTTATTTGCTAGCGCCTAAACTATAGTATTATATTTAGGTTGTTGCTAGAGTGCTCGCTACTATTTGATCATACTTGTGCGGTTTGAATCGTTGCTTGAGGTGAGTCTATAGATCCCTATTAAACTGTTTTATATGTTTAATGTTTTAGGATGTGATAAATGCTTTGATGCTTGCTTCTGGACACAAGTAAAACTTGATTTCTGTGAACGCTTTGTGAACACTATTTATGAGATAGCTTAAGTTGCTTTAGCCATAGTCCCCACTATCGTGAATCGTTAGTTACTCTGCTGGAGTAAGCTCTTATGTTACGGATAGATCTATTGAGGGTTGACAACCTCCACTCGGGCATTCTGACGCCGGACGAGTGTGTACCATTTGTATGAACGGAGTTATCTTGGCTAGGTACTCTATTGGGGCAAAATTGATGTATGCAATCTATTGTATGCACTGGATCACTAGTTTCGATGTCACGAGCTTAGCTATCATAAATATTGTGAACACCCAATTTATCCTACACTTGGCACTATATCTCCTATAGTTGCACGTGTACATGAAATGAAATTTGGAATTGAATTACTATGAATTTTTACTTGAAACCTATATTCTCGCCAACTTTATGTTGACCCAATTTAGCATTTATCTCAGGTGATTGATGATGATTTGTATCTGCTGTGTGAAGTACTTGGAGTCCGCATGCATTTCTTGGCTATCTTCGGACATTTATTTACTTATGCTTTTGAACTGTTATCTCGTTGACGTTTAAAACTTTTATATTCCGCTACGCTATCTTCTGAAACTGAGACCTTTTGTACTTTGATGCTTTTATTTAAATTCAACGAGGTATTTTTATAAAACGTCTCATTTAGAGTCGTTCTCTTGTACCCTGAACTATGATACAATGACGTAACAGCCCCCGAGCTTCACCGCTTCCGCATATCATATTTTGGGGTGTTACATACTTGTCTTATATCAAATCTCTTTAAGTCCATTTATAAATTCTTACTAACATAAAGATGCGTCCAACTTTATGCAAGGAAGAAATCATAAATTTGGTGATTTAGATTCATTCATTTGACTGAAGAAGCGTCCTAATTCAATCAAATAAACAGAAGTAAATCATTGATTTAGAAATTTCCGACATAACACGAATATAGACAAATGTTCTACCCTTAAGTTTCCTTTCTACGTTGGCGAGTGTAAGATGTTTTGTATATAAAATCTAAGAATACGATTTTCTAGAGACGAATGGCGTTAAAATAGAAGGTGGTATTTTATTCCCTATAAAGTACAGAACAATCTTATAAGGCATATGATTTATAAGGCTGCTTGCCCTTACAAATCCTAGTCCAATGATCTACTATGTTGAAAATCAGTCACCGGATGGTGCAAAGTTCTGTGTGATGCGGAGTGCATTTCTTACACAGAAGAAAATTTCCATCATATTTACCGTAGATTGGATTAGTAATTCCAGTTATGGTAGTTTCTTGTTTCATTATAGTTTACGGACGTTCTTTCCTTGCTGAATTTATGCTTGAGATTTTTCTGATTTTTGCACAGGATTGTGCTTAATTACCTTGTTCTTTATGTCTTTGGGTAGAGGTAAATGACTTTTTCCAATATATTGGGATTTTGGAAGTGGTAACCTTTCTTCAAAATCTTCGATAAAGTTCCTAAACTTTCTTAACAAAATCTTCTAATGGAGTCATCTTAATAGAATTTCAAATGAAATTCCACGACATAATTCCATGATGAAATCCTTGGATGAAGGCTTTTATCATTCTACGGAATAGGATCTATGATGTAGTAAAAATCGTACACGTTTTAGGAAAACGCGTATAATCGGCAAGTATTAAACGTTCACGTTTAGGAAAACGCGAATGCTCAATAAGTGCGAGTTTGTTCTCGGAGGAGGTGTATGTTGTGTATGCTAATAATATAAAATCAAAGTTTGGATTAGTGTCGTTTTTGGGTTTAGAGAAAGAAAAAGTAAAGACGAGTTACACTACGCTTACACTACGACGTATGACCTAAAACGATGACGTAATTACGTAAAACGCGACGAAATTAAAAATTAAACCTAAAAATTAATTAAAAATTAAAACTAATTTTAAAATAATATAAATAAGAATAAAAATTCAATGAATAAATTTTAAAACCTTTTATTAATTAAATATTCAACTTTAAATGCTAATTAAAGTCCTAAAATTAAATATGATTAAGAAAAAGCCCAAAGTATTATTTTATTAAACAAATATCTCACTTATATTATTAAAACACTAAAAAGTATTTTTCCTAAATCTTAAAAACTATTTTTCTATTGTTAAAACACTAAAAACAGTTTTTAAACTAAAATAATGATTAAAAATAATAAAATAATGCTAAAAATAATGCTAAAAATAATTTGACTTTTTGAGAAATTCTAAATTATATATCTAAACAGTAGAAAATTGAAAAAGTTTGAAAAAAGTAATTTTTTTCACTAAAAGACAAAAACAGTTTTAATAAAACACTAATTAAACTTAAATTAAATCTAAAAATGAATTAAAAAGAGTGAATAGTGAAATTTTTAATCTAAAAAACTTTAAATATTAAACATAAACTATGAAAATTTATAAAACTGAAAAATATTAAATTTTTTCACTAAAAGACAAAAGACAGATTAATTAAAATTGATTTAATTCTAAAAAACAAAATGAACAGTAAAATAAAAATAAATTTTATGAAAAATATTAAAATTAAATACTAAGCTTAAGAAAATTAAAAACACAAGAAAAAGGTAAAAATCAGGCACTAAGGACATAAAATGCAATAACTGACAATGACAGGTCTGGAACCCTTGTCTTTTAGCCAAGCAGTGGCAAGGCTACAACTAGCAGTGGGAAACTTCTTCCCACTGCTCTAAGCAGAAAAACGAATTGTGGCTATATTTTGCTTGTTTCTTGATGATTTTTGGAACCAAAGGCACCCCTACACTCAGTTGAGTGTAGGGAGTCAGATTACACAAGAAAAACAACAAGTTATATGCAAAAATCACACACAATGGGCAAAGATATGTTACTGTAAAGGGTATGCATGTCTGTGGATAAATTGATGGTGTGTTTGACCACTTTGGTGGATTTCAAGCAGCCAAAACTTACACAAAATCTACCCAAATCACAACCAACAATATCCAAACCCTAGTTTAACATAAATCCTACTGATTACCAAGATTTTATAACAAGATCCACTAAAACACACTAGTTATAGGCCTGTTGACTGTTATACTTGTTTTAACCAAATAATAACATGCAAAATCCTATTTTAATCCACAAAACTTGAAATAAAATGCCAATACACCCTAACACTAACTACTAGAGTGTGTGTAGACTGATTTTAAGTCAAAAGGTTGTCACTCTATTAACTTAATATGCAGATCCAAACACCCCTTAATAATCAGTTAACCAAAATTTTCCAAGTAAAGCTTAAACTAAACACTCTAATCTGATCAAAAGCTAACTAACATGTATCATAAACATAAATAAGCATGAACAAACACTTAAACACTCATTCTAACAGAATATCAAACAAATCTCATCAAACCACAAAATTATACAAAAACCTTAGAAGGGTTCAAGCCTCACCAAAGAAGTTGATGCCTTATTCTATGGAGTTTTGAAGCTAATGTGAGCTTGAGAGAGGTATGTCGAGAAACCCTGTTGGTAGGTCTACAAAAGACCCAGGGTACAATATCTTCAAATGACCAATGCAAAAAAAAATGGAATAATGGTCTTGTCTTAGAACCCTGGACAAAACAAACAACCAGGAGAGAAACTTCAAGTAGTATGAGCTTATCATAAGCTTGTCAGGCTTGTGATGAGCTTATGCTACAGTAACTTAATCAAGAAAAAAGTGAAAGATTTTTTGAAAACAAATTTTTTCAACCAAAAATCAAGTACAAACCAATGGTTCATACAAGCTTGATGACTCTTGTTTTGGTGTCAGCAAAACAAGCTCACAAACCTCTATAAACCAAATCAGAAAAACGAACTAAGTCACCAAGTGTCCTTGAGCAACTTAGCTTGTTAATCCTAATGCTGAAAATATTTTTGTAAAATAAAAACTTTTGAAAGCTTAAACTAACTTGGAAAATAATTTAAAGATTACACTAAAACATTAAAATGGAACTCAGTATTTTGCGCAAGTTTTAAAATTTCATTTTTCATGTATAATTTAAAAATTTTACAAAAATTGGAACATTGAAAATGGGACACAACTTGTCCCATTTATACAACTGATAAGAACTATCTAGAATAGCTAAACCCTAATGAACTGAAAATCCAATTTTGCCCTTGGTCTTGATTCTTCAAATTTGGTCAAGAGGTCTTCACGTGATTCCAGTTGGATTGGGAAGATCTTGGACGTTTATCTAGTCTTTGGGAACAAGAAAACCTGTAGGACGTTGATCTGGTCCCCTTTTGGGGCTTTGGGTGAAAGAGACGTTGCAGGGGAATCTCGTGTGAGGTCCTTGGGTGAGTGGGAGAAGGGTTTATGATGTGGGTTTGGGTGAGGATGGCATGAATCAATGATCTGGATGTTTTGGGTTAAAAACCCTTTGATTAAGGGTGGGTTCATAATTAGGGTTTATGGTTCGAATTAGGGGTGGATTAGGGAGGGTGGATGAACAGTAAACGTTTCCCACTAATTTTTATGTTTAAACAGATTGTTTAATAAATATGTTATAATAAATTAGTGAGTGGGTTGTTGACTTGGGTGATGTGGTGGTAAAAAATGAGGTGGAGTATTTTGGTTGGGTGGTGGAAGATAGTGGATGACATGGCAGGGTTTCATTGGTGGGTTGTAGTTTATGTGTCTGCCCCTTTTAGTCCCTCTACTCCATAACTCTTGTCACTTCATATTTAAACAGCCAAGTATGCATTTCCCTTTGTTAGCAAACTTTGCATTTTCTCATTTTGGCCACCAAAAGTTATCAAAGCTTATTTCAAGGACCAAATGTGCAATAAATACAATTTTCAAGGGCCATTCTTAAATAATCTTGAAATATTAGGGACCCCATAGAAATAAATGAGATTTCAAGGGTATAATATGACAAGTCTTCAAAAGATGAGGGGACCAATCTTGCCAAATTTTCAAACTTCAAGGGTATTTTGGAAAATCATCGTTCGGGTCCGGTTCTTTGTGCGGCTTCGTTTCCCGTGTTTGTTTTTGCTTGATTCTTGTGATCTTTTGTTGATTTCACGATATCCGTACCTAAAATACACAATGAACAAACACAAGCATGTTTTGGGGTATTTTAATGATATTTTAAGCGTTTTAAGCCCGATTTGGACGATGAGACTATGTATAATTGCAGTCTCATCACTCCCCCATAATAAACCATTGTCGTGTCCCCACACAATGCTATAATTAAGTATCGTAGCACTTCCAAAATTCATTTTATGATGACATTTATTAAAGACATAAACTTAAATAAACTACTACACGTGTTTTAGACATAATGTATTGTTTTCATCATGATAAAGTGACTTTTAGGGTCATAGAACAAGAACACGTGAATGCCTCATAGAGATAAGTTCGTCATCCTCGATTTTCACTTGATTCCATGTTAAGCGTGTAACGAGACCATTGTTATTATAAGTTAGCAACAAATCATTACTCATGAGTGTTAATTGCATACTTAGACTCCCTTATTCCTAATTGGTATCTCTTATATTTTATTTTAGTTTTAATGATCACGAGGATACATCATTGACTTATTTCAATTTTTTATTAAGGCCGAAAATAAAGTAGGACGGTTTAATCGATAGTTAGCCGAATGACACGATCTTTTAAAACGGCTTCTCGTAATCTCCTTAAGTTCATATATAGGCATTACTCGTTTCACGATTTGAGACCTTTCTCGGACCGATATTTGGCATATGTTTCGAACTTCAAATCTTGGAAGACGTTCTTGAAATAATGGTCTTCTCTTCATATATGGAATTTCTTCAAACTTGAACCACGACTTCATCATTTTTCTTCAATCTTTATTTGGGATTTTGATATACAACGATCCGCCTCCTTTTAGGTCTTGGATATATTTATCCTCATTTCTTGTTAGCTTGGTTTAAAAATGCGCGCATCATTGCGTAAATTGCACGCATTAATGCATTGCATTTAAAATTTCGCAACGAGGTGCCTAATGCATTGCCATCCCAGATTGCATTCGCATTAAACCGCAATTTACCGCATTTATGTAATGCTAGCAATGGTAGCAATTGTCGCAATCTAGTACGTTTGTCATTTTTTTTATCAAATTTTAAGCATATAAAAGATACCTACGTATTTTAACGGATCGTTTAGGATAAAACTTGTTATAAAACATCTAAAACAAACACAATAACGAAAATATAGTACCTTGCGTTTACTAAGTGTTTTTTTCAAGCTTTACTTTTGACTTATTTGTGTTACAAAGGGATTATAGGACGAATCTCAATATCTTAGTAACTTATTTTGTAACTTTACTTCACATACTTCGAACTTGATAGACTATACTATTTCTAAATAATTTTTTTACTTTATTTTATACTAAATGCATCACGTCCAAATTGCGCTCGCAATCGCATTACGCAATAGCTTTTGGGACCTTTAGCACAATGGATCGCAAAACGCATTTTTAAACCAAACTTGTTAGGGTCTTTTTGGATAGACTTCTCCATGATCTTTAGGGGAGTATTGCTTCTCGTCATGTATCCCGATCCTTCATATTGATTTTGGAATAATGATACTTCACATCATCTTGGATCTTTAGCAACAAAATAGAGTTCATCATGCCTTGTTAGGGCCCTTTTGGAACTTTGCCAATCTTCGCATCCCGCTTCAATAAGTTATGCCTTTTCTATGAACTCTATTCGAACACGAGAAACTTTTAAACAATCTTGGGCTAGAAGCTAAGTAACCTTTTAAATCGTACGACCTTACTTATTGCATTTATTTAAACAAAAGCGTGGAGAGAAAAAGCTAATAATTACTACACATGAGATCGTGAAAGACTACATAACTTATAATTAACTCTATCATTTCTCGTCCTCATTTAAGAGACTTAGCCTAATTAAAGTTAAGGAATCAAAGCTAAGTGCTCAACACGCACGGTCGAGTCAAAAATTACTCTTATTCTCACCATCAAAAAACCTACATTCATGTCTTAAACACTTATGAAACACAAGAAAATTTTTAAAATATGGCCATTTTTAGCCTTATTTTACAACAAAACAATAACAAAAAGATGAATATTGGATTGTGTGACGACCTAAGCAAGGTGAAGTATCTACTCACCCCCATACTAAAACTAAACATTGTCCTCAATGTTTCGAGTCTAGGGGTGAAAACACCCCCCCTACTAGAGATGAAAGTATAATGCTTAATCTCGAGCATGGAAAGGGTAAAATGAATAACCTAAAAGCCGCTTATGAATTATACTAATAAGATAAATGTTAGAACGTAAAAGGATATCATCGGATATCGGAATCTCCAAAGGCAACGATCGAAGCTCGAGTGATCCGTAAAACGAACACGAGAGGCTTCAATGATGACGATGAACCTAATGAATCACAATCACAAACAACCACAAAACAAAGGTTGGAAGAGCACAAGTCCCCTCGTTACACTATTAGAAAAACGATAATATTTACAAGGATAAGCATGAGAATCCCCCACTAGGCACCTTGTTTTTGATAACTGAGTCAAAAGCTCGACTCGAATCCCCATAAATGTGATCATTTAGGGATAATCATGGTATGGTCATTTTTGGTGGGGCTTACATGATAAACAATGCCCAAAAGTACATGGAGTACTTTAAAAATCCGATAAATGTATACCGGGGTCAAAGATAGCGTCCTCGTTTTCGGATGAAAAACGAAACAACGCCACTCCAACTCGAAACCCATGGGGTAGAAGAAAATAGACGAGAAGTGGAAAGGTGGGGCAATGGGTAAGGCAAACTTATGAGCTACTCGAGGTAGACTCACACCAAGCCAATGAATAAGATTTCCATTTATTGCATCAGTGGAAGACCGAGATTTCCCTTTACAAGCAATTCTGTGATCGAATATCTCGTCCTCGGTGGAGAAATGTGAGGGAACATAAGGGGCTTCCTCCACACTAAATCCACACTCACACTCGTCAAAAGGAGTAGACGAGGTGGTATCACTCATATAACGCGGTGATGACGGAGTTAAACATGTAGAAAAATCTTTTAAATCAATTTTAAAATCCTTTCCTTTTTCATCGTTCAAAAACTCTCTATGAGAACCCGATTTGATGATGTCGAAAATATTTGGCGTTTCAAACTCAAGATTAGCCACACTAAAAATCCTCACATTTAAGTCGCGGTTAGGGAGTGGTGGATTGTATAAGTTCTCAAAACGTCGATCAACAAAGAACACCGCCCCCTCGGGGTCAACATATTTGTCATCCTCATGATCGTGCATCTCATCGATTTCTTCATCGTAAATAGGCTTATCGAACCAAATTTCTTCATAATCCTCATTAATGATATTTGAAATTCTCTCGAAGAGATCACGATCAAGCACAAAATCGTCATTCATAAGGGAGGAGTGTTGATTAGGTAACTCCTCATGAATGTGATAAACGTCATTCTCATTTGAGGAGTATTAATTAGGTAACTCCTCGAGAATGGGATTTTGGGTCACGTGAGTTGGTTCTTCATCAAAAATAAGACGTTGCAACTCATCATTTCATCCTCGATTTTGGAAAGATCAACCTCACTCGTAGGTGGAAGTGGAGGTAAAAGAGCTAGATCTCGTTCGATAATTTCCTCAATCTCGGGATCAAACTTGTAATCATCGTACTTACCACAATTAGAATTCTTTTTAGGAGAATCAAAAATTGCATGTGGATTTTTAAGCACGTGATCAATCTCGGTAAAATCGCCATCGTCATCGTCAAAGAAAGAGTCGATGTGATCACTCACAACCATGGTCTTACAAGTTGAATGACTTTACTTAGGTGACTTTTCTAAGAAGAGAGGATCGATGTTGATGAAACCTTTAACCTCAACGGGTGTTTGGCTAGGAAATAGAGGCACTCAGATGGAGTTAGAAGTTGAAGCCTCAAAGACGTGGTCCTTCGATGGTGGTGAAGACGAGTCCATTTTTTCATTGTCGTGATGGCACTAACGTCACCCTTCGAAATTGGTTGTTCACTTGTTTCGCCAAATACATCCCAAAGTGATTTTTCATCCATAAATTTACGAATACCCTTTTGAATTAAGTACACGTATTCTTTATCATTAAAATCGTCATCTTTAAAACCGTTCATTTTAATTCTTTCAAAACATGCATCAAGCCTCATATTTTCCGCTAAAGTTAACATTTTGAAATCATTAGAATTTGAAACATCGGGTTTTGCAACCTCGGTTTTATCATGATGATTTGAAACTTGGGATTTATTTGGGAAAAAGTCCATTCGTTCCTCCCCATATCTCATAGTTAATCTCCCCTCGTGGACGTCGATTACAGCTCGAGCCGTCGATAAAAATGGTCGACCTAAAATAATGGAACATTTAGGGTCACACTCATAATCGGATATGACGAAATCCGCGGGAAAAACAAACTTTCCAATTCTAACATAGACATCCTCGGCTATTCCAATTGGTTCTAAAGGTGTACAATTTGCAAGCTTGATAGTCATGTTTGTGGGGGTAAGACTAGGCAATCTCATCAAATTCCAAAGAGAATGAGGCATGAGATTGATGCTAGCACCTAAATCGGCAAGGGCTAAACATCCCTCAATCTCGGAAAAATCACAAGGTAATAGAAATTGGCCCAGATCCTCTTCCTTTCTCGGCATTTGTCTTTTGGGTTTTTAAGAAGGATCGAAGCACAAGTTTCTTCAAGGGTTACTTTGGTAAGGTCGATGAAGCTCTCTTTTTGAATCGTGGATGGAATTCGAGGTACACGAGGGTGTGCACTCTTTTCCTTGGTCGCCACGTTCACCCCATCGACTTTAGAACATGAAGGCGTCCTAGAAGTCGAGGGTTGAGAAGAAGGAACAACTAGAAATCCATCAATGGTAGGGGTAATCACACGACTTTTTCCACGAGAGGAGGCGGCTTTACATTGTTCCTTCAGATTAGCAACGGTGTCACTAGGTAACGAACTCGATGACGCACCCGAGGCTTTGTTCATAATAGCCGAAAACATCTTTTTAATATCAATTTGTCCTTACTCAATCTTCGTGTTTTGATTTTTCAAAGTGTTAGAAGAGTCGTTTTTTAAAGTACCAATTTGTCCCTCTAAACGTCTCATATTAGCCTCATTCGTTTTCATCTATTCTTGAAAATCGTTTGATGAACTATTTTGATTTTAATTAAAGTTCCCTTGGTATTGATTGTTTCTTTAAAAATTTCCTTGATTACCACTTGAAAAATTGTTTCCTTGATTGTTGTTGTTTGAAAAATTCGAGTTTTGATTGTTGTCTCCATTTTGCCAATTCAAATTTCGACCTTGGTTATAACCTCCTTGATTCGAAAAATTTACTTGTTGATTATTTCCTTGAAAATTGTTTCGGTTTTGATTAAAATTGTTGCCTTGGTTATAATTTCCTTGTGATGGACCCGCGTTGTTTTGATTTTGAAAATTGTTGTTTAACGCGTTAACACTCGACGTTTGGCCATCCGTAGCCGCACACTCGTAATAATTATGAGGTCCACCATACAACGTACACGATGCCTCAACCGCTTTCACCGTAGCGGGAGCGTCTTTATTTTGCATCTCGATGAGAAAAGAAGTAAACACATTCGTCAACTTGTCAACTTTCGCATCAACCCTCTCAATGTCGAGATTAGAATTACTAACATTGCCGACATTGGCAACACTCGGTGCGTTGCGGAGTTGGTAAACCTTGGATCGATTCTCGATAATCATTAATGCATCTTTCAGAGTTTTACACAAAAAGTTTCCATCGGCGGCGGAATTCAACGAATCTTATCCTTGAAAACTAAGACCGTTGTAAAACGTATCGATTTGGTGCAACTCGGAAAATACATGGTGAGGATATTTCCTAAGAAATTCCTTAAAACGATCCCACGCGTCTCTAAATGATTCATTCGGTTTTTGATCAAATCTCGTAATCTCGTTTTTGAAAAACGTCGTCTTAGACGGTGGTAAAAAATGATTAACGAACTTGGAAACGATATCCTTCCACGTAATTATGGAATTAGGTGGCTCTTTCTCGTACCAATCCTTGGCGGCACCATCGAGCGAGTACGGAAAAAGCATAAGCTTGACGACATCGGTGTCGACGTTCTTAAACTTGCTCGTGGCCAAAAGACGATAAAAATTCCGAATGTAATCGTGAGGATTATCCGCCTCACGACCTCGAAACTTCATAGCTTGAATCAACGAAAGCATTCCGCTCTTAATCTCAAAATTCTCCGCTTCGATAGTGGGAATTACGATCGCGTCTTCATAACCCTCGGTGGGCGCTTGGAGCAATTCCATCATCGAACGATTGTCGGCCATCTCGTCTACGGTCTCTTCAACAACGATATTAGGAATGTCGGATTCTAATTCTCGTTTACCTCGTCGATTCCTTCGATTTCGATTGCGTCGATTCGAAGCGTCGCTAGAATTAGATTAATCCTACGATCGAGTGCGCATGCACTAAGCGTAGAATGGGGGGTAGCAAAGAAGATTCTTTTTGCGGTTTTTCGTTTTTCCAATTTTTTGGTTTTTGATTGTTTTTAATTTTTTTGGATTTTTTGTGTATAACGTAGACTCAAATCTACAAATCTCTCCTCGAATCAATTTCTCGATTAAAGGAGCCTCAAGGAATGAAAACGATCACGTGGAGTGAACACCTTCGATGACTTTAGAACGTTGGTGGAACACCAAAACGTTCAAGAGGGTTTAATCTTGAAAACAAGCAAATATATATGATACGTAGATAATACTTGCGGCAAACCCTGGATTAGCCCTCTATCTCAAAACACGCACAAGCAAGCGGGGGAAACGAGGCGGCGCTAAGCACTTAAGAGCCTTTTTCCCTTAGGTCGTGAAATACAACCGCCTTATACCCACCTTATAGTTTGTGTTAATCGAAATTAAGCCTCACGAAAGTATTTATCTATTTTGCCTTTAAACTTTTGCTTTAGATACGAATACAATAATTGAGTTATAAAATCCCAATTAAGGTTGCGTTTTCACGCTCTTGGAGATATTGTAAATTTTTTGTGATAGGTATACAGTATATTAATAATATTCACAAGAAAAACGAAAACTAATATATCTACAATATAGTAAAATGATTGTTTTGTGTTTAATTTAGGAAAATTAAAAACGTTTTATTTGGATACTATAATATAATAAGGAAAAATAACAAAAATGAGTATGTACGTTATATACATTTTCCAAAAATGAAAAGCAAAAACGCACTACTCACACAAACACGATATATATATATAAGGCAACACACCCCCCGGCAGCGACGCCAAAATTGATGTAGTAAAAATCGTACACGTTTTAGGAAAAACGCGTATAATCGGCAAGTATTAAACGTTCACGTTTAGAAAAACACGAATGCTCGATAAGTGCAAGTTCGTTCTCGGCGGAGGTGTATGTTGTGTATGTTGTGTATGCAAATAATATAAAATCAAATTTTGGATTGGTGTCGTTTTTGGGTTTAGAGAAAGAAAAAGTAAAGACGAGTTACACTACACTTACACTACGACGTATGACGTAAAACGATGACGTACTTATGTAAAACGCGACGAAATTAAAAATTAAACCTAAAAATTATTTAAAAGTTAATTAAAAATTAAAACTAAGTTTAAATAATATAAATAAGAATAAAAATTCAGTGAATAAATTTTAAAACCTTATATTAATTAAATATTCAACTTTAAATGCTAATTAAAGCCCTAAAATTAAATATGATTAAGAAAAAGCCCAAAGTATTATTTTATCAAACAAATATCTCACTTATATTATTTAAACACTAAAAAGTATTTTTCCTAAATTTTAAAAACTATTTTTCTATTTTTAAAACAATAAAAATATTTTTTAAACTAAAATAATGATTAAAAATAATAAAATAGTGCTAAAATTAATTTGACTTTCTAAAAAATCCCAAATTATATATCTAAATAGTAGAAAATTGAAAAGTTTTTAAAAAGTAATTTTTTTCACAAAAAGACAAAAATAGTTTTAATAAAACACTAATTAAACATAAATAAAAAAAATTAATTAAAAAGAGTGAACAGTGATATTTTAAATCAAAAAATCTAAAAATATTAAACTAAAGCTATGAAAATTTTTAAAACTGAAAAATATCAAATTTTTGCACTAATAGACAAAAGACAAATTAATTAAAACTAATTAAAATTGATTTAATTCTAAAAAAACAAAATGAACAGTAAAATAAAAATAAACTTTATGAAAAATATTAAAATAAAATACTAAGCTTAAGAAAATTAAAAACACAAGAAAAAGGTAAAAATCAGGCACTAAGGACAAAAATGCAATAACTGATAATGACAGGTCTGGGACCTTTGTCTTTTAGCCAAGCAGTGGCAAGGCTACAACTACCAGTGGGAAACTTCTTCCCACTTCTCTAAGCAGAAAAACAAATTGTGGCTATATTTTGCTTGTTTCTTGATGATTTTTGGAACCAAAGGCACCCCTACACTTAGTTGAGTGTAGGGAGTCAGATTACACAAGAAAAACAACAAGTTATATGCAAAAATCACACCCAATGGGCAAAGATATGTTACTGTAAAGGGTATGCAGGTCTGTGGACAAATTGCTGGTATGTTTGACCACTTTGGTTGATTTCAAGCAGCCAAAACTTACACAAAATCTACCCAAATCACAACCAACAATATCCAAACCCTAGTTTAACATAAATCCTACTGATTACCAAGATTTTATAACAAGATCCACTAAAACACACTAGTTATAGGCCTGTTGACTGTTATACTTGTTTTAACCAAATAATAACATGCAAAATCCTATTTTAATCCACAAAACTTGAAATAAAATGCCAATACACCCTAACACTAACTACTAGAGTGTGTGTAGACTGATTTTAAGTCAAAAGGTTTTCACTCTATTAACTTAATATGCAGATCCAAACACCCCTTAATAATTAGTTAACCAAATTTTACCAAGTAAAGCTTAAACTAAACACTCAAATCTGATCAAAATCTAACTAACATGTATCATAAACATAAATAAGCATGAAAAACACTTAAACACTCATTTTAACAGAATATCAAACAAATCTCATCAAACCACAAAATTATGCAAAAAGGTGAGAAGGGTTCAAGCCTCACCTAAGAAGCTGATGCCTTCTTCTATGGAGTTTTGAAGTTTATGTGAGCTTGAGAGAGGTATGTAGAGAAACCCTGTTGGTAGGTCCACAAAAGACACAGGTACAATATCTTCAAATGACCAATGCAAAGAAAATGGAATAATGGTCTTGTCTTGGAACCCTGTACAAAACAAACAACCATGAGAGAAACTTCAAGTAGTATGAGCTTATCATAAGCTTGTTAGGCTTGTGATGAGCTTAAGCTATAGTAACTTTATCAAGAAAAAAGTGAAAGATTTTTTGAGAACAGATTTTTTCAAACAAAAATCAAGTACAAACCAATGGTTTATACAAGCTTGATGAATCTTGTTTTGGTGTCAGCAAAACAAGCTCACAAACCTCTATAAACCAAATCAGAAAAACAAACTAAGTCACCAAGTGTCCTTGAGCAACTTAGCTTGTTAATCCGAATGTTGAAAATATTTTTGTAAAATAAAAACTTTTGAAAGCTTAAACTAACTTGCAAAATAATTTAAAGATTACACTAAAACATTAAAATGGAACTCAGTATTTTGCACAAGTTTTAAGATTTCATTTTCATTAATAATTTAAATCTTTTACAAAAACTAAAACAATGAAAATGGGACACAACTCGTCCCATTTATACAACTGATAAGAACTATCTAGAATAGCTAAACCCTAATGAACTGAAAATCCAATTTTGCCCTTGGTCTTGATTCTTCAAATTTGGTCAAGAGGTCTTCACGTGATGCCAGTGGGATTGGGAAGATCTTGGACGTTTATCTAGTCTTTGGGAGCAAGAAAACCTGTGGGACGTTGATCTGGTCCCCTTTTGGGACTTTGGGTGAAAGAGACGTTACAGGGGAATCTCGTGTGTGGTCCTTGGGTGAGTGGGAGAAGGGTTTATGATGTGGGTTTGGGTGAGGATGGCATGAATCAATGATCTGGATGTTTTGGGTTAAAACCCCTTTGATTAAGGGTGGGTTCATAATTAGGGTTTATGGTTCGAATTAGGGGTGGATTAGGGAGGGTGGATGAACAATAAACGTTTCCCACTAACTTTTATGTTTAAACAGATTGTTTAATAAATCTGTTATAATAAATTAGTGAGTGGGTTGTTGACTTGGGTGATGTGGCGGTAAAAAATGAGGTGGAGTATTTTGGTTGGGTAGTGGAAGATAGTGGATCACATGGTCGGGTTTCATTGGTGGGTTGTAGTTTATGTGTCTTCCCCTTTTAGTCCCTCTACTCCTAACTCTTGTCACTTCATATTTAAACAGCCAAGTATGCATTTCTCTTTGTTAGCAAACTTTGCATTTTCTCATTTTGGCCACCAAAAGCTATCAAAGCTTGTTTCAAGGACCAAATGTGTAATAAATACAACCTTCAAGGGCCATTCTTGTATAATCTTGAAATATTAGGGACCACAATGCAATAAATGAGATTTTCAAGGGTATAATATGACAGGTCTTCAAATGATGAGGGACCAATCTTGCCAAATCTTCAAACTTCAAGGGTATTTTGGAAAATCATCGTTCAGGTTCGGTTCTTTGTGCGGCTTCATTTCTCGTGTTCGTTTTTACTTGATTCTTGTGATCTTTTGTTGATTTCACGATATCCGTACCTAAAATACACAATGAACAAACACAACCATATTTTGGGCTATTTTAATGATATTTTAAGCGTTTTAAGACCGATTTGGACGATGAGACTATGTATAATTGCAGTCTCATCAATCTAAATCTACTAACTCTTGAAATTTACTTGTGTATGTCTCGAGGTCAGTTCCTTTTATCATTAGATAGCGGAGTTCTTCTTTCATCTTCTCAATCATCTTTCTAAGAAATATTTGAAATTTAATCAAGCGGTCTTATGTACTCCTTTTATCTCAATGGGTTGAGTATAAAGAATTTACCAAGATAACTGACGAAGTGCTATCTTTTTATAGCAAGCTTCATTTCTCAATTCCAAATACGATTACTACGATAGAAAACTGATTAATTTGACTTCTTCAATCCAACGGATGATACTAATAACATCTTTTCCTCCTTGGATATAAAAAACTAACTAGTCATCGAATCTTCTTCCGGATAATACTTATTATTGACAATTTGCACTTGCAGGATTGTAACCACATCATCGTAAATTCTTCGTCAAATACTTTTTAGGGTTTAGAATGAGGGAAAAGAATATAAATAATTTAGAATCCAAGGTATACATATATCAAAAAACATTTGTCACATATGTATTGGGATACATATAAATGTTTATCGAACACAAGGTATATCTTTTGGGTTCATTTGGTAGGGTGTAGGGGAAACTTAATATGCTGATTACCATTCATATCTGAGGATAATAAATCCAACTATGAAACATAGTTCCAAAGTTTACAACGGATTTATAAAGATATGACTCATGCATAATCGTAACATAATTTTTCCATGATATGGAATGGAAGAATATAACGGAAAATGTAAAAACTCGTCTTATAGAACAAGCTTCTCTTTTACATATCCTATAGAAGAATCTTTTGATGGACAAAAGTCGAGAATAGAATATTTCTAGAAAACTTGGGAAGTTTCCTTCTCTTTCTTCAAACTTACGAGTTTTGTTCAACTTGATAATTGTCATTATCATAGAAGATAACCGAAATTCCAAAAACATATACTTTATCAAGTATATGCTTTTCTTAGAATTAACGCAATTTTATTCATAATTACTTGTGAGAAAATCAAGAAATAGGGGTTTGTTATTCCTCAAAAATAAATATGAAATGACAAGATGAGAAACATGACTTTTATTTATTGACAACTTGTCTTGTTTAAACTTACATGACAAGCTTCTCTGTTAATATAAAAGTTAAGACATAAATTTGAAAGTATTTACAACTTAATAGTCTAATGTTTTCACCTCACCCTCTTAAGTTCTTTGATGGCATAAAAAAGACTTCGTGTATTGGCTCGATGTCTAATTTGAATGTCCTCAATGACTAACTCAAGAGTAGAAATATTCAGTCGAGCTTGAACAATCTCTTCATCGTGTATCATTTGTCTTCTCCACAACTTATCCTTGATTTCTTCAAAATCTCCTTCTAACTTCTCATAATCTCGTTGTATAATTTTTCGGCCTTTCCTAAGCCCTTCAACTTTATCTTCAAGATCTTCAATACGCTCAGGAGGAAATTCTTTCATATAGGGTAGGATCGCTTTAATTTGTTGTTCATAGGTATTCTTAGGTAAGGTTTCAGATATAGGTGATGGTACATTAATAGGGTAAGGTGATGGAAAATCTTGGTGTCGAGGTGTAAAATCTACTTCTTCATTATATGCTCGTATAACTTGCATATAGGGGTCGTCATCAAAGGGAAAAACGGATTTTGGGATTTTCTCGTCTTTGGGTATATTTTCTGAATCACCTAATAATCCATATGATACTTTGGGAAATTATCAGGAATACTTGCAGAATGCTCATCTTGAGAATCCGATAAGATGATAATAGGAGA
The DNA here is from genome assembly GCA_025667525.1 of Glebionis coronaria. NCBI lineage: Eukaryota > Viridiplantae > Streptophyta > Magnoliopsida > Asterales > Asteraceae > Glebionis > Glebionis coronaria. The sequence goes on from CM046875.1 coordinate 65,655,387, forward strand.
GAGATAGGGATACCTATTTCTAGAGACGTCGATAAATCCTAACTTATTACTTACTCATAAGTACTTACACATAAACATGATATCATTTACACATTCTTCTACAGGTTAGAAGTCCTAGTATTGGTATGATATTACCTCATTCTTGTAGCAGCACTGGCATTGGCACGGAGGATTTTCTTGAAATTATTTTAAAAGTAGTTATAGTTAAGATTTTACTTGTTCTCTATAACCATGGCTCTAATACCAATCTGTAACACCCTCATTTTACCTTTAAGCAACGGAACATTGATCTTGGGTATTACTTCATAGAACTCAAGTCATAATAATAGAAAACAACTCAAAAGAGTGATGAAATCAACTTTCTTTATATTTCATTGAAAAATCAAAGTTTTATAATATGAGGTTTCCAAAATTTAGAATAATTTCAGTCTTGTGCCTCTTCATGCCCTCCTTGTGCTGCTCCATGCTATCAGTCACCATTTATCTGAGATATATGCTTAAAGTCAACATAAAGGTTGAGTGAATTCATAGGTTTTAAAAATGAGATTGAATACAAGATCCATTTTCCTGAGCTACGTTGTTATTTGCTCGTAAGTTTGAATAAAATGATGATTTAATTGCACTAAGCTCATGATACCGCGACTAGACATAGGAACCAACAGTTTGCCTTTATGAGGAAGTCTGTCAAACTATCCTTGTTTGCAAAATAAAGTATGCTTGTTTAACCACTGAGGTGCTAGCAAGTTCGACTTGCCCAGACAGGAGACGACAGTCTCCAATAGTACTATTTATGATATTAGCACTCATTCCGAGAAATGATTAGCGGTTCACAAATAAAAAGGGACTTTCATAGGCCGTAGTAAACATAGTGTCAATGAATCATATCTAGAAAGCATACCAAAAACACTTGTATTCCATTTTTAGCATATATCCTCCTCACGGGTTTTGAAATCATTTGAAAACATTTAGAAAGTGAGGCTATGAACTCACCTTATGTACATAGAATCCAAGCTAAAACCCGATATATTTCATTCACAGATAAACAGCTTGATCATACAAACCACATCTATAAACAGCTTGATCTCACACAAACCTGGATTAATACATTATGTATAGTATCAAGTCTTTGATTTTGGTTCAATGTTGTTATGTGTTGATTATATTTTCTTTGATTATTATTTGGTTGTAATTCCAGCACCAGTGTTCGGGCCATCATACTCAGAAGCCATTCTATAAACGTTTGAGGAGCGAGAGGGCACTTTAAATCGTAAACCCAACCACTCAGTCAGAAAGTAATATCGAGATGGAACATCTTTGTACAAATATCCCTACTAACATGATACTTTCTTTACTGTAATACCCAGAAACCGAGGTCACTTATCTTACCCTAAATTACGCCTATTTTTGAAATTTTTAAGAAGTTTTGTTAACTATATATTTTATCGTTTTGGTTGAAACCAATGTTTGAGGTCGTAATCTTGACGATTGACGATTTAAGAAGGACGATGACGACTACGATCCCGACGGATGCCCAATTTCTATGTTTATTGTCGCTTTTATCGATATTATAATTTCTCGAGGATTTTACTTGCGGTTCGTGTTAAGTCGAGTCGGGTGCGTTTTATTTCTTTCCGGGTGCATTTAAATTGTCCTAAAAGTATTTTGGAGTGTTCGGGATGACCCCCGACTCCCGCAAAATTTTCCAAGTCGACTAGTAAGTCAATTCCCGCAAACATTTGAGGTCGTTTTTAAACAAGGCCAAAAGAATACTAAAATTGCACAAAAGGTCCCCAAAACTTTACAAAAGGAAAAATGGAACACACACAACACAAACACACTCAAAATTTTTCACTCCCTCTCTTTCTTTTCTCTCTAGGCCGCCGGCCATACCACACCACTACCACCACCACACCAAATTTTTCTTGTTTTTGATTAATTCTAATTAAAGACCACACTTTCAAATCATTTTGTAAGTACTAATCCAAGGTTTAATCAAACATGCATGAACTTGATTTTCCAAAAATTAAAAGATTTTTCAAAAGTTTGATTTGATGTAATTAAACTTGATGCATGTTTAATTTATGTTTAGATTATGTTATTTCATCAATTAAAGTAACAAAAATTAGTTTGGTTTGGTTATTTTGATCACCAACACCCCACGGCCAAATGGGGGTGTTTAGTGGATCATGGTGTTTGATGGTTTTTGCTTGTGGGTTATGTTTAAGTTGTTGTTTTAGGTGTGTTTGAGTGGGTTAAGCTTGTTGCATGTTTGTTTTGGTAAATGGGTTTTAGGATGGATTTGATGTTCTAGGTCTTAAGGACTGATTATGGTGTTTAGAAATGGTTATGAGTGATTAAGTTAAGGCTAGGTGTCGTTAAAATGGTTTGGAAACATGTGTTGAGGTGATTTTGAAGTAGTAGATTTTAGGCAGATAATTTAAGGGTGTTTTGAAAATCTTAAACTTAGATACAGGTCATAAGTATAGAATGTAGTTTCATATCTTTGTTTTATCCTCGATTTGGTATAAGAAAGAGCTTACGACTCCTAACGAGTCAAAAGTTATGATGTTTTGAAAATACGTGTACCAGGAGATGAGAACCTACATAATCCGAAATTATGTTTGGTTTTGGGTCAAATCCCGGGGACCATAAATAGAGTTTGGTAATTGATTAAAAGTTGATTTTTGGTCTCAAACCTGCATTTGTGAGTCTATTGTTAGACTTAGGTGTTGAACGGGTCAATGGTGTATTTTAAATGGGTCAAACAAGTCCAACATGGTCAATGTGCAAAATCAGTCCGAAAAATGTATGTCTAGTAATGTGTTAAGTAACGGGTCATAAAAGTGAGAACTTTTCATGGGATTAAAAATGGGTTTTCTACAGGTCATGAGGTATTTTTGTGAATTTTCTTAAATTTTATAAAAGGGTTTAGGTCTTAGAAAACAGCCCATACTTTTGGTAAGTATCGGCAAAAAATGTAAAAAGGGTAGTAACGTTAATAACGTAGGTGAATCGTATAAAACTAATAACGACTACTTGTTTGGTTTTGGCGTGAGTTTGTAATTATCACAATTAACTAATATGTACATATTATACAGTACTTAAAGTTTTATAAATGAGATTTACTCATTACGCGTTATTGTTTGCTTGGTGTTGAATTTCCCGGGCATCCTCATCGTCGTCAGTGATCGTCATTCGTAACGTCGACTACTTCCAAATATATAAGGTATGAATTTGTAGCCTCGCTTACTACTGTTTTAAATTGTTTTTACCTGCGAGGGAGATGCATGCTAGTTTTATAAAATGAACATATGTCATGAATGATTGTTGGACCCGAATGTTGCCTTAAATTGTGTTGAGTACCTAGTTGCAAAAGACCCTATTCATGAACTATTAACTATTGTTTAATCCTTGTGTGGATTGAAAATAGCCGCTTATACAATTGATAGTACTATGGGGTTGATGACCCTATCCGAGACGAGGGCTAGTACGTTGAGTACCCCCTGCGGACGGATAACTTGTGATAAGAGATAAGGTATAATTGCAACTGATGCCTTTAGAAGGGGCAATGGTTTCATCTTAATCACGCCGGTAATTATACGCGGGTGATTGAGTTAACGGATTAGTGTCATGAGCTTAAACACAATTTTCATAACCTTGATAATAGATTGTTTGATCGACAATTCTATGAATGATCGTGAATGATTTTTATAACACATATGTTCAAAAATGAGATTGTAAAACCTATGAATTCCACTCAACATTATTTGTTGACCCAATTTAACATGTGTTTCAGGTAATCGATGAAGTATAGCATTGAGCATGCGAAGGATGGGAGTTGTGTGTGGCTTGGCGGTCTACTTGTTTTCCACCCATTATTTAACTTAAAACATTATCATTTTTTCTGTCATGTGAACAAAGATGTATCTTTTGGGGTTGAGATTCGTGGGGACCAAACGCAAACTCTGTATTGTATCATCTTGGGATTTGGAAAACTGTAGACTTGTATGTTTTTAACAATGTTTAAAATATGCTTAAACTTTTACGTCTCTTTGAGCCGTTTGATATAGCTTGTGTGTGATGATAACTGCCTAGCACCCAAATGTTGTAGTTCCGCTGCGCATAGCATTTCTGGGGGTGTTAGAGATTGGTATCAGAGCCATGAGTTATAGAGAACTAGGTCGTTTTGAAAAATCCTAAACTATAACTTTTGGTGTCGTAAGAAATTGTCCAAGCACACAACTATCCTGCATGGCTCCGGTAAGGTTTATTTTTAGTATTGATGGTATAGATGTATACCTTTGAGTTGAAGTAACATATGAGTATTTATTACGTAGATATTGAACTACTATATGTAAACATTGGACTTGTACGTGGAGTACTCGATACCGTAATTCTTGTATTGCATATGCATGAGCATTATATTATCCCATTTTGGGCATGTGTACCACCTTTGCATTGCATTTGCATGCATATATGTATAAATATTGAATAATAATCTTACGTACCCTCCAGAATTCTCTGTTATTGCAGAAATGGCCGATGTACCGCCTAACGGAAATAGAGACGAATACGTCGTAGGACGCGAAGGGGGAAATGTTGGAGCAGCTGTTGAAGGACAAGCCGAGACGGACAATGTGCAAGCTCAGGACCCCGATCGAAGGAGTACTACCGTCCCCAGGCCTACTCGTATTTCTCATCTGATTGGTATGCCGGGTATCCCTAGAAGTTCTGACGCTGCAGGAAGTGCTAATTCTCTTCATCAGGACATCACAAGAGTTACCTGCCCCGGACCAAGAGCTTATGGTGACGTTCCGCTTTTCTTGAGAAGAATTGAGAGGTCGATGTACGAACGGTACGTGGTGGAAACAAGAGTAATTAAAAGGTTTGACAAAAATGAGAGAGCACATCAGAAGTTATTGGCAAGAACTACAAGGACTGAATTCGATGGAGTAGCGAATAAGAGTGATATTAATAGTTTGAGATCGATGATAGCAAACCTGAGTACCAGTCTTGAGCGAGTTAAGGAAGATCAGGCTAGGTTGGCTAGGATGCAGAGTTTGGAGCATCGTGTTAGAGCATCCCTGCCACAAGATTGGAGATTTGTAGATGACTCTGAGCTAGAGGCTAATGATTTCATGGTCCAGCCACCCGCCATGGGTGAGTGTGTCACTTTAGGGAATCAGGTAGCATTGGAGTTTGGATCTACTTCTGGAACGAAGAAGGTAACTGAGTGTGAGCCGAGTGATAAGGGGAAGAAGAAGATGGACGAGGAAGAAGAAGACAGTGACGAAGAGCCCGAAGAGGATGAAGAAGAACCACCATCCAAGAGGTCGTGTAGATCACCACGTGACTAGTTACTTGTATTTTATTTTATCTTTTGATCGTTGTAATCGAACTATTTTAGACTCCTGTCTGATGGTATTGTGATGAAAACTTGATGACTTTAAGTTTGTTGGTGTATGGTTGTAGTGGCATTACTTGTCACAGATTTTGGTTGATCTATCAATGCAATCCATGTTCACCTTTCATAATCTATGATAAGTCTTTAATTTGCTCTTTTGTGATGTGATTGATGAATATTAGTAACCTTGTAGTGATGTGTTGTTGTACTTATATTATGTCTTGAAAGAGAAATTCTTCTTAATCTTGATGTGTATACTTACCTTGTTTTCTATTTTCCCTGTCTTTGCAGAGAGGTGTAATTGAGACTTCACCATGCCTCCAAAGCTGACAGCTAACCGTATGAACACAACGATTCAAGAAGCAATTGCAAATGCACTCGAAGCGGATCGTGCAAACCGAAACCCAGATCAAGGTGGAAATGCAGGAAGACAGCAAGCCCCAAGGGAGTGTTCTTATGCTGGTTTTATGAAATGTGGTCCCACGCAGTTTCGTGGTACCGGTGGAGCCTTAGAACTCCGAAGATGGTTGGAGAAGATTGAAAGCACTTTTGAAATTAGCGGGTGCTCAGAGGCAAATAAAGTCAAGTTTGCAGCTGCTACTTTTCTCGATGACGCCTTAAGTTGGTGGAACAATCAAGTGGCCACTGTCGGATTAGCGGTAGCAAATGGGAGGACTTGGGCTGCTACCAAGGCACTCTTGACCAAAAAGTTTTGTCCCGAAGAAGAGCTGGGTCAGCTAGAAGACGAGTTAAGGCACTTGTCTTAGAGGAACAATGACATCACCGCATATACAAGGAGGTTTAATGAGTTGAGCCTTTTGTGTCCCGATGCCTTTGCTGATGATCACAAGAAAATGAAGCAGTACATCAAGGGTTTGTCAAGCAATATCAAGGGTGAGACAACTTCATCAAAGCCTGGGTCATTCGATGAAGCCGTCTAAATGGCTCACGCACAATGGATGTCAAGCTACAAGATAAGAAGGACTACATTGCCGAGGGGAACAAGAGGAAGTGGGAGACAGCTCAGGGGAATCAATCCCAAGGTCAAAATCGTGGGGGAAACCGTAACAACCAAGGTCAGAACCGCAACCAGCAGTTCAACCAGAGAAGAAATGATGGGATGAGAGCTGCCACTACCCCTAGAGGAGCTAAGTGAATCCTCATTATGGTCGATGTAATTTGTACCATATTGGGAATTTCCCACCTGCATGTAGCAAGTGTGGAAAAGCGGGTCATAGAGATTGCCGAGCTAGAGGGGTGGCTACTGGGGCAAATGCCACGAAGGTAATGGTTTGCTTTGGGTGTGGAGAAAGGGGGCATAAGCAAGGGAACTGCCCGAAAACTGGGAATAGGCAAGGAGGAAATAATGTTGCTGTTGTATATCGAATAGGTACCGCTGATAAACCGCAAGGCCCGAATGTGGTCACCGGTACGTTTCTACTTGACGCTCGTTATGCTAGTGTATTGTTTGAATCTGGTTCCGACAAAAGCTTTGTAGATGTAAAATTTAGTCGTCTTATCAATAGAGAACCGGTAATGCTAACGACTAACTATAACGTGGAATTAGCCGATGGGAAGATTGTTAGTACAAATTCTATACTAAGAGGGTGTACCTTGAAGTTAGGGAATTATGCCTTTGATATCGACTTAATGCCTATAGAGCTAGGGTTTTTTTGAAGTGATTGTGGGGATGGATTGGTTAATGGCGCATAGTGCGGTAATCGTTTGTGAAGAAAGATTAGTCCAAATCCCGTTGAGGAATAAGGTTTTGACTGTGAAGGGAAATGAATGTACTTCTCGTTTGAAAGTAATATCTTGCTTGAAAATGATGAGGTATGTGGAAGGAGGATGCGATGTGTTTCTGACACAAATTTCTAGTGATGGTGATATAGAGGCAAAGTTAGAAGAGGTGCCTGTAATTCGAGAATATCCGGAAGTTTTTCCTGATGAGTTGCCGGGTTTACCGCCCTCCCGTGAAGTCGAATTTCAAATCGATTTGATGCCAGGAGCCGCACCAGTTGCTCGTGCACCTTATCGATTGGCACCGTCAGAGTTGAAGGAGTTATCTGATCAATTGAAAGAATTGATGGATAAGGGATTTATTCGACCGAGCTCATCACCATGGGGAGCGCCGGTGTTGTTTATAAAGAAGAAGGATGGCTCGTTTAGGATGTGTATCGACTATAGAGAGCTCAACAAGTTGACGGTTATGAATCGGTATCCATTGCCGAGGATTGACGATTTGTTTGATCAATTGCAAGGTTCCTGTGTGTACTCAAAGATCGACTTGAGATCAGGGTATCACCAACTGCGAGTTAGATAGGAGGATATTCCTATAACTGCCTTTCGTACGCGGTATGGACATTTTGAATTCCGAGTGATGCCTTTTGGGCTAACGAATGCGCCTGCCGTATTCATGGATCTTATGAATCGAGTGTGCAAGCCGTATTTGGATAAGTTTGTCATTGTATTCATTGATGATATTCTTATTTACTCCAAGAGAAAAGAAGAACATGAGAAGCACTTGAGGAAGATATTGGAGCTGTTGAAGAAAGAGAAGCTGTACGCGAAATTCTCAAAGTGTGAATTTTTGTTGGAATCTGTACAATTCCTTAGGCACGTGACTGATAGCGAAGGAGTTCGTGTGGATCCTGCCAAGGTTGAGGCAATTAAGGAATGGTAGGCACTGACAACGCCGACAGAAGTTCGACAATTTCTTGGTTTAGTCGGTTATTATCGGAGATTCATCGAAGGGTTTTCGTTGATTGCAAAGCCGTTGACCAAGCTTACTGAGAAGAATCGGGTGTTTGAATAGGGAAATGATGATGAAATCGCTTTCAAAACACTTAAGGACAAATTGTGTTCTGCTCCGATTTTGTCATTGCCAGAAGGAATCGAAGAATTCATGGTGTATTGTGACGCGTCTCGTAAGGGTTATGGAGTTGTGTTGATGCAGCATGAGAAGGTGATCGCTTACGCGTCAAGACAATTGAGGAAGAATGAAGAAAACTACACTACGCATGATTTGGAATTGGGAGCTGTAGTTTTTGCGTTAAAGTTGTGGAGACACTACTTGTATGGGACTAAGTGTGTTGTATTCACTAACCACAAGAGTTTGCAGCACATTTTAGACCAAAAGGATTTAAATATGAGACAAAGACGATTGGTGGAACTACTGAGTGACTATGACTGCGAGATTCGCTACCATCCTGGCAAGGCGAACGTTGTAGCGGATGCACTTAGTAGGAAGGATAGAGAGAAACCTTTGAGAGTCAGGGCATTAGTGATGACAGAGGGTGTTGATTTGACCGAAACAATATTGAAGGCTCAAGAGAAGGGGTTAATGAAAGAAAATGTTGGTGCTGAGTGTAGAAACTAGAAGGGGGGGGGGGGGGGGTTGAATAGTTTCTTATATTTACTTGTTAAAATGTGGTTTCCAAAAATCCTTTTTCAAAAACTTAGGCTTGAGGAGATATGTGAAATCTTCTTATGCACAAATGAACAATGATAGTGTAACTAAACTAATACTAACAAAAATATATCCACAAAGAATAAAGAATGATAGTGTAACTAAGCTAATACTAACAAATGTATATGCATAACGAATCAAGAATGTAAAGAGTTAAGGGTAAAGAAAGATCAAACCAAACCCGAAGGATTTATAGTGGTTCGGCAATGAAGGTCAGTCCTCGTTCCTACTCCACTCCCCGAGTACTCCTTACTCGAGAGTTCACTACACAACAAGCTCCTTATGGTGGAGAAAACCGTACACGTCGCTTAACCAATTTCCGACTCTAAACTAAAAGTCGAGCCCTAATCGTAGCTAGGACCAATCTACACAACTATACTTAGTACATACACAACTTTCAAATAGACACAACTACTTGGATCTTCACAACTATGACACAACTACAAATGTATAAAATTAGATCTTCAATGGATCTTTGGTGGTGGACTCAACACTTCACAAGGATGGTGTTCTTCTCTTTGCACTTGGAGAGGAAGGGATGGAAGAACAAGATTCACTTCTTAAACAAGTAATAATCAAACAAATAATCAAAGATTTTAGTGATTAAAGAAGGGGTTTGAATCTGGAAATAAATGTGCAAAAGAGGTGAGGTGAAAAGCTGAGAATGGTCCACTATTTATAGGACAAAGGAGCCAACGACTATATCTGCCCGCGGTACCTTATCTTAGCCCGCGGTACCTTATCGATAAGGTACCGCCTAGGTGCTAAGGTACCGCCGGACTAGACTCCGCTCCTTTTTGTCCTTTAGTGGTGGAGGTTTTATCTGGATATAAAAAATATCCTGAAAGGATATTCTTAACCAAATAAGAATATGCCATTTTCAAATTTCAAATAATTAATTTAATAAAACATTTTCTTAAAAAGAAAGTTTAATAAAAACTTGTCACACTTAATAAAAAGTGAGTTTTAAGAAAAGATTGAATCACTTGATCACTTGATTAAGGTTAGTACTTGTTTATCTATACCTTAAGTGAAAATGGGTAAAATGAAAAATACTTGAACTCAAGAATTCGTTTTTTGTTGTTTTCGTAAATGTTTGTTTTTACATATTGTCGTAATCAAAACAAAGCGAGACCAAAAATGCAAGTAACTTTTTTAGTCATTTATTGCCTTAACAATCTCCCCCTTTTTTATTCCGACAATACATAAACTCAATCACACAAAAACAAGATTTTCGAAGACGAGTTTATTCATTTCTCCCCCTTTGTTGAAGCAAAAAGGTTGCACAAGTAGGTGTTTGAAGAAACAGACTTCACAAAGACTCCCCCTTGGTGCTTACTCCCCTAGCTTGGGTCACCGAGGAATCGAGATATGGTGACAAGCTACATAGAAGGGTTAGTTGAACAAAAGAAACAACCAACAATATATAGCAATAGGTCACATAAAAAATAAAAGAGAAGAAAACACAAAGACAAAGATCCAAGATAGGTTACTAAAAGAACATTATACAAAGAAGTATGGAAAAAGAAACAAGCCAAAATCATAAATCTAATCCTAGTTATTCTAGAATTCTAAGATTTGCTTGAATTTGGTGTCTTGTGGATAAGCAACCAATGATTATATGAAAGACAAGGTAATGCGGAGGGTGGTGGTGGTGGCTTGTTGGAGATCTCATAATCAAAGTGAAGAGGAGGCTTGATTAAGAGACGCTTGATGTAGCTCAACTCCTCATAGATGTGTGCCATAGCAAGGTGTTGATATTGACAACATTGACAATATGTTCCATGATGCATGACATTATCATGAGAAGGAGGAAGAACACTAAAGAGTAGTGGTGGAAGAAAAGATGTTCCACAATCAACATTCTTTGTAGGAGACATGTGATTAAGAGTGTTCTTGGGTGGGTTTGGATTGAAAGCAATTGGAGAAAATGGAGGAGATTCAAGGCTTTCATTGGGAGAATAAGACATTTTGGATGTGAAGTAATGCATAATGCTTATGGTTTAAATAGGGAAGGCTTAGGGTATTTTTGGGGTGGTCAAAGGGTTTGAAACAAGGATTCTCAAAAATGTTGGAGCAAATCTGGAGTTTCAGAAAAAACCCGAAAAAGGAAGGCACTGTAGGTGGTTCCTTATCTAGGGTGGCGGTACCTTATCAATAAGGTACCGCGGTTCACATATGGAACCGCCTGCAGAAGCAGGGTTTGGTGTTTGGAGGAAGATTTTTCAGCAAATCTTATCTTTCTAGTCTAACTTATCATAGGGATATGCTTAAAAGCAAAGATAGACAAAGAAAACATATGCAAACTTACCAAATAGAGATTTGACCAAAATACATGGATAAAAAAAACGATGTAGGAGGTGTGTAAGACAAGACCTTAAGTCATGACACAATGATCCTCCATGATTCTATCTTGTTCTTTCTATGTTTGAGAGAATCATACATATGAATTATGTAAGCTCTAGATTAATAGCGAGAATCTATGAAAAATCGTTTTTAGATTGAATTAACAATGTCAAACGAATTTCTCAACCATTTTCGAAAGAGACTTTGAGAATTTTGAAAAGGAGAAGAGAGGTTTTTTTTTTCAAAAAGAGTTTGGAAGACTCAATGACTCAAAGTGGTAAAAGAAGACACACAAGAAGAAAAGAATTTAAGGAAGATGTTCCATTAATCCTAGACCTAGACGCAAGTAATTAAAAGGTTCCCTCTTAAGTGGCTTAGTGAAGATATCGGCTAAGTTGTCCTCGGAGGGTACCTTTTCAATAGAAATGTTACCCTTTTGAACATTATCCCTAAGGAAATGGTGTCTAATTTCTATGTGTTTGGTTCACGAATGTTGCACGGGATTCTTGCTTAGGTCTATAGCGCCTTTATTATCGCACATGATGGGAACATCATCAAGAGAAATCCCGTAATCAACAAGCGCTTGCTTCATCCATAGAGCTTGTTGGCATGCTTTTCTGGCACTCACATACTCGGATTCCGTGGTGGATATTGCAAGAGCGGTTTGTTTCTTGGAGAACCAAGAAGTTAAACAACAACCCATGAAGGTACAAACTCCACTAGTGCTTTTCCGGTCCACATAGTCTCCCGCATGATCCGAGTCCGCGTAGACAATGGTTTCTACGCCGGTCCCTTTAGGATACCATAATCCTAAATGTATAGTGCCTTTAATGTATCGGAAGATACGCTTAACCGCTTCAAAGTGAGAGGTTTTGGGAGCCTCTTGGAAGCGAGCACAAAGGCAAACACTAAACATGATATCCGGTCGACTTGCCATTAGGTACAACAAACTACCAATCATACCTCTATATTTGGTGTTGTCTACCGACTCACAATCATCATCTATGGTGAGTTTAGTATGCGAGGCCATAGGGGTCTTCATTGGTCTAGATTCTTCTAATCCAAATTTCTTTAGCATTTCTTTAGCGTACTTAGATTGACTAAAGAAAATACCATAGTCCATTTGTTTAATTTGGAGTCCTAAAAAGAAGTTAAGTTCTCCCATCATACTTATTTCAAACTCATCATGCATGATTTTGGCAAAGTCATCACACAATTCTCGACAAGTTGAGCCAAATATAATGTCATCAACATATATTTGTACGATTATGAGGTGAGGACCTTTCTTCTTTGTAAAGAGTGTATTGTCTACCATTCCCATGGTATACTCATGTTTAACAAGAAACGCTTTAAGTCTATCATACCAAGCTTTGGGTGCTTGTTTGAGTCCATAAAGTGCTTTCTTAAGCTTGTAAACATGGTCCGGTTTCTCAAAATCAATGAAGCCGGGAGGTTGAGCCACATATACCTCCTCATTGATCAAACTGTTAAGAAATGCACTCTTTACATCCATTTGTTAAAGCTTAAAAACTAAGGCACAATCGTAGGCTAAAAGGATTCTAATTGATTCTAATCTAGCTACCGGTGCATATGTCTCGTCATAATCAATCCCTTCTTGTTGATTATAGCCTTGTGCTACAAGTCTAGCTTTGTTACGAGACACAACACCATTCTCATCTAACTTATTCCTATATAACCATTTGGTTCCTATAATGGTAGAACTTCTAGGTGGAAGAACAAGTTCCCAAACATCATTGGCAACGAATTGGTTCAATTCTTCTTGCATCGCAATGACCCAACTCTCGTCCGATAAAGCTTCTTTAACATTCTTTGGTTCAATCAAGGAGACGAAACAAAAGAAGTTGCTTTGGTTTTGAACTTGAGATCTTAGGGTCCTTTGATTTAAGTCACCAATGACATTATTAAGAGTATGATCCCTAGACTCCTTAATGTTTACTTCCTTTTCAACACTAAGGTCTTCAACTCCTATTTTTCTAACCTCTTTGGCTTTAACTACTTCTAATTCATCCAAGTCATCATCAGCCAATGGTGGTGTCTTGGGTGAAGGAGGGGTTTCATCAAAGTTTACGTTGAGTGATTCTTCAATAACCCCCGAGGTTCTATTTAGGACTATGTAGGCTTTATTAGTTTGGGAATAACCTAAAAGGATACCTTCGTAAGACTTTGGGTCAAACTTGGTAAGGTAGTCTTTGGTGTTGAGGATAAAGCACTTGCTTCCAAACACCCTAAAGTATTCTAATGAGGGTTTCCTACCTTTAAGAATCTCATAGGGGGTCTTTCCTAGGAAAGGTCGAATAAGAATTCGGTTGAGAATATAAGTCGATGTGTCCACGACATTACACCAAAACTTTTGAGGCAAAGATTGCTCGTTTAACATCGTCCTACTAATCTCTTGGAGAGTCCTATTCTTCCTTTCAACTACCCCATTTGATTGTGGAGTGCGAGGAGCCGAGAAGTTATGGGTAATACCATGTGCTTCACAAAAGGTACCAAATTGCACTTCATTATCAAATTCCCTACCATGATCCGTCCTAATAGAAACAATTGAACATCCTAGTTGATTTTGAATTCTTCGACTAAAGATTTCGAAGTGATCGAAAGCTTCATTCTTAGATGCCAAAAATCTAGTCCAAGTGAATCTAGAATAGTCATCAACTATAACTAGGGTATAAAGGTTACCTCCATAACTCCGTATGGCGGAAGGTCCAAAAAGATCCATATGTAGGAGCTCTAAGAACCGAGAGGCCGAAACCAAATTCTTGGCTTTGTGACTAGAGTGAACTTGCTTTCCAACTTTGCAAGCATCACAAAAGTGACTATCAAACTTAATCTTGGGGAGGTGTCTTTCCAACTCCTTAGAGACTAAAGATTGAATTAAACGCATATTAGCGTGACCTAATCTCCTATGCCAAAGAGTATAACTATCATCTATAGTCGCAAGACATATGTTGTCTTTTGACTTCTTATTAACCTTCATGACATAAAGCCCATGCTTTCTAACACCTTTTCCAATGACTTTTCCATCTTTTACGATTTCACTGTCATGTTCCGAAAAGATGACCTTACACTTATTATCACAAATTTGACCTATCCTTAAAAGGTTAAATCCTAAGTTATCTACGTGCTCAACATTTTCAATGGTCATGGAGTCAAGAGAAACCGTACCTTTGCCAATGATATTACCACGTAGACTACTAGCGAATGTGACGTTACCTCCATCATATGCTTTGTAATGCGAGAACAAACTTCGATTACCCTTCATGTGTTTAGAACATCCACTATCCTTAATCCACTCATCGGGCTCCAAATAGCATATCTAGGTAACAACACACAAGATCAAACATTTGGTCCCCAATATCTCATGGGTCCAAAATTGTTAGTTCCAAACATCCCTTGCATTTGGTTGGGATGCATGAATAAAGGAGGGGTTCCCCATGGAGAACAAAATGGAGGAGGGTAGTAATTCATGTAACCATTTTGTTGTTCATTATTTCTCCTAGGTGTATTTGATCTAGGTTTAGAGATATGATTATTTCTTCTAGGTGTTGGAGTTTTACTTCTAGACAGTGAATTGTTTTGATTATCTCTTCTGGGCGTTGTCGTTCTACTTCTAGGCTTAGACTCATTCCGTACTCTAGGTGGAGTAGAGAATAGTCTAGATAAACTTCTATTTCCTATGAGAGGTTTACTTAGTGGCTTGTAGAACTTACCAATAGCATTGTCGTCAAGTATGGGTAATTTTACCTTATTAACACTAAGATGCTTTAGTTTTTCATCTAACTTAGACTTTTCAGAAAGTTCAGGATTTTCACCAAAATCATCCTCTGCCCGCGGTACCTTATCTATGGCGGCGGTTCCATAGTGATAAGGAACCGCGCCATACAATTTGGAGCCGCGTACAGTGGGCGTTTTTTGTGAAAACCTGACTTGTTTTGGTTCACTAGTTGAGGCTTCATTTGAGTTAAAACCTAGACCCTTCCTTAGAATGAACTTGTTTGTTTAACATATCATCAAGAGCACTAGTACCTTTCATGAACTTTTCCAATTTAATGGAGGTGCTCTTGAGATCTTCATTCTCTAATCTAAGTTTCTCACAACTTAAGCAACTTAAATCAACCTCTTTATTTTTCTCAAGTTTAGCCAATTTCTCCCTAAGTTCATTGATCTCATTTTCAAGATTAGTTTTTGTTGATTTTAAGGTTTTATTCTTTTCTATGAATTTAATACTAAGTTTGTGTAAACTATCATATTTGCCTTCAAATTCAATATCATCAAAAGTGGAACTACCATTGCTATAATATTTGGTTTCGGAATGTACCTCTTTAGAAGTGTGAGCCATAAGACATTTCTCCTCTTTGGGGTTGTCATCATCATCTTCACCGCTATCGCTCCAAGCGCCACTAACGAATGCCGTGTGGTTCTTATCACGAGCGGGCTTTGGACAATCACCAATGAAGTGATTTGGATCACCACATCTAAAGAAATTCCTATCACCTTTTTCGTTCTTGACAAACCGATTCTTTGACAATGGTTTCTTGTCATAGTTGGGTTGCCTAACGTGTTGACCTCGTCTCTTGAATAACTTCTTGAAATCTCTCACCGCCAATGCATACTCCTCGTCATCGCTTTCCGAGGAACTATCATTGTCACTTTGGGCCTTCTTGGCTTTAAGTGCAAGAGATTTCCTTTCACTCTTGGTTTTTACTAATTCCGAGTCTTCAAAATTATCATCTCATGAACCTTCAAGTTTCCTATGAGTTCATCGAGTGATAAAGTTGAGAGATCTTTCGACTCTTCAATCGCTGTGACTTTTGCTCTCCACTTTGGATGTAAAGCCCTTAGAAACTTCCTAACATTGTTCTTGCTAGAAAAACCTTCATCAAGTGCTTTTAGACTAGTAATAATGGTGTTAAACCTAGCAAATGCACTATCAATAGTTTCATCTTCTAAGATGACAAATTGTTCATATTGTTGGAAGTTCCAAATATCTTTAGCGGTTTCACACATAAAAATTCTTTCATACTCTTTCTTAGGCAAAGCATTATAAATCACCATTTTAGCCTCATTATTTTTTGAAAGTTTCTTTTTAGTATCATCATTAGCTTTGTCAAAAGTGACCAATTCTTTTGTTTTAGAAACTTCATTAAATTGAAAGGGTAAAAAATCACCATTGGTAATAACATGCCAAAGATCTAAATCTTTTGATTTCACGTAAGTTTCAAATCTATTTTTCCAATAAATAAAACTATCGGTTTCAAAAAGTGGTGGTCTTTGCATAGATTGCCCTTCTATGTATTTGTTGGAATCCATAGATCGATTCAAGTTTTAAAATACAATATACTTTAAAAATTCTTGAGCAACCCGCTCTGATACCAATTGTAGAAACTAGAAGGGGGGTTGAATAGTTTCTTATATTTACTTGTTAAAATGTGGTTTCCAAAAATCCTTTTTCAAAAACTTAGGCTTGAGTAAATATGTGAAATCTTCTTATGCACAATATGAACAATGATAGTGTAACTAAACTAATACTAACAAAAATATATCCACAAAGAATAAACAATGATAGTGTAACTAAGCTAATACTAAAAAATGTATATGCATAAAGAATAAAGAATGTAAAGAGTTAAGGGTAAAGAAAGATCAAACCGAACACCAAGGATTTATAGTGGTTCGGCAACGAAGCTCACTCCTCGTTCCTACTCCACTCCTCGAGTACTCCTTACTCGAGAGTTCACTACACAACAAGCTCCTTATGGTGGATAAAACCATACACGTCGCTTAACCAATTTCCGACTCTAAGCTAAAAGTCGAGCCCTAATCGTAGCTAGGACCAATCTACACAAGTATACTTAGTACATACACAACTTCCAAATAGACACAACTACTTGGATCTTCACAACTATGACACAAATACAAATGTATAAAATTAGATCTTCAATGGATCTTTGGTGGTGGACTCAACACTTCACAAGGATAGTGTTCTTCTCTTTGCACTTGGAGAGGAAGGGATGGAAGAACAAGATTCACTTCTTAAACAAGTAATAATCAAACAAATGATCAAAGATTTGAGTGATTAAAGAAGGGGTTTGAATCTGGAAATAAATGTGAAAAAGAGGTGAGGTGAAAAGCTGAGAATGGTCCACTATTTATAGGACAAAGGAGCCAACGGCTATATCTGCCCGCGGTACCTTATCTTAGCCCGTGGTACCTTATCGATAAGGTACCGCCAGACTAGACTCCGCTCCTTTTTGTCCTTTAGTGGTGGAGGTCTTATCTGGATATAAAAATATCCTGAAAGGATATTCTTAACCAAATAAGAATATGCCATTTTCAAATTTCAAATAATTAATTTAATAAAACATTTTCTTAAAAAGAAAGTTTAATAAAAACTTGTCACACTTAATAAAAAGTGAGTTTTAAGAAAAGATTGAATCACTTGATCACTTGATTAAGGTTAGTACTTGTTTATCTATACCTTAAGTGAAAATGGGTAAAATGAAAAATACTTGAACTCAAGAATTTGTTTTTTGTTGTTTTCGTAAATGCTTGTTTTTATATATTGTCGTAATCAAAACAAAGCGAGACCGAAAAATGCAAGTAACGTTTTTAGTCATTTATTGCATTAACACTGAGAATCTGGGAAGACTACTGAAACCTCTTTTTGTGGTTAGGTCAGACGGGCTGAGATATTTTGAGAATCGGATTTGGTTACCGTTATGTCAATCCGAGGAAGGAATGCCTGGAGTACGAGATTTGGTTAAGAACGAGTCTCATAAGTCGAAGTACTCGATACATCCTGGAGCGGATAAGATGTATCGTGATCTGAAGAAAGTCTACTGGTGGCCGAATATGAAGGCGGAGATTGCTCGTTACGTCAGTAAGTGTTTGACTTGCGCGAAGGTTAAAGCTGAACATAAGAAACCGTCTGGGTTGTTGGTACAACCTGAGATCCCAGAATGGAAATAGGAAAAGATCGGTATGGATTTCGTGACGGGTTTACCAAGAACTCCTAGTGGGTGTGATATGATTTGGGTAATAGTGGATAGATTGACGAAATCTGCTCACTTTTTACCTATGAAGAAGACGGACAGCATGGAGAAACTTGCCAGTGTGTACGTGAAGGAAATTGTTTGCAGACATGGTGTACCTTTATCGATCATTTCGGATCGCGATAGTAGGTTTACTTCGGAATTTTGGAAATCTCTTCAACGTGCGATGGGCACCGAATTGAGTTTGAGCACGGCCTATCACCCTGAGACTGATGGCCAAAGCGAACGAACTATTCAGACGATGGAGGACATGCTCCGAGCATGCGTGATTGATTTCGGAGGAAGTTGGTAACGCCACTTACCTTTAGTGGAGTTTTCGTATAATAATAGTTATCATGTGAGTATTAAGGCTGCACCATTTAAAGCGTTGTATGGAAGGAAGTGTAGATCTCCTGTGTGTTGGAGCGAAGTAGGAGAGAGTCAGTTGACTGGGCCCGAGATGGTTTTGGAGACGACAGAGAAGATTGTGAAAATTAAGAACCGTTTACTTGCTGCAAGAAGCCGACAGAAGATTTATGCCGATAATAGAAGGAAACCGTTGTAATTTGAGGTCGGAGACATGGTCATGCTTAAGGTTTCGCCATGGAAGGGTGTGATTCGTTTTGGGAAGAAAGGAAAGCTGAGTCCAAGGTATATTGGACCGTTCAAGATTGTTAAACGAATTGGACCGGTAGCATATAAGTTAGAATTACCGAATGAGCTTAGTGTTATTCACGACACGTTTCACGTATCAAATTTGAAGAAGAGTTTGGCGGATAAGGAATTGGTGATTCATTTGGACGAGATTCAGCTTGACGATAAAATGCATTTCGTGGAGGAACCAGTGGAGATTATGGACCGAGAGGTTAAGAGGCTGAAGCATAGTAGAATTCCCATTGTGAAGGTACGATGGAATTCTAGGCGTAGACCGGAATACACTTGGGAACATGAGGACTTTTTCAAGGAGAGATATCCTCATCTGTTCCAGCGGCACGAAATGTGAGTATAAGAAGAGGCGAGCGCCGGGACGTCGCTCTCTTTAAGGAGGGGTGGATGTAATACCCAGAAACCGAGGTCACTTATCTTACCCTAAATTACGCCTATTTTGAAATTTTTAAGAAGTTTTGTTTACTATATATTTTATCGTTTTGGTTGAAACCAATGTTTGAGGTCGTAATCTTGACGATTGATGATTTAAGAAGGACGATGACGACTACGATCCCGACGGATGCCCAATTTCTATGTTTATTGTCGCTTTTATCGATATTATAATTTCTCGAGGATTTTACTTTCGGTTCGTGTTAAGTCGAGTCGGGTGCGTTTTATTTCTTTCCGGGTGCATTTAAATTGTCCTAAAAGTATTTTGGAGTGTTCGGGATGACCCCCGACTCCCGCAAAATTTTCCAAGTCGACTAGTAAGTCACTTCCCGCAAACATTTGAGGTCGTTTTTAAACAAGGCCAAAAGGATACTAAAATTGCACAAAAGGCCCTCAAAACTTTACAAAAGGAAAAATGGAACACACACAACACAAACACACTCAAAATTTTTCACTCCCTCTCTTTCTGTTCTCTCTAGGCCGCCGGCCATACCACACCACCAACACCACACCAAATTTTTCTTGTTTTTGATTAATTCTAATTAAAGACCACACTTTCAAATCCTTTTGTAAGTACTAATCCAAGGTTTAATCAAACATGCATGAACTTGATTTTCCAAAAATTAAAAGATTTTTTAAAAGTTTGATTTGATGTAATTAAACTTGATGCATGTTTAATTTATGTTTAGATTATGTTAATTCATCAATTAAAGTTACCAAAATTGGTTTGGTTTGGGTGTTTTGATCACCAACACCCCACGGCCAAATGGGGGTGTTTGGTGGATCATGGTGTTTGATGGTTTTTGCTTGTCGGTTATGTTTAAGTTGTTGTTTTAGGTGTGTTTGAGTGGGTTAAGCTTGTTGCATGTTTGTTTTGGTAAATGGGTTTTAGGATGGATTTGATGTTCTAGGTCTTAAGGACTGATTAAGGTCTTTAGAAATGGTTATGAGTGATTAAGTTAAGGCTAGGTGTCATTAAAATGGTTTAGAAACAAGTGTTGAGGTGATTTTGAAGTAGTAGATTTTAGGCAGATTGTTTAAGGGTGTTTTGAAAATCTTATACTTAGATACAGGTCATAAGTATAGAATGTAGTTGTAGATCTTTGTTTTATCTTCGGTTTGGTATAAGAAAAAGCTTACGACTCCTAACGAGTCAAAAGTTATGATGTTTTGAAAATACGTGTACCGGGAGATGAGAACCTACATAATCCGAAATTATGTTTGGTTTTGGGTCAAATCCCGGGGACCATAGATAGAGTTTGGTAATTGATTAAAAGTTAATTTTTGGTCTCAAACCTGCATTTGTGAGTCTATTATTAGACTTAGGTGTTGAACGGGTCAATGGTGTATTTTAAATGGGTCAAACAAGTCCAACATGGTCAATGTGCAAAATCAGTCCGAAAAATGTATGTCTAGTAATGTGTTAAGTAACGGGTCATAAAAGTGAGAACTTTTCATGGGATTAAAAATGGGTTTTCTACAGGTCATGAGGTATTTTTGTGAATTTTCTTAAATTTTATAAAAGGGTTTAAGTCTTAGAAAACCGCCCATACTTTTAGTAAGTATCGGCGAAAAATGTAAAAAGGGTAGTAACGTTAATAACGTAGGTGAATCGTATAAAACTAATAACGACTACTTGTTTGGTTTTGGCGTGAGTTTGTAATTATCACAATTGACTAATATGTACATATTATACAGTACTTAAAGTTTTATAAATGAGATTTACTCATTACGCGTTATTGTTTGTTATGTATTGAATTTCCCGGGCATCCTCATCATCGTCAGTGGTCGTCATTCGTAACGTCGACTACTTCCATATATATAAGGTGTGAATTTGTAGCCTCGCTTACTACTGTTTTAAATTGTTTTTACCTGTGAGGGAGATGCATGCTAGTTTTATAAAATGAACATATGCCATGAATGATTGTTGGACCCGAATGTTGCCTTAAAATGTGTTGAGTACCTAGTTGCAAAAGACCCTATATTCATGAACTATTAACTATTGTTTAATCCTTGTGTGGATTGAAAATAGCCGCTTATACAACTGATAGTACTATTGGGTTGACGACCCTATCCGAGACGAGGGCTAGTACGTTGAGTACCCCCTTGCGGACGGATAACTTGTGATAAGAGATAAGGTATAATTGCAACTGATGCCTTTAGAAGGGGTAATGGTTTCATCTTAATCACGCCGGTAATTATACGCGGTTGATTGAGTTAACGGATTAGTGTCATGAGCTTAAACACAATTGTCATAACCTTGATAATAGATTGTTTGATCGACAATTCTATGAATGATCGTGAATGATTTCTATAACACATATGTTCAAAAATGAGATTGTAAAACCTATGAATTCCACTCAACATTATTTTTTGACCCAATTTAGCATGTGTTTCAGGTAATCGATGAAGTATAGCATGGAGCATGTGAAGGATGGGAGTTGTGTGTGGCTTGGCGGTCTACTTGTTTTCCACCCATTATTTAACTTAAAACATTATCATTTTTTTCTGTCATGTGAACAAAAATGTATCTTTTGGGGTTGAGATTCGTGGGGACCAAACGCAAACTCTGTGTTGTATCATCTTGGGATTTGGAAAACTGTAGACTTGTATGTTTTTAACAATGTTTAAAATATGCTTAAACTTTTACGTCTCTATGAGTCGTTTGATATAGCTTGTGTGTGATGATAACTGCCTAGCACCCAAATGTTGTACTTCCGCTGCGCATAGCATTTGTGGGGGTGTTAGAATTACTTCCTCATATTCATGATTAATCTTCCTTAGTTTCAAAATTGGCAAAATTAGTCCTTTTGGTTACACTTTGGTATAATTACACTTTTAACCCCTTAAGTGTATAGTTTTAGTATTTGCATTTTTAACCTTCAATATTTAACCTTAGGACCTAAAACTTTCCAACATTTATTCTTATATATTATACTTTCATAAAACGACACTTTTGGCCCAAAATGTTAAATAGTTTCAATAATGACAGTTTTAGTCCCTATACTTGTAAAAATGACATAATAACCTCAAAAATGGACCAAATGATCTAGGATTTTAAAACAAAGTTTCAAAACAAGTTTATAATCATAAAAACAACATTTATTCAGAATTATATCTTTTGAAATGTGTTTTTGCTTATTATTTTATGTAAATTACAAAACTAGGGTTTTAAGACATCATTAACTTATAACTTCCATTTAAAATGATGAAATGACTTAATTTATATTAGATTATCTTTATAACATAATTTTGGAGTTATAACAACTCTAAGAAAGTATTATAACAAGATCAAATCTTAGATAACATAGAAATTATCTAGGATGCTCCAAAATGGCTCATAATGGCTTCCTATGAGCACATCTTGCTCTCAAAGCTTCAAGAGCTTCAATGGCTAGCTTCTAGAACTGGTTTCTGGTCTTGGGACATGTCCTCGCACATATATAGAAGTGGAAACAGAATAGGTAATGGAGGTTAAGAGAAATCGGGGTGCGAGTTTCAAATGAAGTTCATATGGCCCTATTTATAGTTTTTTAACCCTTATCCTCCAAGTTAAGACCATGGACGTGTAAGGTAGATAGAGTACTGACTAAAGGAATCTAGTAATGATTCATAAGGTCTAGGGATGACTCTTGTTAGCTATAACCTATAAAAAAGGTAAAAATTCCTTAAAATGACACATTAGCTTTTATAAGTACAAAAGCATGTGTTCTTGTCAAGGAGGTGATGCACCTACTTATAAATATCTCCAAAATATGTGGCTTAGGTTTTAATTTAGGAGGGAAACTCGTTTGAATGGGTTTTGGAGGAAAAACATAAAACCGGGTCCTAAATTAGGGCTTGTAACTTTATACTTTGTGATTTTGGTGATTAAGGGTTTAGGAATGTGATTAGTAATGGATTAGGTTTTAATTAGGGTATATACATTTTAATTAAGAAGTTTGGTTCTTTGGTTTGAAGTTTAACAAAGATTTGATGTGAAAATAGGAAGAAAACTTAGGCGGGTTAGGGTTTCTAATGATTTTATGGTTTAATCTTAATAAATGTGATTATCCTTCAACTAGCTAATGATTTAAACTCAATTTTTACATTCACGTTGTCCTTAATGTGTTCATGAAGTCCCTACATTGGTTTTATTAAGTTATTCTAAGTAAACATGTCTAAGGGTGAAAATACCCATTTTGACCTAATTTACAAGCCATGCATCGAAATCTTGTAACTTGTGCATTAGGGTACTTGTAAGTTGTCTTAACATAATATTATAACCTTAATGAATTCTTATAAATATTTATAGACTTGTCCAAAAAGAACTAGGTGATGATTCTATGTAGTTTTTTTAATATTAGGGTTTTTAGGTCATTAGTCCTAATGACTTTTTATCTTAGGTAATTAGTATTTTTACCTTTATAAACACTTATTCTATGGATTATATAGTATGTTTATGACTTATAGGGTATATTTTTAGTTTAAGGGTTTGTATAGGTTGATCATATTCTAGGGACAATTTTGGGAGCTTAAGATCCTATGCTTTGATAACTTGTACTTTATGCTTTACCAACTTGTAACTTGACTTGAAATAAATGTATATTCTTAATATGATATATAGTTGAGTTTTATAATTTATGGCAAAATATTAGACTCTAATTCAATGTGAAATGGATTTTATATGCTAATCTTGTTTACTAGGTCTTAAGTTGTAATTAGCCTTGGTTTAGTGAATATTAACATTTTATGATCAATTAACTTTCCTTTATTTGATAGATTGTGATTAGTATATTGTTTATGATACTTGTACATTGATATTATGTAATTACATTGCTTGAAATATTGTTTATCAAGGGTTTCTAGGTGGTGATCTAGACTATTATGTACAATTACTTGTACTTAGCTTTGTATGGTTTGTTCTTGCCATTCTTAGGTATTATTATGTCTTCAATGTATAGTTTTCAACTTGTTTATAATCCCATATGTTTTCTCCATTCATAGTTTACCATTCTTGAGTTTATAACTCATTTATAGGGATTCTAGGGTTTCTAAGGGAATTTAGGGCATCATGGTTATATTTGAGATTTCTTGAACTTATTAGATCACTTTTAGATCTTAGAATTAATATATAAATTGTATTGAAAACATATAGGAATATGTTGTAATGGCAGTTTAGGTTTTCAGAAGCAGTTCATCTTACCAAGTAAGGTACAAAAAGAAAAAAATTTTAGCCAAATTTTCATATTGAGACAGTCATAGCTTATAACACATATGTGAAATTTGAGGATTGTCAAACTTTGGCACCAGATTCTGGTGCCAACCGCTCCCAGCACTCTAAGTGTTTTGTTGCTTAGGGAAACCACAACGCAGTGACTTGGCATTGTTCAATAAGAGTATTAAACGCCACCTCACTATTCAATAGGGTTGTGAGTCTCGTATGTGTAAATACATCGTTATTATACTCTATTGTGGGAACTGTTTACATTTATTTGTACACTACATCTTATATGTTACAATATTTTATTATATTATCTACTGACATTTAACCCACTATCAAGTTCAATGGGTTGTAAAACTTTTGTATACAAAAGTTCAATGAATATGTATCAACCTATTACACCTTTTAATATATGATAGACTGGAGATGCCCTTAGACTAGAGGGGGTGGTACCAAAATCCACTCGCTCTACGTCAGTGTCACATTAAATTTTAATAAACTCACTATAACTCACTCACGAGGGTAATGACACTCACTCAAACTCACTCAAACTCACCTTTCATACCTATTTTTTTATTATATAAACACACCCCACTCACAAAAAAACAACCAAAAATAAACCTAACCCAAAAAATAAAACCACTCGGGCTCACATATATAAATCTTACGCTGGTGAGTTTGCCCCAGGATTTTGATGAAAGCCAACCAGTCGCGCGTGAGTGGGTATTCGGGGGAATGGTAGTCACGCATGGGTTAGGTGAGTCATTCGTGGCTCTTTAGCCACTCAGGTTAGCCTTAGAACAGATGAAAGAGAGAGAACATATGTTCATAACCATCACATTATATGTACAAACTCTAGTGCCAATTAACACATCTTTATCTTTGTAAAGCAAAACTTAAAGTGAAGACTCTTTCAAAAGAATTTTTTTAATATGAAATATTCTTTTGATTTAATTTTTTTGTTTTTTATGTTTTTCTAAAAAATCTAAACATTTCTTTATTTGGTAAAAAATTTTCTAATAATTGATGTAGAAAAATAAAATATAAAATTATAAGTGTTAAAAAAACTTAAAAAAGAGAAGTTCATAAATAAAACATTAGTGGTTTAATTTAAAATAATTTAGATGATGTTAATTGAAAATTATATTTTTCATATTTTTTCAATAAGTTTAAAACAATAACAAATACCTCTTACATTTTATAAGCTAATAATATTACAATTAAAAAATATTAAACACGATTTTTTTAATATATCTTTATTTTAAACTAAAATATTAAATTAAATTTGATATATTTGTAACCCCGTGCATACACGAGCTTATGAGTAGTAGTAACTTATATCATAATGTTGATTGGCTTCAGCTCCTTGTGGTACATTTCAACAATCTTTGAATCACAATAATCACATCAATCAATTTTAGAAAACTCATAAACTAAATTACGTGAAAAATAAACCCAATGCATTTAAAGTGTTTGCCCTAAAAGTAATTTGGAATGCAAAGTTAAAGAACCAGGTCACTATAACCAGTTTTAATCACCTACATAACTTATATAATTTTCAATGACAGGCCATATCATCAAGAATCTTTGCAATCCTAAAACACGACTAACAAATATGTAAACAATAGGCTATATGATATCATGCAAACAACAGAGGAAAAAACATAACAGCAACACGATGCATCCTAATTAACCCTCACAATTAGGCTCCTATGCTTCTTTACTATCTCTATCACAACTTCACTGTAGGCAACCTCTTCTTTATCTCCAAAATCATTTAAATCAATTCTCATAAAACTCTCAATATCATCATCAAGCAGATCATTCCTCCCGAACAGAATTAGAGTACCATTCATGACATACCCTGATATAGGCGATCTCAGCAAAGGGATGTAACAAACACTTATCCTACAAGGAAGATCTTTAGTGTGCTTTTCTGTTGGAGATTAATCCAATTGATCTTTGACATATCAACAACAACCTATTATGAAAGGCTGCAACACCAGGAAGAACAAGAAAGAACAAGCCCAAAATACTACATGAAACCTGTATACATACGGGTTTGGGCCACAGGCCAACAAACCCAAAACCCTAGATAGTTTAGCCAGCAGTTATAAACGGTTTTATGGAAGAGGCACGACTGTTTTATTCAGAACCATCCAATGCTTTATTAGGCACCGTTTCATACACTATATATAGATTAGGAATTATGTAATTACATTCAACCTTATTCAATTATATTATCAAATTATTTAGGTTCAAACCCCTTTTGTTCTTGTTTTTTTATTATGATGATTTTCTTGATGTGTTGCTTGGTCATTCGATCCTAGAAACTCCATTCAAGACTTGCGCTACATTGTATCAGAGCCAAGAAGCAACACAACAATCGTGGTTCATTCATCAATCAAAATTCTTCACAACTGTGTTTCTTTTAAAGAAGACGCAATCAATAAAGCAGAAAGATATTGACCAAGATACTTGGTACAATTGCAAAAAATCCTTGAACTAGCAAGGATAGAAGGAAGAGGATGTGTGGCTTATAAGGGATGTTTATTACATCATTATATGGAACAACCATAGGCACCCACATCTATAAAGATGGAGGAAGACGACAGAGTCTTGAGACATATGATTGGACTTGTGCAAAGAGCACCAGATTTCCACAAAGGTGGAAGAAAGAAGACAAAGGTCTTAGTCCTAGGACTTGTGCGAGAATTGGATGTTCAAGAAAGATAAGCATATATAGAAGATTATGAAGACTGTAGAAAAATAAAAAATCTGCATACAATGGAATGATGAAAAGCACGAAGAATGAAAGAGCAAGAAGAACACAAAGTTTACTTAGATTAAGGGGGAATGTTGGAGATTAATCCAAATGATGTTTGACATATCAACAACAACCTGTTGTGAAAGGCTGCAACACCAGGAAGAACAAGAAAGAACAGGCCCAGAATACTACATGAAGCGTGTATACATACGGGTTTGGGCCGCAGGTCAACAAACCCAAAACCCTAGATAGTTTAGACAGCAATTATAAACGGTTATATGGAAGAGGCGCGATCGTTTTATTCAGAACTATCACAACGCTTCATTAGGCACCGTTTCATACACTATATATAGACTAGGAATTATGTAATTACATTCAACCTTATTCAATTATATTATCATATTATTAAGGTTCAAACCCCTTTTGTTCTTGTTCTTTTATTATGATGATGTTCTTGATGTGTTGCTTTGTCATTCAATCTTAGAAACTCCATTCAAGACCTGCACTACATTTTCCAGTTCCCAAAATAAGTACCTCATGTCAGTAACTTTTTCCCCGTTAAGAGAAACTCTCACCTTTTGATCTGGGTCTGTAATGGAAACATCTTGTAACAATGGCAAAGTGGTGATGGGTTGCATCACAAACCTAAACTTCAGAGCAGCATTCTTCATACACTGACATGCAATATCAAATTTTTTGAGATATAACTCCATATCCTCCTCTTCTTCTTTTGACCATTGATGTGATGTGGAATGTCGGTGTATTTTAACTAGATACGTTATAGGGCGAATTTAGGAAATTACCCTTAGGAAAAGGTAATAAGCCAAAGACGAATATAATTAAACACGTGAATGATCCAAGTTCGTTGTACACAAGGATCTTGTGAATTTGAGACGTTATGTATCAATTTGGACAATCGATTTGAATTGGTTTTCGGTTTTTAATCTAAAATTACTCCTACAATTTTTAAACCTAAGTGCATGAATCGTTCCCCGATATTTAATCTAAAAGACAATTATTTAAAATTCAAACTTTAAAACTATTTAAAATTTAAACTATTTAAAATCTATTAAAAATTCATCTATTTAATTAAAAATACTTTTACTCTTTTTTTAAAAATCTAATTAAACATTTCTTTTAAAACTATTTAAATTTATATTCTAATTTAATCTATTTAAAAATTAACTTTAACTTTTAAAGAACAAATCCATTTAATAACTATTTTTATTAAAATCTAAATTAATAGAAATCTAATTTATTTAAAAACTAATTTTTAATAACAATTTAAATTTCTAAAATTAATAATATATATATATATATATATATATATATATATTTAAGTTTTATAAAAGTATTAATTAAAATTTATTTAAATGAGAACTTGTATTTAATCTATTTAAAAATCTGACAGCCCACAAACCTACTATATTAATTACTATAACAATCTTATAACTAAAACAGATAGCTAGATCAAGTGGTAAACGCATTTGACTGTTATCGATGAGGTCATGGGTTCGAGTCCCAGTGTGGACACTTTTTTGTGAAAATTATTTACAATGAAAATGTAAGAGTGACAATCACAGGAGTGACTATCTGATTGTTATTTGGATTATCAAAATTAGTACAAATCAATTAATCAGTCCCCAAATGAATTCATTTTGGGAAACTGATTTTACTAGGGGTGAGCAAAAAAAACCGAAAAACCGAAACCGAACCGAAAAACCGAAAAAACCGAACCGAAAAAACCGACCGAATATAAAAACCGATGGTTCGGTTTTTACGTTTTCAAAAACCGAAAAGTTTCGGTTCGGTTTCGGTTTTCATCCAAAAACCGAACCGTAAAAACCGAACTGAACCGAACTATTTTATTTTATAAAAAATATATATATAATATAATTTAAATAAATAAGTAATATATCAAAATTATAAATTAATATTCGTTTTTTAGGGAAATAGGAGTAATATATTTATCTTCTTGTTTATACGCGTGTTTGATATATATTTTTGCTTACTTGACAATATATAATTACATATGTGACAATAATCGCCTGTATGCATGTTTACTTGCATGTGTGTTTATCTTAAAAATATGTGTGTAAGTATAGATTAGAAATTTGAGATAAATATTATTAGGCTTAGATTGAAAAAAAAACTCACGCAAAACAAGTTTTTTAATCTAAATCGGACGTACCCAAATATAAACGGTTTTAAAACCGAAAAACCGAACCGAAACCGAACGGTTTCGGTTTTTGATTTTTTAAAAACCGAATATGTCGGTTCGGTTTCGGTTTTAGCCAAAAACCGACCCAAACCGAACCGTGCACACCCCTAGATTTTACACAAGAAGAATAATGATGCAGATAAATCAAATAAGACTCTCAGACTAATATAATCTACTAGCCTATACTTACTCAGTATAAACTAACACATATCAACAAAACAATACGTTTAATAAGCAAAGTATGAAACAGATAAAAGCTCAAAAATCAGACATAACAGATGTATAAAATCAGATCAACCTCATAGATTCAACATACTATTAGCAAACACCAAGTCCTCATAAAACAAATCACTCTAATCACTTCTAAATAGCAACTTTTATACTCAAATTAATCCCAAACTCAGTGAGAGGCCATTTTAATCAGATAACAAAGGTTTAAACAGCTATAAAGAGGAACAATCAGCAATCCAATGTAAAACTAAGATTGAATAATAATTCTAGCAGTCTTAGAAAAAATTCCAAACCCTATGTTTCTATGAGCAGACCTATGAAATGTAAAAAATCAGTAAAATCCGTGAATCAAGCAAAAACTAAATCAATTAAAAATCTAAAAATCAGCATAAGCTAATATTCAAAACTTGACTCAAATCATTCTAAAAATATATTTAGTAGATTAAATTTAAGCAAGTTAAAACTTATAACAGATACAAATAAACAAGTGCAGACTCAATATTTAAAACAGTAATCTACTTCTAACAGACTATGATTCATAAAAAGAATATCATCAAATCAGATCTATATCAGTTTGAGAAAACGTTTACAACTCACTAAGGCAGATTCAACTAACAATCATCGTTAACATTAATTTAAGCAGATTCATAATCATATAAACTACTTAACTAAAAATTCAGAAATTAACTTTATAAATGTAAAATAAGCAACACCTTTATGGAGAAAACCTTTGGGAAGAAGGTAGGCGCTGAGCCTCCTTGTCTAAATTGAATCAACACCATTTGTCACCATTAATAGGTCTCACCATGACGTAACACCATCAAACCACATTATATTTTTTTATAAGCTTTTTCCAGTGGGAAATAACTTGATCCTAATATTATTTAAATATTCAACTTAAGCTATTATATTAGCTTAAATAAACACATCATCAGTTATTATTATTAAAATCAATATGGATGCAAAAACAGTAAATATAAAAGATTTAAATTAGAGACTCAAAAATTTAAATCTGAACTTTTCATTAATTTCAAAATAACATTACATTATCAAAAGAAGAAATACAAGCCTAGACTAATTTTAACATAATAATAGTAAATAAAAATTGGAATCCAAAAATTACATAAAAATGGGGGGTATTTATAGCAAACCCCCAAGGCTTGCTGGTGAGGTTGTTGAAGAAGAATATTCCATCTTGACCGTTGATATAGCATCTTCTCTTCGTTCCTTTTATCTTGCGGTTGATAATAACACACTAGCACACGGATTGCCAATTTGGCAATCAGGTGTGCTAGTTGTGCTTCTTTGAAGCTTAGTTGTCAACTTCTTATTGTAGGAGTGAAGGTGGGTGTGATGTTTCATCCAATCAGATGCAAGAAGGGGAGCCACGTTACACTGAGTATCCCATTTTCAAGGTCCGAAAAAGTTGGGAATTAATTCCCAACACGTGTGTTAACACGCGCTTGGAATCAAAAAGCCCAAATTTTGGTTAGTGAACTAGGGTTAGGGATGGATATGTTTCTGGTTTATTTGTGAGTGAGAGATAAAGATAGTGGAAACTTTGTTAATATCGAAAGGTAAGTGTGTGTGGGTGAGTAAATGGTTTGACCGAATGTGAGAAAAGTTAATAAATATAACTTTCCGTTTGATAACTGACCATGTTTTCATTTGACCTAATGGATCTTTAAAAACCAATATTAAATCATCCCATATTTATTAACTAGTGAAAAGCTTTGGGCTTGTAGCCCAAATAAGCAATCCGTCCCAAAATTAAGGTGTAATGGGCTTTTGGTTTTGGGCTAATGGGTTTAACAAGTTAACTTGTTTCCACAATTGGGCTTTTGGTCTCATTAACAAAATATGGGACCCACAAGGCCGAATTTACTTCATTAAGATTAAATCCACTAACAACGGACTTGATTTTGGCTTCCTTGATCTTTTCTTCAAAACCCATGTCGATTTTGCCGGTTTTCGTGAACTTCGGTACCTACACACATGAAACAACAAAAACACATATACAAAGCAATATTCATTGGTTTTATGCATTTATTGAATGTTTATAGATACAAATGATATGATTAATTTCACTCATATCAAACTCCCCCTTGCTAAGCAATTGTCGTGTCCTCATGTAATGATAGAATTAAACTACTAACTACACTATTATTCAACTCTTGAAACTTTATTTTACAAAGACATAATGTAATGCTTTCATTATTTGAAAAATAACTTTTAGGATCATAAAACTCAAAGAGATTCATCGACCTCGACTTTTCACTTTTCCATGCCAAGTTTAAAAACAAGATCATTGTCAATCATAAGCCCCAAAATTAAAACAACTCATACAAGTAATTTGTGTTAAACTCAATATCCTTTTATTCCTAATTGTATCTCTAGATTTTAAATGTCATTCACCCAAAGGCTCATTTGACTTATTTGATATTTATTAAACCAAAAATGAAGGCAAAAACGGTGTAAACTCAACACCCAAAACCTAACCTCGACTTCAAAAACCGTTGTCACTAAAGAAAGCCCACATCAAGGATAACTTAACACGATTTGAGGGATAAATCCCCGGACCCGAAATTTGGCTAATAGGTCTACTTAAAGAAACAATAAATCCTCCAAAGTCAATTATGACCTTATTAATGGAGTTAGCAACAATTACGTCATATCATCTTGTGGCTCTTTAAGATGTAATCGTGCTCCTTATTTATAATCCACACCCGAAGGCTCCTTGGAAAAAAAATAAGGGAATTGACATTCACCATCCCACCTTATGGCTTATGATGATGAAGCAATTTTATTAAACACGTCCCCATTCCATACACCCTAAGGCTCAAATGACAAGGTTAGTGCTACATGACTCCCACCCGACGGCTCATAGAGAACATGTTTTTATATATTCTTTTTATTAATACGATATGTATTGTAAGCCAAATTTTTGCATTCCCATGATCAAAAGTCCATGACGCTGACACTCTTAATGTGTTCTTACTTTAATTACAAGGGAAGAAAAAGAAGGAGTTACGTGTGACAATCCGTCAATTTATGGTCAATATTTTATTCTCAATATTTATTTGAAAATATTATTTTATGAACTCACTTATTTTTGGGAAGAAATTTGGATTTACGTCTTGAAGTAGCATCGACTACGTCTAAACCGGAGGATTCTACGTTACGTGCTTACGTTTACATACACCGTTTTGGTGACAGTCCGACTTTTCAGAAAATAAATTTATCCGTAAATATTATTTTGGAGTTTTAAATTTGTGTTGGTTCATAAACTCACAAATTTACGAGAAGAGACTAGGACTTACGATTTTATTTTAACGTCCTTTACGACTAAACCGGAAACCTTAGGATTACGTATTTACGTTTTCGAACTCCGTTTTTGATGAGACAATTTTTATTAGATTCGTTTTGTGTCGTTGATTCATAATATATAAAAACGTTTTTCGTAAAACGACCCGAGGGCACGTAAATCGAGGAAACTAGAATCGAGGAGTACCCGTAAATTAATGGGGATGAGACAAGTTTACACTTGCCCACCCCCATAACATATGGCTTCCAACACAAGCTCATAAGAGCTAAGTTGTCAAAAATTTACCAAGTGATGGACACTTGTCCACTTGGTTTATCAAAAACCACCAACACTTACAACTAGCTACCATAAACCACTTTTCTACATGCAAACAAGGAAAACACACACAATCTCTCTCTCTCTACCACCCATGTCCGTCCCATATCATCCAAAAACACCCAATTTGATCATCAATTCAACCATGAATCATGTGTTTAACTTGCACAAGATGAAAACCCTTTGAAGATATGAAGATTGGAGGTAATCTTAACATGTGAAAAAGAGTTTTCATGGAGGTCTTTGGAATGATTTTAAAGAAGGAGTTTAGGGCTGATTTCATGGAGGTGTTCATCCATTTGAAGGACTCAAGAAGTTTTCTTGCTAAATTTGAAGATTTGGTAACAAGGAACCAAGCCTTGTTCATCAAAATCTCATCTTTTCATCATCTTGGTGGTATAGAGATTATTTCTCCCTATCATCTTGTTATTTTGAATATGTAATCTTGTATTTCTTTCACTTATGTATATGTATATGATGATGAATGATGATTAAAAATATTGTGTGGGGATTTGGTATTGATAAACATGCTTAAAAAGATGAAAAACTATAAGAAACAAGGTTAAAATTTTGCTTAATTTAGATGGCTGTATAAAACAGTAAAGAGTCATATGGTAAACTGGTAAAATGACATTAATAGATTGATATACAGTAAGCTATGGGTCTTGTACACATGTGAGAGTTGGCCATGCAATGGAATCATTGTAATGAGTGAGATATGATCAAAACAAGTTTAAGATACAAATCTGAGTTCACTGTTTTGGACGATTTTTAGAAAATACTTAGAAGATGATTCAACAGTAGCTATAGAAAAGTTAAATGTAGCACATATCATGTAGTTTATGTGATAAAAATTTTAGCTTCTATCTCAATATAGAACTCTAGATATGGCAGTTTTGGTGAAAGTGAAGATAAAAATCAGATTTTGGAAATTAAAGAATAATACTATTATATAAGCACTCAAAATTTAATAGTATAAAATATAAATTAAAACCCACTAACTTATATGATACATTTATATAAATATGTACAATGGTAAATAAGTGGAAATTTTATAAAAATGATAACTTGTTAAGTTTTATAAGTTATAAAACTATAAACTTGATTTTTACGACTTTTTCGGCTATTACCATAATATTAACGTTTTTGTTAAATAAAACTTAGATGGTTGGACCCGTCTAATGTAAACTTTATAAAACTTATATACTGATATATAAACATGTATAACAAGTAAAAACCGATAAAACCCGAACTATAGGACATACGGACGTTAACGGACTAAATTAACGTTATTGGACTAATAATACAACAAAAAGGACTAAAACACTTATAAACTTATTATTGGGCTTAACCCATTTAGGCCCAACTTGTAAAGTATAGATACTGATAATATAAGTTTAACATGGATTAATACAAGTTAAAGAACTTATAATAAGCTTATTGGACTTAAAACGTGTAAATAGGTAAAACTAGTAAACTAGTATAAAAGTTATCGACATATAACACCAAAATGAGTAAACGAGAATATGTAAACCCACTTGATCATCATATATATATATAATCATCATATGTATACATAATTGTTATTTTTATAAAGTCATTGGACATGAGTCTAAGACCGAGTATTATTTGTCTAGGTTTCCGTGATTGAAGCACGTACCGTACGTCCGAATTGCCGATAACACGCCTTCCCACATCAACGTGAGTTCATAGCCTCGCACTCTTTTAAATGTTTTTATGAAGTGTTTTATAAACCCGCGAGGGAGATAACATGTTAGTTTTTATAAAATAGGACACCATTTTTCCCGATTGTTTGTTTATTGATTTGGACCCGAATGATTGTATGACCCGATTGTATGACCCGATAAATGATTAAAGGACCCGATAGATGAAATTAAATGGATTATTAAAGTTAGGTTATGTCACTAAAAGTCCCATTAGCATGAATTGTGAACTACCGGGATTTGGTAGACGCTTGTGCATATAATAGTACTATTTGGGGACGATCACCCCAGTTCGCGCCTTGACGGTTGATCCCCGTCGTGCCACATTGATTGGTAAGCGAATTTATGTATGAGAAGATTTCCATAGCGTGACCTTTGTGACGACACACTACTTTAGATGGGCAAATTTGGTATCGGGTTAGCTACCCGTTGTTGGTTTAGTAAGGTAACAATGTCATGCGGCTTATAATAATCCAAAACTAACGAAATACTACTAGACGCTCCGAAGTACGATGTATTGCCTGACTAGCAATACTGGGTCATACTATTGATATTATGTTTGAGTTTTGGTTTGCATAACCATATTCATATAACGGTTTTTATTTTTCATACAACGTCATAAGACGTATTGTATGGTGTTTTTAACGACAATGATTCGTATAATGGTTTTTAAGGCAAATGCCTATATTATGATTTTGATGATGATTTGTATAAAATGACTTTGGCTATTTTATGGCCTATCAAAATGATTTGTACAAAATGATTTTCAGTAATAATTTTATACTGATATTATATTGATGGATTTTATTAAACTCTATGAATTCACTCGGCGTTATCGCTGACCCTTTTCTTTTAACATGTTTTATCTCAGGTACTTGAAGGTAATTCTCGGGAAGACGACAAGAATTCATGGCCCGCACTTAAACAATATTTTCCATTCAAATACTTTGTAAAACTTTGTATGAAATAATATGACTTGGGACCGATGTAACTTTGATGTTTATGAATGGAAATGATTTATTATTAAACGACGCGATTTTTATGCGTTGTCTATGATGTGCGTAATGTGCTATCCCGTAACACCAACGAGTCTTCCGCTGTATTGAGTTGTATAAATTTGGGGGTGTTACAGTTTGGTACCAGAGCTCTCGTTATAGAGAACGAAAGATTTTTAAAACCAAGGTTTTGAATAAAACATTTCAAAATCTTTTAACTATAAACATTTTTCTAAAAATGTCTAAAAATCTTTTGACTATAACGGTGCCGAAGAATTCCCGAGTTACCGACAAGGCCAGACTGAGAAGTGTTATTTTAATATATATATATATAACTTGGATTATATATATATATACGTGATATAATATTATTACATGATTGTTTGATGATTATTTTGATTTTTATACGAGGTATTTATACGACGTAGATTGTCACAAGTAACCCTAAATTCCCTAGTAAATGAATCGAAGCTAATCTCGTAGGAATTCTAGCTATCCTAGATCTAAACCAAGTTGTGGATATTTATGATCCCAACAAATGGTTGATATTCGTAGAAATATAGATATTAGTTGATTGTGATATTGAAAAAGAATTGACGAGGTTAAATCTGATATCGATGCCATGACGATCTTTCCTTATAGAGTGGAGTTTGACAAAACGTTACCACCTAGAAAGATGTCATCTGATTCGTTGTCATCCAATTCTTAAATTGATATCGAAAGGGTGAATGTCGCACTTGAGGCTGTCATTGGAACCATTACCAAAAAGTCTCATGCCACTAATACCTTTCCGAGAAGTCTAGTTGAATGATCAAGTCATTTCATACTAGTAACTCATTTGATAATTATTATTGTAAGAGATATAGGATTGGAAATTAAGTGTTGTTCATATTGAACTATTATTGCCCTTTTAAGGTCTAAGAATAAAGATTGAAGGTATTGGATAATGAGGTATGATATCGAATTGAGTATAAAATTGGTTAAAACTTGAATAAAGTAAAATTTAACCCGTATGGAATATGAAATTGTTAAGAGGAAGTCGTTAAGTCCTGTGATTGAATTATAAGGTTTTAAATGATTGTAGGTTCGTGTTAAGGGTTGTTCCTAGGCCATTGTCCACTAACGAGGATGCCAGTGTCCAATAAATAAATTGAAGAAATCTTCTTCTGAATTGGGACCAATGGATCTTCTGGGACATGTGAAACACCTAATGACTCTTGTAGATTAGTATTCATTGAGGTATCTTTTAAAAATAATCCCTAACTTAACTGAGACGTCAGTTGGTAGGATGAGATATTGGAATGGTATGAAATAGTGACACATAATGTGTTACGGTACAATTTGACTTGTTTGTGATTAATGAAAAGACTACCTTTGATTGCTAAATTCTACATGTATCGATGATATCTATCTTTTCTTTCTTCATCCTAATATTCGCATTAGTGATGCAACCATTGAACAAGTACTCATCTCGATTTGAGTTACGTTGTGGATTATTCTTTTGAGTGCCATCGAGGTCATGAACCTCATGATTATTTGGCTAAGCTCATTTCCTATCGTATTGTAGTTAAGTTCTTGGTGAACAACTCTTCATCACTCTTTTGCAGATCACACATTGTTTTTATAAAGTTAAAACGGTATCCTTTGAGAAAATTTAATTTTCAACACAATAAGGATTATTCAAAGTGAGATTTATAAGTGATTGATATCAAAATGAAGTTGTTTATAAAACACCTTGGAAAACTTAACTGTTTTCATAACAAAGAAAATCTTTGTAAATTTATTTTTATTCTTATTTAAGAATTAAGCATGAAAATGTTTTTATAAATATGAGGATAAAATTTTGACGAACTGAGTATTGCATCGTTAATCTTGAAATTGTATATAGTTGCGCGCCTACATACAATTTGGAATGGACCATGTAAGGCTGATTAGTAGTCACCATAAAACTGATTAATAAACACTACATTTTCTCTAAAGATTGTGAAAGATTAAATTTTATGAGATCTGCAAGAAGTGAAAAATAGGGACATAGTGTTAGGGACACCTACATATGTGCCTGTAGCATCTATTCTTCTGAGTCGAATTTACTCATCAGTGGAAATTGTCTTATTTGACAATTGACAATTCTTTCTTGTCCAATTCTCCCGTAGTGAGATTCTTAGGAAAAGTATATGATTACCGAGTGTTGATACCCGACTGGATGTATTGACGTTCTTATCATTTCTTATGATTTGATTTCATTTGAACGATTTGGGTAACGATCCGAGGAGCTTTCGAATGCGTACTCAAATTATGAAAACATGTGATATATTCATATTCGTTAAATGTTTTCGTCTGTATCTGATTTGAAATTCTCTCGCGTAGATTATGCGTTGACCTTACTCTTTTAAGGTTAGTTATGTCTCCAGATATCCTTGAATTTGTGAAGGATTATGAATTATTGTTAGTTTTTTTGAGAAGTTCACATCTTATCGACGGCAATGAAACTGGAAAGTTGATAGTGCCAGTAGAATGAATTGATTGATTATGACATGACGACATTGTCTTAATTGATGGGAACTCGAGTAGAATTCCCCTAAAAGATAAGATGTTGATTATCAAAAGTGATCTAATTAATTCTTGATGGATGACCATATCCTGCATTTAGACATGAAATTATACCGTGAATGATTCTGAATTAGTCATAGATATTGTAATCTAGAAGAACCTAATATGAATTTATTAAAGATGTTTCCGTTATCTGAAACTTTAGGAGGTATTTATTGGTGAATTAACTAGACTTTTGCCATTAAGGCAAGATTGAATTTGGTATTGATTTTATTCTCGGTGCTGCACCTGTGGCTTGTGCACTGTATGTCAGCACCATCTGAATTAAAGGAATTACCGTACAACCGAGAGAGT
This sequence comes from Glebionis coronaria, assembly GCA_025667525.1. Taxonomy (NCBI): domain Eukaryota; kingdom Viridiplantae; phylum Streptophyta; class Magnoliopsida; order Asterales; family Asteraceae; genus Glebionis; species Glebionis coronaria. The sequence goes on from CM046875.1 coordinate 65,694,438, forward strand.
TGTCGGCGAAAGATTTTATTATACCAAGCCTGTCATCATGAAGAGCTATGGTGATATCATTCCTTATATTTATAGATTACTGTGAACTGAGTAAATTGACAATCGAAAACGATATCCATAACTCGGAATGGAAGATTTGTTCGATCATTTACAAGGTTCTAGTGTATGTTTTAAAGATTTGATCCACGGCATGGTTATCATCAACTTCGCATATGCGGAAAGGATTATGTATTCCAATCACTACATCCTATACTTGTAATGAACATTATGAGTTTCACGTGATGTCGATTGGAATTGACCGATGCACATGTAGTATTCATAAATTTGGTGAATCACGTGTGTAGGCTGTAATTTGATAACTTCATGCTTGTGATCATTAAGGATCATTTGTTTGTTTATAAGAATAGAAAGGAGTTAATAATTAGTTATAGACTGCCCCGAATTGGCCGAACAATTAAAAATTGTACCTTGAATATTTAACATAAGACTTAAGACTTAATCATTTACATGATTTAACCGTGTGATTAATGGATAATGGAATATAAATTGACTCTTCGAAAATTAAGAGCCCTTTTAAGACTTTGAGTTATACTAAAAAGAAAGTGCAAATATATTTTGACAAATGTTTTGACAAAGGATTTTTAAGGAATTATTCCCTTATACACAAACCATTTAACTAAACTTCTTTTTAGGGGTAAATGTTTGTGTATACCTCAAGATAACTTAAGAAGGATTGAGTAAAACCATTTATACCATAACCTGAAAACTTAAAACGACAATTTTTGCTTTTTAACTAAGAAAACTTTGACCAAAGTATAAACAAAGGTTTTTCGAACATTTACGAATCTTATTAAATATTTTCAATAAATCAACAAAAAAAAATTGTGTTAACTAAATTCAAATTTATTTTGAAACATTTAATATAATTGGTCGACCCAAGAAATTTAAAATTTTTACGTTTACGTTTCATAAAAATTTAATAATTATTATTTAATTAATTATAATAATTATCGACGCTTTAGACGTCGGATTGAGTAAAACGGATAAAAATGATAGTAAAGACGAAACTAAAACATAGAAGATATGAAAAAAAAAGAAAATTTTTTCTTTTTTTTGAATAAATACGGTTGTGATATTTATTTCATCAGGAAAGTGAACGTAATTACTGACGTATAATATAGAAAGAATATCTGAGTGAATTGTGGACATGATAATCACATCATCAGGAGAAAGTGAATATAGATACCGACACATTATGTAGAAAAGATAAAGAATCAATTAAGATGTATTTCTTGATAACGACGGTGCAAAATAAATTGCCGAACGATATAAAAATAGTTGATACTTGTAAAAAAGGATAATATAAATAATAAAAAGGAGATTCACGGCTAATACGAACCATTAGAATTGAGGAGCCGATGGCGTTAGATGTATAAAATGCCACGTATGGTTGCCTAAATATGGAGATTTTGAGATAGAGTTATGTTGGAATTTGTAAGTATAAGTATTCTATGTATGTCAATTATGACTAAAAGTATCTTTGTCTGAAGAAGTTGTACTGATGGCAATTATGAAGGCAGACATCGCCTCATACATTAGTAAACGTCTAGCTATTGCAAAGGTCATCATCTGAATTTGATTCGATTTGGGTCATCGTCGACAGACTGACCAAATCTACTAATATCATTCTCGTTAATGATAAATGCAAAAGAGTTATGTAAACATAGCGTGCCTGTATCGATCATCTATATCAAGATCCTCGCTTCGCATCGAATTTCTAAAGATTTGCTCAGAAATCATTGAGAACGAACCTTGATGAGAGTACTATGTACCACCCCAAATCGAAGGGACGAGGTAAAGTAACGATACAAAATACTATAAGCGATGTTCTACGTTTGAATGATTGACCTTTGGTAATAAACCATATAATCGTTTTCCTTTGAAGGATTATCATTGATAATCATCATATTAGGATTGAGATCGAATCTTGTTAGGATCTAAATATTAGAGCATCTGTAAGCAGGAGTTGAGATGAAGACATCCGACATACACCCACTGTGAGTTCGACATGTCTTTTAGGTTTAAGGTTTCCTATGATGGCGAACCTAACCTTACAAAATATTCGACCCGCGAGATCTGAAATGATTGTTGAAATTAGGATCTGATTATTGACTGCCGGTAGTGGGCAGGAAGTTATGTGAATATGAAATGTAGATCTTGAAGTGCCAGACGGGTAGCGAAGTTATGCCAAAAAAAATTTTAACCTTGAGGAAATGAATTAATGATCTGACAAATCATGGGATATAAGTCCCCGTTGTATGGGACCATTGAGATGATGTAAAAGTTGGGATTGAAAGGCATATAAGCTGGATCTACCCTAGGACTTCAAGAACTGCGTGAATTATGTTTCGTAAATCGAACTTGATGGAATATCTATCAAGTTAAAATCTGATAGTTTCTTAGTAATGTTTAGATCGGCAAAAAGTTGCATTCATCAAAAACCCGTGAACATCATGGATAGAGAAAGTAAGTCAACATTAAGCCTGATCTTATTCCCGTAGTTATGTTTGATAGAACTCGCGTATTGTAATGAATTGCACTTGTGAGAAAAGACCGAATGTGGAGGAAATACCCACATGGCTTTAACTCTATAAGAAGCGAGTGTAAGATGATCTTTGAGGACAAAGATCCTGTTTAGGGGTAAATGCTGTGACAATCCGTCAATTTATGGTCAATATTTTATTCTCAATATTTATTTGAAAATATTATTTTATGAACTCACTTATTTTTGGGAAGAAATTTGGATTTACGTCTTGAAGTAGCATCGACTACGTCTAAACCGGAGGATTCTACGTTACGTGCTTACGTTTACATACACCGTTTTGGTGACAGTCCGACATTTCAGAAAATAAATTTATCCGTAAATATTATTTTGGAGTTTTAAATTTGTGTTGGTTCATAAACTCACAAATTTACGAGAAGAGACTAGGACTTACGATTTTATTTTAACGTCCTTTACGACTAAACCGGAAACCTTAGGATTACGTATTTACGTTTTCGAACTCCGTTTTTGATGAGACAATTTTTATTAGATTCGTTTTGTGTCGTTGATTCATAATTTATAAAAACGTTTTTCGTAAAACGACCCGAGGGCACGTAAATCGAGGAAACTAGAATCGAGGAGTACCCTTAAATTAATGGGGGTGAGACAAGTTTACACTTGCCCACCCCCATAACATATGGCTTCCAACACAAGCTCATAAGAGCTAAGTTGTCAAAAATTTACCAAGTGATGGACACTTGTCCACTTGGTTTATCAAAAACCACCAACACTTACAACTAGCTACCATAAACCACTTTTCTACATGCAAACAAGGAAAACACACACAATCTCTCTCTCTCTACCACCCATGTCCGTCCCATATCATCCAAAAACACCCAATTTGATCATCAATTCAACCATGAATCATGTGTTTAACTTGCACAAGATGAAAACCCTTTGAAGATATGAAGATTGGAGGTGATCTTAACATGTGAAAAAGAGTTTTCATGGAGGTCTTTGGAATGATTTTAAAGAAGGAGTTTAGGGCTGATTTCATGGAGGTGTTCATCCATTTGAAGGACTCAAGAAGTTTTCTTGCTAAAGTTGAAGATTTGGTAACAAGGAACCAAGCCTTGTTCATCAAAATCTCATCTTTTCATCATCTTGGTGGTATAGAGATTATTTCTCCCTATCATCTTGTTATTTTGAATATGTAATCTTGTATTTCTTTCACTGATGTATATGTATATGATGATGAATGATGATTAAAAATATTGTGTGGGGATTTGGTGTTGATAAACATGCTTAAAAAGATGAAAAACTATAAGAAACAAGGTTAAAATCTTGCTTAATTTAGATGGCTGTATAAAACAGTAAAGAGTCATATGGTAAACTAGTAAAATGACATTAATAGATTGATATACAGTAAGCTATGGGTCTTGTACACATGTGAGAGTTGGCCATGCAATGGAATCATTGTAATGAGTGAGATATGATCAAAACAAGTTTAAGATACAAATCTGAGTTCACTGTTTTGGACGATTTTTAGAAAATACTTAGAAGATGATTCAACAGTAGCTATAGAAAAGTTAAATGTAGCACATATCATGTAGTTTATGTGATAAAAATTTTAGCTTCTATCTCAATATAGAACTCTAGATATGGCAGTTTTGGTGAAAGTGAAGATAAAAATCAGATTTTGGAAATTAAAGAATAATACTATTATATAAGCACTCAAAATTTAATAGTATAAAATATAAATTAAAACCCACTAACTTATATGATACATTTATATAAATATGTACAATGGTAAATAAGTGGAAATTTTATAAAAATGATAACTTGTTAAGTTTTATAAGTTATAAAACTATAAACTTGATTTTTACGACTTTTTCGGCTATTACCATAAAATTAACGTTTTTGTTAAATAAAACTTAGATGGTTGGACCCGTCTAATGTAAACTTTATAAAACTTATATACTGATATATAAACATGTATAACAAGTAAAAACCGATAAAACCCGAACTATAGGACATACGGACGTTAACGGACTAAATTAACGTTATTGGACTAATAATACAACAAAAATGGACTAAAACACTTATAAACTTATTATTGGGCTTAACCCATTTAGGCCCAACTTGTAAAGTATAGATACTGATAATATAAGTTTAACATGGATTAATACAAGTTAAAGAACTTATAATAAGCTTATTGGACTTAAAACGTGTAAATAGGTAAAACTAGTAAACTAGTACAAAAGTTATCGACATATAACACCAAAATGAGTAAACGAGAATATGTAAACCCACTTGATCATCATATATATATAATCATCATATGTATACATAATTGTTATTTTTATAAAGTCATTGGACATGAGTCTAAGACCGAGTATTATTTGTCTAGGTTTCCGTGATTGAAGCACGTACCGTACATCCGAATTGCCGATAACACGCCTTCCCACATCAACGTGAGTTCATAGCCTCGCACTCTTTTAAATGTTTTTATGAAGTGTTTTATAAACCCGCGAGGGAGATAACATGTTAGTTTTTATAAAATAGGACACCATTTGTCCCGATTGTTTGTTTATTGATTTGGACCCGAATGATTGTATGACCCGATTGTATGACCCGATAAATGATTAAAGGACCCGATAGATGAAATTAAATGGATTATTAAAGTTAGGTTATGTCACTAAAAGTCCCATTAGCATGAATTGTGAACTACCGGGATTTGGTAGACGCTTGTGCATATAATAGTACTATTTGGGGACGATCACCCCAGTTCGCGCCTTGACGGTTGATCCCCGTCGTGCCACATTGATTGGTAAGCGAATTTATGTATGAGAAGATTTCCATAGTGTGACCTTTGTGACGACACGCTACTTTAGATGGGAAAATTTGGTATCGGGTTAGCTACCCGTTGTTGGTTTAGTAAGGTAACAATGTCATGCGGCTTATAATAATCCAAAACTAACGAAATACTACTAGACGCTCCGAAGTACGATGTATTGCCTGACTAGCAATAATGGGTCATACTATTGATATTATGTTTGAGTTTTGGTTTGCATAACCATATTCATATAACGGTTTTTATTTTTCATACAACGTCATAAGACGTATTGTATGGTGTTTTTAACGACAATGATTCGTATAATGGTTTTTAAGGCAAATGCCTATATTATGATTTTGATGATGATTTGTATAAAATGACTTTGGTTATTTTATGGCCTATCAAAATGATTTGTACAAAATGATTTTCAGTAATAATTTTATATTGATATTATATTGATGGATTTTATTAAACTCTATGAATTCACTCGGCGTTATCGCTGACCCTTTTCTTTTAACATGTTTTATCTCAGGTACTTGAAGGTAATTCTCGGGAAGACGACAAGAATTCATGGCCCGCACTTAAACAATATTTTCTATTCAAATACTTTGTAAAACTTTGTATGAAATAATATGACTTGGGACCGATGTAACTTTGATGTTTATGAATGGAAATGATTTATTATTAAACGACGCGATTTTTATGCGTTGTCTATGATGTGCGTAATGTGCTATCCCGTAATGTGCTATCTCTTGTTCTCCATATTGTAAAATTTCAAAAATATGAAATTAATTGATACTTAGCCTATTAAATCAATGTTTTGGGTTTTCAAGTCATTTATAGGATCTTGCATCTTCTTAGACTTTTTCAAGTTTTAGAATTTGCGTTTTAAAGTTCCATTGGTAAACGACTTTCTAGGATCAATTATAGGAACTTGAGAAAAGTTCTCGTTCTTAAACCCGTATGAGTTAAGACTTTCGCGTTTTAAAGTTCCCTATATAAAAGCCTAACAAAACTTGATTTAAACACGTTAAGGAAAAAGCTAAGGTAAACACCGAGTCGAGTCAAAAACTATTTTTATTTTCACCAACTGAAAGCCTACAGTTGTGTCAAAAGCACTTGTTTTCTTTATTAAAACACAAAATAATCAGTAAAATTTTAATTTTTTTTATGAAAAACGAGAAAAACGATTACGTTTAGACACGACAAAAGCAATTGCATGCGATTATATCGCTTGACTCCCCCATTCTAAAACCAAACATTGTCTTTAATGTTTCCTAGCTCAAGAGTAACACCCCCTTGCTAAAACACGAAGAGTCTAATGCAAAAGTCCTAACATGGAAAGAGCACGAAAATCTATAAGCCGTTTATTAATTATGCTTCAAGATAGAACGTTAGTCGATAAAAATCAAAGGACAGAGAGTGTGCCCCTTTTGACAATCAAAGTATGGAAAATCAAGTGGACCGGCAAAAACCGAACACGAGAGTCTTCAATGATAAGGGTCATACCTAAGATTCACAACACAACAAAATACGAGCACGAGCTTGAAAGATCAAGCCTTATTAGTGTTAGAAAATAGATTGAAGATAGAATGTATGGGACTCCCCCACAAGGCACCTCGTTTTTGTTAACTGAGTCATGAGCTCGACTCGATCCCCACATTCATTGGTCCTTAGGGAAAGTGGTGAAAACCGGCATAATGGAATAAAATCCATAATAAAGCACGATGCCGGGGTCAAAGATTACATCCTCGTTGTCGGATGACAAACGAAAGGATAAAACTTTACATAAATCTCCAAAAAGAGATGGTGGTCACAAATCATGAAATGAATATAGCATGCTCCCCGAGATAAACTCGCACCAAGATGATCAAAAAGTCATTCATTATTGCATCAGTGAAAGGTAGATATTTCCCTAAATCAACGATTCCGGGGTCGAATACCTCGTCCTCAGGAGAGAAAGGAATAGACAACACGGTGTCGTCCCCCTATGCTAATCTAAAATCATATAAAGCACATGGTAATGGTGGGATAAAAGTCCCAACAATAGTGGTATCAACTTGCATGACTTTGTTGACCTTATCAATCTTATGAATGTGAACAAATGGGTCATGGTACTCAAAACGAGTCGCATGAAAAACCCGCACATGAAGATCAAAGCGAGTGGGAAGGAGATTTGGAGTAAAGGTAATTTCTCCCTCCGGATCAACATTATCATCATCATAAATCGGGTGATCAAACCAAGGATTTTCATCACCGTCATTAGACTCTTCCTCAAATTCTAAAGGAATGTCTATGTAAAGAAACTCATCAACCTCCTTAAAGAAAATTTCATCATTACAAAGGTTGTGAGATGTAAGAAGTATGATGCTCTCAAAATCCTCTTAAAACAATGGATTATTGTTCATTGAAGCTTCAAATAGAGGATTTGAGTAAGTCACAAAAGTGTCATCAATCTTGTCATCACAAGAAATATCCGACAAAGTATCAAGTGTGTCACACTCGGATATAAGATCATCATTCTAATTAGAAGGAAGTTCATCGGAGAACTCCTCGAGAATGGTAGGTAAAACATGAGAATCACGCTCGATCTCGAGATCAAAAACGTCTTCACTTCCCCGTGGAAGTGGATCAATAAGAGCAACAAGTTCACCGATGAACTCATCCAACGAATAGTCACTAACCTCACTCGGTGTGAAGTTAGGAATGAAAGGATCCATTTTCAAAGATTGTTCAATTAAAGCAATATCTCACTCGGGATCGAAATTCTCACAATTAAACTCACTAGCATCAAATGGTGCACTAAGGTAATCATCAATTTCCTTATCGATCTTAGAAGTATCATCATCCTCGAGGGGAGTGAGTGGAGATGAGGTAATATTACAACACGTTTCAACGAAACAAACATCTTTCTTTGAAATTAACTTTTTTTCTTCACGAAATGAGGGTTACATAGTTGGCCAAACACCCTTGTAAAAGAGAGATTGCTTGTTTGCATTACTTTCAATAGTTTTAACAAATTTTACACTTTCCACTTTCTTAGAAACAAATTTTGGAAGTTTTTCTGGTTTGAAAACAATATCCTTATCCCCATAAAACAATTTTATCTCCTCTTTCCTTATATCAACTTGAACTTGAGTCGTGCACAAAAATGGTCGTCCTAAAATTATAGGCACACGAGGATTGGTCTCATAATCAACGATTGCAAAATCGGCTAGGTACAAGAACTTCCCCACTTTAACAATGATATTTTCCGCTATACCAACCGGATGGGCGGTGGTACTATTAGCAAGCTCAATTATCATTCGAGTGGGATTAAGTGGGGCATAGTCAAGAGTCTTCCAAATGGCTAAGGGCATTAAATTAATGCTAGCTTCTAGATCAGCTAGAGCTTTGCATTCCCCAAGCTTATTGAAAACACAAGGTATCAAGAATTGACCCGGATCTCCATATTTCTCGGGATAGAAATCAAAGAAAACCGAGGAACTAATCATATTTAAAGTAGCCTTGGTAACATCAAGAAAGGTCTCTTTAGGTGGAGGATCAAACTCAATCGCATCTTCTAAATTATCATAATCATTATAATCGGTGATGCCTTAAGCTCTCCCTTCGGGTTTGGAATGGTATTGCTAGGTAAGCAACCCGATGAAGAGGATGGTTTGGACATAAATCCCTCAAACATCGAAAGCAATTTGTTCTCAAACTTAGCTAGATTTCCCTCCGTAGGTTTTGACTTTGCTCCAAACTTTGTTGCATACGGTTTTGGTTAAGCTCAATCTTGTTATTTTGCCCTTTGATCGTGTTTTGAAACTCATTTTTCAAAGTATTAATTTGCCCTTGAAAATTGTTTTGAAAAGCTTTCAAATTTGCTTCATTCGTTTTATTGTAGCTTGACAAATCATTTTGGTTATTGTGAAAACCTTGATTGTTTTGATTAGCATGAAATCCATTTCCTTGATTAAAATTCCCTTGGTTACCACGGTTAAAATTATTCCCATTATTTCCATTGTTGTACCTATTTTGAACCGGTGGAAAACCCGGTGAAGCAACATGATTTTGACGAGGAGCTTGGCCGTTAGGGCCATAAGTTCCCGTCACGGCAAAAGCACTAGCTTGATCAAACCACGTGGTTGAACAAGCATAATTCGGATGTGCTCCACCACATGATACACAAAAATTCTCAACCATATTAATCGTTCCATGAGGATTCTTCCTAATCTCATTCAACAATGTAGCAAATCCATTATCGATCTTAGAGTCCAATCTAGCAATCTCGGTATTAGATGAATTCATATTGGAAAAAACCGGTGTGTTTCGTGAATATTGCACTCAAGACTTATTCTCAGTTATACCCCACGCGTCTCTCGGAGTTTTTCTTAAAAGATTACCACCCGAAGCGGCATTTAAAGAATCTTGTTCAACCATATTAAGTCCATTATAAAAAGTATTGATTTGGTGTAATTCCGAGAAACCGTGGTGTGGACATTGTCTTAACAAATCTTTAAACCTTTCCCAAGCATCTCCAAACGATTCATGCACTTTTTGTTCAAACCTAGTGATCTCATTCTTAAAGTGGGTTGTTTTAGATGGTGGAAAGAAATAATTCATGAACTTAGACACTAAATCATCCCATGTCAAAATCGAACCCTATGGTTCTTTCTCATACCAACGTTTAGCATTCCCCATACCAACGTTTAGCATTCCCCTCGAGCGAGTACGGAAAAAGCATGAGCTTAATCGCGTCATTCGGCACATCTCTAAACTTGAGAGTTGAGGTAATACGAAGAAAATTCCGAATGTGAGAGTGCGGGTTATCGGTCTCATTGCCATGAAATTGGTCGGCACGAATGAATGATAGAAGTCCCGTCTTAATCTCATAATGATCCGCCAAAATAGCCGGCACAACGATTGCTTCCCCATACCCTTCGGTGGGTGCACGGAGCAATTTCTCCATTTTTCGGTTATCGGCCATCTCTACAACAATAGGTGGAAACTCGGGTTCCACTATTCGTTGTTGACGATTTCTATTTCTACGAGGAATGTTATCAAGCCTATCGTGATTAATCAAAATTCGAGTAGATCGTAACTGCATAAACCAAAATGACGAGAATTTTAGAGGGTTGAAGAAAAGAATTTAGATAAGAAGAAGATTATTTTTGGTATTTTTATTTGGTATTGCTCAATTAAAAAGATTGATAAAAGCAAGGAATAAGGATAATTACTATGGAAGTAATCTACCCTCGATCGACTTTGAAACGATAGGTGAAAACCTAAACGTCTCGAGGTTCAATAAGTAAACTACAAAAATAAGATATAATACTACTTGAGTCGGCAAACCAATAATCGATCGTCTCTCTCAATATACGCACAAGCAAGCGGGGAAACAAGGTGGCACAAAGCACTTAAAAACCTTTTTCCTTAGATGGCCTTTTATAGCTCGTCGCCTTATACCCACCTTATAGTTTGTATAAATCAAGTTCAAACTTTTTATTAGTATTTATCTATTTTGCCTTTTTTTTCTTTCATTTTGGATTTGAATACAATAGCTAGGTGATGAAATCCCAACTAAGGTCTTATTTGGAAATAGGTAATTTTATTGTTTTACGTAATATAATACAGTAATCACAAAAAATACGAAAAACGATACATACTATAATAATAGAAAAATAACAAAACTTTCCGAGGACAGAAAGGGTCTTCAAATCAACGATCAACAAATCTCCACAAGACGAATCGTACACTAGATCCCCGGCGGCGGCGCCAAATTTTTTGATGTGTTGTGGAATATCTATGTATTTTAACTAGATACGTTATAGGGCGAATTTAGGAAATTACCCTTAGGAAAAGGTAATAAGCCATAAATAAGCCAAAGACGAATATAATTAAACACATGAATGATCCAAGTTCGTTGTACACGAGGATCTTGTGAATTTGAGACGTTTTGTATCAATTTGGACAATCGATTTGAATTGGTTTTCAGTTTTTAATCTAAAATTACTCCTATAATTTTTAAACCTAAGTGCATGAATCGTTCCCCGATATTTAATCTAAAAGACAATTATTTAAAATTCAAACTTTAAAACTATTTAAAATTTAAACTATTTAAAATCTATTAAAAATTTATCTATTTATTAAAAATACTTTTACTCTTTTTTTAAAAATCTAATTAAACATTTCTTTTAAAACTATTTAAAATTATATTCTAATTTAATATATTTCAAATTTAACTTTAACTTTTTAATGAACAAATCTATTTAATAACTATTTTTATTAAAATCTAAATAATAGAAATCTAATATATTTAAAAACTAATTTTTAATAACAATTTAAATTTCTAAAATTAATAATAATAATATATATATATATATATATATATATATATATAATATATATATATATATATATATATATATATATATATATACATATATATATATATATATATATATATATATATATATATATATATATATATATATATATATATATATATATATATATATATATATATATATATATATATATATATATATATATATATATATATATATATATATATATATATATATATATATATATATATATATATATATATATATATATATATATATATATATATATATATATATATATATATATATATATATATATATATATATATATATATATATATATATATATATATATATATATATATATATATATATATATATATATATATATATATATATATATATATATATATATATATATATATATATATATATATATATATATTATTTTTTTTAACTTTATAAAAGTAAATTTTATAAAACTATTAATTAAAATTTATTTAAATGAGAACTTATATTTAATCTATTTAAAAATCTGACAGCCCACAAACCTACTATATTAAATACTATAACAATCTTATAACTAAAATGCATAGCTAGATCAAGTGGTAAACGCGTTTGATTGTTATCCATGAGGTCATGGGTTCGAGTCCCATTGTGGACACTTTTTTGTGAAAATTATTTTTAAAATGAAAATGTAAGGGTGACAATCACAGGAGTGACTATCTGATTGTTATTTGGATAATGAAAAGTAGTACAATCAATTAATCAGTCCCCAAATGAATTCATTTTGGGAAACTGATTTTACACAAGAAGAATAATGATGCAGATAAATCAAATAAGACTCTCAGACTAATATAATCTACTAGCCTATACTTACTCAGTATAAACTAACACATATCAGCAAAACAATACGTTTATATGCAAAGTATGAAACAGATAAAAGCTCAAAAATCAGACATAATAGATGTATAAACTCAGATCAACCTCACAGATTCAGCATACTATTAGCAAACACTAAGTCCTCATAAAACAAATCACTCTAATCAATTCTAAATTGCAACTTTTATACTAAAATTAATCCCAAACTCAGTGAGATGCCATTTTAATCAGATAACAAAGGTTTAAACAACTATAAATAGGAACAATCAGCAATCCAATGTAAACTGAGATTGAATCATAATTCTAGCAGTCTTAGAACAAATTGCAAACCCTATGTTTCTATGAGCAGACCTATGAAATGTAAAAAATCAGTAAAATCCGTGAATCAAGCAAAAACTAAATCAATTAAAAATCTAAAAATCAGCATAAGCTAATATTCAAATCTTGACTCAAATCATTCTAAAATATATTTAGCATATTAAATTTAAGCAAGTTAAAACTTATAACAGATACAAATAAACAAGTGCAAACTCAATATTTAAAGCAGTAATCTACTTCTAACAGACTATGATTCATAAAAAGAATATCACCAAATCGGATCTATATCAGTTTGAGCAAACGTTTACAACTCACTAAGGCAGATTCAACTAACAATCATCGTTAACATTAATTTAAGCAGATTCATAATCATATAAACTACTTAACTAAAAATTCAGAAATTAACTTTATAAATGTAAAATAAGCAACACCTTTATGGAGAAAACCTTTGGGAAGAAGGTAGGAGCTGAGCCTCCTTGTCTAAACTGAATCAACACCATTCGTAACCATTAATAGGTCTCACCATGACGTAACACCATCAAACCACATTATATTTTTTTATAAGCTTTTTCCAGTGGGAAAGAACTTGATCCTAATATTATTTAAATATTCAACTTAAGCTATTAATTTAGCTTGATTAAACACATCATCATTTATTATTATTAAAATCAATTAGGATGCAAAAACAGTAAATATAAAAGATTTAGATTAGAGACTCAAAAGTTTAAATCTGAACTTTTCATTAATTTCAAAATAACATTACATTATCAAAAGAAGAAATACAAACATAGACTAATTTTAACATAATAACAGTAAATAAAAATTGGAATCCAAAAATTAGATAATAAATGAGGGTTTTTATAGCCAACCCCCAAGGCTTGCTGGTGAGGTTGTTGAAGAAGAATATTCCTTCTTGACCGTTGATATAGCATCTTCTCTTGGTTCCTTTGATCTTACGGCTGATAGTAGCACACTAGCACACAGATTGCCAACTTGGCAATCAGGTGTGCTAGTTGTGCTTCTTTGAAGCTGAGTTGTCAACTTCTTATTGGAGTAGTGAAGGTGGGTGAGCTATTTCATCCAATCAAATGCAAGAAGGGGGGCTACGTCACACTGAGTATCCCATCTTCAAGGTCCAAAAAAGTTGGGAATTAATTCCCAATGCGTGTGTTAACACGCGCTTGGAATCAAAAACCCACAATTTTTCTTAGTGAACTAGGGTTAGGAATGGATATGTTTCTGGTTTATTTGTGAGGTGAAAAAGAAAGATAGTGGAAACTTTGTTAATATCGAAAGGTAAGTGTGTGTGGGTGAGTAAATGGTTTGACCGAATGTGAGAAAAGTTAATAAATATAACTTCCTGTTTGATAACTGACCATGTTTTCATTTGACCTAATGGATCTTTAAAAACCCATATTAAATCGTCCCATGTTTATTAACTAGTGAAAAGCTTTGGGCTTGTAGCCCAAATAAGCAATCCGACCCAAAATTAAGGTGTAATGGGCTTTTAGTTTTGGGCTAATGGGTTTAACAAGTTAACTTGTTTCCACAATTAGGCTTTTGGTCTCATTAACAAAATGTGGGACCCACAAGGCCCAATTTACTTGATTAAGATTAAATCCACTAAAAAGGACTTGATTTTGGCTTCCTTGATCTTTTCTTCAAAACCTGTGTCGATTTTGCCTATTTTCGTGAACTTCGGTACCTACACACATGAAACAACAAAAACACATATACAAAGCAATATTCATTGGTTTTATGCATTTATTGAATGTTTATAGATATAAATGATATGAGTAATTTCACTCATATCAACAATTTGAATTAACATATAATTCCTTGTTAGGAAAAACTAAGAAAAAATTTCAAGAATCGTCCTTATTGTTTACCCAGAATATCAAGTTTCGTCCCTAACTCAAAATAACTCAATGTGTGGAAACCTTGGTTTCCTAGATCTTTTAGCTACTAGGAATGCATCATGTTCATATGATTAGATAATTAAAGCGGAATTAGTACACAACACATTAACAAGGTGTTTAGGCACAAAACACATGAATTACTCTAATGGATTGTTCATTATATTAATAACAAACAATCACTAGGTGTGTATACATTGAATCCCACACCTAGTCGACACACGCTTTAGGTTTACATCTTGTATGAAAGTTATAAATAAACCTAATACCCTTGGTTCCTTTTATAGTGTAAGGATTAGGGTTTACAAGAGATAATATCAAATAAACATGCATATCTTCTATTTAAATAAACTAATACAGAATATATTCTGCATACTTATCTAAATAGAAGCTTCCAACAACTTTGTCAATGTTTCTGTCAAAGCTTGGATTGCATGTGACAATGCTTGGATTGCACTTGACAATGCTTGTCAATGTTGACTTCTGTCAACGCCTAATTTGCTCTTGACAATGCCTGGATTACACTTGTCATCGCTTAGACAAATGCCTTCATGTTTTCTTCGTTTTTGAGTTTCTGCCACATCAACTTTTTGACCCAATAATCGTCCCCTAGTTGATGTCGGCAAAACTCTTTGTGTATCTCTTGTAAGTTGTACATGATCTTCAAATTGCTTCCCCTCAAGTGTAGCATGTATGTCTTCCCCTTTTTGTCACATCAACAGGCAAGTAAACAATGTATGCAATCTTGAAGATTCTCCAAACGTTGGCTCTGTGTAATGATTTTGAAGAAAAATAAATAAAGTAATCTTGATGTAGAAGTAGAGTAATGATGAGACGGCTTTTATACATGGTCTCATCGTTCTTTTTGGACTTAAAATGCATTAAATATCATCAAAATACCCAAATATATGCTTGTGTTTGTTGCTTGTGTATCTTAGGTACGGATACTGAGAAAATGACAAAAGATCACAAGAATCACGCAAAAACGAACACAGGAAACGAAGCCGCACGATGAACCAAGCCCTAGTGAGGAATCTTCCAAAGAAAACCCTAGAAGATTTGAAGAATATTGAAGAATGGTCCTCCAAGTTTGAAGAATTGACACTTTATACCCTTGTATCTTCATAATTAGAAGTTTGGTCCCTAAAGTTTGTCAAAATTACAAAAAGGACCCTTAACTTTGAAGAATTGGCAAATTTAGTCCCTCAACAAATCTAAATTGTCAATAATGGTCCTTCAAGAAGTCAACAAACAAGTCAAAGCCTTGAAGTTTGAAGAAATGTCAAAAACAGTCCTTGGAATATGAAGAAATTGCATGTTTAGTCCTTTAAACAAGTTTTAAAACTTGTTGTGCCAAATTTGACAACTTTGCCAAAGTTGTCACATGCATTTTGGGCGTTGATAAAGTATTAATACAAAGGGACAAGAGAGAAGGAGTTCAAGGGGTGTTTCTGCCAGACAACAAAACCTATCCCACTGATAGGTGTGTAAACATCCATCTTTTCTACCACTTAATTACAATAATAACCGGACCAAAACGTGTATTTTATGTCTTTTATGTCGGAATTATGCGTGGTTTGTGTTTTTGTTGTAATTTAGGACGAAATTGTGAAAAGTGGAGAAAACACGAGAATTCACGGGCATTCACGGCTTTTATTGAAGAAAAAGATGAAAGACGAAGTCGAGAAATCAAGAGTGGAAAAAGAACGGAAGTCCAAGACCAATTCTGAAAATTTATCGAAGAAAAAGTCAAAAGACGGAAGTTTATCAAAAGTCGAGAAACTCAAGTCTATTTTATTGAAGAAATTAAAGACAAGTTCAAAAGATATCCCGAGCCACAAGTCCTTAAAATCCAAACTTAAAAGAAAGATTAGAAGAAAGGGACTAATGACGCAATTAATGAAGATTAAATGAAGGAAGGGATTAATCTTGCAATTAACAAGAAATGAAGGAGGGGAGGAAGCTTCCTAATCCTCCCCTATATATAGTTAGGATTGTTAAGCATTTGTTTTTGTTGGCTAACTTGACAAATTAGCTCTTCCATTTTTAATTACCTTGCACCTTTATTTACTTGTCCAATTTAATTACCTTGTCTTGCACTTAATTACCATTTAATTCAAGTAAGTTTTCCTTTTTAATTATTGTCAAGTTTTATCTTTATCTTGTTAATCTCATTCTTCCTTTCTTTATCTTTGTGTTGATTTGTTTATGTTCATGATCTTTATTTTTGTTGATTTATTTAAGTGGGTTTTGATTGATTTGATTAAGTTTTGTTAGTTTTATTGTTTTGGATTGATTGTTGATGCTTTATATTTGTTTATTTATTTGTTTGGTTTAATCTTTTTGTTGATTTGGTTAAGTTTTTAATTAACTCGTACCTTTTTAATCCTCCTTGTTCTTCGTTTTATGATTACTGATTTTTCCCAGGAACGAGCCCAGAAATATTCCGCATAGAGGTTTTGAGAGATTGCTTATTCGGAACTTTATTCCGCATAGGGGTTTTGAGAATTGCTATTCGGAACATTTATTCCGCATAGGGGTTTTTTAAGAATTGCTATTCGTAACATTCTGGATATTCCGAATAGGGTATATATTCCGAATAGGACCCAACTTTCCGAATAGAACTTTATTCCGAATAGGGAAATCTTTCCGAATAGACCAAATTATTCCGAATAGGGTTAACTTTCCGCATAGGACTGGTATTCCGAACAGGCCCTTTTTCCGAATAGACTGGACTTTTCGAATAGGCATCTTCTTCCGAGTAGGGCATTATTCCGAATAGGGACACATATTCCGAATTGCCTTTTATTCCGAATAGGAGTTTATTCCGGATAGGGAAATCTTAGTTTTTAGTTTTCTGCCTTTAAGTTTTCTTTTTCCCGCCTTTTTCCTTAATCGCACTTTAAGTTTATTTTGCCTTAGTTTAAGTTTTAGTTTTAGTTGCGTTTTAAGATTGCCCTAGTTAGATTTAAGTTTGCGTTATTTACTTTATTGCCCTTTAATTCTAGTCTTGCTTTTAAATACTTGAACTTTATTTAAATTAGACTTAGATTTATTTTAATTGCACCTTTACTTTAATTGTTTTGCACCTTTTAATTTTCAAAACTACAACGACACATCTTTATTCCACCAAAGTTCAACTGAGTCACACATAAAACAATAAAGTTGTTCAATTCGATTAGATCGGAACACAACGAATATTTTTAACCTGAGTAAAATCGAGTTATCAAATGGCGCCGCTGCCGGCTCTTTTCGTAAAGATCAACAGTTTTTTGTGAGAGACACGTTGCTTTTTGGGATCCGTTCACTTGTGAGCGTTATTTTTCTTGCATAAAAATTTCAAAAATCATAAAAAATTAAAAACAATTCATAAAAACCATAAAAATTAAAAATTTCAAAAGTCCAAAAAGATTTTATCTTTATTGTGTATATATATTGTCTTTGTGTTTGGTTTTGTTTTCTTTTGCATTTTCAGGTGTATGCGTACTAGATCTTCTAATTATCAAGAGCCCGAGCCTCAAGAAGATTTAGATATGGCAGGTGTTAACAACAATAATCAACTACCGCACCTCAATAATAATAATAATAACAACAATGCTCCTCCACAGCCCGATCTTCGGACCATGGAGGAACTTTGTCAACCAACAATGTTTGGACGAGGAGGACCGATTGCACCAATGCAAATCAACGCTCCTGAGTTTTCGTTGAAGCACCACATGATTCAGCAAGTGCAAACAAACCCATTTAGAGGATTGCCTGATGATGATGCCAACAAACACCTCGACAAGTTCATTACAATCACCCAGAGCATGAAGTTGGCTGGTGCCACTATGGATGAGCTTCGCCTACAACTCTTTCCACACACTTTATTACATCATGCCGAGAAATGGTTTGATCGTCTCCCGAAGAATTCTATTCGCACTTGGGATGACATGACTCAACGCTTTTTGTCGCGCTACTTTCCACCATCCATGGTCACAAGCCTTCGCAATCAGATCAGAGGTTTCACGCAAGATCCCGATGAATCTCTTTTTGATGCATGGGAGAGATATAATGTCTTGATCGACCGTTGTCCAAACCACAACATGCTTCCGGTCACCTTGATCGATACTTTCTACAACGGATTGACTTTTCGAGATCGTGATACGATCAATGCAGCCGCCGGCGGCACATTCATGAAAAGGAGACCCGAGGAGTGTAGAGAGTTAATTGAAAACATGACTACTCATCATAAGAACTGGGATTCCTCTGCTTCTTCTAGAAACAACACGAGAGTCAATGTTTCTTCTACCTCAGCAAACCCTGAGATGACCGAACTCACCCGCATGATGGCCGAAATGAGCAAAAGTATTACGCTTCTCGCTTCAACCCACCAACAACAACAAGTTAAAGCGGTTGCTAATCCTTGTGAAACATGTGGCGGTCCTCACTCATACACCGATTGTCCTTCTACACAAGGAAATCCGGAAAATGTGTATGCAGCTTACGGTAATTATTCACCGGAAAACTACCAAGCTAGACAACAAGGGGATAGAAATCTGCTGAGCTACCGTTCCAACAATTACCTTTCACCCGGTTTTTCTCCTCAAAACCAAATTCCCGCCAACAACTACACTAGAAGCAACCAAATCCCACCTCGTGCTTCTAACCCTTATCAACCACCCACCCAACAACACCCACCCATTAATCCCGATGTTGACACAATCATGAGAACTCAAGGTGAGCAAATCAAGAATCTGCAGAGCCAAATAATTAATTTGAAAGGAGATATCTTGAAGCAAGGCAATGACATCAGAACTGAGGTTCGTGATAATCTTCAATCCTCTTTCATCACTCAAACAACTGAATTAAAGAATCTGTTGGCTAGTTTCTTGCCTGAAGCTCAACCTTCTTCTTCTTCGGGTTCTCTACCTTCCAATACCGTCACCAATCCGCGAGCTAATGTGAGTGCTATAACTACGCGTAGTGGAACTACCATTGTCACTCCATCTACCCCACCACCTTCATCTACACCTCCTCCACCACCATGTCTCCCTACTCCTCCTACACCTAGTAATAGTGCACCATTACCGTCTCCGCCTCGTCATGACGATGTATCTCGGAAAAACCCGTCAACATCAAAACCGGCACCACCTACACCTTCACCTAACCCTTATCAACCTAGAATCCCATACCCTTCTCGTATAGGCAAGACCAATGATCTAACAAAGGAGGACTCGCAAATAACGAAATATATCGGTATGATTTCTCAAATGGGATTCAGCATTAGTTTTCTTGAAGCACTTGTCCACATGCCCAAATTTGCTAAAGCATTTAAGGACTTGCTTCACAAAAAGGAGAAGCTGATTGAACTCACCAACACACGCTTAAATGAAAACTGCTCCGCAGTTATTCTTAAAGAACTTCCGGAAAAACTAGGAGATCCCGGTCGTTTTGTGTTGCCCTGCGTGTTCAACAAAACTGAAGAATTTACTGCCCTTGCCGATCTCGGGGCTAGTATTAATCTTATGCCACTGAGTGTTTGGAAAACACTATCTTTACCCGACCTCATTCCAACAAAGATGACTCTTGAACTTGCAAATCGCACTCTCGCTTACCCCGTCGGTATAGCCGAAGACGTGTTTATTAAAGTTGGCGCATTTACTTTCCCGGTCGATTTTGTCGTAGTTGATTATGAAATGGACCCTCGTATTCCTTTAATACTTGGTCGGCCATTCTTGAGATCCGGTCGTGCTTTAGTGGATGTAGCCGAAGGTGAGTTAATCTTAAGAGTCGGGAAAGATTCACAAGTTTTTACAATGGGGCAGCTTTCAAACAAATCCTTTGGAGGCCGAGAATCAGTGAATATGATAAATGTGCTCGATGACTTTACCGTCTATGACAATCCTCTATTCAAGTCTTCCACTGATAATCCACTCTTTGAAGATAATGTGGATGATTCTCTCCCTACTTTGGACGCTTCTCCCATTTTTGATTCTCCACCGGTCTTTGATGCTTATGAAGATGATAATTCTAGCTCAGATTCGGATGATTTTGATTGTACTTCTGAGTATCCCGAGCTGCCTACATATGATGATTTTGATGAGGCCGATACTCTCTCGAGCGATTCTTCACATGATGAAGATCCTCCGCCATCACTCGATCCTACTTTGGACGATTACTCATTCGAGGAAGATTTCTCTGAATTTCTTAACACATACTTCCCTCATGAGAGTGATGCACCTCCTTTGGACTTTGAAGATTATCGTCTTGATCCTACTTTGGATTTGAAGAGCATTTTGTCCAAGGAGAAGAAACCGGTTGACACCGAAATCCGTTGCACTTATGATTTGACACCTCTTTGTCCCACTTCTGAGGACGAGGTTGTGCTTCTTTGCGGATCTTCTTCACACTCGGCTGAGCCGGAGTGTTATTTTCCCTTAAAGGAAAAGGTGTTCGACCCCGGTATTGCGATCTTAGAGCCATCTCAGTATCCACCTGATGAAATAAAAGGAAAAATCTTTGGAAATTTGGAAGACATGCTTGCACCGCTTCATACTTGCTTCTATTGTGCTCCATCACTGCTTAAGGGCACCCTGCCATTTCTCTTTTGGCTTGCCTTGTTCACCTTAAGCTCTTGCTTATTGATGGATGAAAACTATGTCTTTGATCCTGGTGGATTTGGTTCATGCTACTTCCGTTGATGATCAAGGTCGAGTCAGGCTCACGACTCGGTTAACAAAAACCAAGCGCTTCTTGGGAGGCAACCCATGCATCTATCTTTTCGCTTTCTTTATCATAAGTGTAGGGGGGACCCCTTTGGATTGCTATTTCCTCTCCTCACTTCTTAATCAAGGATTCGAGCTTCAATGATACCCTCTTGATGATTCTTGACGACCCGTGATTCTGTGTTCTACTTCTTCCCGGTTCTATCCTACACTCTTTTCGATTCACTATTTTTATATTTTCTCAATATTAAAATAGGAATCTCTTTAGTTGTCTTTTCCTTAGCGAGATTTAAACAACGTGCACAATGTCCTAAGTGTATGGGAGTTTACTCCCACATGCTTAAACATTAAGGACAATGTTTATCTTAAGTGTAGGGGGGACTTCTATCGAAGTTAAGTGGTCTTTTCCTTGTATTTGTCCTCATTTTAACCGGAAAATCAATTTTTCGACATTTTTCAAAATTTTTGATCTATTTTGGCCTATTAGTTTTTCCCTTTTGTATAGTTATTTTCTTTCTTTGCTAGAATAAATGTTTAATAAGTGGTTTTAATTTTCAAACGTTGTGAATCTTTTGACTCAATCCGAGTTTACTCAAGCTAGTATCCTTAACGTGTTTAAGTCAAGTTTTGCTAGGCTTTTATATAGGGAGCTATAAAACGCGAAAGTCTTAACTCTCACGGGTTAAGAACAAGAACTTTTCGCAAGTTCCTATAATTGATCCTAGAGAGTCGTTTATCAAGGGAACTTTAAGATGCGATTTCTAAACTTGAAAGAGTCTAAGAATTTGCAAGATCCTATAGGCGACTCGAAAACCCAAAACTTTGATTTAATAGGCTAAGTATCCACGAGTCTCATTACTTGAGATTTTAAACTGTGGAGAACGAGAGATGATAGAGCCAATTATAAGTCGGTATTCTTTCATGAATTTATGTGAGTTAATTATAAGCCTATTCTCCCATCGCTTGCTAATAATTTATTTGCTAATAAATAAGGTTGTACGATTTGAAAAGTTACTTAGCTTCTAGCCCCAGATCGTTTAAAAGTTGCTCGGTAATGACGAGAGTTCATAGCCAAGGCATAACTTATGAAGCGGGGCGCGAAGATTGGCGAGTCCGAAAAGGCCCTAACAAGGCATGAGGGCTATGTTTTGTTGCTAAAGATCCAAAAGTGATGTGAAGAATCATTTATCGAAAATCAATATGAAGGATCGAGACACACGACGTAAAGCAAAACTCCCAAAAGTCATGGGGAAGTATATCCGAAAAGACCCTAACAAGGTATGAGGATAAATAGATCCAAGTCAATAAAGGAGGCGGATCGTTGTATATCAAAATCCAAAATAAAGATTGGAGAAAAATGAAGAAGTCGTGGTCCATATATGAAGAATCTCTCAAAAATTCCAAGTGAAGAAATTCCAATTATGAAGAGAAGACCATTATTTCATGAACGTCTCTCAAGATTTGAAGTGTGAAGTCACTGCCAAATATCGGCCCGAGAAAGGTCTCAAATCGCGAACCAAGTTATGCCAAGATATGAACTTTCTGATATCCTGAGAAGCAGTTTTAAAAGATTCGGTCCTTTAGCTAACTATTGATTAAATCGTGCACTTTATTTTCAGACTAAATAATTATCTAAATAAGTCAAACAATGCATCTTCGTGATCATTCAAGACAACAATAAAATATAAGAGATACCCCTAGGAATAAGGGAGTCTAAGTGAGTAATTGGCCCACATGAGTTCGTGTTAGTTTACTAACTTATAATAACAATGATCTCGTTTTTAAGCTTGGTTTGGAGAAAGTGAAAAGTTAAGGATGATGATTATTCATGACATTTTCAAAACCCAAGGTATGCTTTTAATTTCTTTGCTTTGCATTTTTATAATTTTCTATCTCTTTAATAAAGGCCAATGTGGATTGATTATTATGAAAAGTGTAAACATGCTTTGTAACTAATGCATTGCATGAGGACATTGCAATGGTCAAGTGTAGGGGATTTGATAGGTGTGTAAACACCCATCTTTTCTACCACTTAATTACAATAATAACCGGACCAAAACGTGTATTTTATGTCTTTTATGTCGGAATTATGCGTGGTTTGTGTTTTTGTTGTAATTTAGGACGAAATTGTGAAAAGTGGAGAAAACACGAGAATTCACGGGCATTCACGGCTTTTATTGAAGAAAAAGATGAAAGACGAAGTCGAGAAATCAAGAGTGGAAAAAGAACGGAAGTCCAAGACCAATTCTGAAAATTTATCGAAGAAAAAGTCAAAAGACGGAAGTTTATCAAAAGCCGAGAAACTCAAGTCTATTTTATTGAAGAAATTAAAGACAAGTTCAAAAGATATCCCGAGCCACAAGTCCTTAAAATCCAAACTTAAAAGAAAGATTAGAAGAAAGGGACTAATGACGCAATTAATGAAGATTAAATGAAGGAAGGGCTTAATCTTGCAATTAACAAGAAATGAAGGAGGGGAGGAAGCTTCCTAATCCTCCCCTATATATAGTTAGGATTGTTAAGCATTTGTTTTTGTTGGCTAACTTGACAAATTAGCTCTTCCATTTTTAATTACCTTGCACCTTTATTTACTTGTCCAATTTAATTACCTTGTCTTGCACTTAATTACCATTTAATTCAAGTAAGTTTTCCTTTTTAATTCTTGTCAAGTTTTATCTTTATCTTGTTAATCTCATTCTTCCTTTCTTTATCTTTGTGTTGATTTGTTTATGTTCATGATCTTTATTTTTGTTGATTTATTTAAGTGGGTTTTGATTGATTTGATTAAGTTTTGTTAGTTTTATTGTTTTGGATTGATTGTTGATGCTTTATATTTGTTTATTTATTTGTTTGGTTTAATCTTTTTGTTGATTTGGTTAAGTTTTTAATTAACTCGTACCTTTTTAATCCTCCTTGTTCTTCGTTTTATGATTACTGATTTTTCCCAGGAACGAGCCCAGAAATATTCCGCATAGAGGTTTTGAGAGATTGCTTATTCGGAACTTTATTCCGCATAGGGGTTTTGAGAATTGCTATTCGGAACATTTATTCCGCATAGGGGTTTTTTAAGAATTGCTATTCGGAACATTCTGGATATTCCGAATAGGGTATATATTCCGAATAGGACCCAACTTTCCGAATAGAACTTTATTCCGAATAGGGAAATCTTTCCGAATAGACCAAATTATTCCGAATAGGGTTAACTTTCCGCATAGGACTGGCATTCCGAACAGGCCCTTTTTCCGAATAGACTGGACTTTCCGAATAGGCATCTTCTTCCGAGTAGGGCATTATTCCGAATAGGGACAGATATTCCGAATTGCCTTTTATTCCGAATAGGAGTTTATTCCGGATAGGGAAATCTTAGTTTTTAGTTTTCTGCCTTTAAGTTTTCTTTTTCCCGCCTTTTTCCTTAATCGCACTTTAAGTTTATTTTGCCTTAGTTTAAGTTTTAGTTTTAGTTGCGTTTTAAGATTGCCCTAGTTAGATTTAAGTTTGCGTTATTTACTTTATTGCCCTTTAATTCTAGTCTTGCTTTTAAATACTTGAACTTTATTTAAATTAGACTTAGATTTATTTTAATTGCACCTTTACTTTAATTGTTTTGCACCTTTTAATTTTCAAAACTACAACGACACATCTTTATTCCACCAAAGTTCAACTGAGTCACACATAAAACAATAAAGTTGTTCAATTCGATTAGATCGGAACACAACGAATATTTTTAACCTGAGTAAAATCGAGTTATCACCCACCCTATCAGCCCATGACACGTCACTATGACTGGTCAAATAGCCAATCACAACACACCCTGGTTACACGTCAATTTCCACTATCCTTGTTTAAAACTGATTTACTTAATCAGTTTAAAATTTGGAGGTAAACACATATTTAAATCACATTTAACCCCCAAATGGATTTACCCCTTTCTGCTAATCACCCCCATCACATGAACCCTAAATCCCTAATTCACTTAAACAAAAGGGGTTTAGAAAATTAAGCTCCAGATTGCTAATTTGCCCTCTCCCCATCTAAACCCACATCCCAAAACCCATCACCTTCAACTCCTGGACCCCCCACGTGGCTCCCCTGCTACGTCACTATCCCACAAAACCCCATGGGGAGACAAAACCAACGGCTGGATAAAATTACTTGGTCCCAAAGGTTAAACAAACGTTCCAGATGCATCCAACACAGCTGGAATCTCAACATCAAGGCCAGAAGATCACATGGGTCACTTGACCACTTTTTCAAGTTTGAAAATCCAAGGGCACAATGGGAAATCCGTATGCTAGGGTTTCTTAGTCTAGAATAGTCCATAGACTACTATAAAGAGACCTCTCAACTTGTGAGAAGGCTCTTGTTCCAGTTTTTATGTAAAAATTTTCTTTTTATGAAATTAATGAAAAAGTTCTTTTTAAGCTACATAAGACTGTGATCCATTTAATTTCCAGCATTTTATGTTTTAAAGTTTGTTTTTCTTGAATCCATTTTACAATCCTCAAGTTTGTTTTTAAATTTTCACTTGTTTTCAAAATTTTCAGAAACTTATTTTTATCTTACTGCTAAAAGCTTTTCAATAAGCTTATTCAACCAAGCTTGTTGAATCACTTTTAGCTTGTTCCTTCTCTCTTTGTTGTTTGTGGTGTGCAGGAAACAAGGATCATTCAAGGGGTATTCTCCTCATTTTCTTGCCATTGTGTTCAATCCAATCCAATCCCACAAGGCTCAGCACAAGCCCGGGCTTGTAGGAGGTGGCTTATCAGCCACTGTTGGGCTTGGAAGTAAGCCCAACAAGGTAGCCCTTGTTATCCATTTTCCATTTTTCATTTTTCTGAAACTTTCATGCTTTATGTGAATTTTTTTGTTAAGTTGGTAAGAATCTGTTTAAGTGTTTATATTAGCTTCATTGGGATGTTATATGCTTGACTTGAGTTCTTTAATCCAGATTGGTAGAGTTTTGTGTTGTTTTTGTTTGAAAAAAGTTGAAAAAAGAATTTAAAGGAGTGTTTGGGTAAACAGATTAATCAGTTAATTTGCTATAAGTTAGGGTTGAATCTTGTTTAGTTATACTTCTTAAGTGTCTGTTATATGGATTGTAGCTTGGTTATCAGGTTGGTAAAGGCTTGAACTCATTTGCATGCTAAAAAGGGTGAAAACATTGCATTTTTCAGTTACTGCTTTATTGTGCCTGTTTTTGTGAAGTTTTTCCACAAATCTTGATTATATGCTAGGGTTAAGTGGTTTTTAGGGTTTGACATTGCTGGCATGCTATTTACCTTGATTGAATGCAAGAATTTGAGGTTTAAAATTCAGATTTGTGCTTGTATTTGTGTTCACTGTTCACAGACCTGCATGTATGCTTAATCAGATACTTTTGATGCTTATTGTGTGGATTTTTGTGAAGTAACTTGGTGATTTTTGTGCTTAATCAGACTCCTTATACTCCAAAGAGTATAAGGGTGCCTTATTGTCCCAAATAAGCTATCAAAATAAGCTTTCCTAAGCTTATTGAAAAACAAACCAAAAATTTACACTGTCAGTGGGAACTCCTTTCCCACTGCTAGTGTCTTTTTTACCACTGCTGAGCTAAAGGACAAAAGTCCAGCTCATGTCACTATCTGTTTTCTTCCTTTTTTGTCTTTAGTGCCTAAAAAGTGGAATTAGATCTTGAAACCAGTTCCATTATTTTTCTTATTTAATTTAGGATTTTTCTGTTTAATTAAAATTTTTATTACTGTTCATTTAGTAATTTTTAGATTAATTAGTTATTTTTAATTAACTTTAAAGTTTCTGTTTTTGTCTTTTAGTGCCAAAAAGTAATATTTTTAGGTTTAATCAATTTTTCTGAACTTAGAATAATATTCTAAGGATTTTGGTTAAAAAAGATTTTACTGTTCATCCTTTTATTAATTTTTAGAATTAATTTAAGTTAATTAGGGTTTTAATTAAACTAGTTTTGTCATTTAGTGGAAAATTAAATATTTTTCCAGATTTTTCATTTTTCTACTGTTCATTAGAGTAAAATAGGATTTTTAAAATTGGTAGATTATTTTTAGCACTATTTAATTATTTTTTTATAATTATTTTAATTTTAAAATAGTTTTTAGTAATTAAAAAATAGAAAAATAGTATTTAAAAATTATAAAAAAATACTTTTTAGTTTTTAAATAATATAAGTAAGTTATTTGTTCAATAAAATCATATTTTGGACATTTTGATTAATTATATTTAATTTTAGGGCTTTAATTAGCATTTAAAATTGAATATTTAATTAATAAAAGGTTTTAAAATATTTTTATTGGATTTTATTCCTTATTTATATTATTTTAGACTTGTTTTAACTTATAATTAATTTTTAGGTTGAAATTTTTTAATTTTGTAGCTTTTTACGGTTTTACGTTTACGCCTTTTTCGTCGTAGTTTAATTCGTAGTCGTAACCGTCTTTTCTATCCTTTCTCATTTCTTTTCTTCTTGTTCATAATCACAAACATCATATATCAACTCTTAACACAACGCACTTGCCTCCTTGGGAAACGAACTTGCTTGGTCATTAGTGCTCGGTTTTCCTAAACCGACACTTAATACTACCACTATTTGTCATCCTTTTCCTAAAGGGTACAAAAATTACTACATCATTTTGGCGCCGCTGCCGGGGAGGCGTGTTGTGTTTTGGTTGAACCATTGTTGTTTTTATATATAGCCATAAAAGTATTTGTATTAATAGCACTCTATTAATACGTATTATCGTTTTTCGATTTTTTTGTGAATATTATTACTATATTGTATACGTAGAACAATAAATTTACAAGTACTCCAAATACGTGAGCAATCACAACCTTGATTCGGGATTTCATCACTCGATCATTGTATTCGAATCTCAAACCAAAGAAAAAAGGCAAAAATAGATAAATACTTTCGTGAAGCTTGATTTAGATAATACAAACTATAAGGTGGGTATAAGGCGGTTGTATTTCACGACCTAAAGGAAAAAGGCTCTTAAGTGCTTCGCGCCGCCTCGTTTCCTCCGCTTGCTTGTGCGTATTTGATTTTGAGAGTGAATCGAGGGTTTTGCCGCCCAAAGTATTATTAAGTATCATATATATTTTCTTGGTTTCATTTGATTAAACCCTCTTGAACGATTTGGTGTTCCACCATCGTTCTAAAGTCATCGAAGGCGTTCACTTCACGTGATCGTTTTCATTCCTTGAGGCTTCTTTAATCGAGAGATTTGATTAAGGAGGAGATTTGTAGATTTTGGTCTACTTAATACATTCCAAAAAATCCAAAAAAGTTAAAAACAATCAAAAACCACAAAAAAAATTGAAAAAGTAAAAACACCAAAAAGAATCTTCTTTGCTCGCCTTCTCGTTGTACGTGACGTTTATGCAAACTCGCTCTAAAGCTAGACGTGCTCGTAAACGAAGAAACAAATCACTCACTCCTACAAGTGAGGACTCTCCTATTGACGAACCCATTGTAGTGAAAGAAGCACCCATGGCTAATCGAACTATGATGGAGTTGCTTCAAGCACCCACCGAGGGTTATGGAGAAGCGATTGTGATTCCCGCTATCCTTGCGGAGAATTTTGAGGTTAAGACGGGTTTGTTGTCCGTGATTCAAAACAACAAGTTTCGAGGGGACGAAAAGGACAACCCGCATAACCACATTCGCCAATTTAATCGTCTCACCGCCACATGCAAGTTTAAGGATGTTTCAAACGACTCGATTAAGATGATGCTTTTTCCGTATTCCTTAGCGGGGCCCGCAAAAATTTGGTTAGAGAAAGAGCCACCCAATTCTATATTGACGTGGAAGGATCTCGTTTCAAAATTCGTGAACCAATTTTTTCCGCCCTCTAAGACTACGCACTTGAAAAACGAGATTTCAAAGTTTTCACAAGAGTTTAATGAGAGTTTTTCAACGGCTTGGAATAGGTTTAAGGAAATGTTGCACGAATGTCCTCATCATGGTTTTTCCGACTTGCATCAAATAGACACGTTTTACAATGGCTTGAACGATCATGAGCGTGATTATCTTAATGCCGCCGCGGGTGGTAATTTCTTGTGTAAGACGGTCGAGGAAGCATTGGTAATTATTGAGAATAGGTCTAAGGTGTATAGTCCTCGTAGCACGTCGAGTGTTCGTAAGGCTTCGTCTTCATCTTCACCTAGTTTGTCACACACCGTTGATGTTTGCCAAGTCGAGGCTAATTTGGAGAATAAAATTTTTGATATAGTGAAAGGCTTGTTAGTTGAGTTTAAAGTTGGTGAACAACCCGCTCCCGCTACGATTAAAGCGGTTGAGGTTTCTTGTATGTATTGTGGTGGAGCTCACGATTATTCCGAGTGCATTACCAACGGTGGTAACACTTCGAGTGCCTTCGCGGCCGCGGGAACTTATAACCAAAACGGTCAAGTTCCTCGCACTAATCAATTGACTCCACCGGGTTTTTCACCAAATCAAAATGCTAACAATTATCGAAACAATCAAGTTGGTTACCAAAGCAATCAAAGGAACAATTATAAGGGTAATAACAACTATGGGAATCAAGGGAGTAGTAGTAGCCAATTGCAAAATCAAAATCAAAACCGTAATTTTCAAAACCCAAGTCAAGGTCTTCAAAATAATAAAGAACTTCCAATAGACTTTTTGAATTACACTACTTCAAATGATAAGATTGTGGAAAACATTCAAGAGCAAATGGCTAATCAAGCTAAGGAGACGGCTAAGAACGCAAAGGAGTTAGCTAATTTCATTAAGGAAAATCTAGCCATGAGGAATGAATTGAAAAATGATTTTGCTAACCAAATTCGAGGTCAAAACAACAAGATAGAGCAAAGTCATGCTAGGCTTGAACAAAGAATTGACCAAAAAGCCGCTATTCAAGATGTGAAGTTTAATAATTTTGATGCTAAGCTTAATGCAATTTTAGAAGCCGTAATGGGAAACAAAGCCTCTACTTCGGGTAGTTTGCCTAGTAACACCGTTTCAAACCCGAAGGGAGAGATGAAAGTGATTACCACACGAAGTGGTAAGGCACTTAAGGAACCGACTCCTCAACCAATTACTCCAACGGTGGAGGAAATTGAGGAAGAACCCGAGGTGGTGGTCGAAAAGGAGCATATTTCAAGCCCACAAAGTACCGCTCATGCCACGCCTACGGTTGACCCATCACCCATATTGGAACCCGAGATTCCAAAGGCTATGCCTATGCCCCAACCCACACCACCCTTGCCTTACCCATCGAGACTTAGGAAGGAGAAACGACAAGAGCGCGACAACTACCAATTTGAGCTTTTTATGAAAATGTTTCGTGATTTGCACTTTAATGTGAGTTTCGCCGATGCTTTGGTCATGATGCCTCGATTCGCCGCTAACTTTAAGAGTATGTTGAACAACAAGGAGAAATTACACCAAAAATCTAGTTGTTCGTCGGTTTATCTTAATCGCATACCTCAAAAAGTCGGTGATCCCGGTAAATTTTTGATCCCTTGTGCAATTCAAGATATGGAAGAATGCTATGCCTTGGCCGATCTTGGTGCTAGCATTAACTTGATGCCACTTGCAATCTACAAGTCGCTCAATCTTCCTAATCTTACTCCTTCACGAATGTCTATTGAGTTGGCCGACCATTCCACGATTCTTGCATGTGGTTTGGCGGAAGACGTTTTTTGTGAAAGTGGGGAAGTTCTACTATCCCGTAGACTTTATTGTTGTTGACATCCCCACGGATCCTCAAGTTCCTCTTATTTTAGGTCGTTCGTTTTTAGATACGTCTATGGCTTTGATTGATGTGCATGCTAGAAAGATCACCTTACGTTTCAACGACGAGGAACTTGTTATAAACGCAACTCAAAATTCTCAACTTTCTCATGTTTATTCCGTTGCTACCATAAACCTCGTTGATATGATCGATGTGGTTTGCGAGTAATTTTCACAAGAAGTTTTAGGGTTTGGTGATGAAGAAACTAGTGGCAATCCCACTATGTTAGATCCAATTCTTGATAATTCGACACCAACCTTCACTCCTTTCGAAGGTGGTGGTTTTACGTTGGAAGAATTCGATGTTCCACGTACTTGTGACGAAGACCTCGACAACTATGAGGACTTCTCGATTATCAAGGATTTTCTCAACGATTTCCCATTTCCTCCACCCGAGGAGGTTATGAGTATCGAGCCCAAATCTTCACTTGAGGAACCACCTATCCTCGAGTTGAAAGATTTACCTCCTCACCTCGAGTATGTCTATTTGGAGGAGGACGACAAGTTGCCGGTTATTATTGCGAAGGAACTTTCGAATGATGAAAAAACCGCACTTGTCGATGTTCTTAAGGATCACAAAGGGGCGATTGCGTGGAAGTTATCCGACATTAAGGGAATCGATCCCAAATTTTGTACCCACAAAATCTTAATGGAGGAGGATTTCAAGCCAACAATCCAAAGTCAAAGGAGGGTGAACCCCAAAATTCACGACGTCATCAAAAAGGAGGTCCTTAAACTCCTTGACGCGGGAATGATTTACCCTATTTCCGATAGCCCTTGGGTGAGTCCTATTCATTGTGTCCCTAAAAAGGGAGGGATGACCGTTGTGCCAAACGATGCCAACGAGTTGATTCCCACGAGACTCGTGACCGGATGGAGAGTGTGCATTGACTATCGAAAGTTGAATGAAGCCACTCGAAAAGACCATTTTCCCTTGCCCTTCATGGACCAAATGTTGGAGCGTCTTGCGGGAAACGATTTCTATTGCTTTTTAGATGGTTTTTCCGGTTACTTCCAAATTCCCATCGATCCTCGTGATCAAGAAAAAACTACGTTTACGTGTCCATATGGAATGTTTGCTTATCGTAGAATGCCATTCGGACTTTGTAATGCACCGGGAACTTTTCAACGATGCATGATGGCTATTTTTCATGATATGATCGAGAAGACGATGGAAGTCTTCATGGATGACTTTTCCGTGTTTGGTGATTCCTTTACTTCGTGTTTGTCGAACCTTGAGAGAATGTTAAAACGTTGTGAGGAAACCAACCTTGTGCTCAATTGGGAAAAGTGTCATTTTATGGTTAAAAGTGGAATCGTCTTAGGGCACAAGGTCTCGAAAGCGGGGATTGAGGTAGATCAAGCTAAGGTAGACGTCATCGCCAAATTACCTCATCCCAAAACCGTCAAGGGAGTTAGGAGTTTCCTACGCCACGCGGGCTTTTATCGACGATTCATCAAGGATTTCTCGAAAATTTCTCGACCCATTACACATCTTCTTGAAAAAGAAGCACGTTTTGTCTTTGACGAAGATTGTGTACGAGCCTTTGAGATCCTTAAGAGGAAACTTACCGAAGCTCCCATTCTTGTTGCTCCAAATTGGAACCTCCCCTTTGAGCTTATGTGTGATGCAAGTGATTACGCTATTGGGGCCGTTTTGGGGCAACGTCATGATAAGCATTTCTTGCCTATTCACTATGCTAGCAAGACGATGACCGAGGCTCAACTTAAATACACTACAACGGAAAAGGAGTTCCTTGCCGTGGTGTATGCATTTGAGAAATTCCGACCTTACCTCGTCTTGACGAAATGCATAGTGTATACGGACCATTCGGCTATCAAGTATCTCATGGCTAAACAAGATGTAAAGCCGAGATTACTTCGTTGGATTCTCCTCCTTCAAGAATTTGATCACAAAATCGTTGACAAAAAAGGAGCCGAGAATCTAGCGGCCGATCATCTCTCTCGTTTGGAAGATCCTCACCAAAGTGTTTACGAGCCTAAGGAAATCACCGAAACATTTCCGCTCGAGACACTTGGTGTAGTGAATTCCAAACTTGATCCTTCTACCCCATGGTTTGCGGATTTTGCAAACTACCATGCGGGTAACTTCATCATTAAGGGTATGACAACTCAAGAAAAACGAAAATTCTTTCGTGATGTCAAGTTCTATTTTTGGAACGACCCTTACTTGTTTCGAACTTGTGCGGATCAAATAATCCGCCGTTGTGTATTTGGCACCAACGCTTCTAACATCCTTAGAGCTTGCCATGAGGGACCCACGGGTGGTCACCACGGTGCTAATCTCACGGCTAAAAAGGTGTTTGATGCCGGCTTCTTTTGGCCTACTATTTACCGAGATGCACAAGATCTTGTGAAGTCTTGTGATTCATGCCAACGACAAGGAAAAGCCTCACAAAAAGATGAAATGCCACAAAATATCATTCAAGTATGTGAGATCTTTGACGTTTGGGGCATAGACTTTATGGGGCCGTTCCCATCATCTCGTGGTAATAAGTATATTCTCGTTGCGGTTGACTACCTTTCTAAGTGGGTAGAGGCAAAGGCCTTGCCCACTAATGATGCTCGTGTGGTAGTTAAGTTCTTGAAAAGTTTGTTTGCTAGGTTTGGAACCCCTCGTGCTATCATAAGCGATCGTGGAACCCATTTTTGTAATGACCAATTCGAAAGGGTTCTAAGGAAATATAGGGTTACACATCGTCTTTCTACGGCTTATCACCCACAAACGAGTGGGTAAGTCGAGGTTTCAAACCGAGCATTGAAGAGGATCTTGGAGAGATCCGTGGGGGAAAACCGACAATCTTGGTCGGATAAGTTAGACGATGCTTTATGGGCCTTTAGGACCGCTCATAAGACACCCATTGGGTGCACTCCCTATAAGCTTGTGTATGGAAAGAATTGTCATTTGCCTATCAAGTTAGAACACAAGGCTTATTGGGCCCTAAAGCATTGTAATGATAACATGGAGACCGCGGGAAAACACCGGAAAATGCAATTAAATGAATTGGATGAATTAAGGGATATTGCTTATGAAAATTCATTGATTTACAAAGAGAAAACTAAAAAGTTGCATGATTCAAAAATTAAAAACCGGGTTTTTAACATTGGGGATCAAGTTTTACTTTTTAATTCAAGATTGAAAATATTTTCCGGTAAATTGAAATCCCGTTGGTCCGGTCCATTCACCGTGACTCAAGTATTTCCGTATGGGACCATCGAGCTAGCTCAAGATGATGGTCCTAACTTCAAGGTGAATGGACATAGGTTGAAGCACTACTTTGGTGGGGAAGTTCCATCCTTGAACTACCTCGACCAAGTCACCTTCCCCAATGATAATTAGTATTGAGGGGATCGAGTCGAGCTCATGACTCGGTAATCAAAAACGAGGTGCCTCGTGGGGGAATCCCATGCTTATCCTATGTACATATTATCGCTTTCTTAATCTAATGTAGCTTACGTGTGGGGATTCGTGCCCTTTCAACCTTTGTTTCGTGGTTGTTTGTGCATTGTGGTTTTTAGATCATGATCTTCACGATTGGAGCCTCTCGTGTTCGTTTTATGGGAGCACTCGATCATTTGCTTTGGAGACATTTCTCAATATCCATGATATATCCTTTTGATGTTCTAACCTTAGGTTTTTAGCACACTTCATAAACGGCTTTAAATTTAATGGTTACACCCTTTCCATGCTAGATTAGGCATTCGACTACGTCTCTAGTATGGGGGTGTTTGCACCCCTAGACTCGAAACATTGAGGACAATGTTTAACTTTAGTATGGGGGGGGTGAATAGATACTTGCCTTGCCAAACCTTCACGCTTTCCAAAGTTTATCGTTTTGTTGCAAAATAAGGCTAAAAATGGCCAAATTTTAAAATTTTTCTCATATTTTATAAGTGTTTGAAGACACGAATGTAGATTTTCCGATGGCGAGAATAAGAGTAATTTTTGACTCGACCATGCGTGTTGAGCACTTAGCTTTGATTCCTTAACTACACATTAGGCTAAGTCTCTTAAATGAGGACGAGAAATGATAGAGTTAATTATAAGTTACTATGCTAAACGTAGAGTACTTGTATTCTTTCAAAAACTCATGTGTTCTGTTGTTTGCTTATTCTCCCTTCGCTTGTAAATATTTTTTGCTTAATAAATATTGACTTAGCGGTTTAGTTAGGATTGTTGGGTTTCTAGTCTTTTCTAGTAGCTTCCGTGTAATTAAATTGGGAAGACATTAAGATATCGCCAGCGTCACGGTTTTGAAGTATTGGCAACCCGAATAATCGAAAGCTTCACCCAATAATAAGATTTCAAGTGCTCACCTAAATCAAGCAAACAATTTGAAGCCCCACAAGGCCTAAAATCTATGCAAAATTGAAAGTGAATCAAGCCTTAATCTTCGAAGCTTTAAAGATCCAAAATTCGCTTTAGCGTGAGGATATACGTCTTTGGCTAATAAAACCACCGATGAGGCGGATAATAAAAGGCAAGGCAAGACCGAAGTCATAATAAAAGCTTCATGGCGAAGTTGAATAAAAGATGGAGGTAAACCAAAGATAATAAGGCCCTTCCGTTAGGGGGCATATAAAAGTCTTGGTAATAAGTCTCATGTTCAAAACCGTTATAAAACCGTGTTTATCGATTCTTCTTGTCAACTTAATTTTTTAACATCGTTGTCTATTAGGAGGGGTTATTGATTTGATGATCTTAGTTACACCGTTAGGACTCTATTTTTAGACCTAAATCTCTATTATCGCATAAGTCAAACAATGTCTCCTCGTGAACATTCAAGACAAAATAAAATATAAGAGATACAACTTAGGAATAATGGGAGGATAAGTACGTGATTAGGGCATATGAGTAGTGTTAGCATTACTAACTTATAATGACAATGATCTCGTTGCACGCTTAGCATGGAATTGAAGTGAAAATCGAGGACGATGAAATTATTTCTAACGAAGCATTCACGTGTTCTTATTCTATGAACCTAAACGTCCCATTTTGCGATGAAAATCATACATTATGTCTATAACACAAGTAGTAGTAATAGTAGTAGTGTAGCTAGTTTATCATTCCAATAAAGTGAATAAAATGAATTTTGGAGATGCTACGATACTTTATTCTAGCATTGCGTGAGGGCACGGCAATGGTTTAGTATGGGGGAGTGATGAGACGGCTTTTATACATGGTCTCATCGTTCTTTTTGGACTTAAAATGCATTAAATATCATCAAAATACCCAAATATATGCTTGTGTTTGTTGCTTGTGTATCTTAGGTACGGATATTGAGAAAATGACAAAAGATCACAAGAAGCACGCAAAAACGAACACGGGAAACGAAGCCGCACGATGAACCAAGCCCTAGTGAGGAATCTTCCAAAGAAAACCCTAGAAGATTTGAAGAATATTGAAGAATGGTCCTCCAAGTTTGAAGAATTGACACTTTATACCCTTGTATCTTCATAATTACAAGTTTGGTCCCTAAAGTTTGTCAAAATTACAAAAAGGACCCTTAACTTTGAAGAATTGGCAAATTTAGTCCCTCAACAAATCTAAATTGTCAATAATGGTCCTTCAAGAAGTCAACAAACAAGTCAAAGCCTTGAAGTTTGAAGAAATGTCAAAAACAGTCCTTGGAATATGAAGAAATTGCATGTTTAGTCCTTTAAACAAGTTTTAAAACTTGTTGTGCCAAATTTGACAACTTTGCCAAATTTGTCACATGCATTTTGGGCGTTGATAAAGTATTAATACAAAGGGACAAGAGAGAAGGAGTTCAAGGGGTGTTTCTGCCAGACAACAAAACCTATCCCACCCTATCAGCCCATGACACGTCACTATGACTGGTCAAATAGCCAATCACAACACACCCTGGTTACACGTCAATTTCCACTATCCTTGTTTAAAACTGATTTACTTAATCAGTTTAAAAATTGGAGGTAAACACATATTTAAATCACATTTAACCCCCAAATGGATTTACCCCTTTCTGCTAATCACCCCCATCACATGAACCCTAAATCCCTAATTCACTTAAACAAAAGGGGTTTAGAAAATTAAGCTCCAGATTGCTAATTTGCCCTCTCCCCATCTAAACCCACATCCTAAAACCCATCACCTTCAACTCCTGGACCCCCCACGTGGCTCCCCTACTACGTCACTATCCCACAAAACCCCATGGGGAGACAAAACCAACGGCTGGATAAAATTACTTGGTCCCAAAGGTTAAAAAAACGTTCCAGATGCATCCAACACAGCTGGAATCTCAACATCAAGGCCAGAAGATCACATGGGTCACTTGACCACTTTTTCAAGTTTGAAAATCCAAGGGCACAATGGGAAATCCGTATGCTAGGGTTTCTTAGTCTAGAATAGTCCATAGACTACTATAAAGAGACCTCTCAACTTGTGAGAAGGCTCTTGTTCCAGTTTTTATGTAAAAATTTTCTTTTTATGAAATTAATGAAAAACTTCTTTTTAAGCTACATAAGACTGTGATCCATTTAATTTCCAGCATTTTATGTTTTAAAGTTTGTTTTTCTTGAATCCATTTTACAATCCTCAAGTTTGTTTTTAAATTTTCACTTGTTTTCAAAATTTTCAGAAACTTATTTTTATCTTACTGCTAAAAGCTTTTCAATAAGCTTATTCAACCAAGCTTGTTGAATCACTTTTAGCTTGTTCCTTCTCTCTTTGTTGTTTGTGGTGTGCAGGAAACAAGGATCATTCAAGGGGTATTCTCCTCATTTTCTTGCCATTGTGTTCAATCCAATCCAATCCCACAAGGCTCAGCACAAGCCCGGGCTTGTAGGAGGTGGCTTATCAGCCACTGTTGGGCTTGGAAGTAAGCCCAACAAGGTAGCCCTTGTTATCCATTTTCCATTTTTCATTTTTCTGAAACTTTCATGCTTTATGTGAATTTTTTTGTTAAGTTGGTAATAATCTGTTTAAGTGTTTATATTTGCTTCATTGGGATGTTATATGCTTGACTTGAGTTCTTTAATCCAGATTGGTAGAGTTTTGTGTTGTTTTTGTTTGAAAAAAGTTGAAAAAAGAATTTAAAGGAGTGTTTGGGTAAACAGATTAATCAGTTAATTTGCTATAAGTTAGGGTTGAATCTTGTTTAGTTATACTTCTTAAGTGTCTGTTATATGGATTGTAGCTTGGTTATCAGTTTGGTAAAGGCTTGAACTCATTTGCATGCTAAAAAGGGTGAAAACATTGCATTTTTCAGTTACTGCTTTATTGTGCCTGTTTTTGTGAAGTTTTTCCACAAATCTTGATTATATGCTAGGGTTAAGTGGTTTTTAGGGTTTGACATTGCTGGCATGCTATTTACCTTGATTGAATGCAAGAATTTAAGGTTTAAAATTCAGATTTGTGCTTGTATTTGTGTTCACTGTTCACAGACCTGCATGTATGCTTAATCAGATACTTTTGATGCTTATTGTGTGGATTTTTGTGAAGTAACTTGGTGATTTTTGTGCTTAATCAGACTCCTTATACTCCAAAGAGTATAAGGGTGCCTTATTGTCCCAAATAAGCTATCAAAATAAGCTTTCCTAAGCTTATTGAAAAACAAACCAAAAATTTACACTGTCAATGGGAACTCCTTTCCCACTGCTAGTGTCTTTTTTACCACTGCTGAGCTAAAGGACAAAAGTCCAGCACATGTCACTATCTGTTTTCTTCCTTTTTTGTCTTTAGTGCCCAAAAAGTGGAATTAGATCTTGAAACCAGTTCCATTATTTTTCTTATTTAATTTAGGATTTTTCTGTTTAATTAAAATTTTTATTACTGTTCATTTAGTAATTTTTAGATTAATTAGTTATTTTTAATTAACTTTAAAGTTTATGTTTTTGTCTTTTAGTGCCAAAAAGTAATATTTTTAGGTTTAATCAATTTTTCTGAACTTAGAATAATATTCTAAGGATTTTGGTTAAAAAAGATTTTACTGTTCATCCTTTTATTAATTTTTAGAATTAATTTAAGTTAATTAGGGTTTTAATTAAACTAGTTTTGTCATTTAGTGGAAAATTTAATATTTTTCCAGATTTTTCATTTTTCTACTGTTCATTAGAGTAAAATAGGATTTTTAAAATTGGTAGATTATTTTTAGCACTATTTAATTATTTTTTTATAATTATTTTAATTTTAAAATAGTTTTTAGTAATTAAAAAATAGAAAAATAGTATTTAAAAATTATAAAAAAATACTTTTTAGTTTTTAAATAATATAAGTAAGTTATTTGTTCAATAAAATCATATTTTGGACATTTTGATTAATTATATTTAATTTTAGGGCTTTAATTAGCATTTAAAATTGAATATTTAATTAATAAAAGGTTTTAAAATATTTTTATTGGATTTTATTCCTTATTTATATTAATTTAGACTTGTTTTAACTTATAATTAATTTTTAGGTTGAAATTTTTTAATTTTGTAGCTTTTTACGGTTTTACGTTTATGCCTTTTTCGTCGTAGTTTAATTCGTAGTCGTAACCGTCTTTTCTTTCGTTTCTCATTTATTTTCTTCTTGTTCATAATCACAAACATCATATATCAACTCTTAACACAACGCACTTGCCTCCTTGGGAAACGAACTTGCTTGGTCATTAGTGCTCGGTTTTCCTAAACCGACACTTAATACTACCACTATTTGTCATCCTTTTCCTAAAGGGTACAAAAATTACTACATCAAGTAACCCAAACCTATTACGATGTGATGAAGTGTGTTGCAGATACAAAAATCCTCATCCTTTGTGAGACACTGAGCACGATAATGTAACTCCTTCAAGTGATAGAAAATATGTGCATAGAGTACCATAAGAAAAATCACATATTCCTAGATCTTGTATCACTTCATCAGTAACAATGTAAGCATAAACAAGTTACCTTAAAAGTCCATGACTGGAAGTGCACGACTTTAAGATATGATAGAACACAAACTCGCGAAAATCTTCTTCAAACATCAAACTTACCATAAGAATTCTTCCCCTTAAGCTAACACCTCTTCATGACAAGTCTTAATGAACCAATATCTTCATATGTAAAAGCTGTTAGCGAATAACTCTTTCACAAGGCT
Source organism: Glebionis coronaria (assembly GCA_025667525.1). NCBI lineage: Eukaryota > Viridiplantae > Streptophyta > Magnoliopsida > Asterales > Asteraceae > Glebionis > Glebionis coronaria. The sequence goes on from CM046875.1 coordinate 65,734,837, forward strand.
ATCCCGATTACATACTCTAATATCAATCGAAGTCTTCATGAATTGTTGCTAACTTACTTAAAAATCATTTACTCCTTGTAAAAATATCTGAGCCATTAATATCAACTTGATATTCTAAATAAAAACGGAGATTCAATGTACCTTTGCGTGTAAATACCTCCTTTTTGTGTGCTAAAAACGTACCAATTTTCTCAAACAGCAGCTATTCTTTTGTTATCCGAGAACCCTCATTGTCCAATATCTCTATCATGTGTATTGTCCCATATCGGACAAAACGTATCAGCGCTTGAACAAAACTTTTCTCGGACAACACATGTCAACGCTTTCTATCAGCGTTTGACTTATTCTTGTCAGCGTCCATAAAACAAACGTCAGCGACCTCATTCTTCTTGACAGTAGATAAACGAGCATACTCACCTCACGTTTGATTAGAAGAACACAACCATGACATAGTACTTCCATAGGTAACGTGGGTATGTAATATATTAAAAACATAGAATATCCCTAAGATTTAGGGATTTAATATTCAAAGAATATCTTAGCTGTGATAACCCATGTTTATTTGAAGATATATACCAAATTTGCCTCCATAAATCACGTGTAAATCCCAATCATTTAGAGATTCACATACCAAATCATGTCCCTTTGGTCAAAAACCAATCCTATGACCAATCGCTGTCCAACTCACATGAACCAGAAAGCAACTTTTATTCTTCCTCTTTTCTTGGACTGGGACCACTCGAACAAGGACAACATCTGTGCAAGTCTACGTCTTTACTTGGCTTTACATCTGCTCGTTTTCAACACTACCTCCATGATTCATTTGAGCTACTTATCAAAAGTCTGTGATCACGTACCAACTTCGCTGTGCATGTTCCTTGGCTTTACTTGGCTTTATAATACTGAGATCACAGAATCTTATATCCACATGTTCATGGGCTTAAAAGTCCTAATATTTTACTCCTTGCGTGGATAACAGATTATTGTTCAGCCATCGACCTGTAACTAGGGTTAGAAGAAACCCTAACGTTTACATGTATTCAACAAGCAAACATGTTGCAACAACCACAATCAGACCTAGAGCAATCATTCTGTTTCACTAATACACCGAAACCCTAATTAGGATTATTATAAAATTGTACTAGGATCTGAATATTATGAATCATCTTCACGTTATAACAGCCACGAACCTCAAACTTTCTGCTTTTCATGTTGATCTAGGGTTTGAGTAACCATAGTTCATGATTTCATGTGAATAAAGCAAAAACATCAATACCTTAACCAGTGGATTTCGACACTGAATAATATCTTCATTAGGGCTCAGATTGAAAATCCCTTCGGTGAGATTCTAGACACAAGTGCCAAGAATCTACAATTCAAAAATCACGAAGATCCAACAGTTAACGAAGGAGAAAACGTGTTTTGAACATGGTTGTTTACAGAAAACTGCATATACTTACTGCTGACTTTGACGCCTAATAACTTTTGATTGGGATAAAACTCGACAATCCCTCCAGTGGATGTCTTGATATATGTGTATAGAACACACATAAGAAATTTCGTGACGATCCAATGGTCCAACCAAAATTTATGACCTTCTGAATACTGCTGCGCACACAAAAACGTCCAGAAAAACCCTAGACGGATTTTTCTTTTCTTCATGATACACGAACACCTTGTTGGTCCTAGCATCACGAGCCACGAGGCTCTGATACCAACTATGGAAACCTTGGTTTCCTCGATCTTTTAGCTACTAGGAATGCATCATGTTCATATGATTAGATAATCAAAGCGGAATTAGAACACAACACATTAACAAGGTGTTTAGGCACAAAACACATGAATTACTCTAATGGATTGTTCATTAGAGTAATAACAAACAATCACTAGGTGTGTATACATTGAATCCTACACCTAGTCGACACACGCTTTAGGTTTACATCTTGTATGAAAGTTACAAATAAACCTAATACCTTTGGTTCCTTTTATAGTGTAAGGATTAGGGTTTACAAGAGATAATATCAAATAAACATGCATATCTTCTATTTAAATAAACTAATACATAATATATTCTGCATACTTATCTAAATAGAAGCTTCCAACAACTTTGTCAATGTTTCTGTCAATGCTTGGATTGCATGTGACAATGCTTGGATTGCACTTGACAATGCTTGTCAATGTTGACTTCTGTCAACGCCTAATTTGCTCTTGACAACGCATGGATTACACTTGTCAACGCTTAGACAAATGCCTTCATGTTTTCTTCGTTTTTGAGTTTCTGCCACATCAACTTTTTGACCCAACACAATGAATCGTTCCTATTTTTGAAACTATGATCAAATTTCGTCCCTATTTTGGACGGGCGTTAATTTGCCCGTTAACTCTTATGGCTGGAGGGGTATTTCGGTCTTTTACTTATTTTGACTTCATTTAATGTATACACCCACCCTTTTCAACACACACTCACCCCTTTCAACACACACACACTCAAAACAATTTTAATGCATAACTCAGTATCTATATCAACTTGAACTATCATCCTCCACAAAATCACTTTGTATGGTCTAGTTAGATGGAAAACCACCATCACCATCACACTGTCTCACAACCGCCATAACCACCAACATATCATGTCTCCCCTTACCACGACCATCCACCACCACCATTGTACCATGTGTCCACTTGATCAAGACCCTTTTCACTACTACTCCCAACCCATCGACATCATTCACAAATAAACATGAATCAATCACCCGAAGAAAACTATAACCTGCAAAATCAATCTTCAAACACCCTTGTGAAAACTTCATATAATCAAAACAAGCAACATTACCACGTTGGCAAATATGTGATGGCGCCTCGCTGTCAAATACCACTGTGGTGGTTAAATCATCACGTGGGTGTGGTGGTTAACTCGAGGGTAGACTGGTGGCCTTGTGGTGGTGATGTGTCTACGGATATGATGATGGAGGTGATGATATGATGGCATGGTGGATGGAGGCCACGGCTAGTGGTTCTAATCGCGGTTCATGGTGGTTCTTGAATGACACAACAATGACCAAAAGGGATGGTAGCTGATGATTGTACAAGGTGGTGGTGGTTCGGCTGTTGAATGTTTATGGTGGAGGTGAGGTCGTGATTTATGTGTTGCTATATGGTGGTGGTTGGAAGGTGATGATGGTGTAGATTGAAATGATACAGATCTTGATTTGTTTTCTTTAGAAGATAAAGGAGAATGTTTTTTTTAGATGAAGAAACCAGATCTTGACAGAGGTGTGTAGGAGAAAGAGAGAGAAATGTGAAAAAAAGAGATAAAAAAGAAAAAAAGAGAATTAAAAGAAAAGAGTAATGATTTTATGAGATTTGTAGTTAATAAAATAGAAAAGATACAAATACCCCTCCTCTCCTTGAAATTAACATCTAAAACTAACCCCCATCCAAAATAGGGGTGAAATTTGATCATAGTTTCAAAAATAGGGACGATTCATGGAGTTATTTTGAGTTAGGGACAAAACTTGATATTCTGGGTAAATGATAGGGATGATTCTTGAAATTTGTTTAAAACTAAATTTGGTGAAAGAAATATAAATGAGTCCATTCTGACATCATGTTTAATCATCCACTTGAACAACAAATGATTGTTATCAAAGGAAGATGGGACTTGGATACGTAGAGATTTCACTCTTCCAAAATACGCTAAACATTTTATAGCAAACCAATAGGAACCCAATGAAGCAAGAATATCAGTGGGGATCAGTGTCTCACTCGGAGGTTCTGCACGAGGATCAACAAAGGAAGTGAAGGAAATATTGTTGACTTGATGGACAATCCTCCCAAAATGTTTGGAAACCAGTTTGCAAAGGCACAAGGTTTTAAAATCGACTAATTTTCTTAGAATTTGAAGTACGATTTCAACTAGTAAACAACTGAATGTAGAATGATCATCTGCCACATCATATTTCTTGTAATTCTCCATCTCTCTTGTGACGATGATCGATAATCAATTTGTGAATATAGGAAGATGAAATCATAGCCAGTCTTGTTTACACTATAACTTTATGTAGTTGTATATTGAAACACAATACAAATCAGAAATACAACCAATAATGTCACGTGAAATAATCAACTGTAAGTCTGTAACAATACAAGTCGCAGATTGGGCAAACTTCTAGTCTTCCACTCGTTGTCATATTTATTGTCTTTTGATAACAAAAAACACTAATCATAAGGACATTCTCATTCATTTGTTCAATTATTTAAAAATAAGTCTGTTCTTAGCGGGATTGGGTATCATTGTTGTTGTTGTTGTCTATAAATTATAATATTAGAGAACTTTTTTGGTAAAAAGTGAATTATATTACCAACTAAGATGCTTTAAATATCAGAGAACTTATAAATATCATAGAACGTCACCAAACCAGGGGCGGATCTACCTTTATAGCAGGGTATGCACGTGCATACCCTACGTAAATTTTTAGTAGTGTGAAATTTTTAGTTTTTTCTGGGAGTAACAATAAAATACACTAAAAACTTATGGGTGCATACCCTCCAAAATACATAACACTTTTGAGTGCATACCTTAATCAAAGAAAGAAAAAAAGAAATGTTGATGATTTTTCTGGAAGAAGGTAAGAGCAGGTTGATGAGGAAGAAGGAAGAAAGAGACACATGTCTAATTAAGAAAATATATCTTAGCTGACCTAATTACAATGTACTTTGTGGATGAGCCCATTAATTTTCAGTAGCCAGAGGCCCAAAACAATTCTTTTAACTTCTAAGCATATGACTTGCTCGATAGTTAATACTACATGACACTTACACATTGTTTTTTCTTACAAATCCTCCTACACACAGGATTCTAACAAGTGGCAGAACTGACGGTTCAGATTTGGAGAGATAATAAGTGGAGAAAATGTGTATTATATTATTGTGAGTGTAGGAGGATAAGTAGGATGATTTGGTAGGAGGATATAGTAATGCTCTTTACACATTAGGAAAATGATAATTCTTCCTACAAAAACCTCCTACAAATCCTTCTACACACAGGATTCTAACAAGTGGCAGAACTAACGGTTCAGATTTGGAGAGATAATAAGTGGAGAAAATATGTATTATATTATTGTGAGTGTAGGAGGATAAGTAGGATGATTTGGTAGGAGGATATAGTAATGCTCTTTACATTATAGTCTAAAAAATGCTTTCATTTACATGAAAAATGAGGGTTGAAACATAGAGTTATAGAGTTGTGTTAAAATTATACTCTTATCTGAAAAACACCAATAACAAAAATTAGTCAAAATACCATATTTCAGTTAATCAGTTTCATGTTTAATAACCCACACATTTGAGAAAGGAGGTCAACTATAATATATAGGATTAAAAAAATGAAACAAAAGTGTCTCACCGAATTTCCCTAAAGCCTGACCTGAAAAAACCCTAAAAACCCGTACTTATAAAAAAATTCGACTTAAAAAAACCATACCTGCAATTTTTTTTAATACTATTACTAGAAAAGTGTGCATACCCTACACCAAAATTCTAGATCCGCCAACCAACTTATGTTACTCTACAGGACTTCTAAAACCCCTTACTTCTTTAAAACAGTACTACATTTTTAAGTTCATCAAATAAAGAGTTTGCCATAAATAAACTCCGAGACTAATTTTGTAAAACTACGTGTCTTCTCCTTGAATAATCATATAAAGAATTTGGGTTAGCAATCTCAAACACCCCCTTTGTCTGAATTCTACAATTACATATGGTTGTTGGTTACGAACCTGAGAGGAAAAAGACCTCGAACAATCCTCAATACATCTGCTCTAGGAAGCTATTTGGTTGCGTTGATCAATAAACCAAAACCAAATTTAGCTTGAAAGTTAATGGACCGTTTGGTCGGTAGATTATGTTGTTTCATAAGGACCTAAACTATTTATCATCCAAACTAATTCTTCGTTTCGAAAATATACCATAGGATGTAAATATTGATTGAAATGACCGTACTGCCACAAACTTACAGCTTCACATTGATTTGTAGTTTTTTGCTCTAATAAGTGCTAAAACCTAAGGGATAGCTGGTTTCTAAGCATGTAAGAGGGTGTTTGTTTCAGCTTATATTTGAGCTTATAAGCTTATTTTATGTTGCTTATATATCGTAAGCCCCAAATTTGTGGCTTGTTTTGAGACTTCTTGACTTATCATATGGTAATAAATTTATACAAGCTCACAATTCTCAAAATAAGCCAAAAAATCTGGAGTTATGAAGTATAAGCAGAAATCAAATAAGCTTATAAGCGTGCATATAAGCCAAAACAAACACACCCCAGAGTTTGTTTTCATATACACATTATTCAACTAGACAAATACAATTTGCAATATACATTTAGCAACAGAACAAGGGTTTTTATAAATTTACTTAAAAAATAATGAACTTCATGTGAACAAGAAGTCAAAAATTCGGACATTCGGTCAATGACATCGTCGACAATTGATTTTCATTGATTAATTCATAGTGTGTTTATTTGATTTGGGGGAGGGGGGGGGGGGTTATTGGGTTGTGTTTGGTTTATAGGTTGGTTATAGAAGCTTCTAGTTTAATCTGGGACTAAAGGGTATGTGCGGTGAAATGGGCAGGGCTGGAGCTGTTTGGGATTAGTTAGAGATATAAAATTTTATATACTTTATACTACTACCTCCAAAAAAATTATTTTTCACCTTTCTTTTCTCGTCGGTTCTAAAATTACTGTCAATTTCTAAAAATAAAAATTGAGTTCGTTTAAAATTACTATGTTACCCTTCGTCTAAATTGGTATTTACAAAATTAAAAGAAACAAGAATTAATATCAAAAGGTAAAACTGTTTTTTTTTCTTTCATAAAAATTAAAGCAGTAATTAATACATTTTTCTTAAACTGTATATTTTTTGTTTGTGGACAATAATTTTATGACGAATGTAGTATAAGTTGTAATTAACATTTGTGCGTAATTTTGTAATTTGTTTAAAATTTTTACATAGAACTTCTAAACTGATCTATTGTTATGTTTAAAATTTGCTTTAAATTATTTTTTGCTTGCCGAAAGGCTGTTTAGTTATGTAGGAAAAAGTTCAACATACACCCTTATTTTAGCATACACTCAATCAACCAATCACAACCACCCATTTTTCATTTTTATTATGTAACAAAAAACTAATTTTTTAAAAATTAAATAGCTCACAAACCGTTCATCGTTACATAAAACAAAACATATCATCGCGCCGAGAATTAAATCATCTACCTTTCGACGAACTTTTTTTCGAATTTTTTAAGTCACGTATGAGAGAATCATATATGATTCGTCACGAAACATATATGATTTTTAGAAAATCATATATGATTCATATCACGAATCATATATGATTTTATGAAAATCATATATAATTTGTGACGAATCATATATAATTCTCTCATACGTGACTTAAGAAAAAAAGTAAAAAAAAAAATTCGTCGAAAGTATATATATGTGCCCCATGATAGAAAGATGATTTAATTTTCGTTGCAATGGTGTATTTTTTTTCGTTTGACGATTTACCGTTTGTGAGATATTTAATTTTTAAAAAAGTAGTGAGAAGTGGGTTTTTTTAAAATGAACGATTATTATTGGTTGAATATGTTTATGCTAATTTAAGGGTATACATAAATCTTAACTCGGATTATGTATATAATCTCTTATTATTAACTGTTTATTAAATTTTCGTAGGAAACTGAGCTCGAGATACGACTATAAATAAGGGCTTGTCGTTTGAGAGAAAACAGGTATGTTATTAGGTACAGAGCGTTACACCCTCGATAACAACCCAATAGACGTGATGCGGGATGAAATTTTTAGAACATGTTGTTTTTATTGATCATTTTTTTTTTGCAGTAATAAAAAATGTAGTCACTTATAAATATTCGTAGTTAAAGAGAAAGAATGTTAAAATGAGGACCTAATCTGCTAACCTATTATGCCTATAAGGACTTATTATGTGTGTTTCATTCTTTCAGTTATTAACTTGGACTGTTGGTGTAATGTTTTTATGGATTGAAGGACTAAAGTTGGATGGCTGCTATTCTTACTATTGGACTTGACCAAGCCCACCTTTGAAGCCCACAAACTTTACCCTTATTATAACGGCTCTAAAAAGCCTTTTAGGTTTTATATATTGAGGAGCGTCTCCTTAGTTTGTTTGTATCGCCTCACTTTGTATCTGTGTGTTTTTCCCAAAACACACTTTTGCTCTCTCTCTTTTTGATCTCAGAAACTTTGGTTAATCTTTATGTTTATTGTCTTTTGATTGTAAAACTATGATCATGTAGATCATAGGCTACACGTGAGTAGCACTGGTAGTCTTTAGTCTTTCTATTTATTCTGTTTGTGTCTTTGATCTTGTTTAATAAAAGGAAAAGTGTTTGAGGTGTCTTGATTCATGTTTTTCTACATGGTATCAGAGCCTGGTTGTTAATATTCGATGAAAAATTTTTTAGGGTTTGAAGAATTTTTGGGGGTTTTTGATACATGATACTTTTTTGGAAAGATCTGTTATTGAAATAGCTAGATTTATTTATATTACTTTTGGATTCAAAGTTTTGACTCTCCTATTGTTTTTTGAAAAAAACTAGGATTTTTGAGATCTGGTATATTATACTATTTTGCTGGTGTTTCGTTCGATTGGTGTTGTTATCTTCTAATTAAAGTGATTTTCCCTAATTTTCCTTGAGAAGAAAAATTAGAGTTTCATTTTTCTTTGGAAGATTCATCTATTGGTGGTGGTTTGTGATTGCTCTTGGGTGTTTCAGCTATTGTTCGTTGGCTTTGGTCATTTTCCCTAATTTTTCCCGAAAATTAGGGTTTGTGACTTGGAGGTACTGTCACTTCTTAGACTAAGTGAATCTAAGAGTGACAGTTCGATTGAGCTTTGGTTTATAGCACTCTAACACCTCTGCTTCTCTCTCTTTATTTGCTATTTGCTATTTGTCTTTTTATTATTATTATTTCTTGTCTTTTGAGGGTTTGGTAGTCTTTTTATTCTATTTTGGATCCTTACTTGCTGCTTGCCCTTGACCTGCCACCCTTGAGTGGTTTGGATTCCTGGGAACTTTGTTTGTAGTATTGTGAGTTCTTTTTTTACCTATTTGACCCTTCACCATGCCTGAACATGGTGATGATGATGCTATAAGTGTAACTGACCCAGTTACACTTATTAGTAAGCTTGACCTGAGTGATCCATTACACTTGCACCCTAATGACTCGGCTGTTTTAACTGTTGGCACTGTGAAACTTAAGGGAACTGAAAATTATCAAGTTTGGGCTAATGCTATGTTACTTGCTTTGGAAGGTAAAAATAAAATTGGTTTCATTGATGGTACTTGTAAAAGGTCTGTAACTGATGAGGTTTTAGCAAGGAAATGGGACAGGGTCAATGCTGTTGTGTTGGGTTGGATTCTTAACTCTATATCTGAGTAACTTTTCCTTGGACAAATTTTTTCAAAAAAGGCCAAACATGTTTGGAAAGAATTAAAGGAAACATATCATAAGGTTGATGGTTCTATCATGTTTAACTTGCACCATAAGATTAATACCTTGAAACAAAATGGTTGTAATCTGTCTGATTATTATCATAAGTTGAATGCTCTCTAAAAACAATATGATTCTATGATTGATTTACCTGCTTGTGTTTGTTCTGCTTCTAGTGAGTTTAAAAAACATAATCAGTTATTGAAACTTATGCAGTTTTTAATGGGTTTAGATGATTCTTATATGAGTATTAGAAGTTCTATATTGTCTAGGGAAAGTCTTCCTGATGTTAAGGGAGCTTATGCCATCATCTCTGCTGAGGAATCTCACAGAATGGCTTCTAGCAGTAGTTCTGGGCACTCCCAAAGGGCTCAGGCCTCTGCTTTTTTATCTAATGGGCCCACCAGAAACAATGTTCAAAGAAATCAGAACCCTAATGCTAATATATTAAGACCCATAACCAACAACTTTAATCAGAATGGTAATCAAGGCAACTTTAGACCTAACAATGGTAATGCTGGTTCTGGAAATGTTAGGCCTAATAATCAAAATGGTGTTAGACATAACTTTGCTTCTAACTCTGATGTCGTTTGTGAGAACTGTGGGTACAATGGTCACACCATTGATAGGTGTTTTAAGATCATTGGGTACCCCAGTGACTTTGTTCATGGAAAAGGGGTAGTCAAAACTTTAAAGGAAAGAATGTGTTTAATAATTCTGTTGGTTCCACCACTAGTCCAACTGGATTATCTGATGAACAAATGGCTACTCTTCTCTCTCTTTTTAAAGATAACAGTGGAACTGAAAAGAATGTACAAGCCAATATGGCAGGACCTGTTTTTAACTCTAGCAAGATTTTTAATGAAAACTTTGATAAGTTTTATTGTTCTAATACCAGTTCTAAACTTGGAATGACTTACAATGGGAAGGTTATTGACTATGCGACTAACCAACACATGATTGATAGTAATATGGAACTTTATAATGTGTTTGATATCTCTCATCTTAAAATCAAAGTTGCCCACCCAAATGGAACTGAGGCTATTATAACAAAAATTGGTAACCTTAAACTTCCTAATGGTCTGATTCTTGTTGATGTGTTGGTTATCCCTGAGTAATGTGTTACTTTTATATCTGTGCATAAGCTTGCTAAAGATAATAGAATATTTGTCGTGTTTGATGAAACCAAGTGCTTCTTTGTTAATCAGTATTTGAATCTGAAAAAGGTGATGGGTATTGGTAAACAATGTGGAGGTTTATACTATTTAGATACTGAAGGTATTAATTGTAAAAATCAAAACAATCTTGTTACCTGCTCTCTGTCTCATTATGATTGGCACTGTAGACTTGGACACCCTGCTGATCCTGCCCTTAATGTGCTTAAAAAATCTTTAAAAATTGATAAAGATGAGAAAACCTTTTTTTTGTGAAGTTTGTCAAAGAGCTAAACAAACCAGAAATCCTTTTCCCTTAAGTGATTATAAAACTAAAAAACTTGGTGATATTGTTCATCTTGACTTGTAGGGTCCTTATAGGGTTACTACTCACTCTGGCCATAGATACTTCTTGACTGTTGTGGATGATTATACTAGGGCAATTTGGTTGTTTCTTATAAAAACCAAAGATGAAGTTGTTTCAAACATTCAAAACTTTTATAATATGATTAAAAATCAATTTAAAGGTAATGCTAAAACTTTCAGAAGTGATAATGGAACTGAATTTGTTAATCAAAACTTCAAAGTATTTTGTGAAAATAATGGCACCATACACCAAACTTCCTGTGCTTACACACCACAACAAAATGGAATTACTGAAAGGAAACATAGACATCTTTTGAATGTTGCTAGATGCCTTATGTTTCAGGGGGGTACTCCTCTTAAATTTTGGACTGAATGTGTGCTAACTGCTACTTATCTTATTAACGGATTGCCCTCTTCTATGCTAAATGGAAAAACCCCTTTTGAAATGATTTACAATACTTTTCCTAGGCCCTCTCACATTATAATGTTTGGATGTTTGTGTTTTGCTAATATTCTTAATAGTTCAGATAAGTTTTCCAGCAGATCTAAAAAGTGTGTTATGATGGGTTATTCTAGTTCTCAAAAAGGATATAGGATTTACAGTCTTGATAGGCATCAGTTTTTTGTTTCTAGAGATGTTAAGTTTTTTGAAACCATATTTCCTTTTAAAGACTCTGTTTTTAATTACAATAAAAATAATTTTAATAAAGAAAATGTTTTTCAAGACTTAAATCTGTTGAATTATTTTGACCTTGATGACCCTGAACTTCCCAATGATGAAGAGAGAGCAGCAAAACATAATGGTGACAATCTGTCACCAAGTGCTAGTAGCCCACCTCCAAGTCTAGGTGACACTAGTCACATTGCCTCTGGAAATGATACCAGTGATGCCAGCTTGAATAGGGAAGAGGCTGCCACACTTGATGAAAATGCTAACTCTGAGGGAAATGATGAATACAATACCAATCCTTTCATTCGTGTTCAAAACATGGAAGCAAATGGTTTGAATGATTCAATCAACAATGTTCAGGGTGGTCAAGGTTTGAGAAGGTCCTCAAGACCTTCTGTTTTTCCCAAAAACTATAATGATTTTGTTGTCTAATCTAAAGTTAAGTATGGACTTGAAAAATTTGTTGGATATTCCAAACTTGATAAAGAAAATTTTTGCTTTGTCACTCAACTTAACAAAATGAGTGAACCAAAAAGTTTTTTTGAAGCATCTCAGAATCATCATTGGGTTGATTCTATGAACACTGAACTTGCTGCCTTGCTTGAAAATGACACTTGGGACATTGTTGAACTTCCTAAAGGTAGGAAAGCCTTAGGGTGTAAATGGATTTGGAAATTAAAGTTTAAGTCCAGTGGTGAGGTTGAGAGGTATAAGGCTAGGGTTGTTGCCCAAGGTTTTGTCCAAAAAGAGGGAATTGATTATAATGAAACCTTTTCCCCTATTGTTAAAATGGTCACTATTTGGGTGTTTGATTAACCTTGCTATCATGCAATCTTGGCCTGTTTTCCAACTTGATATCAATAATGCCTTTCTTTATTCTTGATGAAACTGTTTACATGAAACCACCCCAAGGATATCTTCCTGGGGGTGATAACTTGGTTTGCAGACTCAAGAAACCCTTGTATGGGCTTAAACAAGCTCCTAGACAGTAGAATGCTAAACTTACATCTGTTCTTAGTGAAAATGGCTTTATTCAAAGCAAGTCTGATTATTCTTTATACATTAAATCTCAGGGTAATTTATTTCTTGTGTTACTTGTGTATGTTGATGATATAATCATAACTGGGAATAATATTGCTGAAATTGAAAAGTTTAAGAATTTTCTAAGAACCAAGTTTATGATTAAAGACTTGGGTAAACTCAAGTATTTTTTGGGAATTGAAGTTGTTGACACTAAGAATGGTGTTTGTTTAAACCAAAGAAAGTATGTCTTGGACTTGTTATCTGAGTATGGTATGCTTGCTTGTAAACCTGCTAAAACCCCTTTACCTTCTAAGCCTGTCATCACTAATCAGCCTACTAATGAGGACCCTCTTCTTGATAACATTGTTGATTATCAAAAGCTTATGGGAAAGCTCATTTATCTGACTAACACCAGGCCTGACATTTCTTATGTTGTGCATTATTTGAGTCAGTTCATGCATTGTCCTTTGAACTCTCATCTCAAAATTGATTTTAAGGTGTTAAGATACCTCAAAAGCTCTCCAGGTTTGGGTATTCATTTCACAAGAAACTCAGGTATGATTCTTGATGCTTATTCTGATGTTAACTGGGCAAAATGTGTTGTCACTAGAAGGTCAGTGATTGGGTATTGTGTGTTTATTAATGGAAACTTGGTTTCCTGGAAAAGCAAAAAGCAAAACACTCTCTCTAAATCTTCTACTGAGGCAGAGTATCTGATGCAGAGTATAGAGCTCTTACCTCAGTAACCAGTGAAGTGATTTGGGTTCTCAAAGTCTTAAAAGACTTACAAGTTGAGAACCTACTTCCAGTCACTCTTCACTGTGATAGCAACTCAGCTATTAAAATAGATGCCAACCCAGTTTTTCATGAGAGAACTAAACATCTTGAAATTGACCTTCATTTTGTAAGGGAAAAATTTTTGAGTGGTGTGATTAAAACTGTTAAAATAGAATCTGCAAATCAAATTGCAGATATCTTGACCAAAGGGTTGGACATGGAATTGCACCAAAAGTTTGTTAAAAAACTTGGAATGATAAACTTGTATGGGTTATCAGATTAAGGGAGGATGTTAAAATAAGGACCTAATCTGCTAACCTATAATGCCTATAAGGACTTATTATGTGTGTTTCATTCTTTCAGTTATTAACTTGGACTGTTGGTGTAATGCTTTTATGGATTGAAGGACTAAAGTTGGATGGCTGCTATTCTTAGTATTGGACTGGACCAAGCCCACCTTTGAAGCCCACAAACTTTAGCCTTATTATAACGGCTCTAAAAAGCCTTTTAGGTTTTATATATTGAGGAGCGTCTGCTCACTTTGTTTGTATCGCCTCACTTTGTATCTGTGTGTTTTCCCCAAAACACACTTTTGCTCTCTCTCTTTTTGATCTCAGAAACTTTGGTTAATCTTTATTTTTATTGTCTTTTTATTGTAAAACTATGATCATGTAGATCATAGGGCTATACATGAGTAGCACTGGTAGTCTTTATTCTTTCTATTTATTCTGTTTGTGTCTTTGATCTTGGTTAATAAAAGGAAAAGTGTTTGAGGTGTCTTGATTCATGTTTTTCTACAAAGAGCCACACCATAGTTTGAGAAAATAACCACGTTGTTTTTGCTATATAGATAGCACATTTCACATGATGGTTCTCTTCTCTATGTTGTACATGTAACTTATATGTTAATGCAAGTAGTGCCTAAAAACATTATTAGTGTTAACTAATCTTTCTTAGTTTTGATCACAACAAACCATACAACACATTTAGTGTAGAAACACAAAATGAATTATTTAACTAACACTATCATCAAGGTAATAATCATATCACTAACCTTTCTTAATCATACTTAGTGATCATCAAAATGATTATCCTTAAAACTCACTTTTGCTAATAAGACAAAAGACTTTTTAATAAACTTTCTTTTTTAGAAAATGTTTTATTAAAATGGAAAATGAAAATTTGAAAATGGCATATTCCAAATGCTGTTAGAATATCCTTTGAAGGGTTTAAATACCTCAGATATTCCCACCCCACTAAAAGACAAAAAACGGAGCGGAGTCTAGTGGCGGTACCTTAAGTACCTATGCGGTACCTTAGCGATATGGTACCGCGGGGTGAGATAAGGTACCGCGCACAGTAGCCGTTATAGATCCGTTGTAACTTTGTCTCCTTTAAATAGTGGGTCAAATCTCATTTTCCAGCAAGCCTCTTGGACGTTTTTCTCGGCCCTTTTTCTATTTTTCTATAGCATAATCATTAGTAAATGATCACTTAATTTGTTAAGGATGTTTACATATGATTATCCTCTTGATCCCCTCCTTTACCATGTCCAATGAGAAGATCACTCACTCACTAGTGTAGTGATAAAGATGAATTTATGAGCTAGTCATATTCATCATGATACCTTTGTGTTTTAGGTCAATCCAATGTATTTATGAATACTTGGACTAGTTGTGTTCATCCAAGTTATTTGTGAATACTTGGATTTGTTGTGTACATCCATTGCATATGTGTTTGCTTGGATTTATGTTGTGTAAATCCAAGCTACATGTGTGTACTTGGATAAGTCTAGTTGAGTTGTAATAGATTTGATTAGGAGTTCTCACTAAACTATAAAGTGATGTGGTTGTGTCTTGTGAGTTCTCACTAAACTTTAAAGTGATTAGTAGTTGTGTTGTGTGAAGTTCTCACTTAGCTTCAAAGTGAAGAGTCGTGAAGATTGGTTCTAGCTTTCGATTAGAACTCGACATCTAGCCTTGTGTCGTAAAATGGTGAAGTAGGCAACGTCGTGAAGATTGGTTCTACCTTAAGATTAGAACTCGACATCTAGCCTTGTGTCGTTAAATTGTGAAGTAGGCAACATCGTGTAGATTGGTCCTAGCTAAAGATTAGGTCTCGACATTTAGCTTAGTGTCGGAAAATAATGTAAGCAACGATGTAAGGTTTTCTCCGCCGAGAAGGAGCTTGTGGATATAGTGGAAATATCGAGTAGGTGTACTCGAGGAGTGGAGTAGAAACGAGGATAGAGCCTCGTTGTCGAACCACTATAAATCTTGGTGTCTTCCTACTAGGTTGTCTCCTTCCTTGCTCTTTACTTATTTCATTATCATTATACTTGCTTATTATTCTTGCTAGTGCATTTCAATTGAACCTAATCATTATGCAACTTAGCTTTAAGTAAAAGATAGTTTTGATACAAACCAAATTGAAAGAAATTTTAATTTGGTCACCAATCGAAGAGAAACTATTCAACCCCCCCCCCCCCTTCTAGTTTCTACAATTGGTATCAGAGCGATGGTCACTCAAGATCTTTGAAGTATATTGTACTTTAAAACTTGGATCGATCCATTGTCTCCTCAAATTAGAAGGTCTAGTTGTACTAAAGTTTCTCTTTGGTCAAAACTATGTTTTCTTTGAAAAATAGGTCTTTTAATTGATAACATTGCATCCCACTAAAGATTAGTAGTCCTTATGCATTTTAGATATACTCTTGAAATGTATCTACTAGTTTGCATCTTGCTTTGTGTAGGTACTAATGAAGATCAATCACTTTATTGGTTGTGGATTGAGTTACTTGCACTTGTAGAAGAATCATTTTCATTGATCTTTAACATCTTTGAATGATGATACCAAGATGATTGGGAATGATACTAGTCCTTGAAGACTTAGTACTCATCATAGTCATTGATTGGGCATAGCACTTATTCCTTCATGGATTGCTCTTTGTGGCCAAGGTACGCTTTCGTTCTTCCACACGCCCTTTGATCATTCTTTTGATCATTGCTTGACTATGTGCTTGTTCTCGGCATCCTTGCCTTGACATTTATTTGTGGTTTGTGCTTCTTTTCCTTTATCCTCTCAAACCTTCATTGCTTGGATACTTGACTCACTATGGTGATGTAGAATGAGTTAGTAGAAGCTTAAAGTATCAAGCATGATTTCCATGGTTTGCACCCATACGGTTAGTAGGCCCTTTGTGGGAGAGAAAGTGAATTAATACTTTTCTCATATTTTAGTTTAAACTAAGACTATTATTGAAAGTGATCTTAGTTTAGACTTGAATAATTGCTTTGTGCTCATTCATTACCAAAGTCGTTTATCATTTCGCCAGAAAGGCACGTCTTAAACCACTATATATGACACAAGCTCTTCGTTTCAACTACTTGAAGATTGTCATTAATCCCTTGAGCATTGATCCTAGTCTTGATTCACTTCCCTTGATTTCTCTCCACTTAGTCGTTTTGCTACGAGTAGTCGTTTGTCTGTTTCGGTTCTTTTCGATCTTGATTTAACTCGTAATCCTTCGTTAAGGCATATTGCTTAGTGTTATGATGATCCAATGATATTCTAAAAGGCTCATGATTTAATTTTAAGTATTTTAGAAAAATTGGATTTTCAAAATTTGGCGTTTTTCAGAGATAGAAACCTGCCTCTGCAGGCGGTTCCTTATCTCCGCGGCTCAAACCCACGGTTCCTTATAGATAAGGTACCGCGGGCAGTAACTTTTGTCAGAGCGTCAGTTTGTGTTTTTTATTCTTTTTCAAACCAAACTCTCTCTCTCCCAAAAACACACAGCCGACGGGTTTTACCTTTTCCACCATTGTTGAAGCTTCCAAAACCTTCAATCACTCAAATTAATTGATTCCAAGTTGTGGGTTTCACTCATCCTTCATCTAACATCAATTAATTGTAAGTATTTTCTTTCAATTTCATCTATTTTGTTCTAGGGTTCATCCTTTCATAATTGAGGATTTTTAAAATTGAATTTGAATTAAAACCTTAATAGGAATGTGGGTTGACATAGTTATTTTACTATGATTCCTTAGGTTCATATTCATTAAGATTTCACTAAAACCCACTTGTAGAACAAGTCCGAAATTAAGCTAAATGATTTTGGTTAAAGGATGGATTTGAGATGAACCCATGAACAAGTAGGTAATGACATTGTTAATGCTTACCTAAAAACCTTGTTTTGAAAAACCAATGTTCTAATCCATTGTTGATCTAACATAGATCATGTGTTCTTGGTCAATGATGGAATAGACACATTGTGAACATGAAAATGATATGGATTCAATCCTATGTTTGTCAAGAAATTGATATAACACATTTTCATTTTTCGTTTTCCTTTTTATTTTTCATATGAGTGATTGGAGAAATGTTGTTTTGTGTTTAGGTACTTGTCATGTCTTCAAGATATCAAAAAGATCACGAACGAACACGAGCATACATGCCCTCTCACCCTCTTTTGATTCACTCTCACAAAAACTCGTCTAAGTCTCTCGAGCATTGTTGTTTCCATGAAGGACGCATTGTTTGTTCCAATTTCGCAAATGAGTTTATTCGCTTCACGTTTAAATCTATTGGGTTTGATTGTCTTCTTGATATTGATGAGCTAATATTTCCTTCGTTTCTTATGTAGTTCTTTAGCTCATTCACATTGATAAGCATCAATAATGGTTTGTTTATACGATTTTCCATTATGGGGAAAATCATTATTTACACTCTTGAAGAATTCAGTGATATTCTTGGAGTGCCATCTAATGGTCAATGTCGATTCACCGATGCTTGGAGTTTAGACTCTTTAGAATCGGCCCCTATTGATGCTCATTATGTGACCGTGCTTCCAAATCCTTCGGACATCATTCATACCATTTCTAAACCTCGTGAGCATCCTATTCATGGTAAATTTCAAGGAGTTGTTCGAACTCTCTCTCCTTGGGAATTACTATCTAGTGATATTAATGATTTCATGTCTCCTTGGGCTGAAATCATTAGGGAAAATTCAATGTGTCTTGATGGGAATCGAGATTTAGTACCCGCTTGTCTTGCACACATGTTGTATTGTGTTGCCACCACAACTCCTTACAATCTCTCATTTTTCATAGCTAGAAGAATTAGGTTTGTTATTCTTGAGCCTAAGTCAAGTCTTCCCTATGGAATGCTTCTTTCTCGTCTTCTTAGAAGAGTCCTTATTGACTTTCCGTCTCTTCTATCTTCACCCTATCTCTCCGTTGATCGTGTCATGTCTCCCACTCAATGGAACATTTCACCCGAGATCAATGTGAACTCGTGTCAAGTCGAAAATACTTCTCAAGAAGAGTCTTCTAGTAACCCTCCCTCAAACTTCATTAACTTCATGTCCTCTTCAATCTCCATCTTGTCCTCCCATGAAGTTGATTCCGACTATCAATTTTATCTCAATCATCTTCTTCGAGAACGCCTCAGAAGTGAATCAAGGAATTAGATGTTATGCTCATAGTGACTTGCAACACTCATCTAGGATGTTTTCATGACTCTCTTCTCTTCATTTGGTTATGTATTAACTTATGCTTGGATTATTATTTACTTTGATCCTTAATGTTAATTATGCCTTCATATTTGTGTTTTACATTGCTTTGTGCATGCCTTTTCATAGTTAGCTTATTAGATTATGATCTGTAGTTAACTTTGGCTTGTGAAACCTTTGGGAAAAATCTAGGATTATCAAAAACTGGGATGGGAAATTTTTGAAAAACTTCTGGTCGCGGTTCCATATCGACCCGCGGTTCCTTATCGATAAGGTACCGCCGGTCCTAGATAACGAACCGCCGGCCACTGTACACGACAGCATCTTTGCTTTACACTGTTTTCTTAATTTTGTGTAAACCTTGCATGATTTTCAGTAATAAACTGCACATTTCCTAAACTAGGGTATCTAAATTCATTATTCACCTAAAATGATTTTAACCCATTACTAGTTTGGATCATCCCCTCAACCATTTAAACCCACCTTGTTTGCCATGTTCTCCACACATCAAACATACTTCCCTAAACCTTAAACCACCCTAATCAACCATGGTGTGTACCAAAACCTCAAACACTTCCAAGACCTCCACCCCAAGAAAAACACTCAAAATAAGGGTTAAGGTAGCTAAGCCTAACTCTTCACCTTTCCACACACCTAAGAATGAGAATGCTCCTATCCTCATTTCTTCATCACCTTCCCCACCTCTTGCACCATGCAAGACCTCCTCCACCCATGGTACTAACCACTCCATTGGTTCTACCTCCTCTTCATTCAATTCTAGAATGAATGAGCTTTCTTCACCCTTCACTCCAAGTGCACCCTTGGAAGTGACCACACAACCTCAACCAATCCAAAGCATTCCTTTTGGGAATGACTTTGATGACTCTTTGGTGACTTCACCATTTACCCTTCACAACTCACCCATTTCACCAACCTTGGAGGATTTACCTCCACATTCACCCATTTCCCCTTTGGGGAACATTCCTCCACTTTCACCCATATCACCCTTGGAGAACTTGCCTCCTCCACCTCTATCCAACTCAAACATCCCAATTTTGGGTGTCCCTCTTTCCCTCCTCTTGGGTGATCCTTACTTTGGGTTTCAACAAACTCATGGTCCTAGATGTCCATGTTGTCTCTACAACCACTTCCTCATCCAAAACCTAAGGATGGATATGTATGGACTGCATAGGGGTTTGCAAGATTTCTTGCTTACTTTGTTCTCCATGCCTCCTCCTAGGAGATGAATGATGGAGTTGTCTTAATAAGAGTTTTCAACAAAACCAAGCCTAAGAAAATTACTTATCTAGATTTTATGATAAGCTAGCTATGTATTAGTTAGTTTTATTTATCTTTGTACTTGTTTTCTCATTAATGAATGTTTCTTGTTGTTGTGTTATGGATTTAGCTGTGTGTGATTCTATCCTTTTGTGCACACTAATCAACTTTAATTTGAAATTAAAATTGAACCTAAATCTATCACAACCCCTAAACTTGACTAAAATTGGTTCAAAATGATATCTAAATTATTTTGTCATCCTTTGTCAAGACATTCTTTGTGAATGTGTTGCTTTATGCAACCCTAGCATATTTTGGTTCTAATAGAGGTAAAATTCCAAGATTGGCAACTTTTTGAAAAAGTCTTAGTTTTTCCCAAAACCCAGGAAAAAAATTGTTTAAAGTCCACTGGACGCGGTTCCTTAAGGACCCGTGGTTCCTTAGTGATATGGAACCGCCGGCCCATATAAGGTACCGCGGCCAGAAAGTGACTTTTGACGAATTTTTGGTCAAAACCTTTAAACCCTATTCCCAGTCAAGATTCCTTGTTTACTCAAATTGACTAAACATTCCTTGACAATACACATTTTGTATTCAAATTCTTACCTTGATTACATTTTATTTATACCCCAACCTTGAGATTTCATTCTCACACCTTCCCAACCTTGAGAATTCATTCTCACATAACCTTGAGACATCATTCTCACACTCTCACAATGCCTAACTCCTACATTCCTAACCTTGACATTTCTTTGTCACAACCCCACTCACCCAAAGCTTCCTCGTCCAAGCTTTCAAAGAAACCGAAAATCTCGGTTCGACCGGTTTGGGTTAAGAAGAATGAACCATCTTCGTCCAAACCACCCAAAAACCCTACCTTCTCTCCAATCAAGTATTGGAATGAGACTTACACCATAAACCCCATCACCGGAGCAAAAGAACATGTTCCACCACCACCACAATCCTTCAATACCCCCCAACTCAATGACCTTGCAACCTTCCCAAACCTCACAAGGCATTGTGAAAACACTCCCAAACCCTTTACCCCACCACCACCAAACCCTAAGTTTGATGCCATACCCCCATCAAACAATTTTGTGTTGCATCATGGATCCTCGTGTGATTGTTTCCGATTTCAACAAATTGAACTTGCTCATGTGTATGAGAAGTTAAATTTTCTTGAATTCCTCCTCACTCGACCTCCTATTCAAGTTTTCGTTCCGGTGGACAAAACTTCAAATGATGCATCGCCATCTTTCTAGTTTTATTTTATTTTTAGCAATCTTGGAAAATATCACTATTAGACTAGCTTATGCTTAGTGGTTTATTTTCCATATTTATTGCTTTTAGATACTCATACTATGTGTATGACTATCTTCTTTGTTGTATTTTTTTTTAACTTTTGTGTTATTTGTGTGCTATCTAATTAGTTCTATTTTTGAGTTGATCTTGGTTAAATTTTTACAATTGCTTATGGGTGATTCCATCAATTCTAAAGCTTTAACCCATTGACAAGCTTATCATCTTCATTTTATTGAAGTTTGATTATGTCAATTACCTCTCTGGACATACTTAGCAAAATACTTGCTTCTAATTTGAGATTTCTTCTCTTTCTCCCTCTCAAGTTACTTAGTAGGTAGTGATCATATATACATTGGTGTTTCTTTCCTTTCTACTAACCTTTGTGTAGCATGTCACCTTAGCTCACAAACTTGGTGCCCCGAGCAAGGGGGAGCAACCACCAAGGGGGAGCTACTAGCAAAGTTCGATGCACTTCAAAGACTTATGCTAACCTTTTTGCTACGACAAAGGGGGAGAAATGACAGTGATAAACTAGTTAATAATTCCATAGTTTGTGTTTATACGTAAATGAGTTTATCGTTTGTCGTAATCAAAAAGGGGGAGATTGTTAATGCAAGTAGTGCCTAAAAACATTATTAGTGTTAACTAATCTTTCTTAGTTTTGATCACAACAAACCATACAACACATTTAGTGTAGAAACACAAAATAAATTATTTAACTAACACTATCATCAAGGTAATAATCATATCACTAACCTTTCTTAATCATACTTAGTGATCATCAAAATGATTATCCTTAAAGCTCACTTTTGCTAATAAGACAAAAGACTTTTTAATAAACTTTCTTTTTTAGAAAATGTTTTATTAAAATGGAAAATGAAAATTTGAAAATGGCATATTCCAAATGCTGTTAGAATATCCTTTGAAGGGTTTAAATACCTCAGATATTCCCACCCCACTAAAAGACAAAAAAACAGAGCGGAGTCTAGTGGCGGTACCTTAAGTACCTACGCGGTACCTTAGCGATATGGTACCGCGGGGTGAGATAAGGTACCGCGCACAGTAGCCGTTATAGATCCGTTGTAACTTTGTCTCCTTTAAATAGTGGGTCAAATCTCATTTTCCAGCAAGCCTCTTGGACATTTTTCTCAGCCCTTTTTCTATTTTTCTATAGCATAATCATTAGTAAATGATCACTTAATTTGTTAAGGATGTTTACATATGATTATCCTCTTGATCCCCTCCTTTACCATGTCCAATGAGAAGATCACTCACTCACTAGTGTAGTGATAAAGATGAATTTATGAGCTAGTCATATTCATAATGATACCTTTGTGTTTTAGGTCAATCCAATGTATTTATGAATACTTGGACTAGTTGTGTTCATCCAAGTTATTTGTGAATACTTGGATTTGTTGTGTACATCCATTGCATATGTGTTTGCTTGGATTTGTGTTGTGTAAATCCAAGCTACATGTGTGTACTTGGATAAGTCTAGTTGAGTTGTAATAGATTTTATTAGGAGTTCTCACTAAACTATAAAGTGATGTGGTTGTGTCTTGTGAGTTCTCACTAAACTTTAAAGTGATTAGTAGTTGTGTTGTGTGAAGTTCTCACTTAACTTCAAAGTAAAGAGTCGTGAAGATTGGTTCTAGCTTTCGATTAGAACTCGACATCTTGCCTTGTGTCGTAAAATGGTGAAGTAGGCAACGTCGTGAAGATTGGTTCTACCTTAAGATTAGAACTCGACATCTAGCCTTGTGTCGTTAAATTGTGAAGTAGGCAACGTCGTGTAGATTGGTCCTAGCTAAAGATTAGGTCTCGACATTTAGCTTAGTGTCGGAAAATAATGTAAGCAACGATGTAAGGTTTTCTCCGCCGAGAAGGGAGCTTGTGGATATAGTGGAAATCTCGAGTAGGTGTACTCGAGGAGTGGAGTAGAAACGAGGATAGAGCCTCGTTGTCGAACCACTATAAATCTTGGTGTCTTCCCACTAGGTTGTCTCCTTCCTTGCTCTTTACTTATTTCATTATCATTATACTTGCTTATTATTCTTGCTAGTGCATTTCAATTGAACCTAATCATTATGCAACATAGCTTTAAGTAAAAGATAGTTTTGATATAAACCAAATTGAAAGAAATTTTAATTTGGTCACCAATCGAAGAGAAACTATTCAACCCCCCCCCCCCCTTCTAGTTTCTACATTATATAAAAAATAACACCATCGGCTCATAGTTGAAATTATTTAGTCATTTTAACATTTATTCATATTGTTGCACCACTTACAAATTAGAAACAATACGGTGCGAAGTGCGGGTTGAAATTCCGTTTAAGATATAGGTCGATGTGTGAGATAAATTGATAAGTGTGTAAACACTCATCTTTAATAACCCAAAATCACTTAAAACATGATCAAATATATTGGAATGATAATTCTCCATGCCTTCAATTGATAATTAAACCATCCTTATATACAAAGTTATGACAACTAATACATATTTAAGCCAACAATTAGACAACTAATAGAATGATAGATGATATGCATTGACTTGTACAGTTGTATAAATGTGAACAACTAATACTCCCCTTCAGTTTGAACGGGAGGTATTCGAATGTTCAGACTGGATCGAAACTCCAGGAATAAAGCGGTGGGTAGGCCTTTTGTAAAGATGTATGCATACTGAAATCAGAAAGGGACATGAAGAACACGAACTTGTCCCGAAGCAACATAATCACGAACAAAGTGAATGTCAATATCAATGTGCTTCGTACGCTGATGTTGAACAGGATTAGTAGATAAATACACAGCACTGACATTATCACAATAGACAATGGTGGCAGTAGATAAAGGAGCATGCAACTCAAGTAACAAATTTCGTAACCACGCAGTCTCAGCAACAACATTTGCAACCCCACGAAATTTTTCCTCGGCACTAGATCAAGACGAAGTAACCTGCCGTTTGGCTGACCATGACAATAAATTATCACCATGAAATACACAATAACCTAAAGTAGATCGGCGAGTAACAAGAAAACCAGCCCAGCATCAGTATATGCAGTAAGGTGAGTAGTCGGGGACACATGAAGTTGAAGACCATGATCAATAGTACCACGAACATAGCATAAAATGCGCTTTAAAGCAGTATAGTGTGGATCACAAGGGTCATGCATGTATAGAAAGACTTGTTGCACAACATAAGATAAATCTGGTCGAGTAAAAGTTAGATACTGAAGAGCTCCAGCAAGACTGCGATATAAAGTTGGATCACTGACAGGGTCACCATGAGAACTAAGTTTGGACTCAGTATCAACAGGAGTCCGACGCGGGTTAAAATTCTGCATATGAGCTCGCTCAAGAATTTCCTCAGCAAATTTAGACTGTGACAAAAATAGTCCAAATGCTGATCTTTTCGCATAGATACCAAGAAAATAATTGAGAGATCCAAGATCTGTCATTGCAAACTCACTGTGTAGGGAAGCAATAATCCGCTGTAAAAATGCTAAAGACGATGCTGTAAGAATATTATCATCCACATAGAGCAACAAATAAGCTATGTCAGATCCTTGATGTAGTACAAATAAAGATGAGTCAGTTTTACTATGCTGAAAACCGAGTCGTGTAACGTAACTAGCAAAGCGCTGAAACCAAGCTCGGGGAGCCTGATTAAGACCATATAATGATTTCTACAAGTGACAGACATAACCAGGTTTAGCAGAATCAACAAAACCGGGAGGCTAATACATATAACCGTCTCAGATAAGTGTCCATGAAGAAATGAATTCTTCACGTCAAGCTGATGAATGGGCCAATGATGAGAAACTGCGAGACTCAAAACTGTACGAATGGTAGCCGGTTTAACCACCAGACTAAACGTCTCATCACAATCAATACCCTACTGTTGACTTCGTCTGTTGGCAACAAGATGAGCCTTATACCTGCTTAATGAGCCATATGCATGAAACTTATGTTTGAAAATCCACAAAGAACGAAGAGCATTAGCATTAGCTGGACGAGGTACAAGAACCCACGTTCCGTTAGTAATTAAAGCATTATATTCATCTAGCATAGCTTCTTTCCAATTAGGTTCATAAAAAGCATGAACATGAGAGCGAGGAAGCGGTGAAGTAGTGGTAACATTAAGAGACATGTGTTCAATTGGTTTAGAAATACCAGACTTTGCACATGTAACCATAGGATGGACATTATGGATAGTATCAGGTGACGGTTGGGTCGTAGAAGAGACACCAACCGGGTTAGAAGGAGAGGTAGTAGTCTGTTGGACCATGGTTGAAACATATGGTTGTAGGGTAGAATTGGTGTGGTGGGTTGATGGTATATGAGGTGATGATGGGGATGGATTAGGTGATTGGGTCGTTTGGGTAGTATTTGTGTGGTTGGGTGTAATATGTGAGGGTGGAGTTAATGGTGGAAGTAAAAAGTTATAGGAAGGTTTAGTAGAAGACGTGAGAGTCCCAAATAGGAAAACGTCTTCATCAAATCGTACATGTCTTGAGATAATTATTTTATTGGAGGATAAGTCGAGACATCGATAACCACAGTAATTGGCGGGGTAACCTAGAAAAATGCATGGTGTAGAACAGGGTTCGAGTTTGTGAGAAACATCAACGTGAGGATAGAAAAGGTGAAATGTGTATAATGCAAGTTCGTTTTCTCAGTTCTTAACTAATAGAAAGTCCAATCAATATCAAATTTATAATTGTTTTTGGTTGTTCAAGCTTGCTTGGTAATCTATTGCTAATTCAAACAAAACTATCTAAAAATGTAAAATATAAACCTACTTATACGTAAAACAAGTTGCAAATTCCAAATTTTATTCAAGAAAAATATAAAAATGCAAAATATAAAACTATAAGGACTGAAAATGTAATTTCTATAAAATGTAAATGCTTGAAATGTAAATTCTAAAAGTTATAAGGACTAAAAATGTAAAACAGTTAACTTGTAAAAACTTTAACAAACTAACCAAAAACTAACAAACTAACAAACTTATAAACTGAATTTTAACAAACTAACAAAGTCCAGGGACTGAACTTTTGCAAACCCTAAAATCTAGCAAGTTTAGCCAAAAATTAACTCTAATTGAAAACCAGGGACTAAAGTGCAATTTTCCAAACTTTTCAAGTAAAAACGGGCACAAAGAAAGAATAAGCTCGTTTGAGCTTATTTCTCAACCAAATAAGCTGAAACAACTTGCAAACAACTTCAAATCCAATTATAGAAACGTGTGTTCAAGGAAATAAGCTAAAAGTCCAAAATAAGCAATTGAGTGCTTATCAATAAGCTCAAAATAAGCTATAGCCTAATCCAAACATCCACAACTTGATTTTATTATCAAAACTGATTAAGCACTTGATTTAAGGAAGGGGAAATCAAATCAGAACAAATTTCATCCAGTAATAAGCCAGATATCAGAAATAAGCTAAAATGAGCTTATGTTGACCAAATTTTGACCAAATTTTGGAAAAAGCTCAAAATCTCAAAAACTCATATTCAATACTATCTAAATGGAAATGTGAAAAAAAATTGCAAGTTTTATGAAGAGGATTTAGAGAACTAGCAAAACAGTAAGCTATTTATCTCAGAGAATGAAAAATGCTCAAGCTTGAGCTAAAAAGCTGTTTTCTAGCTTATTTCTTGATACTGTAGATTTTCCTTTTAGATACTGAAAGTTTATGTTATAAGCTATAACTAGAAACTGGTTTGAGCAAATTTCATTAAGTATTGAAGGAGAAACAATCAATTGAAATTGGCAAGTTTTGAAATATAAGCTAAAACTAGTATGACCCAAACTTTTTGATTACCAATTGCCTGATTGACTATTTTGTTGACTTACAAATGACTCAAAACTACTTGTTAACTCCTATTGAGTAGAAATGAACTTCTAAACAACAATTTCTAACACTTGAAAACTGATTTACAACTAATCCCAAACACACCTTTATCTGATTTTAACAAGGTTTATCAAAGGCTTATTAAGTTCTGTTTTGAACTGATTCAAAGGTTTTAACAAACTAGATTAAGCAGACAATTTGAAAGCTCTAGAAACTAAAAACAAGCAATTATCTCAACTAGGACTCAATTAAGCTATAATGCTAGAATGTAACTGAAAATAAGCAGAAACTACAAATGGAGCTTAAAACAATGAACAAGTAGGCAAGATTAAGCTACAAATGAACTCAAATCAATCAATCAACAACTATTTATCAAGCAAAACAGGCAGCCATCAAAGTTATCTAGGAAAATGAGCAGGCAAGGACTTGTTTAGAGGAACTTAAAACAGAAGCTATGAAACCTATTGTAGAGGTCCTTTGGGAAGAAGAGGAGCGCTGAGCTCTCTTGCCCTAGTGATACCACCACCTATCACTAGCTATCAACTCAAATCAACAATCTAACAACTGCAAATCATCAATCTGCCATGCAATCTTCAAGAACAATGGAAAGAACTTGATTCTTGAACAAACAGCTACAAAACTCCACCAATATAAGCTATGATCAATGGTTGATCATAACTAACATCAAACAGCAACTAGTATATCCAAGATCAACAAGATTCAACAGGAATTTGAGAAACAGAATTTGGCGAGAAATAGGAAATTTGAATTTTATTGAGTGATTTCTGTTACAAAAGTAGTTACAAGGTTCTAACTAACTAACTGACTCAAGAGTTTGTCAGACTCTTGAGTAGTTAGGTGAAAAGGAGGGAAAAAGGGAAAAGAGAAATTTAGAGAACTATGTGTTTACAAATTTAAGCTACAATCACAAATGAAGTACAAGCTGGGTATTTATAGGCAAGAAAGGGAGATTCTGTTGGAGTCGTGACGTGTTTGGGCCAATCATCACTTGACACGTGGAGGAATTCTGCAAATCCTCTTTGAAGGTGATGAACTTGAATT
This sequence comes from Glebionis coronaria, assembly GCA_025667525.1. Lineage (NCBI taxonomy): Eukaryota > Viridiplantae > Streptophyta > Magnoliopsida > Asterales > Asteraceae > Glebionis > Glebionis coronaria. The sequence continues at coordinate 65,763,366 of CM046875.1, forward strand.
GGGGGTTTTTGATTCAATGGATAATATGTTAAATGGATTGCACCGTTGGATTCGTCTTCCAAAATTGAGCAATTTTGGTGTTTTGATCTTTACGTGAAATGCCTTCTATCAAAATCCCGTTCCTGGAAAATATTTTTGTTGAAAGAGAAGGACACGTGGCAGCCTTTGATTGGTAGAGAGAGAGAGTTGCGGATTGCACTGTTATGATTTGGCAATAAATGAGGCGGCTGTGAGTGGACATTAATTGTTTGATCCGTGTGAACTCTTTCCTCTCTTCTCATTGGTCCTTTCCCTTTTCACTTGGATTAAACATGCAATACTTTCCAAACTTGGCAAATTAAGTCCCTTGACTTGGCAGATTGCTATTTAGGGCTAATATCTTCATTCCTTTGACATTTTTGACCCTTCAACTTTGATTCTTCAACAAAATGGCCCTTTGACTTGAGTTGACTTTGTAGTTGACCAAATTTGACTTTAATCTTGACTTTCCATAATTTGCACTTTAAGTCCTCCAACTTTCACAACTTGTCAAGATAGGTCCTTTAATTTCAAAGTCTTGTCACTTTTGATCCTCTTTTGTCTTTTTCATCCATTTGAGCTTGGTTTTTCCTTGTTTGCTTGAAATTGTATCCTTTTACCTACATAAGATCACACAAACACAAACATACCACATAACACTGCTTTTTACAAGATAAATGGGTATTTTGCTTCATGTTTTAGGGTTATTTGTTGATAAAAGGATATGAGTTTAAGCTCATATCAAATTCCCCTACACTTGAGCATTGTCATGTCCTCATGCAATATTATATTTCAAGGTTTAAAAATTTACATTTCCCTCATAATTAATCCACCTTGGCCATATGAGATGCATCTACACTACTCTAAACTAAATGATGCATGATTTTGACTTTTAATAATGCAATGAATCAAAATACAATTCTATTTATATCTTTTTGATTTTTCTTGAAATGGTTTTGATGGAAATAACTCATAAAGAATTCAATGACTTGGATTAGGGCTTGGGTACCATGGACACCTATCACCCTCAAGTTTCACTTTCCCCATACCAAGCTAGTAAATGGGATCATTGCATTCACAAGTAAAAAGTGCATCAACTTATTCATGACAATTAAATGTGGAACTGGTTATTATTTGAGCAAATTGCTTGTGGGCAAATTTGTCATTATTCAAGCGTGAAATATAAGAAGTGTAAAATCCAAAAATAAGGAAGCACGGTTTTAATCCTAAGTAATCCTCTCATCCATTACTTGAAAAACCGCTCACAATTAATACAAGTCCGTATTAAGAATAATAAGTCATTCGCCTTATGTGTAAAATCCTCATGCCATGCTTTCATAAGTAACTACACACTGGCTAAGGAAAGAAAAATAAAACTCACGCAATAATTTACATCCGCATCTTTTTGAGATTTTGGATCTTCAACCCCGCAACCCGTCAAGGTAATATTGGATTGGAGCAATCTATTGAATCCCCGCAACCCGTCAAGGTAATATTGGAACTCAATAGTCACTATAATTAACACCACACTGCCCCTCTTGGGAGTCTTGCATTATTTTTTTTTTCTTTTTTTTTCTAGCCACTCATTTTTTTTCATAAGCCGCTCTTATTTTTCTTTATTCCTCACCAAGAAATTTGCAAAGAAGAAAAGGAAAAACACCCGCTAAATATGGAGCATGACACAAGTCTAGTACACATAAAACGTGCTAACTTAGAATCTTAAGACGTACTCATATCAACCATAAATGATTAGCCAAAAATGCATAAGAGATTACAAACCAATTAAAACCGTACTTGATTATTTATTAACAATTATATACAAGCGAAGAAAATAGAGGTCAAGAAGAGAAGGGTTTAGCCACAAGTAATTGCCATGAAGTCTATCTAGCCCTTTTACACTTGCTTCAACTCTATCATTTCCCATTCTCCACAAATTTAAAATTTCAAAGAATGAAATTGGTGGAAGCTTAGCCTAATAGACCAATTAAGGACTACATGGTTAAGGATACTAGCTAGAGAGTGCCAAAATAAGCAAACTCGGGTTGAGTCAAAATATCCATGGCGGGCCTAATATGTCAAAGAAGTCTAAATTTGTTAAAACCATGTTTTATTATATTTTTTCTTTTTATATATTTTTGATGAAAAATAAGAGAAGAAATATTTACAATGCAAATGTTATATGCAAATGAAAAATGATTGATGCAAAAATTATGAATGCATATTTTTGTTGGCCAAAGTAAATCAAAAATTTGAAAAATGTTGAAAATTCAATTTTCCCAATTATCATGAAAGACAATGACAAGTTCTAGGTAAGGTCACTTCGATAGAAGACCCCCCTACACTTAAGCTAAACATTGTCCTCAATGTTTAAGAGCATGGAAGTATAAAAACTTCCCCTACACTTATGACAATGAATAGACTTTGCTTAACCCAAGTTAAGGAAAGGACTACTATTAGTGAAATCAAGTTTAAGCACAAGGTGTCAATGAAAAATCACTAAAGTAACGAAGTGAACCGGATACAAGGGCCTCCTCCATAAGCTCCAAAGCATGAGATGAGTGAGCAACCCTACAAACAAGCATGAAGACAAAAGAAGGTCTCCCCTACACTTATCTCCAAATCTATGCCTTTATTTCTAACCTACAACACTCTAACCTAGTTATACGATGCTTGAGTTAATGAGTCTCTAGCTCGACTCGTCCCTCAATGAATTAATTCATGGGGAAAATGGGGACCTCTTGGACCATTTCAACGGAAATGTCCTCCCCAAAGTAGTGCTTAACACGGTGACCATTCACTTTAAAATTTGGACCATCGTTTTGGGACAACTCAAGAGTTCCATATGGAAACACTTGAGCAATAGTGAATGGACCGGACCATCTCGACTTAAGCTTGCCCGCAAAAAGCTTCAATCTTGAGTTAAAGAGGAGAACCGGCTCTCCAACTTTGAACTCACGATTCTTAATCTTAGCATCATGCAATTTCTTAGTCTTTTCCTTGTATAGCAAAGAATTCTCATAGGCATTGGCTCTCAACTCATCCATCTCATTGATTTGATCTTTCCTATGTGAACCGGCTTGGTTTAAATCAAAGTTAGCCCACTTGAGAGCCCAAGATGCCTTATGTTCTAACTCAAATGGGAGGTGGCACGCTTTTCCATAGACAAGCCTATAAGGAGTACAACCAATTGGTGTCTTAAAAGCCGTCCTAAACGCCCACAAAGCATCATCAAGCTTATCCGACCAAGAAGCTCTATGCTCTCCCACCGTTCTCTCTAAAATCCTCTTTAAACCACGATTTGTGACCTCGGTTTGACCATTTGTTTGAGGGTGATACGCGGTAGAAAGTCTATGATTCACTCCATATTTCTTCATAACTCTTGTGAATTGATCATTACAAAAGTGCGTACCACGATCACTTATGATGGCCCGAGGTACACCAAATCTAGCAAACAATTGTTTCAAAAACTTTACAACCACTCTAGCATCATTAGTAGGTAAGGCTTTAGCCTCCACCCACTTGGACACATAATCCACCGCCACAAGTATATACTTGTTTCCCTTAGAGGATGGAAAAGGTCCCATGAAATCTATTCCCCATACATCAAATATCTCACACTCTTGGATAAAATTTTGTGGCATCTCATCACGTTGTGTAAGTTTTCCTTGTCTTTGACAAACATCACAAAATTTCACCATCTCTTGGGCATCCTTGTAAATGGAAGGCCAATAGTAACCCGAATCAAAGACTTTCTTGGCGGTGTAGTTAGGCCCAAAATGTCCACCCGTAGGTCCTTTATGACATGCCTCGAAAATTTTAAATGCCTCGGGCCCATCTACACACCGTCTAATGATTTGGTCCGCACATTGCCTAAAAAGATATGGATCATCCCAAAAGTAATACTTAACTTCCTTAAGAAACTTTTTCTTTTGTTGGTAAGTAAGACCCTCAATAAGCACATTGCCCACAAGATAGTTTGCAATATCCGCAAACCAAGGTGTGGCATCCTCTTGGGAAGAGATAGACATGAGCTCCTCTAATGGAAAGGATTCATTGATTTCTTGGTGTGGGAAATCTCCTTGAAAAGGATGCTCAAGTCTACTCAAATGATCCGCCGCTAAATTCTCGGCCCCTTTTTTATCACGAATCTCTATCTTAAACTCTTGAAGCAACAAAACCCATCTCAAAAGCCTAGGCTTAGCATCTTGTTTTGTCATAAGATACTTGAGAGCGGAATGATCCGTATACACTATGGTCTTGGAAAGCACAAGATATGGTCTAAACTTCTCAAAAGCATATACTATAGCAAGCAACTCTTTTTCCGTGGTAGTGTAATGAAGTTGTGCACCGGTCATGGTTTTACTCGCATAGTGTATAGGTTGGAAATGCTTATTAACTCTTTGTCCTAAGACGGCCCCCACCGCATAATCACTAGCGTCACACATAAGCTCAAAAGGTAATTCCCAATTTGGAGAAACCAAAACGGGAGCCTTTGTCAATTTTTCCTTAAGTGTCTCAAAAGATTCTAAACAAGCTTGGTCAAAAATGAAAGGAGCCTCTTTCTCCAAGAGATGAGTCATCGGTCTAGCTATCTTAGAGAAATCTTGTATAAAGCGCCTATAAAAACCCGCATGACCTAAGAAACTCCTCACACCTTTAACCGAGGTGGGTGGGGGAAGCTTAGCAATCACATCAATTTTGGCTCGATCAACTTCTAATCCCTTATTGGATATCTTGTGTCCTAAAACAATCCCCTCTTTCACCATAAAGTGACATTTCTCCCAATTAAGCACCAAACGTGTTTCCTCACAACGCTTAAGCATTCTCTCAAGATTAGTGAGACAAGAACTAAAGGAGTTCCCAAATACGGAAAAGTCATCCATAAAAACCTCCATGGTTTGCTCTATCATGTCATGGAAAATTGCCATCATGCACCTTTGAAATGTCCCCGGTGCATTACATAGGCCAAAAGGCATCCTCTTGTAAGCAAATGTACCGTATGGACAAGTGAATGTGGTCTTTTCTTGATCCTTAGGGTCAATTGGGATTTGGAAATAACCCGAAAAGCCATCAAGAAAACAATAGTACTCATTTCCCGCTAAGCGTTCAAGCATTTGATCCATAAAGGGAAGCGGGAAATGGTCTTTCCTAGTTGCCTCATTGAGTTTTCTATAATCAATGCAAACTCTCCAACCGGTTACAAGTCTCGTGGGAATAAGCTCATTGTTCTCATTAGGTACCACGGTGATTCCACCTTCTTTGGAACACAATGAACCGGGCTAACCCATGGAGAGTCGGAAATGGGGTAAATCATACCCGCATCTAAGAGTTTAATCACTTCCTTCTTAATAACCTCATGAATTTTTGGGTTAACCCTCCTTTGGTTTTGAATGGCGGGTTTATAATCATCCTCCATAAGGATTTTGTGAGTACAAAAATGTGGATCAATTCCCCTTATGTCGGATATTTTCCATGCTAAAGCTTTCTTATGTTTCTTAAGGACTTCAATAAGTTGCTCCTTCTCATCCTCTTTCAATTCCTTAGCAATAATCACCGGTAATTGGTCTTTTCCTTCTAAGAAAGCATATTCTAAGTGGGATGGAAGTTCCTTAAGTTCAATGGGAGGTGGATTTTCTATGGAAGGTTTTACTATGGAAGGTTCCTCAATGGTAATCTCTTGTGGAATAGGGGAAGGAATAGGGTCCTCATTGAGCAACTTTTGGATTGTAAGAATATCTTCTTCCCAATTAATGGGAGAATCATCATCCCCAAGAAAGTTGGACTCAAATTCCTCCAAGAGGAAATCACTCTCTCCAAAAGGTGTTAAAGAGGGAGCAATTGAGGCCACGGTTTCAACATGTGGAATCTCATCACTAGCATTCTTACAAGCATCATGAAAGTGTTCATTACACACTTCATCTAGCACATCCACAATGTTAATCGTCTCACAAGGTCTAGACTCCTTAACCTCTTTCCTATCACAAACTTTCCCTAACTTAAACACCACTTTCTCATCCTCTACTCTCATAATTAATTCTCCTTCCGCCACATCTATCAAGGTACGACCCGTTCTCAAAAACGGTCTACCAACAATCAAAGGCACTCTAGGATCCATGTCATAATCGACCACTACAAAGTCGGCCGGAAAGGTAAACTTATCCACACCTACAAACACATCTTCCGCGATACCTACGGGGTGAGCTATGGTTCGGTTGGCTAGTTCAAGAGTCATCCTAGTGGGGGTGAGCTCGGGAAGAGAGAGTTGTTTCCAAACCGATAAAGGCATGAGATTTATGCTTGCCCCTAAATCCGCCAAAGCCATGCAATTTTCAACACCGGGAAAATTACAAGGTATCAAGAAGCGCCCCGGATCTCCAAGTTTTGTTGGTAAGGTTTTAAGTAACACCGCGGAACAATTTTCATTAAGTGATGTGTTGGGCAAATCAACCAATTTTTCTTTGTTTGAGAGCAAATCCTTGAACATCTTAGCAAACTTTGGCATATAAGCAAGAGCTTCCGCAAAGGATATGTTGATATTGAGTTGCTTGAACATCCTTAAGAAATTGGAGACTTGTATGTCATCTTTGTTCTTTAACTTGTCCTTTTTCAACCTTGAAGGGTATGGAAGAGTAGGTTTGGGTGTAGGTGAAATAAGTGTTGTAGTGGAAGATTTGTCTTTGTTAGCTTCTTCATTGGGAAGTGTGGAAGGTAAAGGAGAAGTATGAGGTGGTTGAGAAGGTGTGTTTGAGTGAATAGGAGCACTTTGAGGAGGTGGAGTAGAAGTAGAAGGCTTATCACAAGTAGGAGCACAAGCGGGTTGAACAATAGTAGGTTTAGGAGGTGAAGGATCCTTTGTTGTTGTACCACTTCTTGTTGTAATGGCATTGACATTGGCCCTAGGATTTGTTTGTGTGTTGGAAGGTAAAGCTCCTTGTGGTCTTTGATTTAATGCCATGAAAAGCTTATTGAATTGGTCATTCATTTTCTTGTCCATAGCTTGGAGTTTCTTTTCAGTCTCTTGATTCATCTTTTGCAAAAGATCCATTGTGTTTAACTCTTGTGGCACATAACCTTGAAAATCGTGAGGTTGGAAAGGTAAAGGTTGGGAGTTAAATCCTTGATTTGGTGGATAAAAGGTACTTGCTTGAGGTTGAAATTGATTTGGTGCCTTGTAGTTATTTCCTTGGTATGGTTGTCTTTGCCCTTGATTCCTTGCTAAAATTTGAGGAGGATTTTGTGGAATTTGGGTGGGTGGTTGGGGTGGAAAGCCGGGTGGAGTAAGGTAATTTTGGGATTTGTAAGAAAGGTTATTTGGATTGATGTTAGGCTTGAAGTGTTCACGGTGTTCCTCTTGGTAAGCATAGCATTCCCCTTGATACCCTTGCACCTTGTCACATTGTTCATAAGAGTGTGGCCCTCCACAAGTAACACAAGAAATGGTGATGGCATTCACATTGTTTGAGGAATTGTTCAATGTCATGCTCTTAAAATCTTGAATCATGCCTTGAGTCATTTCTTGTCCTTGTTTGACTTGTTGAAGGATCTCTTGAAGAATTTGGAGTTCACAAGGGGTTTTAGAAGTATTTTGGATCACATGAACTCTTTCTTCAAATGGATCGTTTGTTTGAACCATTGCCTTAGTCTCAATAATGGTCAAAGCCTCTTGGTATGTCTTGAAATGAATACTCCCTCCCGCGGAAGCATTTAGTGAATCTTGGTGGTGAGGTTTAAGGCCATTATAGAAGGTATTGATTTGGCCTAGATCATCCATTCCATGGTTAGGGCATCGCCTCAACAACTCACTATACTCTTCCCAAGCATCACCAAAGGATTGACTAGGTTTTTGTGTAAAGCCCATAATCAAATTCCTCAAAGCCATAGTCTTTTGTGGAGGAAAGAATTTGTTCAAAAACTTAGTGGTAAAATCATCCCATGTGGTGATACTATCGGGTGGTTGGGTGTCTAACCAATGCTTAGCACTCCCATCTAAGGAAAATGACACTAACATCAATCTAATGACCTCATGTGGAACCCCATTATGCTTAATGGTGTTGCAAAGTGAAAGGAATCTCTTAAGGTGAGCATGGGGATCCTCATTTTGTTTTCCAAAGAAAGGTGATGCAGCAACCATATTGATCATAGATGTATGTAGCTCAAATGTGTTAGCGGGATAGTCGGGAATCTTAATGGCACTAGCATATCCATGAATGTTGGATTGCATACGTTCATACAAAGTACGGTTATCATTTGCCATGGCTCCTTGTGGTGGTGACAAAGCACGATTCTCGTGATCGGCTTGGTGGACGGTGGTGGTCTTACTCTTTCTCTTTTTCTTCCTTTTCGGAGGAAGAGGTTGTACACCAATCGGTATTTGTGCACGCCCGCGAGTGAGCATGCAACTCAATACGAGGAATGAGAGAGAAGCTCTCGTGTGACTTTGAAAAGAATAAGATTATCCTCTTCGAGTTTCGATATTAAATATCCACAAGAAAGTAACAATATATGTAATACTACTTTGGGTGCAAGACCCTCAATGAAGCTTTCCTTCTTAGAATACTCCCAAGTGAACGGGGGGTTAGGTGGCGCGAAGCACTTAAGTACCTATTGACCCTTAGATGGCATTTTATAGCACATCGCCTTTCTATTCACTTAAATGTTCGTATTCTTCGAATTATTGCTTATTGAGAGTATTTATCTATTCTTGCTTTATTTTGTTTGATCGATACGCGTGTCAAGGACCGGAGCGCCCCTCAACACGGTGTATTGCCTCGGCAATACTTATGGAAGATATGTAGATTGATTGTTCTTATACGTATACGTATTTACTTATAATAATATATGGAAAATATTTTTGTATTTATGAGTTTTTAAAGGAAAATACTATATGTACATAAAAACCGAGAGAATCCAATAATATATATTTTTGGGTGCAATCTCTTAGGAAAAAGATTGCTTTTTGGATTTTTTAATTTTTTTGGTCAATTCTTTAGGAAAAGAATTGTTTTGTTAAGTTTTTTAGTTTTTATATATTTTTATATTTTTGATTTTTTATTTGTTTTTGATTTATAATACGTAAAAATAACGTTCACCAAATGAACGGATCCCAAAATCCAATGAAAACCGTCAATCGATAGTCTCTCGTGTAGTCAAAGAACCGGCAGCGGCGCCATTTGAAATGTGTATAATGCAAGTTCGTTTTCTCAGTTCTTAACTAATAGAAAGTCCAATCAATATCAAATTTATAATTGTTTTTGGTTGTTCAAGCTTGCTTGGTAATCTATTGCTAATTCAAACAAAACTATCTAAAAATGTAAAATATAAACCTACTTATACGTAAAACAAGTTGCAAATTCCAAATTTTATTCAAGAAAAATATAAAAATGCAAAATATAAAACTATAAGGACTGAAAATGTAATTTCTATAAAATGTAAATGCTTGAAATGTAAATTCTAAAAGTTATAAGGACTAAAAATGTAAAACAGTTAACTTGTAAAAACTTTAACAAACTAACCAAAAACTAACAAACTAACAAACTTATAAACTGAATTTTAACAAACTAACAAAGTCCAGGGACTGAACTTTTGCAAACCCTAAAATCTAGCAAGTTTAGCCAAAAATTAACTCTAATTGAAAACCAGGGACTAAAGTGCAATTTTCCAAACTTTTCAAGTAAAAACGGGCACAAAGAAAGAATAAGCTCGTTTGAGCTTATTTCTCAACCAAATAAGCTGAAACAACTTGCAAACAACTTCAAATCCAATTATAGAAACGTGTGTTCAAGGAAATAAGCTAAAAGTCCAAAATAAGCAATTGAGTGCTTATCAATAAGCTCAAAATAAGCTATAGCCTAATCCAAACATCCACAACTTGATTTTATTATCAAAACTGATTAAGCACTTGATTTAAGGAAGGGGAAATCAAATCAGAACAAATTTCATCCAGTAATAAGCCAGATATCAGAAATAAGCTAAAATGAGCTTATGTTGACCAAATTTTGACCAAATTTTGGAAAAAGCTCAAAATCTCAAAAACTCATATTCAATACTATCTAAATGGAAATGTGAAAAAAAATTGCAAGTTTTATGAAGAGGATTTAGAGAACTAGCAAAACAGTAAGCTATTTATCTCAGAGAATGAAAAATGCTCAAGCTTGAGCTAAAAAGCTGTTTTCTAGCTTATTTCTTGATACTGTAGATTTTCCTTTTAGATACTGAAAGTTTATGTTATAAGCTATAACTAGAAACTGGTTTGAGCAAATTTCATTAAGTATTGAAGGAGAAACAATCAATTGAAATTGGCAAGTTTTGAAATATAAGCTAAAACTAGTATGACCCAAACTTTTTGATTACCAATTGCCTGATTGACTATTTTGTTGACTTACAAATGACTCAAAACTACTTGTTAACTCCTATTGAGTAGAAATGAACTTCTAAACAACAATTTCTAACACTTGAAAACTGATTTACAACTAATCCCAAACACACCTTTATCTGATTTTAACAAGGTTTATCAAAGGCTTATTAAGTTCTGTTTTGAACTGATTCAAAGGTTTTAACAAACTAGATTAAGCAGACAATTTGAAAGCTCTAGAAACTAAAAACAAGCAATTATCTCAACTAGGACTCAATTAAGCTATAATGCTAGAATGTAACTGAAAATAAGCAGAAACTACAAATGGAGCTTAAAACAATGAACAAGTAGGCAAGATTAAGCTACAAATGAACTCAAATCAATCAATCAACAACTATTTATCAAGCAAAACAGGCAGCCATCAAAGTTATCTAGGAAAATGAGCAGGCAAGGACTTGTTTAGAGGAACTTAAAACAGAAGCTATGAAACCTATTGTAGAGGTCCTTTGGGAAGAAGAGGAGCGCTGAGCTCTCTTGCCCTAGTGATACCACCACCTATCACTAGCTATCAACTCAAATCAACAATCTAACAACTGCAAATCATCAATCTGCCATGCAATCTTCAAGAACAATGGAAAGAACTTGATTCTTGAACAAACAGCTACAAAACTCCACCAATATAAGCTATGATCAATGGTTGATCATAACTAACATCAAACAGCAACTAGTATATCCAAGATCAACAAGATTCAACAGGAATTTGAGAAACAGAATTTGGCGAGAAATAGGAAATTTGAATTTTATTGAGTGATTTCTGTTACAAAAGTAGTTACAAGGTTCTAACTAACTAACTGACTCAAGAGTTTGTCAGACTCTTGAGTAGTTAGGTGAAAAGGAGGGAAAAAGGGAAAAGAGAAATTTAGAGAACTATGTGTTTACAAATTTAAGCTACAATCACAAATGAAGTACAAGCTGGGTATTTATAGGCAAGAAAGGGAGATTCTGTTGGAGTCGTGACGTGTTTGGGCCAATCATCACTTGACACGTGGAGGAATTCTGCAAATCCTCTTTGAAGGTGATGAACTTGAATTGGGGGTTTTTGATTCAATGGATAATATGTTAAATGGATTGCACCGTTGGATTCGTCTTCCAAAATTGAGCAATTTTGGTGTTTTGATCTTTACGTGAAATGCCTTCTATCAAAATCCCGTTCCTGGAAAATATTTTTGTTGAAAGAGAAGGACACGTGGCAGCCTTTGATTGGTAGAGAGAGAGAGTTGCGGATTGCACTGTTATGATTTGGCAATAAATGAGGCGGCTGTGAGTGGACATTAATTGTTTGATCCGTGTGAACTCTTTCCTCTCTTCTCATTGGTCCTTTCCCTTTTCACTTGGATTAAACATGCAATACTTTCCAAACTTGGCAAATTAAGTCCCTTGACTTGGCAGATTGCTATTTAGGGCTAATATCTTCATTCCTTTGACATTTTTGACCCTTCAACTTTGATTCTTCAACAAAATGGCCCTTTGACTTGAGTTGACTTTGTAGTTGACCAAATTTGACTTTAATCTTGACTTTCCATAATTTGCACTTTAAGTCCTCCAACTTTCACAACTTGTCAAGATAGGTCCTTTAATTTCAAAGTCTTGTCACTTTTGATCCTCTTTTGTCTTTTTCATCCATTTGAGCTTGGTTTTTCCTTGTTTGCTTGAAATTGTATCCTTTTACCTACATAAGATCACACAAACACAAACATACCACATAACACTGCTTTTTACAAGATAAATGGGTATTTTGCTTCATGTTTTAGGGTTATTTGTTGATAAAAGGATATGAGTTTAAGCTCATATCAAAAGGCATCCAAAAACACGTAAATGTTCATATGTGGGTGTTTGGTTGTAAAGTTTGGTGAATGGTATTTCGTTATTAATGGCACTGGAAGGTAATATTTTCAAAAAGTGAGCGGCCATATTAAGATCTTCTCCCCAATAGGATGGAGGTAAGTGAGCTTGAAAAAGTAATGTGCGGATAAGGTTATTAATGGTGCGAAGCATACGTTCAGATTTGCCATTGTGTTGCGATGTACGAGGGCAAGAAAACCGAAATCCTATGCCATTTTGGCGAAAAAGGTCATGAAAACGGGTGTTGTCATATTCACCCCCATGGTCACACTGCAAAGCCTTGATGTCGACACTAAATTGTTTATTGACATACGCACGAAAAGTAACAAAATTATCAAACAAGTCTGACTTTTTACGTAAAGGGTAAACCCAAACAAAGTGAGAAAAATGATCTAAGAATATAGCATAGTATTTTATTCCACTTTCACTCGAACTCGGTGATGTCCATACATCCGAGTGATAATTTCAAACACATACTTAGCAGAAGACTTATAACTATAAAACGGAAGCTTAACATGTGTACCTAATTGACACGCGTGACACAAAGTGGATAACTTTGATTTATTATACGAAAATAATTTACTCGACTCTAAATGACGAAGCACATCTTTCCTGGGATGACCGAGGCGTCTGTGCCATGTAGTGGAACTAAAAGAAAGTAAAACAACTAGAGTTTGTAAAAGAGGTTGTTGTGTGATCGGGTAAAGGTCGCATGTACTGTCACAACGGAGAAGAAGCTTTTGGGGTCTGGTAATCCTTTATGGAAAAATCATAAGCATCAAATTCAACAGAAACATCATTATCACGCGTAAATTTACGAACAAAAACTAAATTCTTAATTATATGAGGTGTGACAAGAATATGATTCAACTGGAGAGGCTTATGAGGTGTATGCAAGAAGCTATGTCCGGTATGAGTGACAGGAATAGAGTTACCATTGCTAACAAATACAGATGGATATATGCTCTAATTACTAAAAGAAGTGAGTATACCTGTATTGTCCGTAAGATGCGAAGATGCGCCCGTATCCATATTCCAAACAGGATCTTGAGGAGTCATGGTATGAAATGTTTGTGGAAACGTGAAAGCATAAGAAACCGGAGTAGTATACATAGTAGGTGCTCCATACAAAGATGATTGGGCCATTGGAATTGGGCCGGTCCAATACGTAGAAGTTGGATTACTCCGAGCAGCCAAATCATTCATGACATTATAAGTCATCACGGATGATTAAAACAATATAGGATCAGCTGCTGTCTATCATATATATATTTTTATTCTTTTTCCTTGTTGGTACTTGCTTCATTTTGCCATTTGTTTTCTATTTATCCAATTATTGCTCATCATTTATTCTTTTTTCTCGGATACCATATTGGAATGATAATTCTCCATGTCTTCAATTGATAATCAAACCATCCTTATATACAAAGCTATGAAAACTAATACATATTTAAGCCAACAATTAGACAACTAATAGAATGATATGATATGCATTGATTTGTACAGCTGTATAATTGTGAACAACTAATAAAATAAACATGAGCATGCTTAAATATATCATAATTATGCGTGTTCTGTGTATTTGAAACTGACCATATGCAGCTTCACTGTAGTCAAGGACTAATATAGTGTAATCTTAGTCTGCTACTTTGATATATAGAGTAGAATTAGATGGTGATTTAGATAAAATAGTTCAATATATCTCAACCATATGCAGCTTATTAGTAGGATTATAATAAAATTTTCTATTAAGGAAATTGAAAGATGCAATTTGTAGATGCTTAGATTCGATCCCACACATTTTTTTTTTAATCTTTGCAAAAGTTTAGTCGAAGTAAAAGTCAAGTCCTTCATCTTGTTTAACTGATTTCACTCACAGTCCTGAGCTTGTTATATGGAAGCTTAATACCGTCAAGTTGTTTCACTTTTTGTCCTTTCTGTTAAAGTGATAAACTGTCGTAATGTTGTAGTAGGTTATTAGGATATTAGTGGATTAGGCTTTAGCTTGTTGAAGCGTAGTAACACATAGATAATAGTTAAGTATAGGATTTGTTTTAACTAGTTAAATGACCAGCCCATTAGACATTAGTGTAATACGATTTAAGGCTTTTTATAATTAGTTAATTCATTGCCCGTAGCTATTGTAGAATATAATAGTAGTATAATTTATCGCTTTCCGTGCCATTTTTTTTATCTTTAAAGTAGTTATATTACCAAAATCGTAATCGTAAATCAAAAACGAAAAGTCGAAACAAGTAAACCTGAATATCTATTCAAATCGAGCTGAGAAGACAACTAAACTAAAAACGAATATTATAAATCTACGCTGTTGGGAGGTTTTTATCAAAGGATGGGAGGAGAGGTAGGGATGGCAACGGGTAAGAAAAAACCCATAACCCACGGGTACCTGCACGTAAATTGGTGGGTATTTTCGTCATTTTACACCCACGGGTAGATCGTGGGTATAAATCAAAACCCATTAGTGGGTGGCGGGTGGGTGAAGGGTATGCTATACTCATCATGGGTAAACCCATGATACCCATCACGGGCAAACATATGAAACCCATTTCATATACGCACATGTATATCCATCAATATAATTATGGGTGTTCTTATAATCCCATTTAAAATAAGATAAAATTCATTATACATTTTAAATAGTTGTATTTATATAGTTGTGACTTGTGAGACTATTATAAACTATAATTGCTACCGTTGTCAAGAAAACACATTAAGCTAAAAAACACTATTCGATTTGCTAGACTAAAAAGTGAAGATCAAATATCAGATCATCAAATATATATACATAGATAATCTAGTTCGTCTATTCTTGTGCTACCAAACATCAATTCGTCCATACTAATACATATATGATACTACTATTTACACTTCTAGCATATTTTGTTCACTCTACAAGGTACACGACACACCTCTAGTCCTCAAACACATCTAAATCATTATTCACTTATTCTAGTTTTGGTGTTTTATTGATATTGTCTCTACAGTTTCTTGAAACGCACTAACATAATTGTTTTTCATATAAGATTGTGTGATTTTGTTTTATTGCATTAACTTATGGGTTTACCTACGGGTTACAAATACCCATATGTATAGGTATGGGTATCAAATTATACCCACTAAAGGGTAACGGGTGGGTGATGGTTATGAAAATATTTACATAGGTGGATGACGGGTTTGAGATACCCGTACTCATTACCCATGAGTGCCATCCCTAAGGAGAGGAATCATCAACGCCCGGGACATATATCATTATACCATCATCAACGGCTAACAAAGGTTTTTTTTTTGGAAAAAATTGGTTGGGCTTCTTTTTTAAATACTTAATCAACGGTTTAAAAGAGCTACTAACACACCATACACACATGCAGGAAACCATTTTTTTAATATCGCATTGGCTTTCGAGATGCCTCTCTATTATTAGGGGTGGAGGGAATGAGAGAAAAACATATGGATAGGTTTCTCACGTGGTCAAAAGCCACGCGTGGGGTCCTCACCCAAAGAAAAACCTTCGCGTGGGTTATACTCCTAAAACAGGCACAGAACCCAAATCGTCAAGAATTTACTACTCGGTTTCTACAACATGTGGCCTCAAGACCTCAATTGCTATACAATTAAAATTAAAATTTTTTTTTCCTATAAATAACTCACATGTTTACACTTTTAAACATAGACAAATCTGTAATCTTAAATAACTAATACAAAAATGGCGCCGCTAACATGAACACCCGAGAGAGAAATAGCGTTGTGTAACACTTGGATTTTTGTTTCCGCAAACAACGTGATGGGTTACGCAAGACATTCTCGTTTTTTTGGATTGACGTTAACCTGTGCAATACATGAATGACAAATTAGAAGAGCCGCGGAAACGATGGTACCATAGCATACACGAGAGATGAAAGAACATAACGTGAAACACGTGTGTTTGCTAGATTTTACAATTACGCAAGACATAACAATTTATATAAAAAAAATTCAGATTAGAGATGTTTGTGTTTGTTAATGGCGTTTGTTCCTTTTTAAATACTATATTTCTACCTAGCTTAATCTGTTCACTTATGACATATTTACTTGCAATTAAGATATAGATAGTTGCATCAAGTCTATGATTGTTTCACATTTGCTTTATTTAATCAATCTGTTTGTGGTTTTGATGGTTTATATAGTTTATAACAATTATTTAAAACTCTAATATGGATCAAAGAATGCATAGCGGAAGCGATTAACAAGATCATTAATTTAACACAATTATATTAATCAAGATTAGGGTTACATACCTTTATCCTAGCAAGATCCACAAGACGACGGAACGAACGGCAACTAGGGTTTATCACGAACACCACCAAGAATATAATCTAAAGGAAGATTATATCACGCTCTTGTACACACGTAATACAACGAGTTAACCGTGAGTCTATAACGATCAAACCGAGCTTCAACGCTTATGGAATATCTACCCAATAACCCTAGAGAGGGACTAGGACTAGATATATTTTAAATAGAAAAATCGAAAACAAAAACCCTAATAAAGGGGTGTTTGGCCGGCGATCAAGAGAAGAGAGGGAGAGGGATGGGTGAAAAATTATGAAGGCTTTTAGGTGTTTATATAGCCTTGACAAAACTTGATCTCCAAGTAAAACACCAATTAGGAAAGAAAATCTTTTCCCCCTTCCTTTTTCATCCTTAGGCCGACGCCCCATTAAGGCCCAATTAGGGCTACCGGAACTTTTCCGTTTTCCTTCTTTTAGCTTCTATTTAATTCCATAACGGTCGTTATAACTTAACTTTTATTTATCAACGATCGTTAGTTAAGCTTTGGTTTGATTTAATAAATATATATATATAATATATTTAATAAATAAATTAACTCTTTACGTTATGTGTGCAATCCCGTGATCCCGAGTTCGATCCTATCTCACGACTATTAATTTTAAGTCCATAAACTTTCAGCTCCCACTTGGACAAAATTCTAATATCGTGATTACATTGACTAGCGTCTAGTTACACTAGCAATGTCACTAGTACAAACCGGGTAAGGTCTCCTGGACAAGAACCTTTTAATGATTACATCATTATTATTATCCTTTCATTTCAAATACATTGTTAATATGGATATGGATCTAAGTCATTCCTTCATTAACTATTCTGTTTCTCGTTTACGGATATAGCAAGATTACCAAAACACATTTGGGTGTGGCCACACAAACATCTTACTACTCCCCCGAGGGGCCCAGTTGTATTTATACTTCAAAATAAATTTGAAGGAAACGAATCCCATTTCGACTACAAGCAAAACACATGAACTTCGCAACACTTTTGAAAATAACCCTTATGACTACCAGTTTCGTTTAGCGTTAGGTTACCTTACAGAAATGCACTACACTCAATGCAGTTTTCTGGTATCTCAGGTCTAAGGATAACTATTTATGATTTACTTAATGACAAAGATCCATAAAGTAAAATCACATAGTTGGGATAAGTCCAGTATTTGATCTATCAAATATCATCCAAAATTGACCAATATACTTTCAAGTATACTCTGTCACCATTTCAAATTGTCTTAGTTTAATAATACTCCCATATTATTAATCGACAACGGACATTTAGAAACATCAAAATGCTCATGGATTAAAACATGTAAAATAGGATACAAAATTAAATAACAGAAAAATAAACGAAACCCAGTCTTTATTTCATCAATTTAATAATGTCTTACATCCTTTATCCAAATACTAATCAACAGATTTATTGCATGAATTCGCTAGCTAGTTGCAGCCCAATTACCTTGGCATGCTTAACTACCTTTGGCCTAGATAAAGCCTTAGTAAAAGGATCAGCTACGTTATCATCTGTGTGAACTTTTATCAATTTTATTTCTCGAGCTTCCACTTGTTCTCGAACGTAGTGATATCTACGTTTAAAGTGTCTGGCGCCCTTCATGACTCCAGGGTCATTGGCGAATATTATTGCCGCAGAATTGTCGCAATATATATCAATAGGTTCTTTAATTGAAGGCATCAATCCAAGATCTCCAATAAACTTCCTAATCCAAACAGCTTCCATTGCGGCTTCTGAAGCGGCCATGTACTCAGATTGAGTCGCATGCATAGCAATGGTTTTCTGCTTACTGCTCTTCCAGTCAACTGCTCCTCCATTGATGACAAACACGTAACCCGTCTGAGACTTCGTATCGTCTTTATCACATTGCCAGGACGCATCACAGAACCCTGTTACATTCAGTTCTGTGTCTGGTTTACCCCCGAATACCAAAAACATATCTTTCGTACTCCTCAAATACTTCAGAATATGTTTAACAGCAGTCCAGTGGAACTTTCCTGGATTCTGTTCGTATCTACTGACCAAGTTCTGAGTAAACGCCACATCAGGCCTTGTACATCTTACATCATACATAATAGATCCTACTGCCGAAGCATAAGGCACCTTCTTCATGTAAGCCACCTCTTCAGGTGATGATGCATCTTTCTCATGACTTAACTCATGCTTAACCTCCATCGGTAAGAAACCTTTCTTAGAGTTATGCATGTTGTATTTCTTTAATATCTTATCAATATAAGCATCTTGACTAAGACCAATTAACCGTCTACTCCTCTCTTGATAGATTTTAATTCCCAGAATATATGTAGCATCTCCCAAATCTTTCATAGAAAAACATTTACCAAGATAATCCTTAACTTCCTTAAGTCTTGGAATGTTACTTCCCATGATCAATATGTCATCGACATATAGAATTAGGAACACTACATTACTCCCACTAGCTTTGCGGTATACACATGGCTCATCACGATTTTGAATAAATCTGAACTTTTTGATTTCTTCATCAAATCGCTTATTCCATTGACGTGATGCTTGCTTCAAACCATAAATGGATCTTTGAAGTTTGCACACGCGCTTTGGATATTTAGGATCAACATACCCTTCCGGTTGTTGCATATAGATGTCTTCATCTAAGAGATCGTTCAAGAAGGCAGTTTTAACATCCATTTGCCATATCTCATAGTCATAGTATGCTGCTATAGCTATGAGAATCCTAATAGCTCGTAAGTCTGCTACATGAGAAAATGTCTCCTCGTAGTCTATGCCAAAAGTTTGAGTAAAACCTTTAGCCACTAAACGTGCTTTATAGGATTGTACATCACCATCCATGTCAGTTTTCTTCTTATAGATCCACCTATTTTTCACTACTTTAGCATTTTTAGGTGCGTCTACAAGAATCCAAACATCATTGATTTCCATGTATTTCATTTCCTCATTCATCGCAACTATCTATTTTGACTTTTCTGGATCAGACATTGCGGATCGATAGTTAGCAGGTTCACCAAGATCCCCTACTTCCTCCTCATCATCCTCTATGTAAAGACATAGTTTGTCCGGCGCACGTATAGTCCTTTGTGACCTACGTGGAGGAATTAATTCCGGCGGAACACTCAGACTTTCTGGTTCTACAGGAATTTCATCGCTAGTATTTTCAAAAGGCAATGTATCTTCTTGAATTTCTTCAAGATCATAATCTCTCCCACTGAATTCTTGATTTACAAGATCATTTTCAAGGAAGTCTCCATACCGAGCCACAACTATTTTGTTCTCAGCCGTATAATAAAAGTAGTAACCCATAGTTTCTTTAGGGTAACCTACAAAGATACATTTAACTGAGCGTTGTTGGAGTTTATCTCCAGAGTCACGTTTCACATACGCCTCACAACCCCAGACTTTTAAATAAGACAAATATGGCTTCTTGCCATGCCATAGTTCATATGGTGTATTATCTACCTTCTTTGTGGGAACCATATTTAGAATACGAACAGCAGATTCAAGAGCATAATCCCAAAAAGATAATGGTAAAGTTGTAAGATTAAACATAGATCGTACCATATCCAATAATGTACGATTTCTCCTTTCAGATACACCATTTTGTTGTGGAGTATATGGAGAAGTAAGTTTCTGAACAATTCCATTCTCACCTAAATAATCTTTAAACTCTTGACTTAAATATTCACCACCACGGTCAGAACGAAGAGCTTTAATCTTCTTTCCCAGTTGTAACTCTACTTCTGCTTTAAACGTTTTGAATGTTTCAAATACCTCATGTTTATGCTTAAGTAAATAAACATAACCATAACGGCTATAATCATCCGTAAACGTCAAGAAGTAGCTAGCACCTTTCCTTGACACATGTCTAAGTGGTCCACACACATCAGTATGTATCAAACCAAGTAGTTAAGTAGCCCTTTCAATATTGCTATTAAAAGGTTTCTTGGTCATCTTTCCAGAGATACAAGATTCACATTTATCAAATGATTCATCATTGATACTTTCCAAAAGCCCATCACGTTGCAGCTTTTGTATGCGAGTCTTCCCAATATGGGCAAGCCTACAATGCCAAAGATAAGAAGAGTTCTTGTCTAACTTACTCTTCTTATTCATGCTAAAAACAGAATTATTTTTCCTCTTGGAATTTTTATCATGCATGTTAATTTCAAAAACACCATTCACAGAAATTGCATCAAAATAGAATAGACCATCTTTGAAAACAGAAATTCTATTATTATCAATCGTGTGAGTAAATCCAAGATCCAACATACAAGAAAAGGAAATAACACCCCTAACAATCGTAGGTGCATAATGACAATTATTTAAAGACAGTACTAAACCCGAAGGTAAAACTAATTTAAATATTCCTATAGCTTCAACCGCTGCTTGTGCGCCATTGCCCACTTGCAGAAATTGTTCCCCATAGGATAGTCTCCTCTTCAACTCAAATCCCTGCAGGGTATTACAAATGTTAATACCACATCCCGTATCATATACCCAGGAGTTTGATTTGTATGAAAGATTAAATAACTCTATCATAAATAAGTTACCTGAAGATGGTGCTGCAGCAACTTGCTCAGCCTTCTTCTTATGTTCTGCCATTTCATGGAGATAGAGAGAGCAATTCCTCTTCCAGTGTCCAGTCATCTTGTAGTAGTGGCAAGTCTCATCTTTCTAAGATTTCTTAGCAAAGTTCTGCTTCGGCTTAGATGTAGTCGCAACTTGCTTGCTCTTATCAGCCTTGCCTTTGCCTTTCTACTTCTTATTCCCTTGCGGTTTAGGTTTAGACACTCTACCCTTTTGTACATAAAGTACTTGAGGCGTAGCAGTGGATGCCTTATCTTTCAAACCCTTTTCGAAGTCAATGAGCATTGCATGCAAATCATTCACTGTCTTCCCCGTGCAATGCATATTATAGTTACGAACAAAATCACCGAAGTCCTTATTAAGGGACCTATTGATCAAGTTAATAGCCATATTATGATCGAAGGGTTGTCCTAGTGCGATTAGTTGTTCCATATAACCCCTCATCTTCATGTAATGTGCACTTACGGACTTTCCAGGAGCTTGCTTGCAGCTATGTAGAGCATCAACCAGATCATAGATCTCTACAGCTTGTGGCGTTTCATACACTGCCTTGAGTTCATCAAGCATCTGCTTAGGAGGAAATAGCTCATACTTCCTTTGAAGTGATGGAGCCATTCTCCCTAACATTACAGCAACCACCTCATGGTGCTTCTTAACGTTAGCAGCGTGTTGAAGCCTTTCCGCATCAGATGCATCTTCAGCAAGATCCTCCGGAAAAGGAGTTTCCAATATATTGATAGTACCCGCTGCTCTCAGAACAATTCTTAGTGAGCGGTACCAATCATTGAAATTCGGTCCAGTAAGTTCAGGCCGTTCAAAGGAAGCTTTGAACGCCGAGCTTATTGTCAGATTACTTTCGGGTTGAGCCATTTCTACAGAAATAAGTTCAAACATTAGTATTTTCGATAATACAATTCAAAAAATAAAATTACCCCGGTAATAAAACCATAGTATTTTCCTTGAAAAACTAGAACCCATATTGACATAGATTCATCACATCAGTTGATCTGCTAGTGACAAATGTATTCAACATAGTAACTTGTCGAACAATAATTGCCTAAATCAAATTGCAATTTCTAGATATGTTATGGATTTACATTGCCAAAATCATTTGCATTGTAAACATGTTTTATCCCTACTTTATGTCTTAAGTTTCCAGTTCTCACTGAGTAACTTAATTAAGTCGACTAATCTAAAGAACGTAAAACCTTCATGTGCAATCTTATTCAGTCATGAAGTTTTCTCTCCATTACAACATCGTCCGATATCTTATATGACGACAATTGTAACTTCAAGTGTTCGTCAATTAGAGGGCATATGACTTAAATTTAGGGTATAGATTTTGGTGTCAAAATCATGTACGGAGAAGCATGCATACATCTCCATAACATTAGTTTAATAAAACGTTTAGTAAACTTTTTGGTGAGACTAAAAGTTCATCATATACTTGCAAGTTGAGGTATTGGTTAAACCAATTAAAGATTTTACACACAACTAAATTCACATCGTACTTTTTCTAGAACATAGTTATAGCACAAAGCAATAACCTTATTCATTGTGTTTCGGATGTGAATTAATGTAGTTAAATCAACCTTAAAGAATTGTACCAATAACAACCGTAGGTAATTCCAATTTTGACGCACAGGCGAGCCGGGAATTTGGTCAGCGCTGAAGTATAACACCTCCTTCCTTTACCGGGTACATGACCAGCGGTGCGTTATACCCACTTTATAGTTTGCCAAAATTGAGTAGGCCGTTAAGTTGCTATTGCAATTCTAATCAACGCAAATCATATGAATTTTACATCTCAAAACAATTCATTAATTTTGATAAGATTTAGTCCATATTATTTTTCTTGGAAAAAATTACCCTTGTTTACAACATACAATTAAAAAAACGTATGAAAACAAGTAGTACAAAAAAAACTAAATCAAACAGCCACATGCAAACCAATTTATTCAAAGAACATCAAATCTAGGGTTTTTATAAACATAAAAAGTCTTCCCTAATTTTAAAACTTTGAATCAAATAAAGCAAATAGCAATCAAAATTATATGATCTGTAAGAAACATGCATGTTTATTACGGATCTCCCACATTCTCTTAACAATTAAAAAACTACGGATCGTAACCACGCATGACATAACAAATAATTCATGCAAAACATCTAAAGTCAATTACCATGTAATTTTAGGGTTTTAAAAAATTATGGGTCGCGCCTCACCCCGCGGGCACTGAATGAATGAAATGAGTGTTCCATATTCAAATAGCGGAGATTCACGAAGAAGTATTGCGCTATTTACCAGTGAGTGGTATTATTGGACTGATCTTTTGGTGGGAAATGTTCTTCATTTTAGATAATGAAAGCATTCCATTACTACCAACCCAAAGAATAGAGAGTTTGAATTCAGTGATTTAGGAGCATAAATGTACTATCGGGAGAGGGCAAAAGCAAGCCTATATTCTGGATTGGATACTGCGCGAATTGGTCAACCGGAATATGGAATAGGAAACTCTCTCCTTTCATTATAAAAAATTCGACAAAAGTCGATTTTAATAATAATAAAAAAACAAAACCCTAATTTTCATAAAACCTAAAAAACAACATGTAATTTTTAACACAAATCATTATTAGTTAAAAAACTTTAGATCTTGATAATTATAATCATGTTAAAACGGCTCTCGATGCCACTGATGGTTTATATAGTTCATACCAATTATTTAAAACCCTAATATGGATCAAAGAACGCATAGCGGAAGCGATTAACAAGATCATTAATTTAACACAATGATATTAATCAAGATTAGGGTTACATACCTTTATCCTAGCAAGATCCACAAGACGACGGAACGAACGAAAACTAGGGTTTATCACGAACACCACCAAGAATATAATCTAAAGGAAGATTATATCACGCTCTTGTACACACGTAATACAACGAGTTAACCGTGAGTCTAGCACGATCAAACCGAGCTTCAACGCTTATGGAATATCTACCCAATAACCCTAGAGAGGGACTAGGACTAGATATATTTTAAATAGAAAAATCGAAAACCAAAACCCTAATAAAGGGGTGTTTGGCCGGCGATCAAGAGAAGAGAGGGAGAGGGATGGGTGAAAAATTATGAAGGCTTTTAGGTGTTTATATAGCCTTGACAAAACTTGATCTCCAAGTAAAACACCAATTAGGAAAGAAAATCTTTTCCCCCTTCCTTTTTCATCCTTAGGCCGACGCCCCATTAAGGCCCAATTAGGGCTTCCGGAACTTTTCCGTTTTCCTTCTTTTAGTTTCTATTTAATTCCATAACGGTCGTTATAACTTAACTTTTATTTATCAACGATCGTTAGTTAAGCTTTGGTTTGATTTAATAAATATATATAAAATATATTTAATAAATAAATTAACTCTTTACGTTATGTGTGCAATCCCGTGATCCCGAGTTCGATCCTATCTCACGACTATTAATTTTAAGTCCATAAACTTTCAGGTTTTCCATTCCGTTTCGCACCCTTCCTTTGCTACCGCAAATGTGTGTCTAGGGGCTTATGAGTTTATTTGATTTCGTCTTATATTTCATATATACCCAAACATCCGGGACTTCAAATCATAATAGTTACAGTATTTTCCAAATGCAATGCCAAACACCCTTAGTATTTATTTTCTTACTGCAATTAATGACTTGATTGATCTAACGCTGTTATTTGAACGCTCATGATAAGAATTATAACAAGTTTACTAATTGACTACTCAATTTTACACATTGTAGGTGCTTACACTACTTTTAGAACTCATAAAAATGGCTCCAAATTACTCTTCTATCAAAGACATTTACGCAGACTTGCTACTTCAGCATGGATTCTTTTCGAATCATGCCCGAAACTTCTATTTCCGCAAGAAATCAATATGACATCAGCATCCTTACAAAAAATCAAGTCTCTTCACTGGGAGTCGGTGATTGATTCTCTTGTTAACGATTCAATGACAGAAGCAATGCCGTTTGTGTTGAAAGAGAGGAAAAGCGAAACAGAATTGGCATTCACTGCTCTTTTAAGTGAAAACTTGGGGAAATTGGTTCCAGATGAGAAGACAAGTGAAGAAGACGTCAGTAGGGTCTTTAGCATGCATTTACATGTTAGCCTATACACTCCTCTTGCATCTGGAATCCAGAAGAATGGTGCTCATCTGCCTGTAGTGGGTCACGGAAGGGATATTGCAAATGCAAAGTACTCGGATTGGGTTAGGTAATAATAGTAGTAAGTAAAGGTGATTAGATGGAAATTGTGACTCAGTTATACTTTTTACTGTATTTAATGAGTCGTAGAGGAAATGGGTCATATTGGTTAAATGTTGCCAAAACTGTAATCTTTTAAAGCCTGATAATACAGAGGTACAAGCCTATAGAATAATCACGTTCAAGATGCCCTGTTTGAGCGGGACTCAACTACTTACAAGAGGGTTTATTCACGGTAAGTTTTAATTTTAATAGATCAAACAGGTAGACCAAAGTTAGCTAAAGCGGAAAATGGGTAAACAGTCACCTAAAGTTCATATTAAACATTTAGATATAAAATGTTTTGGGTCAATCCAACACAGTAAGGACTAAGGACCAAACCATTCTAAAGCCATTGTTGAACCCGCCCAGCCTACCAAATTTGCACCTCTACCAGTAAATATTTGTGTATACTTTATGTATGTCATGCAATAAGTGAACGAACTGAAAATATGATTTACTAAGCAGGATGAGGAAATCTTCGGAGAAATTGAGGCCTCCATCAGCTACAGAGCTCTTGCTGTCGAATGATGGAGATCACATTCTTGAGGGCTGTTTGACTAATTTTTTCGTTCTTTATCTTAAGGTATGTTATTAAAGGTTTGTTTTCTTTTTATTTCGTGAAATTTATCCTGTAGCTTATGTATCTTTTGTGTGACATGTATGCAGGATAACATGGAAGAAGACGGTGAAAGTGCAAAAAATATGCAGAAAAGTAAATATGGTTATTCCCTTGAATTGCAGACGACTCCCATAAGTGGCGGTGTCCTTCCCAGAGTAGTACGAGGAGTGGTCATTGAGTAAGTGATGTTCGTATGATGCATCCATTTAATCACTTCTATGTCAAGTTGATGGAATATAATTTATAACTAATTGTTATTTCCTTTTTCTTAAAGAAATTTGTCTATTTTTTCGACTTAGAAAATAACATTCTGTGTTGTTGTTGTGACTTTTGTTCTATATCGTTAGCATTAATAAAAAATGCTTTACTACCATGATGCTGTATACATACCGACTTAAAAGAATACCCCCACAAACTATCCATCATCACAGAATTATCGTTTGAAATAAGGTTTGCCATATATGCAAATCACTTATCCTATGTCATATTCGCTACTTTAAATAGTTTGTAAGCATTTTTTATACGTATCAAATTGTCAGCTTGTGACTGACTAGATATTTTCTAATCAAAATTATGGATAACACGTGTCTAGTTTATTGGCTGCGTTTTGCTTGGAAATTGGAATCCCTGTACGAGAAGTTGCTCCATCATGGTCCAAACGTTATTTGTGGGAAGAAGCATTTATTACAAGTATGCCATTTACTTTTGATATTCTTCTTTGAATATGGAAATGTCGCTTTATTATACATAACAACTAAGGGTTAATTTTGGATCCCATGTACTTATAAACGGGTAAGAAATCATATTTGATTCACTAATTTCGGGTCAACCAGCTAGACCCGGCCATATAAAAATGACCCATTTTGACCGGTTACCCAAAGTGATCACTCTAAGTATGCTTGATTCTGATAGCGTATTTGAAAGTTTATGGACTTAAAATTAATAGTCGTGAGATAGGATCGAACTCGGGATCACGAGATTGCACACATAACGTAAAGAGTTAATTTATTTATTAAATATATTTTATATATATTTATTAAATCAAACCAAAGCTTAACTAACGATCGTTGATAAATAAAAGTTAAGTTATAACGACCGTTATGGAATTAAATAGAAGCTAAAAGAAGGAAAACGGAAAAGTTCCGGAAGCCCTAATTGGGCCTTAATGGGGCGTCGGCCTAAGGATGAAAAAGGAAGGGGGAAAAGATTTTCTTTCCTAATTGGTGTTTTACTTGGAGATCAAGTTTTGTCAAGGCTATATAAACACCTAAAAGCCTTCATAATTTTTCACCCATCCCTCTCCCTCTCTTCTCTTGATCGCCGGCCAAACACCCCTTTATTAGGGTTTTGGTTTTCGATTTTTCTATTTAAAATATATCTAGTCCTAGTCTCTCTCTAGGGTTATTGGGTAGATATTCCATAAGCGTTGAAGCTTGGTTTGATCGTGCTAGACTCACGGTTAACTCGTTGTATTACGTGTGTACAAGAGCGTGATATAATCTTCCTTTAGATTATATTCTTGGTGGTGTTCGTGATAAACCCTAGTTGCCGTTCGTTCCGTCGTCTTGTGGATCTTGCTAGGATAAAGGTATGTAACCCTAATCCTGATTAATATAATTGTGTTAAATTAATGATCTTGGTAATCGCTTCCGCTATACGTTCTTTGATCCATATTAGGGTTTTAAATAATTGTTATGAACTATATAAACCATCAGTGGCATCGAGAGCCGTTTTAACATGATTATAATTATCAAGATCTAAAGTTTTTTTAACTAATAATGATTTGTGTTAAAAATTACATGTTGTTTTTTAGGTTTTATGAAAATTAGGGTTTTGTTTTTTTATTATTATTAAAATCGACTTTTGTCGAATTTTTTATAAAAAAAAAAATTCTTTTTTAAACCCTAAAATTACATGGTAATTGACTTTAGATGTTTTGCATGAATTAATTGTTATGTCATGCGTGGTTACGATCCGTAGTTTTTTAATTGTTAAGAGAATGTGGGAGATCCGTAATAAACATGCATGTTTCTTACGGATCATATAATTTTGATTGCTATTTGCTTTATTTGATTCAAAGTTTTAACATTAGGGAAGACTTTTTATGCTTATAAAAACCCTAGATTTGATGTTCTTTGAATAAATTGGTTTGCATGTGGCTATTTGATTTAGTTTTTTTTTACTACTTGTTTTCATACGTTTTTTTTTAATTGTATGTTGTAAACAAGGGTAATTTTTTCCAAGAAAAATAATATGGACTAAATCTTATCAAAATTAATGAATTGTTTTGAGATGTAAAATTCATATGATTTGCGTTGATTAGAATTGCAATAGCAACTTAACGGCCTACTCAATTTTGGCAAACTATAAAGTGGGTATAACGCACCGCTGGTCATGTACCCGGTAAAGGAAGGAGGTGTTATGCTTCAGCGCTGAACAAATTCCCGGCTCGCCTGTGCGTCAAAATTGGAATTACCTACGGTTGTTATTGGTACAATTCTTTAAGGTTGATTTAACTACATTAATTCACATCCGAAACACAATGAATAAGGTTATTGCTTTGTGCTATAACTATGTTCTAGAAAAAGTACGATGTGAATTTAGTTGTGTGTAAAATCTTTAATTGGTTTAACCAATACCTTTACTTGCAAGTATATGATGAACTTTTAGTCTCACCAAAAAGTTTACTAAACGTTTTATTAAACTTATGTTATGGAGATGTATGCATGCTTCTCCGTACATGATTTTGACACCAAAATCTATACCCTAAATTTAAGTCATATGCCCTCTAATTGACGAACACTTGAAGTTACAATTGTCGTCATATAAGATATCGGACGATGTTGTAATGGAGAGAAAACTTCATGACTGAATAAGATTGCACATGAAGGTTTTACGTTCTTTAGATTAGTCGACTTAATTAAGTTACTCAGTGAGAACTGGAAACTTAAGGCATAAAGTAGGGATAAAACATGTTTACAATGCAAATGATTTTGGCAATGTAAATCCCTAACATATCTAGAAATTGCAATTTGATTTGGGCAATTATTGTTCGACAAGTTACTATGTTGAATACATTTGTCACTAGCAGATCAACTGATGTGATGAATCTATGTCAATATGGGTTCTAGTTTTTCAAGGAAAATACTATGGTTTTATTACCGGGGTAATTTTATTTTCTTGAATTATATTATCGAAAATACTAATGTTTGAACTTATTTCTGTAGAAATGGCTCAACCCGAAAGTAATCTGACAATAAGCTCGGCGTTCAAAGCTTTCTTTGAACGGCCTGAACTTACTGGCCCGAATTTCAATGATTGGTGACGCTCACTAAGAATTGTTCTGAGAGCAGCGGGTACTATCAATATCTTGGAAACTCCTTTTCTGGAGGATCTTGCTAAAGATGCATCTGATGCGGAAAGGCTTCAACATGCTGCTAACGTTAAGAAGCACCATGAGGTGGCTGCTGTAATGTTAGGGAGAATGGCTCCATCACTTCAAAGGAAGTATGAGCTATTTCCTCCTAAGCATATGCTTGATGAACTCAAGGCAGTGTATGAAACGCCACAAGCTGTAGAGATCTATGATCTGGTTGATGCTCTACATAGCTGCAAGCAAGCTCCTGGAAAGTCCGTAAGTGCACATTACATGGAGATGAGGGGTTATATGGAACAACTCATCGCACTAGGACAACCCTTCGATCATAATATGGCTATTAACTTGATCAATAGGTCCCTTAATAAGGACTTCGGTGATTTTGTTCGTAACTATAATATGCATTGCACGGGGAAGACAGTGAATGATTTGCATGCAATGCTCATTGACTTTGAAAAGGGTTTGAAAGATAAGGCATCCACTGCTACGCCTCAAGTACTTTATGTACAAAAGGGTAGAGTGTCTAAACCTAAACCGCAAGGGAATAAGAAGCAGAAAGGCAAAGGCAAGGCTGATAAGAGCAAGCAAGTTGCGACTACATCTAAGCCGAAGCAGAACTTTGCTAAGAGATCTCAGAAAGATGAGACTTGCCACTACTGCAAGATGACTGGACACTGGAAGAGGAATTGCTCTCTCTATCTCCATGAAATGGCAGAACATAATAAGAAGGCTGAGCAAGTTGCTGCAGCACCATCTTCAGGTAACTTATTTATGATAGAGTTATTTAATCTTTCATACAAATCAAACTCCTGGGTATATGATACGGGATGTGGTATTAACATTTGTAATACCCTGCAGGGTTTTGAGTTGAAGAGGAGACTATCCTATGGGGAATAATTTCTGCAAGTGGGCAATGGCGCACAAGCAGCGGTTGAAGCTATAGGAATATTTAAATTAGTTTTACCTTCGGGTTTAGTAATGTCTTTAAATAATTGTCATTATGCACCTATAATTGTTAGGGGTGTTATTTCCTTTTCTTGTATGTTGGATCTTGGATTTACTCACACGATTGATAATAATAGAATTTCTGTTTTCAAAGATGGTCTATTCTATTTTGATGCAATTTCTGTGAATGGTGTTTTTGAAATTAACATGCATGATAAAAATTCCAAGAGGAAAAATAATTCTGTTTTTAGCATGAATAAGAAGAGTAAGTTAGACAAGAACTCTTCTTATCTTTGGCATTGTAGGCTTGCCCATATTGGGAAGACTCGCATACAAAAGCTGCAACGTGATGGGCTTTTGGAAAGTATCAATGATGAATCATTTGATAAATGTGAATCTTGTATCTCTGGAAAGATGACCAAGAAACCTTTTAATAGCAATATTGAAAGGGCTACTGAACTACTTGGTTTGATACATACTGATGTGTGTGGACCACTTAGACATGTGTCAAGGAAAGGTGCTAGCTACTTCTTGACGTTTACGGATGATTATAGCCGTTATGGTTATGTTTATTTACTTAAGCATAAACATGAGGTATTTGAAACATTCAAAACGTTTAAAGCAGAAGTAGAGTTACAACTGTGAAAGAAGATTAAAGCTCTTCGTTCTGACCGTGGTGGTGAATATTTAAGTCAAGAGTTTAAAGATTATTTAGGTGAGAATGGAATTGTTCAGAAACTTAATTCTCCATATACTCCACAACAAAATGGTGTATCTGAAAGGAGAAATCGTACATTATTGGATATGGTACGATCTATATTTAATCTTACAACTTTACCATTATCTTTTTGGGATTATGCTCTTGAATCTGCTGTTCGTATTCTAAATATGGTTCCCACAAAGAAGGTAGATAAGACACCATATGAACTATGGCATGGCAAGAAGCCGGGTCTTATTTAAAAGTCTGGGGTTGTGAGGCGTATGTGAAACGTGACTCTGGAGATAAACTCCAACAACGCTCAGTTAAATGTATCTTTGTAGGTTACCCTAAAGAAACTATGGGTTACTACTTTTATTATCCGGCTGAGAACAAAATAGTTGTGGCTCGGTATGGAGACTTCCTTGAAAATGATCTTGTAAATCAAGAATTCAGTGGGAGAGATTATGATCTTGAAGAAATTCAAGAAGATACATTACCTTCTGAAAATACTAGCGATGAAATTCCTGTAGAACCAGAAAGTCTGAGTGTTCCGCCGGAATTAATTCCTCCACGTAGGTCACAAAGGACTATACGTGCGCCGAACAAACTATGTCTTTACATAGAGGATGATGAGGAGGATGTAGGGGATCTTGGTGAACCTGCTAACTATCGATCCGCAATGTCTGATCCAGAAAAGTCAAAATGGATAGTTGCGATGAATGAGGAAATGAAATCCATGGAAATCAATGATGTTTGGATTCTTGTAGACGCACCTAAAAATGCTAAAGTAGTGAAAAATATGTGGTCTATAAGAAGAAAACTGACATGGATGGTGATGTACAATCCTATAAAGCACGTTTAGTGGCTAAAGGTTTTACTCAAACTTTTGGCATAGACTACGAGGAGACATTTTCTCCTGTAGCAAACTTACGAGCTATTAGGATTCTCATAGCTATAACAGCATACTATGACTATGAGATATGGCAAATGGATGTTAAAACTGCCTTCTTGAACGGTCGCTTAGATGAAGACATCTATATGCAACAACTGGAAGGGTATGTTGATCCTAAATATCCAAAGCGCGTGTGCAAACTTCAAAGATCCATTTATGGTTTGAAGCAAGCATCACGTCAATGGAATAAGCGATTTGATGAAGAAATCAAAAAGTTCGGATTTATTCAAAATCGTGATGAGCCATGTGTATACCGCAAAGCTAGTGGGAGTAATGTAGTGTTCCTAATTCTATATGTCGATGACATATTGATCATGGGAAGTAACATTCCAAGACTTAAGGAAGTTAAGGATTATCTTGGTAAATGTTTTTCTATGAAAGATTTGGGAGATGCTGCATATATTCTGGGAATTAAAATCTATCGAGATAGGAGTAGATGGTTAATTGGTCTTAGTCAAGATGCTTATATTGATAAGATATTAAAGAAATACAACATGCATAACTCTAAGAAAGGTTTCTTACCGATGGAGGTTAAGCATGAGTTAAGTCATCATCATCACCTGAAGAGGTGGCTTACATGAAGAAGGTGCCTTATGCTTCGGCAGTAGGATCTATTATGTATGCTGTAAGATGTACAAGGCCTCATGTGGCGTTTGCTCAGAACTTGGTCAGTAGATACCAACAGAATCCAGGAAAGTTCCACTGGACTGCTGTTAAACATATTCTAAAGTATTTGAGGAGTACGAAAGATATGTTTTTGGTATTCGGGGGTAAACCAGACACAAAACTGAATGTAACAGGGTTCTGTGATGCGTCCTGGCAATGTGATAAAGACGATACGAAGTCTCAGACGGGTTACGTGTTTGTCATCAATGGAGGAGCAGTTGACTGGAAGAGCAGTAAGCAGAAAACCATTGCTATGCATGCGACTCAATCTGAGTACATGGCCGCTTCAGAAGCCGCAATGGAAGTTGTTTGGATTAGGAAGTTTATTGGAGATCTTGAAGTGATGCCTTCAATTAAAGAACCTATTGATATATATTGCGACAATTCTGCGGCAATAATATTCGCCAATGACCCTGGAGTCATGAAGGGCGCCAGACACTTTAAACGTAGATATCACTACTTTCGAGAACAAGTGGAAGCTCGAGAAATAAAATTGATAAAAGTTCACACAGATGATAACGTAGCTGATCCTTTTACTAAGGCTTTATCTAGGCCAAAGGTAGTTAAGCATGCCAAGTCAATTGGGCTGCAACTAGCTAGCGAATTCATGCAATAAATCTGTTGATTAGTATTTGGATAAAGGATGTAAGACATTATTAAATTGATGAAATAAAGATTGGGTTTCGTTTATTTTTCTGTTATTTAATTTTGTATCCTATTTTACATGTTTTAATCCATGAGCATTTTGATGTTTCTAAATGTCCGTTGTCGATTAATAATATGGGAGTATTATTAAACTAAGACAATTCGAAATGGTGACAGAGTATACTTGAAAGTATATTGGTCAATTTTGGATGATATTTGATAGATCAAATATTGGACTTATCCCAACTATGTGACTTTACTTTATGGATCTTTGTCATTAAGTAAATCATAAATAGTTATCCTTAGACCTGAGATACCAGAAAACTGCATTGAGTGTAGTGCATTTCTGTAAAGTAACCTAACGCTAAACATAACTGGTAGTCATAAGAGTTATTTTCAGAAGTGTTGCGAAGTTCACGTGTTTTGCTTGTAGTCGAAATGGGATTCGTTTCCTTCAAATTTATTTTGAAGTATAAATACAGCTGGGCCCCTCGGGGGAGTAGTAAGATGTTTGTGTGGCCACACCCAAATGTGTTTTGGTAATCTTGCTATATCCGTAAACGAGAAATAGAATAGTTAATGAAGGAATGACTTAGATCCATATCCTTATTAACAATGTATTTCAAATGAAAGGATAATAATAATGATGTAATCATTAAAAGGTTCTTGTCCAGGAGACCTTACCCGGTTTGTACTAGTGACATTGCTAGTGTAACTAGACGCTAGTCAATGTAATCACGATATTAGAATTTTGTCCAAGTGGGAGCTGAAAGTTTATGGACTTAAAATTAATAGTCGTGAGATAGGATCGAACTCGGGATCACGGGATTGCACACATAACGTAAAGAGTTAATTTATTTATTAAATATATTTTATATATATTTATTAAATCAAACCAAAGCTTAACTAACGATCGTTGATAAATAAAAGTTAAGTTATAACGACCGTTATGGAATTAAATAGAAGCTAAAAGAAGGAAAACGGAAAAGTTCCGGA
This sequence comes from Glebionis coronaria, assembly GCA_025667525.1. Taxonomy (NCBI): domain Eukaryota; kingdom Viridiplantae; phylum Streptophyta; class Magnoliopsida; order Asterales; family Asteraceae; genus Glebionis; species Glebionis coronaria. The sequence continues at coordinate 65,797,744 of CM046875.1, forward strand.
AGCCCTAATTGGGCCTTAATGGGGTGTCGGCCTAAGGATGAAAAAGGAAGGGGGAACAGATTTTCTTTCCTAATTGGTGTTTTACTTGGAGATCAAGTTTTGTCAAGGCTATATAAACACCTAAAAGCCTTCATAATTTTTCACCCATCCCTCTCCCTCTCTTCTCTTGATCGCCGGCCAAACACCCCTTTATTAGGGTTTTGGTTTTCGATTTTTCTATTTAAAATATATCTAGTCCTAGTCCCTCTCTAGGGTTATTGGGTAGATATTCCATAAGCGTTGAAGCTCGGTTTGGTCGTGCTAGACTCACGGTTAACTCGTTGTATTACGTGTGTACAAGAGCGTGATATAATCTTCCTTTAGATTATATTCTTGATGGTGTTCGTGATAAACCCTAGTTGTCGTTCGTTCCGTCGTCTTGTGGATCTTGCTAGGATAAAGGTATGTAACCCTAATCTTGATTAATATAATTGTGTTAAATTAATGATCTTGTTAATCGCTTCCGCTATGCATTCTTTGATCCATATTAGGGTTTTAAATAATTGTTATGAACTACATAAACCATCAGTATTACCTATCTCTGTCGACAAATTCATTTCCGAACATTTGTTCAATATAGTCATGGAATATTACAGTTCTCAACCTTGCCGCCTGAGTTTGGTTTTCTGTGTTAAACAGATAAATTATGCTTTCATCATGTGTTATGTGTACCAGGCTACCTTTTTAGTACGAGTACTGAACAGATGGCTTGAGGCTTTTGCAGCATGTGGATACAATTCGAGTTCCGGTTTCATGGAACTCACTGAGTTCTAATACCTGGCAAGAGGTGACGTGAGAGACGAAAGAATTTGAGGTATTGTCTTGATTGCCACCAAAATAAGGTCTTATTTATGATGGATGTATATTTCTTGCTCATGAAACGGAAATGTTTTTTTTTCTTCGTTTTATCAGGAGGCCCCCGGAAGCATAACCACAGTAATCCAGGTAAATTATTGCCTTTTTTACTATTGCCATGGAACAATGATGTGTTTCTAAAGATTCATGTTGATTCATTTTCGCCCATTCTATTAGAAAGCCCAAATTTACAATGATATATGTACTAGTAAATCATGGATTATCTTGATTAAAGAACAATTTTTATAAATATATGAACACGGTTATATTTTTTTTGTAGTCACTAAATATTGCACTTCTAACATGTACTGTAATTGTTATTGTGATTGGGTAGGAAGAGGTCGTAAAAAGAGCAAAGCTTGAAGGCCACCCTGTCAAAGCATTTATTACATAAGGTCTGTTATACTTTAGCTCCAATATTTGTGAACAAACTTGAAGTCAAGTTTTGATGTCATGGGATATTTCTAGTTGGATTCTCGAGCGACTAGGGTTCATGGCGCATTCTGACCGATTGTTGTTAGAGACAAGTTTGATCTCTTTTGTAGTTGCAGATCATACGAGGAACATAAAATCATCCAGAAAAAGGATGTTTTGATATATGTGGATATTAGATGACAGTACTTTGTTATGTTTTGCTCAAAACGAGGTTCCACCAACTTTTATGATTATATGTATTATGTATATCATAATTGTGGCTGATCATAGTACTTTGTTATCTTTTTCTCTAAACAACGTTTCGCCAACTTGTATGAGTACATGCATATCATAGATAGGATATGAGGTAGCACAAAGTAGCAATGCCTGGATTCTTGACAAGTTTGGTGAAGATAGCATGTGTGCATGGGTGAATCAGGGTTATGCACTGATTCAGAAAGGCATCAGTCACCAAGTTTTTATATGGTTGCCTCTGTTTATTACGTTTCAAGGCACCAAAACGCAGTCAGAGACGTTTTTATATGATTCACATTTCATAAAACACTTTGTGATTTGCTTTTTAAGTCAAACAGATATGGAAGTAGCGTTGTTGTATCAGTTTAGTACAGATGAAAATGCAAGAACATATCTTGTACTGTTCCCCGTTTTCTATAACCATCAGTGAAATCTGTAATAGCTTATAATGTTGCTTAAATATGGCAATTACAGACGCCCATATAAAAAGAAAACAATTTCGAAAAATAACCAAACAATAGTAATAAACTTTAAAAAACATCATATCACAGTAATTCTTTTGCTGAACTAAACCAAACTATATACAATAGTACTTATCTTGCTATAACATAGTATTACTAACTACCTAACTTGTCACCATTGATTAAGCTCTCCATCTACAAGACCATTCGTCCCAATAGCTAGTAACCCTCTTTGTCACTCAATTCAGCCATTCACCTTATTACCACTATGACTTTTCGTCCAAGTGGTCAGCCTCGTCGCCAGTCACATTACCACAAAGGCACAAACACCCTTGTGATCATCAGCAGTACTATAGTAGTCCTCAGCCCAATAGCCTCATCACCAATCGCACAACCGCTCTACTTTGACACAATGAAAACCTAATCACAACTAAACTCATCAACAAAATTAACAAACTCTTCGACTAAGTAAGCAGCAGCACCCTCAGCCTCAGCCTCATCATCATAATCATCATCTTCCACATTCACATAATCACTAGCACTCTCCCACAAAAACGCCTTGTGATCATCCTTAGTACTTGTACTATAGTAGTCTTCGTCCTGAGAATACTCAGCCTCGTCACCAGTCGCATTACCATCTTCTTCAGAGCTGCTGCACTTTTCTTCATCGAAAAAAGCACCCTGATCATACTTGGTACTATAGTAGTCTTCATCCTGAGAATACTCGGCCTCGCCATCATCAGTATACGAATCCATGCATTCTTCTTCGCCTTGTTCAACACAATCATCACTAGTAAACTCCTTGACAAAACTCATAAACTCTTCGATTAGATAACCAGTAGCAGCCTGATCCTCGTCATCAGAATAGTCTCTTTGGACACCATTCTGATCAGAACTAAAACAAGAAATTTTAGAGGGACGAGAAACAATAGATATATCATAATCATCATCAAACTCATAATCCGAACGCTTTCTTATACCTGTAACAGCAGCCATTACAAACGTAAAAGTTAAAGATGGATTTTACCTAAAAAAGATCGATCGATAAAACCAAATCTGAAAAAATAAGAGAGATGAAGAAGAGATCGAGCGTGGAATGAAAGTTTAATTTGTTAGGGTTTACAAACAAACGTGCCCTCTTCGGATGATTATATGAGAAATTGAGAGAGCGTGGAGCGCAAGTTTAATTTGTTAAAGTCGGTCGGTGGTAACTTTTTTCTTTGAAACATTAACCTTTTAATTACATTTGTTGCCTATTTTAACCCTTAATTAGACCTTTTATTTATTTCCATAACTTTATACCGGTTATCTTTTATTTATGTGTTAGGAGTTGAGATTAATGTAAAAAAAATTTAGCATAAACCACGTCAACCAATCACATTAATTCAAAATATTTTTTTATATTTTTCTAAAAATTAAATATCTCGCAAACGGTAAATCGTCAAGTGACAAAAATACACAATTACAACGAGATTTAAATCATCTTTCTATCGAGGGCACATGTATATACTTTTGACGAATTTTTTTTCCTGAGAATATCATGTATGATTCGTATCACGGATCATATATGATTTTCCAAAATCATATATGATTCGTGGTACGAATCATATACTATGATTTTCTTAGAAAAAAAGTCCGTCGAAAAGAGATCGAGAGATCAAAAAGAGATCGAGAGACCGTGGAGCGCAAATTTAATTTGTTAACGTCGGTTGGTGGTTATTTTTTTTAGAAACATTAAACTTTTAATTAACTTTAACGTCGGTGTGGGGACGTGTGGTCAATTATTTTTTTTTTAGATATTTCCCTACTACTTATAAAAGGTGTAGGACTTATTTTTTAAGTACACTTATCTAAGAAAACTAGGAATTTAGAAAGGAAAGTATATAAATCTTTTCCTAACATTCCATGGTTAGAATAGTTGACAATGTGAAGTTGAGAATGTGTGTAAGCCAGCCAGAGATTTTAAAATTCTGACTTTCTAACCCTTTCAATCATCTTTACACGACTCCATTTGATCTATTTTTGTTAACCAATTCAAAATTCAAAATCAATAATCAAAATCCATAAATACTACATTAACACATACCAAGCATACACAAAAACTTATTCTCTGTAAACCTCAATGCATACAGCCGCCATCATAAATCTTATCACCACCACATCTGCCGAATCCGCCACCATCTCTTGATGGCTTAGGTGGTTTCAATGTAGTTTTGGTTAGTGATATTGGTTTTTGGTTTTGGTGACTTTTGTTAGTTTGAGTGGTTTAGAGTGGTAGTAGATCAATTCAGACTACCACACCTACTGTTTTGAGAGATCAAACGTGAGTATTAAAGTTTTGATACCCAACTTAATCATTGAAGCTAACCTAAAAGAATATCAAGGATCTCAAATTCATATCTCAGTTTTATCGGTTATACATAAGATAATTTTATATATTTTTATTGGGTTTGAGGTTTTTGTTTTTGGTTGTTTATTGAGATTTGTGTTTTTTCTTTTGCAGATTTAATCAGATTTGATTGGATTGAAGACTAGGTATATACAAAAGTTGATTGTAAGTATTTACATCTTTTGTGGTTTGTGATTAAAATTAATGAGTTTGATTGTGATAAAAAAAATATGTTTCTATTTTGTCTCTTATTAGTTATTAAATCTTTATTGATCATTTGAACTATGAACTATGGTTAAAATTTTGCGTTTTGGTTTTGAGAATATGCTTAATAGAAATCTGTTCTCGAACAAAAGGTAAGCAAGTGCTTCGTTTGTTACTAACTCCACTAACCTGGCCCTTTTTCTTTTATGGTAAATGTGTAACATAATTTTTGCATTGCATGAGGGTTGATTTAGTTAAACCATGGGAGACAGCCTGTGTAGTATAGTATATAGTCAAGGCAGCATTTCTGGCCACTTTTTATAGTGTCTATGTTGAGGCTGCTGGCAGTTGTGGGTGGTATTGTGGTCCTACTATTTACTCAACCATCAAGCTGCGTAAATGTTGTTGAGATTCAGGTATAATCTTGCTAATGGTGCCCATTTCGATCAGTTTATTCACTCATCGTCTTATTATTTCGTATTCTGGTCATAAAATGATTCATTGGTTTTTATATAACAAAATTTTTTATATGTTGTAGTTGTGAAAAAACATAATTATGGCTGAATTGAAAGTGGTCTGGTGTATTCGGTTGTGGAAATGTTCATAGGTTAACTATAATATGGTTTTGTAAGTTATATTTGAAGTTTTCTAAAGATTGCAAAACAAAAGTTGTCATCAAATACAGATTGTGTATGTTAGTTGGTATTTAAGCATTTAGATCAATGTCGTGGGTTGCGTTGTAATGTGAGAATACGAGATATGGTCCGAAAAAATTCAAACTATATTGACGTGTCAGAAATGTGGCATAACCAAATTGTCTTATATTCTATTCATTGAATTCACCGTCTCTTGGTTGCTACCTTTTTAAAAACAGTTAAAGTGGTAAATTTTATTTGTTTCGATATGGTTTAACTTTGTTTATTTTATTGGTAGAGTTGCCTTCTCACAACCATCTATTCAGAACACCAGCCAAAGAAGATTCGTGTCACCATCCTCTTTAACACCCATCAATCCACATGACGTGTGTGTGAATAGACACGACGAATGCCAAAGGCCGAAAAGTCACATATGCAAAGCGAACGACCACACGGACCTAGCTGGACCGAGTTTGGTTGACATTAAAGGTAAACATCTTTTTTGCATTTGTCCTCTACTTGGTTTGACATCATCTTATGACAGCTTATTTATTGTCTTTATCAGGTGATTTCACAAAGTATACCGAGTTGCCGACTGTGATCAGTGATGTCGTCATTGTAATTGCCTATTTTGTAAATAGCTTGCGAGAAATGGGGAATGAGGTGAGACATTTATACCTTATATTTCCTTAAATTGTTTTGTTCTTAATAGTATCTGTTGGTTAATGTTCAGTTTAAACCAATGACTGTCATTGTATCAAGGGAAATCAAACTTATAATAACGGTGGAAGTGGTCCTAATAAATTGCGTCCGTTCAGTTATAGATACTGGGTAGGAAATGAATGTTTGGTAAAAAAAAATTGGATTACAGGTAGAAGCATAGATCATCTCTTTATTACATATGTTCACCTGTTGGTAAAACCAAACACTCTAATATTGTATGATTTAGTTATTGAAAGACAAGAATGACTTCGACCACTGAATAAGGCAGACTGAACTAAAATTGTTCTACCGTGAATGGATTTTCTCTTTAGAAGGTGTATTGCTTTAGCTTTAGTGGAACAGTCATGTTAATGTAGAACCTGGAAATTTATTATTTAATGACTTGAGCCTAGAAGTACATCTTGAGCAATATTTCATGTTGAGTTGTTCGGTAAATAGATATATGCACCTAGGTTAGTGTATGGCTTGTAAAATAAATATATTTTAGTTAGTGAAAAATTCTTTTTTCAGGCAGAGTAAGCGTAGGCTGCTTCGATGGAGTAGAAACTTCAAACTCCATATCTGTTAAAAAAAATTAACAAAAATGAAAAATAACATTTTTTTTATAAAAGGATGTGGTTAATAATCAGGTTTTTTAGCAAATTAATATATAAAATGACAAAAGTACATTTTGCTTAGTGTGAAAAGAAAGCCAGAAATCTTATCCTTCGGTAGAAAAGGTGTTAATTGAATCTGTACCTATGGTTCTATTATGCTTTCTTTTTTTACACTACAACATGTTAAATTGTTAAGCCTAATGTTGTAGGAAAACGTGAGTGCTTTAGACCAGCCCCAGCAACTATGTCACCAGTTCATACTCGATCACTCTCTTTTTAGGATGCTGTAGTGAAAGGCCCTGCATTAACAAAGGGTCGAGAGACTTGGTGCCTCGGTGGCATGCAAGATACTCCGCTGCACCAAACTGCCGTTAAAAAAAAGAGGTAACAGTTTATAATTGAACTATATAAGCTAATACATATTCATTACTATCAGATCTCAATGCAATGCTTCTAGCCTGGTTTGATCAGTATTGCCTTAATAGGGGTACTTTAGTTTTGCGGTTTGCATTTTCAATTATCGTCATTATACATTAGTTCAGTTATGGTCCATTGATAACCAGTAGCCAGTTTACTTATTTAAATTTGACTTTAAGCTGCAACAAAGTTTACTTATATATCCATAACTTAAACTGATTATTGCTTTTCATACTTGCAATAATGAATTTCAAACCACGAGACCAACTCCCATGAGTAGGTTTAATAACGAGTTGTAGTACACATAAATATCACTCGTAGGCATTCTGCTTGAAAGTAATGGTAGCGAGTTGGAACCTAGATAACTATGTCACGATTCTTCATCTGTACCAATAGTTTAGCAAGCAGATAGTGGTCTCTATGATAGTTTAGGTTACTTCACCCACTGTTGGAAGTGTGTATGTGTAGGTGTCTTATATTTGTATTTCCATGACAGGTGCAACAAATCAGAGAAGCAGCAATTAGGTTTCTTCAAAAAGATATGAAGATAGATAATGTATATGGCTACATGTTTCATCTTTTAACCGTTTATTCAAACCTCGTGAAATACAAGCCTAGTGTAACCGAGAATGCAACTGAACTTTGTTCCAAGACCATGGCTTGCACTTCAAAAGGGTTTGTTAAGCAGTTGATGAAACAGTCTACTGTTGAAGGCCCTACAAATGTTAGGCCCTTCATTATCCATTAATTATATATAGCAAGTGTTGCATTGTCTTTTATGTAGGAACTTAAGTTACTGTATGTGCACACCTTCAAACCTAACAAATGTCATTTCTTTATGCACAAGTATGAATTCACTTAGATTGAGCCAGCTCCAAGGTGAACGAGAAATAGTTACTAGAGTAGATGGAGAAAACTATCGACCCAGTTCCATCTAGATGGGTCAATCTGTGATATCTTTTATCTCTAACCGGGAAAATGACCACAACCATATCAACAACATACAACAATATTTTTAGCTAAAATGGAAGTGGGTGAACCAGGTCCGAAGTTATCCAAAGTAAAGTAGCCTGTTAGAGCCCTACTCATATTCCAAAGGTGCCACACGACACATTGGAACCTGAAACTATAGGCATCTCATACGGTTAACATCAATTGCAGAAACTGGAACCGGCCCTCTGTTTGCCCAGAGAACATTACTCCATATAAAGAATGTTCATAGTTGGCATGGGCTCTCATAATGGCAATGCACGCTTTCTGGAATAATGGGTTGCGTGTTAAAGGGCCATTAAAATAATTATTTCTTTTCCAATTCCAGCATATTAAGTATGTAATTACAACCCGAAATCGCTAAAGTGTCTTGGGTTATTTTAAATACACCATATCACTTCAAAGTAACACAGGTTGCAAACGACTAAAATCGTACAGTAGCAAATAACAAAAGTTGTTATCAGGATATTCTTACAATAAACATAGCAAACAATAAGAATAACAAAGCTCCTGGTTATATGAGATGCAAATCAGTAAAAAGTTTTCCAAGAAAGGACGGAAATAAAGTGATCAGTTATTTAGACTTTAATGCATCTCGACACCATACCCTTCTTTCCATTTTAAACGATTTTTGTAAAATATGTTCAGGGTGGTTAGTAACACATGCACACATAGAGCGTCTCCAAAATTAGAGTATGATTTGTTATAAGATTAATGATACAGGTGTTGTGCACAGTTTGATGTGTTGATTGGAGCAATTATCACATGCACAAAGTCATTGTGCAGATTTGTGAATGCTATTGTGAGCAGTCAAAGAACTAATCTTCAAAAAAAGATGGCAACCATGATAACTCTTAAACTGGTTATCCTATTCTGAACCTAAAGTAATCACGATTCGCGTCTTTTGTCAATAACTCAACAAACAATGATACTTAAAACATAGATTCAACCTATATGCAGGACCATTTAGCAAACTTGAAACCCGAATCACTAAACAGTTTAGACACTGAAAAGTTCTCACCTATCTCTTCATAGCATATTGTCTTCTTCAAAAAATATCCTGTGCTAAAGGAATGAGAAAGATATTGCATTTTGTGTTATATACTCATACATACAACCAAAAACTTCACTTGGCCTCTTATCTGGTTTATCGTTAATTAAATGTCGCTAGGCAATTTCGCCGCGATGCGCGTGTATCGTCTAGTACATCTATATTCTTGAAAAAAATTTAGATTTTCATTAATATTCTTCAAATTTCATAATTACTTTTTTATCTTATGTATTTCTTATATATATAAAGATTCAGTTTGAATCATTCAATTCACAGCTTTAAATTACTCGATTGAACCCCAACTATGCCTTATTCTGCCAATTGAACTGAATTGCGCCCATACCCTACAATGAATGTGAAGCATACGAATAGATGATGTAGTTACAGGGTGCTTAGTGCATTTACTAACCAAGCAATTCAAAAGTCTACAGACTTGATGAGGATGCCAGTGACATCAAAAGTCCTTCCCGCTATTTTAGGATAATGAATACAAAACATCTCGGCTGTTAAAAAATCATAAAATCTATAAATTAGAACAACGTGATGGATTTGCACATCTTACAACAGAAAACCATCCTCCAATTACAACAAACTAAGATCCAGGTTACGTTATGATATGTAGTGTTTTAATTATAGTTCATTGATTTGTTTGTTTTTAAGATTTAATTCAGTCTTTTAAGCACTTGTGTAAACTTGAAAAAGTCCACCAAATGATCTGTGTTTTAATAGAATGGCAATTCTTAATCATTTGTGTATATATTGCTTTCTATGAGGCACACAAAGTGTTTGTGATAATGTTTGATTTAGTTTGATATGTTTGTTTTGTGCAGGTGGTATGGGCATTTGTTGATGACAGTGGCTGAATTTAGCTTTAATTTATGTTGTCATGACCCGAGAAAAAAGCTTCTAAGGATCATTTGAGGTGAGTTTCGACTTAAATAACCATGTTTTAAAGCTTTACTTTCGTTGTTTTATTATTGTTATCACGTTTTTGAACATATAAAAGGTCATGTAACCGGTGAGTATTCATCTTTGGATGGTGATTCATCATTTTATATGAATAATGGCGATTTAAGAGGTTTTCAATTACATATTCAGTAACATTTAATCAATTTTTATTTTAGCTATACATTTTAATTTTAATTACATATTAGAGGTGCTGACATAGTTACAGAGGATTTATAGACTAACCCTTTGGCGTATGATGATTACAGTTCTGTATTTTTATCAGAATGAAAATGGTGGACCAAATCTCCTGATGCCGGTATTAATTGATATTGGCATTTTATAATTTGACCACCCACACCCAGAGTTGGTATATAAAATGAATGCTTCTACGATTTAAAAACCTATAAGTTTTAAACATAAGTTTTGATGCTATTTCTGAAGCCATTCAAGCAGGATTGTGAAAGGCTGATTGTGAAAGGCCGAATCATCAGGATTGAGATAATAGGTGCTAAAACATGACGCAAAATCATATCTTCATTATGTTCCCTCCAAAGATAATGCTAAAACGAAGCACACAACCAAAATGGGGCAGAATGGATATAATGGCCTCATATTTGGTTTTATGATCTATATCTAATTATTTAAATGTTAGAATTAGGAAATGAACCGAAGCTTGACTTCTCCATGATTTAATGTCAAGTACTTAAAGCATTGATCAATGACAGGATTGATAGGATTTATAAGGTTAGGAGTACCTGTGCAATTTTACATTACTATTAATTTGATTATTTTGGTGCTTAGATATAATTAAATCAGTTTTGAATAACACTACAAAACTCATTATAGCATCAAAGTCTAAACACCCTATAATTATAAATCATAATTTGTATATCAGCCTCCATGTTTGCATCACCTTGCATATCTAGAGGTCTAGACTTTGGAGGGTTAAAACTTAAATGAACCTGGGCTAATGACTTGCGATTCACTAATGTGTAGGACAAAAATTCTCTTTCAAAGAAAAATAGAAATCAATAAGATTCAAATATGGCCGCTGCATTACTAGACTTTTGGTAAGTTGCGTATTTGATGAGACTGCTTTTATACATAGTCTCATCGTCTAAAATGAGCTTAAAATGGTTAAAATATCATAAAAAGTGCCAAATATATTCTTGTGTTTGTTCAATGTGTATTTTAGGTACGGATATCGAGAATATGCCAAAAGATCACAAGAATCAATCAAAAACGAACACGTGAAACGAAGCCGCACAATGAACCGGGCCCTAGAGTTGATTTTTCAAGAAAAGTCCTTGAAGAATTGAAGATTGTACAAGAAGGGTCCTCCATTATTGAATAATTGACACTTTAAACCCTTGTATATTCATAATTACAAGTTGGGTACCTAAAGTTTGTCAAATTTACAAAAAGGACCCTGAACTTTGATTAATTGGCAAGAATGATCACTCAAATTTGAAGACTTGTCACTTTTAGTCCTCCATGAAGACAAGAATACAAGTGAAGACCTTGAATATTGAAGACATGCCAAAAAACAGCCCTTCAAATATCAAGATATTACAAAACAAGTCCTTTGAAAACCTTTACAAAAGTTTTTGTGGTCAAATTGTAAAAAACAAAACTTTCATTACAAGGGAAATCAAGTTTATATGCTGAAAACTTGAAATGAAGAAAGAAAGAAAGAAGGAGGGCTAAAGTTGTGACACACAAAACTTACCTATACCAATGTAGTGCTGCCACGTGCCCCAGTCAATCTTTTCGCCCAATCAAAACTCACCATTCCACCACGTCACTAATTCACTCACACCGGTTTAAACTAATTATATTAATTAGTTTAAAACTGGCTCTAAACACCCATTTAAACCCAAACAAAGATCAAACTCATGTTCTTAATGTTCATAACCAAAATTGGGTATTTGCTAACCATTGAAAATTAAACCTCAATATTATCCAGATTTATGATTTGAGGTCTAATTAACATAACCCAACTCTTAACCACCCCACCTCATCACTCACCAAGTCACATGATACCTCCCCTGCCCCTTTTTAGGACAAAGACAAAAAACTAGCCAGAGAATCAACGTGCCAAGTTTGTGCTTGCATCCAACGCACAAAATAAACGTCTAGGATCCTTTTTCACCACTGGCACCTTCACAAGACTCCAAGAATATCACATGGCTTGAAAATTCAAAAATTCAACACGGGGAAATTCAGGAACTTCAGCATTAGGGTTTCATGCTTTTTATCAGCTTCTTAGTTCACATGTAGCCTATATAAAGGCATTAGGTCATTACATTTCAGCTTGTTCTTGGTTTTCCTAGGTCAAAGTTCTGTAAATCATCTTTTCAAATGAATGAAAAATGTTTGAATCTTATGACGAAATCCAAGCACCACTTTACTTTATTGTTATTGTGCTCACGTTTTGAGTTTGATTTTCAGTTATTGTAGTTTGGTTTTAAGTTTATGAAAAGTGTTTCAAAAGTTTTCAAAAATCTATGATTTTTCCAAATTTTGTTCAAACACTTGAACTTTTGGATCAAAAGCTGATCATAACACCCTGATAAGGTACTTATCAATGTGTAGTGAAGCTTGTGGTTTGGGAGGATTCAAGGAGTGGGGTACAAGTTGGAAGTAATCATCCTGTTTTCATTTTTCTTTATTTAATATGTTTGTGCTAACCTTGTTCTTCTTAGCAGCTTATTGGAAGCTTGTGTCTTGTTTAGCTAGACACATAAGCTCAAACAAACGTGAGTGTGGATGTACATTCATGAGGTTTGAACTTTTTCTCACAAATTCTGTTATAAAGTGGTTCTAAGTGATTTTGGTATTCTGTTGTTGTTTGATTCTATTTGATGCATGCAATCTTGTTCTAAGTTCATGATAATGTTGTTATTGTTAGTGCAAACATTACGATGCTTTGTCGATATAATCTCTTTGTGTTTTGTTGATGACAAACGTATAATTCGCAATACATTATGTAAAATGTTAAGGTACTCGTAATCACTCAAGAATACATTTGTATACTTCTCTCGACACCTCCAAGACCGCATTCGGCATGAATCACTCAAGGTATGTACAAACATGTCATTAACCTAACCAAGTGATCAAGGATTAATATTTTCTTAAAACTCACATTTTAAATCAAATGTGACAAAATATTTTAATTAACTTTATTTTTAAGAAAATGTTTTATTAAAAAGAAAATGGAAATTTAAATTTGGCATATTCCATATGCCAAAGGAATATCCTTTGAGGGTATAAACTACCCCAGATGGCATATCCCCACTAAAGGACAAATTTGCACGGACTCCGACACGGAGGTTCCTTAAAGGAACCCGCGGTTCCTTATTGATAAGGTACCGCGGACCGCGGGTGTTTTTGACCGTTGCAATGTTGTCCTATAAATAGTGGATCATTTCCAGGTTTTCTTTCAACCCTTTTTTGCACAGTTTCTTTCAAAAACCATCTTAGATCCTTGATTAGTTAGTTTTGATTAATCTTGTTTAAGATGTGATTCAATCTTCAATCTCCTCATCCTCTCAAGTTCAAAGAGAAGAACACTATCATTACCATGATGTGTTGGGTTCACTACATGATGAAGATCTTTCCTTCTATAGATCTAAGTTATGTTTTTAGTCTTCCTACTATGTATATGTAGAAGATCCAAGTATTGGGTACACTTGGATGTGTTTGTAAGGGTAGAATATCCAAGTGATGGGTATCCTTAGATTAGGTGTTAGTTGTGTAGATCCAAGTCTTGTTAGTACTTAGATATAGTATTAGAGTTATAGATCTAAGTGATGTGTGCTTAGATCTATATGGTTTATGTGTTTAGGCCATAAAACACAAGGTTTGTTATGTTGGGCCATAAAACATAACTAGTGGGTAGATTAGGTTGTGTCTTGGTAGTTCTCACTAAACTCTAAAGTGATGTGGTGGTGTCTAGGTAGTTCTCACTAAACTATAAAGTGATGTGGTTGTGTCTTGTGAGTTCTCACTAAACTTGAAAGTGATTAGTAGTTGTGTTGTGTGAAGTTCTCACTTAGCTTCAAAGTGAAGAGTCGTGAAGATTGGTTCTAGCTTTCGATTAGAACTCGACATCTAGCCTTGTGTCGTTAAATGGTGAAGTGGGCAACGTTGTGTAGATTGGTCCTACCTAAGATTAGGACTCGACTTTTAGCTTAGAGTCGGAAATTGGATAAGCGACGTTGTGTATGGTTTCTCCACCTTAAGGAGTTTGTTGACTAGTGAAGTAACTCTCGAGTAAGGTGTACTCGAGGAGTGGAGTAGGGCGAAGAGGACCTTCGTGACCGAACCACTATAAATCATCGTGTCGGTACTTTCCTTTACATTTATGTCTTTACTATTATAGATGTATTTATATGTTGTGTGTTGTGTGCATCTCATAATCTAAACATCTAAGTTGCGGAAAAGCTAAGGCTTAGTACGTGTGTGCTTCGTGTTTAGATTATGGTCAAGTGTACATCACTTAGTCTAAACATCCTAGTTGCAGAAAAGCTTATGCTTAGTACGTGTGTGCTTAGTGTTTAGACTATTGCTTGATGTACTCTTGATTTGATGTGTTTGTGTGTTTACTTACTTGTAGTATTTATCTTTCAATCAAACACATCTCATATCTAGTCAAGCTTGATCGAGAATTTGATACAAAGGATTGTCAAAGTTTAATATGCAACAAAAGCTTAAGTTCACTGTCAGCGGTTCCCTAAATGGACCGGCGGTTCTTTATTGATAAAGAACCGCGGGTACACATAAGGAACCGCGCACAGTGGATTAAGCCGAAATGTTTTGAAAAACTAACTAGAAACTATTCAACCCCCCCCCCCCTTCTAGTTTCTACAATTGGTATCAGAGCGAGGTTACTCAAGATCTTTGAAGTATATTGTACTTTAAAGCTTGGATCGATCTTTGCTCTCTTTTTCAAAACAAATGGTTTTTAAAAATGAAAACGGTTTTTAAAAATAGAGACGATCTTTGTATCAAATTGTTCATAAAGAGTTATTACTTATGAAATGTGTTTTGTTGTTTCATTCATACAAGTTTTGGTGTTAAATAAACTTTGTATAATAGCTTGAATTAAATCTTTTCATGTTTGGAAGTATAAAAATCTTTTGTGTCATAATTAACTCTAAAATACGAGTTCTATGTGTCTAAAATGATTTTTTAGAGTCCTAAGTCCTTCCAAAAGTTACCAAATAATTTTGGCCAAAAACTCATTTTTTTTTCCTCTGACCGCGGTTCTTTATTGTTCCCCGCGGATCCTTATCAATAAGGAACCGCAGTCAGTCTGACTCAGATTTTTGAAAACTTTGAAAAATCATATAAAATCAACCGTAAGTCCGTAGAAGTCGTGCCACCCGTCATTTCGAACGTAATTGAATTTTCTTTCGATTAAAAATGCTTCCAAACCTTTATTCAAACTTAAAATTTGGATGGTTTCTAAGTTCCATACTTTGTCCAAAGTATTGAGCGTCGGTTTGTCGTAAAACTTGTGTTTTACTCTTTTCTATTAAGTTGGACATCTCTTGGTGATATATCTTTTGTTGATCCCCAACTTAGATCGATTTAGCTTTATGTATACGAGATTAGATCAAGTAATACACTTAGAGAAACCTTTGTATATGCTTATGATAATCTAAGTGTTATGCGGAATTAACACTTAAACAAGAACACACAATGATATAAACAAACTTTCACTTTGATTAATGATATCAAACTTGCTTACAATGAAAGTAGTTTACGAATGAAAACTTATATCGAACATTAACCTAAAGGTCTTCTTTTATAGACATAAGAAGCCTTGTACAATAATCTACGTATCAGCTATTCTAGGTAAAGATAAATATAGAAAATACATTGTTGTTCCTATCTTTACTAGAAGTAATCTAGAATACAATAAACGCGTAGAGTATATCTTCCCATCAGTGCTTGTCTTCAGTGTGTCAACGCTTGACTTTATCTTGTCAACGCTTGGGCTGTCAGCGCTTGTTTTGTTCTTGTCAACGCTTGTTTTACTCTTGTCAGCGCTCAAGTGATCTGGCCTTAATTTATTCCCAACAATCCTCCCCTAAACTTGATATCCACTCTTATGATCAAGTTTCTGAATAAGCATTAAGGACTAGGAGGAACCTTACAAACCTTCTCATATTGGTAATGAATAAATCTGATCAAATCTTTTGCCACGTCACTTGAATAATCTATTTCCAGCTGAGTGTCCTTCATCTTCTCCAAAATAGCTTTGGATATGAAATACTGACCATCCACAAGTAGATACTCAGCAAACTTTGTAGAACTCAAATGGTAAACACCAGCAGCTGAATATAACCTCCATTGAAGACCACTGAGGTCATCTTCAAGATCCTTCCAAATTGCAGGATCCTCATCTTTTGGTCCACACATTCTTTTGAATGTGGACCAAAGTTTTATTCCATTAGCTGAAGTTGGTGCTTCAGCCTCATACTTGGTCTCCAGCAACCTCCAAAGGTCCACCAAGTCTTCTCTATCACAACTTGCAAACAAAGATATGAGAGTGGTAAAAGTGTGTACCTCTTTACCATATCTGCCAATCTTCCAAAACCCACATTCATCTTCTTCATAGCTCACAATTGGGTTCCTGGAATCTAATGGTAACACTTGCACCATATCTGAAGCTTCTAATGGTATGAGCTTGAGGCTCTTTCTTATGACAGCTTCACTTGGATATAGTGGATCCATATCTTTGGGAAACTCAAGAGAAATTCCCTTTTTCACTGGCCTGGGAACAAACATAGCTTTCTTGAGCTCCATCTCTTCTGCAAGTTCTTCCTTTCTTTCATCAGAAAGAAGTCTGAGAGTGTTTGCTTGCTGCACTCTCACCCAAATGGGATAAGCCCTACTTTCCAACTCATCAAATGTCAAAGCCCTCAATTTCTGATATGTCCATCCTACTCCATGACATCTGAGCAACATGAAGTATAGCTCCCTTCTATCCCTTTTCAACTCTGAGAGAATATTACTTAACTTGTGTTTCAAAATTACCTGGCAATCCTTCTGAACTCTAAGAAGAATATCCAAACCCCATATTTGATCTGAAATGGTCAAGTCTGGATTCTCCATACATCTTTCTTCCCAAGCATTGTACATTTGAACCACCTCTGGCATGTCAAAGTCAACCTGCAATTTCAACTCTCTCAACTTCTCCTCAGCCAACTCATCACCATACTCAAGTCTTTCTGGTTCTATAATCATCACACTTGAGTTTGAGCTAGCTCCATCACTTCCTTCTTCTGAAGTCACAACAAATGGTGACTCCTCCTTTTTATCTTGTTCCATGATTTGTGCAGCTAATCTTCTATCAAATTCAATTTGAGCTGCATCCTTTGGAACAATCTCTTCCACCATTATACCCTTACCCTTATCTGATGGTGTAATTGTTGGTAAGGTAGATGGTGATACCTGTGTAGAAACCTCCTTGATGATAGATGATGACTCGGATACATCACCTTCATGTGCAGGTCTGTCAACGCCCAATTTTGTTCTATCAGCGCCTAAAATATTTCTATCAGCGTCCAAATTCTCCTTGTCAACGCCCAAATATCCTGCCTCAGCGCCTTTTGTAACTTCTTCCAACATGGCTGTAAATGATAATTTAAGTTGGTAGGAGAGACAAAGGACGTATCAAAACCTGTTTGTTTCTTCAAAGTGGTAAGGGCCTCAGCAACATCCAAAGATTGACCATCATGGCTGCCTTATCACTAAGATTTATTGGATCTTCCTCCCCTTTGGAAGATTCCTCCATACCCCTCCTTGCACTAGCACTTTCCAAAACAACAATCCTCTCCCTCAATTGCGTGAGTTCAAGGCCTTGTGAGCTGACAACTTGTACTAAGTCTGCATTTTGCTTTTGCAAGCTAATGCAGACTACCGTCAATTCCATAAGAGTCATTGGTTCCAGTCTGCCCTCTTCTAAAATAGGGATTTGACCTCCCAAGTCAGATTCATTGGGCATGGATGAGGACTTAATGATGGTGGGACTGCCTTCGCCAGCTTCTAAGCCAGAACCAATAGTCCCAGCCTCATCCAGGTCACCAGCCACACTTGTGGTGGTGGTTCTCTCTGCTACATGGCTAGGACCACCAGAGGAGAACACTCCAGTAGTCCTTTGGCGTTTCATCAACCTATATTCAGGGGGTGTGGAAGATGGTGTGGAAGAATGGGTGGATGTGGGTTGGTTAAGGGGTGTTTGGGTTTGTGAAGGTTGTGTGTCAACGTTGGAAATAGGCACATCAACGCCAACATTTAATTTGTCAGCGTTGAAGGGTTCTTGGCCAAGTTGCATAGGTTCAGGTGAAGGTAATGGTTCAGGTATTGGGTCAATTTGTAGTTGGGGGTCAATGTGGGGTTGGGGGTCTGGTTGGGGTTGTGCTGCTGCAATAACAGCAAGCATAGCTTGGGTTAAAGGTAGGTCACGATGGGGTGGTGAGTTCATCTTCATAAAAATAGCTTTCTTTTGCTCAGGGATCTTATAAAAATCATTGTGATCCCTTGTGCAGTATCCTTGAACATCAAAAACCATTTGTAAAAATCGGGGATAAGCTAAGTCATTTTGTTCCCCTTATTTTTACACATGCCCTCAAAAATAATTTTAGAATAATTAAATTTTTTCCCTGTTGCAATGCACACAATAGCACTTGCAATGGATCTATTGATCTCATTGTGTGCAGTGCATTTGGGACTCAAACATTGAAGAAGGACATGTATGAGGTACTTCCAGGCTGGGGGAAATTCCTGCTTATGATACTTGTTTAAGGTACCTTCATCAGGAAAAGGATATCCCAAAGCCCTAAGCCCTTGTTCTATTTCATTAATGGGAAGGGTGGCTATACCATCAGCATCATCAAGATGCAAGGCTTGGCGTACCAAAGCCTCAGTAACCACCCAAGGTCTCCCATGAACAATAGAAGTCAATGTAGTCACTCTATTAACTGTTGAGGAACTAACAGTGTTCCAAAACTGTTTAATATGTGTGACTGGAATGAGTGGTGCATGAGAAAGAGCATACCTTAAAGGGGATGCGTTCAAATATGCCACCATTTGTGTGTATTGGGGAAACAGAGTATCATCAGCTTCAAGATACGCGATCATGTTATGTTGACTTCTGAACCCCAATTCCAATTCTGATGGTTTAAACTTTGGTGCCATTGTTGAAAGATGTTAAATTTAAGTGAGAAAGATGAAGTTGATAAGAGAAAATTGTGTTAGACAAGAATTATGATTTCCCTGTTTAAAATAGGAGCCAAATTTATAGGAGAAGAAAATGCATGTGATAGGCCCAAAAATAGGCAAGTATTTTCAAAAGGTAATCATGAAAATATTGAAAAATTATAAGTTATCTCATGCATTAAATGAAAGTAACAACTCCCAAAATTACGGCCTAAAAATATGTCAAAAAATAACAACTGGGTAGGACCCATTGAGTGTCAACGGTCAAAAATAACCTATCAACGCCCAACGGCTATAATCTTGTCAACGTTTGCCTATAGCCATGTCAGCGTCTAATTTGGTCACAACAACGCTTGGAAAATTCTTGTCAGCGTCCAAAAATAAAATGTTTAAAAATGAAAAATGACCTTAACAAAGTAATTTATCCTAGAGAAGATAACCAAAAAGCTGATAATTATTATAGGGCGGCAAGCACTATCCACTTATGCACACTTGCTTAAGCAAGATAGACATAACAGTCCTCTAGTGTCCCTTGCTAACCAAAACTCTTAACAACCAAGTTACCTTACAAAATTCCTTGTTACTCCCAGGTAAATCCCATAACAAAATTATTCCCAAGTCTCCCAACAGACCACAACCAATTCTAGGCCAAAAATGTCTTGGCAGCATGCATAGTATATCAACTTTGCATGCTACAGTGCCTCATGATTTAGTAAAACTAACTCATACTCACCTGTGGACACAATCTAGAATTGTGATAAGAGTATCATATGGATACCCAAACATCCTAAAGGTTCCTAAAACCTCCCCTTAAACAATGATACAAAAGTTTGCCAAAATATGTATGAACATAAAAAACTTATGTCAAGATAGGAATTTAAAATTCCAACCATCATCCATAAATAAAAACTTGTCCAAATGCTTCTCCATTGATCCATAAGCAACTCTGTATCCAGTGGTATACTGCTAACACCATCTGCAAATTTAGATTGAAAACCACAAAACTAACATTGTTGCTGACAACGCCCCGATAACACATGACAGCATTGAGGGAAGCTTTGTCAGCGTTAGACAATTATATTGCTGACAACGTTACAAAAACACTTATCAGTGTTCAAGCAACCTTTGTCAGTGTTAGAAAAATAAAGTGGAAAATCTAAATAATCAATAAGACCAATAACAATGCATCATCCTGTACATACTTTTACAAAAAGACTCCAAAACACATATTAAGTGAGATTGACCATTCCAATACTTGTTACCAAGTATTGAAACCTCCCAACATCAAAAGGTTTAGTTAGTAAATCTGACACATTTTCCTCAGTGTCAACCCTATCTGGTTGTATCAAACCTTTCTCAAAACAATCTCTTATAAAATGGTGTCTAATTTCTATGTGTTTAGTTTTAGAATGATGTACAGGATTCTTAATGATGCATAAAGTACTGTTATTGTCAACAAATATCTTGGTATGCATGAAATTATACCCATAGTCCAACAGCTGGTTCTGAATCCACAAAACTTGTCCACAACAAGCAGCTACTCCCAAGAAACTGACATCCACCAGTTGTGGATTTCCTATCAAATTTATCACCTCCATAATCACTATCTGAATATGCAATCAGCTCCAATGGTGAATCCTTTGGGTACCACAAACCAAGACCAGGATAGTATCTTAGATACCTAAAGATCCTCTTCACAGCATAAAGGTGACATTCTTTGGGAGTCACTTGGTGGCGTGCACAAGCACACACAGCAAACATGATGTCAGGTCTGGAGGCAGTAAGATACATCAAGGATCCAATCATGGATCTATAGTGCCTGACATCAACATCTTTCCCATCTCCAATCTTTCCCCAAGGGTGTTCTCTATCCATAGGAGTAGTAGCCCTCTTTTCATGTGGAGAAAAGCCAAACTTCTTCAAGATCTCAGCAACATATTTATCCTGGGAGTTGAAGATACCATCTTCTTTCTGCTGAACTTGCAAACCAAGAAAGAAGTTCATCTCCCCCATAGCACTCATCTTGAATTTGTCTGTCATAAGCTTGGAGAAATCCTCACTCATCTTTGGATCAGTAGACCCAAAAATGATATCATCAACATAGACCTACACAAGCAACACATCCTTGCCTTTCTTCTTTGTAAACAGTGTCTGATCTATGGTGCCCCTCTTGAATCCATTGTCCACCAAATAGGTAGACAAAGTACCATACCATGCTCTAGGGGCTTGATGAAGGCCATACATAGCCTTTTTGACTCTATACACTTTGTCTGGATGCTCTGGATCCTCAAAACCAGGAGGCTGCATTACATATACTTCCTCAACAATAATTCCATAGAGGAAGGCACTCTTGACATCCATTTGATAGACTGTGAAGCCCATGCAGGATGCATAGGCTAGAAAAATCCTAATAGCTTCAATCCTTGCAACTGGTGCAAAGACCTCCTCATAGTTTATTCCCTCCTCTTGTGTATATCCCTGAGCCACTAACCTTGCCTTGTTTCTGACCACAATGCCTCTTTCATCTCTCTTGTTCCTTAGAACCCATCTTGTCCCTATAGGTCTAACATATCTGGGACAATCAACCAGCTCCCAAACATCCTGAATTACAAATTGGTGAAGCTCATCCTACATTGCTTCCACCCAACTTGGTTCTTTGAGAGCATCAAATATTTTCTTGGGTTCCTGTTGTGACAGAAAACAGGCAAACAAACATGCTTGCACAAGAGGGGTAGCAACCTTCTTGTGTATATTGGCAATAAACCCACCAAGACCTTGATGAGATCTTCTAGTCTGAACTGGAGTATCAACATTACCAATGATTTGTGAAGGAGGATGATTCTTCATGACTGAAGTAAGTACTCCTCCCTCAAAAAGTCTGGTGTCTTCAACTTCATTCTCCATGTTGCCAATATCTTCTTCATCAGACTCTCTTATATCAACATAAGGATGACCTTCTTCATATGAGTTACGTCTGAATTGGTATTGTCAGCGCTAGATTTGCCTTTGTCAGCGCCTGAAGGACCATGCATGTTTGTATCTGGTGGTGCTTAGAAACCACCATTATCTTGTCCAGCAGCAAAAGCATCTGTCCAAATGGGAATGGTAACATATTCTTGGATAGGAGATGTCTTTTCTGCTTGTGATCCAACCTTTTCATGAACCTGAGTACCTGAAACATCAACAACTTGTTCCTCCATAACATTTGAAGTTACCTTCACAATGTCTGGATTAGTGACAGGCATATAATTTAAAGTTCTAGATAAAGGTTCCAAGTCAAACAACCAATTAGGACCACTTTCAGGATCACTAGGCTTATTTTCTAAAAACCTAACATGTACTCTTTCAAGTATACGTTTTTCTTCTTTAAGATAAACCCTATATCCCTTGCTCTGCACTGAATACCCCATGAAGTATCCCTCATCACCTTTTGCACTAAATTTACCTAAGGCATCACTAGTGTCCAAAACTACTACATGACAACCAAAAGGTCTAAGAAAACCAATATTAGGTTTTCTTCCCCAAAGCAACTCATAAGGTGTTTTATTCTGAATTTTGTTAACCAATGCTCTATTTTGAACATAACAAGCTGTATTTACAGCCTCAGCCCAAAAGGCTATAGGAAAATGAGCATCAGCCAACATTGTTCTGGCTGCTTCAATTAAGGTTCTATTTTTCCTCTCAGCAACCCCATTTTGTTGTGGGGTTCTAGCAATACTAAATTGTCTAGTAATTCCTTTCCTGGCACAAAAATCATCTAGCTTCTTATTCCTAAATTCTCCACCAGTATCACTCCTAAGCATTTTAACTTCATTGCCAGACCTTTTCTCCATCTGAGTGATAAAATCAATTAGAATATCAGTTGTGTCACTCTTCATAGCTAGAAAGAATGTCCAAGTAAATCTAGAAAAGTCATCTGTGATGACAAAGCAATATGACTTACCATTCAAACTTTCTATATTGGTTGGACCAAAGAGGTCCATGTGTAGCATATGAAGAGGTCTAGAACTAGTATGCACCTGTTTGGACTTGAATGAGACCTTGTGCTGCTTGCCTTTAAGACATGCAACACAAGAGTGGTCATTGTGGAAGGCCTTCTCAGGCAAACCATCAACCTAACCAAGTCTCACAAGCCTATTTATATTCTTAAAATTTATGTGCCCTAGTCTCCTGTGCCACAAATTACTCTCATCTACTGAGGCTTTAGCATAAAAACAAGACATATTATTATTCATTTTAATCCCATTCAAATTCACATTATATATGTCCTTATGCCTAGGTGTTCTATACTCA
This sequence comes from Glebionis coronaria, assembly GCA_025667525.1. NCBI lineage: Eukaryota > Viridiplantae > Streptophyta > Magnoliopsida > Asterales > Asteraceae > Glebionis > Glebionis coronaria. The sequence goes on from CM046875.1 coordinate 65,821,245, forward strand.
ATATATTTCTCATCAGGGATCTTAAAATCCTTGCTTAACACCAAACACTCAGTATCAGTAAACAGAACTTTATTTTGGTTATCACAAACTTGTGATACACTAAAAAGGTTGTACTCAAGTTCTTTTACCAGAAACACATTCTCAAAACACAAATTCTTGGTGAGAAGGGTTCCTTTGCCTATGATAGTGCCATATCCTCCTCCAAAGTAAACCTTGTCACCATCCTTAATGGGAGTGAAGTTAGTTAGGTAATCTTCCTTCCCTGTCATGTGCCTTGAGCATCCACTATCCCAATATCCATAATCATTTACCTGTCTTTGAATGCCCTGCACATAAAGAAAACAAATTAGTTTTCTTTGGGAACCCAAGTCTTAAAAGACTTGGATTCATCTGGTTTTTCAATAAGAACAGACTTAGTTCTCACAACAACCCCATTTTCATCCTTCTTAGGATGAAATACCCAGTTAACCCCAATAGGTTTTGTAATGACCTTTGAAATGTAATTAAATCTGTTGCAGGTCATTGAAATCCCATTATCATTAGGGTTTTGATCTTTCTTGGGTCTCCATGTTAAGCTTGAAGAAGCTTTAGACCCCTTTCCCTGTGGTTGCAAATATTTAGGTCTGGTCACGTTTCTGTCAGCGTTGGAATTAGTCTTGTCAACGCTGAACTTACCCTTGTCAGCGTTGAACCTAAGGTTTGCTACAGAAACCCATTGCCTATTTGACCAGGTGTTTGTCTTTTGAAATGGTCTTTGTCCATGAGTGTTAGACCCTCTAGTAAAGAATGGGGCAGGTCTAATCACTTGTGGACTTTGCTGTACACAAGGTCTGGGTCTGACAACGTTTGACTTCCTAACAACGTTGACTTTGTTCCTGTCAGCGCTGAAATTTTTCCTGTCAGCGCTGGCTTTTGGAGCGTTGACACACTTGTATGCCAAGTGTGAAAAGCTACCACAAGTGTAACAAGCTCTTCTAGATACAACCTTAGGTCTAGAAGAAAAGAAGCCTGTTCCATGATTGCTAACTTGGCTCTTGGGTGACCTAGTATTCCTATACATCTCTGCATATTTAATGCTAGGTTTTCTATCAGTGTTTGAGCCTAGGTCAACAACTTTACCAGTGAGTGGGTTAGTAACTTTAATGGGTGTTGACTCATTGGGACTTTCACATAGTAAGCCACCCTTAACAAACAAAGTAGGGTTAGCTTTCTTCCATTCATTCAGGTCAGTCAACTTTTGTTGATACTCTTCAACTGGAGTGACAACTCTTGGTGGAGGAATGAATTCCTCCTCTTGGAGCTCTGGCAAACCAGTCCAAGATAGGTCCTTTTGTTGGACACCATAGAAGTCACCAGCTGGTGGTGGAACCACAGAGTAATCATTCATCCCAATCCCAGTCATGTCCTTAGGATCTCTTTGTTTACTCACACAGTCTCCTAGGGTTTGTGTGGCTCTATCAAATCTTTGAATTTTAAGGCCAACATTATCTTTGTTTTTAATGGCTTCATCTAATTTAGCTTGTAACTCACCATTAACCATTTCCATGATGTTTCTAATATCCATACTAGCATTTAACTCATGTTTTAAAATATTGATTTTATCTTTTAAATCAAATTCCATTTTCTTGTATTCAGAAACAGTTTTCTCAGTTTCAGTGAGAGCTAGTTGGTAATTAGACAATTTACATCTTTCAGTACTCATATCATCTAATAATCTTAACACCTCTTTGTTAAGTCTTTCAGTATTTAACCTACAACCTTTGCTACAAAAAGCGTCATCATATACCTCATTATTAGATGAAGAGGAGGAGTGTGCCATGAGAGCATATTCAACATGCTCTTCTTCTTCAATTTCAGCAACCAAAGCTTTATCCTCTTCAACATTCTTAGCCAGATAGCTCCAATCCCATCCCATACCATCAATTCCTTGAACTGCAACCATGGCTTTGGAATCCTGAGCTTTAACAACTTGACTTGAGGGTTTACCAGCATTAGATCTTCTAGGAGATCTGCATTCCCTCATGAAGTGCCCCATACGATGACAGTTGTAGGATTCAACTTTGGATTTATCAAATCCAGCTGTGTCTTTAGCATTGAAGGTCATCTTCTTTTTAAACCTTCTGTTCCACCTATTTGCTCTTATACTAGCAAGAGCCATGTTCCACTTAATGTCCATCTCTTCCAAGTGCTCATCACTTATCTGCTCAAGGTCCTCATATGTAATCACTGAACGATTGGGCAAAGAAGCAATATAAGCACAAACAGTATCCAAATCTAAACCAGCAGGTTTAACTCTTGGGGAGTCACTCTTGAGTGTGTCAGCGTCTGAATAGGAGACGTTGACAGGACTTGTTCCAGCGCTGACATATGATGATCCAGTAACTGGATGCATGTAAGAGTCCTTCTGATTGAATTGACCTTCACTATGAGAGAAGAAGGCCATGTTACTGGTGGTAGACTTGGTTCCATGCTCTAAAAGAGTTTCATCTTCCAACAGCCTTAGTTTGTTGTAGATGTCATCAAACGAGGAACTTTTGTGAGTATTATTGGCAAGAATAGATCTTGCCTCAATCTTCCATACCTCACCAAGACTTTTAAGAAAAGTAGCATTGATGTCAACATCACCAAGTTGTGTCCCCATGAAGGACAATTTGCTTGTAATATCAAGCAGTCTGCTTCTCACACTACTGAGCTTTTCATTAGGTTGAGCCTTGAAGACAGCATAATCATGCATGAGTTGCTTCTTCTTCTCTTCCTTAGTGTCTGCATTGCCACCATATGCAACTTCAAGAGCTGCCCAAAGGTCCTTAGCAGATTCATAACCTCTGTATTTATGCTGGTTCTCTTGTCCCAAAGAGAGTTTCAGAATATTTAGGGTTTTCATGTCAACCCTTCTCTTTGCTATGTCTTCAGCAGACACAGCTCTACCATCATCAGGTTTTTCCTTCTTGTCTGCTTCTGAACATCCAGCAACAGCTGTTCTTGCAGCAATGGCATTAGCAATCTTTTGAGCCTTATTGAATGTGTTTCCATATTCAATAATCTCCCAGAGTGTGTAGTCATAGATCCCTAGATATTGCTCAAAGTTGAATTTCCGCAATTCAAAGTTGGTTGCATCAAGCATAGGAATCTTGATGTTTGGTAAGGGTGAGGAGGAAGAGGTAGTTATTTCTGGAGTGGACATGATGTTGTTAGGGTTTTTGAGAAAGTTAGGGTTTTGGTGATTTCTAGGGTTCTTGTGTTCTTTAAGATCAAAAGTTTCTCAACAAGCTCTGATACCACTTGTTGATCCCCAACTTAGATCGATTTAGCTTTATGTATACGAGATTAGATCAAGTAATACACTTAGAGAAACCTTTGTATATGCTTATGATAATCTAAGTGTTATGCGGAATTAACACTTAAACAAGAACACACAATGATATAAACAAACTTTCACTTCGATTAATGATATCAAACTTTCTTACAATGAAAATAGTTTACGAATGAAAACTTATATCAAACATTAACCTAAATGTATTCTTTTATAGACATAAGAAGCCTTGTACAATAATCTACGTATCAGCTATTCTAGGTAAAGATAAATATAGAAAATACATTGTTGTTCCTATCTTTACTAGAAGTAATCTAGAATACAATAAACGCGTAGAGTATATCTTCCCATCAGTGCTTGTCTTCAATGTGTCAACGCTTGACTTTATCTTGTCAACGCTTGAGCTGTCAGCGCTTGTTTTGTTCTTGTCAACGCTTGTTTTACTCTTGTCAGCGCTCAAGTGATCTGGCCTTAATTTATTCCCAACATCTTTGAAAATTGATATATTTACAAAGTGTTAAACTTAATTAAATCTTAAATGGGTCAAAGACTATTTTCAAATAAAATCAAGCTATGAATACTTTGTTGTATCTAACACTCAAAACATGGACGAATGCTTTTATGTGTTAAGCTAATTGTTTGTATGTGTTTCCTTGTGTGTTATTATTATATGTAGACATTATTAAGTGTTCCTTGCTATTTGTAGTAGTATTGCTTATATGTCTAGTCTCTTGTGCCTTGCTTGGTATTTGTTAGTATCTAGTTCTTCCTAATTAGGATGTATGCTAGATTTCTTGCATTTTAGTTGCAACATTATGTGTGCATTGCATATAGGATTAACATTTCTTGGTTTACAAATGTTACATAAACATTTTGTACACCTTGGCATGTTCTTTAACACTTTTAGGTTTGAAAGCTTTGGGAGCTTGTCAAATCTATTGATTTGGGTCGTCTTACTCGATCATGGTGTTATTAGTTCAAGTAGATAAATGTCTCACTATAAAACATGAAACACCCTTTGAAAATCTTAGCTATTTTCTCCTAAAAGAGTGTTTGTGGGAATCAAGAAAGATTTCGATTAAATATCAATGCATTATTCAAACTATGATTGGTATCACTATCAAATCTAATTGACATGTTTTTTAGTGTAGACATGAATGTGGTTTGTTAATAATATACATCGGATCATAACTCACACTTGTGTTGATGGTGTTATATTGAATCTACTTGTTCAAATTGTTAGACATATTTGTTTAATAATTACTTATAATGCACAATAGAGTCGGTTTGATAACTTGGATGTTTCATCCGAAATACTCAAGTAATTTGCATTGCTATGCAATTTATAAATGTGTCATTTCCGAAAGACCAATCAAGAGTGTTCCTTTGGTTTGTGTAAACTTTGTTTATACACTTCAAAGTTATTAGCCTCAAGTTCTATTAAGGTAAATAACCTTAACTAGACTTGTTTGACAAGATATGCAATGGTGCATTCTTAACCCTCATTAGGTCATGCATTGTGTCGCCATGCAAGTTTAATCCTTGCTAAACTTTATTAGGCAAATGTTGGAATTACACTTTGTCTAACTTGAGAATGACTACTAGAGAATTTATGCACTAGGATCTCAATTTTACCTAACGGTTGAATTACTTCCACGTGGGAAGTTGAGTTGGTGTATAACTCGTAAAAATGGTCGTGTTTAGCCTTAATTGAGCACCTCTAGTGATAGTCTCATACTCATTCTCTAAATTGGCTTAATGGCTCTTCCTATATATGACTAATGATAGTTTACTTTGATGAACTTTGTATGTTATTAGGAGTCTTTTCTTTGTAGCCATTAGGTTTTTCTTAGCTTTCTTCTTACGTGTTAATTGAACCTATGTGTCTTTCCTTTGTGTGTGTTCTACTTTTTATTGCTCTTAAGCATGACTTTATGATAAGTTAGACTAGAACATTAGGATTTGCTTAATTGGAAAATCCTCCTTCACCACCTAAACCAAGCCTCACCACCTTAACCAAGCCTCTGTAGGCGGTTCTTTAAATAGACCGCGGCTCCATATCAATATGGAACCGCAGGTGGAGATAAAGAACCGCGGGCAGAAGCTCTCAAATTCGGGTTTTCTGAAACTTCCCAATTGTTCCAACACCTTTTTGAATCTTTGTTTCAAACCTTTGAACACTCCCAAAATATCTTGGGCTTTCCCTTTTTAAACCCCAGCCTTGAGATTTCTTTCTCACACCTCCTCAACCTTGAGATTTCATTCTCACACCTCCCCAACCTTGAGATTTCATTCTCATACATCCACAATGCCTAAATCTCCATTTCATAACCTTGACATTTCTTTGTCATAAACCTCCTCCTCAAAGAGGCACCTCAAAATTAAGATTAAGTTACCCAAACTTAACTCATCACCCTCTCCACCTCTTGCTCCATGCAAGACTACCTCACCCTATGGTACCAACCATTCTCATGGTTCTACCTCCTCTTCATTCCAATCTAGAATGAATGAGCTAACCTCGCCCTTCCCTCCAAGTACTCTCTTGGATGTGACTACCCAACCTCAACCCATCCAAAGCATTCCCATTGTGAATGACTTTGTTGAACCCTTGGTGACTTCACCTTTCACCCCACCAAATTCCGCCACCACCCTTGTCTTTCATTTAAGCATGTGTATTGCTTATTGCTAAGGCATCTAATTTAAGCAAATCTTAGGATTCTAGTGTAACTAAGATTAAAATTATGCTAAAGTTTTAGGCTTGTTTTTTTATACATCTTTGTATGATCTTTATTCTCTTGTATTTTCTTTCATGTTTTTCAACATGATTTTTCTTTGAGTCTTGGATCTTGTTGTAATCATGTTTTTTCTCTCATTTTGAGTCCTTTTCTTAAACTAATAAGAATTAGGAATCTTCTTGGAGATTTACATTACATGTAGCTTGATTTGTGATATCTAGATAGATGACTTGCTTGTATGCTACTTGCTTATATATCTTCTTGCTTATCCGTATGTTATATGCTTAATTGATTAGTTAATTAATGCATGCTTATTATAAAGGTTTTGTCTTTGTCAAGCAATTCCGATATAATATCTCTTAGATGTGTCTACCTTATGCATGTCCTTAAATGCTACGTGCTAACATGTTTTACTTAGTCTTCTCTTTTTAAGTAATCTTGTTTCTTGCATGCCATATGTGTTAATTGCGCACCTTCTCTACATTGGTTTATTGTAGACTTCATAAGGCATTGCATCAATTATCATATGTGCTTACTTGATTATGTGTTAGATTTTGTACTAACTCTTCATGTCTTCTTGAGCTTCTTTTGAGTTTCTTCTCTCATTTTCTTTCGAGATTTCACTATCACCTTCTAAGGTATAGTATTCATGAATCAAGTTGTGAAGTTATCCTTAACTTCTTTGTTGAGTCTCTCTCAATTCATTTTAATCATGCTCTTCTAAGTCGAGTCTCTTTCTTCTAGTCTTTCTAAACTAAGTTGAGTCGAGCCTTACCCTTTCCTCATCATGTAATTGTTCTTTGAACATCCATAATGATTGAGAAGAGCTACGAAACTTTGAGCATGTAGTTTATCGTATGCTAACACCATTTGGTGTCGACATTCATACGCATTTTTGCCTATAATGTCCTATATCCCGAATTTTTCTTAAAGCGTCGATTTATCCGCTTTTGGTTTTCCTTTATTTTTTTGGTCAAAAATGTCTCTAGGTTGAGATATTTTTGTTCCTCTTTTTGAGAGTTGATTGCGGTTAAAATTTACAATTGGTATGGGTGATTCCATCAATTCTAAGTTTTTAACCCCTTGAGATGATATCTTCAAATTCTTGGATGTTTCTTTTCTACCTCTACTCCAACAATTTTGAATTGATTTCCTCAAAATCCTCTCCTTGTTTTTTGAGAGTTGAGGGTTAAATCTTGAATTTTCTTGGGTGATTCCAAAAACTCTAAGCTTTTTACCCTTTGACATATTATCATTACAATTGGGTGATTCCAACAATTGTTAATTGATCTTGTCAAGATCCTCTCCTTTATTTTTATTTTTATTTTGTTGATAGCATCGCGTGCACACTTCTTTCTTCAATGCTTGTCATTGTTTGTGCAAACGACTTGTTTATCATTCTCTTTTTATATATGCTCTTGTCTACTAACCTTGTTTTGTAGGACACTTCTAACCCATTTTTGTAGCTCGTCACTATTCTTGCTTTGTTGGTGTCTCAAGCAAGGGGGAGCTCATATCAAGGGGGAGCATTTGAAAGAGTTCAAGTCATTACATTTGCGATCATTCATCGAATATATTGCTAGTAATGAATTTTGGAATCTTGAAGATAAGCATTTTATTATGCATGGAGTTAGTTAACCTATGGTGATTGAAGACTTCACTAGGATGACGCAAGCTCAATATTCTTGGATGATGGGTTTATAGTTTGTATTCTCGCCTCTCAACCGACGACCACTAGTGATGATCTACCTTTTGGATGCAAGCTCGTGTGACGTTAATTCTTCTCCTCTTCAAAGGACGTGCTATCGATGTCTACCACTTTGGACGTGTGCTCTCTCGACGTTGATTCTTCTCTTCTTCAAGACGTTGACTACCTTTTTTATTCGACAAAAGGGGGAGAAGTAAGTGTAAACGAGTAACTTATGCATTTTAATATGTGTTGCGGTTTACTTGTTTGTCATCATCAAAAAGGGGGAGATTGTTAGTGCAAACATTACGATGCTTTGTCGATATAATCTCTTTGTGTTTTGTTGATGACAAACATATAATTCGCAATACATTATGTAAAATGTTAAGGTACTCGTAATCACTCAAGAATACATTTGTATACTTCTCTCGACACCTCCAAGACCGCATTCGGCATGAATCACTCAAGGTATGTACAAACATGTCATTAACCTAACTAAGTGATCAAGGATTAATATTTTCTTAAAACTCACATTTTAAATCAAATGTGACAAAATATTTTAATTAACTTTATTTTTAAGAAAATGTTTTATTAAAAAGAAAATGGAAATTTGAATTTGGCATATTCCATATGCCAAAGGAATATCCTTTGAGGGTATAAACTACCCCAGATGGCATATCCCCACTAAAGGACAAATTTGCACGGACTCCGACGTGGAGGTTCCTTAAAGGAACCCGCGGTTCCTTATTGATTAGGTACCGCGGGTAGAGATAAGGAACCGCGGGTGTTTTTTACCGTTGCAATGTTTTCCTATAAATAGTGGATCATTTCCAGGTTTTCTTTCAACCCTTTTTTGCACAGTTTCTTTCAAAAACCATCTTAGATCCTTGATTAGTTAGTTTTGATTAATCTTGTTTAAGATGTGATTCAGTCTTCAATCTCCTCATCCTCTCAAGTGCAAAGAGAAGAACACTATCATTACCATGATGTGTTGGGTTCACTACATGATGAAGATCTTTCCTTCTATAGATCTAAGTTATATTTTTAGTCTTCCTACTATGTATATGTAGAAGATCCAAGTATTGGGTACACTTGGATGTGTTTGTAAGGGTAGAATATCCAAGTGATGGGTATCCTTGGATTAGGTGTTAGTTGTGTAGATCCAAGTCTTGTTAGTACTTGGAGATAGTATTAGAGTTATAGATCTAAGTGATGTGTGCTTAGATCTATATGGTTTATATGTTTAGGCCATAAAACACAAGGTTTGTTATGTTGGGACATAAAACATAACTAGTGGGTAGATTAGGTTGTGTCTTGGTAGTTGTCACTAAACTCTAAAGTGATGTGGTTGTGTCTAGGTAGTTCTCACTAAACTATAAAGTGATGTGGTTGTGTCTTGTGAGTTCTCACTAAACTTGAAAGTGATTAGTAGTTGTGTTGTGTGAAGTTCTCACTTAGCTTCAAAGTGAAGAGTCGTGAAGATTGGTTCTAGCTTTCGATTAGAACTCGACATCTAGCCTTGTGTCGTTAAATGGTGAAGTGGGCAACGTTGTGTAGATTGGTCCTACCTAAGATTAGGACTCGACTTTTAGCTTAGAGTCAGAAATTGGATAAGCGACGTTGTGTATGGTTTCTCCACCTTAAGGAGTTTGTTGACTAGTGAAGTAACTCTCGAGTAAGGTGTACTCGAGGAGTGGAGTAGGGCGAAGAGGAGCTTCGTGACCGAACCACTATAAATCATCGTGTCGGTACTTTCCTTTACATTTATGTCTTTACTATTATAGATGTATTTATATGTTGTGTGTTGTGTGCACCTCATAATCTAAACATCTAAGTTGCGGAAAAGCTAAGGCTTAGTACGTATGGGCTTCGTGTTTAGATTATGGTCAAGTGTACATCACTTAGTCTAAACATCCTAGTTGCGGAAAAGCTTATGCTTAGTACGTGTGTGCTTAGTGTTTAGACTATTGCTTGATGTACTCTTGATTTGATGTGTTTGTGTGTTTACTTACTTGTAGTATTTATCTTTCAATCAAACACATCTCATATCTAGTCAAGCTTGATTGAGAATTTGATACAAAGGATTTTCAAAGTTTAACATGCAACAAAAGGTTAAGTTCACTGTCGGCGGTTCCCTAAATGGACCGGCGGTTCTTTATTGATAAAGAACCGCGGGTACACATAAGGAACCGCGCACAGTGGATTAAGCCGAAATGTTTTGAAAAACTAACTAGAAACTATTCAACCCCCCCCCCCCTTCTAGTTTCTACAGTTATGATACTTGTTTAAGCTTTAATCAACCTAATACTCACATTTGCTTTGTTAAAATTGGTTTTAAAAAGTTAAAAGGGTGTTTAGGATTACTGCTTATTGGACTTGGTTGTGAATTAAGTAGTTGTTTAGGGTTTATTTGAGTTGGTATCTGATATTTGGGTGATTGTATGCTTATATCTGCTATTTTTGTGCTCTTAAAGTCCAAATCTGAATCTGTGCTTTATCTAGCTTGTTTTAGGGTCTTGTGATCTGAAAATTTGGGTGTATGTTAATTTAGGGTTAACAAGGATAAAAATAAAGTTATTGTAACCTGATTGATAGATTTGAGGCTTTGAAATTCAAGAATTGGTCAAGTATATCAGCAAAAGGATTTTGTGTTCATCATTGTTCATCAGTAACTTTCATAAGCTTGAATTCAATTCAAATCTTGTAACCAGTGCATGAAATGAGTTGATTTATGTTTAATTAAGTCTTATTGAGTTGTTGTATGATTTTGGTGGACTGTGGTTAGCTTATTCTTGCTTAATCTGCTTATTTCATGAAAACTGCTTATTGTTCATGTTTGTGCTAGGTCTGTAAACATTTTGAATTAACTGTATCATTTGGCTTGGTGATTTTGTAATTTGTTGCTTGTTTGTGACTCTTTACAACCCACTGGTTGTAAGGGTGCCTTGATTGTCCAAAGAAACCTACTAAATCTCTCTTAAACAGCAAGTCAAAAAGTTGAAGTAGTGGGAACCCTTTCCCACTGCTGCTAGCCACTGCTAGTGTTATTTTGTTAACAACTTATTAATAAGCTATTCTAGCTTATTTAAACGTGCAACAACTTTGAATTCATAACCAATCTTCCTTATTTGACCCATTTGACTATTCTGGAGCATTTGAGACTTTGACTTTTAGGTTTGACTAGAAAACGAACTAGTTGACTTTTTACAAAACAGCTTATTGCTTTTTCCAGCTTACTCAGTGTGCTTATTTGAAATCTTTTTGATTATTTTTCTTAATTAATTCATTACAAAGCTTTTGCAACTTGAATCAGCCTTTGAAGTGGTCTAGAACTCGAAAACGACTATTTTGTCGTTTTGTGTAGAGAGCTTTTGCTTATTTCAGGCTTATTTCTTGGGCTTATTCAAAAATTCTTTTTACAAACAGCTTTATAATCTCATTAGAAGGATGTGTGTAAAATTTAAGCTTATGGCATTAGCTTATGGTTTAATGGGCCAAAAAGCCTATTAAGAATAAGTTGTTTGTTCATTAAGCTGTGATAAGCACTGATTCAGCTTTTGGGCCTTTAGAGTTTTATGTTTGATATTGAATTTTAAGCTAGACTGGAACTTTTCAGCTTATTTGGTTGACTTTTTGATTATTGGGCCAAAAGCCTATTAAGCTTGGATTGTTTTCATTTTAAGCCCATTTGGAGGCCCATTAGGGGTAATCTGGTCATTTGACTTTCATTTTCTGTTTATTTAAGTTAAAAAAAATTAGTTTGCAAGTTTTTAGAATTTTTTATAAATTTTGAATTTTTAATATTATTTTAATATTTAATTTTAATTTTTAATTATTTTAAATAGTTTTAATTATTTTTAAATTTTTCGAAAATACTTTTTAGTTTAATTAAGTTATTTAAGAGGTTTACAAATTGAAAAATCTTATTTTGGGCTTTTTATTAATTAAATTGATTTTTAGGGCTTTAATTAGCATTAAAAAATTATTATTTAATTAAATAAAAGGTTTGAGTAAATTTTGATTTTTGTAAACTCTAATTGCAATTTTCAGGATTTATTGTGATTTTCTAGGAATTTTTAGGATAATTTTTAAATTTCGTCACGTTTTACGGTTTTACGTTTACATCATTCGTCTTAGTTTAATTTTAATCATAACCGTCATCCTTTTCTCCTTTCTTTCTTAATATTAATCACAAACATTTAATCAAGTCTTAGCATACAACACACAAGCCTCCTTGAGAACGATCCCACCATCAAGGGTCATAAGTGTTTATTTTTCCTAAACGTTCACTTAATACTTACCGCTTTTGCCTCGTTTTCCTAAACGAGTGTGAAAATACAACTATCATTTTGGTGCCGCTGCCGGGGAGGCGTGTTGTGTTTTGATTTGAACAAATTTTGTTTTTATATTAACCATAAATAGTAAATGTGTGATTAGCACTCTAATCATACGTATTATCGGTTTTCGTTTTTTTGTGTGAATAATATTACTATATTGTATACGTATCACAATAAATTCACAAGTACTCCAAAAGTGTGAAAACACAACCTTGATTGGGATTTCATCACTCAATCATTGTATTTGAATCTCAAACAAAGAAAAAAGGCAAAATAGATAATTACTTTGGAGAAGCTTGATTTTAATTAACACAAACTATAAGGTGGGTATAATGTGGTTGTATTTCATGACCTAAGGGAAAAAGGCTCTTAAGTGCTTAGCGCCGCCTCGTTTCCCCCGCTTGCTTGTGCGTGTTAAGAGAGAAAGGGCTAATCGAGGGTTTGCCAACCAAAGTATTATCTGCGTATCTATATATTTTCTTGGTTTCAAAGATTAAACCCTCTTGAACGTTTGGTGTTCCACCAACGTTCTAAAGTCATCGAAGGCGTTCACTTCACGTGATCGTTTCCATTCCTTGAGGCTCCTTTAATCGAGAGATTTGATTTGAGGAGAGATTTGTAGATTTGTGTCTACGTAATACATCACCAAAATCCGAAAAAAAGTAAAAAACAATCAAAAGCACAAAAAAATTGAAAAAGTAAAACACCCAAAAGAATCTTCTTTGCTCATCCCCACGTCGTACGTAACGTTTATGCAAACTCGTAACCAAGCAAGACGTGCATGTAAACGTAGAAACCGAAAGGAAGGAAGACCTTCTAGTGAAGTGTGACAACCCTGGTTTTGAGGTTCGTCACTTAGTTTTATTTTGTGCTAATTACGTGTCTTTACGTGTTTATGTGTTAATTGGTGTGTATAGATAGTGGTTTGGATATCGTTTCCGGTACGGGGTACCTTGTGAGTGAAACGATGTGTGATGATTTCATGTTCATGAGCTCACATGGTAGTGACTATGAAGTGAAATGGTGTTATTTAGTGGTTTTACGTATACGTATATGTATTATAGAAAATCGTTTTTTTTACGATTTAGCATTTGGAGGTCTCGGAGGAGGTAATTAGTCATATGGATATTTTTCGGGATGGTTTCAAGTCATTTAGGACTTAGATATAAAGTTTATTTCAAAATTTGAGATTTTTTTTAGAAGTGTATATTTTACGACTTTTACGGTAAAACGCGTAAATTTGACTAGTTTTACGGTTTTGAGGTTATGGAGGTTTTAGGAGCTGAAATAAATTAAGGTAAATTAAGATAATATTATTAATACATATATTAATAATAAAAAAGAAAAAAAAATAAAAAAATATATTTGTAAGTCGGTTTTGGGACGCAAGGAAGAAAAAGAAAAGGGAAAAAAAAGAAAAAGGGGAACCGGGCTTTTGTAATGAGCCAAGGACTTGTTAGGAAAGTATATAAAGCCTTATTTTTATCAAAACACTCCATAAAATCCCTGGAGATCAAGTATGGGTCGACATCTACGGAGGAATTTAGGGTTCTTCATTAATTTTTCTTCTTTCAAAAATTCTAAGGTAAAATCTTCAAATCCCTTTTCAATTTAATTGTTTTTAATTCTTTCTTATTCATCTTATGATGGATTTAGGTTAGGGTTTATATTAAAACAGTAAACTAATGTTATATTAATGGTGTTATAATGATTACATAGATTAGGGCATGTAATTAGAGGGATTAGGGTTAATTAATGAGGTTGATTTTGTTAAACCCGTTTTTAAAAACTGGGCAGAATTTTGAGTCAATTGTTTTGATCATATCGGGAAATCTAGGAACATTCAAGATGCGATCCAAGTATCCCTGAAAATTTAATTGAAGTGGCTTTCTAATGCAAGAAACGAGAACTAAATTGGAGGTAGGGAAGTTGGTCAAAAATAGGTTACAACAGTCGGAGGTCAAAACAGTTTTGTAATCAGCCTGTTTTCTTTTTAAGTTTTGGGTTGTTTGGGGTACATAGGGTTGCATTGGGATCTTCTAACGAACATGAGAGATGGTTTATATATTGTAGTAAGTATCTGCACTTGGGCTAAGATTTTGGTTTAGGTTAAGACCCTCTAATGGTAACAAAATTTTCATACGTTTAAAATCAGTGAATTCTGGATACGTAGCAATATATATACATATATCGGGGCCTTAACAGTAGCTTTAAGGTTAGGGCAAGTTGGAGGTTTTAGCTAACATATGTAAAAGTATGAATATTCCTTTTACAGAAACCATGGGTAAGTTTAAGTGGACGTTTGACCTAAAGTTTTGAGACCTAAAAACTGGGACTGTTTTGTGTAAAATATGAACGGGATAGTTATTAAACTTAACCAAGTTAAGGACTTGTTAAGGAAGGGTAATGGGGTGATTAGAGCTTATCAATGAGGTATTTATATGGGAATAGGCTAGATGTCCATCATAGGTTGATGAGCCATCTTAGTGATTGGTTCATGTATTGATTGCGTGTTTTTGGTTTGTTAGCTTGTTGCTAGTGCGAGGACTTGTGAAGAAGCAATCAGGTGAGTTTCATAGTCCCATGTTTACTATTGATTTTGACTTCCAGATGGGATGGAAGAGACATTGTGTTATGTTGTTTATAAATTGATGTTGTGAATGTTTTTAAGGTTTGAGATGGACTTGTGTGTACATTATGTGATTAACTGCTATGTGATTCTTGTTCGTGTATGATTTGGATAGGAAAGGTACATAGGTGTATGGGCGCCTATGGTACCATGGTTGTTGGTAAGGCGTGATGCCTTGGTAATTATGGTTGTTGGTAAGGCGTGATGCCTTGGAAATTATGGTTGTTGGTAAGGCGTGATGCCTTGGAAATTATGGTTGTTGGTAAGGCGTGATGCCTTGGAAAATATGGTTGTTGGTAAGGCGTGATGCCTTGGTAATTGTGGTTGTTGGTAAGGCGTGATGCCTTGGAATTATGATGATTGATTGAACCTGAATGCTAGTTGTTAATACATAATTGTAGTGCATTGTCCATATGTTATTTTGTTTATGGTTATTATTCACAGCTTGTAACTGATTTAGCGTTGGAGTTTAAACCTATGACTCTCACCAACTTTATGTTGACGTGTTTTAGTGTCTCTTTCAGGTGTGAGTTTGGTTAAACTTGAGGATAGAAGTGGCCAGACTTGGATGCCTTAGGATTGCATATAGAAGGAGATCCCCGTTCCTTCTTAGTTTACCTTTATGTTTTTTGATAAGTGATAGATGTTGGCACCTATATGTTTGTTTTGGTTGTGTTATTTGTTTGTCGTGGGTAAGAGGTAGGACTGTTACCTACTTACCTAGACTTCTGCTTTGTTGAGATATTGTCATGACCTTTGTGTCGCCATTTATGACATTATATTTGCATTTTAGTTTTCTCTATAGAGACACCTTGTGTTGTGATGATATTCATACGTCGCGCCCCATATTCCGCCATGGTGGGGTGTGACAGAATGGTATCAGAGACAATGGTTATAGAGAATTAGGTTGCCTAATCGCGTAGCCTAGTCTATAGCTTAAGGGTCCCTGCATATAGGCGTCATAGGAGTATGTGTGCATTTTATAATAATGATGTGTTTGGATGTTATTTATTGCGATGTTTTGACTAGTATGAATTGAACCGTAGTATGTTCATACTTAGTCACATGTTATTTTTCTTTTCGGGTTTGTGACTAGTGCGGGTTGAACCATAATCGTCCACGCTAGTCACTGTTGTATTTTGCTTAAATTGTACATTATAGTACATAATTTAGTACAAGGTAGTTTCTATCTTTTATCGAGTTATTTTACATACATGAGGTATGTTATTTTTCTTTTTATGTTTAAGTCATGTTCCCTAAGAATCGTGTGGTGGTTCGAGTTACTAGGAGTAGGTGGATAGGAAGGATTTTAAGTTGTTTCCACTCTTACGGGCGGCATGACTTATAACTGATTATGTTTTCGGTTTGGATTTAGTCTATGTTGTTTTAGCTAAACTATGGATTTCGGTATTCCAAGAGTTTTATTATGTTATTTTTATAGTTGGAGTTTTGGGCCTTATTGGTTATGTGGTTATGAGCTTATGTGAGTAGATGGATTTATGTGTTATATGTTGTGCTGATTCTTATAAGTGTCATCATAGGAAGGAGTGCATTGAGGAAAGGGTAATTGTATAAGTATGGTGGCCAACATAGTTATACAAGTACCACAACTTCAATGGGTTCCTAATATGATTGCATGAAAGAGGGTTAGTACATGCTTGTATATGATGAGGTGTGGATTTTGGGTATATTTATAATATATGGGTTTTGTACCTTGTTGTGGCATGGTGAGATGGTGAAAAAGTGATTACTCGTATGGAAAAACGAGCGTATGACGCGATCGACTTGAAATGTATGATAACGAGTATGTTTTGGGAGATTTAATAGGTATATATATGTGGATGTATATATACTACTACGTGTTAGGTTATGGTATATGGTCGTTCACTAGTTATTATAACTTGAACGTACCTTGTGTTTGTTCGTGTTTTATGGTGCTGGAGTTTGTTGGAGTTCCAACGACGTTTTGAATCTTTTGAAGTGTGTCTTGTAGCGTATTCTTTGAGTTTCGTATTTCACGTGTACGTTTTAAAATGGTGTTTTTGGTTTCAAGTCTATTGAAATAACTTGGATTTCTTTTGAGATAATGAAATCTTTTGTGTTGGGTCTTGCATTTATTTTGGTCGGTATATATTGAGTTAGATGGTTGGTTGTATTCGGTAAAATCAGGGTAAGGTGTTGGAGTCGTGTTTCAAACAAGATGTAACATAAGATTTCATTTTAATCAACACTTATTTATTTCAAATTCTAAAAGACTTTCTTTAAAATAAAGCGAAGTAAAACTTCTTTCTACTTACATAGTTTATATAATTGAGTTTAACCGATTCACGTCATTCATAATTATTAATACAAGGTTAAATTGAGTTTATGAAGATTTCACATACAATTATATATGTCATTTAAAAGGATTACATTGATCACTAAGTTTATTCTTTAGTTTTTTTTAAAACAACTAGTATAAAACTAATTTGGTCATAACTTGTTCGTTTTTAGAGCTTTTTGAGTGATTCAAAAGCCAAAAATTATGTACTCGGAACGTACTTTTCAAATATTCAGAATGTATAGTCATGGGAGGTCAGTATCTTGGCCGAAATTATTGTACAAGTGTCGGGTTAGAGGTTGAGTTTGAATAGTAGTTTATTTTTATGATTTGGGATGAACGGGATACCTAGTTTTGAGTTGAGTTTTGAGTTCGTCAAGAGGGTTGTTTGTAGATTGTTTGAGTCACATAGATGTGGGAGGTAATAATAAATAATAAAAAAAGATATATATTCTTTTGGAAAAGTCGATCTTTTGCACGGTTTAAAAAAAAATATGTCGCGGGGCGTAATATGTTTGGTTGCCATTGGGTGTTTCTTGGATTATTTTTCGTTGTCATAGGTCATTTTGAATTGATACACGTTTTGGGTTTGAGTTTTCTTTTGAGACTCGTGGTTTTTGACTTGTTTTAACTGGTACACGTGAAATGTCGTTAGTTATCCGTGGGTTTGATTCGCTGATCGTATTTGATGGATTCAGAAGTAGTTTTGGTTTCGTATTGTTCGGGAGCGTTGAGGTAGTCATATGAAAGACTTGGTCGTGCCTACACGCTTAAGTAGGTGGCCATGAGAGAACGGTCGGAATACCCTTAGCGGGGAGGAAAGAAGTTCGTAGACGAAATAATGTGGTTATGAGGTCTCTTAGGAGTACCAAGGAGATGAATAGAGATTTGTGGGATACTAGCACAAGTAACGCGCCATAGAGAGTGTTGGAAGGGGATACAATACCTCAAAGGTATTTATGATTGTTCGTAGGGCATGTAAGTTTTTTGAAAATTTCCTGAAATTTAGTAGGGTTGCCTATTACTATGAGGTAGAACCATAAATAGAGCAAGTAGGGGAGGTGAGAGGAGTTACAGTTAGTGCCTTCCCAAGGAAATTGATGATGGGATGATTTCAAGAACAAGAGTTGATGGAAATTGCAACGGGTGCAAGGTAAAAGTTGAGTTGCTTAGTAGTAGATTGGATGTGGAAAGAGGTTGAGTGGTCTGATGAAAGGAAGTATTGGTCTGTTAAAATGCGTGTAGAATTTCGCAAGTAGAACGAGGTAGGAAATTTATTCGTATTGCTTCTAGGAGAGGGTGCAAGGAGGACGTAGTTGAAACTGCTAAGGATGTTGTATGAACGCTTTGGGTTTACGGTTATGCATTTGGCTTCGCCAAAGCACTAGCGGATTTCATGGAGTCAATGAAGCGAGTGTGCATGAACGTATGTAAATGAGTTGTCATCGGGAGTATCGGCGACATCTTGATCTACTCAAAGTCTAAGAAGGAGAGTGAGGTGAAGTATGTGTTGGTTTTGGAGTGGAATTATACGTGAGATTTTCAAGTGTGAGTTTTAGTATTAAGTCTACCATGATCAGTAGTTAGAGATGATGACGTATCATGGAACCAGCAAGGGACGAAGTAAAGAAGGACGAGGAAGGATTTTGGAGGCTGAAGAGGTGGATTGGATAATGAGCCGATCTTGGCATTATCGGAAGGACTGGATGAATTCGCGAAGCATGACGATACGTGGAGCAAGGATTTGGATGTGTACGAGAACGACAAGAAAGGCGATTTCTTATACGTTGCAGGAACTGAAGATTTGGAAGAACTGGATAGACTTAGTTAGTGGAGCTGGACTGTTATATCTGCCTAGAATGCTAGAGGCATTTGGTGTACGAGACGTGGAGAATGATCTATACGGATTGTGAACGTCTCCAACACATATTAAATCATCTTGATTGAACATTTGGCAAAGGTGATGGGTGGAGTTAATTGATGAAAGAAAATTGCAAGGCCAAGTACCATCTGGGAAAGGCAAGCATGGTTGATGAGACATGGAATAAGAAGAATGAAGTGAAGCTGAGACGAACTTGAACTATATGGATGACGTATTAGGGTGGTTTGGATGAAGGATGTAGGTTGCACGAGTTGAGTTGTCTAAAGCAGAGAACGTGTCAACATGTATGTTGCGTGGCTTGGACAATCATATGGAGAAAAGGGACGTAGACTATACTTCCTACATAGATAGGAGCAGCTTAGAAAGGGCGATGTAAGGACGAAGTTGGTGGAAGGGATACATAATGCGGTGGAGGATTGAGTACGATGGGAGTTGGGTGATAGTCGATAGACTGACTAATTCATCACATATTTCAAGAGGAAGGATAAGTCACATAGTTGAGAAGTTGGAAGGATTACGTACGGATGTGATGGAATAGAGGGTTCTGCGTAAAAGTTAGCCTAATATGTATGGAATGCCTTATGAAGGATTATGGAAAGGGAAGAAACGATGGGAATCATCACATCGTGATGTATGGTAGGAGTTGAGGAAGAAAGAAGGAAGTGTGTATAGAAGCGAAGCATGAATGAAATAGGTCGAGATAGGAACCGAAGGTAAAACTTTGGTAGAGCCTAATGAGTAGAATAAAGCACAACGTAGGCTAATGCTGTCGTAGTGTGGAAAAGGAAATGACACTGACCTATACTAATTGTTCGGGAGGCTTAGTATCGATAATCGAATGGATGAGGAGTTATAGGTGTGATGTGCCATAGGGACGAAGGGCTTGGTCTAACTTAGATAACCGTCTTTTTGATGATGTGTATAGATCATAAGTTGATTTGGATTGGAAGAACTAATGGCTATGTAGAAAAGGAGGAAACCACTAGAGTTAGTGACAGAGTTATGTATGAAGTTTCACCCATAGTAACGGGTGGTATGTTTTGGTAAAATAGAAGAGTTGATGTAGAGTTTTGTAGGTCCATTTATGATCTTTGGAAAGATCGGACCAATAGCTTAGGAGGGAGTGATGTGACAACCCTGGTTTTGAGGTTCGTCACTTAGTTTTATTTTGTGCTAATTACGTGTCTTTACGTGTTTATGTGCTAATTGGTGTGTATAGATTGTGGTTTGGATATCGTTTCCGGTACGGGGTACCTTGTGAGTGAAACGATGTGTGATGATTTCATGTTCATGAGCTCACATGGTAGTGACTATGAAGTGAAATGGTGTTATTTAGTGGTTTTACGTATACGTATATGTATTATAGAAAATCGTATTTTTTTACGATTTACGGTTTAGCATTTAGAGGTCTCAGAGGAGGTAATTAGTCATATAGATATTTTTCGGGATGGTTTTAAGTCATTTAGGACTTAGATATAAAGTTTATTTCAAAATTTGAGATTTTTTTTAAAAGTGTATATTTTACGACTTTTACGGTAAAACACGTAAATTTGACTAGTTTTACGGTTTTGAGGTTTTGGAGGTTTTAGGAGCTGAAATAAATTAAGGTAAATTAAGATAATATTATTAATACATAGATTAATAATAAAAAGAAAAAAAAATAAAAAAATATATGTGTAAGTCGGTTTTGGGACGCAAGGAAGAAAAAGAAAAGGGAAAAAAAGGAAAAAGGGGAACCGGGCTTTTGTAATGGGCCAAGGACTTGTTAGGAAAGTATATAAAGCCTTATTTTTATCAAAACACTCCATAAAATCCCTGGAGATCAAGTATGGGTCGACATCTATGGAGGAATTTAGGGTTCTTCATTAATTTTTCTTCTTTCAAAAATTCTAAGGTAAAATCTTCAAATTCCTTTTCAATTTAATTGTTTTTAATTCTTTCTTATTCATCTTATGATGGATTTAGGTTAGGGTTTATATTAAAATAGTAAATTAATGTTATATTAATGGTGTTATAATGATTTCATAGATTAGGGCTTGTAATTAGAGGGATTAGGGTTAATTAATGAGGTTGATTTTTATAAACCCGTTTTTAAAAACTGGGCAGAATTTTGAGTCAACTGTTTTGATCATATTGGGAAACCTAGGAACATTCAAGATGCGATCCAAGTATCCCTGAAAAGGTAATTGAAGTGGCTTTCCAATGCAAGAAACGAGACCTAAATTGGAGGTCTGGAAGTGGGTCAAAAACAGGTTACAACAGTCGGAGGTCAAAACAGTTTTGTAATCAGCCTGTTTTCTTTTGGGTTGTTTGGGGTACTTAGGATTGCATTGGGATCTTCTAACGAACATGAGAGATGTTTTATATATTGTAGTAAGTATCTGCACTTGGGCTAAGATTGTGGTTTAGGGTAAGACCCTCTAATGGTAACAAACTTTTCATACGTTTAAAATCAATGAATTTTGGATAGGTAGCAATATATATACATATATCGGCGCCTTAACAATAGCTTTAAGGTTAGGGAAAGTAGGAGGTTTTAGCTAACATATGTAAAAGTATGAATATTCCTTTTACAGAAACCATGGGTAAGTTTAAGTGTACATTTCACTTAAAGTTTTGAGACCTAAAAACTAAGACTGTTTTGTGTAAAATATGAACGGGATAGTTATTAAACTTAACCAAGTTAAGGACTTGTTAAGGAAGGGTAATGGGGTGATTAGAGCTTATCAATGAGGTATTTATATGGGAATAGGCTAGATGTCCATCATAGGTTGATGAGCCATCTTAGTGATTGGTTCATGTATTGATTGCGTGTTTTTGGTTTGTTAGCTTGTTGCTAGTGCGAGGACTTGTGAAGAAGCAATCAGGTGAGTTTCATAGTCCCATGTTTACTATTGATTTTGACTTCCAGATTGGATGCAAGAGACACTGTGTTATGTTGTTTATAAATTGATGTTGTGAATGTTTTTAAGGTTTGAGATGGACTTGTGTGTACATTATGTGAT
The DNA here is from genome assembly GCA_025667525.1 of Glebionis coronaria. Classification (NCBI taxonomy): domain Eukaryota; kingdom Viridiplantae; phylum Streptophyta; class Magnoliopsida; order Asterales; family Asteraceae; genus Glebionis; species Glebionis coronaria. The sequence goes on from CM046875.1 coordinate 65,843,153, forward strand.
TAACTGCTATGTGATTCTTGTTCATGTATTATTTGGATGGGAAAAGGTACATAGGTGTATGGGCGCCTATGGTACCATGGTTGTTGGTAAGGCGTGATGCCTTGGTAATTATGGTTGTTGGTAAGGCGTGATGCCTTGGAAATTATGGTTGTTGGTAAGGCGTGATGCCTTGGAAATTATGGTTGTTGGTAAGGCGTGATGCCTTAGAAATTATGGTTGTTGGTAAGGCGTGATGCCTTGGTAATTGTGGTTGTTGGTAAGGCGTGATGCCTTGGAATTGTGATGATTGATTGAACCTGAATGCTAGTTGTTAATACATAATTGTAGCGCATTGTCCATATGTTATTGTGTTGATGGTTGTTATTCACAGCTTGTAACTGATTTAGCGTTGGAGTCTAAACCTATGACTCTCACCAACTTTATGTTGATGTGTTTTAGTGTCTCTTTCAGGTGTGAATTTGGTTAAGCTTGAGGATAGAAGTGGCTAGACTTGGATGCCTTAGGATTGCATATAGAAGGAGATCCCCGTTCCTTCTTAGTTTACCTTTATGTTTTTTGATAAGTGATACATGTTGGCAACTATATGTTTGTTTTGGTTGTGTTATTTGTTTGTCGTGGGTAAGAGGTAGAACTGTTACCTACTTACCTAGACTTCTCTATAGAGACACCGTGTGTTGTGATGATATCCATACGTCGCGCCCCATATTCCGCCATGGCAGAATATGGGGCGCGACGTATGGATATCATCACAACATGGCGTTTCTATAGAGATAACTATATGAAATAAGAAATGTCATAAAATGGTGAAACAAAAGTCATGACAATATCTCATCAAATGCAGGAGTCTAGGTAAGTAGGTAACAATCCTACCACTTACCCAAGACAAACAATAAACATAAACCAAACAAACATATAGGTGCCAACATGTATCACTTATAAAAAAAAACATAAAGGTAAACTAAGAAGGAACGGGGATCTCCTTCTATTTGCAATCCTAAGGCATCCAAGTCTAGCCACTTCTATCCTCAAGCTTAAACACATTCACACCTGAAAGAGACACTAAAACACGTCAACATAAAGTTGGTAAGAGTCATAGGTTTAGACTCCAACGCCAAATTAGTTATAAGCTGTGAATAACAACCATCAACACAATAGCATATGGACAATGCGCTACAATTATGTATTAACAACTAGCATTCGAGTTCAATCAATCATCACAATTCCAAGGCATCACGCCTTACCAACAACCACAATTACCAAGGCATCACGCCTTATCAACAACCATAATTTCCAAGGCATCACGCCTTACCAACAACCATAATTTCCAAGGCATCACGCCTTACCAACAACCATAATTTCCAAGGCATCACGCCTTACCAACAGACATGGTACCATAGGCGCCCATACACCTATGTACCTTTCCCATCCAAATCATACACGAACAAAATCACATAGCAGTTAATCACATAATGTACACACAAGTCCATCTCAAACCTTAAAAACATTCACAGCATCAATTTATAAACAACATAACACAGTGTCTCTTCCATCCCATCTGGAAGTCAAAATCAATAGTAAACATGGGACTATGAAACTCACATGATTGCTTCTTCACAAGTCCTCGCACTAGCAACAAGCTAACAAACCAAAAACACGCAATCAATACATGAACCAATCACTAAGATGGCTCATCAACCTATGATGGACATCTAGCCTATTCCAATATAAATACCTCATTGATAAGCTCTAATCACCCCATTACCCTTCCTTAACAAGTCCTTAACTTGGTTAAGTTTAATAACTATCCCGTTCATAATTTACACAAAACAGTCCCAGTTTTTAGGTCTCAAAACTTTAAGTCAAACGTCTACTTAAACATACCCATGGTTACTGTAAAAGAAATATTCATACTTTTACATATGTTAGCTAAAACCTCCCACTTGCCCTAACCATAAAGCTACTGTTAAGGCCCCGATATATGTATATATATTGCTACCTATCCAGAATTCACTGATTTTAAACGTATGAAAAGTTTGTTACAATTAAGGGGTCTTACCCTAAACCACAACCTTAGCCCAAGTTCAGATACTTACTACAATATATAAACCATCTCTCATGTTCGTGAAAAGATCCCGATGAAACCCTAAGTACCCCAAACAACCCAAAACTTAAAAAGAAAACAGGCTGATTACAAAACTGTTATGACCTCCGACAGTTGTAACCTGTTTTTGACCCACTTCCCGACCTCCAATTTAGTTCTCGTTTCTTGCATTGGAAAGCCACTTCAATTACCTTTTCAGGGATACTTGTATAGCATCTTGAATGTTCCTAGAACTCCCCATATGATCAAAACAATTGACTCAAAATTATGTCCAGTTTTTAAAAACGGGTTTAACAAAATCAACCTCATTAATTAACCCTAATCCCTCTAATTACAAGCCCTAATTTATGTAATCATAATATTATGGTTAATATACTGTTTTTAAGTAAACCCTAACTTAAATCCATCACAAGATGATTAAGACATCATTAAATAATTAAATTGAAAAGGTTTATGAAGGTTTTACCTTAAGATCAATGGAAGATGAAGAAAACCTTTTTTTTTGAAGAACCCTAATTTTTCTCCCACAAACCGTCGCTTCTTTTTATCTCCAGGGATTTATGTCTTTTTTTATATAAAATACTTATATACTAATGTTACCAAATCCTAGCCCAAGTAGTATTGCCCACTTACCTTTTTTTTCCTTTTCCTTTTTTTTCTTCCTTCTTGCGTCTAAACCGACCCATATGCCCCTTAATTTCGTTTTTTTTCCTTTTTATTATTAATATATGTATTAATAATATTACCTTAATTTTACTTAATTTATTTCAACTCCTAAAGCCTCCAAAACCTCAAAACCGTAAAACTAGTCAAATTTACGCGTTTTACCGTAAAAGTCGTAAAATATACCCTTTAAAAAAATCTCAAATTTTGAAATAAACTTTATAACTAAGTCCTAAATGACTTAAAACCATCCTGAAAAATATTCATATGACTAAACACCTCATCCGAGACCTCTAAATGCTAAACCGTAAATCGTAAAAATACGATTTTCTATAATACATATACGTATACGTAAAACCACCAAATAACACCATATCACTTCATAGTCACTACCATGTGAACTCATGAACATGAAATCATCACACATCGTTTAACTCACAAGGTACCCCGTACCGGAAATGATACCCAAACCACAATCTATACACACCAATAAGCACGTAAACACGTAAAGACACGTAACTAGCACAAAATAAAACTAAGTGACGAACCTCAAAACCAGGGTTGTCACATCACTCCCTCCTAATAGAAATCTCGTCCCGAGATTTAGTCCTTAGGATCAAACACACAAACAACAAATCACATGAGGATACTTGTTCTAAACGAACTCCCCTCATTTCCACGTGAACTTTAGTTCAAGTTTCAAAATGCCACATATACAAACCAAAAGTAATTAAACTCATTGCCCAACTCTTAACCTCACAGTCAATAAATCTCACAGATGACTCTTTGATAAAACAAAGACTCTTATTAACACAAGTCCCGAATAACCGTACATGCAAAATGCATTCTCAAACAACCTTTACCAATCTCAATACATGAAATGTATCATGTATACAACTCATTTCCCCCAGGTAATTCTATGCTCATAAGCTAATGGTCCGATCTTTCCAAAGATCATAAATGGACCTACAAAACTCTACATCAACTCTTCCATTTTACCAAAACATACCACCCGTTACTATGGGTGAAACTTCATACATAACTCTGTCACTAACTCTAGTGGTTTCCTCCTTTTCTATATAGCATCCCTTGTTGCTCTCATCCTTTCCACAAACACCATTACCACATTAGTAGCCTCTTTTACCAATTCTAGTCCACAATGGGGACAACTCAACCTATCCTTTCATATATTGCCTCAAATGGCATTTATCGACTTCTAGTATGATAAATATCATTATATGAAAACTCAGCCATCGCTAATGAGTTTCCTAACTCCCTCTAAATCAATCACTCATGCTCTCAGTGTAACCCCTAAGGTTGTATAAATATCTCAATTGCCCATCCTTTTCTAGTTAGCTGGATATACTCATATCCAATCATGTTCATCAAATCCCTTTAGTCTGTACCCCAAACTACTTAAAAATTCCAATTTCCTTACAAAGTGACCTATGACGGTCTTTCACATATCCATTAGTTCTTCCAATCCAAATCAACTTATGATCTATACACATTATAACACCCCCACCAAATGCTATGCGCAGCAGAACTACAACATTTGGGTGCTATACAGTTATCATCACACACAAGCTATTTCGAACGACTCAAAGAGACGTAGAAATTTAAACATAAATTAAAGATTGTTTAAAACAACAAAGTCTACTGTTTTCCAAACCCCAAAAGTAATATAAAACAGATTTTACGTTTTGGTCCCACTGAATCTCAACCCAAAATACAATTTTCGTTCACATGACATAATATAAAGTATTTAAGTGCTAAAAGGGAGGAAAAACAAAGTAGACCGCCAAGCCACAACAACTTCCATCCTCGCATGCTCCACTGCTATCAACCTTGATTTCCTTAAACACATGCTTAAAATTGTCAACACAAAGGTTGAGCGAATCTATAGGTTTATCAAATCATCAGTTGAACTTAAGTATTAAAAACCAATCATGGTCATTCAATAGCATTGTGGCCATACAATCTATTATTCAAGGATATGACAATTGTGTTTAAGCTCATGACACTAATCCGTTAACTCAATCACCCGCGTAATAATTACCGACGTGATTCAGATGAAACCAGTGCCCATACTAAAGGCATTAGTTGCAATTATACCTTATCTCTTATCATAAATTATCCGTCCGCAGGGGGTATCAACGTACTAGCCCTCGTCTCGGATAGGGTAGTCAACCCCATAGTACCATCACTTTGTATAAGCGGCTATTTCCCCCTTCGCAAGGGCAAGACAATAGTTAATAGTTCATGAAATTAGGGCCTTTTGCAACTAGGTACTCAACACAATTTCAAGGCAACATTCGGGTCCAACAATCATTCATGACTTACGTTCATTTTCATTTAAATAGCATGTATCCCCCTCGCGGGTGAAATTATTTGAAATAAGTAAAGAGCCAGGCTATAGACTCACCTTGCGTAGTAGTAGTGGTTCTAGCGAAGACGTAACGAGAAATGTCACCGACGACGTGGATGCCCGGGAAAATCAAACACTTGACCTAAAAGTCAAAGTACGAAAACCAAATCAATACACCGCGTACAGAATTGTACTAACACACGCATATGCAAACACACTCAATGCTTATGAAAACTCACGCCAAACCCAAACAAGTGGTTGTTACTAGACTTATACTATTTATCAATGTTATTAAAGTTACTATCCATTTTATGGTTTCGCCGATACTTACCAAAAGTATGGGCTGTTTTCCTAGACTTATACCCTTTTATAAAATTTGAGAAAATTCTCAAAAATACCTTAAGACCTGTAGAAAATCCATTTTTAATCCCATTAAAAGTTTTTGCTTTTACGACCCGTTACTCAACACATTACTAAACCTACATTTTTCGGACTAAAATTGCACTTTGACCAAGTCGGACTCATTTGACCCATTTAAAATATACCATTGACCTCTACGACACCTAAGTCTAATAATAGACTCAAATACACAGGTTTGAGACCAAAAATCAACCTTTGACCTTTTACCAAACTAAACCTATGGTCCCCGGGATTTGACCCAAAACCAAACATAAATTCGGATTGTGTTGGTTCTCATCTCCCGGTACACGTATTTTCAAAGTAACATAACTTTTGACTCGTTTGGAGTCGTAAGCTCTACCTTATACCGAAACGAAGCTAAGACAAAGCTCTACAACTACATCCTAACCACAAGACCTGTTTACAAAATAATTTTTATGAAAACACTTCGAACATTCTGCCTAAAATCAACTATCCCAAAATCAATCCTACACTCGTTTCCAACCCATTTTATCGGCACTAGACCTCAACCTAAACACTCCTAACCATACCCAATCATAATAATCAGTCCTAAACTACCTAATTATCAAACCCATCTCAAAACCTAAACCCAAATTCAAGCATGCAATATGTTTAAACCATTCAAACACACCCAAAACATCAATCTAGACACAAACCCATGACACATTTCATCAAACACCTTGAACACACCCAACACCCCCATTAGCCGTGGGGTGTTTGTGTTCAAAACACCCAAACCATGCTGTTTTTAGTTGATTTTGTGGTTGATTATACATTACCCAATCACTAATTAGACAAACAAATGATTTAATTATACCAAAACATGTTTTTGAAAAATCATTGATTCTTGATAAATTTGTGTTAATGCATGTTGAAATTGATTATGGAAAAACACTTACCAAATGATTATAAGGAGTGGTCTTAAGTTGGATTAGATCAAAACAAGAAAAAAAATAAATTGTGGTGGTGGATGTGATGATGGCCGACGGCCAAAGTGAGAGAGAGGGAAAGAGGGTGAAAATTTTTGGGGTTGTTTGTTTGTATGTTTTAGTTTTCCTCCTTTTTGTAAAGTTTGAGGGACCTTTGGTGCAATTTGGCTAATCTTTTGGCCTTGTATGAAAACGAATCTTCTAAATAGCGGGAAACGACCTGTTAGTTGTCTTGAAAATTTACAGGAGTCGGGGGTCGCCCCGAACACTCAAAATTACTTTTAAGTGGTTCAAACGCACACAAAACGAATATACATATGGTTCCGACTCGACTTAACACGTAATAAAAATAAAATCTCGAAAAACTCAAATATCGATCAATCGATAATAAAAGGTAAATTTTGGGCATCCGTCGGGATCGTAGTCATCATCGGTTCTTCTTAAATCGTCAAATGTTAAAATTACGACCGTAAACGTTGGTTTCAACTTAAACCGTCAAATCTATAACAAACGAAATTTCTTAAAAATTTCAAAAATATACGTAAAATAGGATTAAATAAATGACGTTGGGCTCGGGATATCACATCCACAAGTGAGCCACAACTTAAGAGAGATGCTCATACTGAACAGCTCTTGAGACAATAACTTAGCATCTTACGGCACTTTCACGGGTCTTACATCCTCCCCTCCTTAAAGGAGCGACGTCCCGGCGCTCTCCGGTTCTTATACTCGCATTTCGGACTACTAGAAAGATGGGGGTACTTCTTCCTAAAGAGGTCTTCACATTCCGATGTGGACTTCGGTTCACGTCTCGGATTCCATCACACCTTCACGATGAGTATTATACCCTGCTTCAATCTCCTAACATCTCGATCCATGGTTTCCACTTCAATTCCCCAATTTCTTCCTACGGTTATCAACACGTCTCTTTTCAAAGCTTCTCGCGGTTAGCAAGTGATACTTAATCTACCCCATCTATTCCGTAGCCTCTCGAATCATTTCAAGTCCATTCAACTGACTTTTTCCTACTTCATTCTATCCAACTGGCGATCTACATTTTCATCAACATTTTCTTCAAATGCCGCAGCTTCAATGCTACCATGGTAAATGTCGTTGCACAAAGATACTACCAACGGCAAGTATCGATCTCAACAACTATCAAAATCAATCACACACGTTCGGAGCATGTCTTCCAACTTTCGAATCGTCCTTTCACTTGGTTCATCATCTCATAAAACAACTACTCACAAAATAAAATCGCACGGGTCACACATAACCCCATCGAAAACGTTCAGAATATACAAGACGAAGTAATTATTACTAGTCGTACAGAATCAACTTATCGCAATATTACGTACATACAACCCTAGTCCGTCAAAAACGAATTCATCGATACGGAATCATCCGACGTATACATAACCCTCTCGAAAACATCACAATCCAATCAAACACAAAAGCCATAATAAAACACATACAACCACATTACGGCATGTTTGCAAAATAGCCAAACCATGCCAAGTAAATAAGTTCAACCAAGTTAACTCATGCTTGCTAATCAGCCAAGCCATGATAAAAATAAGAAATGTTGACATATTTCTCGGATGAGTCCAGTCAAAAAAAATTGCAAGTTTAAGAAGGTTCACAGCTTGCCAGCTATGGATGCATATCCAAAAGAAATAAAATACAAACATATGCCATCGCAGAGTGCTCACACATGGATCCATACCCAAAATATTACAAGAACACCATTTCACCTTCGTCCCAAACGTGGTCAAAATCTCAATAGCATCACCGTTCACAGTTATAAGTATATTACATGGCACTTGTTCTCCATGATCAGACTTCATTGGACAATGTCGTCTCAAGTTCTCACAACTTACGATCACTCGACCAGATCACTTACCACATAAATACATGAAAGACAAGGGTTCACCATAAAAACATCAACTATGGCTATCTATCATTTAACCATCGATAATCAAGGATGGTTGAGTCAAGCAAAGAGGATTCCTCACTTAAATAAACGAAAACGACAATGGAATCGTCTTCCAATTACTGATGCACAGTTGGTAAACTTCAACAGTTTATCGCGTGTCGTTTAAACATATCAAAAGAACAAGAAAAGAAAATATATAAGGTACGATACATTTGATGTAGGAGAAGTCTTCGTCATTTCCTCAGAGTTATTCGAACTCGGATTTCCTCTACTTCGGCAGTCTTCTATTTTTGTTAAAAACTCTTCTCAGTGTCGATACGAGCCCCTTTGGTATTTCATCAACACCCTCGTGATTCTGATGAAATTCGCACGTTACACGCACACATAAAAACATTTTCCAAAATTACTCGTTCTCAGTGACTTACTAAGTCAACGCCAAACAAAAAGAAAAGATTTCAAAGAACACAAGAAAATTCAAAAAAAATTTCTTTAAGAATCAAAGAAATTACGACTACTTGCAAAAATGATCCACCATTTATAAAAAGAAACGTTCTCATCCAAACGTTTATCAAAACACTACAAGTTTCAAGATGACCAATTTGTTTGACACGATAGTGCCCTTCCTAAACTATGCATAATTAGCTAGATCATGCATACTTAAGGGTCAAGCAACGACAATTAACAAAACAGGACTCTTCCCGAATTATGCATAGTTAGCTAAGCTGTGCATAATTGAGGATCGAGTGACGACACAACCATTATGATTACATACCAAATATGACTACGAAAGTTTTTGACCTAATCTTCAAAATAATTAAACCATTTGAAATGGAATTTGAAATGGGAAAATATTGTTACTATCGTTTTAAGAAGCACATCAAACATTTTTATTTTATCTTTCATCCTCTTTGAAAACATACTTGTACTTTGCCTATTTGTGAGAAAAATAAATAAATACTTAAATAAAGAAATCGACACCATTTGTAGTTGGTTCACCAAAACATTTCACACACTCATACATATTTTCAAAATAGACTATTCACAAAATAACGGTAAGGTGGTTCATGATTTAAAGATCATTGCAAACACAACAAGTAATAAAATCAAAAATCAATGAGATCGAACGAGGTAAACGAGCAATATAATTGCCAGCTAAAATTAACTACATTAGAAATAAAAATACTTCAAATATATGACAAAAGTCTCGGGATAACAGTAGCGATCTACGAATACATGGAGTAAAAATTGAATATCAACACAAGCGTCAAAAATAAAACAACGCTCATAATTCCCATCGTCTCGAGTTGCACACACATTCCACCAAGGGTATACGGGGAGAGAAGAATAATCACTTGGTTAAATGGAAACAATTGCACCAGGAAGATCGAGTTCTTTCACTTCTACAATTTGATAAAGCGGCTTCGTCTCCTTGCTTTTTTTTCAATATAAATAAATAGCCAATTTAATGAAGATTTATAGCATCATTCAAGTAAATACAAAATTTTAGGTTCCATTAACCGAAAGGAGAAAAGTCACAGCGTCCATGAACAGGACAAAATATACCGGGTGACATACCCTCATCATCAAGTCCTAGCGAAATAGTAGTTTTAAAATAAATATAGTAATACTGGTTTCATATCATGGAAAATATTAAAATAAACAATTACATGACTACTCAAGCTCAGATATAGACTCGCAAAGTCGAAGAAGAGATGTCGTACGATCCAACCATCGTGACTCAAAACATTATATATACATCTTTATTAAATAATATACAAGTAGGCGTGTGTTGTATAATCCAGTTGCGTATAATAATTAGTGTTACCTTTTACATTGTAAAACCGAACATTTACACATTTTTAATTTGTGTTACACCATTAAAGAATTTATACCTTTCATTTTCCAATCTTTACAACGTTTTCATTTCTGGAAAAATTTCAATCTCTCGGAAATTATTAACATTAGTAGATGCGGTGACTCGGTCATCATAATTGACAAATCATTAGGTTTGAAAATCTCCATACTTGTGTCAAAATCTCGTTAATGTTCATATCTTAAGTACCAAAACGTATACAGTAAGAATTTTCCAAGTTTTACGTTTTTATTATTACGACTTATATTATCGCATATATACACATATCCAACATGACTCAAACTAGTCCAATTAACTCTTAAAATCAACTTTTGACTTTTTATTATACATAAGTCTTCCTTAAAACTGGTTTGTTAAATCACATTCGCGCACTTCGACTCAAATGATAAAGAGGTTTCACGTAGTTTTATCTCAGATAATTTACTGATTTTAGTCGACACTTGAATCTCAAAAATAATAAAATAATAAATTATTAAGATGCTTATTTCAATAATTCAAAGATATATAAAATTCAACTTTTAATCATTAGCCCATTATCAAGTGATTTTAAAATTAACACATCTCGCAGCGGAATAAAACAAAAGATTTTTCAAACGATTTTAAACAAGCATCATCGAATTATGCATAGTGATTCTCTATAACGACAATTAAATAAAAAAATGATTTCCAATGACGTTCCATCAATGTTTAAAAAAAATTATTTCAAGCATTATAATTTCTTACTTAAGGTGTATATTCCGATTTTATCCCAGTTTATTCACTACAACAAGTAACGTGTTCTAGTTTATACCAATGCATACATAACATAACCTTATGTTTAAAATAAAACAAATTTTACAAATTTTTTATCTCCAAAATACATGACCAATTCTTCTACTCATGTTTTATATTACAAGATACGCCAAAAGTTTAATGACCTAACATTAATTCATATTAAATCCAAGTTACATATACTCAACAGTCATATCGTAAATTTTGTTATAAACTCCTTTTTCAAATTATATCAAATAAATTCTTAACAAATCCATCACTAGCTTCTAGTATCAAATTATTAATATATAAAAACAAGGATTTCACGAGTAGTATAAATTACTTATTATGATATACCAACCAAGGTTGAAGGAAAAATAGTTTCATCTTGTCCATTTCTTCTCTACACTTATTTTTACTTGTTACAAGACACATCATAAGTCATTTTATCCAAAAGTTTCATCCGCCAAGTATTAAATATGTAAAACACTTTATGTTTAACTCTTTCAATCAACAAAGTTTAGTGCTTACTTAACTCACACAAATGCCGGACCTCGTCATATATACTATCAAATTTAATATAATAAGACAACAAGAACAAAAATGAAATAAACGAAGCGAGAATGCGTATGTCAACTAAGTGTTGTTATCGGCCTCGGATGAGTCTCGAAATCGTACACCACAAGATTAACACAAAAACCAACCAAATTCCAAGTTATCACGCTTGATCACAACGCTAGTCTATTTTTAAAACGCATATTTAAATCCAAGTAGGATGATAAAAACGATTAAATAGCGACACGCCTCCACCACGTTTTATAACATACACATGTGATTCTCCGCTACGATGCACGCATCATTGATTATACTTCGTCTATATTATAGTTGCGCCAACTAACATATCAAGCCCATTAGGGATAAAGGAAATAAAGTAATACGATAGTAATCTACGTTCCAAAAAGAAGATGTCCCAAAAATGACACACCACCGTGCGATAACGACAATCGAGATCAATCTAGTTGATATACAATATGTTACGAAGCGTTATTTACGTATCTAGAGTATCAAACGAGGTTCACACTCGGTTATCCGAACAATAAATTAATTATCAAGATTGATAATTAGCGGTAAGGCCGAATTCTCAGCAAGACCGCATTTTAATGTACGATAATCACACAAGGACCATTGCTTCGCGTGCAATGCCTTTAAATACCATAGTATATACATACTTATACATATAACCATTCCTACATACACTTAGGATTACAACGCGGTGTTGCCATGTAATGCAATATAGCCCGTTATGCCAATTACATGCAACATATACGATAATCTTTACAGGAATTTGCAAATTACGATGATAAGTACTCAACGTACAAAACAATATATCTCAATATATATCAAAGTATTTACTTACTAAATACTCGGGAATTCATATCAATTTGAAGGATACATCTAAAATATAAAGCGATGCTAAAGAAATCTTACCGGAGCCATGCAGGATAGTTGTGTGCTTGGACAATTTCTTACGACACCAAAAGTTATAGTTTAGGATTTTTCAAAATGACCTAGTTCTCTATAACTCATAGCTCTGATTACCAATCTATAACACCCCCACCAAATGCTATGCGCAGCAGAACTACAACATTTGGGTGCTATACAGTTATCATCACACACAAGCTATTTCGAACGATTCAAAGAGACGTAGAAATTTAAACATAAATTAAAGATTGTTTAAAACAACAAAGTCTACTGTTTTCCAAACCCCAAAAGTAATATAAAACAGAGTTTGCGTTTTGGTCCCCACTGAATCTCAACCCAAAATACAATTTTCATTCACATGACATAATATAAAGTATTTAAGTGCTAAAAGGGAGGAAAAACAAAGTAGACCGCCAAGCCACAACAACTTCCATCCTCGCATGCTCCACTGCTATCAACCTTGATTTCCTGAAACATATGCTTAAAATCGTCAACACAAAGGTTGAGCGAATCTATAGGTTTATCAAATCATCAGTTGAACTTAAGTATTAAAAACCAATCATGATCATTCAATAGCATTGTGGCCATACAATCTATTATTCAAGGATATGACAATTGTGTTTAAGCTCATGACACTAATCCGTTAACTCAATCACCCGCGTAATAATTACCGGCGTGATTCAGATGAAACCAGTGCCCATACTAAAGGCATTAGTTGCAATTATACCTTATCTCTTATCACAAATTATCCGTCCTCGGGGGGTATCAACTTACTAGCCCTCGTCTCGGATAAGGTAGTCAACCCCATAGTACTAACACTTTGTATAAGCGGCTATTTCCCCCTTCGCAAGGGCAAGACAATAGTTAATAGTTCATGAAATTAGGGCCTTTTGCAACTAGGTACTCAACACAATTTCAAGGCAACATTCGGGTCCAACAATCATTCATGACTTACGTTCATTTTCATTTAAATAGCATGTATCCCCCTCGCGGGTAAAATCATTTGAAATAAGTAAAGAGCGAGGCTATAGACTCACCTTGCGTAGTAGTAGTGGTTCTAGCGAAGACGTAACGAGAAATGTCACCGACGACGTGGATGCCCGGGAAAATCAAACACTTGACCTAAAAGTCAAAGTACGAAAACCAAATCAATACACCGCGTACATAATTGAACTAACACACGCATATGCAAACACACTCAATGCTTATGAAAACTCACGCCAAACCCAAACAAGTGGTTGTTACTAGACTTATACCATTTATCAATGTTATTAAAGTTACTATCCATTTTACGGTTTCGCCGATACTTACCAAAAGTATGGGCTATTTTCCTAGACTTATACCCTTTTATAAAATTTGGGAAAATTCTCAAAAATACCTTAAGACCTGTAGAAAATCCATTTTTAATCCCATTAAAAGTTTTTGCTTTTACGACCCGTTACTCAACACATTACTAAACCTACATTTTTCGGACTGAAATCGCACTGTGACCAAGTCGGACTCATTTGACCCATTTAAAATATACCATTGACCTCTACGACACCTAAGTCTAATAATAGACTCAAATACACAGGTTTGAGACCAAAAATCAACCTTTGACCTTTTACCAAACTAAACCTATGGTCCCCGGGATTTGACCCAAAACCAAACACAAATTCGGATTGTGTTGGTTCTCATCTCCCGGTACACGTATTTTCAAAGTAACATAACTTTTGACTCGTTTGGAGTCGTAAGCTCTACCTTATACCGAAACGAAGTTAAGACAAAGCTCTACAACTACATCCTAACCACAAGACCTGTTTACAAAATAATTTTTATGAAAACACTTCGAACATTCTGCCTAAAATCAACTATCCCAAAATCAATCCTACACTCGTTTCCAACCCATTTTATCGGCACTAGACCTCAACCTAAACACTCCTAACCATACCCAATCATAATAATCAGTCCTAAACTACCTAATTATCAAACCCATCTCACAACCTAAACACAAATTCAAGCATGCAATATGTTTAAACCATTCAAACACACCCAAAACATCAATCTAGACACAAACCCATGACACATTTCATCAACCACCTTGAACACACCCAACACCCCCATTAGCCGTGGGGTGTTTGTGTTCAAAACACCCAAACCATGCTGTTTTTAGTTGATTTTGTGGTTGATTATACATTACCCAATCACTAATTAGACAAACAAATGATTTAATTATACCAAAATATGTTTTTGAAAAATCATTGATTCTTGATAAATTTGTGTTAATGCATGTTGAAATTGATTGTGGAAAAACACTTACCAAATGATTATAAGGAGTGTTCTTAAGTTGGATTAGATCAAAACAAGAAAAAAAATAAATTGTGGTGGTGGATGTGATGATGGCCGACGGCCAAAGTGAGAGAGAGGGAAAGAGGGTGAAAAATTTTAGGGTTGTTTGTTTGTATGTTTTAGTTTTCCTCCTTTTTGTAAAGTTTGAGGGACCTTTGGTGCAATTTGGCTAATCTTTTGGCCTTGTATGAAAATGACTCTTCTAAATAGCGGGAAACGACCTGTTAGTTGTCTTGAAAATTTACGGGAGTCGGGGGTCGCCCCGAACACTCAAAATTACTTTTAAGTGGTTCAAACGCACACAAAACGAATATACATATGGTTCCGACTAGACTTAACACGTAATAAAAATAAAATCTCGAAAAACTCAAATATCGATCAATCGATAATAAAAGGTAAATTTTGGGCATCCGTCGGGATCGTAGTCATCATCGGTTCTTCTTAAATCGTCAAATGTTAAAATTACGACCGTAAACGTTGGTTTCAACTTAAACCGTCAAATCTATAACAAAAGAAATTTCTTAAAAATTTCAAAAATATACGTAAAATAGGATTAAATAAATGACGTTGGGCTCGGGATATCACATCCACAAGTGATCCACAACTTAAGAGAGATGCTCATACTGAACAGCTCTTGAGACAATAACTTAGCATCTTACGGCACTTTCACGGGTCTTACACACATCATCAAAAGGACGGTTATCTCAGTTAGACCAAGCCCTTCGTCCCTATGGCACATCACACCTATAACTCCTCATCCATTCGATTATCGATACTAAGCCTCCCAAACAA
This sequence comes from Glebionis coronaria, assembly GCA_025667525.1. Lineage (NCBI taxonomy): Eukaryota > Viridiplantae > Streptophyta > Magnoliopsida > Asterales > Asteraceae > Glebionis > Glebionis coronaria. Next base: position 65,858,795 of record CM046875.1, read on the forward strand.
TCAGTATAGGTCAGTGCCATTTCCCTTTCCACACTACGACAGTATTATCCTGCTTTGTGCTTTATTCTACTCATTAGGCTCTACCAAATTTCTACCTTCGGTTCCTATCTCGACCTATTTCATTCATGCTTCGCTTCTATACACACTTCCTTCTCCTTCCTCGACTCCTACCATACATCACGATGTGATGCTTCCCATCGTTCCTTCCCTTGTCATAATCCTTCATAAGGCATTCCATACATATTGGGCTAACTTTTACGCAAAACCCTCTATTCCATCACATTCGTACGCAATCCTTCCAAATTCTCAACTACGTGACTTCTCATCCCTCTTGAAATATGAGATGAATTAGTTAGTCTATCGACTATCACCCAACTCTCGTCGTACTTATTCCTCCACCGCATTATGTATCCCTTCCTCCGACTTCGTCCTCACATCGCCCTTTCTAAGCTACTCCTAGTCTACGTCCCTTTTCTCCATATGATTGTCCAAGCCATGCAACATACATGTTGACGCGTTCTCTGCTTTAGACAACTCAACTCGTGCAACCTACATCCTTCATCCAAACCACCCTAATACGTCACCCATATAGTTCAAGTTCGTCTTAGCTTCACTTCATTCTTCTTATTCCATATCTCATCAACCATGCTTGCCTTTCCCAGATGGTACTTGGCCTTGCAATTTTATTCCATCAATTAACTCCACCCATCCTCTTTGCCAAATGTTCAATCAAGATGATTGAATATGTGTTGGAGACGTTCATGATCCGTATAGATCATTCTCCACGTCTCGTACACCAAATGCCTCTAGCATTCTAGGCAGATATAACAGTCCAGCTCCACTAACTAAGTCTATCCAGTTCTTCCAAATCTTCAGTTCCTGCAACGTATAAGTGATCGCCTTTCTTTGTCGTCCTCGTACGCGTCCAAATCCTTGCTCCACGTATCGTCATGCTTCGCGAATTCATCCAGTCCTTCCGATAATGCCATGATCGGCTCATTATCCAATCCACTTCTTCAGCCTCCAAAATGCTTCCTCATCCTTCTTCACTTCGCTCCTTGCTGGTTCCATGATATGTCATCATCTCTAACAACTCATCATGGTAAACTTATTACTGAAACTCACACTCGAAAATCTCATGTATAACTCCACTCCAAAACCAACACATAATTCGCCTCACTCTCCTTCTCAGATTTGAGTAGATCAAGATGTCGTTGATGCTCCCGATGACAACTCGTTTATACACGTTCATGCACACTTGGTTCATTGACACCGTGAAAACCGCTAGTGCTTTGGCGAAGCCGAATGCATAACCGTAAACCTAAAGCGTTCATACAACATCCTTAGCAATTTCAACTATGTCCTCCTTGCACCCTCTCTTAGCGGCAATACGAATAAATTCCTACCTCGTTCTAATTGCAAAATTCTACACGCATCTTTAAAGACCGGTACTTCCTCTCATCGGACCACTCAACCTCTTTCCACATCCAATCTACTACTAAGCAACTCAACTTTTATCCGGCATTCCTTACAATTTCTAACAGCTCTTGTTTTTATATCACTCCATCAACAATTTGCCTTGGAAAGGCACTAACTACAACTCCTCTCACCTCCCCTACTTGCTCTATTTATGGTTCTACCTTACAATAATAGGCAAACCTACTAAATTTCAGGAAATTTTTAGAAAACTTACATGCCCTACAAACAATCATAAATACCTTTGAGGTATTGTATCCCCTTCCAACACTCTCTATGGCGCGTTACTTGTGCTAGTATCCCACAAATCTCTATTCATCTCCTTGGTACTCCTAAGAGACCTCATGACCACATTAGTTCGTCTACGAACTTCTTTCCTCCCCACTAAGGGCATTCCGACCGTTCTCTCACGGTCACATACTTAATTGTGTAGGCGCGACCAAGTCTTTCATACGACTACCTAAACGCTCGGTGAACAATACGAAATCAAAACTACATCCTGAATCCACCAGATACGATCAACGAATCAAACCCACGGATAACTAACGACATTTCACATGCACCAATTAAAACAAGTCAAAACCACGAGACTCAAAAGAAAACTCAAACCCAAAACATATATCAATTCAAAATGACCCATGACAACGAAAAATAATCCAAGAAATACACAATGGCAACCAATACATATTACGCCTTGCGACATATTATTTAAACCGTGCAAAAGATCGACTTTTCCAAAAGAATATATATATATATATATATATATATATATATATATATTGTAGAATATTGATAATCAATGAATCTATGAAGGGGTTTGTTGATTTCTAGAGAGAGAAAGTTAGAGAGAGAAAGTGAGAGAAACTATGTGAATTTTATTAAGTGGAAACAAAGAAATGACAACAACCAACCCCTTTCCATGGTGGAAAGGGGTATTTATAGTTCCAAGTCATAAGTGGACTTGGGTCGGTCCATGACAAGCCCATGGACCGGTTCTTACTTAAGTTAATAAGCAAATAATAACTAATTACTAACTACGAGCTATTACAACATAAATCATATTGTGGAGTGACCGATACTTCTAATATACGTTAAAACGTATTTCTAACAATCTCCCCCTAAGGGAGGTCACTCCACGTTACAAAGTTCTAAACCTAGCATACTATACTAAGTCTTCGTTCTTTAGCTCGTAGTCCTTTCTTCTTTTCTTTCTTTTGTTGTGAATATGTTGGTTTGATCTTTTTGGCTTTGACTTGAGAGCATTGTTCTTTGGCCTTTCACGTGCGATCTTTGCCTTTCTTGTGAACTTTGCCTCCTCGTGACTTCATGTTCCACACACTTACGTCTTTTTATTGGATTCTTGAAAGCTTCAGAGTTTGATACAGCGGAAGACTTCATCTTGTACTTTCTTGAATTTTTGTTGCAAAAGACATAAGCATGTGGGAACGACTTTTACACGTACACCGCAACACCACCGTCTTCACTGGTACACAGCAACGCCACCGTCTTCAACAGGTACTCAGCAACGCCACCGTCTTTAGCAGGTACACAGCAACGACACGAATAAAATGGCTTTGAACATTTTATTCTAATTCGGTAGCATTTTACCTCCGGTCGGTGAAGACCGTTGGACGATATTAGATATCGTACCCGTGACGGATAGTTTCAATTAAGTAACTTCCTGACAGGATTTCGCGGGTAAACCCGTTCTCTTTATTCGACCGTCCAAAGCTGACTGCGAACATAAAGAGTGAATCACTTGGATAAATTATCCTTGTGATTAAAAGCCGTCAATTCATGAAACCTGGAACAAGTGAATTTCAATTAAGATTTTCACCATCGTTGCTTTCCAGTTGTCACGAGCTCGATTCATAAAGAATCTTGCACGTTACCTACCAAGTGCTGTTTGATGTTGACACTAGAAGGATTTCCACTCGTCACTGTGGTCAATAAAGAGTCACTCTGAGTGTTCTGGCAAGATCATATGATAATGCGAAGAGGCCTGGAACGAGTTTAAGTTCAATTAAGAATTAAACCACTGTTACCTTCCAGTTTTTCACAAGATTGGTTCTAAAAGAACCGCACGTGTAACCTACCATGAGCTTGTTTGATGTTGGCTCAAGCAGGATTTCCATCTTCATTGTAATACTTACGTATTACTCGGATGTTCTGGCAATATTACAAGAATATTGCGTAGGACTCATGAAAATCTCTTACTTTTCACAGTGTGTGAGAAAGCAAGGAATAAATGGAAAGTGTCCTAATGAGACTTTTGATGATCTCTTGGCTCTAGACTCGATTGTGCGTTTTGATTTAGTGAGCGATGGCTGGAGAGGAGTGCCACCTTTTCAATACCAGTTTATTCGGAGTGAATAAACCAATAGATAACGTGTTGATCTCCGTGTGATTAAAACAAATACCTTTTGAGAGATATTTGAGTTAGCTGGGGAAGGGTTGTGCATTGCATCACTGGGTCCATGATGTCTTTCTTCAATACCGAGAATCATTAACAAAAATGACCTCAATAGCATATGTATTGACCCGGTTTCTGCCTAAAGTTGTAAGGAGGGCTTCTTTCTTTACACCCTTTATCTTTACATTTCTTTTTCATTCTTCAACCCCTTCAATGCTTACCAATACGTCATCACTAGCACCTTGTTGTGATTGTTCCAGTGCTAGCTTAAGTACTTGGTCGGCATTCAGCTACGTTCACATTCTTTCTCCATCTTTCCTAGGACTTCTAATTCTATCTAGGGAATTGTCCTTGGGAAGATTCCATCGGCTCTGATGAATCATTGGACTAAACCTATTCCTACCACCCTTTTGTCACCACATCCGTCGTGAATTAAGCGTGTTTTGGGAAGGAATTGCCACCATGAAAAATCATTAAAAATCACCTAAAGTACTTGTGATATTGAAATCAAAAGTTTTGTACCTTAGGTGTTTTGTTCATCAAAAACGCTCCCCCTTAACACGTGCTTTACACATATTAAGTTGGATAATCTTTAAGTCTTTTTCATCTTTTAGCCAAGTATCACTTACGTCTCCTTAATCCCATTTTCTCCCTTTATCCAAAATGTTAACCATTAATATTTGGGATATTGAATGGATTAACCGGTCTTTGGGTAAAAATGAAATTGATGTTTTGGCCATAGAACAAGTTATTGCTCCCCCTTAAGTTAATAAGGGATAGTTGTAGTGCTTTGGTATGACATATTTTGAAAGATTTAGAATCTCGTGAGAAATTCTTGAAAAATTATCATACCTTAACACTACAGCAAGCCATACAAGCACATTATTCACAAATATACATATTCACAATTGAAAACCAATATAAAGTGACCTGAAATGTACAACCCATTAGATGGATCGTTGCAGTAGCTTGTGGTGCACTAAATACGGTCTTCCACCCACGAATCTTTCCAAGCTCCTCATCAATCTACGTTCACGGAGCTTTTGATCGATCTTTTTGATCACATACTTTGCCATCTGCCGGTAACCCGGATGCCAATCCTCCGTCATCTCTGGCAAAGTCCCACCCGAGTTCAGATGCTCCAACTTTCCTCTGACTTGTAGAAGAGTTCCATCACTATACTTGTGAAGCTCACCCACCCTCATAAACTTCATCAAACCTCGACTGTTCAAGTAGAAAATGCCGGAATTCGGGACAGAAATGCCGGTATAAGGACATCTTTCTACATGTTGAGGTAGCACTTGATTCACAGGACGGGTTAAATTGAGCTTCCTCTGATAGCTTTCGACTCCCAACTGAAGATCTTCAACTCGTGACTTGATGACAACGCTTCGTGTGAACATGCGAAGTGCTGTATTCAAAGCAATCAGGTCTTCACGAGGAATGTGTGTAAGTTGATCTCGGGTCATCAGAAGCAGCATATCTTCAATATCCTCAAGGCGAATGATGGAAAAATCTCCTTGCTGGATTTTGTATTCCCTGTCATCCTCCCTTTTCAAGCGAATCTCCGTCACATGATAGTAGCCGTTCTTGGCTTCAGTTTTCATTCCTAAGATGCTGGAGATGCGGATGTCAGATCGAACATTGCTTCCAGAATTGACCAAGCAGCAACCCCTGTACGCCCTTCGGACTCGGTCGTCCCAATGAGATGCACCTATGACAGCATACATATCATAATTACGATTCATTTTTGGGACCCAGAGTCGATTTACCTTTTCCTCGATGAAGGGTATTGTCCCCCAGTTGGCAGCTTTCAGCAAAGTCAGGGATGTTGCGTACTTTGAAGACCCCTTCATAAGATACTCAAGATCATTGGTGACGAAGAAGTCAAGAGTAATCTGATTATCTTGAGCAGGAAACATTGGAGGTGGAGCTCTTTCTGATTCATGAAGTCCTGGCCGTTGAACGGTTTTCAGAGCCTTCAGGATTTCATCGGCATAGTACTCGAGCTCCATTCGGGGTAATCGGGTTTTGGCACGCAGTCTCTTATCTTTCAGTGCTTTCTTCACCAAGGATGGAGTAACCGAAGTCTTATACTCATGAGCAAGAAATGCACATAAGTCAATCGGACTTCGGATACGGAGATACAGCACATCTTTGTCAGCATCTGTGATCGGATCATATTGTGCTGCTGCCGTGATCCAAGCTTGTGGTGGTGCAGACTCGTCTATCTCCAACGTGTCTTCCCAGGCACGAATGCTTGGTTCAGGAACCGTAGATTGTTGTGCTTGTTGTAGAGGAGTGGAAGTGCGAACATCTACTGGTTCAGTTTCAGGCATTTCGGCAGTGTCGTGAGCTGGGGAGTGTTGTGCAGCTTCGGGTTCCGTCACTGATTCTGCAATCACAGGAGGAACAACAACAGAACTAATTGGGTTAGTGGTAATAGGTAAAGATACAGCGATAGAGATACCGGGAGCCGAAGACGCTGTAGTGGCATTGACATCGTGGCGCCACTTAGTTCGTCTTGATTCCGAGGATGTCGATTTGTCCTTCGGTGCTGCATCTTTTGTGGACTTGGTTCCAGTCTTAGCAGCAGTTTTCTTGGAGCTGGGAACCTTGTCTCCCTCTTTCGGCTGTTCACCCCCATCATCATCATCCTGATTGTCATCCCCGTTACTATCCCTAACACTCTCCTGATTCTCATCACCACCATCGTCGCCATCATCATCATCATCCTCGTCATCATCCTCATCATCCTCATCATCATCACCACCCTCGTCATCGTCTTTATCCTTTTCTCCTTCTTCTTCTTCTTCTTCCTCTTCTTCACCCGTACCCTCTTCTTCACTTTCTTCCCTTTCTTCCTCAGGTAAGATGTGATATGGTACCACACTTCCAAACGTCTTGAATAATCTATCATCCTCCATGATAGCATCATTCAGGGATTTATATAGAGCCCGTTGAATCCTCGACTTATCATACGACCCAAGTTCCACCATACGAGCCTTAAGGATCTTCTTCAATTCAAAATCCGTCAGGTCATAAGCAATTTTGTAGGCGGCTTCTGAAGGGTTGGATGATTTGACCATCAAGTTGTCAGCAGCAAGTGTCTTCAACTCATCGCGAAGTTTAGGCATTAAGGATTCAACGGATTCTTGCACTCTTTCTTTCACAGATGCTTCAAGTGCTTCTTTTTGTTCCTTATATTTATCCCTCATCGCTTGAAGTCTGGTAATACGTGCAGCATGCTTATCAGCCTCAGCCTGCTTAACCCGAGCAAGTTCTTCTGCATGTGCTTTTCTAGTCAACTCCATATCTGAAGCGAACCTAGCAATCATCTCCTCTTGGGCTTTCCTAGATTCTTCTTCCCTCTGAGCTCGTCTTTGCAACTCTTGGCGAAGTTCATCCATTTCGCGTTTGTTAGTATCAAACATTTCGGCCATCACTAATGCAGCCATTGCAGATGTTGCAGAGCTGCTTTGGGTTGACCGGAGGGGCTCGGTTGTTACTGCTGTACTAAGGATGGGGATTATGGGTGGTGGAAGAAATGGTGTTGAAGCCGGTCGGGTTGGTAAAGGTTGTATGGGTGGAGGTTGAGTTGTTAAGGGTTGAGTTGACACCATGATCGTAGAAGCAACAGGTTCCTTTTCCACACTTGCTGAAATAGGGATTGATGGCTCCTTCGAAGTGGAATGGTGTTCAGGTGACCCAAACTCATCAACATCATCCGGTTCCTCGTACTCATCCTCGATATCTACCCTCGCACCTGAACCACTACCGCCTGTATCTTTCCTACTCCTTTTAATAGCAATCTTCATCATTTGTTGCTCGGATTTATCAAGAGTAGGATCAACAATATCTTCTTCATCACGTAGACGCATCAAATCCTTACCCTTTCCCTTCCTACCCTCTGACTTCTTCTTCTTGGGTTCGGGTTCAGGTAACGCAGTTGGTTGTTTGCGTTTACCTTTACTCTTAACCGTTGTGGACGAGTCTTCTCCAGTCTGAAGGTTTTCTTTCAGCCTCTTGATCTCTATCTGCAGTAGCTTGTAATCTGCAGAACCTTTGATTTTATCAGATAGAAGGTAATCAGGAACAGGACCCGGAATCACACCAATAGACGGTCCTTCATGCCTCAGATCTACAGTATCATCAGCTTCTTCAGTGTGATAGCGACCTCCTGCACGCCTATCAATAGTAGCATCAAGCTTCATAAAATAATTTATGATAAGCTTAATAAACCGAGGATAAGGAAAGAAGTTTGTCTTCAGCTTCTTGTTGTAGAAGAGTTGAAAGGTGAATTCTTCCCATATCAACAAAGCATAATCTGAATTTGCAGCTTTGTACATGCCATAGAAGAGGTTCATTATCGGACTGCACAAAGCATCATGGCCACTCGTTTTTGGCGTAAGACATTTACTGAGAATACCCATCAATGCTCTCCAGGGTTGTCCTACTTTAGCCGTGGTAAACTCAGATGCAACTCGTATTTCCGGACATCCAAGTGCGTCAAATAACTCCACGAGTTCATCTTTAGTAGGATCCCTTGAGAATGACATGCCCTTGGGTGTATCCCGTATACCAAGTATCTTACGGAAGTCTGAAACGGTGAGTGTCTGCTGCTTGTTGTCGATGGTGAAGGTGATCTTGTTCGAAGTGATTTCCTTGGTTGCCCAAAATTCAAACATATACTCATAAGGCACCGAGGCTGTACTCCTAAGGGCGTTCTTGAAATGAGAGTTATCAAGAATGGCTATGGCGACCTTAAAACCATGGTGAGTGGATTTAGAGACTTGCTTCAGCCGGTAGTTGTTGGGTATAAACTTAAGGGTTCGAGCTTTAGCAATATCGGCTTCTCTAGATTCTTGGATAGCTTGTACTGTTGGATTAGTCATTTTATCTGCTTAAGATAAGACATGAAAGGTTGATGCACAAAAACAGATAGATATATATCATTCTTACTTCTAAGCATAACACATTTCATAAGATAAAACAACAAGTACATAGATAGCATGCAAACAAGAATAATCAAACTCTTCATCCGGAACTTTTCCTCATTCGGAACATCTTCATCCGGAACTTTTCCTCATTCGGAACTTCTCCTCATTCGGAACTTCTTCATCCGGAAGTTCTTCATTCGGAACTTCCTTCATCCGGAAGTTCTTCATTCGGAACTTCCTTCATCCGGAAGTTCTTCATTCGGAACTTCCTTCATCCGGAACATTCCTTCATTCGGAACTTCCTTCATCCGGAAGTTCTTCATTCGGAACTTCCTTCATCCGGAAGTTCTTCATTCGGAACTTCCTTCATTCGGAAGTTCTTCATTCGGAACTTCCTTCATTCGGAAGTTCTTCATTCGGAACTTCCTTCATTCGGAAGTTCTTCATTCGGAACTTCCTTCATTCGGAAGTTCTTCATTCGGAACTTCCTTCATTCGAAAGTTCTTCATTCGGAACTTCCTTCATTCGGATGTTCTTCATTCGGAACTTCCTTCATTCGGAAGTTCTTCATTCGGAACTTCCTCATTCGGAAGTTTTAACCCATGTTCATCCGGAACTTTTGCACACGAAACTCAGATGATTGTTCTATCGCGTTGTGTGAGTTTCTAAGGCAAACTAAGGCATATAAACATCCTATCATACAAAACCGCATAAAACCCACCACAAATCCTTAGTTAATTAACCCTAATTTAATCATACACCCTAAATGGATTAAACTGATTAATTGAGCATGTTTAACAGAATTATATGATAAGAAATGTGGATTTAGAAGTTAACATATTGATGAATATACCTTATTTAGTCGAAGGAACAGGATCTAGATGGATTAAGCAAGTTATTTGATTTCTTGTGTGTGTGTAACAATGGCGGCAAATGAAGATAAACAGTGGAAGTGAATAGTGAGGGGCGGGGTGGTTTATGTTTTGACTTAGGTCAAAAATTTGCCAAGTTTCAACAAGTGACACTTTTAGTCCCTTAGTTATCTATTCATTTCCTTTTTGTTTCCAACTTTTTCATTTCACTTAACCCTTGTTTAACTTATACACCACTTAGCAAACGCAATCTATTAGCATATCTCCAAAATCTAAAAGCAATGCCTATCACTTAGAACGAACACAAGTCATATTCTAAAGCAAAACTACTCAAATACCGTGTAGCCCTTAATTTTCACAATCACTTTTGAAGATCAATTTTAATGACGAAGATGATTTTACTATTTTCTCCCCCTTAAACAATGACCCGTTTTCTATTTAAAGAGCTGTAGTCATTGTTGAAAGAGTCAAATAGTGATGAAAGCATTTCCAATTTATCTCTTGAAAATTTTTGATTCGTGGTTTTAATAAGATTTCTCTTATTTTAACAAATTAATGCACTGAGACGTACACAAATTCGTGTCAGACCAAGTTATAAAGTAAACTTGATCCCTTTGCATGATTTGGCTTGTAAATCACGCCCGAGAAAATTAATTCCCGTTCTGAGCCAACGTTTTCCAAGGAAATACGTGACTTTAATATGAAAACCGGGTTGCAGTCAGAAATAACTACAAGCCATAATGGGCATGTTTTAAAAATGTACAACTTTTATACGGACTCTATTTATGGCACCGTGTCAATATTGATCGACATTTCTAAGGCCGTAAATATTACCGTACTAAAAGACATGCCCGATTTAAAACGAAAAATATTTTTGGTTTTTCTTGGTTTTATATTTTTTATGGTTTTTCTAGGTTTTATATTTTATTTTTTTTTTATGGTTTTTGTTGGTTTTATATTTTTGTATTTTCTTTTTGTGGTTTATATATTTACGATAATATACATGATCACAACCAAAGGATACTCTGAATAGTTTACCACGACTATTCAGCTGATTCTTCTGCCAACTCTTTGAGAGTCGCTGGAGTGAATGATTTCATGCCAAGCTTGTCGATCAAAAACTCAATTCGTCCTCGATCTAAGGCTTTGGTGAACATATCCGCCAGCTGGTACTCAGTAGTGACAAAATACAGCTCGATCACTCCGTTCTCCACCTGCTCCTTAATGAAATGGTAGCGAATGTCTATGTGCTTGGCCCGGGAGTGTTGAACATAGTTGCAGCAAAGGGCAATGGCGCTCTTGTTGTCACAATACATCGGGATTTTGTTAAATCCAAGACCGTAGTCTGTTAATTGTGATCTCATCCAAAGGACTTGAGCACAACAACCGGACATGGCGATGTATTCAGCCTTCGTGCTTGATATTGCAGCGCTTTTCTGCCTTTTTGAAGACCAACTGATCAATCTATCTCCTAGGAGTTGCACAGATCCAGAAGTGCTACGCCTCGTATCTTGACATCCAGCATGATCGGCATCTGCGTATGATATTAAAGCAATCGAGGAATCTTTCGGATACCATAGACCACGATGAAGTGTTCCTTTTAGATACCGAAAGATCCTTTTAACTACATGTAGGTGCTTTTCGGTAGGCCGAGCCTGATACCGGGCACACATGCATACAGCAAATTGCAAATCAGGCCTGCTAGCAGTCAGATAGAGAAGGGTGCCGATCATTCCACGGTAAAGTTTCGGATCGACAATGATCCCATCCCTATCTTCATCTAACTTGGATTTCTCTACCATTGGAGTGTCTACGGGGTCACAATTCTCAAAGTTATATTTCTTAAGAGATTCTAGAGCATATTTGGATTGATTAATAAAGATGCCTCTGGGATTCTGAGAAATCTGTAATCCTAAGAAAAATGAAATTTTTCCCATCATCGACATCTGAAAGCGTGTGGACATTATCTTCTCAAATTGTTTAGACAATTCTATGTTAGTGGCGGCAAATATTATATCATCAACATAAATTTGTACCAGAAGCATGTCGTTGCCGTCTTTGAGAGTGAATAGAGTGGGGTCCACTTTGCCTTTGGAGAAGCCTTCCGACATGAGATATGTTGACAGGAGATCATACCATGCGCGTGGAGCTTGTTTCAACCCATAGAGAGCCTTCTTAAGCTTGTACACATGGTTAGGAGACTCCGTACTCACGAACCCATCCGGTTGACTAACATAAACCTCTTCCCTTAGTTCACCGTTCAAAAATGCCGTCTTCACATCCATTTGATAGACGATCATGTTCATATGAGCAGCAAACGCAAGGAATAGTCTAATCGCCTCCAATCTAGCTACAGGAGCAAAAGATTCCTCAAAGTCTATACCCAAGGCTTGTTTATATCCTCTAGCGACCAATCTTGCTTTATTCTTCAATACCGCACCCATCTCATCAAGTTTAACCTTATAAACCCATAACAAAGTAAGGATGTTAACCTTGTCAGGGCGAGGAACCAATTCCCATACTTCTAGTCGTTTGAATTCATTGAGTTCCTCCTGCATAGCTTCGATCCAAGATGATTGGGTCATAGCCTGCTGCCAATTTTTGGGTTCAACTTCAGAGAGAAATGCATCAAAGTAACAATAAAGTGCACTCTCTTGTAATTGATGGCGTGTAGAGACTGGTCGATCTAGATCTCCAATAACATTCCTAATTGGGTGATCTTTTGTCCATTTAGTGCTATGGTTTTCAATCCTAGGTGGTCTGGAGTGAACAATAGATGGAGCTTCTTCTGAGGTAGACGCGGCTGAAGGGTTTTCAGGGATCGCTACACCAAAGAAAGGAAGCTCTTGCAAGTGAGCATATTCCAAGTCGTGATCAGTAGAATCCTCTTCCACATCATTAGGCACAAGTAGGGGTGATGATTCAGGTGTAGTTTGAGAATCACTTGGTGAAGGTGCATCCGGTTCAATGTGAATTGTAGATGCATTAGATAAAGGTTCATTAACTTGAGCAACCACTTCAGGTATTGGAGCAATTACTACAGGTGCTGGAACCTCATCAGTCGGGGGATCGAAGAATTCATCAAACAACGGTTGAAACAGTTTATCCCACTCGGGCCTTGATGGTGGTAAAAATGATGTAGAAGTAGGATTGTTGGGAACTAATCCGGAACTTATAGCACCGGGTCCCATCTCATGAAGCGCGGGTTCAGAGCTGTGTTGCTCAGAAGCCATCGCTGTCAGCTCGTCGAAATCAGCGTCCATAGTTTCTACAATCTTGCCAAGATGACGGTTATAGATTCGGTATGCTCTTTTGGACGGTGAGTAACCAATGAAAATACCTATGTCGGCTTTTGGTTGAAGCTTACCCAAGTTCTCACTATTGATGTTTGGATAACACAGAGCACCAAACACATGGAAGAATGAAACATCGGGTTTGCGGTCATGTAGAAGCTCATAAGGGGTTTTTCCATGGCGTTTCCGAATGATAGAACGGTTTTGGGTGAAACATGCAGTAGAAATAGCCTCTGCCCACAAGAACAATGGAGCGTTCGCATAAATAAGCATGGTCCTAGCAGCTTCCATAAGTGTACGATTCCGTCTTTCAACGACACCGTTTTGTTGTGGAGTGCGTGCAACGGATGTTTCATGTGATATACCAACTCCTTCATAATAATCACGAAGAGTCTGGTTGACGAACTCTGTACCATTGTCTGTACGAATACGGTGGACAGTGGTATTCAAACGTACTTGAATGAATTTCAGAAAGGTAATGATAGCCTTCGGAGCTTCATCCTTTGTACGTAGAAATCTAACCCATGTAAACCTTGAGAAATCATCCACAATTACCAGAATGAATTTCTTACCGCTCACACTTTCAGTTCTCATCGGCCCACAAAGATCCATATGCAAAAGATGAAGTTTTTCTTGATTGGTGTCTTCAGCTTTGGGCTTGTAAGATTTCTTGGTACTTTTCCCCCTTGAACACGCGGAACATAAATGGTCCTTGTGAAATTTAAGCTTAGGAAGACCACGAACTAACTCGTTTTTAGCCAGATGATTAATAGCATCAAAATTAAGATGAGATAATCTGCGATGCCATAACCATGACTTGGTCTTAGAAGCTTTAGAGAGAAGACATACTGGAGAAGCGGCCATCATGTCTTGTAAGGACAAAGTGTAAAGATTTGCACCACGAGATCCCTTCAACAAATCTTTTCCTTCCAAGTTGCGGATGAAACAAGTGTGTTGTCGAAAAGCAACCTCAAGGTTAGAATCACAAAACTGTCCTACTGAGAATAAGTTATGACCAAGACCTTCAACATAGTATACCCTAGAAATCGTCACGTTTCCAATCTGATATTCACCATACCCCATAATCTTTGCTATATGATCATTCCCAAATTTAACCGTACCAAGAAACTTGCTGACGAAATTTCGGAGCATCGAGCGATTTCCGGTCATATGTTTTGAACAACCGGAGTCCAAATACCACAGGATGATTTGGACCACCTGAAAATATCACCACACAAAGACAATGTAGAGGTATCGGAATCTGAGTGTTCCTTGTTATTAGCAGGTACAGATTTAATAATCTTAGATTTGCTAACTCTAGGTTTCTTAGATTTCCTAGCCTTCTTCTTCTTAATTGGTGGTGTAGATTCTAATTGGCTCAAATCCTGAGGTATTTCTTCACTGATAGGCACTATAGTGGGGGCTGACCTAATTAAAGGGCGCTGTTTCCATACTTGAGTGCGAGTGTTCCTAGCTAAAGGACGCTCAGACCTAACCTCAATGGATGCATTCCTAGTTAAAGGGCACATTTTACCATCTAGTGTAAAGGTCCTACCAGTGGGACGCCATTGCCAGCCAACTTGGGCACGAGTTCTACCCGTTGGCTTCCATTCAAGACCATTCTTAATAGCATTCATTTCATTAACGTGATCAATCAGACACAAATCATGACGCTGGGAAAACATACATTCATTACAATTCCAACAATTTAAATCAGAATTCACGAATGGTTTAGGCTGCTGCACAGGCGCAGAGCTTTTAGTCTTAACATGATTCTTTTTATTCAAAACTGAACTAGCATTCCTATTGTGGACTTCTACTTTCTTCTTTGTGGCACTACTAGTGGCGGGCTTGATCTTATCTTTCTTGAGTGGCGATCCTTTAGCCTTAGTAGTCGCTTTTAATCCTGTAGAAGGCAAATTGGGAACATTAGCAACAGATTTTAAAGGTGTCTTACTTGATTGTGCCAATGACGGTTTCGCTCCTGGAGTCTTATTAAATGGAGTGACAGCAATGGGCCTATTGTTAAGTAGTGCAGAACCTGGTGTACCTATGTATTGCAAATAAGCCAAGCAATATTGAACTCGCTTAACATATTCATGAGCCGAATAATAGTCGCTACTTAAGGGATCTAAGGCATAAAGATCGTCTACAATATCCCTAAGAAGATCGACATGCTTAATGGCATTCCTCATATAATCATCGTAGGTAACCTGGTTTCTCTTATGAAGCGGATTCTTATAAAGCACTACTGACTTGGTTGTTGGAGCACTAGTGGACGGTGCAGAGTCGGTAGCTAAGTTATCAACAACTTCTTGTCGGGTGAGAAGAAGTGTCTCCTTTAACTCAGCCAAAACCATATTTTTGTCTATGAGCAGGATGTTCAAGTCAGAGATTTCTTCGCACTTTTGGTTCAGTTGTTCAACATAATATTGTTGCTGTGCTGCATTAAAAGCGAAGCGTTCTTCTAGTGAACCATAAAGAGCGGATAGTCCCTGCCTTGTCCGATCCATCTCCCCTAGAACAGTTGATAGTCTAATTTCTAAGACCTGGTTTTTAGACTCTGCAGCCTCTAGTTCCATTCTTAACGTTTCCTTTGATGATACCTCTCTCTTCAATCTCATGATTTCTTCCTCTAAAGTCTTAACAATTGCAATCATCTTGTCACTATTCTCAACACCGTTTTCACAAACATTTGATATCAAAAGATTTTCATTTTGATTTTGTTGTTTTAATTCTAAAGATATACAATGTTGTTCTAGTTGATTAAAGCGTTGTGAAAGTAAATTATAAGAATCTTGTAGCTTTAAAAACTCAGCGTTGGATTCGTGACAAGAGTGATTATCTACCTCATTTACAGTTTCAGCAACATTTACAGAAATATCACAAACATCATCACAAATATGCACAGCATCACAATTCATCATAGCGGATGTAAGCTCATTCGAATAATTAACATTTACAGTAGTAAGCACATCACACGAGATTACTTCGGACAAGAATCGGTCATATTCGGTTAAAATCTTTTCTTTTTCAATTAGTTGCAGTTCGTAAGCGGTGTCCATTTCATAAAACACTTTTTGAACTTCACCAATTTCAAACTGAAGATTTTCCTTAAGAGATGCAAAACTTCTTTTTAGACTTTCGACAAACGGATTGATCTCAGTTTTAAACACCTCGTTCATGTGTTCGAAAGCCCATTCTCCGGCGTTTAAGCCATTTGAAGTCGTACATTCCAAAATGACCTTGTCAAAGTTAGTAAAGTATTGGTTAATCTCTTTCAAGTTTAACCATACAGTGCTAACAGGTGGAAGATTCTTTGGAATTTCCTTAGGACCTTCCATGTTGACAAGTGTAGGAAATGTACTAGGGCTTTCTTCCTCTATCATGTAGGTTGGTGCCGTGATGAGATCTTTATCCATATGGAAGCGAACTCTAAAATCAGTTTTTGCAAGCTCCTTATTCATTTTAAAATAATCACAATCGGGATATTTTGCAGAATTGTATGACCGATCCTCATCAACTAGAACCTTACTTGTTCGATCATTGGGAAAAACAATCGGGTCTAAAGCCAATCCTAATTGAGTTGCATTATAAATTCTAGGACTATGTCTTAAAGCTTGTTTTGCATATCGTGGATTAGGGGGAAGGCCTTTTAGACGTGATAAGTTAAACTCTTTAAACGAAGCATCAAATAAGTGAACTAGTTGTGAAGCAGCGTATTGTCTTAACAGCAAGTAGTCTAGACTTCTAATCTTATTAGTAGCATTAATCTCCATTTCAGTCTTCTTAGATTCGAGTAATTCAAAATCAGTTTGAAGTTTTTGAAAATTAGTGACCACTAACTCCTTTTCTCTAAGTTCACTAGACAAATTTGCTCTTAAGTTTTCGATTTCTTGCAAGTGACCCATTTGTTTGTTTCTAAAGTGATCATATTCGAGATTTGTGAGAACACTAGACGAAGGCACTAATTCCAAAGTTTGTACTTTCTCATTGCTTAAGGCAAGCTCATCAGACAAATTCTTATTCTTAGCTAAGGTTTCTAAGAGTGCAGCATTCATTTGGCTAAGTAATGTAGCAGGAACCATGACCAAATCTTGTTGAGCAGGAGTAGGCGTATGCGAACTGGGTCCCGGTTGTGATTCACTCAAAGTCTGGGAACTCGCATTGATATTGCTATCATTGTTTGTCTCCTCATTTGAAAGACTCACCACCGAAGATTCATTCGAATCAGCACTCTCTTGCCCAACTTGATGTGGTTGAATACTAGCATCAGTGGCATTATCGGTGTTATTAATAAGTACCTCAGATTTCTTATCTGGCCCTAAGCTGGAGAAAGTTGCCATGAAAGCAGCCTTTGCAGTTTGAAAGTCATCACAGTCGGAATCATACGCATCAAGATCATCGGCTTGGTAAGCTGCATTCTGCGTAGTGACAACGTCTTGTTCAGCAATCCCTGGGTCAGCAAGAAATGCAAGCTCCTCTTCATCAAGTTCCCTTCCTTGCGCCTGAGCATTTACCAGATAGATCTTTTCTGCAAACCACTGTCCATCCCTTCTCCTCTTGGGTTTCTTACAATCCCTGGACATATGACCCTCTTCCTTGCAATTGTAGCATGTGATCATTCTCAACTTGCCTGTATTAGCCCGTGGAGGGTTGTTGACCATTGGAGCAGGAGCAGGATTGACGGTGCGAACATTGGTTGAAGTGGAAGTTCTCCCCTGATATGGTTGAATTGGCTGAACCATTACCCTGCCATTCTCAATTGTAGCTTGTTGGCGAGAATTGGATGAATTCCTCAACTGATTGTTGGTAGGAGCTGATCCTCTGAATCCTCGTTTGCTTAAAGTTCTTGTGAGATAAGCAGACATAGTAGTTAGCACTTCAACTGGGTCAGCTCCTTGTTGGAATACAGGAACGGGGACTTCCTCATCATCACAATATAGTGCTTGATCTGGATGAGCTGCATAATCAGTAGAAGGAATACTCATTTGATCAGGGTAGCTTGTTGGATATGCTGCATTCTCTTGATAAGAAGAATATGATGGCTGAGCATAAGGTGCAACATTTGCTGGATGAAGTTGTGAAGCATACTGTGGTGAAGGTGCATTGAACCGATATTGTTGCTGATGTGAGGTGGGTGGTTGTGGTAGAATCGAGTATTGGGGAAAGGCTGGTGTCATGTAAGGTGATTGATGATAAGCTTGATGTCCCAAGATATAAGGTGTGTTGTTGTGAGACAAGCTTGGTTGATTCGCCATCAAAGCTAAGGAATCTGGATACATACCGCGAGGAGAACGGTGCATAATCACATGCTTCTCATGTTGCTGAAGGAAGGCATAGATTTTATCTAAATTGCACTTATGCAAATCCCGGGTTAACTTCACATCGGTAATATACTCACCCCATTCAGCTTGAGGTAGAGTATTCAAGAATTTGGTGTTAACCTGGAATGGTGCAATCACAAGATTGTATACATTCAGATCATTCATGAGTGTGGTGAATCTGAAGTAATAATCGTGGAGCGTTTCCCCTGGGTTGTAGGTGAATCTATCAAACAAATCATACAGCTGACACTCCCTTTCTTGTTTGGTGAGAGACGTGCCTTGTAGCAACACCTTTAACCGTTCCCATAGATCCTTTGCCACCGTATACTGACTCACCATCCTATAGATGTCATGGGGAAGAGCTTGGAGAATTGTTTGAAGAGCTTTTTCATCTGCATCTGCAACAAGTTGTTGAGCTGGAGCGAGTTCTTCAAATTCTCGTGGTCTAGTCACGTTGTCAACCGTAATGGTACCATAGTCGAGTTGACCATTCAAAATCGATTTGACCATAAGCCTTCCGTATGTCGGTTTCCCCTTCAGATATTGCATCATTCGACCTTGCCATGCCTCAAACACCTCTTTAATAAGCATCGGTGGACGGCTATCAGTTCCCGTTATAATTGATATATCCGTAAGAGATGTCATTTGAGGCATTACTGAATTTGGATTCATTTTGTTTTCTTCAAAGAAACAGAGATTATCGGTTGATCGAGCAGTGAAGTAAAGCTTGTGAATTGTGTTGAGTTTTTGTTGTAAGAAACCAAGATTAAATCCTCTAAAAAAATCGTCGAAAAAACAAGCAAAATAACCCTTGATTCGGAACTTTTTGTTGATTCGGAAGTTTGATTCGGAAGATTACCTTGATTCGGAACTTTTTTGTTGATTCGGAAGATTACCTTGATTCGGAACTTTTTGGCTTGATCCGGAACTTCTTGACTCGGAAGTTCTTGGTTCGGAACTTTTGAGCTTGATCCGGAACTTCTTGGTTCGGAAGTTCTTGGTTCGGAACTTTGGCTTGATCCGGAACTTCTTGACTCGGAAGTTCTTGGTTCGGAAGTTTCTTGATCCGGAACTTCTTGGTTCGGAAGTTTCTTGATTCGGAACTTCTTGACTCGGAACTCCTTGATCCGGAACTCCTTGATCCGGAACTTCTTGACTCGGAACTCCTTGATCCGGAACTCCTTGATCCGGAACTTCTTGACTCGGAACTCCTTGATCCGGAACTCCTTGATCCGGAACTTCTTGATCCGGAACTCCTTGATCCGGAAGTTTTGCTGAATAAACAGGAACTTCCTCCGATGAACAGTCGAACAGTAAAACTTAAGATTAAGCCCAGATTTTGACCAAATAACCCAACAAGTTTTGTGCTTTTGACTAAAATAAGTAACAACTAATACTTATCCACTAATCCCAATCACAAAAACACCAAAAACACCAAGAATCAAGATGATTTTTCTTAAAGAACACTAATACAATCAAAAACTAAAAAACCACACAAATCACCACCTTAAATCACCCCATAGCTCTTGATACCAAATGTAGAATATTGATAATCAATGAATCTATGAAGGGGTTTGTTGATTTCTAGAGAGAGAAAGTTAGAGAGAGAAAGTGAGAGAAACTATGTGAATTTTATTAAGTGGAAACAAAGAAATGACAACAACCAACCCCTTTCCATGGTGGAAAGGGGTATTTATAGTTCCAAGTCATAAGTGGACTTGGGCCGGTCCATGACAAGCCCATGGACCGGTTCTTACTTAAGTTAATAAGCAAATAATAACTAATTACTAACTACGAGCTATTACAACATAAATCATATTGTGGAGTGACCGATACTTCTAATATACGTTAAAACGTATTTCTAACATATATATATATATATATATATATATATATATATATATATATATATATATATATATATATATATATATATATATATATATATATATATATATATATATTACCTCCCCACATCTATGTGACTCAAACCATCTACCAACAACCTTCTAGACGATCTCAAAACTCAACTCAAAGAGTAGGTATCTCGTGCATCCTAAATCATAAAAAAAATAAAACTACTATTCAAACTCAACCTTGAACCCGACACTTGTACAACAATTCCGACCAGTCCACTGACCTCCCATGACTATACATTCTGAGTATTTAAAAAGTACGTTCCGAGTACATAATTTTAGGCTTTTGAATCACCCAAAAAGCTTTAAAAAACGAACAAGTTATGACCAAAACAGTTTTTTATTTATGAAAGATAAAATTGTATGTGAAATATTCATAAACTCAATTTAACCTTGTACTAATAATTATAAATGACGTGAATCGGTTAAACCCAATTATATAAACTATGTAAGTAGAAAGAAATTTTACTTCGCTTTATTTTAAAGAAAGTCTTTTAGAATTTAAAATAAATAAGTGTTGATTTAAAAGAAATCTTATGTTACATTTTGTTTCAAACACGACTCCAACACCTTACCCTTATTTTACCGAATACAACCAATTATCTAACCCTATAATAGATTTCCCAGTCCCCCTTTTCTCAATATATTCCGACCAAAAGAAATGTAAGACCCAACACAAAAGATTTCGTTATCTCAAAAGAAATCCCAAGTTATTTCAATAGACTTAAAACCAAGAACACCATTTTAAAACGTACACGTGAAATACGAAACTCAAAGAATACGCTACAAGACACACTTCAAAAGATTCAAAACGTCGTTGAAACTCCACCAAACTCGAGCACTAATAAATTGTTTAAACACAAGAGAGCACTAGGTACGTTCAAGTTATAATAACTACTGAACGACCATATATCATAACTTAACACATACTAGTATATATACATCCGCATATATATACCTATTAAATCTCCCAAAACATACTTGTTATCATACATATCAAGTCAATCGATCGCGTCATACACTCGTTTTTCCACACGAGTAATCACCTTCTCACCATCTCACCATGCCACAACAAGGCACAAAACCCATTACCAAAACCAAACCATATCGTGTGACCCTATAATCACACAACACAACTATAACCCAAAACATATAACACAAAATGAACCATATCTATATCATAGGCAGCTATTATGTAAACCTATATATATATATATATATATATATATATATATATATATATACCCAAATTCTACATCTCATCAAATACAAGCATGTACTAACCCTCTTTCATGAAATCATACTTGAGAACCCATTGAAGTTGTGGTACTTGTATAACTATGTTGGCCACCGTACTTATACAATTACCCTTTCCCCAATGCACTCCCTCCTATGATGACACTTATAAGAATCAATACAACATATAATACATAAATCCATCTACTCACATAAGCTCATAACCACATAACCAAATAGGTCCAAAACTCCATCTATAAAATAACATAATAAAACTCTTGGAATACCGAAATCCATAGTCTAGCTAAAACAACATAGACTAAATCTAAAACGAAAACATCGTCAGTTATAAGTCATGTCGCCCGTAAGAGTGGAAACAGCTTAAAACCCTTCCTATCCACCTACTCCTAGTAACTCGAACCACCACACGATTCTTAGGGAACATGGCTTAAACATCAAAAGAAAAATAACATACCTCAGGTATGTAGAATAACTCGATAAAAGATAGAAACTAGCTTGTACTAAATTATGTACTGTAATGTACAATTTAAGCAAAATACAACAATGACTAGTGTGGACGATTATGGTTCAACCCGCACTAGTCACAAACCCGAAAAGAAAATAGCATGTGACTAAGTATGAACATACTACGGTTCAATGCATACTAGTCAAAACATCGCAATAAATAACATCCAAACACATCAGTTATTATAAAATGCACACATACTCCTATGACGCCTATATGCAGGGACCCTTAAGCTATAGACTAGGCTACGTGACTAGGCAACCTAATTCTCTATAACCATTGGCTCTGATACCATTCTGTCACACCCCACCATGGCAGAATATGGGGCGCGACGTATGGATATCATCACAACATGGCGTGTCTATAGAGATAACTATATGAAATAAGAAATGTCATAAAATGGTGAAACAAAAGTCATGACAATATCTCATCAAATGCAGGAGTCTAGGTAAGTAGGTAACAGTCCTACCACTTACCGAAGACAAACAATAAACATAAACCAAACAAACATATAGGTGCCAACATGTATCACTTATAAAAAAACATAAAGGTAAACTAAGAAGGAACGGGGATCTCCTTCTATATGCAATCCTAAGGCATCCAAGTCTAGCCACTTCTATCCTCAAGCTTAAACACATTCACACCTAAAAGAGACACTAAAACACGTCAACATAAAGTTGGTGAGAGTCATAGGTTTAGACTCCAACGCCAAATCAGTTATAAGCTGTGAATAACAACCATCAACACAATAACATATGGACAATGCGCTACAATTATGTATTAACAACAAGCATTCAAGTTCAATCAATCATCA
The DNA here is from genome assembly GCA_025667525.1 of Glebionis coronaria. Taxonomy (NCBI): domain Eukaryota; kingdom Viridiplantae; phylum Streptophyta; class Magnoliopsida; order Asterales; family Asteraceae; genus Glebionis; species Glebionis coronaria. The sequence goes on from CM046875.1 coordinate 65,881,608, forward strand.
CAATTCCAAGGCATCACGCCTTACCAACAACCACAATTACCAAGGCATCACGCCTTCCCAACAACCATAATTTCCAAGGCATCACGCCTTACCAACAACCATAATTTCCAAGGCATTACGCCTTACCAACAACCATAATTTCCAAGGCATCACGCCTTACCAACAACCATGGTACCATAGGCGCCCATACACCTATGTACCTTTCCCATCCAAATCATACACGAACAAAATCACATAGCAGTTAATCACATAATGTACACACAAGTCCATCTCAAACCTTAAAAACATTCACAGCATCAATTTATAAACAACATAACACAGTGTCTCTTCCATCCCATCTGGAAGTCAAAATCAATAGTAAACATGGGACTATGAAACTCACCTGATTGCTTCTTCACAAGTCCTCGCACTAGCAACAAGCTAACAAACCAAAAACACGCAATCAATACATGAACCAATCACTAAGATGGCTCATCAACCTATGATGGACATCTAGCCTATTCCCATATAAATACCTCATTTATAAGCTCTAATAACCCCATTACCCTTCCTTAACAAGTCCTTAACTTGGTTAAGTTTAATAACTATCCCGTTCATATTTTACACAAAACAGTCCCAGTTTTTAGGTCTCAAAACTTTAAGTCAAACGTCCACTTAAACATACCCATGGTTTCTGTAAAAGGAATATTCATACTTTTACATATGTTAGCTAAACCCTCCCACTTGCCCTAACCTAAAAGCTACTGTTAAGGCCCCAATATATGTATATATATTGCTACCTATCCAGAATTCACTGATTTTAAACGTATGAAAAGTTTGTTACAATTAAGGGGTATTACCCTAAACCACAACCTTAGCCCAAGTTCAGATACTTACTAAAATATATAAACCATCTCTCATGTTCGTGAGAAGATCCCAATGAAACCCTAAGTACCCCAAAAAACCCAAAACTTAAAAAGAAAACAGGCTGATTACAAAACTGTTATGACCTCCGACGGTTGTAACCTGTTTTTGACCCACTTCCCGACCTCTAATTTAGTTCTAATTTCTTGCATTGGAAAGACACTTCAATTACCTTTTCAGGGATACTTGGATTGCATCTTGAATGTTCCTAGAACTCTCTATATGATCAAAACAATTGACTCAAAATTCTGCCCAGTTTTTAAAAACGGGTTTAACAAATCAACCTCATTAATTAACCATAATCCCTCTAATTACAAGCTCTAATTTATGTAATCATCATATTATGATTAATATACTGTTTTTAAGTAAACCCTAACTTAAATCCATCACAAGATGATTAATACATCATTAAATAATTAATTTGAAAAGGTTTATGAAGGTTTTACCTTAAGATCAATGGAAGATGAAGAAAACCTTTTTTTTTTAAGAACCCTAATTTTTCTCCCACAAACCGTCGCTTCTTTTTATCTCCAGGGATTTATGTCTTTTTTTATATAAAATACTTATATACTAATGTTACCAAATCCTAGCCCAAGTAGTATTGCCCACTTACCTTTTTTTTCCTTTTTCCTTTTTTTTCTTCCTTCTTACGTCTAAACCGACCCATATGCCCCTTAATTTTGTTTTTTCCTTTTTATTATTAATATATGTATTAATAATATTACCTTAACTTTAATTAATTTATTTCAGCTCCTAAAGCCTCCAAAACCTCAAAACCGTAAAACTAGTCAAATTTACGCGTTTTACCGTAAAAGTCGTAAAATATACACTTTTAAAAAAAATCTCAAATTTTGAAATAAACTTTATAACTAAGTCCTAAATGACTTAAAACCATCCCGAAAAATATTCATATGACTAAACACCTCATCCGAGACCTCTAAATGCTAAACCGTAAATCGTAAAAATACGATTTTCTATAATACATATACGTATACGTAAAACCACCAAATAACACCATATCACTTCATAGTCACTATCATGTGAACTCATGAACATGAAATCATCACACATCGTTTCACTCACAAGGTACCCCGTACCGGAAACGATATCCAAACCACAATCTATACACACCAATAAGCACATAAACACGTAAAGACACGTAACTAGCACAAAATAAAACTAAGTGACGAACCTCAAAACCAGGGTTGTCACATCACTCCCTCTTAATAGAAATCTCGTCCCGAGATTTAGTCCTTAGGATCAAACACACAAACAACAAATCACATGAGGATACTTGTTCTAAACGAACTCCCCTCATTTCCACGTGAACTTTAGTTCAAGTTTCAAAATACCACATATACAAACCAAAAATAATTAAACTCATTGCCCCAACCAAAGTATTATCTACGTATCTATATATTTTCTTGGTTTCAAATATTAAACCCTCTTGAATGTTTTGGTGTTCCACCAACGTTCTAAAGTAATTGAAGGCGTTCACTTCACGTGATCGTTTTCATTCCTTGAGGCTCCTTTAATCGAGAGATTTGATTTGAGGAGAGATTTGTAGATTTGTGTCTACGTAATATATCACCAAAATCCGAAAAAAAGTAAAAAACAATCAAAAGCACACAAAAATTGAAAAGGTAAAAACACCCAAAGAATCTTCTTTGCTCATCCCCACGTCGTACGTAACGTTTATGCAAACTCGTAACCAAGCAAGACGTGCATGTAAACGTAGAAACCGAAAGGAAGGAAGACCTTCTAGTGAAGAATCTCCTATTGACGAACCCATCGTAGAGCAAGAAGCTACCATGGCTAATCGTACTATGATGGAGTTGCTTCAAGCACTCATCGAGGGTTATGGAGAGGCTATTGTGATTCTCGCTATCCTTGCGGAGAATTTTGAAGTTAAGACGGGTTTGTTGTCCATGATCCAAAACAACAAATTTCGTGGTGACGAAAAGGACAACCCTCACAACCATTTCCGCCGATTCAATCGTCTTACCGCCACATGCAAGTTTAAGGACGTCTCAAACGACTCGATTAAGATGATGCTTTTTACGTATTCCTTAGCGGGGCCCGCTAAAATTTGGTTAGAGAAAGAGCCACCCAATTCTATATTGACGTGGAAGGATCTCGTTTCGAAGTTCGTGAACCAATTTTTTCCGCCAACTAAGACTACGCACTTAGAAAACGAGATTTCAATGTTTTCAGAAGAGTATAATGAGAGTTTTTCAACGGCTTGGAATAGGTTTAAGGAAATGTTGCATGAATGTCCTCATCACGGTTTTTCCGACTTGCATCAAATTGACACGTTTTACAATGGATTGAACGATCATGAGCGAGATTATCTCAAAGTCGCCGCGGGTGGTAATTTTTTGTGTAAAATGGTCGCGGAAGCGTTGTTGATCATTGAGAATAGGTCCAAGGTTTATAGCCCTCGAAGCACATCGAGTGTTCACAAGGCTTCGTCTTCGCCTTCTTTGTCACATACCATCGATGCTTGCCAAATAGAGGCGAATTTAGAAAACAAGATTTTTGGTAAGCTTAAGGGACTTTTGATTGAGTTTAAAGTTGGTGAACAACCCAATCCCGCTACGCCTAAAGCGGTTGAGGTTTCTTGTATGTATTGTGGTGGAGGTCATGATTTCTCCGAGTGCATTACCAACGGTGGTAACACTTCGAGTGCCTACGCGGCCACGGGAACTTATAACCAAAACGGTCAAGTTACCCCCTCTAATCAATTGACTCCACCGAATTTTCCACCAAATCAAAATGCTAACAATTATCAAAACAATCAAGTTTGTTACCAAGGAAATCAAAGGAACAATTATAAGGGTAACAACTATGGGAATCAAGGGACTAATAATCAAGTGCAAAACAAAAATCAAAACCATGATTTTCAAAACAACAACAAAGGTTTGCAAAACGTAAAAGATCTTTCAAATGAATTTTTTGATTATGCAAACGGTAATGATTCTAGATTTGATAACATACAAAAGGAGATAATTAGCCTAAGATCCGAGTTTAAGAATGATTTGAAAAATGAGTTGAAAAACGAGCTTGCAAATGAACTTAAGAATCATACAAACAAAATGGAGAATAATGTGCAAAGGTTACAACAAAATCAACAAAATATGAAGCAAGGCCAACATGAGATTAAACAAGAGATGCTTAAGCCGGATAAAAGGCAATCTAAGTTTGAGGATAGAATTTCAAGCATGTTTGAGGCTATAACACCGTGTCTAATCCTAAGGGAAAGATGAAAGTGATTATCACACGTAGTGGTAAGACCTTTAAGGAACCGACTCCTCAACCAATTACTCCAACGGTGGAGGAAATTGAGGAAGAACCCGAGGTGCTGGTCGAAGAGGAGCATATCCCAATCCCACGAAGTATCGCTCAAACCACACCTACGGTTGACCCATTACCATCATTGGAACCCGAGATTCCAAAGGCGATGCCTATGCCCCAACCCACACCACCCTTATCTTACCCATCGAGACTTCGTAAGGAGAAATTGCAAGAGCGTGACAACTACCAGTTTGAGCTTTTCATTAAGATGTTTCGTGATATGCATTTCAACATAAGTTTTGCCGACGCTTTGATTATGATGCCTCATTTTGCCGCCAACTTTAAGAGTATGTTAAACAACAAGGAGAAATTGCAACAATTGTCTAGTTGTTCATCGGTTTATCTTAACCGCATACCTCAAAAAGTCGGTGATCCCAGTAAATTTTTGATTCCATGTGCTATTCAAGATACGGAAGAATTCTATAACTTGGCCGATCTTAATGCTTGTATTAATTTGATGCCTCTTGCTGTTGGAAATACGTTTTTACGTATTTAGAAAGGATCGGTCACTCCAATGATATATTCAAGTATTGGGCTCGTGATCTAATATAGCCCACCAAAGCCCACATGTAGGGTGGCTATATAAACCCCCTCCTAGCATGTTAGGAGGAGTTGAACACTTTGTTATTTCGATCGTTCCATCTTTATTCTATTCTCTCTCTTTTCTCTCTCTACCTTTCTCTCTCTAGTTCTTCCTTTCCATCCATCTCATTAGATAAATCATACACATTGCTAAATCCTAAGAAAACATGATTCTACAATTGGTATCAAGAGCTTTGGTTGATTCTTCGGATTTACGTGTTTTTATCTATTGATTTGGTGGTAAAAAATTTCTTTCTTTCACAATTTTTTTCTCGAATCCAAACAAACTTTTGGTGTGACGTGTTTTTTATCTATTTCTTTTCATATCAGTATAATACTTTTCGAGTCATATCAACTTTTTCCAAATTGATATTTAACAACTTTTGTCCAAATTGATATCAGTATAATACTTTTCTTGTCATATTAGTATAAAAATTGATATTTAACAACTTTTGATATTGAACAACTTTTGTCATATCAATTTTTTTTCAGTATATACTATTTCTATCAGTGCATCACCTTTTGTCCCATATCATATAATATTATTTTTCATATCAAGTATTTGGATATAGTATATGTGTTTTATTGTCTTCTTCAAGAAACTGGTTTGTTCGTTTCGATCTGATTTTTGCGATCGCATAAACCCTGGGGGTTTCTACTTGCGATCCAAGATCATGATCACATCCTAAGATCGTTTGTTACGGTCCAAAGTCACGATCATAGTCTGCGATCACGACTGCGATCACGACTGCGATCACGACTGTGATCACGAGTGCGATCTAGAGTGCGATCACTAGACTTCGATCAAGTGAGTAGGATCACTTGATGCGATCACTTGTCACGATCATCAAGTGCGATCACATCTGGCTACGATGACTCGTTACGATGGAAGTTTATGATGGAGTTTATTATGACTGCGATGGAGTTTGTTATGATTGCGATGGGAGTTTGTTAATATTGCGATGAAAAAGTAGTTTGACATTGCGATGGTTAATTAAAAAACTTGACTCAAAACAAACCAAGACTCAAACAGATTGACCAACCCTCGAACACTAAACCATTTCGACTCAAACCAGACCTCTCGAATCCAACATTTCAACACATCAGACTCTTACACCATCATCTCAAACACAAGACTCACACACCCTCACGACACTCTCTTTCGACTTTCAACAGGGACTCGACCAAAACCAACTCAAGACTCCACAACATCCACAACACAGAACTGACTCCACACCCAACAACTCTCGAACAGACTAACACTCATCAAAAACCTACCCTCATCACACCCAAGACTCAAACGACTCGAACAAAAACTCATCACACCCAACAAAAACTCTCGTCATTCTCGTCCCTCGTCATTCTCGTCCCCACACACTCGACTCTTAATTCAGAACATCAAAACCAAGATCTAAGATTTTTTTCGTGTTCACACATGCATGTCTAAGATCTATAAAGATCTATACACATGAAATTTAAATCATCACCGATCGTTGACCAATTTTTTTGGCCAACTAATCCCACTACTTTCGGATAATATTAAACAAAAAACTTTCAACAATCTTCTACTTTCGGATGTCTTGTACTACTTTCAGCTATCCCCTTTTAAAATATGTTTTGTTGATAACTTACCCTTAAAACGAGAAATTAAGTTTTCTCGGACACGAGCTTATCCTAAAACCATTCAAAGGTTTTAAGCTCGTGTAAATGGCTCATAGTCAAATAACAGTCTGTGACCCGAACTTCAAAGAAAGGGAAGTTTATCTCGTCAACGATAACTTACCCTCAAAACGAGAAATTAATTTTTCTCGGACACGAGCTAAATTTAAAACTATTCAAAGGTTTTAAGCTCGTGTATATGGCTCCTCGTTAAATGACAGACGATGACCCGGACTTCAGAGAAAGGGAAGTTTATTATGCAACGATAACTTACCCTCAAAACGAGAAATTAAGTTTTCTCGGACACGAGCTTATCCTAAAACCATTCAAAGGTTATAAGCTTGTGTATAAGGCTTATAGAAAAATCACAGTCTGTAACCCGCTCTTCAAAGAAAGGGAAGTTTATCTATGCAACGATAACTTACCCTCAAAACGAGAAATTAATTTTTCTCGGTCACGAGCTTATATTAAAACTATTCAAAAGTTTTAAGCTCGTGTATAAGGCTCATCATTAAATATCAGATGATGACCCGATCTTCAAATAAAGGACAGTTTATAGCCGATGATAAACTTATCCTCATTAACGAGAAATTAAATTTTCTCAGACGCGAGCTTACATTAAAACTATTCAAAAGTTTTAAGCTCGTGTAAATGGCGTATAATCATATTTCAGATTATGACCCGGACTTCAAAGAAAGGAAATTTTATCGTCGATGATAAACTTATCCTTACAACGAGAAATTAATTTTTCTCGGGCATGAGCTTATACTAAAAACATTCAAAGTTTTTTAAGCTCATGCACTATGACTTATAGTTAAATATCAGACTGTAACTCGGACCTTAATTTTTAGGAAAGCTTATCTTTCATGATAACTTTTCCTCGTAACGAGAAATTAACTTTTCTCGGTCATGAGCTTGTATTAAAACATTCCAAGTTTTATGCTCATAAAGTAAAGTGTATCTTTTAAATAAGAGAACTTTTCTCCTCAACGAGAAATTCATCTTTCTCGGTCATGAGCTTTATGTTAAAACATTCAAAGTTTTTCAAGCTCATGAAAACGACTTCTAAGTAAATGTCAACTTAGGACTCGTTCTTCAGTTAAAAGGAAAGTTTATCGCCGATGATAAACTTATCCTAACAACGGGAAGTTTACAACTTATCAGACTTGAGCTCATTTTGTAAGATATTCAACATCTTAAGCTCAAGTAATTGATTTTCAAAACTTTGAACACAATTTTTCGAGAATTTCTCAAAAGGTTTTTTCTAAATCTTTTAAAATTGTGTGTTAAAAAATGTTTTGATAAAAAGAACATGTCTTCTGTAATCGATAATATTTACGAACCTAGAAATTTCGTTCAATAATGACACGGGGTTGTAAATAAAGTTTGAGCAGAAGTTTAAATGATTTAAAACATGTTCAAAATGGCTTGCTATTACTTTCGATAGTAACCCGCGTTTCATATTCAAGTCAAGCATTTCACCAGAAAGCTTTGACTCAACAACGGGAATTAATTTTCTCGGGCATGGTCTATTTATAACCATGTAAGGGATTGTGTTTACGGAATAACACAATCTAACACGAATTAATGTACGCATCAGTCCATTTATTTGTTAAAACAAGAGAAATTTTGTTTTTATGAAGTTATCATCTCCACCAACCGTAGCAATTTACAATTGATATCTACATACTCGACGATGCGACTACTCAAACGGCGACTACAGCTCTTTCAATAGAACACAGGTCAATAAATTGAGGGGGAGCAATTGTCCAGCATTCAGAATCTTTGACGCCAAAAGTGCCAAGTTCGCATGTTGGTGTCAAGACAACGATATCAATCGTACACATGGAGTCAAGAGATAAGTTTAGACGTGACGAGGCGACCAACATTCGTGAACAAGAACCATGTGATTCTATCATATGATGTTCTCTATCATTCAGGTTCAACCTTGTAAATTGCTAATCTTGTGAATACATTATCATATATGATCTTTGCACGTGATAAATACCTTACACTTGTGTTTAAAAGGTATTTAATTTACGTTTCAAGTACACCCTCATTAATTTGAGGGGGAGCTTGTGTCAATCATGGAGATAATTGGATTTGCATTTTTCTTCCCAAATTTTCTTAAAACTTTATTAAATCAATTGATATTAAAAACATCGATTGGGTTAATATTTTTAATATAGGGGAGAAAATGTGATTTAATAATGAGATCAACCAATTCAATGGTTTGACTTAATGTGCTGGCTCATCCCGACATGTGCGAAATGTTTTCGAATATCGTGGCATATGTTAAGGGGGAGCAAAATGGATTTGGATATCAAAATGGATTTCATGGTGACATATACTTACCCACATCTCTATTCACGACGGTGACGATTGTGGTGACATAAGGATGGTAGGATAGGTTAAGTCCAATGATTCTTCTAAAACCGGAGGAATCTTCCCAAGGACATTCCATGGCTAGAAATAGTAGTCCTTAGGAAAGATGGAGAATGATTGTGAACGTATCTGAATGCCGACCAAGTACTTAAGTTAGCACTGGAACAATCACAACAAGGTGCTAGTTATGACGTATTGGTAAGCATTGAAGGGGTTGAAGAATGAAAAAGAATTGTAAAGATAAAGGGTGAAAAGAAAGAAGCCCTCCTTACAACCTTAGGCAGAAACCGGGTCAACACATATGCTATTGAGATCATTTTTAATGATGCATGATATTGAAGATAAGACATCATGGACCCAGTGATGCAATGCACAACCCATCCCAGCTAATTCAGATATCTCTCAAAAGATATTTGTTTTAATCACACGGAGACAACGCATTATCTATTGATTTATTCACTCCTAATAAATTGGTATTGAAATGGTGGCACTCCTCTCCAGCCTCCGATAACTAAAATCCAAAATGCACGATCGAGTCTAGAGCCATTTGAGATCATCAAATATCTCATTAGGACACACTTTCATAATTTCTTGCTTCTTCACACACTGTGAAAAGTAAGAAAGATTTTAAGAGTCCTACGCAAAATCCTCATGATATTGCCTGAACATCCGAGTAATACGAAAGTATTTACAATGAAGATGGAAATCCTTCTTGAGCGAATATCAAAAAGCTCATGGTAGGTGACTTGTGCGATTCTTTATGAATCAAACTTGTGATAACTGGAAAGCAACAGTGGTTTAATTCTTAACTGAATTTAAACATGTTCCAGGCCTCTACGCAATATCTTAGTGATCTTGCCAGAACACTCAGAGTGATACCTTAGTGTTCACAGTGATGAGTGGAAATCCTTCTAGTGTTAATCTCAACCAGCACTTGGTAGGTAACTTTGTAAGATTCTATATGAATCTAGCTCGTGACAACTGGAAAGCAACGATGGTGCGGTTCTTAATTGAATTTCACTTGTTCCAGGAACATGAATTGACGGCTTTAAATCATGCGGATATTATTATCCAAATGATTCACTCTTTATGTTCGCAGTCAGCTTTAGACGGTCGAATAAAGAGAACGGGGTTACCCGCGAAATCTTGTCAAGGAGGTTCTTAATTGAAACTACCTTCCACAAGTACGATATTTTATATCGTCCAACGGTCTTCACCGACCGGAGGTAAAATGCTACCGAATTAGAATTAAATGTTCAATGCCATTTCATCCGTGTATATGTTTTGTTGCTAACTGTCTTATGCAGCGTAACAAGAAGGTGGCATTACGGTGTACAATCCAGAAGAAGTCGACAACACATGCTTATGCTTTCTGCACTTAATACTTCAACAAATTCAAGAAAGCCTAAAAGTCAAGTCTTCCGCTGTATCAAACTCTGAAGCTTTCTAGAATTATTAAGGTATAAGTATGTGGAACATGAAGTCACGAGGAGGAGAATATCACAAGTGATGATTGCACAAGGTCAAGGCAAGGAAACATGCTCAAGACTAAAGTCAAAGATCACATCAAGCATATTCACAAGAACAAGATCGAAGACTCAAGCATAGTATGTTAGGTTTAAGATTTTGTAAAATGGTGTGACCTCCCTTAGGGGGAGATTGTTAGAAATACGTTTTTCTAAAGAAAGTCTCAGTCACATCATTATTAGCATAGATTACGAGCTATAGACTATTTAGGACATTGTAACTTGGAGTGACCTCCCTTAGGGGGAGATTGTTGGAAATACGTTTTTACGTATTTAGAAAGGATCGGTCACTCCAATGATATATTCAAGTATTGGGCTCGTGATCCAATATAGCCCACCAAAGCCCACATGTAGGGTGGCTATATAAACCCCATCCTAGCATGTTAGGAGGGGTTGAACACTTTGTTATTTCAATCATTCCATCTTTCTTCCATTCTCTCTTTTTTTCTCTCTCTACCTTTCTCTCTCTAGTTCTTCCTTTTCATCTATCTCATTAGATAAATCATACACATTGCTAAATCCTAAGAAAACATGATTCTACACTTGCAATCTTCAAGTCGCTCAATCTTCCTAATCTTACTCCTTCAAGAATGTCTATCGAGATGGCCGATCATTCCACGATTCCCGCATGTGGATTGGCCGAAGACGTTTTTGTGAAAGTGGGAAAGTTATATTATCTGATAGACTTTATCGTAGCCGATATTCCCACGGATCCTCAAGTTCCTCTCATTTTAGGTCGTTCGTTTTTGGATACGTCAATGGCGTTGATTGATGTGCATGCTAGGAAAATCACTTTACGTTTCAACGACGAGGAACTTGTTATAAACGCAACTCAAAACTCTCAACTTTCTCAGGTTTATTCCGTCGCGACTATAAACCATGTTGATATGATCGATGTCGTTTGAGAGGAATTTTCACAAGAATTTTTAGGTTTTGGTGACGAAGAAAATAGTGACAATCCCACTATGCTCGATCATATTCTTGATAACTCGACACCATCCTTCACTCCATTTGAAGGAGATGGTTTCACGTTGGAAGAATTTGACGTTCCTCAAACTTGTAACGAAGACCTCGACAACGATGAGGACTTTTCGATTATCAAGGATTTTCTTATCGATTTCCCATTTCCTCCGCCGGTGGAGGTTATGAGTATCGAGCCCAAATCTTCAATCGATGAACCACTAATCCTCGAGTTGAAAGATCTTCCTCCTCATCTTGAATACATATTCTTGGAAGGAGATGATAAGTTTCCGGTTATTATTGCGAAAGATCTTTCGGATGATGAAAAAGCCGCACTTATCGATGTCTTGAAGGACCACAAAGGGGCAATTGCGTGGAAATTATCCGACATTAAGGGAATCGATCCTAAATTTTGTACCCACAAAATCTTAATGGATGAAGACTACAAGCCCGCAATTCAATGCCAAAGGAGGGTGAAGCCCAAAATTCACGATGTCATCAAAAAGGAGGTCCTTAAACTCCTTGACGCGGGAATGATTTACCCTATTTCTGATAGCCCTTGGGTGAGTCCCATTCATTGTGTCCCTAAAAAGGGAGGAATGACCGTTGTGCCAAACGATGACAACGAGTTAATTTCAACTCGACTCGTGACCGGTTGGAGGGTGTGCATCGACTATCGTTAGTTGAATGACGCCACTCGTAAAGACCATTTTCCCTTGCCCTTCATGGACCAAATGTTGTAGCGTCTTGCGGGAAACGATTTCTATTGCTTTATAGATGGTTTTTTCGGTTACTTTCAAATTCCCATCGATCCTCGTGATCAATAAAAAACTACGTTTACGTGTCCATATGGAACGTTTGCCTATCGTAGAATGCCATTCGGACTTTACAATGCACCAGGAACCTTTCAAAGGTGCATGATGGCTATTTTTCATGACATGATCGAGAAGACGATGGAAGTCTTTATGGATGACTTTTCCGTGTTTGGTAGTTCCTTCACTTCGTGCTTAGGAAATTTGAAACATATGTTGAAACGTTGTGAGGAAACCAACCTTGTGCTCAATTGGGAAAATTGTCATTTTATGGTTAAAGAAGGAATCTTCTTAGGGCACAAGGTCTCGAAAGCGGGGATTGAGGTAGACAAAGCTAAGATAGACGTCATCGCCAAATTACCTCATCACAAAACCGTTAAGGGAGTTAGGAGTTTCCTAGGCCACGCGGGCTTTTATCGTCGATTCATCAAGGATTTTTCAAAGATTTCTCGACCCATTACACATCTCCTCGAAAAAGATGCTCCTTTTATATTTAACGAATACTGTGTACGAGCCTTTGAAATCCTTAAGAGGAAACTTACCGAAGCTCCCATTCTCGTTGCTCCCAATTAGAACCTCCTCTTTGAGCTTATGTGTGATGCAAGTGATTACGCTATTGGGGCCGTTTTGGGGCAACGTCATGAAAATCACTTCTTGCCTATTCACTATGCTAGCAAGATGATGACCGTGGCTCAACTTAAGTATACCACAACAGAAAAGGAATTCCTTGCCGTGGTGTATGCATTTGAGAAATTCCGACCTTACCTCGTCTTGACTAAATGCATAGTGTATACAGATCATTCGGCAATCAAGTACCTCTTAGCTAAGCAAGATGCAAAGCCTAGATTGCTTCGTTGGATTCTCCTCCTACAAGAATTTGATGTCACAATCCTTGACAAAAAAGGAGCCGAGAATCTAGCGGCCGATCATCTTTCTCGCTTGGAAGATCCTCACCAAAGTGTGTACGAGAACAAGGAAATCACGGAAACATTTCCTCTCGAGACACTTGGTGTAGTGAATTCTAAGAAAGATTCATCCACCCCATGGTTTACGGACATAGCAAATTACCATGCGGGCAACTTCATCATTAAGGGTATGACGACTCAACAAAAACGAAAATTCTTTCGTGACGTCAAGTTCTACTTTTGGAACGACCCTTACCTATTTCGGACTTGTGCGGATCAAATTATTCGACGTTGTGTTTTGGCACCGAAGCATCTAATATCCTTAGAGCTTGTCATGAGGGACCAACGGGTGATCACCATGGTGCTAATCTCACGGCGAAGAATGTCTTTGATGTCGGCTTCTTTTGGCCTACTATTTACCGACATGCACATGCACTTGTCAAGTCATGTGACTCATGCAAATGACAAGGAAAATCCTCACAAAATGATGAAATGCCACAAAACATCATCCAAGTGTGTGAGATCTTTGACGTTTGGGGAATTGATTTTATGGGGCTGTTCCCATCATCTCGTGGTAATAAGTACATCCTTGTCGCCGTTGACTACCTATCCAAGTGGGTGGAAGCTAAGGATTTGCCCACGAACGATGCTTGTGTGGAGTCAAGTTTTTGAAGCAATTGTTCTAACGGTTTGGAACCCCTCGTGCAATCATAAGCGATCGTGGAACCAATTTTTGTAATGACCAATTCGAAAGGGTTCTAAAGAAATATGGGGTTACACATCGGCTTTCTATGGCTTATCACCCACAAACGAGTGGGCAAGTCGAGGTTTCAAACAGAGCGTTGAAGAGGATCTTGGAGAGATCGATAGGAGAGAACCGACAATCTTGGTCAGATAAGTTAGACGATGCTTTATGGACCTTTCGTACCACTCATAAGACGCCCATTGTGTGAACTCCTTATAAGCTTGTGTATGGGAAGAATTGCCACTTGCCCATTGAACTCGAACACAAAGCTTATTGGGCCCTAAAGCATTGTAATGACGACATTGAGACCGCGGGAAAACACCTGAAAATGCAATTGAATGAATTGGGTGAATTAAAGGACATTGCTTATGAAAATTCATTGATTTATAAAGAGAAAACCAAAAAGTTTCACGATTCTAAAATTAAAAACCGGGTTTTTAACATTGGAGATCAAGTGTTGCTTTTTAACTCAAGATTGAAAATATTTTCCGGCAAGTTGAAATCTCGTTGATCGGGTCCATTCACCATTACCCAAGTGTTTCCTTATGGGATCATAGAGCTAGCTCAAAATGATGGTCCTAACTTTAAGGTGAATGGCTGTAGGTTGAAGCACTACTTTGGTGGGGAAGTTCCTCTTTGAACTACCTCGACCAAGTCACCTTCCCTAATGATAACTAGTATTGAGGGGATCGAGTCGAGCTCATGACTCGGTAATAAAAAACGAGGTACCTAGTGGGGGAGTCCCATGCTTATCCATGTATATATTATTACTTTCTAATTAGTTTAATGTGAGGGGATTTGTGCCCTTCCAACCTTTGTTCCGTGGTTGTTTGTGCATTGTGGTTTTTAGATGATCATTATCTTCACGATTGGAGCCTCACGTGTTCGTTTTACGTAAGCACTCGATCGTTTGCTTTGAAGAATTTCTCGATATCCATATGATATATCCTTGATTGTTCTAACCTTAGGTTTTTAGCACACTTCATAGACGGCTATTGATTTAATGGTTACACACTTTCCATGCTAGATTAGGCATTCTATTTCGTCTCTAGTATGGGGATATCCTACCCTTAGACTCGAAACATTGAGGACAATGTTTAACTTTAGTATGGGGGTGAATAGATACTTGCCTTGCCAAACCTTCACGCTTTCTAAAGTTTATCTTTTTGTTTATCGTTTTGTTGCAAAATAAGGCTAAAAATGGCCAAGTTTTAAAATTTCTCTCATATTTCATAAGTGTTTGAAGACACGAATGTAGATTTTCCGATGGCGAGAATAAGAGTAATTTTTTACTCGACCGTGCGTGTTGAGCACTTAGCTTCGATTCCTTAACTTTATATTAGGCTAAGTCTCTTAAATGAGGACGAGAAATGATAGAGTTAATTATAAGTTACTATGCTAAACGTAGAGTACTCGTATTCTTTCAAAAATTCATGTGTTCTCGTTGTTTGCTTATTCTCCCTTCGCTTGTATATATATTTTATTAATAAGTATTGGCTTAGCGGTTTAGTCTTGATTGTTAGTTTCTAGTCTTTTCTAGTAGCTTCCATGTAATTAAATTGGGAAAACATTAAGGTATCGCCAGCGTCGCGGTTTTGAAGTATTTGTAACCCGAATAATCAAAAGCTTCACCCCATAATAAGATTTCAAGTGCTCACCTAAATCAAGCAAGAATTTGAAGCTCACAAGGCCGAAAAATCTATGCAAAGTTGAAAGTGAATTAAGCCTTAATCTTTGAAGCTTTAAAGATCTAAAATTCACTTTTAGCGTGAGGATATACGTCTTTGGCCATAATAAACACCTCATGGCAAGGTTAAATAAAAAGCAAGGCAAGACCGAAATCATAATAAAAGCTCCATGGCGGAGTTGAATAAAAGATGGAGGTAAACCTATGATAATAAGGCTCATCCGTTAGGGGTCATATAAAAGTCTTGGTAATAAGTCTCATGTTCAAAACCATTATAAAACCGTGTTTATCGATCCTTCTTGTTGACTTAATTTTTTGACATCGTTGTCTATTAGGGGGGTTATTAATTTGATGGTCTTGATTACACCGTTATGACTCTATTTTTGGACCTTAATCTCTATCATCGCATAAGTCAAAAATGTATCCTCGTGAACATTCAAGACAAAAATAAAATATAAGAGATACCAATTAGGATTAAGGGAGTCTAAGTACGTGATTAGGGCATATGAGTAGTGTTAGAACTACTAACTTATAATGACAATGATCTCGTTGCACGCTTGGCATGGAATTGGGTGAAAATCGAGGACGGTGAAATTATTTCTAACGAAGCATTCACGTGTTCTTGTTCTATGAACCTAAACGTCCCATTTTGCGATGAAAATCATACATTATGTCTAAAACACAAGTAGTAGCAAGTAGTGGTAGCGTAGTAAGTTTAAGCTTCAATAAAAGTGCATAAAAATAAATTTTGGAGGTGCTACGATACTTTATTCTAGCATTGCGTGAGGGCACGACAATGGTTTAGTATGGGGGAGTGATGAGACTGCTTTTATACATAGTCTCATCGTCCAAAACGGGCTTAAAATGGTTAAAATATCATAAAAAGTGTCAAATATATGCTTGTGTTTGTTCAATGTGTATTTTAGGTACGGATATCAAGAAAATGACAAAAGATAACAAGAATCAATAAAAAACGAACACGGGAAACAAAGCCGCACAATGAACCGGGCCCTAGAGTTTATTTTCCAAGAAAAGTCCTTGAAGAATTGAAGATTGTACAAGAAGGGTCCTCCATTATTGAATAATTGACACTTTAAACCCTTGTATATTCATAATTACAAGTTTGGTCCCTAAAGTTTGTCAAATTTACAAAAAGGACCCTCAACTTTGAAGACTTGGCAAGAAAATGTCCCTCAAATTTGAAGACTTGTCACTTTTAGTCCTCTATGAAGACAAGAATACAAGTGAAGACCTTGAAGAATGAAGACATACCAAAAATAGCCCTTCAAATATCAAGATATTACAAAACAAGTCCTTTGAAAACCTTTACAAAAGTTTTTGTGGTCAAATTGCTAAAAACAAAACTTTCATTACAAACGAAATCAAGTTTATATGCTGAAAACTTGAAATGAAGAAAGAAAGAAAGAAGGAGGGCTAAAGTTGTAAGACACAATACTTACCTAGACCAATGCAGTGCTGCCACGTGCCCCCACTCAATCTTTTCGCCCAATCAAAACTCACCATTCCACCACGTCACTAATCCACTCACACCGGTTTAAACTAATTATTTTGAATTAGTTTAAAACTGGCGCTAAACACTTATTTAAACCCAAACAAAAATCAAACTCATGTTCTTAATGTTCATAACCAAAATTGGGTATTTGCTAACCACTGGAAATTAAACCTCAATATTATCCAGATTTATAATTATGGGTCTAATTAACATAACCCAACTCTTAACCACCCCACCTCATCACTCACCAAGTCACATGATACCTCCCCTGCACCTTTTTAGGACGAAGACAAAAAACTAGCCAGAGAATCAATGTGCCAAGTTTGTGCTTGCATCCAACGCACAAAATAAACGTCTAGGATCCTTTTTCACCACTGGCACCTTCACAAGACTCCAAGAATATCACATGGCTTGAAAATTCAAAAATTCGACAAGGGGCAATTCAGGAACTTCAGCATTAGGGTTTCATGCTTTTTATCAGCTTCTTAGTTCACATGTAGCCTATATAAAGGCATTAGGTCATTAAATTTCAGCTTGTTCTTGGTTTTCCTAGGTCAAAGTTCTTTAAATCATCTTTTTAAGTGAATGAAAAATGTTTGAATCTTGTAACGAAATCCAAGCACCACTTTACTTTATTGTTATTGTGCTCATGTTTTGAGTTTGATTTTGAGTTATTGAAGTTTGGTTTTAAGTTTATGAAAAATGTTTCAAAAGTTTTCAAACATCTGTGATTTTTCCAAATCTTGTTCAAACACTTGAACTTTTGGATCAAAAGCTGATCATAACACCCTCATAAGGTACTTATCAAGGTGTAGTGAAGCTTGTGGTTTGAGAGGATTCAAGGAGTGGGGTACAAGTTAGAAGTAATTATCCTATTTTCATTTTTCTTTATTTAATCTGTTTGTGTTAACCTTGTTCTTCTTATCAGCTTATTGGAAGCTTGTGTCTTGTTTAGCTAGACACATAAGCTCAAACAAACATGAGTGTGGATGTACATTCATGAGGTTTGAACTTTTTCTCCCAAAAATCTGTTGAAAAGTGGTTCTAAGTGATTTTGGTATTCCGCTATTGTTTGATGCTATTTGATGTATGCAATCTTGTTCTAAGTTCATGATAATGTTGTCATGATACTTGTTTAAGCTTGAATCAACATAATACTCACATTTGCTTTGTTAAAATTGGTTTTAAAAAGTCAAAAGGGTGTTTGGGATTACTGCTTATTGGACTTGGTTGTGAATTAAGTAGTTGTTTAGGGTTTATTTGAGTTGGTAGCTGGTATTTGGGTGATTGTATGCTTATATCTGCTATTTTTGTGCTCTTAAACTCCAAATCTGAATTTGTGCTTTATCTCGCTTGTTTTAGGGTCTTGTGATCTGAAAATTTGGGAACACCTAGAGTGTATGCTAATTTAGGGTTAACAAGGATAAAAACAGAGTTATTGTAACTTGATTGATAGATTTAAGGCTTTGAAATTCAAGAATTGGTCAAGTATATCAGCAAAAGGATTTTGTGTTCATCATTGTTCATCAGTAACTTCCATAAGCTTGAATTCAGTTCAAATCTTGTAACCAGTGCATGAAATGAGTTGATTTGTGTTTAATTAAGTCTTATTGAGTTTTTTTATGCTTTTGGTGGACTGTGGTTAGCTTATTCTTGCCTAATCTGCTTATTTCATCAAAACTGCTTATTGTTCATGTCTTTGCTAGGTCTGTGAACATTTTGAATTAACTGTATCATTTGGCTTGGTGATTTTGTGATTTGTTACTTGTTTGTGACTCTTTACAACCTACTGGTTGTAAGGGTCCCTTGATTGTCCAAAGAAACCTACTAAATCTCTCTTAAACAGTAAGTCAAAAAGTCAAAGTAGTGGGAACCCTTTCCCACTGCTGCTAGCCACTGCTAGTGTTATTTTGTTAACAGTTTATTAATAAGCTATTCTAGCTTATTTAAACGTGCAACAACTTTGAATTGATAATCAATCTTCCTTATTTGACCCATTTGACTATTCTGGAGCATTTGAGACTTTGACTTTTAGGTTTAACTAGAAAACGAACTAGTTGACTTTTTACAAAAAAACTTATTGCTTTTTCCAGCTTATTCAGTGTGCTTATTAGAAATCTTTTTTATTATTTTGCTTAATTAAGTCATTACAAAGCTTTTGCAACTTGAATCAGCCTTTGAAGTGGTCTAAAACTCGAAAACGACTATTTTGTCGTTTTGTGTAGAGAGCTTTTTCTTATTTCAGGCTTATTTCTTGGGCTTATTCAAAAATTCTTTTTACAAACAGCTTTATAATCTCATTAGAAGGATGTGTGTAAAATTTCAGCTTATGGCATTAGCTTATGGCTTAATGGGCCAAAAAGCCCATTAAGAATAAGTTGTTTGTTCATTAAGCTGTGATAAGCACTGATTCAGCTTTTGGGCCTTTAGTGTTTTGTGTTTAAAATTTAATTTTAAGCTAGACTAGAACTTTTCAGCTTATTTGGTTGACTTTTTGCTTATTGGGCCAAAAAGCCCATTAAGCTTGGATTGTTTTCATTTTAAGCCCATTTGGAGGCCCATTAAGGGTAATTTGGTCATTTCACTTTCATTTTCTGTTTATTTAAGTTAAAATAAATTAGTTTGCAAGTTTTTAGAATTTTTTATAAATTTTGAATTTTTAATATTATTTTAATATTTAATTTTAATTTTTAATCATTTTAAATTGTTTTAATTATTTTTCAATTTTTAAAAAATACTTTTTAGTTTAATTAAGTTATTTTAGAGGTTTACAAATTGAAAAATCTTATTTTGGGCTTTTTATTAATTAAATTGATTTTTAGGGCTTTAATTAGCATTAAAAAATTATTATTTAATTAAATAAAAGGTTTGAGTAAATTTTGATTTTTTGTAAACTCTAATTGCAATTTTTAGGATTTATTGTGATTTTCTAAGAATTTTTAGGATAATTTTTAAATTTCGTCACGTTTTACGGTTTTACGTTTACATCATTCGTCTTAGTTTAATTTTAATCGTAACCGTCATCCTTTTCTCCTTTTTCTTTCTTAATATTAATCACAAACATTTAATCAAGTCTTAGCATACAACACACAAGCCTCCTTGAGAACGATCTCACCATCAAGGGTCATAAGTGTTTTTACGTTTTTCTAAACGTTCACTTAATACTTATCGTTTTTGCTTCGTTTTCCTAAACGAGTGTGAAAATACAACTATCAGTATTCCTTGCAGTTTCATACATTATCATCTAACCGATTACTGTTAGTGTTATTTGTTTTGTTATTGAACAATAGTTTATTTTGTGTATGCAGATACATGTTTAGTTTTGATGGCATGCCTCTCTTAAAAATGTGGCTTTCATCTGCGCAGGTGAAAATTTAAGCCTTTATTTTGAACTTTAAACTTATCAAGTTGATTAGGATTTGGTTATATTCACAATGACAAACACCCGGTATGTTGGATAGTAGTTCCTGGATCAGGTCTTGCAAAAACACATGTGAATCCTGTAGGGGTTTATCATATAGATTTTACGTTTGTCTAATATGATGCTCTATCTTTTGATCATTACATCTTAATAACATACCTAACTATTGAAGAGTGTATGTTGGCCACACCTTAGTAAAATTCCTTCTATGTGGTGGAAAAAAAGGAGTCATTTAGTTTTAGTTAAAACGTGTAAGTGTGTTTTGTGTCGACATGTCAGGCTGCCAGGCTATGTGAAGGTGTTACCACTTATCTTATTTTTGGTAATCTTTTAATAATAGTTAATGTATCAAATATGGTTACACGTTACTTATCCAACAGTTTATAGGTAGTTGGACTTTTTGTTGATCAGTTAAGTACGTATACAAATTAATACTAAAACGTCATATATGTATATTAGATCAGATATATTTGTTCATATGTCGTGTAAAATAATCCTAAGTATGACAAACGTTGTATATAGACCAAAGTTTCTGATGAGTATGATAGAATATGCATGTGTGCATCAGTGGTGTATATGAGGGTGTGCGAGGTGTGCTATCGCACAGGGCCTCCAAATTATAAGGCCTCAAATTTTATATGTACCCTATGTGTAACGCATCAATATATTACTATACAATTATTATTATTTTTTTTAATCCGTTATGTATGTAACGCATGGAATTTGCATGTAAAGCTAAGAATTATTTTGGTACCATACAACAAATTTATACTATCTTTGTAAATTCTACAAAAAGATGGACTATTTTGAAAAAAAAAGTAAAAGGGCTATACGGTTCCAAATCTGAGATATACGCGAAGCTTTACTTTAAGTGTCTGAAACTGACAAAGATGCTTTAATACAAAGTACAGCTCAATCATTTGAAAATGAGCTTGGTAAATATGAGTTTCTTGTTGCAATAGTCATTTGGTATGATATATTATTTGTATTCAACAATATGGTTTAGAGACAGTTGCAATAAAAAACATGGTTATTGATGATGCAATGAAAAAGATAGAAGATTAGTTTCTTTCTTTAAAACTTATAGAGAAACCGGATTTTACAAAGCATTCGAGAGTGCAAAAGAAATAGCTATAGAAATGAATATAGATCCAGTTTTTCTTCGAAAGCGTGAAATTATAAGAAAATGATATTTTGATGAGAATAAAAATGATGCATCGTCTACCGTTTCACAATCTCTTAAGGAATCTTTTAAGATAAAATATTTCTTATGCATTGTTGACCAAGCATGTGTTTCACTTACCAGTAGCTTTGAGCAATATGATGAGCACAAAAAACGTTTGGCTTTTTGTTTACTCTTTAAAAAATTAAGATCATTAGAAGATAGTGATTTAAGATCTTGTTGCCTACGTCTTGAGGCCACACCAAAACATGATGAAATATATGATATTGATGGAATTGACTTATATCTTGAGTTAAAATTGCTAGTTCACTCTATGCCTAAAGGAACTGCTAGTATTTTACAATCTATTAGACATTTGAACTGTTTTCCTAACACAACTATTGCGTATAGAATATTGTTAACTATTGCTGTCACTATTGCTTCCTCCGAAAGAAGTTTCTCTAAATATAAATTGATAAAAACTTACTTACGTTCTACAATCGCTTGAAAGGCCTAACGGACTAGCAGTGATCAATTGAGCAGGAGATGTTAAAGACAGTTGACTACAAAGATTTGATTAAATATTTTGCATCGAAAAATTCTAGGAGAATGGCTCTTTCTACATAATAAACTATAAATTCATGCGTTATTCTGTTTTAAAGATTGTTGAAATTTTTTAAGGGGCCTCATTTTTGTATTTTGCACAGGGCCTCTCTAAACGTAGAGACGGCACTGGTGTGCATCTACAAGCTCGCGCGCCACAAGTTTAGGATATTGGTGATTACGGGACTATTGTCTTTACACGTGAGTATACACTACCATCATTTAATTTTGTCTGCTCACACGTTTTAACCACATACGCGGTGCATCGCATGGGCATGAATTACGGGATAGTGATTCATCATATAGTTTTAACTCAACCGTAACTGGGTCAGGTTTTGTTGTGTATAACAGTACCTACATGAGACTGCTTTTGGTTGATTGAGTTTTCCGCTAACATTTTTTGTCACAGGAATCTAACTATCGTTGACCTGCCACGGGTCGAGAAGTTAACAGGTGCGATTTCAGGTGTGATGTATGCCAGGTACATCTTTAGTGAATCAATTGTCTGGTTCTCGAACTATAACGTAAGTAAAGTGCTTAACAAAAACTATATGCAAAAATAAGCAAAAGGTAGAAAACCAGATAACTAGTGATCTATAGACAATAGTTGGACTGTGGATCCATGTTCCAAAGATACAATATCCACACCAGGTAAAAGGGAGAAATAAATTATGAATTGAATTATTTGGATCCGAGAACTACCGGGGTTAAGATCAAGAATGTTATGAATAAATACAATTTTAATTCATTATATGGCAGTGTCGTTTAATCTATTGATCTGTATTTGGCATTGCTTATTAAAATGCTAAAACTTTTTTCGACATGCCAGACAGTTACTGTATTCATTGCAACAAACAGATAACAGCTGGTGGTAGCAATGGTGACAGTGGCGGAGACCAGCCAGTATCAGCCTATGACTTTATCTCCCTCACCATTGATATCATGCATTATGCTCCTTTAATTTTTCTTTAACTTTGACAACATAATTTGTTGAACTGTGTGCACGATTGCATTTAAGACGTTGAATATAAATATGAACCTGTTATTCTATTAACAAGAACAAATGCAATGTGAGATATGAGTTTGTAAACATGACAACGCCTGAGGAAGCCTTGCTGCGAGCCGAGGACATCGATTGCGAGTTTCAGCACTTGCATTTACAAATAACAATGTAAGTTTTGCGGTCTATGCTTAAGACATCACCCCACACATAGAAATATCACAGGTTTGAGCTTCGTATTGACCCACTCGACCATTTGCAAAACCATTATGAATTATTCTAATACTTTGCATCATTATTCGGCATTTGGGGTTTATGCTTCCAGTTTTTGTTAGTTCTATGGCGGTATATGTGATTTGAGGGTATTGGGCTCGAATGCTATTGTGGGAGATTGATGGGTATGTTGTGGTTTATCCTTCTACTATGCATAGATACGATATACTTGAAGCGTACCCGTTTGTGGAGGAAAATAATCTTAATGTTAATATTGGTCGATTGATTAAGTTTTTGGTGTCATGGAAATGATAAAAGTATAGATTGTCCAAGATATTAAGGGAACTGAGCTTTGCAATAGTTGAAGAAGGGTGTTGGACAAAGAAAGATGTGAAATTTGCAGCTACATTGCACTTAATGACACTTGAATTGCATAGTGCAAGACCATCGATTGGTCATAGAGATTGTAAAGATTTTGTACCTCAGAAGGTACCGTATGTTCATCTTGGAGTTGAAGAAAAAATAAAGCGTATCAAAGACCATAACTGTTTTTTAGTAGCTCGGTTTGTTTCTCATTGTTTTCACATGACTTATAAGTTGTCACTTTATCACATTTAGAGGTTCACGCTTTTGGTTTCGTCATGACTTTATGTGTATTTATATGATTGTCTTTTAAAAAAAAAACAATTATGTTGTCTTTGTTAACTTATTAGTATCGTATACTTTTTGCTAACCAAATAAAAAACAAAAATTTAAGCATAAAAGGACGTCTTAAATGTATTGTCTTTCTTTTCTGTCTAACTTTTTAACGCTAAAAATTAAGCTTAAACTAAAATATTAATATTTGAAGTTACAAGAAAATATTGATTGTCTAAAAAACTTGAGTACAGTAAATAAAATACCATCAAGTTAACCATCCATTCAATACTCGATTATCAATAATTTATACTCAACTTATCAATTTTCTAAGCATACATAAAATCTAACTAACCCAACTATAAGTCATGAAAGCAACACTGAGGTAGTGTTTGATAAGGACTTATAAAGTCTTAATTAAAAAATAAGAATATGGATTAAGTCATAAGTAGTTTGTTTGTTTTGTGCTTAAAATAAACTAACGACTTTCTAGAAAAAGCCAGCAGGAGGGTGCTTTCTGTATTAAGTCATGACTTATTATCTTTATTTTACATATTTACCCTCTAACTTCCTCACTTAACTAATTTAAATGGACATAATAGTAAACTTCTCTGATTCAGACTCTATATTCAGCACACAAAACAAACAGTTATATATACGTCTACAAACAGACAACATATATTTTTACAGACACTTTAATTTTACAGGACTTAATAAAAGGAATAAACAAACAAGCCCTGCCTTAAACACTTTCACGGTTCTAGAAGATCGGTCCCGGTGCATCGCACAGGTACGAATGCCTCGTATTTTATAAATGTAAAATCATTAAAATTCATTTAGTAGACACATGCTAATTTATGTTAGATAAATTTGGATATGAGAGTCGTATCGTGTAAATAATTTTAGATTAAGGTATTTCGATAATTTTTATTAAAATCTCATATCGGATAAAACTCAAATTTAAAATGAGGATATGCTTTTATGTTATGAACAAAATCAGACAGAATAAATATATGACCAACATAACTTACAATCGGTTGTAACTGCTTAGCAGTTATTTTAGCAGTTATTTTACAATCGGTCGTAACTGTCAGGGGTTGCCGCCCCTTGGACCCTGTTACCAAGGGTGTTGCCTCCGGACCCTCGTGGTATGGGGGCTTCGCCCCTGTATGATAATTACAATAACGTCATACAAGTGTGCACTCCGCACAACCCTGACTTGATGAACATTTATCACGATTACACATTTATCAAATAAGTCAATCCATTACGATTAGATCATACTGATGACACAAAATCACCAACAATTTATCCATTTAATCTAACAACAATCATTGAAGAAAAAAAGTGAAACCCACCTCACACCGGATCGGTTTAAAATTGGGCTTGGTTAGACTTTACTCGGTTTTTAATCCAGGTCGATTTTTAATTCGGATCAGTTTTTAATCCGGATCGGTTTTAGTCAATTGGTCTACAAACCGGTTTGACTTAAACCTAATCGGTTTAAAACCGGTTTTTGGTTAGACTTTACTCAGTTTTTAATTGGATCAGATCGATTTTAACTTAATTTTCACCGGTTTTTAATCTGATCTAGACCATTATTTTAAACCGGTTACGAGCCATTGGATTGGATTAAAAAATCGATTTTTGCGAAACCGGTTTCAAATTTTTTTCTCAAATCAGATCATGAACCGGTTTTTCTGCAAGCCTCTACCTTTGTGTATTACAGTTAGATACTTGATGATCAGGGAGCATATTTGCAAGCCTCTACCTTTTCTGCAATCTGACAAAGATAAATGTTGGGTCCATGAACAATATTCAAGAGTTTCTATCACATATACAGATATACTAATGTAAGTTTACTTTTTTACGGGGGTTGATTTTTGTCACTTGTTATAAATGGGCAAAAAGGTAATATAACAATTGAAATAATGACCTACGTAATATTTTTTTAGAGCATAAGGAGCCGTGGTGCCATAAAAGTGGTGTCACGTCAGCAGATTGGGATATGGCATCAAAATTACTATGACATCAATTTTCAGGGGGAGTGGTGTGCCATGACAATTCTAGTGCCATAAGTTTTTTTAAACAACAAAAATATTTAAACTTAAAATAAAATTTCATTAAAACTAAAAAACATTACATTAAACTTAAAATAAAAGACATAAAAACAAAAAACATAAAATTAAGACATAAAATAAAAAAAACATAAGTTTGGTGGCGCCGACTAGTCTCGAGGTTCATATGTTGCTCGGACTCGTGCCTTTTGGGCCTCGACGATAGCGGCATCGACCGCACTCATATGGATCGTGTCAATTTGGAGGACACACATGTCCTCCGAAATCCTTTGTGATTGGATCAACCGCCTTCGATCTTCGCTCTCTCTCTCTCAAGCACGGACAATTTGGCTTCTCGGTCTAATTTGTATTGTTACGCCATGAACTCTTGGTACGCTGTCGGGTTAGAACCGGAGCTAGTGATCGAGTTAGAGCTGGTGCGTTGGCTTTTATTAAGTCAGAATAGACCGGGTGGTCGAGGCAATGCATCAGGCCAAAAGTGTTCTAGTTCGTCATCGGTGCCCATAAGACGGCATCTTCTTGCTTGAGTTGACTCGGAATTTTTCCACTTGTGCTTGTCTTTCAAAAAAATCCATGCACTCCGGTGCTTAAATTCACATCTAACTACTGTTTCGTACAACTTGTACACCCTCGCCATCCAATCATTATTGTTCTCCCCACTATGAACCGCGGTTTCATTTACCAAATCATTAAACTTTGTAACCGCGACATTCATTGACGTCCGCTTGCCCGTTATCATGTTCTTGGTACGTATATCGTAACCTTCTTTCACGACCTTTTCATTGTAGGCAGTTTGAATCCGGTACCAAAAAGTATTCTTTTTTTATCGGCTCTGGTTTTAGGATACTTGGACACTTGAATAAATTTTTTTACCAAAATCTCCTTCTATTCTTGGGTCTACACACTACGAAGTCTTTTTTCTTGTAGAACGTCTTCTTTGTCTTTGTTTTTTTGCAACGCCGTCTTCTTACGTCTAGGCTTCGATGTCAGAGTCGGCACCGACGTTTCTTCATCTTCGAAATCTTGAACTTCGTCAACATGGTGTGATTCATGCTCGATGTGGGGTTGGGAAGTTGGATACGATTGTTGTTGTTGAAATTGTTGCATTTGTTTCATTTTAAATTGTTCAAACATCAACAATTATTCTTGACTTTGAGATTAAGGGGCGAAACTAGATAATAATTCGGTTGAGGGTTCGGATTCGAAGAATACCCCATCATTTGGTTGGTTGGGTCGGAAAGCATACCAAAAATCTAATTTGGGTTGTGGTTGTGATTCTTTTTTTTTTAGATGGAAGAAATGGAGAAGATGAAGTATATAGAAAGTGTGTGAGAAGTATGAAATATTTAGGGGATATTTATAAGATTTGTAGAAGTGTAAAAATAAGTTTTAGGGTTTTTTTTTTGAAAAAATGCTTCCCCCAACGGTCAAAAGAGACGTTGGATTCACTTTATTTTTAAATAAGAGAACCGCGTCGGTTGTTATGGACGGCGCGAGGCCACAAAACCTTGCGTCGTTCATCTTTCTCGTGCGAAGGATTAGCGCCAGCCTTTGGTACCACCGTTCCAAGTCCTCTTAATATCAAGTTTATTTAGAAATAATGAAAACGCATTTTTGGATATAAATGTGTATTATAAAGTTTTATAAGGATGCATAAGTAATTACAAAGCTTGTAATATTTATGTAATTTATTGATCTAACAAAGATATCAAACCCGTTACGGGTAAAACCACAGGGAGATGATCCATTATGTTTTCTTTACAGGGACAAAATTTGTTAAACCCGACAACTACAAGGACCATTTATGGAATTAACTCTCTAAAATATTAAGAGTAAATTAAATGGATCATCCCGTATTTGTTCAAAATGACATATAGAGTCCCTAATAACTTTGAAATACAAAATTTAAAAAAATTGAAATATAAATTTATGAGATTTTTTGAAATAAAACTTTAAAAATTGTTTTTTGCCAAAAAAAATTGAAATTATTTTTAATTAAAAACTTGAAAGTTAAAAAACATTAAAAGTTTCGTTTTTACTAAATTTTTAAAAAGTTTTAAATAAAAAAAGTTCATAAAATCTTTCATAATTTAAAAAATATTTTTTTATATTTTAAATTTCATTTTATTTTATAAAAGTAGTTTTTTAAAACTTTGGTAACTTTAACAAAGAAAGCCGTTATAAAACTTACCATGCTTTAAATTTTTTATAAAAATTCGTATTTGAATAAAGTTTGTTAAATTTTTCATATTTAAAAAAATTAGTTTATAAAAAATTCGTAATAAATTTTTTTTCATAATTTTAAATATTTTGCTAAGATATTTCGTAAGTTAAAAGTTTCTTTACATTATTAAAAATTATTTTATTGAAATTTCCGTAAAAGGAAAAAAGATTATAATAAGTTTAGGATTTAAAATAGAAGTTTTAAAAAAGTTTCATAAATAATTAAGTTTATAAACTTTTTTCGTAATTGCAAAGATTTTGTTAAAAAAAATAGCTTTTTGCGAAGCAAAAAAGGTTTATAAAATTTTTCCGTATTTTAAAAAAAGAAAGTTTATAAAAATATTCGTATCTTAAAAAAATATATATTTTTTTATATAACTATTAAGATTTGTTTACATTTTATAGAATTAGTTTATAAAAAAAAATTCGTAATTTTATGGAGCATGGTAACGAAAGTTAAGTCTAAGGTTTATGGTGTAATGGTTTGCAAAGTTAAGGACAACTTATGCAACTTACTCAAGTTAAATATGCCATGGAGGTTTTTTTTCCCCGGTTTTTAATTTTGTTAACATGTAGCAAGTAAAGGTTGATCCAAATTAACGCAAAACATGATAGTACGTAACATTAAGTAGAAAAAAAAAGTTCACGTACCAAAAGATTTTATTAACTTTTTTTTATTTAAAACTTTTAAAATTTATTTAAATAAAAACGAAACTTTTAAAGTTTTTAATTTAATATAATTTTCGAATTTTTTTGGGTTAAAAAACTGTTTTTAAAGTTTTATTTAAAAAAACTCATAAATTTATGTTCTTTTTTTTATTTTGTATTTCAAAGTTATTAAGGACTCTAGATGTAATTTTGGACAAAATACTAAGATGATCCATTTATTTAGTTCTAATATTTTAAATTAATAATATTAGTGGGATTTTACATGGCATGTTCAAATAAGGCTAAACTATCTAGAAATCTTCAATAAAACAAGTTTGGTGGTGCAAATTAACACAAAACAAGAAAGTACATAACATTAAGTAAAACAAAAAAAAAGTTCACGTACCAAATTGATACATTTGCGAAAGTTCATTGCTATTGTAAGCTTAATTCCTTTAATTATTTAAAAAGTTTTATAAATTAGCTTTACATTTAAGAGTTGCTTTTTAAAATAGAAGTTTAAAGTTAATTATCCAAATATGACTACTTATTTTAAAAAACTTTATTTTTGAAACAAAAAACCGACATTTCTAAAAAAAAACTTAAACAAAACTCTTGCCAAAACAAGACTCTAACACTTTTTGAACGATTAAAAATAGACTAAACTAGGGAGTAAATAGTAAAATAGACTAAACTTTTTGAGCTTATAAGCCTTTTTTAAATAGTAATGTAAATTATAATTATTAGACGGAGGAAATTATTAATATGAAAAAATAAAAAAAATATACGTAAAAATAAAAAAATTAATATTATCAAATAAATATATAAAAGTACTTTTATTTAATATTTGTATATAAACTCACACCTCCTTATATAACCACTTACAAATTCTCATATATGAACCTATAAACATAAGGAAAAATTACAAAAAAGAGACCACCAAAGAGGTAATTTATGAAATGTCTAAAATAAAGTTTTTTTACAAAAAGAAGCAAGACAACCAGAGCAATTAGACAAGTTGAAAGAATAGATGCAATGGTTGACATGTGTTTATTTGTGTAAGGTATTGGCAACCGATTTTTTAGGTAAATTTACACTTTTTAGTCAACTTTTTAACCAACCTTATAGTCAACCAATATATATTTTATACTATCTATCTTTATCTTATTCATTTCTCATATTTTTCACCATATCTTTATCTTATTTATATCTAATAAGAAAAATCTTTTTGATTATTGACTGTTGTTTGTGTTTATTGAACTTCATCAAGAAAAAAATCTTGCATATTAGTTTTAGCATTGGTTTTATATTTATTCTTACATATGTTTGAAACTCATTCATGTTGTACCGATCTGTTTTGTTTCAGGTTACAAACATTCTGGTCCCGACAGTTGTTGGTATGTCAATTGTCAACGATGACACTGAAAAAAAATGAGTCATAATATCTATTTTCTGTAACAGATATCATGATCGATCACTTACTAATGACTAATGAGTACAATTGAAGAGGTTTGAGTTTTTTTATCTTGTGGTAGTTTATGATTAATCATTGATAGGTGTGAAAACACTCATCCTTTCACCACTTAATTCTGGCTAAAACAAGACCAAAACGCGTGTTTAATATCATTTGTTTGGAATTATGCGTGGTTTTTGTGTTTATTGTGTTTTCAGAGTCAATCGGATGATTATTGAAGAAAACATGGGATTGCACGGGTTTTATCGAAGAAAAAAGACTCAAGACGAAGTCTATTGTCCAAGAGATGCAAAAGATTTGAAGTCAATGGGCCTATTTGAAGATTTATCGAAGAAAAGGACCAGAGATGGAAGATTTACATATGTCGAAGAAACTCAAGTCTATTTAACGAAGAAATTAAAAGACGAGTTGAATTTAATCGTCGACAAATCCCGAATCAGAATCGAGAACGTCAACTTTTCTGAAAAGACGAAAAGACAAGAAGAAAGGGAGAAAGCCCACTCACCAACCAACCACTCAACCTATATAAAGGATCACCCTCACAAAATTTGGCATATAGTTTTTCTTTCAGTTTTTCCTTTCCTATTTCGTAGGAAAACCATCTCCCTTAAGGAGTGGTTCTTCATCTTCTTGATTTGTTCTTTTAATCTTGGAAGTTTGATCTTTTCCTTTTGTTTACTGAATCTTAATCATCAATACAAGTGCTCCTTTAATCTTTTCATTACTCTTGTTCATCATCATCTTTTATTTCAAGTTCTTAAGTTTTTATTTGGGTTAAGTTTGATTTTAAAAAGTTGTTGAATTTGTGTTTTTAAGATTGGGATTTGATCCTTGTAGTTAGTAGATCATTTGTGGTTAATTTGGTAAAACCTTTTTGCTTATTTAGCTTGATTTTGGATTAAATTTGTTTCCCCTGTTTTCTACTGTTTCGGCTACTGTTCTTCATTCCCAGCAACATTCCGAACCTTCATTACTTTTTTCTCTTATTTGGAATAAAATTTATTCCGAGTAGTCTTCTTATTTTTCCCTTATTCGGAATATTGAAGTTCAATATTCTGGATAGTTTCCGAGTAGAACCTTTTACTTTCCTTTATTCGGAATATTTTATATATTCCGAGTAGACCCAACATTCCGAGTAGAACCTTTTACTTTCCTTTATTCGGAATATTTTATATATTCCGAGTAGACCCAACATTCCGAGTAGAACCTTTTACTTTCCTTTATTCGGAATATTTTATATACTCCGAGTAGACCCAACATTCCGAGTAGAACCTTTTACTTTCCTTTATTCGGAATATTTTACATATTCCGAGTAGACCCAACATTCCGAGTAGACTTCATTATTCCGCATGGCCTTTGTTATTCCGCATGGTTGATTATTCCGCATAGAGCATCTTCTCCATTTATTCCGGATAGCACTGGTTTTCAGTAAGATCTTTTACAGCTTTATCATTTAATTGTTTTATTTAAGTTCTAGTTTAATTTCATTCACTTCTTCTGATTTAAATCTTCATTTACTTCTTTTATTTATCTTTTTAATAGTATAGATAACCAAAACCCCTTTCTGTCACCAAGAACAAATCATCCCACTTTAGGCTTGATCAATTCGAGGAGATTCCGAGAACGAACTTTCAAACGAGAAAAATCTTAGTATCAAATGGCGCCGCTGCCGGGTCTTCTCGTTAAGATCAACAGTTTTTTGTGAGAACTTGGATTTTGGGATCCGTTCACCGTGAACGTTACTTTTTCATAAAATTTTCAAAAATCCTAAAAAGTAAAAAAAAAAAAAAAAAAAAAAAAAAAAAAAAAAAACCAAAAATATTTTGCTTTGTTTTTCTCTTGTTAGTTCTTTTGCAGGCGTATGCGCACTCGATCCACGTCTTATCAAGAGCCCGAGCCTCTCGATCACTTAGACATGGCCGGTTTACACAACAACAACAACATACCACCTCCAAACAATAATAATAACAACAACAACCCACCTTTCAACAACATGAATAATAACAACAACAATGAGCCTCAACCGGATAATCGCCCGATGATTGAACTGCTGCAAGCTCATGTAGATGGCAACACTGATCCAATTGTTATACCAGCAATTGCAGCCAACAACTTTGAGCTAAAATCAGGCTTTATCCATATGGTCTCTGCTCAACCATTCTTGGGACGTACCATTGATGACCCACATGACCATATCAAGAGATTCTTGCAACTCACTAACACGGTCAAGTTCAATGGTGTTCCACAAGAGGTTATCAGGTTACAACTTTTTCCCTTTTCTTTAGAGGGACAAGCCCGGCATTGGCTTGCTAAGGAACCGCCACAGAGTATTCTCTCGTGGACGGATTTGGAAACCAAGTTTATTAATTACTTTTTCCCACCCTCTCGTACTACCGCTTTGCGGAATGAAATCATAAATTTTGAACAAAAGTACGATGAGTCGTTCAGTGAATCTTGGGATCGTTTTAAAGATCTTTTAAGAAAATGCCCACAACATGGTTTTACCAAAGTACATCAAATTAATACTTTTTACAATGGTTTAAGCATGAGTGACCAAGATTCACTAAACAGTGCCTCGGGGGGTAATCTTTTGGCTAAGACTTCCAATGCTGCTTGGGATATCATTGAGAATAAGTCTCGTGTGCAAACCAAGAGTGTTTGGACCAATGTCGCTAGTGCTAGCACTAGTGACAGCGACAAGCGACTGGACAAAATCACTACGCTTCTTGAATCGCTTGTCACCCACACCGTTAACAACACCAACATCAGCAACACTAAAAACGCTCAAGTTAACGCTGTCAGCCAACCTTGTGAGATATGCGGTGGTCCTCACTCTTACACCACTTGTACCGCCACCCAAGACTACCCTGCTGAGAATGTGAATGCAGCATATGGCACCTATCCTCAACCTGCTTATCAAACCAGACCTCAAGGTGACCGTAATTTGCTTAGCTACCGCTCCAACAACTACCTCTCACCACCCGGTTTTCCTCCAAACAACCCAAACCAACAACAAAACCTCAATCGCCCTCCTCAACAACAACAACAACCTCGTACACCATACATCCCACCTCATAAGCAACAACAACAACCTCAACGTAACAACCAAGTTTACCAACCACCTGCTTATCAACCACCCCGCATATAATGCTCCTCCCAACCAACCCACCGCTCTACACCAAGAAGTGGAAACTTACATGAGGACGAACGATGTGATCGTGGGAAATCTTCAGAGAGAAGTGCTCAACTTGAAAGCAGACCTGGTCAAACAAGGGAACGATTTGAGAGCTGACATGAGAAACACGCTTAATAGTCAAACCAATGACTTGAAGAACATGATGTCTAGTTTCTTCCAAGGTAATCAACCCTCTTCTTCGGGTACTCTTTCGAGTAACACCGTTGCGAATCCAAGAGGGGAGATGAAAGCAATCACCACTCGCAGTGGTAAAGGTACCAAGGAACCCGAGCTTCCTATACCTCCACCGGTGGTTGTGACTAAGGAGAACGAGTCACCTGCTCCTATTCCTCTTCCTTCTCCTTCCCCCATTTCTCCACCTCTTCCTTCTACCCCTCTTCCACCCAAGGATGTGAGTGATCCTATTCTCCCAAAGCCTTCCTCTTCTTCCAATATACCTTATCCATCAAGGTTGAGGAAAGAGAAGCTCAAAAGCAAGGACGATATTCAAGTTTCGAACTTTCTTAAAATGTTCAAACAATTGAATTTCAATATCTCCTTCGCTGAGGCTCTCGCTCACATGCCTAAATATGCGAAAATGTTTAAAGATCTTCTGAGCGACAAGGAAAAGCTCCTCGATATTGCCAACACCCAACTTAATGAGAATTGCTCTGTAGTGCTCTTAAGGAAATTTCCAATCAAGCTTGGTGATCCGGGTCGTTTCTTAATCCCTTGCAATTTCCCGGGAGTAGAGAATTGCATGGCCCTAGCCGATCTAGGTGCCAGTATTAATCTTATGCCTCTAAGCGTTTAGAAGCAATTATCTCTCCCAGAGCTAGTCCCCACCAAAATGACTTTGGAATTAGCCAACCGTACGGTTGCTTATCCAGTGGGGATAGCCGAAGACGTCTTTATAGGAGTCGACAAATTCACTTTTCCTGCTGATTTCGTCGTCATTGACTACAAGATGGACCCTCGTGTTCCCTTGATCGTGGGTCGTCCATTCCTGAGTACCGGTCGCACTCTCATCGATGTTGAAGCCAGTGAGCTTATCATGAGAGTGGGTGACGATAAAATCGTCTTCAACATGGGAAAATTGTCTAAACAACCTTATTCAAACGAGAGTGTTAATTGTATTGACGTTCTTGATGAGGCTTGTGAAGAACACTTCCAAAATGCTTGCAAAAGTATTCCTACTTCTCTTCCCAATGTTGAAACCGTTGCCTCTATCGATTCATCATTGTCTCTATTTGGAGATAGTGATTTGTTTTGGAACAATCTTGAAGACACCATGGGAGATGTGAATTTAGCTAATGATGATTCTCCCACCGATGGGGATGCAGACATGAATTTCTTTGACAATCTTCTCAACGAAGACAATCCTTCTCCTCCATCTCCCACGGTTATTGCTATCGATACTCCGACTTCGAATACGCCTCTCGTCGAAAATCCTCCGGATTTAGAACTTAAGGAGTTGCCGCCCCATCTTGAGTATGTATTCCTTGAAGAAGAGAAGAAGTCGCCAGTCATCATTGCTAAGGACCTAAAGGAAGAAGAAAAAGCCCGACTTATCACCGTGTTGAAAGATCACAAGAAGGCTATTGCTTGGAAGATTTCTGATATTCGCGGAATTGATCCTCACTTCTGCACACACAAAATTCTCATGGAGGACGACTTTAAGCCCACAATTCAAAGCCAACGAAGGGTGAATCCAAAAATCCATGATGTCATCAAAACAGAGGTTATCAAACTTCTTGATGCGGGTATGATTTACCCTATTTCGGATTCACCATGGGTTAGTCCAATCCATTGTGTGCCCAAGAAGGGCGGAATAACCGTTGTTCCCAATGAACACAACGAGTTGATTTCCACTCGTCTCGTTACTGGGTGGAGAGTTTGTATAGACTACCGCAAACTCAATGATGCCACGAGAAAGGATCATTTCCCTCTACCTTTTATGGACCAAATGCTTGAACGTTTAGCGGGTAATGAATATTACTGCTTTCTTGATGGTTTCTCAGGTTATTTCCAAATACCCATCGACCCCCAAGATCAAGAGAAGACAACATTCACTTGTCCCTATGGCACATTTGCTTACAAAAGAATGCCTTTTGGCTTATGTAATGCGCCCGGGACTTTCCAAAGGTGCATGTTAGCTATCTTCCATGACATGGTTGAACAAACCATGGAAGTCTTCATGGATGATTTCTCGGTCTTTGGGGATTCCTTCTCTTCTTGCCTTGCCAATTTGGAACGTATGCTTAAGCGGTGCGAAGACACTCGCCTTGTTCTGAATTGGGAAAAATGCCATTTTATGGTAAAAGAGGGCATCGTGCTAGGACACAAGATTTCCAAAGCCGGTCTTGAAGTAGACCGTGCTAAAGTCGATGTTATCGCTAAGTTGCCTCCACCTTCAACCGTGAAGGGTGTGAGAAGTTTTCTGGGTCATGCGGGCTTCTACCGTCGATTCATCAAAGATTTTTCTCAAATCGCTCGCCCGATGACCCACCTCTTGGAAAAAGATACTCCTTTTATCTTTTCCAAATAGTGTCTTGAAGCCTTCAACTCGCTTAAGGATAAGCTAACTAAGGCACCCGTCTTGGTTACCCCTAATTGGGAGCTTCCCTTTGAATTGATGTGCGATGCTAGCGACTTTGCTATTGGAGCGGTTTTGGGCCAAAGAGTGAATAAACACTTCCAACCAATCCACTATGCTAGCAAGACAATGACGGGGGCTCAATTGCATTACACGACAACCGAAAAAGAGCTTTTAGCTGTTGTCTATGCCTTTGAAAAGTTCTGCCCCTATCTTGTTCTTTCCACCACAATCGTTTACACCGATCATTCCGCATTGAAGTACTTGTTGACAAAGCAAGATTCCAAACCAAGACTTCTTCGCTGGGTTTTGCTACTCCAAGAATTTAAAATCGAAATTCGCGATAAAAAAGGAGCTGAAAACCTAGCCGCGGATCATCTCAGTAGACTTGAGGATCCTTACCAAGGGGATCTTCCGAACAAAGAAATCAATGATTCTTTTCCCTTGGAGACCTTAATGACTATCAATTCGAATTCTGATGAAACCCCGTGGTTTCCGGACTTTGCAAACTACTTGGCGGGTGGAATTCTCGTTGACGGGTTAACATCCCAGCAAAAGAAAAAGTTCTTCAAAGACATTAAGACTTACTTTTGGGATGACCCGTATCTATTCAAACAATGTGCCGACTTGATTATTCGCCGATGTGTTGATGGACCGGCAGCTTTGGAAATCCTTGATGCTTTCCACAAAGGACCCACCGGTGGTCACTTTGGTCCCAACTACACCGCCAAAAAAGTGTTTGACTCGGGATTTTATTGGCCCACCATCTACCGTGATGCTCACGAAATGGTTAAACATTGTGATGCTTGCCAAAAACAAGGCAAGATCACACATAAAGACGAGATGCCTCAGCATTTCATACAAGAATGTGAAATCTTTGATGTTTGGGGTATCGACTTTATGGTCATTCCCTTCTTCTAAAGGAAACAAATACATCCTTGTAGCCGTTGACTACGTCTCCAAATGGGTTGAAGCTAAAGCTTTACCTACTAATGACGCAAGGGTGGTTTGTAACTTTTTGAAAGCTCTATTCGCTAGATTCGGTGTGCCTCGTGCCATTATTAGTGATCGCGGGACTCATTTTTGCAATGACCAATTCGCAAGAGTCATGGCTAAGTACGGTGTAAATCATCGTCTTTCCACCGCCTACCACCCACAAACTAATGGCCAGGCTGAAATATCCAACCGAGGATTAAAGCGAATTCTGGAAAGAACCGTGGGAGAGCATCGTGCCTCATGGGCTGATAAACTTGATGATGCTTTGTGGGCTTTTCGTACTGCATACAAGACTCCGATTGGTTGTACACCATATCGTCTCGTGTACGGGAAAGCATGCCACCTCCCCATTGAGTTGGAGCACAAGGCTTACTGGGCCTTGAAGTGGGCTAATTTTGATATCAACAAAGCCGGTGACCTACGCAAGATCCAAATCAATGAGCTGAATGAACTCCGTAATGAGGCTTATGAAAATTCTTTGATCTATAAGGAAAGGACTAAGCTCATTCACGACTCCAAGATTAAAAACCGAGAGTTCCATGTTGGAGACAAAGTTTTACTCTTTAACTCTCGGTTGAAAATCTTTTCGGGCAAGCTGAAATCTCGTTGGTCCGGCCCATTCACCATTGCCCAAATTTTTCCATATGGTACTCGCGAGCTCGCTCAACCTAATGGACCAAATTTTAAGGTGAATGGCCAACGAGTGAAGTTGTACTTTGGTGAGGACACCTCTCAGGAGGTGATTCCATCCCTCACCACGTTCCCCATGAACTAATTTTGGGTCGAGTCAGGCTCGTGACTCGGTTATCAAAAACAAGCGCTCCTCGGGAGGCAGCCCGAGTATCTATCCTTTTATGTTTTAACCTCCTAAGTGTAGGGGGACCTCTATAGGGTGTTTGTATTTGTGTGGTGATGTGATTACAGGGATGAATGCACTCTTGTAATTTTTGAAGAACCGTGCTCCCGTGTTATTCGAAATCCGGTTCTATCTCTCAACTATCGTGATTCAATTTTCTTCATACTCACATATTGAAATTGATCACTTTAGTCGTCTCTTCCTTAACTTGAATTAACCAACATGCACAATGTCATAAGTGTAGGGGAGATTTTTCCCACATGCTTAAACATTGAGGACAATGTTTATCTTAAGTGTAGGGGGGACTTCTATCGAAGTTTTAAGTGGACTTTTCCATGAAAATGCCTTCATTTAATCGGAAAATCATCTTTTTCAACATTTTTCAAATTTTTTATTAACTTTGGCCATTTTGTCGTAATTTTTAAATTTTTATCGTTGCTTTCATATGTATATATCCCGCAATAAAGAAAAAATATTAATAAAGTGGTGTAGCTAGTTTAGAAATCTTTGACATATTAGGCCCGTTGCGATTATTTTGACTCAACCCGAATAGACTTATCCAAGTTTATTCTAGCTAGTATCCTTAACCATGTAGGCCTTAATTGGTTTATTAGGCTAAGTATCCACGAGTCTCATTACTTGAGATTTTAAATTGTGGAGGACGAGAAATGATAGAGTCAATTATAAGTCGGTATTCTTGCACAAGCTCACTTGGTGTAATTATTTGCCTATTCTCCCATCACTTGCTAATAATTTATCTGCAATAAGTAAGGTCGTACGATTTGAAAAGTTACTTAGCTTCTAGCCCAGGATCGTTTAAAAGTTTCTCGGTAATGATAAGAGTTCATAGCCAAGGCATAACTTATGAAGCGGGGCGCGAAGATTGGCGAGTCCGAAAAGGCCCTAACAAGGCATGAGGATTCCATTTTATTGCTAAAGATCCAAAGTGATGTGAAAAGCATTATTTCCAAAGTCAATATAAAGGATCAAGACTCACGACGAAAAGCAATCAAGTCCCATAAAGATGATGGAGAAGTCTATCCGAAAAGACCCTAACAAGGTATGAGGATAAATAGATCCAAGTCCGAAAAGGAGGCGGATCGTTGTATCTCAAAATCCCAAATAGAGATTGAAGAAATAATCATGAAGTCGTGGTCAACAAAGTTGGAGTACCCCTCAAAAGTCTCCAAGTGAAGAAACTCTATGAACGATGAGAAGACCATTATCTCAAGCACGTCTCTCAAGATATGAAGTATGAATTACATGCCAAATATCGGCCCGAGAAAGGTCTCAAATCGTGAACCGAGTTATGCCAAGATATGAACTTTTTGATACCCCGAGAAGCAGTTTTAAGAGATTTTGTCCTTTAGCTAACTATTGATCAAATCGTCCTACTTTGCTTTCAGCCTAAATAAACTATCGAAATAAGTCCAAAAATGCATCTTCATGATCATTCTAAGACAAAAATAAAATATAAGAGATACACCTAGGAATAAGGGAGTTTAAGCATTTAATTAAGCCATGTGTGTAGGTGTTTGAATTGCTAACTTATAATAACCATGATCTCGTTTTTAAGCTTAGTTTGGGGAACGTGAAACTTGAGGGTGATAAATCTTCGCAGCACCAAAGCCCTAATGTAAGTCCTCGATCTCTTTACAAGTTATTTCCACGTAGCTATGTTCTATCCTTTTGTTTACTTTAAAGTTTTAATTTCTCTTAGTACTTTAACTTCTTGTTTAGAAGTATGTTAATAAGGCCAAGGTTGATTGATTATGAGAAAAGTGTAAATTTGCTTTATCACTAGGCATTGCATGAGGGCATAGCAATGGTTAAGTGTAGGGGATTTGATAGGTGTGTTAGAAATACGTTTTTACGTATATTAAAAGTATCGGTCACTCCACAATAATATTCATGTTGTAATAGCTCGTAGTTAGATATTAGGTATCATTTGCTTATTAACTTAAGTAAGAACCGGTCCATGGGCTTGTCATGGACCGGCCCAAGTCCACTTATGACTTGGAGTATAAATACCCCTTTCCACTAAGGAAAGGGGTTGGTTGTTGTCATTCTAAACATTTCATATTAATAAAACCTTCCATTTATTCTCTCACTTTCTCTCTCTAGTTTCTCTCACTAGAAAACATCAACCCACTTCATAGATTCATAGGTTATCAATTTCTACATTTGGTATCAAGAGCTATGGGGTGATTTAAGGTAAGGATTGTGTTATTTTTTTAGTTTTTGAATCTATTAGTGATCTTTAGGAAAAATCTATCTTGAATCTTGTTATTTTTGGTGTTTTTGTTATTGGGATTGATTGATAAGGATTGGGTTTAGCTTATTTTGGTAAAAATCATAAAACTTTTTGTGGTTTTGGATCAAAAATCGGGGTAAAAAGCTTCTTTTTTAGTCTCGGAAACAATTTCTTCCAGTTTTTTCCGAATAGGATTCCGAATAGGAGGACTTTCAGCATAGACAAATTATTCCGAATAGGATTCCGAATAGAAGAAATTTTCCGAATAGAGAATTTTTTCCGAATAGAAGAAATTTTTCCGAGTAGAGAATTTTTTTTCCGAATAGAAGAAATTTTCCGAATAGAAGAAAATTTTCCGAATAGAGAAGTTTGTTCCGAATAGAAGATCTTTCCGAATAGAAGACTTTTTCCGAATAGCCAATCTTTCCGAATAGACACCAATTTTCCGAATAGCCAACTTTTCCGAATAGACACCAATTCTTCCGAATAGCCAAGTTTTCCGAATAGTCAAAATTTTCCGAATAGGAGGTCTTTTTCCGAATAAGCCAAATTGCCAAGATATTCCGAATAGAAGAAAATATTCCGCATAGGGGTTTTTCCGCATAAGGGTTATTCCGCATAGAGGTTATTCCGAATAGAGTATTTCCAGCATAGGATTATTCCGAATAGGCATTATTCCGAATAAGGGTTTATTCTGAGTTTGGGTTATTCCGTATAAGCAAGTTCAAGGGGTATTTGAGGTTTTTCGACGATCTTTAGTGGATTTAATCTTGAGTTAACCAACACAACACAAATTCTCAACCTTTCTTCACTGCTCGATCAAACGATAATCTTTGAGTCTGTTAAGTAATCACAATGAATCCAAGTTCATTATTGCCTCAGATGACATCTCTTACGGATATCTCGATCATAACGGGGACTGATAGTCGTCCACCGATGCTTATTAAAGAGGTGTTTGAGGCATGGCAAGGTCGAATGATGCAATATCTAAAGGGGAAACCGACCTACGGAAGGCTTATGGTCAAATCGATTTTGAATGGTCCACTCGACTATGGTACCATTACGGTTGACAACGTGACTAGACCACGAGAATTTGAAGAACTCACTCCAGCTCAACAACTTGTTGCAGATGCAGATGAAAAAGCTCTTCAAACAATTCTCCAAGCTCTTCCCCATGATATTTATAGGATGGTAAGCAAGTATACGGTGGCAAAAGACTTATGGGAACGTCTTAAGGTGTTGCTACAAGGCACGTCTCTAACCAAACAAGAAAGGGAGTGTCAGCTGTATGATTTGTTTGATAGATTCACCTACAACCCAGGGGAAACACTTCACGATTATTACTTCAGATTCACCACACTCATGAATGATCTGAATGTATACAATCTTGAGATTGCTCCATTCCAGGTTAACACCAAATTCTTGAATACTCTACCTCAAGCTGAATGGGGTGAGTATATTACCGATGTCAAGTTAACCAGGGATCTGCACAAGTGTAATTTGGATCAAATATATGCCTTTCTTCAGCAGCATGAGAAGCATGTTATTATGCACCGTTCTTCTCGAGGTATGTATCCAGATTCCTTAGCTTTGATGGCGAATCAACCAAGCTTGTCTCACAACAACACACCTTATATCTTAGGACATCAAGCCTATCACCAATCGCCTTACATGACACCAACTTTTCCCCAATACTCGATCTTACCACAACCTCCCACCTCACATCAGCAACAGTATCGGTTCAATGCACCTTCACCACAGTATGGTTCACAACTTCATCCAACAAATGTTGCACCTTATGCTCAACCTTCATATTCGTCTTATCAAGAGAATGCAGCATATCAAACAAGCTACCCTGATCAAATGAGTATTCCTTCTACTGATTATGCAGCTCATCCAGATCAAGCATTGTATTGTGATGATGAAGAAGTCCCTGTTCCTGTTTTCCAACAAGGAGCTGACCCAGTTGAAGTGCTAACTACTATGTCTGCATATCTCACAAGAACTTTAAGCAAACGAGGATACAGAGGATCAGCTCCTACCAACAATCAGTTGAGGAATTCATCCAATTCTCGCCAACAAGCTACAATTGAGAATGGCAGGGTCATGGTTCAGCCAATTCAACCATATCAGGGGAGATCTTCAACCAATGCTCGCACAATTACTCCTGCTCCTGCTCCAATGGTCAACAATCCTCCACGGGCTAATACAAGCAAATTGAGAATGATTACCTGCTACAACTGCAAAGAAGAGGGTCATATGTCCAGGGATTGTAAGAAACCCAAGAGGAAAAGGGATGGACAGTGGTTTGCAGAAAAGATCTATCTGGTAAATGCTCAGGCGCAAGGAAGGGAACTTGATGAAGAGGAGCTTGCATTTCTTGCTGACCCAGGGATTGCTGAACAAGACGTTGTCAATACGCAGAATGCCGCTTACCAAGCCGATGATCTTGATGCGTATGATTCCGACTGTGATGACTTTCAAACTGCAAAGGCTGCTTTCATGGCAACTTTCTCCAGCTTAGGGCCAGATAAGAAATCTGAGGTGGTCCAAATCATCCTGTGGTATTTGGACTCCGGTTGTTCAAAACATATGACCGGAAATCGCTCGATGCTCCGAAATTTCGTCAGCAAGTTTCTTGGTACGGTTAAATTTGGGAATGATCATATAGCAAAGATTATGGGATATGGTGAATATCAGATTGGAAACGTGACGATTTCTAGGGTATACTATGTTGAAGGTCTTGGTCATAACTTATTCTCAGTAGGACAGTTTTGTGATTCCAACCTTGAGGTTGCTTTTCGACAACATACTTGTTTCATCCGCAACTTGGAAGGAAAAGATTTGTTGAAGGGATCTCGTGGTGCAAATCTTTACACTTTGTCCTTACAAGACATGATGGCCGCTTCTCCAGTATGTCTTCTCTCTAAAGCTTCTAAGACCAAGTCATGGTTATGGCATCGCAGATTATCTCATCTTAATTTTGATGCTATTAATCATCTGGCTAAAAACGAGTTAGTTCGTGGTCTTCCCAAGCTTAAATTTCACAAGGATCATTTATGTTCCGCGTGTTCAAGGGGGAAAAGCACCAAGAAATCTTACAAACCCAAAGCTGAAGACACTAATCAAGAAAAACTTCATCTTTTGCATATGGATCTTTGTGGACCGATGAGAACTGAAAGTGTGAGCGGTAAGAAATTCATTCTCGTCATTGTGGATGATTTCTCAAGGTTTACATGGGTTAGATTTCTACGTACAAAGGATGAAGCTCCGAAGGCTATCATCACTTTTCTGAAGTTCATTCAGGTACGTTTGAATACCACTGTCCGCCGTATTCGTACAGACAATGGTACAGAGTTCGTCAACCAGACTCTTCGTGATTATTATGAAGGAGTTGGTATATCACATGAAACATCCGCTGCACGCACTCCACAACAAAACGGTG
This sequence comes from Glebionis coronaria, assembly GCA_025667525.1. NCBI lineage: Eukaryota > Viridiplantae > Streptophyta > Magnoliopsida > Asterales > Asteraceae > Glebionis > Glebionis coronaria. Next base: position 65,925,419 of record CM046875.1, read on the forward strand.
TCGTTGAAAGACGAAATCGCACACTTATGGAAGCTGCTAGGACCATGCTTATTTATGCGAACGCTCCATTGTTCTTGTGGGCAGAGGCTATTTCTACTGCATGTTTTACCCAAAACCGGTCTATCATTCGGAAACGCCATGGAAAAACACCTTATGAGCTTCTACATGACCGCAAACCCGATGTTTCATTTTTCCATGTGTTTGGTGCTTTGTGTTATCCAAACATCAATAGTGAGAACTTGGGTAAGCTTCAACCAAAAGCCGACATAGGTATTTTCATTGGTTACTCACCGTCCAAAAGAGCATACCGAATCTATAACCGTCGTCTTGGCAAGATTGTAGAAACTATGGACGCTGATTTCGACGAGCTGACAGCGATGGCTTCTGAGCAACACAGCTCTGAACCCGCGCTTCATGAGATGGGACCCGGTGCTATAAGTTCCGGATTAGTTCCCAACAATCCTACTTCTACATCATTTTTACCACCAACTAGGCCTGAGTGGGATAAACTGTTTCAACCGTTGTTTGATGAATTCTTCGATCCCCCGACTGATGAAGTTCCAACACCTGTAGTAATTGCTCCAATACCTGAAGTGGTTGCTCAAGTTAATGAACCTTTATCTAATGCATCTACAATTCACATTGAACCGGATGCACCTTCACCAAGTGATTCTCAAACTTCACCTGAATCATCACCCCTACTTGTGCCTAATGATGTAGAAGAGGATTCCACTGATCACGACTTGGAATATGCTCACTTGCAAGAGCTTCCTTTCTTTGGTGTAGCGATCCCTGAAAACCCTTCAGCCGCCTCTACCTCAGAAGAAGCTCCATCTATTGTTCACTCCAGACCACCTAGGATTGAAAAACATAGCACTAAATGGACAAAAGATCACCCAATTAGGAATGTTATTGGAGATCTAGATCGACCAGTCTCTACTCGCCATCAATTACAAGAGAGTGCACTATATTGTTACTTTGATGCATTTCTCTCTGAAGTTGAACCCAAAAATTGGCAGCAGGCTATGACCCAATCATCTTGGATCGAAGCTATGCAGGAGGAACTCAATGAATTCAAAAGACTAGAAGTATGGGAATTGGTTCCTCGCCCTGACAAAGTTAACATCCTTACTTTGTTATGGGTTTATAAGGTTAAACTTGATGAGATGGGTTCGGTATTGAAGAATAAGGCAAGATTGGTCGCTAGAGGATATAAACAGGCCTTGGGTATAGACTTTGAGGAATCTTTTGCTCCTGTGGCTAGATTGGAGGCGATTAGACTATTCCTTGCGTTTGCTGCTCATATGAACATGATCGTCTATCAAATGGATGTGAAGACGGCATTTTTGAACGGTGAACTAAGGGAAGAGGTTTATGTTAGTCAACCGGATGGGTTCGTGAGTACGGAGTCTCCTAACCATGTGTACAAGCTTAAGAAGGCTCTCTATGGGTTGAAACAAGCTCCACGCGCGTGGTATGATCTCCTGTCAACATATCTCATGTCGGAAGGCTTCTCCAAAGGCAAAGTGGACCCCACTCTATTCACTCTCAAGGACGGCAACGACATGCTTCTGGTACAAATTTATGTTGATGATATAATTTTTGCTGCCACTAACATAGAATTGTCTAAACAATTTGAGAAGATAATGTCCACACGCTTTCAGATGTCGATGACGGGAAAAATATCATTTTTCTTAGGATTACAGATTTCTCAGAATCCCAGAGGCATCTTTATAAATCAATCCAAATATGCTCTAGAATCACTTAAGAAATATAACTTTGAGAATTGTGACCCCGTCGACACTCCAATGGTTGAGAAAACCAAGTTAGATGAAGATAGGGATGGGATTATTGTCGATCCGAAACTTTACCGTGGAATGATTGGCACCCTTCTCTATCTGACTGCTAGCAGGCCTGATTTGCAATTTGCTGTATGCATGTGTGCCCGGTATCAGGCTCGGCCTACCGAAAAGCACTTACATGTAGTTAAAAGGATCTTTCGGTATCTAAAAGGAACACTTCATCGTGGTCTATGGTATCCGAAAGATTCCTCGATTGCTTTAATATCATACGCAGATGCCGATCATGCTGGATGTCAAGATACGAGGCGTAGCACTTCTGGATCTGTGCAACTCCTAGGAGATAGATTGATCAGTTGGTCTTCAAAAAGGCAGAAAAGCGCTGCAATATCAAGCACGGAGGCTGAATACATCGCCATGTCCGGTTGTTGTGCTCAAGTCCTTTGGATGAGATCACAATTAACTGACTACGGTCTTGGATTTAACAAAATCCCGATGTATTGTGACAACAAGAGCGCCATTGCCCTTTGCTGCAACTATGTTCAACACTCCCGGGCCAAGCACATAGACATTCGCTACCATTTCATCAAGGAGCAGGTGGAGAACGGAGTGATCGAGCTGTATTTTGTCACTACTGAGTACCAGCTGGCGGATATGTTCACCAAAGCCTTAGATCGAGGACGAATCGAGTTTTTGATCGACAAGCTTGGCATGAAATCATTCACTCCAGCGACTCTCAAAGAGTTGGCAGAAGAATCAGCTGAATAGTCGTGGTAAACTATTCAGAGTATCCTTTGGTTGTGATCATGTATATTATCGTAAATATATAAACCACAAAAGAAAAATACAAAAATATAAAACCAAGAAAAACCATAAAAAATATAAAACCTATAAAAACCATAAAAAATTATAAAATCCAGAAAAACCAAAAATATTTTTTGTTTAAATCGGGCATGTCTTTTAGTACGGTAATATTTACGGCCTTAGAAATGTCGATCAATATTGACACGGTGTCATAAATAGAGTCCGTATAAAAGTTGTACATTTTTAAAACATGCCCATTATGGCTTGTAGTTATTTCAGACTGCAACCCGGTTTTCATATTAAAGTCACGTATTTCTTTGGAAAACGTTGGCTCAGAACGGGAATTAATTTTCTCGGGCGTGATTTACAAGCCAAATCACGCAAAGGGATCAAGTTTACTTTATAACTTGGTCTGACACGAATTTGTGTACGTCTCAGTGCATTAATTTGTTAAAATAAGAGAAATCTTATTGACACCACGAATCAAACTTTTTCAAGAAATCAATTGGAAAATGTTTTTCATCATCATATGCCTCGTTAAACAATGACTACAGCTCTTTAAATAGAAAACGGGTCATCGTTTAAGGGGGAGAAAATGTTTCGTCATCTTTCACATCAAAAAGATCTTCAAAAAGTTTTCAAGGAAACTCATAAAGCTTAAAATGTTAATGGTTGGATTGCTTTGACATTTGTAGTGTTGTTGCTTATAAGCTTGTCGTGGAGAGTTTTGTGCTTGTGTTAAGTTAAGCTAATCACTAAGATTCGAATAGTTAACATAAGATAGGGTAAAAATGGCAAGTGTTAAAACTTAGTAACCAAAAGAATGAGTGAATGAAGCAAAAAGAAAATTCAGGGGGCAAAGTTGACATTAGGTCTAACTTGTGGAAATCTTGACCTAGTCAAAACCTTCCCCCCCGTTTCTATTATTGCCTCACTGTTTACATAACTCTTTGCCGCCATTAACAAAGCTTACAAACACTCACACAAATCAAACTCGAATCAAATCATTCACCTTCTAAGATCAAGATCTTCACAAAAACAAAGGTATTAATCGGATTAATCTCTCATATACATCTAGTTAATTAACTGCTTAAATGAAAAAACGAATTCAATTACTGCTTAATTAGGGTTAACTAAATTGGGGGTTTTGCTTGGGTTGTACTCGGAACACATATAATTGCACTAATCTGGCCTGAGAACACTTAAATCAAACAGATTGCATGCTCAATTAGAAAATATAAGTGTTGGAAAATGTTCCGAATAGGAGTTTTTGTTCGAATAGAAAAATGTTCCGAATAGAGCATTGTTCCGAATAGGGAAAAAAGTTCCGAATAAGGCAATTGTTCCGAATAGGAAAAAAGTTCCGCATAAGGCAAAAATTCCGAATAGGTCAAAAGTTCCGAGTAGGGCAAATATTCCGAGTAGGGCAAATATTCCGAGTAGGACAAATATTCCGAATAGGGCAATATTCCGAGTAGAACAATTATTCCGAATAGGAATGTTCCGAATAAGGCAAAAATTCCGAATAGGTCAAATGTTCCGAGTAGGGCCAATATTCCGAGTAGGACAAATATTCCGAATGGGGCAAATGTTCCGAATAGGGATAAAAGTTCCGAATAGGGATAAAAGTTCCGAATAGGGATAAAGTTCCGAATAGGGATAAAGTTCCGAATAGGGATAAAGTTCCGAATAGGGATATGTTCCGAATAGGAAAATGTTCCGAATAGGATAATGTTCCGAATAGGATAATGTTCCGAATAAGGACTTTTTCCGCATGACCCAAATGTTCCGAATGGAGGAATTTATTCCGCATAGCCCAAATGTTCCGCATAGCCCAAATGTTCCGCATAGGGAATTTATTCAGCATAGGTTAAAAGTTCCGAATAGTCTTTTTATTCAGAATAGGGAAGTTTTTCCGCATAGGCCTATTATTCCGAATGGTGTGATTATTCCGAATAGAAGAAGTTTGATTGATTTCAAAGATTAAAGGATTATGTCATATGTACAATGCTTAGGTTTTAAAGTCATAATGATATTCATACTTGTTTGTATCAACCTTTGTGTTTTATCTTAAGCAGAGACGATGACTAACCCTACCGTACAACAACTACAAGACGACAGAGCTGCCGCCATTGCTGAAGCCAAGACACTTAAGTTTGTTCCAAACAACTACCGTCTGAAGGAGGTATCTCACTCGACCCATAATGGCTTTAAGGTAGCTACAGCCATGCTTGATAAATCTCACTTCAAGTATGCGCTAAGGAGAAGTGCTTCGGTGCCATATGACTACCTTTACGAGTTCTGGGCTACCAAAGAGAGGACGTCGAACAAGATCACTTTTTCCTTGGACAACAAGCAGCAGACGCTTACAGTGTCAGACTTCAGGAAGATCTTTGGCTTTCGACCGTTACTCAAAGGACTACCATCATACTCACCCAACCCAACCAAGGACCAGATGATGGAGATGTTCACTGCTATTGGATGTCTTGACATTCGAACCCCGTCTGAGTTTACTACTGCCAAAATTGGTCAACCATGGAAAGCTATCTTTGGGATCCTTAGCCGATGCTTGACACCCAAGACAACTGGGTATGATGCTGTTCGTCCACCGATCATCAAAATGTTTTATGGTATGTTCAAAGGTATGGGTATTGATTATGCATCACTGCTGTGGGAGGAGTTTACTTTTCAACTCTTCACTAACACTAAGGGTAAAATCAAAACTTACCAGTACCCTAGGTTTATTAAGTTGATCATACATTACTTTATGGAAAACGATGCATCCATTAACAAGCTTGCAGGTAGTCGTCACCACATGATAGATGATGATGATTTGGTAGACTTAAGGCAGGAGACTCATTCGAATACGGTTATTCCTGGTCCCATTCCCAGTCATCTTCTGACCGATGAGATTATTGCTTCCGATGCCTACACGAACTTGCTCACGGAAATTGAGAAACAACGAGCAAGCCTTCTAGCAGGTGAAGACTCATCTACCACGGTTAAAAGCAAAGGTAAAAGGAAGCAAGCAGATTTACCTGAGCCCAAAACCAAGAAGAAGAAGACAGAGGGTAAGAAGGGAAAGGGTAAGGATTTGATGCGTCTACGTGATGAAGCAGATATTGCTGATCCTGATCTTGAGGAAACCGAGAAACAAATGATGAAAACAGCCATTAAAAGGAGCAAAAAAGATACTGGTGGTAGTGGTTCAGGTGTAAGAGTAGACGTTGAGGATGAGTATATTGAACCTGAAGATGTTGATGAGTTTGGGTCACCTGAAAATTACTCCACTTCGAAGGAGCCATCAATCCCTGTTTCTACACCACCTCCTCCACCTACTCAACCTTTAACAACTCAACCTCCACCAACTCAACCATTACCAACCAAACAGGTTTCTACACCACTTCCTCCACCACCACCAAAACCCATCCTTAGCACCGCAGTCACAACCGAGCCTATTCCATCAACCTCTACAACATCTGCAACATCTGCAATGGCAGCAATAGTGTTGGGCGAGATGTTGGATAAACATGTGGATGCTCACAAGAGAGAAATGAATGAACTTCGCCAAGAGTTAAATAAAAGAGCTCAAAGTGAAGAAGCATCAAGGAAAGCTCAAGAAGAGTTGATTGCCAAGTTCGCTGCAGACATGGAAGCTACACGTAAAGCTCATGCAGAGGAACTTGCTCAGGTAAAAAGGGATGAAGCTAATAGGCATAAAGCACGAATTGCAAGACTTAAAGCTATTAAGGATGACCTTAAAGAGCAAAACGACGCCCTTGAAGCTACTATTGAGCAGAAAGTAAAAGACTCAGTTGAATCCTTAATGCCTAAACTGCGTGATGACTTGAAGACGCTTGCTGCTGATAACTTGATGATCAAGTCATCCAATCCTTCAGAAGCCGCCTACAAGATCGCATATGACTTGACGGATTTTGAACTGAAGAAGATCCTTAAGGCTCGAATGAAGGAACTTGGTTCGTTTGATAAATCAAGGAAACAACAAGCTCTCTTCAAATCCCTGAATGACGCTATCATGGAGGATGATAGGTTGTTCAAGACGTTTGGAAGTGTGGTACCCTACCACATTCTCCCTGAAGAAGAACGGGAAGAGAGTGAGGAAGACGAGGGTACTGGTGGAGAGGAGGAAGAAGAAGAAGAAGAAGATAAGAACGAGGAGGAGGATGAGGATGAGAATAATGATGAGGATGATGAGAATGATGAGGATGATGATAATGATAAGGATGATGAAGATGATGATGAGGATGATGAGGATGATGATGATGAGGATGGAGATGATGATAATGATGGTAATGATGGTGGTGATGGTCACCAGGAGAGTGTTAAGGGGAGCAATGCGGATAAAGGTGAACAGAGTGAGAAAGGGGATAAAGGCGCCAGCTCAAAGAAAGTGGTTAAGTCTGGCACCAAGTCAAAGAAGGATGCAGCACCAAAGGAGAAATCTACATCCACGGAATCCAGACGATCGAAGTGGCGCCATGACGTGAATGCCACTACAGGGTCATCTATTCCTGGTACATTTATCCATAAATCAATACCTGTTACCACTAACCCCGTTAGTTCTTGTGTTGTTACTCCTGTGATTGCAGAATCGGTTACCGAACCAGAAGCTGCTCAACACTCACCCATCCATGACACTGCTGAAATGCCTGAATCTGAAGCAGATGTTCACATCTCCACTCCTCTGCAACAAAACCCACAATCTACTATTGCTGAACCAAGCACAAGGAACTGGGAGGACACGTTGGAAATCGACGAGACTGCTCCACCACAGGCTTGGATCATGGCAGCGGCGCAGTATGATCCGATCACCGACGCCGACAAAGAAGTCTTGTACCTTCGTATCCGAAGTCCGATTGACTTATGTGCATTTCTTGCTCATGAGTATCAGACTTCGGTTACTCCATCATTGGTGAAGAAAATACTAAAGGATAAAAGACTTCGCGCCAAAACCCGGTTGCCCCAAATGGAGTTCGAATACTATGCCGAGGAGATCCTGAAGGCTCTGAATACCGTTCAACGGCCAGGTCTTCATGAATCAGAAAGAGCTCCACCTCCAATGGATCAAGATAATCAGATTGCTCTTGACTTCTTTGTCACCAATGATCTGGTGTATCTACTCAAGGGGTCATCAAAATACGCAACATCCCTGACATTGCTGAAAGCTGCCAACTGGGGGACAATACCCTTCATCGAGGAAAAGGTAAACCGACTCTGGGTCCCTAAGATAAATCGTAATTATGATATGTATGCTGTCATAGGTGCATCTCATTGGGACGAACGAGTCAGAAGGGCGTACAGGTGTTGCTGCTTAGTCAATTCTGGAAGCTCAGTCAGATCCGATATCCGCATCTCCAGCATTTTAGGGATGAAAACAGAAGCCAAGAATGGCTACTATCATGTGACGGAGATTCGTTTGAAAAGGGAGGATGACAGGGAATACAAAATCCAGCAGGGAGATTTTTCCATCATTCGCCTTGAGGATATCGAAGATATGCTGCTTCTGATGACCAGAGATCAACTGACACATATTCCTCGTGAAGACCTGATTGCGTTGAATACAGCACTTCGTATGTTCACACGAAGCGTTGTCATTAAGTCAAGAGTTGAAGACCTTCAGTTGGGAGTCGAAAGCTATCAGAGGAAGCTCAATTTAACCCGTCCTGTGAACAAAGTGTTACCTCAACATGTAGCAAGATGTCCTTATACCGGCATTTCGGTCCCGAATTACGGCATTTTCTACTTAAACAGTCGAGGTTTGATGAAGTTTATGAGGATGGGGGAGCTCCACAAGTATAGTGATGGAACTCTTATACAAGTCAGAGGAAAGTTGGAGCATCTGAACTCGGGTAAGACTTTGCCAGAAATGACGGAGGATTGGCATCCAGGTTACCGGCAGATGGCGAAGTATGTCATCAAGAAGATCGATCAGAAGCTCCGTGAACGTAGATTGATGAGGAGCTTGGAAAGATTTGTGGGTGGTAGACCATATGGAGTGCACTACAGGACACTGCAACGATCCATCTGAAGGGTCGTACATTTCAGGTCACTCTATATCGGTATTATTTGTGAATATGTATATTTGTGAATAATGTGCGTTAATGGCTTGTTGTAGTGTTAAAGTATGATAATTTTTCAAGAATTTCTCACGAGATTCTAAATCTTTCAAAATATATCATATTAAAGCACTACAACTACCCCTTATTAACTTAAGGGGGAGCAATCGTTTGTTCTATGGCCAAACAACAATTTCATTTTTACCCAAAGACCGGTTAATCCATTCAATATCCCAAATATTAATGGTTAACATTTTGGATAAGGGGAGAAAATGGGATTAAGGAGACGTAAGTGATACTTGGCTAAAAGATGAAAAAGACTTAAAGATTATCCAACTTAATATGTGTTAAGCACGTGTTAAGGGGGAGCGTGTTTGATGAACAAAACACCTAAGGTACAAAACTTTTGATTTCAATATCACAAGTACTTTAGGTGATTTTCAATGATTTTTCATGGTGGCAATTCCTTCCCAAAACACGCTTAATTCACGACGGATGTGGTGACAAAAGGGTGGTAGGAATAGGTTTAGTCCAATGATTCATCAGAGCCGATGGAATCTTCCCAAGGACAATTCCCTAGTTAGAATTAGAAGTCCTAGGAAAGATGGAGAAAGAATGTGAACGTAGCTGAATGCCGACCAAGTACTTAAGCTAGCACTGGAACAATCACAACAAGGTGCTAGTGATGACGTATTGGTAAGCATTGAAGGGGTTGAAGAATGAAAAAGAAATGTAAAGATAAAGGGTGTAAAGAAAGAAGCCCTCCTTACAACTTTAGGCAGAAACCGGGTCAATACATATGCTATTGAGGTCATTTTTGCTAATGATTCTCGGTATTGAAGAAAGACATCATGGACCCAGTGATGCAATGCACAACCCTTCCCCAGCTAACTCAAATATCTCTCAAAAGGTATTTGTTTTAATCACACGGAGATCAACACGTAATCTACTGGTTTATTCACTCCGAATAGACTGGTATTGAAAAGGTGGCACTCCTCTCCAGCCATCGCTCACTAAATCAAAACGCACAATCGAGTCTAGAGCCAAGAGATCATCAAAAGTCTCATTAGGACACTTTCCATTTATTCCTTGCTTTCTCACACACTGTGAAAAGTAAGAGATTTTCATGAGTCCTACGCAGTATTCTTGTAATATTGCCAGAACATCCGAGTGATACGCAAGTATTACAATGAAGATGGAAATCCTGCTTGAGCCAACATCAAACAAGCTCATGGTAGGTTACACGTGCGGTTCTTTTAGAACCAATCTTGTGAAAAACTGGAAGGTAACAGTGGTTTAATTCTTAATTGAACTTAAACTCGTTCCAGGCCTCTTCGCATTATCATATGATCTTGCCAGAACACTCAGAGTGACTCTTTATTGACCACAGTGACGAGTGGAAATCCTTCTAGTGTCAACATCAAACAGCACTTGGTAGGTAACGCGCAAGATTCTTTATGAATTGAGCTCGTGACAACTGGAAAGCAACGATGGTGAAAATCTTAATTGAAATTCACTTGTTCCAGGTTTCATGAATTGACGGCTTTTAATCACAAGGATAATTTATCCAAGTGATTCACTCTTTATGTTCGCAGTCAGCTTTGGACGGTCGAATAAAGAGAACGGGTTTACCCGCGAAATCCTGTCAGGAAGTTACTTAATTGAAACTATCCGTCACGGGTACGATATCTAATATCGTCCAACGGTCTTCACCGACCGGAGGTAAAATGCTACCGAATTAGAATAAAATGTTCAAAGCCATTTTATTCGTGTCGTTGCTGTGTACCTGCTAAAGACGGTGGCGTTGCTGTGTACCTGTTGAAGACGGTGGCGTTGCTGAGTACCAGTAAAGACGGTGGTGTTGCGGTGTACCGGTAAAAGTCGTTCCCACATGCTTATGTCTTTTGCAACAAAGTTTAGCAAAAATTCAAGAAAGTAAAAGATGAAGTCTTCCGCTGTACCAAACTCTGAAGCTTTCAAGAATTCAACAAAAAGACGTAAGTGTGTGGAACATGAAGTCACGAGGAGGCAAAATTCACAAGAAAGGCAAAGATCGCACGTGAAAGGCCAAAGAACAATGCTCTCAAGTCAAAGCCAAAAAGATCAAATCAACATATTCACAACAAAAGAAAGAAAAGAAGAAAAGACTACGAGCTAAAGAACGAAGACTTAGTATAGTATGCTAGGTTTAGAACTTTGTAACGTGGAGTGACCTCCCTTAGGGGGAGATTGTTAGAAATACGTTTTTACGTATATTAAAAGTATCGGTCACTCCACAATAATATTCATGTTGTAATAGCTCGTAGTTAGATATTAGGTATCATTTGCTTATTAACTTAAGTAAGAACCGGTCCATGGGCTTGTCATGGACCGGCCCAAGTCCACTTATGACTTGGAGTATAAATACCCCTTTCCACTAAGGAAAGGGGTTGGTTGTTGTCATTCTAAACATTTCATATTAATAAAACCTTCCATTTATTCTCTCACTTTCTCTCTCTAGTTTCTCTCACTAGAAAACATCAACCCACTTCATAGATTCATAGGTTATCAATTTCTACAAGGTGTGAAAACACCCATCCTTTCACCACTTAATTCTGGCTAAAACAAGACCAAAACGCGTGTTTAATATCATTTGTTTGGAATTATGCGTGGTTTTTGTGTTTATTGTGTTTCCAGAGTCAATCGGATGATTATTGAAGAAAACATGGGATTGCACGGGTTTTATCGAAGAAAAAAAGACTCAAGACGAAGTCTATTGTTCAAGAGATGCAAAAGATTTGAAGTCAATGGGCCTATTTGAAGATTTATCGAAGAAAAGGACCAGAGATGGAAGATTTACATATGTCGAAGAAACTCAAGTCTATTTAACGAAGAAATTAAAAGACGAGTTGAATTTAATCGTCGACAAATCCCGAATCAGAATCGAAAACGTCAACTTTTCTGAAAAGACGAAAAGACAAGAAGAAAGGGAGAAAGCCCACTCACCAACCAACCACTCAGCCTATATAAAGGATCACCCTCACAAAATTTGGCATCTAGTTTTTCTTTCAGTTTTTCCTTTCCTATTTCGTAGGGAAACCATCTCCCTTAAGGAGTGGTTCTTCATCTTCTTGATTTGTTCTTTTAATCTTGGAAGTTTGATATTTTCCTTTTGTTTACTGAATCTTAATCATCAATACAAGTGCTCCTTTAATCTTTTCATTACTCTTGTTCATCATCATCTTTTATTTCAAGTTCTTAAGTTTTTATTTGGGTTAAGTTTGATTTTAAAAAGTTGTTGAATTTGTGTTTTTAAGATTGGGATTTGATCCTTGTAGTTAGTAGATCATTTGTGGTTAATTTGGTAAAACCTTTTTGCTTATTTAGCTTGATTTTGGATTAAATTTGTTTCCCCTGTTTTCTACTGTTTCGGCTACTGTTCTTCATTCCCAGCAACATTCCGAACCTTCATTACTTTTTTCTCTTATTTGGAATAAAATTTATTCCGAGTAGTCTCCTTATTTTCCCCTTATTCGGAATATTTTCAATATTCCGGATAGTTTCCGAGTAGAACCTTTTACTTTCCTTTATTCAGAATATTTTATATATTCCGAGTAGACCCAACATTCCGAGTAGAACCTTTTACTTTCCTTTATTCGGAATATTTTATATATTCCGAGTAGACCCAACATTCCGAGTGGAACCTTTTACTTTCCTTTATTCGGAATATTTTATATATTCCGAGTAGACCCAACATTCCGAGTAGAACCTTTTACTTTCCTTTATTCGGAATATTTTACATATTCCGAGTAGACCCAACATTCCGAGTAGACTTCATTATTCCGCATGGCCTTTGTTATTCCGCATGGTTGATTATTCCACATAGAGCATCTTCTCCATTTATTCCGGATAGCACTGGTTTTCAGTAAGATCTTTTACAGATTTATCATTTAATTGTTTTATTTAAGTTCCAGTTTAATTTCATTCACTTCTTCTGATTTAAATCTTCATTTACTTCTTTTATTTATCTTTTTAATAGTATAGATAACCAAAACCCCTTTCTGTCACCAAGAACAAATCATCCCACTTTAGGCTTGATCAATTCGAGGAGATTCCGAGAACGAACTTTCAAACGAGAAAAATCTCTAGTATCAATCATTGTGGGAAAGATGGTGGGTAAGAGAAAAAAAATGTGAGGAAAGTTTTTGATGTGTTTTAGATGGATTGTTTTTGGTATTTTTAAAAGTATAAAGTTAGTTGATAAATTTACATGTTGCTCAATAAGTATAGGTTGCTTTTTTATTTTATTATTATTATGTTTTTTATTTGTTAAAATGACAAAATTACCTAAAATAAAGTTGTCAAAAAGTATTGGTTGCCCACTTAACATATACCTTACACATACCTGATAAATACCTTACACATACGTACTTTTTATCAACATTTGTACTTGTATACGGACACATGACAACCTTTGCACCTATTTTAAAAAGGAAAATGATTAGGACACTCTCAAATCTGATTGGGACACTCACATGTACAAACTGTTAAAGCAATAACATTTATAGTACAACTATTTAATGCATCTTTTGGAGTGTCCCAATCAATTTTGAAAGTGTGCAAATCATCTCCCTTTTAAAAATTTACCCAGTTGTCCTTGTTACCATGATCTCTTTTCGCAAAAAACTTTATTTTAGACCTTTCTTAGATTATCCCGTTAGTGATATCCAATATTTTGAAACCCGGTTCAACCGGTTGACCCGGTTTCGGTCGAAAAAAACGGGTCATATTGACCCGGGTTTCACATTTTCGAAACTCGGCTCGACCCGTCGGGTTTGAGGTGACCCGGGTCAACCCGGTTCTCGAGACCTGGCTGGGTTTCGATTTTTTTGGGTTTCTGAAAAAGAACATATGTAAATTTTACGTATTTGCGATGTTTTATTTTTACATATTATATTGGTTGGTAAACAATTTATATGTTTTTATATATAGTTTTTGTTCATTATTAAAAATATAATTTTTTTAAATCGGGTCAACCCGGACCCGGTAACTCGACCGGGTCGATTTGCTTCAAAACATTGGTGATATCTTCTTGCAATTTTCCCTAAACATAATTATTTAATCTTAGTAAAACACTTATTTTTTTTAACATTAGTAAAACACTTATTTAACATATACTTCGTATAAACTAAGATTTAAGTTCATTTAGATACCAAAGTTGTTTAAGATACAAAAATATTCTTATTATTGAAACTAATATTATTTTTCTTCAATTAATTATTCTCCATATTCAATGAAATCTACATTTCTATTGTAAGTCTTCCTACTGGGCAATGACAACGACTTTATCTTATCCTTAAACATACGCGTGCACGTCCTCGTGCTTTGATCAAACCGGGCAATTACAACATCCATATCTCATCGTTGTTGTGTTCTCACAATCTGCATTTATATAAGAGAGTAAAGAACATATTAGGCATCATTTATTCAAAAGCGTAAAATTCATGTACAATATCAAAGTGTGGTTTATTTTGTTGATTGTTAGAAACGTCTTATACGTTATCTCATATATCATATACCACATATCATATAAATATCATGTATGATACCTCGTGTATCATATATGATACATCTATCATGTATCATATATCATATATGTATCATATATGATAAATAAAGTATCATATATGATACGTCAAGCTTAATTTAGCCTACATCAGCAACATAAAAATTCATAATAATACAGCTTATTCACAAAACATAAGCTAATTAATAACTCTTTTATTCAAAAAATCTTAGTTTAAACTAAGATTTAAGTTCATTTATTAGTAAGCTTTTCTAACGAATTATCATATTTTTTGAATAAAAGAGTTATTAATTAGCTTATGTTGTGTGAATAAGCTGTATTAATATGAATTTTTATGTTGCTGATGTAGGCTAAATTAAGCTTGACGTATCATATATGATACTTTATTTATCATATATGATACATATATGATATATGATACATGATAGATGTATCATATATGATACACGAGGTATCATACATGATATTTATATGATATGTGGTATATGATATATGAGATATCGTATAAGACGTTTCTAACAATCAACAAAATAAACCACACTTTGATATTGTACATGAATTTTACGCTTTTGAATAAATGATGCCTAATATGTTCTTTACTCTCTTATATAAATGCAGATTGTGAGAACACAACAACGATGAGATATGGATGTTGTAATTGCCCGGTTTGATCAAACCACGAGGACGTGCACGCGTATGTTTAAGGATAAGATAAAGTCGTTGTCATTGCCCAGTAGGAAGACTTACAATAGAAATGTAGATTTCATTGAATATGAAGAATAATTAATTGAAGAAAAATAATATTAGTTTTAATAATAAGAATGTTTTGGTTTTAGTTATAGATTCAGGACTCGCTTGTTTTTTATATCTTTAGATTATGAATAATTGTTTCAATCATGATTGGTTTCGTTCTATTTTAACAAGTGTTTAATCGTTATTGATATACTCTTAAAAAACACTTTTTATTCTCTAAACAAGTGTTTAATTATTGATTTAGTAGGCTCTTTGTTGTTTTAATCATGAATTCAGTAGAACATTTGTTTAATCTAACAAAAGAATTTATGAGTATCAAATATGATACTGCATTATCATATAAGATACTCTTTAGAAGTACAAATTTTATTTTCTGAACAAGTGTTTAATTATGAATCCAGAAGACTTTTTGTTCTAATCATGAATTCAATAGAACCGTTATTTAATCTATTAAACCCTTTTTTTTAGTATCATATATGATAATGCATTATCATATATGATAATACAGTATCGTATATGATAATGCAATATAGTATATCACGAATACGATATAAACTTTAACAAAATTTGTCATTATCAAAAAATTACAACCGTAGACGTTTCAACATTTTAAAATTCAACAAAAAACATACTAATTTATAGCATTACAAAATTAAAGCATTACATCACCATATGAAAATTACGAAAAGATAAACTTTTCAAATGACTAAAACAATGGATGTTGATCTTAGTCATCAACATTTTTGTTACAAAATTGACAGTTGTCCTTTGTCATCTCATGCACATGCCCTTGTTTCTTTTTAGTCTGGAAATCCGATGTTCCGCTTATTTGGCCTTGAGATGATTGAAATTTTCAGCATGCATTGAAAACAATTTATCTGCACAAATAAAAAAGCTTGGTTTTAATTTCAAGCAGATTATCATATATGATATATTACAGAAGTTGAATTTCAAGCAGATTATCATATATGATAATATACACACAACTAGATTTTAATTACATACCAGGATATAACATACTTTCTTTCATTTTGTTTTCAAGCACACATTATCATATATTTTATAATGTTAAATAAGTTGACATGTAAGCAGATTATCATATATGATATATTGATGTCATATATGATATATTACACAAGGTTTTTTTAGACAACTTATCATATATGATACTTTACTAACACGTCATATTATATATGTTCAGCGTGGATTAAGCCAAAAAACTTGATAATTCCTAAAAATAAGCTAATAAGCTGGCTAATGGTTCACTAACATGTCATATTACTAAAAAATCACCTAATGAGTTATCTTATCATTCAACATGATAAATTAACATTATTCATCAAATAAGTTGAACTATAAGCTTATAAATCAAGAGGATGATTAGTTCATACACTTAATCACATAAAAAAGATAAAAAAAAGTTATAAATTCGTAAGATAAATTCACATCAAATAAGCTAAAAAAGAATAAGCTGAATTATAAGCTTATTCATATCAATTAAGTTAAAAAGGATACATAAAAACGAATCTCGAATGAATTTTTTACCCGATCTTAATGATATGAAGAAGATAATGATTGATTAGCGATTAATTGACAATCAATTGATGATCATGATGGATCACTTGTAATGATGTGTGTTTTTGTGTGTTTTTAGTGTGTGTGGTGAGAGACAGATCTAAGATATGAATATGACGACGTGTGTGTTTAGATGGGTGGCAGGTGTTAGGTGGGTGGGATGCGAAAAACTAAAATGCCCCTCCACTTTTTTATAATAAAAATAGGATTAATCTGGAACATTTATTTATATTGGATGGATGATGGGGATTTGTCCACTTGTATAACCATTCAAATAGGGGTGTCCTTTGGTTCGGTTCTTGGGTTGTTCGGTTTATTCGGTTAATTTTTTTTTTTGGGTCAACCCGAAACCGAACCGAACCGAACCGAACTAGATTTCAACCGAACCGAAACGAAAACCGAACTTGAATTCGGTTCGGTTTTCGGGTTGACCCGAATAACCCGAATTTTCTGAATTTTTTAAAAAATATATAATTATATAAATAATTAGCAAAAAAAAAGGTTATTTCAAGTATAAACATGACTTTTTTATATTAAAATTATATTTTAATAACTAATTTGCATATATTAGGATTAAATTAAATTTTAATAATTATTATATATATATATATATATATATATATATATATATATATATATATATATATATATATATATATATATATATATATATATATATATATATATATATATATATATATATATATATATATATATATATATATAATATATATATGGGGCTAAGTTTGACATAGGAAAATAAGATGCGCCATGTCATATCCTACATGGCGTTTTTTTATTGGCTATTGAGTTATGTTTAATTTTTAGAAACTGTATTTTATTTATTTTGGAAACTAGATTTTATGTTAATCCGTAGATTTTTTTCAATTGGCGTATTTACTTTTTAGTTCCAAACCGAATTATTTTGGAAACTAGATCCTTTTTAAATCGGTAGATAATTCATTGGCTACAGCTATATCAATAGTAACATCGGTATATATATTTTCGGTATATATTGTTTCCTAATTCATTCCGTTTATTTTTTTTAATATCATATTCATTCGTATAGTATCTTGATTCTTCACCTCACAAAACCCTAATATCATCCGACATCATAAACCCTAATTATGTTCATCAATTTATATACTTTGAAGGATCAGGAGGTTAATTTTTCATCTTGATTATTGATTTTAATAATCCTAATATCATCCGACATCCTAAACTTAATTCGTATTCATCAATTCTTATACATCGGAGGATCAGGAGGTTAGTTTTTCATCTTGAGATGGTAGTGTAATCTGATTATTGACATGTTTTCTATATTGATTTTGTTTACATGTTTATTTAGATTAATCATATAATGTGTTTATGAATTTATTCATGTATTTTTATTCCTTGTGATAGATAACGTATAACATTTTATTACAACTCTTGTGATTGATTAGGGTTTGTGGTTTGTGAAAGGTTTTAGATGTGATTATCAGAAATATTAGGGTTTTGAGAAAACAGCTGGCCTTTTTTGTTATATTGAAGCGTATTTAGGTGCGCATTGCAAATCAAGGTGAAGGCATCCGTTATCATTTGCCTCAATTCATCTAGAAGAGCTGCTAGATGTGTGCAATTATATGTTTTATGTACTCGATTTATATTTTAATTACATTAAATGCGTTGATAATATGTCACGTGAACTGAACTTTTACTAAATGTGCAGGTTGATTGCCAAGCCCATATGCTACTTTTTAATGGCACATGATCAAATTATCGTTTCTGTTGATTTTCGACCGATCAGTTTTGATACAACGATGTGTGCAGGACAAAAGATTTAGGTGAAGTGGTTTCTATAATTGGTGACGGGTTTAATGATGCACATGCACTGAAATTGGATGATATTCGAATTTCAATGGCCATCGCTAAGACTAAGGTATTTCAGTTTGCATTTGATATCATTATATATGTTCACCTGTGTGTTTCATTATTGTTAATTACTAATATTCGTCGACGTTCTGTAGGTTCTAAATGTATTAAAACGGATACGTCTGTTGTGGCCTTTAGGGAATCCTGAAAAATCATAGGGATGGATGAAGAATCATCGTGAAAATTGGTAGTCTATTTCGAGGATGTAAGAATAATTTTCTAAATTCAATCCCTATGTTTAACATTTATTTATTAAGGAGTGTAATCATTTATCTATAACATTAGAGGGTCTAAAAGAACACTTGCAGATGTCCAAATGGGCATGTTCAGGTTAGATTGACCCACATAGAATTCAGGTAAGCATATTCAGAATGTATGCATAATCTTCTGCTTATTTTTTGCCGCAAGTAAAGGTTTGATATGTCTAATAAGCTTTTGGCAATTGCAGGTTCTAATGTGGACGTCAATCAGATCTCAACTCCATCAGCTGATCATATCCTATAAAAAGAGGTGAGAACAAGCTGGAACTAAGGAAGCAGCTGAAGATAGCTATAAAACTTGGTCTGCACCTGCGAAAGGTGGCTACCTCCCGTGACGGCACCAAATCCTACAGTGATCCCTGCACATCCATTTTAATGGCAGATGATCATTGAGGTTGGACCCCAAAATATGTACAGATGTATTGTTCTTATGTATCAGAATTATGAAAACCACAAAGCCAAAAAAAAGAGATCAAATAGCATCTTGGAAAGTTTCTCAGGTAATTGGGATTATTATACGGAGTATTCTTCTTGATTGACTCATAAAGTGAATAAGACATACTAAGAATGTTTAATTCAGAAACTGATATACACCTGATACTTGATAAGCGGCTCTACATTATAAGAATTCTTATTAAATCTTAAGAAAAACGGAAACATTGTACAGTATTATAGTACCAAATATTGTGTGAAGGGTAATTTTTATATACATTAGTCGTCACATTGTAATTAGTAATTATTTTGTGTTTGTACTTTGTCCACTGTTCGTACAAATACAAAATAAGGTGACATATATTACCTTTCAACCTATTCAGTTCTTGAGTCTCTTTTGATCATTAAAACAAGTGTGTTCCTAATGTTATTGTATTTTATTGGAACAGGTCAAAATGGGTGCGTTAAATTATATCTGATGTTAGGTAATACCCAAAGCACAAACAAAAATTGTGTGTTAAAAAATAAAATTATTTGTTTCTTAAAACCCATGATAGACATGAACTTTATAAATAAGAATAGCGAGAAGGTAATACCATGACATAACACTATCTGCAAAGAGAAAGAACTACTACGGTATCGATATAGTTGTGTGATTTATCATATGTTGTTATGTTTTCTTGTATTGTGCATGCAGTTAGTACAAAATGTTTCATGTCCAATTCCAGGATGGGACACACTGTTCAAGACTAGGTAAGCCATATTTTATGTATTCAAATACTATGCGTGCACTAAACTTGGATTTTATGATAGTTGTAGTGCCTTTGAACAGTACGATATATTAAATAATGACTTCAAAAGTGGGATCACACTGTTCTGATATTGCAAACTCTTTACCTCATGTAAGTACACTATACTCATCTCTTTATTTTTTATGTCCTTTCACCACTTAATTCTGGCTAAAACAAGACCAAAACGCGTGTTTAATATCATTTGTTTGGAATTATGCGTGGTTTTTGTGTTTATTGTGTTTTCAGAGTCAATCGGATGATTATTGAAGAACACATGGGATTGCACGGGTTTTATCGAAGAAAAAAAGACTCAAGACGAAGTCTATTGTCCAAGAGATGCAAAAGATTTGAAGTCAATGGGCCTATTTGAAGATTTATCGAAGAAAAGGACCAGAGATGGAAGATTTACATATGTCGAAGAAACTCAAGTCTATTTAACGAAGAAATTAAAAGACGAGTTGAATTTAATCGTCGACAAATCCCGAATCAGAATCGAAAACGTCAACTTTTCTGAAAAGACGAAAAGACAAGAAGAAAGGGAGAAAGCCCACTCACCAACCAACCACTCAGCCTATATAAAGGATCACCCTCACAAAATTTGGCATCTAGTTTTTCTTTCAGTTTTTCCTTTCCTATTTCGTAGGAAAACCATCTCCCTTAAGGAGTGGTTCTTCATCTTCTTGATTTGTTCTTTTAATCTTGGAAGTTTGATATTTTCCTTTTGTTTACTGAATCTTAATCATCAATACAAGTGCTCCTTTAATCTTTTCATTACTCTTGTTCATCATCATCTTTTATTTCAAGTTCTTAAGTTTTTATTTGGGTTAAGTTTGATTTTAAAAAGTTGTTGAATTTGTGTTTTTAAGATTGGGATTTGATCCTTGTAGTTAGTAGATCATTTGTGGTTAATTTGGTAAAACCTTTTTGCTTATTTAGCTTGATTTTGGATTAAATTTGTTTCCCCTGTTTTCTACTGTTTCGGCTACTGTTCTTCATTCCCAGCAACATTCCGAACCTTCATTACTTTTTTCTCTTATTTGGAATAAAATTTATTCCGAGTAGTCTTCTTATTTTCCCCTTATTCGGAATATTTTCAATATTCCGGATAGTTTCCGAGTAGAACCTTTTACTTTCCTTTATTCGGAATATTTTATATATTCCGAGTAGACCCAACATTCCAAGTAGAACCTTTTACTTTCCTTTATTCGGAATATTTTATATATTCCGAGTAGACCCAACATTCCGAGTAGAACCTTTTACTTTCCTTTATTCGGAATATTTTATATATTCCGAGTAGACCCAACATTCCGAGTAGAACCTTTTACTTTCCTTTATTCGGAATATTTTACATATTCCGAGTAGACCCAACATTCCGAGTAGACTTCATTATTCCGCATGGCCTTTGTTATTCCGCATGGTTGATTATTCCACATAGAGCATCTTCTCCATTTATTCCGGATAGCACTGGTTTTCAGTAAGATCTTTTACAGCTTTATCATTTAATTGTTTTATTTAAGTTCCAGTTTAATTTCATTCACTTCTTCTGATTTAAATCTTCATTTACTTCTTTTATTTATCTTTTTAATAGTATAGATAACCAAAACCCCTTTCTGTCACCAAGAACAAATCATCCTACTTTAGGCTTGATCAATTCGAGGAGATTCCGAGAACGAACTTTCAAACGAGAAAAATCTCTAGTATCAATCATTGTGGGAAAGATGGTGGGTAAGAGAAAAAAAATGTGAGGAAAGTTTTTGATGTGTTTTAGATGGATTGTTTTTGGTGTTTTTAAAAGTATAAAGTTAGTTGATAAATTTACATGTTGCTCAATAAGTATAGGTTGCTTTTTTATTTTATTATTATGTTTTTTATTTGTTAAAATGACAAAATTACCTAAAATAAAGTTGTCAAAAAGTATTGGTTGCCCACTTAACATATACCTTACACATACCTGATAAATACCTTACACATACGTACTTTTTATCAACATTTGTACTTGTATACGGACACATGACAACCTTTACACCTATTTTAAAAAGGAAAATGATTAGGACACTCTCAAAACTGATTAGGACACTCACATGTACAAACTGTTAAAGCAATAACATTTATAGTACAACTGTTTAATGCATCTTTTGGAGTGTCCCAATCAATTTTGAAAGTGTGCAAATCATCTCCCTTTTAAAAATTTACCCAGTTGTCCTTGTTACCATGATCTCTTTTCGCAAAAAACTTTATTTTAGACCTTTCTTAGATTATCCCGTTAGTGATATCCAATATTTTGAAACCCGGTTCAACCGGTTGACCCGGTTCCGGTCGAAAAAAACGGGTCATATTGACCC
Organism: Glebionis coronaria; assembly: GCA_025667525.1. NCBI lineage: Eukaryota > Viridiplantae > Streptophyta > Magnoliopsida > Asterales > Asteraceae > Glebionis > Glebionis coronaria. Next base: position 65,947,732 of record CM046875.1, read on the forward strand.
GGGTTTCACATTTTCGAAACCCGGCTCGACCCGTCGGGTTTGAGGTGACCCGGGTCAACCCGGTTCTCGAGACCTGGCTGGGTTTCGATTTTTTTGGGTTTCTGAAAAAGAACATATGTAAATTTTACGTATTTGCGATGTTTTATTTTTACATATTATATTGGTTGGTAAACAATTTATATGTTTTTATATATAGTTTTTGTTCATTATTAAAAATATAATTTTTTTTAAATCGGGTCAACCCGGACCCGGTAACTCGACCGGGTCGATTTGAAACCCGGGTTTCAAAACATTGGTGATATCTTCTTGCAATTTTCCCTAAACATAATTATTTAATCTTAGTAAAACACTTATTTTTTTTAACATTAGTAAAACACTTATTTAACATATACTTCGTATAAACTAAGATTTAAGTTCATTTAGATACCAAAGTTTTTTAAGATACAAAAACATTCTTATTATTGAAACTAATATTATTTTTCTTCAATTAATTATTCTCCATATTCAATGAAATCTACATTTCTATTGTAAGTCTTCCTACTGGACAATGACAACGACTTTATCTTATCCTTAAACATACGCGTGCACGTCCTCGTGCTTTGATCAAACCGGGCAATTACAACATCCATATCTCATCGTTGTTGTGTTCTCACAATCTGCATTTATATAAGAGAGTAAAGAACATATTAGGCATCATTTATTCAAAAGCGTAAAATTCATGTACAATATCAAAGTGTGGTTTATTTTGTTGATTGTTAGAAACGTCTTATACGTTATCTCATATATCATATACCACATATCATATAAATATCATGTATGATACCTCGTGTATCATAGATGATACATCTATCATGTATCATATATCATATATGTATCATATATGATAAATAAAGTATCATATATGATACGTCAAGCTTAATTTAGCCTACATCAGTAACATAAAAATTCATAATAATACAGCTTATTCACAAAACATAAGCTAATTAATAACTCTTTTATTCAAAAAATCTTAGTTTAAACTAAGATTTAAGTTCATTTATTAGTAAGCTTTTATAACGAATTATCATATTTTTTGAATAAAAGAGTTATTAATTAGCTTATGTTGTGTGAATAAGCTGTATTAATATGAATTTTTTTGTTGCTGATGGAGGCTAAATTAAGCTTGACGTATCATATATGATACTTTATTTATCATATATGATACATATATGATATATGATACATGATAGATGTATCATATATGATACACGAGGTATCATACATGATATTTATATGATATGTGGTATATGATATATGAGATATCGTATAAGACGTTTCTAACAATCAACAAAATAAACCACACTTTGATATTGTACATGAATTTTACGCTTTTGAATAAATGATGCCTAATATGTTCTTTACTCTCTTATATAAATGCAGATTGTGAGAACACAACAACGATGAGATATGGATGTTGTAATTGCCCGGTTTGATCAAACCACGAGGACGTGCACGCGTATGTTTAAGGATAAGATAAAGTCGTTGTCATTGCCCAGTAGGAAGACTTACAATAGAAATGTAGATTTCATTGAATATGAAGAATAATTAATTGAAGAAAAATAATATTAGTTTTAATAATAAGAATGTTTTGGTTTTAGTTATAGATTCAGGACTCGCTTGTTTTTTATATCTTTAGATTATGAATAATTGTTTCAATCATGATTGGTTTCGTTCTATTTTAACAAGTGTTTAATCGTTATTGATATACTCTTAAAAAAACACTTTTTATTCTCTAAACAAGTGTTTAATTATTGATTTAGTAGGCTCTTTGTTGTTTTAATCATGAATTCAGTAGAACATTTGTTTAATCTAACAAAAGAATTTATGAGTATCAAATATGATACTGCATTATCATATAAGATACTCTTTAGAAGTACAAATTTTATTTTCTGAACAAGTGTTTAATTATGAATCCAGAAGACTTTTTGTTCTAATCATGAATTCAATAGAACCGTTATTTAATCTATTAAACCCTTTTTTTAGTATCATATATGATAATGCATTATCATATATGATAATACAGTATCGTATATGATAATGCAATATAGTATATCACGAATACGATATAAACTTTAACAAAATTTGTCATTATCCATAAATTACAACCGTAGACGTTTCAACATTTTAAAATTCAACAAAAAACATACTAATTTATAGCATTACAAAATTAAAGCATTACATCACCATATGAAAATTACGAAAAGATAAACTTTTCAAATGACTAAAACAATGGATGTTGATCTTAGTCATCAACATTTTTGTTACAAAATTGACAGTTGTCCTTTGTCATCTCATGCACATGCCCTTGTTTCTTTTTAGTCTGGAAATCCGATGTTCCGCTTATTTGGCCTTGAGATGATTGAAATTTTCAGCATGCATTGAAAACAATTTATCTGCACAAATAAAAAAGCTTGGTTTTAATTTCAAGCAGATTATCATATATGATATATTACAGAAGTTGAATTTCAAGCAGATTATCATATATGATAATATACACACAACTAGATTTTAATTACATACCAGGATATCACATACTTTCTTTCATTTTGTTTTCAAGCACACGTTATCATATATTTTATAATGTTAAATAAGTTGACATGTAAGCAGATTATCATATATGATATATTGATGTCATATATGATATATTACACAAGGTTTTTTAGACAACTTATCATATATGATACTTTACTAACACGTCATATTATATATGTTCAGCGTGGATTAAGCCAAAAAACTTGATAATTCCTAAAAATAAGCTAATAAGCTGGCTAATGGTTCACTAACATGTCATATTACTAAAAAATCACCTAATGAGTTATCTTATCATTCAACATGATAAATTAACATTATTCATCAAATAAGTTGAACTATAAGCTTATAAATCAAGAGGATGATTAGTTCATACACTTAATCACATAAAAAAGATAAAAAAAAGTTATAAATTCGTAAGATAAATTCACATCAAATAAGCTAAAAACGAATAAGCTGAATTATAAGCTTATTCATATCAATTAAGTTAAAAAGGATACATAAAAACGAATCTCGAATGAATTTTTTACCCGATCTTAATGATATGAAGAAGATAATGATTGATTAGCGATTAATTGACAATCAATTGATGATCATGATGGATCACTTGTAATGACGTGTGTTTGTGTGTGTTTTTAGTGTGTGTGGTGAGAGACAGATCTAAGATATGAATATGACGACGTGTGTGTTTAGATGGGTGGCAGGTGTTAGGTGGGTGGGATGCGAAAAACTAAAATGCCCCTCCACTTTTTTTATAATAAAAATAGGATTAATCTGGAACATTTATTTATATTGGATGGATGATGGGGATTTGTCCACTTGTATAACCATTCAAATAGGGGTGTCCTTTGGTTCGGTTCTTGGGTTGTTCGGTTTATTCGGTTAATTTTTTTTCTGGGTCAACCCGAAACCGAACCGAACCGAACCGAACTAGATTTCAACCGAACCGAAACGAAAACCGAACTTGAATTCGGTTCGGTTTTCGGGTTGACCCGAATAACCCGAATTTTCTGAATTCTTTAAAAAATATATAATTATATAAATATTTAGCAAAAAAAAGGTTATTTCAAGTATAAACATGACTTTTTTATATTAAAATTATATTTTAATAACTAATTTGCATATATTAGGATTAAATTAAATTTTAATAATTATTATATATATATATATATATATATATATATATATATATATATATATATATATATATATATATATATATATATATATATATATATATATATATATATATATATATATATATATATATATATATATATATATATATATATATATATATATATATATATATATATATATATATATATATATATATTTATATATATATATATATATATATATATATATATATCTATAATATATATATGGGGCTAAGTTTGACATAGGAAAATAAGATGTGCCATGTCATATCCTACATGGCGTTTTTTTATTGGCTATTGAGTTATGTTTAATTTTTAGAAACTGTATTTTATTTATTTTGGAAACTAGATTTTATGTTAATCCGTAGATTTTTTTCAATTGGCGTATTTACTTTTTAGTTCCAAACCGAATTATTTTGGAAACTAGATCCTTTTTAAATCGGTAGATAATTCATTGGCTACAGCTATATCAATAGTAACATCGGTATATATATTTTCGGTATATATTGTTTCCTAATTCATTCCGTTTATTTTTTAAAATATCATATTCATTCGTATAGTATCTTGATTCTTCACCTCACAAAACCCTAATATCATCCGACATCATAAACCCTAATTATGTTCATCAATTTATATACTTTGAAGGATCAGGAGGTTAATTTTTCATCTTGATTATTGATTTTAATAATCCTAATATCATCCGACATCCTAAACTTAATTCGTATTCATCAATTCTTATACATCGGAGGATCAGGAGGTTAGTTTTTCATCTTGAGATGGTAGTGTAATCTGATTATTGACATGTTTTCTATATTGATTTTGTTTACATGTTTATTTAGATTAATCATATAATGTGTTTATGAATTTATTCATGTATTTTTATTCCTTGTGATAGATAACGTATAACATTTTATTACAACTCTTGTGATTGATTAGGGTTTGTGGTTTGTGAAAGGTTTTAGATGTGATTATCAGAAATATTAGGGTTTTAAGAAAACAGCTGGCCTTTTTTGTTATATTGAAGCGTATTTAGGTGCGCATTGCAAATCAAGGTGAAGGCATCCGTTATCATTTGCCTCAATTCATCTAGAAGAGCTGCTAGATGTGTGCAATTATATGTTTTATGTACTCGATTTATATTTTAATTACATTAAATGCGTTGATAATATGTCACGTGAACTGAACTTTTACTAAATGTGCAGGTTGATTGCCAAGCCCATATGCTACTTTTTAATGGCACATGATCAAATTATCGTTTCTGTTGATTTTCGACCGATCAGTTTTGATACAACGATGTGTGCAGGATAAAAGATTTAGGTGAAGTGGTTTCTATAATTGGTGACGGGTTTAATGATGCACATGCACTGAAATTGGATGATATTCGAATTTCAATGGCCATCGCTAAGACTAAGGTATTTCAGTTTGCATTTGATATCATTATATATGTTCACCTGTGTGTTTCATTATTGTTAATTACTAATATTCGTCGACGTTCTGTAGGTTCTAAATGTATTAAAACGGATACGTCTGTTGTGGCCTTTAGGGAATCCTGAAAAATCATAGGGATGGATGAAGAATCATCGTGAAAATTGGTAGTCTATTTCGAGGATGTAAGAATAATTTTCTAAATTCAATCCCTATGTTTAACATTTATTTATTAAGGAGTGTAATCATTTATCTATAACATTAGAGGGTCTAAAAGAACACTTGCAGATGTCCAAATGGGCATGTTCAGGTTAGATTGACCCACATAGAATTCAGGTAAGCATATTCAGAATGTATGCATAATCTTCTGCTTATTTTTTGCCGCAAGTAAAGGTTTGATATGTCTAATAAGCTGTTGGCAATTGCAGGTTCTAATGTGGACGTCAATCAGATCTCAACTCCATCAGCTGATCATATCCTATAAAAAGAGGTGAGAACAAGCTGGAACTAAGGAAGCAGCTGAAGATAGCTATAAAACTTGGTCTGCACCTGCGAAAGGTGGCTACCTCCCGTGACGGCACCAAATCCTACAGTGATCCCTGCACATCCATTTTAATGGCAGATGATCATTGAGGTTGGACCCCAAAATATGTACAGATGTATTGTTCTTATGTATCAGAATTATGAAAACCACAAAGCCAAAAAAAAGAGATCAAATAGCATCTTGGAAAGTTTCTCAGGTAATTGGGATTATTATACGGAGTATTCTTCTTGATTGACTCATAAAGTGAATAAGACATACTAAGAATGTTTAATTCAGAAACTGATATACACCTGATACTTGATAAGCGGCTCTACATTATAAGAATTCTTATTAAATCTTAAGAAACAACGGAAACATTGTACAGTATTATAGTACCAAATATTGTGTGAAGGGTAATTTTTATATACATTAGTCGTCACATTGTAATTAGTAATTATTTTGTGTTTGTACTTTGTCCACTGTTCGTACAAATACAAAATAAGGTGACATATATTACCTTTCAACCTATTCAGTTCTTGAGTCTCTTTTGATCATTAAAACAAGTGTGTTCCTAATGTTATTGTATTTTATTGGAACAGGTCAAAATGGGTGCGTTAAATTATATCTGATGTTAGGTAATACCCAAAGCACAAACAAAAATTGTGTGTTAAAAAATAAAATTATTTGTTTCTTAAAACCCATGATAGACATGAACTTTATAAATAAGAATAGCGAGAAGGTAATACCATGACATAACACTATCTGCAAAGAGAAAGAACTACTACGGTATCGATATAGTTGTGTGATTTATCATATGTTGTTATGTTTTCTTGTATTGTGTATGCAGTTAGTACAAAATATTTCATGTCCAATTCCAGGATGGGACACACTGTTCAAGACTAGGTAAGCCATATTTTATGTAATCAAATACTATGCGTGCACTAAACTTGGATTTTATGATAGTTGTAGTGCCTTTGAACAGTACGATATATTAAATAATGACTTCAAAAGTGGGATCACACTGTTCTGATATTGCAAACTCTTTACCTCATGTAAGTACACTATACTCATCTCTTTATTTTTTATGTCATTAACTACTGTAGGTTTTCGTGTCGCTGGATATAGGATCACCATGCCTCAAGCACCAATTCAAGTATTGTTTCTCTTTTTTAGTTTGTGAGTTTGTAGGAGCTTTTATCGTATGAAAGCATGTCAAGTTGTTTTCTCTTTCTTTCTTTCTTTTTCGAAGGCATGTCTAACATCACATACAACAAGGGGCCTGACGTATGGTTTCACAATAGACCACACACTTGCAAAAAGAGAGCGAAGGTTATTTTAAACAAATAGCATTTGTAAACTCTTATATCGAGTGGTTGTTGTGACGGATAACTAATGTACTGTAATGGGTCAAAACGGATAATTATAGACATGCCATACCTTTTAATGCACTAGATATGTTGTTAGGCATATACTAAAGTTTTGTAAGTTTCAAATTTCGAGCATTTTCTTTCTACAAGTTAATGCTTACTTCTAACTGCACGATTTATGGAGATAGTTCAAGTTTTGATTGGTAAAGCAGATTCTCTTGATTTTTTGTAAAGAATGCTTGAAGTAGTCGATGTAGAAGGCGATACTATAAGTGACTTGTACAAAGAATTATTGAACGAGTTTCCTTTTGGCACCAGTACCTTACGTTGTCTGGTAATCTCTCATTGAAAGACCGTTGACCTCTATTTTTTTAATTCTTGACAACATCACCCACCTGTGAGCCTTCATTTCACATCACGCGGAAACGAGAAGTAAACTATTGTGAAGGATATTTCAGTTACACCCTTAAAGGAATTAGGCCTTGAGAACATTTTCGACATAATCTGATTTACCTTGTAGATTAGCTATAGAATAAGAAGTTTGGTGTGCAGACCCACATTTGCTATCAAGAATTAATCATATGAATATCATTGCACTTGCACTTTAAACGTATAGGAATTATTTGCAGCTCAATTAACTATCTGATATAATGCCATTGGAGTATTCTAAGGCGTGTTTGGCAAAACAGAAGCTGATTAAAACCATTTTCTGTCATTTCTCAAGAATTAGTAATCATCACTTCTCAAAAAACATGTTTTTATAACATATTTGGTACGTGTATCCATAAAAACAATCATTCTTTACAATTTTTATTACTGGTTATAGATGTCACAATTATCTACAAGCTGCTTAAACACTTTAGAATCACGAATAATACAAGTTAGCTATTGCAAGATTAAGTACAACATATAAGTATCATATTTGTGAGTAATTTAGGTAATTTGTGTGATTGTAATTTGTAAGTAGTTTTTCTTAGAGCACGCGGTACAGTTGAGCCGTCGTGCTTGTGTCGTGGGCAAAAAGTGATGCCACGTCACTTTTTACTCCCACGACACCAAAACACCCCACGATGGCTCAACCCCCCTCCCTGGTTAACACGAGAATTCTCGTGTCGTCGTCACCCAACTTTTTTTTTTTTCAATAATTAATTTTAAACTAAAAACACATTTCATTCATAATAAAAATACAAATACAAATCGGAACTCCCGGGATTCATATTGATAAAATAGTGTGTGAATATGAGAAAATAGTATGTGTTTGTGTGATATATAGTGAAATTATATGAAAAAATGGGGGGTATTTAACACCAAAAAACGGGCAAAAACATGGAAAAACAAAAAAATAGCCGTTACCCAACGGTAACATTTTTTAAATTTTCAAAAAAAAAAAAATAAAAAAAATTAAAAAACCCGACGGCGCGAGCCACGGTGTGGTTGGCGCCGCCGTGGCCTCGCGCCGTCACCATGGAGTCGGCTGGTAGGTACCAGCCCAAACCCGACGACGCGAGCCACGGTGTGGTTGGCGCCGCCGTGGCCTCGCGCCGTCGTGGCCAGCCAGCCACCAGCCCACTGTACCGAGCTCTCTTATAGATCTGATGGTCCGACTTATTTATTTATTGTTATATCAGGTTAAACGTGTTAAAACTAAAACTAATAGCAAGAAGCTATTAGCCACAGAAAGCCAAAATAAACTAGAGGAAGTTCTGTTGGAAAGAAGAAGAATGTTGTTAATTACCAGCGTTTTTATTCTTCTCTTTTTCTTTTATGTTACTTGAGGGTATGCACTCATGTTTCTGAATGCAGGGCACACAGTGAGCGACCAATTACTCGCTGACATTTCTCAATGTAACAAAACCATCATTGATATAAGAATACGATGACATGTCCAAAACATCCTTGGCACTTACGATAAACATGTTTTCCCTTGATCCACTCTTTTTTTTGTCAAACCTTTTTTATGACAGGTCTAAGGGTTCGTGAGGGACGGAACTTGGGTGTTTTTTATGTACTATCATTGAGTCCAATCTGCGGCTTACTGGAACAATGCTACTATTTAATATCGAGCTTTACTTTAACTTTAATATATTGTTCAAGGTTCTAGGTGTAATGGGGAGATATTAACGGTAGGCAAAGACGCATAGGGATTACATGTTATATGTCTCAAAGACTGCCAATTCCGTTATTATAGCTTATGCGTATACAGCTATATACAGTTTCCTTAGATTTGAGTATTGTGGAACACTAAAGTGCAGCTCAGTTCGATCTCTGAAATTGCAGCGGTCCATATGGGCAATCCCAGTCTCGAAGTTACACCATCACCACTAGACGGCTCAACACAGTATTGCGAGTGTACAACTGTCAATGGTGTATCCGGACTAATTTTTGAGATTTTTTCTGAAGTGTAGGTGTTTTGTGGAAAGCGACAAGTGTCAAGTTTTGCATGGTATGAGATCGAGGACCTACATTTATTTGCATGGGTAAGTAACAAGCCTGTCCTTTAGGTCTACTACATCAATTCATTTTGTCTAAATTTTGTCATGATCTATTTAACCCGACTAATATACAGAAACAAAATAATCTTTAAAGTTTTATGTGACTATATAGAAATCCTCATTTCACTTAGAAAGTTGTTTGTAGGAATTCTTAACTCGGTTTGTACCATTATGAAAAACAAATTAATTTATGTTTAATGTGTGTTGACTAAGTTGATGTATTTGAACATATTATACAGATTTTACTTTAATGATACGTTATTGATCTTTCAATTCTTTGTGTATTCACTAATGATTTTGCTACTGTATATCAAAACTATTTGCACATGTAATATCAAGTTCATGAGCTACTGAGGTTACAATTCCCTTAACGCTCTGTTTATATGTGAGCCCACTTATTAAGTTCATGAGCTAATTACAAAGTAAACTTAATGGTAATCAGTAATAACTATGCTACCGTTTTTTTATTGATGCACACTTTTTCTTCATATTTAAGTCTATGTTAGGAGTGACCACTTCACTGCCATCTAATCTTTTATTTCATATTTGTAGGAGTTTAACCATGCCTTAGGTTTTAGTATTTTTGTAAGTTGGGTATGGATGCATATTCAGTTTCATCTTTTCAGTTGGTAGTTGTAAGAGGGTCCTACATGAGTCACCTGCTTGATTCTTATAGTTTTCCAGCCCTTAATGCTTTATTCTCTATTCTTTTCAGTTTCAGCACACCTAATAAAGTTTGTTGTTTTAACACTGATTGTCTTCTGCTGACACTGATAGATCTGCTACTTACATAGTACATCACAAATTATTGATTAACACGAAGCATTTACGTGGACAAATGGATTAAGGTTAGATTCAGGTGCTACAGTACGTAAGGCTATATAATTTTAATACATGACTCCTTTGTTCATATTTTTGTCACAGCACCGACTTAAAGCCTCACAGGATTATAACTTCCTCCCAAAACTATGTTACGTTACCTTCATTCTAATATTTGTTAGTATGTAATCATTATATTACATTAGTTGATTTAGTTTCTAATAGTCTAGGAATCATTAGACAATCAATGCCATGACTGTATGCTTATTATTTTAGGCGAGCACAAGTTTCAAAGAACTTTAGAATTTGAGCCGAAAGTCATGATAAAATCGATGAACTTATAGAGAGGACTAATTATTACAACATCGAACAAGTAATTCATGTATCTCTTGAATCTCTCTACTCTCATACCAGATTTCTTTGTATCACACATCAATTCAGGTCAAATGAGTATAGTTCTTACACCTACCGGGTTCTGTGACCCGTTTACATTTTATTTTATTATCATGAGTATATAGGATCTAATTAAGGATAACATCAAAATAAGGATAACATCAAAATAAGGATAACATGCGTATATAAGATCTAACTAAAACAAACAAACATATACGTTTTTTTCAATCTCTTACACATTCTATAAAGCAATCTTATCTTTCATGTAACCACTATACTCGTCTTTTGATTTTTTTCCTCTTCACTTTCGTCAAGGTCCTGTTTTCAACTAATTGTTTATTACCATTTTTTATATATTAAAGAACCATGCTATAGTCTCTAATTATTTTATTCCATAAACAGTTCATTATTTTCAATACTAAATTTATTAAATCATTTTGTTAGTATTCATCTCATATGTGACCTACCGTTAAATGACATAAAGAACTCACTATTGTCCATGCAAAATCATTAAACTTTTGTTTCTTAATTGGTACAAGCTTTATTTTAATGTTTGATGTTATCCAATTTTAAAGTTTATATTAGATGCGTTCATTTGCAACGACATCGGCTTTTTGTGTTTAGTCTTGACACAAGCTTTTTTTTAAATCACTCGTGTCGTAGTCAGAAGTGGAGTCATTGCCGACATGTAGGTTATAGCACCAGAATGTTATGGCACCAGAATGTTATGACACCATATTTTATAAAGAAGCAGTGAATCATGACAAAAATGATGTCATAGAGGTAAAAAAATGATATAATGGATTCATATATAATCCACTTTATTAATAAAATTAAAAATAATTGACAATGCTATATTGTCCGGTTGGGGAATACAACATCACAACCTTGATGACTATAATGAGTCATATAAATTTGGACTAATGGGCTATGGCACCACTCATGACATCACCGTAGCCCAAGCTCTAACTGGTATATTTTGTTCCTTTCCATTTTTTATCGTTTGTTTTTTATTCATGTATGACCGCATGCCATTCTGCAACGTGCATGTTCCTATTATAAGTTTAAAAAATATAGCAACTTTCATCAGCTCACCGGTTTTTAAAACATTCATTAGAAGAAAGTAAGCATTTGTTTTTTAATCGTATCTTATAATAAACTGTATGCTTTATTACAATATTATTCAATTTAGATTAAGAAAGCTGTTTTTGTGTTTGTTGCTGCTATCAATGTTCTCAGATTCGGGTATATCTGGCCGGATCAATGTTGACCCGGTTTTGGTCGAAAAACAAGTCATATTGACTCGGGTTTCAGATTTTAGAAATCTGGCTAGACCGCTGAGTTTGGGGTGACCCGGGTCAACCTGGTTCCCGAGATCCGGTCGGGTTTCGATTTTTTTGGGTTTTTTTTGAAAAAATATATAAATTTTATTTATTTGCGACGAAATTTTATTTTCACATATTATATTGGTTGGTAAACAATTTATATTTTCAATATACGTAAGTTTTTATGGCTTTCACATATATTTTTTGTTAATTATTACAAATATAATTTTATTCTTTTAGAAAACCGGGTTAATCCGGACCCGTGACTCGACCAGATCGATTTATGTCGCCTGATATTGTTGAAGAAGATAATTTCAAGGCTTAAATAACAACAACGTTGATGGTTGTAGAAGCTGTTGTTGGTAAACATGCTACAATGAGGGAAAAATGGGTAATTAATGTATGGAAACAGACTTGTTCAATAATTTATTTTGTCATTTTACAGTCGCAAGTCAAAAAAAAAATGAATGGTATTTTACAGTCACAAGTCCCACTACAAACAGTTGTAACTAATACGTAGATGTACTTTAAAAAAAGATTTTCGAAACTAACCCTATCAAACGTTGTCTTAAAGGAAATATTTACAAACCAATATTCACCCGTAGATTTGTGTATGTTCGAAAATTAACATAGGATAGAACCTGCCAGTTGAGAGAGTCAAGACCTAATACTATCAATGGTTAATTTTCTTATAACAAAACAATTTTATTACACAGATTGCTATGTAAAAAACGAAAACCATTAAAACTAAAAGACAAAATTTTTTTAAAGAATATTTAATAAAAAAGACCGTCCATTTAGTAACCTAAGTTTAAACACTATAAAAGGATGATTCAGCTAAATGTACCACTACCAACTAATATAACGGATTCTCAAACGTAATTAAAAAAAATAGAAACACATCAAAATATTTATATAGATCCAAAGATTAACATGGGACATAACCTCTTCATTGGGTGAGACAAGAAAAACACTATCGAAGGTTAACAGTTGTATAACAAACACCACTATACGTACCACTGCCTACTAATATCACGGATCGACAAACGTTGTTTTAAAAAGTTTACGAACCGAACCCGCCCACTACTAATATCACGGGTCGAAAAACGTTGTTTTAAAAATTTTACGAACCGAACCCGCCCGTTGGGCGGGTTACGAGACTAGTATATATATATATATATATATATAGTGAAAGGTTATTTTCAGAACCAAATAAATGTACAGAACTGCGAGAACCACCTTAATACTCTTAACAATGCATATGTATTTTCATTATTATGTTTAAATTAACATTTAATAGTTGTTTTGTTGGTTATATATCCGAGTATGATGGGCGATATTAAAAGTGCACATGTGTTTTCTTATTATCCAACGAAAAGATAGTTATCATACATACAAAACAAATACATGTGCATACATGTTCTTAGTGACCTACGACAATGAAAATTCATATGTATTTCTACCTAATAAACTAACCCGATATATATACATGTGCATTTTAAGAGTAAAAAGGTGGTTCTCGCAGTTCTGTACATTTATTTGGTTCTGAAAATAACCTCACCCTATATATATAGATTTATATAATTTTGGTTTTCGGTTCGGTTCTCGGGTCCGACGATCAAACTCATACCTAACCCGAAAACCATATTTGTAATTCGGTTATGATCCAAAACCCTAATTCTATTTTCGGTTCGGTTTTCGATTTTTGTGGGTCAAACCCAAAGACACCCTGCTTTCAAATATTGGAGTTCCTAAAACAAACCAAACACCCCATCAGTAACTGGTACCCACCAACCCGACCCAATCTGGAACCATCATCATCCACAGAGAAAACCCAGGTTCAATCAACAACCAAACCAAAATTATACCAAAAATGCGTATCAATATCACGATCATATCAATCCTACTACTATTAATTAACACTTGCAGCTGTCAAAAACTGAAGAACAGTAAAACAATAGATATAAAAAGTGAAAACAATGATGATGATGATGTTGTATGGATCGTTCAGTTTTCTGATCTTCATTTCAGTGTTCATTATCCGCAACGAGCGGCTGAGTTTCAGGAATTTGTTACCGAGACTCTTGCTATGATTAAACCTGCTTTGGTTTTAATCACTGGTGATTTAACTGGTTAGTATTTGTTTAATGATTTTAAAGTGTGTGAAAGTATACAATTATGTGTGTTTGTTAGAGGTGGCAAATCATGTTCATATTTGGATTTTTTTTAACTAATGGACTAAATGGGTATTAACTTTTATTTTAGTTGGACTATTTGGACAACATAAAAGCATTTGGTTAAATAAATGGGTATTATGGACTATTTGGACAATATAAAAGCATTTGGTTAAATTAATATTGACTCTATTTGTTTCTCCTTTAATATTGTCCATATTACACAAGTCCATTTGGTCAAGTCCATTTAGTCCAAATATTAAAAATTGTCAATTTAGTCCGCGTCCATAGACCAACGTCCATTTAACCCACTTAACCCACTGCCCATACCCGTCTAGTCCACCCATTTAGCCACCCTTAGTGTTTGTTTATGCATTTTAGGATATTTATCGAAAACGGACACGAATGCTTAAACTGAATTGTTTTTTATAGTGTTGATGGTGGTTAGTTAAGAGCGCTAGGTCTAGGTGTAGTAAAACTCTATAACTATTATAGGCGTTGCCGCATCAGCTTGTACACTATAACTAGAGGTGGCAAAATGGGCGGGTCCGGCGGGCACGAGGTGGGGGCTAAACGGGCGATGGGCTAAACGCGCGGGCGGGCTAAACGGGTGCATGCTAAAATGGGCAAAATAACATATAAAAAACGTAAAAAAAATAAAAAATAATACTTGTTTAAAAGTCGGGAAAAAAAACATTAAATATAAAGATCCGCCAAGTATCCAATTTGGTGTTTTACATATGCCCATTGAGCCTATCTAATGTCTTACATGTGCCCATTGAGCCCATCAATAATAATGGATGGGCAAAAAGTGCCCCCACTTTTAAAAAAAATGATAATAAATACCCATAATTAACAAAATGGACAAGATTTGTCACCTCTAACTCTAACACTCAGAAATCAGAATAACATAAACACCCTCCCCGATAACATTCCTATAACATGAAGCTATATGCCAATGCAATATAACTAGTATAGCGGCTCCATAGGTACCTAACATGTTGTAGGTGCACTGCACCGCTCACTCTAAGAGTGGTGGTGCAGTGGGCGCCTATTAAGTTTTGTAGGCGCCCGCCACCTAGGCATGGGCATATACCTTGTAACACCGGTATAACACGAACACCCTCCCCAGTTAGTATGTTGTAGGTATGTTGTAGGTCATTTTTTATGTTGGTAACACATGTTATCTGGTTTTTTCTTTAGTGTAAAAGTTGAGTGGCGGAGTTATAGGCCCCAAAAATGCCCTATAACATATGCACAGAGGCCTCTTAGAAGATGATCTTATTCGTGTTTGTTTTAATTTGTTTTTGTAGAAGGTAAACAAACATAAACGAATGAGCCTAAATTTTAAATAATATTCATGGTTTGTTTATGATATGAACCGGATCGATTATAGAGATAAAAGGATAGATAGATTATATTAATGGGATAACCCGACCCCCGGTGGCTTATATTAGTGAGATAAACCGACTCCCCAATTAACTAAGAAAACAATAAACCAAAATAAAACATAATCATATTTCTCTGCATAAAAACATTACAGATCTATATCTCTATATATAATAGAAGATAAACTTTTTCATCAAGAAATAATAAAAGGAAAGTAAATAAGCTAATCATAGTCACATGAAACGCCGACTCGGCCGCGTTTCGCGTTTCGGATCGTACGTAACCAAACGCGGTACGATCGCGACTCGGATCGCTCGGGGTCGCGATCTGGATCGCTGTATTCGGCGTTTCCAAACATCATCAATCAACGTACCGAAGTATATGGGGTCGACGTACCGGAATGGATCGGTACGGCGTACCGGAATGTACCGGTACGCCGTACCAAAGTGTAGCAGTACGATTATTTACACTTCCAATGTACAATTATTTATTAAATCTACTTTTAACCACTCATTACTTCCACCCTTTCATTTTATCAGATTATTACTAATTTTCTACTCTACCAGATCCATCTTATCCGGTCCATCTAATTTAGAAATATATTATTAATATGGTACGTCGTATAAAATTGGGTACATCGTACCGAATTATATGGTACGCCGAACCAAAGCGAACCGGGGCGTACCGAAATGAGCCTACCCCCCTTCGTACCGAATTTTAAGACCCCGCGAACCGCGTATCCGTTTCTCGTTTTCGTACCGCAGCGTACCGCGTTTCGTGTGACTATGAAGCTAATAAAATAAAGAGAGAATTGCATAAATCGTCCTTGAAGTTTGGACATGTTGCAGGTTTTGTCCCAAATATTTTGAAAGTGCTTATATGGTCCTAAAATCAAATTATTTTGCGAATTTTCATCCTTGAGGTTTTACTATCTTGCATGTTTTGTCCCAAATATTTTGGTCATTTTGCTTGTTTCGTCCCAAGAATTTTTCCCATAAGGACGATACTTGCATTAAAATTTCCAAAAAAGGATGATTCTTGCACTTTCGTAACATTTAGGACAAAACATGCATTTTGGTCAAACTTTAGGGACGATTTATGCAATTTACTCTAAAATAAATAATAGTTGTTGTCTATGCCAGGATCGTATCATTACTCCGCCCCGCAAAAACACCTTGTCCTCAAGGTGGTGTTCCAAAATTTTGCCTCGCGTGATTCCGGGATCCCAAGTTCTTCGTTTTATCTCCTTTGTGCGCTTCAAGAGCAAGCAGCAGTGTTGGTCTATGTTTTTGAATTTTCGTGTGCAGACTTGTAACTCTTCTTGTGAATCTGAAGTTTCGAATCCAGGACCAAGTGAGATACCTAGCTTTCTAGCTTTTCTGGTTCGGACACGTGCCACCACAAACTTATTCCAAAACAGCCTTGAAGAATCGACTTGTCCCTCCTTATTAATCTCTTCCTTCACTGATTTTATCGATCCTTGAATCTTCTCAATCCGCAATGAGCAATCTTGACGCGCCTGTCTTATAGATTCTATTAGTGTAGAATGGTGCAACAAGAACGTGGACCGTAGCTCTTTCATCATCTTCATGACCTCAATTAACCCTTCTTCCAAACTCTTTGATTCCATTACAGCAACTTTTTTTTTTTTGATGAACAGTAGCCGAAGCTGCTGCCGCTGGACAGTAACAGATGAACAGTTTTTTTTTTTTTGAAACCCTACAATCGAAACAGCTCTGATACCAATTGATATGAACCGGATCGATTATAGAGATAAAAGGATAGATAGATTATATTAATGGGATAACCCGACCCCCCGATGGCTTATATTAGTGAGATAAACCGACTCCCCAATTAACTAAGAAAACAATAAACCAAAATAAAACATAATCATATTTCTCTGCATAAAAACATTACAGATCTATATCTCTATATATAATAAAAGATAAAGTTTTTCATCAACAAATAATAAAAGGAAAGTAAATAAGCTAATAAAATAAATAATAGTTGTTGTCTCTGCCAGGATCGTATCAGTTTATTGTTATGGTATTTGGGTAGAGGTTTTTAGTGTTTGAATAGAAGCAGTTTTTAGTGTTTGGATAGATGTAACAGACTTATGATTATTTGCTTATTGGAGGTGAAATAAGCAGTTGTGAATGAGAGTTGCTTATTTAATATGTCTTATTTGTGATTGTTATACCTCTTAGTTACTTGAATGCCAAACACTCATATAACTGTGTAGTGTGGGTGATTATTGAGTCAGTTATAGCAGAAGCAAATCCAAACACTATCTTGTGTATTGTGTTTTGTTTTGTTTCACTTGATTAATTGCTTATGCTTATTTAAGCAGCATTAAAAAACTATCAAAACACCCAGCATAATCAGATAATCTTCGAAGCTAGGTGTTATAGGTAGGTGATACATGTTTATCTCAGTCAGTTCTCATAACATGCTTTTTTGCGTCTTATAATAGTGACCCTATAAATTTTGTGGAATCATAATCATAGTTACTTTTATCAAATCATTCAAATGGATCATTCTATTGAAGTTGGCTATAGCTAGGTAAGTTGACGTTCAAGCCTTAAGAATTGGTTTTCTTGTGGTAATTCCTTACCATCAAATATCGTCATTTTGGCCCATAAGTATAAGAATCAGGCAATCACCTATAGTACATCCAGGTTTCAGACACCTCGTAAGTCCTATATCATGGGTAGTTTATAACATACTAGCATGGTACCCGCGCAATGCAGCGACGGGTAATAAGTGACCATTTTTTAGAAATCGATTTAACGTTAAAATGTAAAAAAGTTGAATTAAAATAAATAAAATCACTAAAAATGAAAAAAAAAATTGTAAATATATCAAAATGGATGTTGAATTGAAGAGAACAAAATTTTAAAAAATATGGTGAAATCAGATTATGAAAAAAATAAATGAGTTAAAAGATATTTCAATTTAAAAATAAAAATGGGTTTTTAATAAGTTGTTACAAAATTTTGGTACAAAATAAATGGATGGTTAAGATTTAAAGTTAGGTTTGGATTATAAATGATCTAATGGTTAAGTTATTAATATGTTTATCTTAATTTTTGGTTTGGAGTTAGGTTTGGAGTTAGGATGTGTATATGCACCCTTTATAGATAGTGACAGAAAATGACATGTTGGCATGGGTCAGTTATCCATACTAAGATATCATCTTCCATTTTGCGTAGGATGAAATTCGAAATGTTCCTACTAAAAAACCTCTCGAGTTTTACCCCCACAATCTAGAACATGACTAGTTATCCATCCATTTTAAAAAAGCAATCAAATACTTGTACATAATAAGTGATGTTGAACAAAATAGGAAGTACCAACGAATGCAATTTCGGATCTTTTAAGGATATATATTATGTGATCAGATGTGCTCTATTGCACTGAAACTATGTTTTCATAAACTTTCCAAATGATCAAGTGGAAATTTAAATCATGCACAACGTATTACTTCGATTATTGTTTTCATGGGAATATTTAAGGCAATTGCTCAGGTAGCTTGTTGTGTTCTTCATGAAATCGTATTATTACACATCTGCTAATTATGTTTATCTTCACGTGTTGCCAAATACTATGATACAGAAATAAGAGTACATAGATTCATATATACGTTTTTACTGATGTTCATCTGAATAAATTAATCATGCATGCCAAGGAGTGTTTAGATGTGCTTTTCAATGGGACTTAAAGAAAACTTGATAATCAGCTGATTACATATAGGGACAGTTACAGTATTCCGTAATCAAGCTCTTTTGCAGCAATCCCTTCCCTGTTTCCTTTTAAAAGTCTAATAAAGTTATTTACTCATTTAATTTGTATCAGATGGTAAAAGCAAAGATCACTTAATAATGAAGCAGAATGAAGAAGAATGGTTGGAATACCAGAAGACAATGGAAAATGTTATAACGATGAGTGGTCTTGATAAAACCGTATTTTATGATCTTAGGGGAAATCATGATAATTTTGGTGTGCCCGTCGTGGGTGGTGCTTCTGATTATTTTTCAAACTATAGCATCACCGGCCAATTAGGAAGAAGTCAGTCTGTGAACAGTGTTACCCTGCAGGTTAGTTTATATTTCAAGCGCCATTTTTGGTACATTTTGCAATCTTATATAAAATTTTCTGATAGAATGCATATTGTTTCCTTTCAGAGTAGCAATCGGAATCACCTATTTGTTTCATTCGACAGCACAATGTCCACCGGCTTACGAGGACCCACAAATCTTTTCGGGCATCCCACTGACATACTGTTGTCCGAACTTAACTCTCATCTCTCACAGTGGGATTCCACGTCAGCAAAACCATCAACCAAGATTGCTTTGGGGCATTTTCCACTTTCATTTTCAGCACCCTCAAATTCTAAAAGAACACTGAAAGAAATTTTCCTTAAGAACTCTATAACCGCTTACCTTTGCGGGCATCTTCATTTAAAATTTGGTAAGAATTTAAAACGACACCATGAAGTGGATAATGAAACGTTTCGCAGCCTTTTCCAGTTGAATATGCATCAAAAGGGTTCATCAAGTATCACAAATTGTTCAAATGGAGGTCAAACGGTCAGGGAATTTTGGGAATTGGAAATGGGAGATTGGAGGAGCAGTCGAGCTATGCGTGTTATGGCAATTGATAAAGGTCGGGTCTCGTTTATTGACAGTGATCTAAAAATGGGAGCTAAAAAGATGCTGATATTGCCCACATATCCATTGGATTCCCGCTTTATGTCAACTAAATGCGAGTCAATGGAGGATACATCTCATATTAGAGCCTTGGTGTTTTCTTCAAGACTAATTACATCAGTAAAGGCAAAAATATACGACTCAAGCCATCGGCATCTTGATATGGTTTTAGAAGCTTCTATGGCTAAAAAAGGAAAACTATACACTGTCCCATGGAACTCTAAAGCTTTCATGGATTCATCTCCAGACCGGTACCTTTTACAAATCGAGGCAATTGATATTAACGGTGATATGAGTTTGACTGAATTGATACCTTTCTCAGTAAATGGTTTTCACTCTGACCTGTCATGGACATGGATAGAATTTTTTGTCCTGGGGTGTCAATGGTCGGAGTTATACTACCCAATATTATTTTCTTTTTATTTATTTGTATTTATTGCCCTTGTGCTACCAAAACTTATCATTTCTGTATGGAAAAAGCAGTACACGTATAAATATTTCAAGGCGAATAAAGGCGTTGTAAATGGTCTGACATGGGTATTTGCCGAGGTGGATAACATCCCGGTTTTGTGGAAAATGATGTTAGCATACTTGCTTTATCTTCTACTCTGTCCATGGGTTTTAGGTAAAGTTTTCACTGAAGGTAGTGATAGGGGATACATGACATATAAAGGGTGGGTTGTAAATTTTGATGATATTAAAAATATGGAGTTCACTGGATTCCCAGATATAATGGTGGTCGTCATTAATCATCTATATTTTGTGGTATTGCCGACTATTTTAATAATTGGAGCAGTGGCTGCTGAGAGATCAGTGTATCAAGATCATGTTCATTCACTCTCGGGTAAGAAAAGAGACGATCATGGTGTATATAATGAAAGATCTAGGTCAGAAAGTGGGAAAATTTCAAAGCAGTTGCGGAAATGGGCTCGGAGTATTCTTGTAGTTTTCTCTTTGGCGGTTTGTTGGAAGCATTTTAAGGTACGCATCATTTTACCAGTAACTTGCGGCGGCAATCTTATCTTGTGTAATTATAAATGGGGTTGATTTTGGTTGTGTTTAATCCTGAAAGGGACGCTTAATACAAATTAAACTAAACAGGATGAAGCAACCTAGTTGGAAATCACTCGGTTTTTATTTTCAATGCATACGAGACATTCTACATTAATCTATATTCATAGACTTTGATTGCTTTTGTAACACATGGTTTTTAACCATATTTAGCGCATTAATTGTTCCTTTTTTCAAAAAGAGAAAAAAAGTTCTTGCGGGTCAACCAAACTCAACCAGACCTCGTTCCGAATGCTACTAAAAGATGACCTGCTTCAACTTGAGTTGACCAGTTATCCAGTCTGCCTATCTTGCAACCTCAAAAAGTTTTTTAGAGCTTTTATGAATACTCAGAACGTCCGCAAGTTGCTTATATATTGCTTTATAGTCTCGTTATTATTATTGAGCTTATGGTTTACTCTTCTCGTTTTATGGATGCAGAATTGCCGGGCTCTCATGAAGGCTTACGAGATGAACCCATTTGTGCATTTTCCATTTTATAGCTTCTCAATACCATTTCTATTGGCTTATGTATTTTACAAGACAAGAAGACTATGATGCCCTTCGCTTCTTAACCTCCTTCAGCTTGATGGGAGTTTGGCATGTAGGACTGTCACTTTCTTACAAGATTGACTCAATTCAGGTCCGTATGATCTTCATATATGTTTGTAACCAAATACAGTAGTTCGAAAAGCAAAGTACTAATAGTGGAACTAGATTTTGCTGTTCAAAGATAAATATACATTGAAACAAGGAACTCATTAGCAAATAGGTAAGTTTAGCTTTGTAATCTCTTATTAAGCATATGTAACTTCTGCGTTAACTATCTTAATCTTATTCTTCTTGACCTATGAATGAGATTCAGAAAATTGAAATCTGATTGAATGTGAGGAGCATTTTGGTACCTTTAGGTCCCATCTTGATTCATTTGGATGCTTTTAAGATCATTTAGGCTCGTACGGGGTGTAATGGGTGTATCAAACTATTGGGTATGCACGTGGTTGTGTTTACTTTTGGTCTACTTCATGTACGTTAAGATAATTTGGAGCTTTACCAGATCATTTAGGTATGTGTATCTCCTTTTGTCAGCATGAGATATGTCTCATTCAAGTACATCTAGATTTACTTTAGGTACACATGTGCATGTTTCTATATGTTTCAAGTACATTAAGGTGTTGAGGTAACATGCAACCATGAAAACTTAGGGTCAAACATATGAAAACTTATACGCTGTATACTCATGTTAATGATTTTCTTCCACGGTCACTTCATTAACTTACCATTAGTCGAGACATCATTGACTCTCATGATCAGCTGGCTTTAGTCACTGAAACAATCCGATAACAATTACAAAGTAATTTTTGTTTTTGGATTCTTACTAGATATGTTCGGATGTTAAATAAGCTTAGGAGTATGTTTGGCAAGAAGTTTAGCATTTAGCGTTTTATTTCATGTTGCTTCTCCGGCACGACCTGAAGAAACATTTGGATTAGTCTGTGTGGCGGTGGGCTCAAACCCCGTGGATTAGTCGGCCAATGAGTCGGAAATCACGGTTAAAAAAAACATTTGGATTCACGTTATTCGACATTTTATAATCACATATACAACTAGGTTAAATGATATGTTTGATGTTATTGCTAGTTTTGTCAAACATACTTTCGCATCTGTAAGACTGTGACATCAAATTAAGTTGTAGGGACTTGAAAATGTTGAAGTAAACATAGAGATTTATGTGCAAGTGTATGAACTCCAGAAACATGAGGGTTAAGTTTCAATTGCTTTGTCGACTTCCAAATGTCAATTAGTTTTATGCCTGGTATTGACTATTGAGTGTTACGACAAAACAGTACAAGTGACAATTTTAAGTTACTACAGTACAAGACATAGGAAAAAGATCAGTTTAAATCAAACAAGACAAATTCCACAAACGTTGTACTAATAAGCTTGGTTTTTCTATACAAAAAAAGGCTAGCGACGCAGCTTGTTGTCCGTTTATCTTCTTATAATATGGAAATTATTATAATTTACCTAGTTTGTTAACAAAAAAAAAAAAATAAATAAAAAAAAAAAAAAAAAAAATCTACACAACTATACAGGATAGATGATTTATCTTACAATTCGGTCCAAAGAAGTTTTCTCACAATTTCTACACATACTGGCTTAGAAAATGAAACTAATAAAAATGTAAGGATATGTTAAAACATTGTTTAAGTGAATATTTTAACCATGGTTGGTGAAAATATTGGAAAGGGAAAATAATGAGTTTTCTCTAGATAACCTTTCAAATCTCAAACATTCGTATGTATTTTATTATACAATCTTATAAAAGAGATTAGACCATCTCTTTTTATTTAATACCAAAAAATTAAGTAATACAACAAATATAACATAATGTACAAATATTAATGCAGTTAAGAAAATTAAATTTAATTAATACAAGATTTTAATACATATGTACAACTTTATTTCTCTAACTAGAAGATTACTCGCGCATAACGGCGGAATTGTCTGGCGGCAGAAAATTAACGATACGATATATCGTGGTGAAGTAGAAGTAAATGTTATGGGATGTATTTTATGGTTATTTATTTGTACGGTGGAAATTTGTAGTATTTTGGTATGGAATATTTTTTTAGGTTTTGAATTTTGATTTGGTGTGTGTAAATTTTGGTTTGGATGGTGGGTATTAGGGTTTAGAGAAAGATTAAAGTTTGTGTGTGTGTGTGTGAATTAATTATGTTTGTGTATTACGGCTGACCATAAGAAATAATCAATATTTTTCAACATTTTAGTAGGACCCACATTTCAACTTTCAACATTTCAACTTTCAACCAAAGGATACACCCTTTATGATGTAGTAAAGATATATAAAAAGCATTTAATCATACTTAATTAAAACATAATTAATAATACAATTAAAACAACCCATCACCACAATTTACAAGCAAAACAACACATCATACAAATCTCTCCAATCATATTTTTCTCCCTTTTTCCTTGCAATCATATGTACAAACCACTTTTAGGTTGATCTTCTCATTCAGATGTTCAAAAAAGGTTATGTCAATTCTCGCGCTTAATTGAGTTCCAAAAATAAAGTTACACATATTACATATTACATATACGGCACAAGTAATAATATCCCTATATCAAAAATACGTTTTTGAGACATGTTTTTAGGTGAAAACTATCGTCATCCATAAATTATTGCTATGAAAGACGAATAACTGAATAATATTCACTCTCAATAAAATTTAGTCACAGGGTACCCGCCGCCGCATCGCGTGAGTACCATGCTAGTTCATGTAATATATACTTTTTGTCATCTCGAAATAAATGTTCATTATTGACTTTTAAAATTAATCGTTTTCAATTTTAAACTTAAATTATTTTGATTGCGATATATAATACTTGATGCAAATTATATAATTTGATTAAGTTTAAATGTATTTTTAATGATATAATAACACAAACAAAATAATTTAAAATCAAAGTTGAAAAAAATAATTCTAAAAATTAACATAAAACATTTATTTAGGGACGAAAGGAGTACTATATACCCGGTCTATCTTTCGATGCTAATATGTTAGGTTACAAAACACGTAGAATGGACACATAATGTTAACAAGAGTAAGCTTGTCTATTGATAGAAAAAAAAATGCTAGTTATGGTTGAGGATTCAAACACTGGACCTGTTTTTGTCCAAAACTCTGTATCGATAACATGTCAAAATGTTCGATTTAGATCCGAGTTGGTCCGGTCTGTTAGTGCAGTTCAGCAAAATACAAGTGCGTAAAATTAGACCAAGAAGCAAAAATGATAAAAAGGATGAACTGCGGTAGGGTTGCATTGTTCGGTTCTGTAAATGCAAATATCGCACTAAAATGATATTTACGTTTTAATCATACTTAACGTTTGTTAACGACAAAACATCAAACATATTTTTATGTTTGAATTCCAAGCAACACATAAGTTTTTAGTCCATGAACTTATTTACTAAAAAATTTATAAAAACATATACAACTTATTTAAGCCTAAATAGAAAAATAAAAATGGACTCTATACATTGACTTTGACTTCTTTTGTCAGATATATTAAGTCAAACTAGGCAAGATTTAATTTTTACTTATGATCTTGGACAAACATTTAATAGGCAACAAAAGTCAGACATGCCGAACCCAAAGGTGAAAGGGTCCGACAGGTTCCGTGGGGCTCTAGCACTTTGCCTATAAATAGGATCGTTGCACAAGCTTATAACTCATCCCTTTCTATCTAATATTTCTCTCTAATCTCAGTATATTTCTAACTCTCTAATCTATCTTGACAATTCTATTCTTGCTTGTGATTTAGATCCTTGTTCATATAAAGATCGGTCACGAGAAATCTCAACTCTAAGCTTCGATCCTTCAAGGCTTCACATTGCGTGAATGTGTTAAGTGTTACCTACACAATCACCATTGTTGTACCCATTCATCTATATACTTGTATAAAGTGTGGTTGGTGTTATAAACCACAAGCGTAGAAGTGTATAAGGCGTTGTTGTGCCTTTGTAAAGAACGAGACATCTAAGCTTATGTGTCGTTAAAGATTGTAAGTTTAAGTGTGAAGGTTTCTCCACCGGTGTAAAGGATATTCATTTACTAGTGAAGTAGAACTCTCGAGTGAATACTCGAGGAGTGGAAGTAGGGGCAAGATAAGTGAGATCTTGCTAGGCCGAACCACTATAAATCATTATGCATTGTGGTTTGTTTCTTTATTTCTTCAAGTCATTTACTTTACTAATTCACACTTCCTCTGTATCCATTTACAATCACGAAAAAGTTTTTAAATAATTAAAATCAATCGGTAAAAACTATTCAACCCCCTTCTAGTTTTCTATAAGTTCTTAAACTGAATAACCGGAAAATCAAAACTGAGACCCGAACAGATCGAACCAAAATATAACCTAACCAAATAAGTCAAATTCAAATCGAACCCAATTAAATATTAATCTTTCGATTTGAGCATGATTTTGACAACCCAACTCAAAAAATGAATTCATATAAAACATACATTTTTTTATATATTTACATGAGTATAATTAAAATTTTATTTAAATATAAAAAAAAAACATTTTCTATGACTCTAATAAATTTTTTCCTTAAAAGTCCATAAAATGAAATTTAATAAAAACTATAAATGATGTGATTCGGGTTATTCGATTCAACTCGAAAATCAAATTGAATTTAGATTTTATTTTTGATTCAGTTCAATTTTACATAATGATAATTCTAGCCGAATAAACCGGAGAATCCAAAAACTGAACCAATAAACACCCCTAACTGAGGACTAGATCAAATAAGCTTATGTCTGGTTCAATTGGTCTAGTTTCTCGATTTAATCTTATCCTCGATTCTTAATATGAATTTTTGTTTGCTAATGACAACTCTAAAGGTTGTCGTTAAATGTATTAACTTTATTATAACTATTTATAATAATATAATTCAACCAATTACAATCAAATATTAATTATATATTCTCTAATTCTCAGACTGTCTCCATTTTTTAAAAAGTATCGTCCAATTAGAATCAATTATAAGTTGTATTGTAATAGAATTTATTTTGTTTGCTCAACAATAGGAATGGCAAAAACGTCCAAAACAGATGGGCAAAATCGAAACCCAAACCGGTTGAGTCGAGTTCGGAAACGGGTTTAGATACAGGTTCGGGTAGAAAAGTTCTTTTCTTTGCGAATGCAGGTTCGGTTATTGGTTCCGTAATACCCGTCCCATTTATCTGTACCCGTATGTTAATGCAATGATGCCTAAAAACGTTACTTGTATTTTCGGTCTCGCTTTGTTTTGATTACAACAATAGATAAAAACAAGCATTTACGAAAACAACGAAAAACGAATTCCTGAGTTCAAGTATTTTTTCATTTCAACCATTATCACTTAAGGTATGAACAAACAAGTTTTCATCTTAATTAAGTGATCAAGGATTTAATTTTTCTTAAAACTCACCTTTTATTAAATGTGCAAAGTTTTTTATTAAACTTTATTTTTAAGAAAATGTTTTATTAAGTTAATTATTTGAAAATTTGAAAATGGCATATTCCATTTGGTTTAAGAATATCATTTAAGGATAACTATTCCACCAGATGTGACTACCGCACTAAAAGATAAAAGGGCGCGGAGTTTACGAACACGGTTCCTTAAATGCCTAGGTGGTCACTTATCGATAAGGCACCGCGGGCACCAATAAGGAACCGCGCCCAAAAATAGCCGTTGGGCTTTTGTCTTATAAACAGTGGACCATTCTTAGATTCTCTCCTCACCTCTTTTGCACACAAATTTTCAGATTCAAACATACTTCTTAAATCATTCAAATCATTGATTATTTAGTTGATTACTACTTGTTTAGAAGTGAATCTTTCTCCTCTCATCTCTTCCTCTCCAAATGCAAAGAGAAGAACACTTTCATCCTTGAAGTGTTGAGTCTACCTCAAGATCTATTGAAGATCAAATTTATTCATTCATTTTAGTTGTATTGTCAAGATCCAAGTAGTTGTGTTATTTGGAAGTTGTGTTGTGAAGATCCAAATAGTTGTGTCTATTTGGAAGTTGTGTATGTAGTAAGGTTAATACTTAGTCCTCAAAGTATATTGGTGTAGATTGGTCCTGGCTAAGATTAGGGCTCGACTTTTAGCTTAGAGTCAGAAATTGGTTAAGCGACGTTGTGTACGGTTTGTCCACCTTAAGGAGTTTGTTTTTAGTGAACTCTCGAGTAAGGAGTACTCGAAGGGTGGAGTATGGACGAGGAGTGAGCTTTGTTGCCGAACCACAATAAATCCTTGGTGTTTGGTTTGAACTTTATTTTCCTTATCTCTTTACATTCCTTAATCTTTATTTGCACATACTTGTGATTATTAGTTTAGTTGCACTATCCCTTGTCCATATTATGTATAAGAAGATTTCACATAATTGCTCAAGCCTAAGTTTTTGAAAAGGATTTTTGAAAACCCACTTTTAACAAGTAAATTTAAGAAACTATTCAACCCCCCCCCCCCCCCTTCTAGTTCTACAATTGGTATCAGAGTGTGGTTGCTCAAGCGTTTTTAAAATATATTGTATTTTAAAACTTGAATCGATCTATGAATTCCAACAAGTACCTAGAAGGGCAATCTATGCAAAGACCACCTCTTTTAGAAACCGATAGTTTTATTTATTGGAAAAATAGATTTGAGACTTATGTGAAATCAAAAGATTTAGATCTTTGGCATGTTATTACTAATGGTGATTTTTTGCCTTATCAATATAATGAAGTTTCTAAAAAGAAGAGTTAGTGACTTTTGAAAATTATAACGATGACACTAAAAAGAAACTTGCTAAAAATAATGAGGCTAAAATGGTGATTTATAATGCTTTACATATGAAATAGTATGAAAGGATTTTCATGTGTAAAATCGCTAAAGATATTTGGAATACTCTTTTAGTAGCCCACCAAGGTAATAGTCAAGTCAAAGAAAGTAAAATCGATCTTCTTGTTCAACAATATGAACAATTTGTCATCTTAGAAGATGAAACTATTGATAGTGCATTTGCTAGGTTTAATAATATTATTACTAGTCTAAGAGCTCTTGATGAAGGTTTTTCTAGTAAGAACAATGTTAGGAAGTTTCTTAGGGCGTTGCATCCAAAGTAGAGAGCTTAAGTCACGACAATTGAAGAATCGAGGGATCTCACTACATTATCACTTGACGAACTTATTGGCAACTTAAAAGTTCATGAAATGATACTTTTGAAGGACACGAAAATGGTGAAAACCAAGAGGGAAAGAAAGTCTCTAGCACTCAAAGCCAAGAAGGTGCAAAGTGACCATGATAGCTCTTCCTCGAAAAGTGATGATGGGGAATATGCTATGGCGGTTAGAGACTATAAGAAGTTCTTCAAAAGACGAGGTCAACATATTAGACAACCAAGCAACGACAAGAAGGCATTTTCCAAAATCCAATTTGTCAAGAATGACAATGGTGATAGGAAATGTTTTAGATGTGCTGATCCAAACCACTTCATCGGTGATTGTCCCAAGCCATCTCGCGATAAGAATCACATGGCCTTCGTTAGTGGTTCGTGGAGAGATAGCGGGTGAAGAATGTGACAATAATGCTAAAGACGAGAAGTGTCTCATGGCTCATTCTTCTAAAGAGGTACATTCCGAAACCGAATATTATAGCAATGATAGTTCTTTACTAGATAATTTTGAATTAGAAGGTCAATATAACAACCTATGGAAAATAAGTTTAAAATTCGTTGAAAATAACAAAGTGCTAAAATCAACTAGGACCAAGCTTAAAAATGAGATTAGTGAGCTAAGAGATAATTTAGCTAAACTTGAGAAAAATAAGGAAGTTTATTTAGGTTGTTTAAATTGTGAACACATTAGACAAGAGAATGAAGATCTCAAGAGTACCTCCATTAAATTAGAAAAGTTCATGAAAGGTACTAGTGCTCTTGATGACATGTTAAATAAGCAAATTCACACTAAAGAAAGACTAGGCTTAGGTTTTAACACAAATGAAGCATCTACTAGTAAACCAAAACAAGTTAATTTTTCAGAAAAATGACCCTATGTCCACGGTTCACCAATCTATGGCGCGGTTCTTTATAATTATAGAACCGCAGGGCCTGATAAGGAACCGCGGACAGAAGAACGGATTCTTGAAAATTCTCAACTTTGAGAAAATTCTATATTAGGTAAAGGGTAAAAACATCTTGTTCTTAACAATGTTGAATTACTTATAATTGACAAAAAGGAACTTGATAAATTCTACAAGCCTTTAAGTAAACCTCTAATGGGAATGAGAAATTTTTCAAGACAATCATCTACTCCTCCAAGAGTACGTAATGAGTCAAGGCCTAGAAGTAGAATACCAATACATAAAAGGGATGATCACTCTAAGTCAAGACATAGAAGTAGAACACCAACACATATTAGGGATGATCAATCTAAGTCAAGACCTAGAAGTAAAACTCCAACACCTAGAGACAACAATAACTCTAGGTAAAGATCAAACACTCAAGTAAGAAAAACAATGGAAATCAAAATAATCATATGAATTGTAACAATTGTCAACAATATTTTTCTCTGTGGGGCATGTGTCCTCCATTCATGCATCCCAATCAAATGCAAGGGATGTTTGGAACTAACAACTTTGGACCCATGAGATATTGGGGACCAAATGTTTGATCTTGTGTGTTGTTACCTATATATGCTTGGGAATAGACTTGGAGTCCGACGAGTGGATTAAGGATAATGGTTGTTCTAAACACATGCCGGGTAATTGAAGTTTGTTCTCTACTTACGAAGCATATCATGGAGGTACTGTCACTTTTGCTAGTAAGCTACATGGTAACATCATTGGCAAAGGTACGATTTCTCTTGACTCCATGACCATAAAAAATGTTGAGCACGTAGACAAGTATAGGTTAAATTTGTGACAATAAGTGTAAGGTTATCTTTTCGGAACATGATAGTGAAATCGTAAAAGATGGAAAGATAATTGGAAAAGGTGTTAGAAAGCATGGGCTTTATGTCATGAAGGTAAATTGGAAGTCAAATGACAACTTATGTCTAGCAACTTTTGATGAAAGTTATACTCTTTGGCATAGGAGATTAGGTCACGCTAATATGTGTTTAATTCAATCTTTAGTCTCTAAGGAGTTGGTAAGACATCTCCCCAAGATTAAGTTTGATAGTCACTTTTGTGATGCTTGCAAAGTTGGGAAGCAAGTTCACTCAAGTCACAAGGCCAAGAATTTGGTATCGACCTCTCGGTGCCTAGAGCTCCTACATATGGATCTGCTTTGGACCTTCCGTCATACGGAGTTATGAAGGTAACCTTTATACCCTAGTTATAGTTGATGACTATTCTAGATTCACTTGGACTAGATTTTTGGCTTCTAAGATGAAGCTTTCGATCATTTCAAAACCTTTAGTCGAAGGATCCAAAATCAATTAGTATGTTCAATTGTCTCTATTAGGACGGATCATGGTAGGGAATTTGATAACGAAGTGCAATTTGGTGCCTTTTGTGAAGCTCATGGTATTACCCATAGCTTCTCGGCTCCTAGCACTCCACAATCAAATGGGGTAGTTGAAAGGAAGAATAAGACTATCCAAGAGATGAGTAGGACACTGTTAAACGAGCAATCTTTGTCTCAAAATTTTTGGTGCAATGCCGTGGACACATCAACCTATATTCTCAACCGAATTCTTATTCGACCTTTTCTAGGAATGACCCCTTATGAGATTCTTAAAGGTAAGAAGCCCTCATTAGAATACTTTAAGGTGTTTAGAAGCAAGTGCTTCATTCTCAACACCAAAGATTACCTTACTAAGTTCGACCCAAAGTCGTACGAAGGTATCTTTCTAGGATATTCTCAAACTAGTAAAGCCTACATAGTCCTCAATAGAACCTCGGGTGTTATCAAAGAATCACTCAACGTGACATTTGATGAAACCCCTCCTTCATCTAAGACACTACCCTTGGTAGATGATGACTTAGACGAAATAGACATAGTTAAAGCCAAAGAGGTTAGAAAATTAGGAGTTGAAGACAATAATGTTGAAAAGGGAGTAAACATTAGGGAGTTTAAGGATCATGCTCTCGAAAATGTCATAGGCGACTTAAATCAAAGGACCCTTAGATCTCAAGTCCAAGATCAAAGTAAATTCTTTTGTTTTGTCTCAATGATTGAACCAAAGAATGTTAAAGAAGCTTTGATGGATGAGAGTTGGGTCATCGCCATGCAAGAAGAATTAAATCAATTCATTGTTAATGACGTTGGGAACTTGTTCCTCCACCTAAAAGTACTTCCATTATAGGAACCAAGTGGGTATATAGGAATAAGTTAGATGATAATGGTGTTGTGTCTCGTAACAAGGCTAGACTTGTAGCTCAAGGCTATAATAAACAAGAAGGGATTGATTATGATGACACATATGCACCGTTAGCAAGGTTAGAGTCCATTAGGATCCTCTTAGCTTACGCTTGTGCATTAGATTTTAAGCTTCAACAAATGGATGTAAAGAGTGCGTTTCTTAACGGTTTGATCAATGAGGAGGTATATGTGGCTCAACCTCCTGGCTTCATTAATTTTGAGAAACCGGATCATGTTTACAAGCTTAAGAAAGTTCTTTATGGTCTTAAACAAGCACCCAAAGCTTGGTATGATAGACTTAAATAGTTTCTTGTAAAACATGAGTATACCATGGGGATGGTAGACAATACACTCGTTACAAAGAAGAAAGGTTCTCACCTCATAATCGTACAAATATATGTTAATGACATTATATTTGATTCAACTTGTCAAAGCTTGTGTGATGACTTTGCCAAAATCATGCATGTCGAGTTTGAAATGAGCATGATGGGATACATAACTTCTTTTTAGGACTCCAAATTAAACAAATGGACGATGGTATTTTCTTTAATCAATCTAAGTAAGTTAAATAAATGCTAAAGAAATTTGGATTAGAGGACTCTAGACCAATGAAGACCCCTATGGCCTCGGATACTAAACTCACCGTAGATGATGATTATGAGTCGGTAGACAACACCAAATATAGAGGTATGATTGGTAGTTTGTTGTACATAACGGCAAGTCGGCCAGGTATCATGTTTAGTGTTTGCCTGTGTGCCCGCTTCCAAGAGGCTCCCAAAACCTCACACCTTGAAGCGGTTAAGCGTATCTTCCGATACATAAAAGGCACTATACATTTAGGATTATGGTATCCTAAAGGGAGCGACGTATAAACCATAGTATACGCGGACTCGGATCATGCAGGAGACTATGTGGACCGGAAAAGCACTAGTGGAGTTTGTACCTTCATGGGTTGTTGTTTAACTTATTGGTTCTCCAAGAAACAAACCACTCTTACCATATCCACCACGGAAGCCGATTATGTGAGTGCCAGTAAAGCTTGTCAACAAGCTCCATGGATGAAGCAAGCGCTTGTTGATTACGGGATTTCACTTAATGATGTTCCCATCATGTGTGACAATAAGGGTGCAATAGACCTTAGCAAGAATCTCGTGCAACATTCGCGAACTAAGCACATAGAGATTCCCCACCATTTCCTTAGGGATAATGTTCAAAAGGGGAACATTTCGATTGAGAAGGTGCCCTCAGTATAAAACTTAGCCGACATCTTCACTAAGCCACTTAAGAGGGAACCTTTTAATTACTTGCGTCTAGGTCTAGGTTTAATGGAACATATTCCTTAATTGCACATTTCTTTAATCGAGTCTTTTTTCTTTTAAGTCTTTTCATTCTTTGAGTCATTGAGTCTCTTTAACTCTTTTTGAAATATTCCTCTTCTCTTTCTCAAAATTCTCAAATTTCTTTCGAAAATGGTCGAGAAATATTTTTGCATTGTTAATTCAATCTAAAAACGTTTTTCATAGCTTCTTGCTATTGACATCGAGCACACATAATTCATATGTATGGGTTTCTCAAATATAGCAAGAACGATATTGAAATATGGAGGATCATTGTGTCATGACTATGAGTCTAGATTAACACACCTCCAACATCGGTTTTATTTTAAATTCATGTTTTTTGTCAAAATCTTATTTGATGAGTTTTTGTGTGTTTTCTTTGTCTATTATTGCTTTTTAGCATGTCTCTATGATTAGTTGGACTAGAAAATCAAGATTTGCTGAATTGGAAAATTCTCCTCATCCACAAAAAAACAACCCTCTGTGGGCGGTTCCTTAAATATCCCGCGGATCCATATATATATATGGAACCACAGGTGGGGATAAGGAACTGCGGCCAGAACCTCCAAATTTTGTGTTTTTTGTAACTCCATATTTGCTCCAACACCTTTTGGAATCTTTTGTTAAAACCTTTGACCATCCCAAAAGTGTCTTGTGCTTTCTCTATTTAACCCTAAGAATTTTGCATCATTTCTCATATCAAAATGTCTTATTCATCAAATGAAAGCCTTGATTCTCCTCCATTTTCCCCAATCTCTTTCAATCCAAATTCACCCAAGAACACTCAAAATCATATTTCTTCTTCTTCTAAGAATATTGATTGTGGAACTTCTTCTCTTCCACCACTAGCCTTTTGTGTTCTTCCTTCCTCACATGATAATATCATGCATCATGAAACATATTGTCATTGTTGTCAATATCAACATCTTGTTATGACTCACATCTATGAGGAATTGAATTACATCAAGAGTCTCATAGTCAAACCTCCTCTTCACTATGACTATGAGATTACTACAAAGCCACCACCACCCCCTTCCGCCACCACTTTGTCTTTTATTTAAGTATATGGATTGCTTATCTCCAAGACATCTATTTCAAGCAAATCTTTAAGTTCTAGTTTAACTAGGATTAGATTTATGTTTTTCTTTTGGCTTGTTTTCTTTTTTTCTTTTGGCTTGTTTTCTTTTTCATACAACTTTGTATGATTTATTTTCTTGTATCTTTATTTCATGTTTCCTTTTAACATGACTTATCTTGGATCTTAGTTATCATTTCTTTTCTTATCTTGTTTTTCTTTTTTGTGACCTATGCTATATCTTGTTGGGTGTTTCTTTTCTTTAACTAACCCTTCCATGTAGCTTGTCACCATAGCTCGATTCCTTGGTGCCCCAAGCAAGGGGGAGTAAGCACCAAGGGGGAGCATTTGCAAAGTCCGATTCTTTTCTTCTACAAAGACTTTTGCATCCTTTTTGCTTCGACAAGGGGGATAAATGAAATAAACTCGTCTTAGAAAATCTTGTTTTTCATATGATTGAGTTTATGTGTTGTTGAAATAAAAAAGGAGAAGATTGTTAATACAATGATGCCTAAAAACGTTACTTGCATTTTTCGGTTTCACTTTGTTTTGATTACGACAATATATAAAAACAAGCATTTACGAAAACAACGAAAAACGAATTCTTGAGTTCAAGTATTTTTTCATTTCAATCATTATCACTTAAGGTATGAACAAACAAGTTTTTATCTTATGAACAAACGGTTCCTTAAATGCCTAGGCGGTCCCTTATCGATAAGGCACCGCAGACACCAATAAGGAACCGCGCCCAGAAATAGCCGTTGGGCTTTTGTCTTATAAATAGTGGATCATTCTTAAATTTTCTCTTCACCTATTTTGCACACAAATTTCCAAATTCAAATATACTTCTTAAATCATTAAAATCCTTGATTATTTGGTTGATTGCTACTTGTTTAGAAGTGAATCTTTCTCCTCCCATCTCTTCCTCTCAAAGTGCAAAGAGAAGAACACTTTCATCCTTGAAGTGTTGAGTCTACCTCAAGATCTATTGAAGATCAAGTTTATTCATTCATTTTAGTTGTGTTGTCAAGATCCAAGTAGTTGTGTTATTTGGAAGTTGTGTTGTGAAGATCCAAATAGTTGTGTCTATTTGGAAGTTGTGTATGTAGTAAGGTTAATACTTAGTCCTCAAAGTATATTGGTGTAGATTGGTCCTGGCTAAGATTAGGGCTCGACTTTTAGCTTAGAGTTGGAAATTGGTTAAGCGACGTTGTGTACGGTTTCTCCACCTTAAGGAGTTTGTTGATTAGTGAACTTTCGAGTAAGGAATACTCGAGGAGTGGAGTAGGGACGAAGAGTGAGCTTCATTGCCGAACCAGTATAAATCATTGGTGTTTGGTTTGATCTTTCTTTTCTTTATCTCT
Source organism: Glebionis coronaria (assembly GCA_025667525.1). Classification (NCBI taxonomy): domain Eukaryota; kingdom Viridiplantae; phylum Streptophyta; class Magnoliopsida; order Asterales; family Asteraceae; genus Glebionis; species Glebionis coronaria. Next base: position 65,983,824 of record CM046875.1, read on the forward strand.
TTACATTCACTATTCTTTATTTGCACATACTTGTGATTATTAGTTTAGTTGCACTATCCCTTGTTCATATTGTGTATAAGAAGATTTCACATAATTACTCAAGCCTAAGTTTTTGAAAATGATTTTTGAAAACCTACTTTTAACAAGTAAATTTAAGAAACTATTCAACCCTCCCTTCTAGTTGCTACACCGTATTTATACTCGTTTATCCGAATCCGTACCCATTTGTATTGATATTCTATATAACTTTTAAATTGCGAAAAATGGTAGACATCATTTTCTTAACGAATAATATGATCATATTAGTTACATTTTAATCAAACATATATGAATTTTATAATTTTTATTTTATTTTAACCATGATTTGTTTGATACATAAAATCACATGATATGATATTGAGATTTTTCTTAACTTTATATCTCAATTATGTTCAAAGAAAATTTAGTTGTGGATGCTTGATACCCACATGTAAAATCCAAAAACCCTATGAATAATATTAACCAGGTCCCCATCGGATATTGAAACAGATGCGGTTATAAATATTATAACCGAATGCCCGTACTAGTTCACTAAAACCTGACCCAAACCTGACCAATTAGATACGTACTACCCTCCCCCTAGTCCAAATATAAGTGTCCACGTCTTTTTAAGTCTTGTTTTGAAAACTTTGACCGTGAATATGTTAGTTGATATTATATAATACTTGATAAAAATCACACTAACAATAAATACATTTAAAACTCGTTCCCTTTATTTACATTATATCAAGTATTATATAAGACACACAAAAACATCTAAGGTTAAAATTAAAAAAAAAAAGACTTTAAAACTTATAAGTAGATATTTATTTTAAAACGTAAGTAATAGTATATTTTTTGAAAGAAAAGCTTGAGAGGAGGACCTAAAATGAAGCACCTGAAAGTACAAGTAGTAAAAACATAAACAATGATTTGATAAAATAAAAAAAGAAATCCCCACCACCACCATCATCAACATCATCATCATCATCATCAAAACCAAAAAAGCCAAATCAATATATTCTTCCCTTCCTTTCCCTTCATTTCATTTCCCCCAAATTTCCTCCCCAATAATTTATCCATCCATCCATCAAAATTAGGTCTCAAATCCATTAAATCAATTAAATTAAATTAACAAATTAAAATATAAAAAATGGATTCATCAGATGATATGATGCATGACGCTGAATCCGTAGACGATGATTTCTACAGCGGCGAAACAGCCATGGATTCAGATGACGATGCTGCTGATGTTGACGCTGATTACGAGTTCGGCGTTGATAATGATTCTGATGATGATGATTCTGATGATTTTATATCTAATCGTAATCAGGTATTGTTAATTCATCGTCATCATATCAGGTTTTCGATTTATCGGTTATCGAGTTTTCGATGCGTTACGGCTCGATTTGGCTCGATATAGTTATGATTGATTATATGTTGTTCGATGAAATGATGATCAATTGATGATGATATGATGATTTGTATCGATTATCGATGGAATTAGGTAGTTGTTGATTAGATTCAGTATTCATTTTCGAGTAATTGATATTCGATCCAAATCGATAATCAGATTGTAATTAGCTAGTTGTTTGATGAAATGATAATCAATTGATGATGATTTGTATCGATTATCTGCGGAATTAGGTAGTTGTTTGATGAAATGATAATCAATTTATGATGAAATCAGGTTTTGTAGTTATATAGATAATCGGATCATCATTAGGTAGTTAAGTAGATGCAGTATTTGTTTTCGAGTTCGGTGGAGAAATTGATAGATTTCGATTCTACTTGATACAGCTCGATAATCTTGTTTGATGAAATGATAGTGAATTGATGATTTGTATCGATTATCGACGTAATTAGGTAGTTGATTAGATTCAGTACTCATTTTCGAGTAATTGATACTCTAGACTTCGATCCAAATCGATACAGTTCGATAATCAGATTGTAATCAGCTAGTTGTTTGATGAAATGATAATTAAGTGATGATGAAATGAGCTTTGACGGTCATGATGGCTTATATACCTATCATCGAATTGTAATTAGGTAGTTGTTGATTAAATTGAGTATTAGTTTTCGAGTGATTGATACTCTAGAGTTTGATTCAGCTCGATAGAGTTCTGGTTTTATGTTTTTTGATGAAATGATAATCAATTGATGATGAATTGAGGTTTTGTAGTTATATGGATAATCGGATCATCATTAGGTAGTTAATTAGGTGCAGTATTCGTTTTGCAAGTTCGGTGGAGTAATCGATTCGACTCGATACGGGTCGATAATCAAATCGTTGTAATTAGCTAGTTGTTTGATGAAATGATAATCAATTGATGATGAAATCAGGTTTTGTACTTATATGGATAATCGGATCATCATTAGGTTGTTAAGTAGATGCAGTATTCGTTTTTGAGTTCGGTGGAGTAATCAATGAACTTCGATTCAACTTGATACGGTTCGATAATCGAATCGTAATTAGCTAGTTGTTTGATAAAATGATAATTAATCGATGATGAAATGAGGTTTTGTAGTTATATGGATAAGCTGATCGTAATTAGTTGGTTGTTGATTAGATTGAGTATTAGTTTTCGAGTGAGCGATTCTATGGAGTTTGATTCGGCTCGATACAGATCGATAATCGAATCGTAGTTAGCTAGTTGTTAGATGAAATGATGGTGAACTGACGCCGAAATGAGGTTTGACAGTCATCATTTTATGTCGATTATCAAATTGTAATCAGGTAGTTGTTGATTAGATTCAGTATTCGTTTTCGAGTGAGCGATACTCTAGAATTCGCTTTGACGCGATACAGTTATGAAATTATGTTGTTTGATGAAATGATAATTAATTGATGATGATTTTATATCGATTATCGAATTGTAATTAGGTAGTTGTCAGTTAATATGTTGATCAGATTGAGTATTAAAGTTTAGCTCGGTGGAGTAAGATACTATCAAGTTCAGTTCGATTTGATACAGCTACGATTATATGTCATTTTGATGAAATGATTAATTGACGATGAAATGAGGTTCGATTATCGGATCATATATATAGGTGGTTGTTGATTAGGTTGAGTATTAATTTTCGACTAATCGTAATTAGGTAGTTGGTGAAATGATGATGAGATCGATTATCAAGTTTTAATTCAGTATCGGTGGAGTAATCTATACTCTCGAGTTCTGTTTGATTCGATTCGATTATCTTATGTTAGCGTCAATGCAACGGTACAGTTATGTTTCTTTGATGAAATGATGATGAATTGAGGTTTCACAGTTATGATCCTATATCGAGTTGTAATTAGGTAGTTCAGTTCGAGTTGATTTGGTTATCACTATTTAAATATTACTTGTAATGATATGATGAAATAATGATAATGAATCAGGTAGGTTACTTACTATTAGTTTGTTATTCTATGATGACTTGATAATTAAATAATAACGAATAGAGGTTTTATAGCTAGGTAGTTGTTAATTGTTATGCTGATTAGGTTAAGCATTTAATTGTAAGCTCGGTGGAGTAATCAGTACTATTGCGTTCGGCTTGATTCGACTTGATTATCTGTTTTAAAAAAATTGCTAGTGACGATGTTGATCATGTTATGTTACTTGACTCGATACAGTTATGATTTTATAGGTAATTGTAATCAGGTAGTTCTTGTTGTGATTGTGTGGTGTTTGATGAAATGGTGATGTAATGAGGTTTATAGTTATGATTTTAGGGCAAATAGCGTAAAAAGGTATTTATCTTATGCCTAATACCAATTAAAGGTATTAGTCTTTTTTTTTTTTCTCAATTTAAGATACCCAACTTGTTTCTTTTTGCAATACTGGGCAATTAGTAGGTTACCAGTCACTAGTCACTAGTCACTTTTTTAAGTTCTATCCGGCTACACATTTTATCAAGTGCCACGTCATTTGTTTCAGTCTTACTATTTCTTGGTCAAAATTATGGTGCATAATAAATATTTCTCACTAAAATTTCTAGCTCATCACAATCTTCAAATTGGGTTAATTGAAACATCGGTTGGGAATTAACAACCTTTATAATCGTGTAAAGTGGTGATCTTTGTGGAAAGTAGACATCTTGGACCAAAAGCAACCCAAAGTTAACTAAATCTTTCATTGATTTCTTTTATTGGTGGGATAAAGATGTATCTCCAGAATGTTACAAGAACATAGTGAATTCCAAAAGAGAAGCTGAAAGCAATGATTTCAAAGTTTTGATAATTACTTTTTTTGATGATATATAGAAGCAGCAGCTAATATGAATTGGTTACATGATATAAAGAGTAAAAGAGACAAGTTTGACTTTGGAAATTTACATTCTATGTTGTGTTGGTTTTGGTTTGTTGAAATGAATTATCTTTTGACTTTAGAATGATATATACAATGCTATCACAAATTGTTACCGGCAACCCAACTAGTAAGTTAAAGTTTCCCAGCATTGCAAAAAGAAACAAGTGGGATACCTTAAATTGAGAAAAAAAAAGACTAGTACTTTTAATTGGTATTAGACATAAGATGGATACCTTTTTATGCTATTTGCCCATGACTTTATATTAGTTATCGATCGTGATTTGGCAGTTATTAATTGAGTATGCTGATATAATTGAGTATTAAGTTGTAAGCAATCGATACTCTCGAGTTCGATCCAATTCGGTTATTGGTAATATGATGAAATGATAATGAAATGGTGATGAATCGAGGTTGTAAAGCTATAATTTTATGTCGAATTGTAATTAGGTAGCTCGGTTCGACTTGATTCGGTTACCGGTATTCAAATATTACTATTAATTATTTTAGCGTAACTCGACTTGATACAGTTACGATTGTTATCATCAATTTATGTTGTTTGATGAAATGATAATAAATTGATGATGAAATGTGGTTTTATAGTTATGATTTAATCTCGTAACTAGGTAGTTTGGTTCGACTTGATATGATTATCGGTATTAAAATATTACTAGTAACGATTTTGATCATGTTAGTGTTGCTTGACTCGATACAATATTGATGTTGTATCACATTGTAATTAGGTAGTTGTTAATTTATCAAACTTTGTAGATGAATAGATTCAGTATCAACCTTTTAGTTCGCTGGAGTGATCGATACTCGCGAGTTTTCGACTCGATGATCGGTATTAAAATATTACTAATAATGATGATAATCATGTTAACTTTACTCGACTCGACTTGATGCAGTTATGATTTATATTGAATTGTAACCAGGTAGTACTAGTTGCTAAGTTATTGACTAGATTGAGATTTGAGAGTTAACTTTTTAAGGTCGGTGGAGTGATACTCTCGATTTTGCTTCGACTCGATTATGTTTATTTGAATATCACTAATGACGATAGTAATTGTGTTGACGTTACTCAAATCAATACAGTTATGATTTTAAATCAAACTATAATCAGGTAGCTGTTAATTTGTTGACGATTGAGTATCAACTCTGAAACTCAGCGAAGTGATCGGTGCTCTCGAGTTCAGCTATTGTCAACTCGATTATCAGTATTAAAAATTATTAATCATATAAAATTTGATCAGCTTACTTGACTCGATAAATTTGAGCTTGACTTGTGCTTACAGTATGAGAAGTATGTAAGTTTATATATAGATACAAAAAGGTGAAATGTAAATAGACGAAGCCAATTAGTCTCGCAATCATAATCAAGTAGCTGTTAATTTTTCAGTATGATGTGTTATTAGATTTGGTCAAAATTGGTGATATGAGTAGTGAATTATGTATGGTTTGTTTTATTGTGTTGATGTTACTGTGGATTTGTGGATTTGCTAATGTTGGTGGAGTATAATTAACAGCTTAAAAACTAACTGTAATTAACGAAATTGTTGATAATGGTATTAAAGTTAGTTTTATCAAATGCCTTATTTATATGTAATCATGCAGACAGTCATTCAATGGGCCTTAATGCACCATGCAGACAGTCATACAATTTGTATGTAATCAATATTGCTTATGGTGTTTCTCGTTTCTTTTTTCAGCTAAATTATACCATTCTGAATGAAGGTGATATACATCAACGTCAAGAGGATGATATCAAGAAGATATCTTCTATACTTTCCATTTCAAAAGTTGCAGCTGCCATATTGCTCCGCCACTATAACTGGTAATATGTTCCTTCTATCTCCACTCTAGTATCCACTTTATAGTTTTCTCTTCCCAGAACCTTGGTCTTTAAATTTATACATTAAGAAAAATTTGCTAAGTACCCTTTTGTAGAGAATGAATATGGCTATATGCAACTCAATCGTGTTTAACCTTCTGCTATAACATCCATTGCCTTTTTTGAGACCGAGGGAATACAAGGTCCTATGTAGGTCTCATGTTGGCATAACAGCTTTGGTTCCATTTGGAAGTGTAACTCTACAATACAAATTTATCAACTTATTCAAAATATAAGTGTGTAAATAGATGCATGTAGAGTCAAGGTGAGGGCCAAATCAACAAGATGTATGGTTTAGGATTTGGAAGCATTCTAGTCAAGTCATATGCTAGCATGAGACGTCAGAACCTACTGAACTTTTTGCTCATGACTTAATCTGACTTTTTAATCACTCATACATACACACATTTAAACACTTGCAAAATGGACCATTGAATGACTTACTTGCTTAACAATCGCTGCTTGATACAATGCTGAAAGTGAAACAATCAAAATGTTTGTTTTCTAGACTGATACATGTAGCTGCGTTAAATCCTACATAAGATTTTGTTCGTGATTATTATGCCAATTTTGTTCAAATTTTTCTGAAAAAGTCAAGTTAAATTTAACAGTTGCATCGGGACCGATGTAGTCTTTCTCTACTTGTTCAAAATTTGTTACCTTACCCGCTACCTTACATTTGATCCTAGTAATTACAATGTAAGTGACTGACTGTACTTCTCTACTTGGGGATGTGGAGATCACAACATCGTACTATTAAAGTCAAGTTAAATTCAACTGTTGCATTGGGACAGATGTAGTCTTTTGCTGAATGATATGCTCATAACATCTTACTTTTTAAACCATCTTCGTACCCAGTTCTGGAAAGATATTAGAAGTTATTTTCTAGAGTTATAGTGCATATTGTAGAAGTGTTAATGAAAATTACAATTGATCCCAGTAAAAGAGTAGGGTTGGATCAGTTGGAAAACCCTCTCCCGTCTGGAGACAGAGATCTAGGATTTGATCCTCACCATCTACCTACGGGTAGGGCTCCCCCATACCTCATGGAAGACGGGATTGGGTAACGTACCTTACATTTGACCCCAGTAATTACAATGAAAGTGACTGTTTGTACTTTGTACTTCTCTACTTGGGGATGTGATCACCTTGATATTGTGATTTAAAATACAAGTATTATGCCTATGAGCTTCAGGTGTTGCTCAGCATCTTCTTAAGAGTATGACATAAAGATGTTGAGCTGCTTTAATATTACAGCTTAGATTTATATGTATGAACTTAGTTTATGGTTAACATTAAAGTTACCAAACGATCTTGAAGCCTGTTAAGAAGATATTTAATGAAATATGTGGTTATAGTGGTTTATTTAGAGGCAAACTAATGGAACTAAAATCGTATGGAGTACAATGTATTCTATGTCAAATTGAAGTTAACAAGTTCCAATATTTTGAACCTGCAGGAGTGTCAGCAAAGTGAATGATGAATGGTTTGCGGATGAAGAAAAAGTTCGCAGAATTGTTGGATTATTGGAGGAACCACGTGCACTTCCTAATAGAGAGGTAACTTCTGATGATTTGAGGGCATAAAGAAATGGAGTCATTTATAGTTTTTCTCTTTGACTGTTATCTTTTTAGATGACTCCTTATCATACACTCATTTTTGGCAGTTAACTTGTGGGATTTGCTTTGAAGTTTATTCTTCTAACAATATGAGTTCTGCTGCTTGTGGTCATCCTTTTTGTGTTACTTGTTGGAAAGGTTTGTTGGTGACAAACTACTTATCTAATTACAGACTCTCACAAACGCATGCATATATGCATATGTTAAGAATTGTGATTTCCTTTCACTGTCATCTATAATTATTTTTTATTAATGTAATTGCTTACATCAGCTATACGACATTTTACCCTAAATGAAATATTTTGCAACCTATGAATGCAGGATACATAAGCACTGCCATTAATGATGGCCCTGGGTGCTTGACACTGCGATGTCCTGATCCATCTTGTGGTGCAGCTATTGGTCAAGACATGATTGTTTCTTTGGTCTCACATGATGATAGAGAGAAGTATCATCGTTACTTCCTTAGATCCTTTGTGGAAGACAATAGAAAGGTAATTGCGTGTATTGCATCGTTTTCATATTTATCATTCATCGAATTGTCATTTGTTATTATGTCTTGTATTAACCGCCACAAATGTATTTATTTATTTTAGACGAAATGGTGTCCTGCTCCTGGCTGTGACTATGCTGTGGACTTCATTGTTGGTGGTGGAAGCTTTGATGTCACCTGCCGCTGTGCATATAGCTTTTGCTATAATGTATGTTTTATTGGATAAAGATAATATAATACTCTCCATTTATATTATGTAGAATGTATCAAGCGAGTTAATATTTGTTACTCTTGACTCATATTGACAGTGTACTGAGGAAGCTCATCGGCCAGTTGATTGCGACACTGTGTCAAAGTGGATAATGAAGAATAGTGCAGAGTCTGAGAACATGAACTGGTATTTAAAGTCTATAGGCGGCTGTTTTTTATTTGTTAATAATCTGGACTACTATCTATATTCACGTGGCGAGTAAAACTAATATATCAATTGCTATGATTTTCAGGATATTAGCCAATTCAAAGCCATGTCCCAAGTGCAAGCGGCCAATTGAGAAGAACCAAGGATGTATGCACATTACATGTACACCACCTTGTAAATTTGAGTTTTGCTGGTAAGTTTATTGTTTGTCCTGTACCTTGAAAAATTTTCTGATATCTCGGACAGTAGAACATGTCTTTTGCATGTTTTTTTATTAATAATGTTAATTTCTTCTCTTGTCAATTCTGCTTTTTCAGGCTTTGCCTTGGTGCATGGTCTGACCATGGTGAAAGAACAGGTGGTTTTTATGCATGCAACCGTTACGAGGCAGCAAAACAGGAGGGGGCGGTAAGCTAATATAAGCTTCGAGAATTCTTTTACAGTGGGAATTGTCACCATTATTGCAATTCAAATAATGGGGTTTAATCACATGTTTGGAATTGGTGGATCGAATCTTGTTAAATGTATGTCATATTTTTGTTGCCGACAGTATGATGACACGGAAAAGCGGCGAGAGATGGCAAAAAATTCTTTAGAAAGATACACTCATTATTATGAAAGATGGGCTACAAACCAATCAGTGAGTTTACTCTTGATCAGTATTGTATTGTAAACATGGATTTTTTAGGACTTTTTCAAATGGTACTTTCATTACATGTCTTCTATTAATCTTCACTAATATGCTTGATCTTCAAATAGTTCACAGTAATTTGGATATTTATAACTGTAAATTTCATGGAATACCTTTAACTGCCTAAGAATCTTCAATGTGATGATTAGCATTAACTTTGTGCATTCACTTGTTTTTTGTTTTGCAGTCCAGACAAAAGGCACTGGCAGACCTTCAGCAAATGCAAAACGTACATGTAAGAAAGTAGTTCCGATGATTCTTTAATCTTTAGTGTTACATCTATAACCATAGTACGATCAGTTTTCGCCTATTGTTCATAATCTATTATATCCGCCTGTTTCTTCGTATGAGATAACATGCTTGGTAGTCCATTGTCTTCCAATTTTGTTTAATTTTTGCGAAATGTTTCTCATTTTGCTGATCCAGTTTTGACGATAATGGTTTTTGAAGTCTTTGAGAGAGGTGTATATATGCTTTCTTACTTAAACTACTTGTTCAAAAAAGTTTATGGGTCAACATATGTTTTCTCATGCAACCTCAAATCAGATATTTAGGATGTGCTAGATATTTTGGAGTGCCAACAAGTAGGTGCATAAGCTACTTGAAGGCTACACATCACCATTCTCATCCATAGTATGCCGTGACCTATTTTGAGCCATATGTTCAAGATATTTTCATCCTAAGCAGTTCACAACCTTTATGTTGTTACTTGCTTCTGAGTTTTTCAGGAGCTCAAGTGATTTTTTTTTTCTCTCTATATATAGCGACTCTTAAAAATTTATATGATATGACTAGTCAAACATAGGGATTCTTCGTCCTAATCACACATGACTGGACTTAGAAGGTCAATCATATTTTACCTTTTAGATTCCCTCAAATCCGAGTAGCTGATTGACTCCAAAGAACTGTTATTATAGACTACTGTTGCATTTTGAGACCGAAAATACAGTACTCGAAATGCTAATGCAGCGATCAGCTAATGCAACACAATTATCTTGGGACAACTGATAACCACATACCTATTTGCAACCTTTTGTGTTCCTCTCTTAGATTATTATTCTTAACACACCTAATGCTTGTGTTCCTCTCTTAGATTAATTATCATTATTATGGCAGAGACCCTTTGGTGTGTTCCTCGCTCGACCCGCAAGCACTTGTTTTTTTTTCTCATCAATTAGTGCTTTTGTACGACTAACAAAACTGTATAATTATAATACTATTCCGAGCTTTTATAAGGAAACGATTTTGAAAGTATATGCATTCTAATACATTTTGAACAACTTCTAATCTGTTTGACCTACTCAGCCCATTTGGCCCTTTAGAGATAAACATTGCCCAAATCAGCGAATTTGCATATTATGGGGTTTGGTATTCTCCCATCCTGATCTGATCAACTGCTCTGGTCTTTTAAAATGTCCCAGGTACTTAATAAGAATACTTTTTCTTTTTTGTGCAGCTAGAGAGGTTAAGTGACATACAGTGCCAGCCTGAATCACAGCTTAAGTTCATAACAGAGGCCTGGCTACAGGTGATGAATTCTTTTTCCTCTTTTTTGTTTCTTTTAATTAGCAAGATAAACTGTTTTTATAATATATGTGCGCTCCGCCTCGATCTTTGTAGATAGTAGAATGTAGAAGGGTACTAAAGTGGACATATGCTTATGGATATTACTTGCCTGAGCAAGAGCATGCCAAGAGGCAGTTCTTTGAATACTTGCAAGGTTCTCCACATCTCTCAACGTAAAATGTCAATTTGCATATTAAGAATCCCATTACCGATAGTACTTTTTACATGTTTTCTCAGGTGAGGCAGAATCTGGATTAGAACGACTTCATCAGTGTGCGGAGAAGGAACTACAAGGTTATCTTAATGTTGACAAGGGTCCATCCAAGGACTTTAATGAGTTTCGTATGAAACTAGCTGGTTTGACCAGGTAATTTATTTGACACATATATAATATATAATTGATTATATGTTATTATGGATAAGTTTTATTGGTATATTGTTTATTAGATAGATATATTCTTTTGGATAAGAATTTGGATCCGTGATTTTAGTATGATAGTAAAAAACTATAGATATGAGTTTCGTATGAAACTAGCTTATTAGATAGGTATATTCTTTTGGATAAGAATTTGGATCCGTGATTTTAGTACGATAGTAAAAAACTATAGATATGAGTTTAACTCAGAAGACTGGACAAGGCAAACAAGCATAGCAACTAAAGAGGATGATGGATAATGGGTCAAAAAGGGTTAAGGTAAAATCAAGTCATGTTTGTGACTGGTCGAACTGGGTTTGGCTTGTCTGGGAACTATTTCTGGCCAAAACTTGTAATTTAATAAACATTTAGCTAGTCAGATATGATTGTAAGTATATGGTACTTTAAAATTACCGAATCGTATAAATAACTCTGTCCAGGAGGCTTAATGCATTAGTATAATTTTTGAACCACTATGCAGACGAACCTGACCCAGCTTATTTGACTCATGCTTAAAATTAATACATTATCTGTGTGTAACTTGCTTGATTCCACATGATTTATTTTGATTTACGCGCTTATAATCAACTATGTATTTATCAATTAAGATGAAGCACAAAATTAAGCTTATATTTCTTGTGGCATGTTATCCTGACATTCTTTTTGTTCAACTTGAATCTCCCTAGTGTTACCCGTAATTATTTTGAGAATCTGGTGAGGGCTCTAGAGAATGGGCTATCTGATGTCGATACTCATGGTGGGACAACCAGCCGAACTGGTGGCTCACGAAGCTTAGGAGCCGGTAGCAGCAAAAGCAGAAACAGTAGGAATAAGGGGCCCGCAACTGGCAGATCTAGTGGTTCAAGAAACATAGACGATTCTGGACACTGGTCATGTGAGTATTGTACATATGCCAATCCGAAATCAGCCAATGTGTGTCAAATGTGCCAGCAACGTCCATAAACTGTACTATTATTTATGTTACTGGTTGTAATAGTTTGTTGTTGATGACCATAAGGAAGAAAAAAAAGACAAAAACATAGGTGTTAAGAAAAAAGCAGACATTGTTATTTGACTTCTGCTGTATGTATATATTGTATTTTCACTGTATTTGCAATACTTTTTAATGAACAATTTGGTATACATTAGTGCATGTTCAGTGTGCTGAATTTGCAAGTGAAATTGAGCTTCGATGTTATATTGGTATAAAATAAAACACTTTAAACCAGTCTACTGTTAACATTGTGTGACATCTGCTGAATATGGAAATGAAATTGTGATGTTTGTGAACAGGTTTGAACAGACCTCTTTTAAGGACTTCTCTTCTTCCTAGACGTACATGAAGACTTGATATGAAACAATTTTATGATCCCGATCTTGCAAAGACGAAGGAAAGATCATCGGTTATGTCATCAAAGTCTGCATGTGTTTACAACCTCAATAATCGTTTCAGATGAAGGAAAAACTTCGGATTACCGGTTTTTGTATACTTTGTAGTACTCCATCCGTCCCATGTCTTTATTTTTTTTTGGTTGTATCGTCTTTATTTTTTTTGGTTGTATCAAGTTACTTGTCTGCTAACAATAAATAAGAATGTTTGATTAAATTTATCATATCACCCTCACTTGAGTTGATAATTACAAAATTTAAATAGGATATAAGTTAATTCGTTAAGAGGAAAATTGTCATTGTGCAACAATTAAAAGGTAATGATAATGTACCAAAGGCCTCTTGGTCTAGCGGTATGTGAGTGACCCTTTAACTTTAAGGTTGTAGGTTTAAGTCTCGGTAGAGACATGTGAGATAATAGGTATGAGTTGTAAAAATTGTAGTTCTAGAAAAAAAGGTAATGATAATGTTTTTTCCCTAAACTGTTTTTTGTTGGATAGATTATAACTATGGGACGGACGGACGGATGAAGTATTTTTTTATGTAAGGGTATTTTAGTTATTTCATGTCAAAATTAAAGCGATGCAAGACATGTTAAAACCTGAATTTATAAAAATTAAATAAAATAAAGTGAAACTATAATTTGCCACAAACCTCGTCAATACTAGTGGTTTGCAAAAAGTGTGGATTATATCCTTCGTCAATACTCTAAACATAATACACTCAACCGTTACATACTTCGTGTACGGTACATCCCTTGAACGGATGGTGCAAATATTTTTCCAGGTTTAAAAAAAAATGCATTCTTGTCTTCTTACTTTATACAGGGTTGTATTTTACACTTCACTCAGAAAAATATTTTTCTTCGATAAAATTTTAATTTAAAAAAAATAATAAAAAATTTAATTTAAAAAAAAAAATAAAATTAATTTCGAAAAAACCTTTTTCTGGAAAAAATTTAATTTAAAAACTTTTAAAAAATTATTATTTTTTATTTTTTTTAGCTTTTTTTTTTATCAAATTCTATAAAAAAATTAGAACTGTTTAAAAGTTTGTATACATTTTTATCTTTCTAAAGATTTTTTAAATTAAAAAAAACAATTTTTTTGTGCGTTTTAAATTTAAAAAATTTAGAAGAAACTTTACTTTTTATCTTACAAAAAAAATTTGTTTCGAAAAATTATACTTTGTTTTTTCGAAAAAAATTAAACATTGTTTTGAAGAAAAAGTTTTGTTATTTTAACTTTTTCGAAAAAAAGTAAAAAAAACTTAATTTTTTTAATTATTTAAAACTTTATTCGAAAAAAATGTAATTTTAATTTTTTTTACAAGCGGTTTCAAAAAAATGATACTTCTTTTTTTCGAAATAAAAATTAAACATTTTTTTCGGAAAAAAAATTTTTAAAATTAATTTTTTTTCGAATTTTTTTTTTTTAGTTGTACAAATACATCTCTATATAAGCACATAGACAAGAATGTTTTATTTTTATAAACCTCGTTAGTACTTGACGAAAAAGATATTTGCACCATCCATTCAAATGATGTATCTTGCGTATCTTGCAAGAGGTATGTAACAATTGAGTGTATTGTGTCTGAAGTATTGACGAATGATTCACATTTTTTTTACAAAGATGTATTTTCTCTCTTAAGACCATTTATGTAGTCACATCTTCAAAATAATGGCAAAACCAAGTGTTTGGATCACTACTCATTTTATCTGAACTCGTCTCAAGTTGTCTGTCATTCAAACCTCCATCGTTGCAACCTGTATTCACTCCCATGCATAGTTTTAACAATTCTAGCTTTTATACCTAAAAAGTCTCATGAGTCAAATACCCTGAATAGGTCAAGACTCGTGTAAGGTACATCCCTTGTATGGGCGCGGACACTATCACGAGTGGGATGCTAACCCAATATGTGACATAATCTCAGCACTGTCTTTCGCATAGCATATGTTCAACCCATACTTAACCAACAGACCTTGATCGTTATAGTAAATCCACTCGATTTGACAACAGTTTTGAGACATGTAGTGATGCATATAGCACATCCATATTGCAATTTATATGTTTAAGAGAAAGACTATAGAACATGAATCAACAACAAAAATACTCAATCCCCCGGAGCAGGGGTATGCGGGACATGAATCTATATATTAATTGAATTACAAACTCTATTTGGGCATACAAGTTTTGCTTATGATCCATTGCTGTATTGTCATCATGTGAGAAAGACATGGATTTATGCACATTTATACTTGTAAGCAGTACATATGCAGGCACGGAGCCATGAAAAATGAGATACAAACTTGTTACACGGTGGCAGCTTTGAGAGAAAGAAAATCAGATATCTTGTTCGTGTAGAAATCTGGTTGTATGGAGTTGTTTGGGTTTTGAAGCATCGACAGACTTGTTACACCTATAAATAACAAACACAAGGATAAAAACATATCAGGGAATAGGGATAACAACTTATGAATTCACTTATATTTCAACCCGTACCAAAAACCACCCGTTTAAAACCTTTTCCCGGCCTACCCGACTGACCCATTTCGCCACCTCTAAGATATCTATTTTTTGTGGAGCTGGAGAAAGTTTAATGATAAGATTTATAAGGAAAGGAAAACATTTATCACCTGAGAGAACAAGGAGAGTTTTGCATCCACCGTTTTGCCCGAATAGAATATCAGTATCTAATCTGTCGCCAACCATGCATATCTGCGATTTGGTGATGCCAAATCTGTTTGCGTCATCAAGTATCATGAAAAATATAGTTAGACTTGGAGACTGATGTTCTTCTTAAAAAACAGCCAGGCTTAACAATTGGTGTAAACTAGATATGCCAAGTACGGGTCATACTGATCACTAGATCAAAACCAAAAGAAAATAAGTATCTTACTTTGTTGCCAAGTAGTCCATCATGAATGTTGAAGGTTTACCAACAGTTAGTGGTTCACGTTGAGTTGATCCAACAAGAGCACCGACCATGGAACCACCACCTGAAACCACAGTACATTAAACAACTAAAAAGAGTTTGTACTAGCTCATTTTCACAGTATTGAAATTAGCAAAAAGATGTAGAGAGGAAAGAGAGGTAGTTGAACCTGCCCATTCTTGTGCATCTGTAAGATGAGTAACAGCGTCACGGTTTGTAGCTAGGAAAAGACAGCCTGGGTTTTCTCGAATACATAAAGTCCCATATCTGCCAAATCAGAGAAAAAAATTGAATATACCGGACAAAATTTACAAAAAAAAGAGTAGTGCATACTTAGGTTACTTATTTTTTAAAGAGCTTACTGGACTTTGTAGTAGTTAAAGTAACGGTCAAATCCAACAACAACCGCTCCAACCTATATGCAAGAAACAACATTCATTGATATCGAAAACAAGCTTCACAAAGTTACGATGAAGGGTCGATGAAAAAGACGCCGAGAGTATCTCAAGACAGAAATGGTAAATGCATACATTTTCGTCATGCTCCATGTAAAACCCAGGCTTAAGCTCTATCTTTTTCCCACCATCTTCCTGCAAAAGAAATATAACTTCAATTGATACTAACAAGCAAGTACCAGATAAACAATTACTCGTAGGTGGCAGGTCATAAATGAAGTGTAAAATTTCGCAATGGTCTGATGCGTCATGAACCACGAAATATAAAACCGGATGGTAAAATTAGCACCCGAAAAGTGTAGATTAACACAAATAGTACAATCAACACTAAATATAGCCACTGGATTAAGTTTGCATCATAATGCCGTACATACCGGACCCCCAAGGTAGGAAAAGCCTGCTAGCTCAAGCTCTATCTGTATCCCTTCTTCACCAATCACATAAATCTGGACGGTTTTTTAATAAATAAATCAGATAAATATAGCTTTAAAGTTTTAGCAGAAACATAAATTTTAATCAGATCGAATGGAAATATTTGTGCTGCCACATACCTTCTTGTCTTTTGGGAAATCAATTGATTGTAGGTATGCAGCTGCTGCGAAAGAAGATGCAAATATTTCTTCCTGAAACCTTCACCTAAAGTTAAAAAATGGGCAACGTGGAATACAAAAATCAATAGCGCAATCTTACACCTCACCTCATTGACACTAAGACCAAGTGTCTCAAACTTTTTGCCATACTGTTTCCTAGACTTGGTCGAGTTATTGGTAACAAAAACAAGTCTCTTCCCCTGCATATAAGAAAAAAGAATATATCATAATTAAATCTCACTGAAAGTTAACTTTTGGATCATGATCAAATGACTCGTGCATCAAGAGAAGAAATGCAATATGTTTTTATCATGGTTGTTAATGAACTAAATGAAACATAATTTATACAAACCTTTGAGCGGAGCAACTCCAGGGTTTCTGGAACCCCCTCGATTAATGAATCCCCCTTCCAGATAACTCCTGCAAAAGTAACCACACATAAGTTTTTCCACAAATCAAATCTTGAGGGAAGACTACCTACACCTTCTCCCCTTATGCTAAACAAATGACACAGTGACTCGTGAATCATGATACAAGTTAATGTGACTCGACATGTGTAAAACGCCTAGACTCGACATGTGGTAGTACCATAGTAGTAGTTACCTACTTTAGTAATAGTAGCTACTAGGGGATATTAGGACCAACCAGATACAGAACCCCCGGACAATATCTCACAGCAGCACATACATGAATTAACAAAAACTTATCCCCTCCCTCTTGAAACCAATTCTATAAAACTTACAAGTCACAACTCACAGAGTTCACATCTGTTACAAAAATACCGTAAAATTCTATTACCGTATTACATTACATAACTTGTCGTTGTCAGTGTGTACCAGCAGTCACAACTAATGAGCATATTAGTATTATTACTAAGCAGTTATCCGCACATTGTGGCGACAGTTGTTTAAGGGGCTGTTTGTTTTAGTTATATAACGTAAGCCCATTTCGGCTTATATAACTTAAGCTTCAATTTTGTGGCTCATTTGGAGACTTATGGGCTTATATAAGTTTATTTATATAAGCCCATAAGTCTCCAAACAAGCTTAAAAAATTGGGTTTTATGAAATATAAGCCGAAATATGCCTTATTTTCGGCTTATATAACATAAGCATCAATTTGATGGCTTATTTTGAGACTTAGAAGCCTATATAAGTTTATCATGATACAATAACGTAAGCCTATTTCGGCTTATATAACATAAGCCCATTTCGGCTTCAATTTTGTGGCTTATTTGGAGACTTATGGGCATGGTTCTAAATAGCGCGCTATAGCGCGCGCTATAGCGGGCTATAGCGTGAAGCGTGACCTCCACGTTACGAAACAGATTAAAGCGTCTTCTCTAGGCGTAGCGTGCTAAAAAGCGGAATATAGCGTGTAGCGTGGTGCTTTTTCTTGAATATTTTTGCATATTTGTAGGAATTTGGCTTGTTTACTAGTTTTGAATAGGGGTGAGCATCGGGACGAAACCGACCCGGTCCCGACCCGGTCCCGACTTATCCCGAAACCGAAATCATGGAAAACTCAAACCGAATCCCGACCCGATTTAATCCCGAGTCCCGAACCGAACCGAGTTAGGTCCGAGTTACTCCCGATTTGTGTGGTTTTCTTTGTGCGATCCCGAATTAATCCAGGGTCCCGACCCGAACCGAGTCCCGAAATCATGAAAAACCCGTCCCGAGTCCCGACCCGAATTTGGTTGGTTTGTGTTGGTCGGTTTCGATTTCGGTCGGTTTGTGTCGGTTTTTTGTTCTCGGCCGGTTTTGCTCACCCCTAGTTTTGAACTATTTATTAGACTTGAACTTAATAATTTTAATATGAAAATAAATTCTTGAGTAAATATAAGCCGATTTTGTTTTGAAATTGAATTAACGTCTTGCTTCATTTTGTTTCATGTAAAGAATAAGTTATTAACTCGTATACCGTCTTTTGTAAACTTGTTATATAATTAATAATTTAGATATACTTTACGCCGCTATATTTCACGCTTCAGAAAACGTCATAACTTCGCTATAGCTTATGTAGCTTGGCAGTGCCGCTACGCTACAATTCACGCTATTTATAACCTTGCTTATGGGCTTATATAAGTTTATTTATATAAGCCCATAAGTCTCCAAATAAGCTTAAAAATTTGGGCTTTATGAAATATAAGCCAAAATATGCCTTATTTTCGGCTTATATAACATAAGCATCAATTTTATGGCTTATTTTGAGACTTAGGGGCTTATATAAGTTTATCATGATATAATAACGTAAGCCCATGTCGGCTTATATATCATAAGCCTATTTCGGCTTATATAACATAAGCCCCAGTTTGGTGGATATAAGTTTATCATGATATATTAAACTTATATAAGCCCATAAGTCTCCAAATAAGCCACAAAATTGGGGCTTATGTTATATAAGCCGAAATGGGCTTATGTTATATAAGCAGGGCGGAGCCACATTATAAAGTCATCGGGTGCGCAAATTTTTTAATACGAGTATGTATATAGTACAAAATTTTGAGACCGGTTCATTTTGAAAAAATATACATTACGGGTAAAAGATCCATCGGGTTCCGTGCATCCCCGGGAACCCTAGCTCCGCCCCTGTATATAAGCCAAAACAACGTAAAGTACCATCGCAGTCGAAGATAAAGGTCTCGACTGAGTCAATCAATGCATCAGCATCCGTAAGCTTTTGAGCAGCAACAACTTCACCACTACCAGCAGCACTAGCAACAACACTACTACTCTTCATCTTGTTATCCATTCTGTTACTACTGTTCCATCCAACTCTACCTCTACTAACAGATGATAATGATGATGATGAAAAGGAAACTTGTGATGATGATGAAGAAATGGGGTTGCTTAATTTGGCGGGAAAACACGTTGATGAAATCACAGTTGTTGTTGATGATGATGATCTAGTTATAACCACCATTTTCTTTTAGTTTCTGGGTGTTCATGTTTCTTTGTTTTGTTTTTTTATTTAGTACAAGTGTTGTGGTGATATGTGGGTGAGGATTGAGTGGACTCTAAAGACTATGGGTTTTTATCCATTCATCCATTTTTATCAATGGACCCAAAGCCCTTTGCTAATCACTAGTATTATTGTAAGAGAAGAAAATAGCTTGAAAGTGAAGAGCCGTCTAAATGAGTCGAGCTGTTTGTGAAAAGTTGAAACTGAATTGATGAAAAGCTTAAACAAGCTGAATCTAAGTTAAACAAGCTCGAGCTCGAGCTTTACGTACAAAGTTCTTTTAGGCTCGTAAACTTAAACGAGTCTAATATTTTACACATATGTGCTTGAGAGAGATTGTAGTAGTTAGATCCTTGCTTTTTGCAAAGTTCGATGTTTTTTTTTTCATCTTTATCTTTAGGTGACGTAACACTCAGACAATATCACGTCAGTTAAAAAGTAAAGTACAACTACATTAGCATAATACCAAAACAACATCAACCCTTCTAATCATAATACCAACCAACATCATTTTATTTTATTTTCATTAAGCACTCTTAACAATTATTTCATTCATTTCATTTAATAAATTCAAATTCATATTAAAGTAAAATTAAAACATTCGAAATTATTACTAAATTTTTAACGCTTATTAAAAAAATACACAAATTCTTTTTAAACACAGAGAATAAAAAAAAAAGTAAAAAAAAACTATAAACTACGCTTGTGGGCTTATATAAACTTTTGGCCCATTTAAAAAATATATACACAAACCCTATCCATCTTCTCCTTAGTCTTTCTCTCCTACTGCCTCCACCAAAATATCCACCATTAAACACTCGCCGAAACAAAGATATGTAACAAAAATCGAAATTAAGTAAGTTTCTTCCACTTTTGGTTCATTTTAATGTCAAGGGGTGTTTGGAAACTTTTGTTATAAAAAAAACAACCTCAACGCGCGTTGTCTGGCAACGCCTCGGCCAACGCCATTGAAAAATGGTTGTGTGCGGTATGGTAACGCGCACCAACACCGAGGCCACGTAGGCACCAACGTCGGGCGGTGTTACCATATCTAAGCCTCTAACCACAACCAGTTTCTCATCTTTGGTAGAAGTAGATAGAGGTATGATTGTTTACGTCTCAACCTCTCACATACACTGTCCTAGACGATATTGGGACCTATAATGTAAAACCCACATAAAATACCGAAGAACATTAAATGGATGAAATCACGAATAAATTAAAACCTTACGGTTAATTAATATATGACACCTGTCACGAACATTTAGCGTAAATATTATGTATATTAATTGATTACTACAAGTATTACGTATGATATTATTATTATTATTAACTCACCATAAGTATTTACGTATAATACTTAAAAACATGACATGAATAAAAACACGACATTTAAAACGCGAACACACATGATAAATTTATTAAGCTCGAAAAACAAAACGAAATGTATAAATAAGGGGTGTTATGGGACGACACATAGAAGGGAAACAAAAGGGCTTATAGCCCGACCCATTTAACCATTATGACTAGTAAACAAAATCCCAGGAAAACTCATTTATCACTTTTTCAAAAAAATTAAATCATAGCATGTGTTCGTGTCATCCATCCTTAAATGTTATCCATTCGGTAATCTACATCAGGTTCTTTTCTTTTCATTATTAATTTGTCTTATGAGTCTATTCAAGTATACCTATGAACACATGATTAAAAAGATTATAAACATGATTAAATCAAGGTTTTGGTTGTGTTGGTCACGGAAACCGAGACCAATAGGTCTCGGTGGGGTTATTACACCACAGCCGCAACCCATTGTGGCCTCAGTGGGATTTCTGTGAGGGCAGTCACAAGGTATAACCACTAGTGGCTAGCCACGGTGGTGGTAGTGGCCGAACATGGGGGAAACCGACTGAAGCCAGTGGGAAAACTGCACCAGCAGCAACAACCACACTACTTCCGGTGGGAACATGGGTCACGGCATGGGGTGTTTTGTGCTAGCAGTGGCACCGGTGTGCAGCCGGTGGCTGCGTGGTGGTCGGGGCAGCAAGCCACAGCCGAATGGCTGTGTTGTTGTTGTGGTGTTCGAGGCAAGCCGAGACGTTCAAGGTCTCGGTGTGTCTTTGTTGGGCTCGGGTAGAAACGAACACGCCAAGGGGTGTGTTTGGCTAAACTTTTGCTATAATACTTTATGTTAAATTATTAATTAATGTTATTAAGTAGCACATGGTTTAATTAAAATTAATTAATAACAAGACTTAGGATAAAATTATATAATATAGTTATCATGATATAAGTTACATGGCCATTTTATATTAAATAAACTATAAGCTATAATAGTTATTAAAAATAATTATTCATGGTATAAGTACATGTGCATTTAATTAATTTATTTAAGAACTTAGCTTAATAAATTAATTACATTTTTTACCAAGGTTTAATTAAATTAATAATATGCTTTAATTTAATTATACAATAATCATTTAAGGTAAAGTTTAATCAATATAATCATGTAATATTATTAATTAATAAATACTTATAATAGCATGTATTATATTATTAATTAATAATCATATGTTAAGATTAAAGTATTATTATTAATAAACTTTAATATATTATTATTATTAATAATCATGACTTATGCTTATTAAATCATAACTTATATCATATACTTATTTAAATAATTTTATTACTAAATATGGAAACATGTTAAATATAGAAACATACTAATTATGTAAACATGCTATTTGTAGAACATACTAAATATGAAAACATGCTATTTATGAAAACATACTAAATATAAAAACTTTTTATTTTTGGAAACTAACTAATTTTGGAAACTTACTAATTTTGGAAACTTTCTATTTTTAGAAACTTACTATTTATGGAAACTTGTTATTTTTGGAAAGTTACTATATATGGAAACCAGCTATTTTTGGAAAGTTACTATATATAGAACCCTGTTATTTTTAGAAAGTTACTCATTTTGCTACAACAAGTACTATAACCTACAAAACATGAAAAACACTAATCAGGAACACATGAAACACTAAGAATCACATGATAAAACATGAAATAATAAAATAAGACAAGAACAAGTAAAACAAGCTAAGAACACATCAAGTAAACTAATAAACAATAAGTATAAGTTAAACAGACAACTCATTCATGTCCCTTTTATTATGTAGCTATCGTGAAGTCGGAGTAATTCATCCGTTTTCGTTTTCATTTTCATTACTGTACATAAGGTACGAATATCCCGTCCTTCAGTAAGGACACTCTTTTCCTATACTTAGGATTCCCCGTTTGAAGCCATATGTTTTCCCCAGTAGTTTACATTAAACTTATCATTAATGAATATGATTAATATTTTAGATTGCCTAAGCTATATACATGCATGCCAGTTCCACCTAGTTATAGAGGTACCATAACCGTAACACTTGAGGCACCGATGTTATGACTCTTCCGCAGTGAGAGTGATTGCTCGCGGCGTGTTATTTGGCCTTTTATATTATTATCATGTGGGGAGAATGGGTGCATCATAGAACATGTTAGGAGATTACATGGTAACTGTGGTGTGTGCTCTACATCCGTTACATGGAGCTGATCCCTCCACCCATACTATTATAATTAGAAGCAACCCCTTTAATTGCATGACGAGGTCACCCCTCTATGTATTCATGCACGTTAATACGTTCATGACCTATATGGGCTCTTTGGCATTTAAAATACAGTTTTATGAAATAAACATAAGTCTTTTCAGAATATAAACCAGTTTATAAAACAACCCCAGGTTTTCCAGGACTTACACATATTCCACTGCTTTTCAAAATCTTTAATTATGATTCAGTTATTCATTTATGTCATTATATCCGTTCATTGAGTGTATTGCTCAACTGTATATTTTATTTTGTCCCATACGGCAGGTACCCAAGGACTGACTCGTGCATGGAAATGACGTGCTTAGGATGTGAGCTACCTTATACTTCTCTTCCTTTTGCACTTCATTTACTTTATGCATGTTTGAGTTTATGTTTTAGGGCTGATGTCTAATTCCGGCTTTCCTTTATGGCCATTTATGTTTTAGGACATATTACCTTGCATGCTTTGATGACACGCCATAATTATCATGTAACGGTCCACTTTCAAAGTGAGGTGTTACAATTATGGTATCAGAGCCCAAAGTTTCGATCTGTAGGTTCTAAAATTTGACCTGTGACTAGTGGGTAGTCACCATGCTTTCCTAAAACGACATTTGTTACATTCCATGTAACGATAAATATATTTTTGAGTATGGTTGATCCTTACTCATGATGTTTTCATTGAAGTTTTGACTAGTATGGACTGGACCACAACCATCCATATTTAGTCCCTTGTTGTTAATTGTTATCCACGATGTTTTTCCCTTGAAATTTGACAAGTATGGATTGAACCATAATCATTCATACTTTGTCACATGTCTTTTCTTCGACTTTTGTGGATTGAACTATAGCCTTCCACACCAGTCAATAATAAATCTTTGTTGATTACGCTTTTATATTCTTTACGACAATTATGTTTTCATACTCCCATGTTGATTTCGTTTTTAGGATGATTATGTTCTCATGCCTCCCTATGTTGATTATGTTTTCATCATGTCGATTATGCTTTGATGCCAAACATTGATGGATTTCATTTAAATCCTGCTTTCATGTTAGTCATGGTTGGTTTTCATTAATCATGCTTTCATGCTGATCATCGTTGAATTTCGTTTAACCATACTTTTGGTGTTTTCTCTATGCAACCAGAATGATGTCTACGCTGGAATTGCTAGGCCACCATGTTGCTCGCTTCAGTTCGGTTTTCTAACCGTTTAATCACTTATTTTCCTTTTAAAAAAAATCATGTCAAATGGTTGACACCCATACCAATCATCTCATATGTATTCCACATGTAATCCATGTAGCATATTCCATGTGTACTCCATGTACCGTATTCCACGTGTACTCCATGTACCGTATTCCACGTGTACTCCATGTACCGTATCCCATGTGTATTACACGCACCGTAATCCATGTGTATTTCACTTTCAATACTCCACGAGTATTCGCTAGTCGATTCTCAATCATCTCAAGCGTATTTTA
Source organism: Glebionis coronaria (assembly GCA_025667525.1). Lineage (NCBI taxonomy): Eukaryota > Viridiplantae > Streptophyta > Magnoliopsida > Asterales > Asteraceae > Glebionis > Glebionis coronaria. The sequence continues at coordinate 66,008,673 of CM046875.1, forward strand.
CTTGCTGATATTCTACGAAATGCTGAGGCCATACATAACTTGGAGATGTTACAAAATGCTGATGTTGCTCATAATTTGGAGACCCTACAAGATGCTGATGCTGCTCACAACCGGGAGATCCTACAAGACGAAGACAAAGGCGTTAGATCGAAACGATCAGACGAGAAAAATGCTTCACCACCAGACGATTTCCATCACAATCCATGTCCTTACCTTTTTAGTTAAATGTCACACGTCATTCAGTTGTCTTTTCAGGCATATGAGTGGGAATCGGTACCAGTCGGTCACTCAACTAGATAGTTACATGAATCACCGTCATGATAATTACCGTCATGGAACTGACAGATAAGGAGGTAGTAACAACTACCGTGACAATATATACTTTGCAAACGACAGAAACTCCGATAACGGGCGTGATAAGAAATACAACGGGCCAGCAGTCTAACTGATCCGCCAATCCTGGCATAATAACCTAAGACTTTCAACTTTAGTTCTTTTCACATCTGGAGACACATGTCAAGAAATCCGTCAAGACACACGTCTCACGCATATTTTCTGAGGACACATGTCAAGACATCCGTCAAGACACATGTCTCACGTGTATTTTCTGAAGACACATGTCAAGACACCAGTCAAGACACGTGTCATACGTATATTTCTCAAAACATGAGTCAAGACCCACGACTCACGCATAACTTCTGAACTAGGCCTCAGAAATTCAGGGTACCCTCCAAGGGGTATACCCATCCTGTTGGGCCATGTACTAATCAGACCACAAAAACATCAGTACTGTTAATGCAAGTGATGCCTAAAAACATTATTAGTGTTAACTAATCTTTCTTAGTTTTGATCACAACAAACCATACAACACATTTAGTGTAAAACACAAAATGAATTATTTAACTAACACTATCATCAAGGTAATAATCATATCACTAACCTTTCTTAATCATACTTAGTGATCATCAAAATGATTATCCTTAAAACTCACTTTTGTTAATATGACAAAAGACTTTTTAATAAACTTTCTTTTTTAGAAAATATTTTATTAAAATGGAAAATGAAAATTTGAAAATAGCATATTTCAAATGCTGCTAGAATATCCTTTGAAGGTTTCAAATACCTCAGATATTCCCACCCCACTAAAAGACAAAAAACGGAGCGTAGTCTAGTGGCGGTACCTTAAGTACCTACGCGGTTCCTTAGCAATATGGAACCGCGGGGTGAGATAAGGTACCGCGCACAGCTAGCCGTTATAGATCCGTTATACTTTGTCTCCTTTAAATAGTGGGTCAAATCTCATTTTCCAGTAAGCCTCTTGGACGTTTTTCTCAGCCCTCTTTCTATTTTCTATAGCATAATCATTAGTAAATGATCACTTAAATTGTTAAGGATGTTTACATATGATTATCCTCTTGATCCCCTCCTTTACCTTGTCCAATGAGAAGATCACTCACTCACTAGTGTTGTGATAAAGATGAATCTATGAGCTAGTCATATTCATCATGATACCCTTTTTGTTTTAGGTCAATCCAATGTATTTATGAATACTTGGACTAGTTGTGTTCATCCAAGTTATTTGTGGATACTTGGATTTGTTGTGTACATCCATTGCATATGTGTTTGCTTGGATTTATGTTGTGTAAATCCAAGATACATGTGTGTACTTGGATAAGTCTAGTTGAGTTGTAATAGATTTGATTAGGAGTTCTCACTAAACTATAAAGTGATGTGGTTGTGTCTTGTGAGTTCTCACTAAACTATAAAGTGACTAGTAGTTGTGTTGTGTGAAGTTCTCACTTAGCTTCAAAGTGAAGAGTCGTGAAGATTGGTTCTAGCTTTCGATTAGAACTCGACATCTAGCCTTGTGTCGTAAAATGGTGAAGTAGGCAACGTAGTGAAGATTGGTTCTACCTTAAAATTAGAACCCGACATCTAGCCTTGTGTCGTTAAATTGTGAAGTAGGCAACGTTGTGTAGATTGGTCCTAGCTAAAGATTAGGTCTCGACATTTAGCTTAGTGTCGGAAAATAATGTAAGCAACGATGTAAGGTTTTCTCCGCCGAGAAGGGAGCTTGTGGATATAGTAGAAATCTCGAGTAGGTGTATTCGAGGAGTGGAGTAGAAACGAGGATAGAGCCTCGTTGTCGAACCACTATAAATCTTGGTGTCTTCCCACTAGGTTGTCTCCTTCTTTACTCTTTACTTATTTCATTATCATTACACTTACCTATTATCTTTGCTAGTGCATTTGAATTGAACCTAATCATTATGTAACTTAGCCTCAAGTAAAAGATAGTTTTGATACAAACCAAATTGAAAGTAATTTTAATTTGGTCACCAATCGAAGAGAAACTATTCAACCCCCCCTTCTAGTTTCTACAATTGGTATTAGAGCGATGGTCACTCAAGATCTTTAAAGTATATTGTACTTTGAAATTTGGATCAATCCATTGTCTCCTCAAATTAGAAGGTCAAGTTATACTAAAGTTTCTCTTTGGTCAAAACTATGTTTTCTTTGAAAATAGGTCTTTTAATTGATAATATTGCATCCCACTTAAGATTAGTAGCCTTTATGCATTTTAGATATACTCTTGAAATGTATCTACTAGTTTGCATCCTGCTTTGTGTAGGTACTCATGAAGATCAATCACTTAATTGGTTGTGGATTGAGTTACTTGAACTTGTAGAAGACTCATCTTCATTGATCTTTAACATCTTTGAATGATGATACCAAGATGATTGGGAATGATACTAGTCCTTGAAGACTTAGCACTCATCATAGTCATTGATTGGGCATAGCACTTATTCCTTCATGGATTGCTCTTTGTGGCAAAGGTACGCTTTCGTTCTTCCACACGCCCTTTGATCATTCTTTTGATCATTACTTGACTATGTGCTTGTTCTCGGCATACTTGCCTTGACATTTATTTGTGGTTTGTGTTTCTTTTCCTTTATCCTCTCAAACCTTCATTGCTTGGATACTTGACTCACTATGGTGATGTAGAGTGAGTTAGTAGAAGCTTAAAGTATCAAGCATGATTTCCATGGTTTGCACCCATACGGTTAGTAGGCCCTTTGTGGGAGAGAAAGTGAATTAATACCTTGCTCATATTTTGGTTTAGACTAAGACTATTATTGAAAGTGATCTTAGTCTATACTTGAATAATTGCTTTGTGCTTATTCATTACCAAAGCCGTTTAACGTTTCGCCGGAAAGACACGTCTTAAACCACTATATATGACACAAGCTCTTCGTTACCATCATTTGAAGATTGTCATTATTCCCTTGAGCTTTTTTCCTAGTCTTGATTCACTTCCCTTGTCTTCTCTCCACTTAGTCGTTTTGCTACGAGTAGTCGTTTGTCCGTTTCGGTTCTTTTCGATCTCGATTTAACTCGTAATCCTCGTTAAGGCATATTGCTTAGTGTTATGATGATCCAATGATATTCTAAAAGGCTCATGATTTAATTTTAAGTATTTTAGAAAATCTTGGTTTTCAAAATTTGGCGTTTTTCATAGATAAAAACCTGCCTCTGTAGGCGGTTCCTTATCTAGGCGGCTCAAACCCGCGGTACCTTATCGATAAGGAACCGCGGGCATAAAGTTTTGTCAGAGCGCCAGTTTGAGTATTTTATTCTTTTTCAAACCAAACCCTCTCTCTCCCAAAAACACTCAGCCGGCGGGTTTCTTGTTTTCCACCATTGTTGAAGCTTCCAAAACCTTCAATCACTCAAATTAATTGATTCCAAGTTGTGGGTTTCACTCATCCTTCATCTAGCATCAATTAATTGTAAGTATTTTTCTTTCAATTTCATCTATTTTGTTCTAGGGTTCATCCTTTCATAATTAGGGATTTTTAAAATTGAAATTGAACTTAAAACCTTAATAGGAATGTGGGTTGACATGGTTATTTTACTATGATTCCTTAGGTTGATATTCATTAAGATTTCACTAAAACCCACTTGTAGAACAAATTCAAATTTTGATTAATTATTTTTGATTAAAAGATGGATTTGAGATGAACCTATGAACAAGTAGGTAATGACATTGTTAATGCTTACCTAAAAACCTTGTTTTGCAAAACCAATGTTCTAATCCGTTGTTGATCTAACATAGATCATGTGTTCTTGGTTAATGATGGAATAGACACATTGTGAACATGAAAATGATATGGATTCAATCCTATGTCTATCAAGAAATTGATATAACACATTTTCATTTTTCGATTTATTTATAAGTGATTGAAAAGATATTTTCTTATTTAGGTACTTATCATGTCCTCAAGATATCAAAAAGATCATGAACGAACACGAGCATACATGCCCTCTTCTCCTTACCCTCATTTGATTCATTCTCATAAAAACTCGTCTAAGTCTCTTAAACATCGTTGTTTCCATGAAGGACGCATCGTTCCTTCTAATTGTGTGAATGAGTTTATTCGCTTCATGTTTGTGTCTATTGGCTTTGATTGTCTTCTTGATATTGACGAGCCAATATTTCCTTCGTTCCTTATGGAGTTCTTTAGCTCATTCACTTTGATAGGCATCAATAATGGAATATCTATACGATTTTCCATCATGGGGAAAATCATTACTTACACTCTTGAAGAATTCGGTGATATTCTTGGAGTGCCATCTAATGGTCAATGTCGATTCACCGATGCTTGGAGTTTAGACTCTTTAGAATCAGCCCCTATTGATTCTCATTATGTGATCGTGCTTCCAACTCCTTCGGACATCATTCATGCCATTTCTAAACCTCGTGAGCATCCTATTCATGGTAAATTTCAAGGAGTTGTTCGAACTCTCTCTCCTTGGGAATTACTATCTAGTGATATTAATGATTTCATGACTCCTTGGGCCGAAATCATTAGGGAAAATGCAATGTGTCTTGATGGGAATCGGGATTTAGTACCCGCTTGCCTTGCACATATGTTGTATTGTGTTGCCACCATAACTCCTTACAATCTCGCATTTTTCATGGCTAGAAGAATTAGGTTTGTTCTTCTTGAGTCTAAGTCAAGTCTTCCCTATGGAATGCTTCTTTCTCGTCTTCTTAGAAGAGTCCTTATTGACTTTCCGTCTCTTCTATCTTCACCTTATTGCTCCGTTGATCGTGTCATGTCTCCCATTCAAAAGAACATTTCACCCGAGATCAATGTAAACTCAAGTCAAGTCGAAAATACTCCTCAAGAAGAGTCTTTTAGCAACCCTCCTTCCAATTTCATCAACTTCATGACTTCTTCTATCTCAATTTCTTCCTCCCATGAAATTGATTCCGATTATCAATTTTATCTCAATCATCTTCTTCGAGAACGTCTCAGAAGTGAATCAAGAAATTAGAAGTTATGCTCATGATTATATCCACTCTCGTCAAGGACGTCTTCCTGTTTTCTTTTCTTCATTTGGTTGTGTATTGACTTATGTTACAAGTTTGGATTATTATTTATGTTGATCCTAATTATTGCTTATGCAATGATGTTTGTGATTTACATAGCTTTGTGCATGCCTTATGATAGTTAGCTTATTAGATTATGATCTGTAGTTAACTTTGGCTTGTGAATCTTTTGGTAAAAATCTGGGTTTATCAAAAACTGGGATGGGAAACTTTTGAAAGCCCTCTGGTCGCGGTTCCATATCGACCCGCGGATCCTTATCGATAAGGTACCGCGGGTCCTAGATAAGGAACCGCCGGCCACTGTGCACGACAACATCTTCTGCTTTACACTGTTTTCTTAAATCTGTGTAAACCTTGCATGATTTTCAGTAATAAACTACACATTTCCTAAACTAGCTTACCTAAATTCATTATTCACCTAAAATGATTTTAACCCATTACTAGTTTGGATCATCCCCTCACCCATTTAAACCCACCTTGTTTGCCATGTTCTTCACACATCAACATACCTCCCTTAACCCTAAACAACCATGGTTTCTACCAAAACCCCTAACACTTCCAAGTCCTCCACCCCAAAGAAAACACTCAAAATAAGGATTAAGGTAGCCAAGCCTAACTCCTCACCTTTCCACACACCTAAGAATGAGATGGTTCCTATCCTCATTTCTTCATCACATTCCCCACCTCTTGCACCATGCAAGACATCATCCACCCATGGTACTAACCACTCCATTGGTTCTACCTCCTCTTCATTCAACTCAAGAATGAATGAGCTCTCTTCACCCTTCACTCCAAGTTCACCCTTGGATGTGACCACACAACCCCAACCAATCCAAAGCATTCCTTTTGTGAATGACTTTGATGACACTTTGGTCACTTCACCATTTACCCCTCATAACTCACCCATTTCACCAACCTTGGAGAATTTACCTCCACACTCACCCATTTCCCCTTTAGGGAACATGCCTCCACTCTCACCCACATCACCCTTGGAGAACTTGCCTCCTCCACCTCCACCCAACTCAAACATTCCAATTTTGGGTGTTCCACTTTACCTCCTTTTGGGTGATCCATACTATGGGTTGCAACAAACACATGGTCCTAGTTGTCCATGTTGTCTTTACAACCACTACATCATCCATAACCTTAGGATGCATATGTATGGACTACATAGGAGGTTGCAAGAGTTCTTGCTTGCCTTGTTCTCCATGCCTCCTCCTAGGAGATGAATGATGGAGTTGTCTTAATAAGAGTTTTCAACAAAACCAAGCCAAAGAAGACTACTTATCTAGATTTAATGTTAAGCTAACTATGTATTAGTTAGTTTTATTTGTCATTGTACTTGCTTCCTTCATGAATGTTTCATGTTGTTGATCTATGGATTTAGCTTTGTGTGTTTCTATCCTTATGTGCACATTAATCAACTTTAATTTGAAATTAAAATTGAACCTAAATCTATCACAACCTCTAAAAACTTGACTAAAATTGGTTCAAAATGATATCTTAATTATTTTGTCACCCTTTGTCAAGACATTCTTTGTGAATGTGTTGCTTTATGCAACCCTAGCATAATTTGGTGCTAATAGAGGTGAAATTCCAAGATTTGCAACTTTTTGAAAAAGTCTTAGTTTTTCCCAAAAACCTGGAAAAACATGGTTTCATGTCCACTGGACGCGGCTCAATAAAGTCGCGCGGTTCCTTATGTGCTAAAGAACCGCCGGTCCCTTTAAGGTACCGCAGGCAGAAATCAATTTTTGACGAATTTTTGGTCAAAACTTTTAAAACCCTATACCCTGTCAAGATTCCTTGTTTACTCAAATTGACTAAACATTCCTTGACACTTCACATTTTGTATTCAAATTCTTACCTTTATTACATTTTACTTATACCACAACCTTGAGATTTCATTCTCACACCTTCCCAACCTTGAGAATTCACTCTCACATAACCTTGAGATTTCATTCTCACACTCTCACAATGCCTAACTCCTACATTCCTAACCTTGACATTTCTTTGTCACAACCCCACTCACCCAAAGCTTCCTCATCCAAGCTTTCAAAGAAACCGAAAATCTCGGTTCGACCTATTTGGTTAAGAAGAATGAACCATCTTCGTCCAAACCACCCATAAACCCTACCTTCTCTCCAATCAAGTATTGGAATGAGACTTATACCATAAACCCCATCACCTGAGCTAAAGAAAATGTTCCCCCACCACCACAATCCTTCAACACCCCTCAACTCAATGACCTTTCAACCTTCCCAAACCTCACAAGGCATTGTGAAAACATTCCCAAACCCATTACCCCACCACCACCGAACCCTAAGTTTGATGCCATACCCCCATCAAACGATTTTGTGTTGCATCATGGATCCTCGTGTGCTTGTTGTCGATTTCAAAAAATTGAACTTGCTCATGTGTATGAGAATTTAAATTTTCTTGAATTCCTCCTCACTCGACCTCCTATTCAAGTTTTCGTTCCGGTGGACAAAACTTCGAATGATGCATCGTCGTCTTTTTAGCCTTTTATTTTTTTAAGCAATCTTGGAAAATATCACTATTAGACTAGCTTATGCTTAGTGGTTTATTTTCCATATTTATTACTTTTAGATACTCATATTGTGTGTTGACTATCTTCTTTGTTGTGTCTTTTTCTTTTATGTAACCTTTGTGTTGTTTGTGTGTTATTTCATTAGTTCTATTTTGAGTTGATCATGGTTATTTTTTACAATTGCTTATGGGTGATTCCATCAAGTCTAAGCTTTAACCCATTGACAAGCTTATCATCTTCATCGGATTGAAGCTTGATTTTGTCAATTACCTCTTTGGACATACTTAGCAAAATACTTGCTTCTAATTTAAGATTTCTTCTCTCTCTCCCTCTCAAGTTACTTAGTAGGTAGTGATCATATATACATTGGTGTTTCTTTCCTTTCTACTAACCTTTGTGTAGCATGTCACCTTAGCTCACAAACTTGGTGCCCCAAGCAAGGGGGAGAAACCACCAAGGGGGAGCTACTAGCAAAGTTCGATGTTCTTCAAAGACTTGTGCTAACCTTTTTGCTACGACAAAGGGGGAGAAATGATAGTGATAAACTAGTTAATACTTCCATATTTTGTGTTTCTACGTAAATGAGTTTATCGTTTGTCGTAATAAAAAAGGGGGAGATTGTTAATGCAAGTGATGCCTAAAAACATTATTAGTGTTAACTAATCTTTCTTAGTTTTGATCACAACAAACCATACAACACATTTAGTGTAAAACACAAAATGAATTATTTAACTAACACTATCATCAAGGTAATAATCATATCACTAACCTTTCTTAATCATACTTAGTGATCATCAAAATGATTATCCTTAAAACTCACTTTTGTTAATATGACAAAAGACTTTTTAATAAACTTTCTTTTTTAGAAAATGTTTTATTAAAATGGAAAATGAAAATTTGAAAATAGCATATTCCAAATGCTGTTAGAATATCCTTTGAAGGTTTCAAATACCTCAGATATTCCCACCCCAATAAAAGACAAAAAACGGAGCGTAGTCTAGTGGCGGTACCTTAAGTACCTACGCGGTTCCTTAGCGATATGGAACCGCGGGGTGAGATAAGGTACCGCGCACAGCTAGCCGTTATAGATCCGTTATACTTTGTCTCCTTTAAATAGTGGGTCAAATCTCATTTTCCAGTAAACCGCTTGGACGTTTTTCTCAGCCCTCTTTCTATTTTCTATAGCATAATCATTAGTAAATGATCACTTAAATTGTTAAGGATGTTTACATATGATTATCCTCTTGATCCCCTCCTTTACCTTGTCCAATGAGAAGATCACTCACTCACTAGTGTTGTGATAAAGATGAATCTATGAGCTAGTCATATTCATCATGATACCCTTTTTGTTTGAGGTCAATCTAATGTATTTATGAATACTTGGACTAGTTGTGTTCATCCAAGTTATTTGTGGATACTTGGATTTGTTGTGTACATCCATTGCATATGTGTTTGCTTGGATTTGTGTTGTGTAAATCCAAGATACATGTGTGTACTTGGATAAGTCTAGTTGAGTTGTAATAGATTTGATTAGGAGTTCTCACTAAACTATAAAGTGATGTGGTTGTGTCTTGTGAGTTCTCACTAAACTATAAAGTGACTAGTAGTTGTGTTGTGTGAAGTTCTCACTTAGCTTCAAAGTGAAGAGTCGTGAAGATTGGTTCTAGCTTTCGATTAGAACTCGACATCTAGCCTTGTGTCGTAAAATGGTGAAGTAGGCAACGCCGTGAAGATTGGTTCTACCTTAAAATTAGAACCCGACATCTAGCCTTGTGTCGTTAAATTGTGAAGTAGGAAACATTGTGTAGATTGGTCCTAGCTAAAGATTAGGTCTCGACATTTAGCTTAGTGTCGGAAAATAATGTAAGCAACGATGTAAGGTTTTCTCCGCCGAGAAGGGAGCTTGTGGATATAGTGGAAATCTCGAGTAGGTGTACTCGAGGAGTGGAGTAGAAACGAGGATAGAGCCTCGTTGTCGAACCACTATAAATCTTGGTGTCTTCCCACTAGGTTGTCTCCTTCCTTACTCTTTACTTATTTCATTATCATTACACTTACCTATTATCTTTGCTAGTGCATTTGAATTGAACCTAATCATTATGCAACTTAGCCTCAAGTAAAAGATAGTTTTGATACAAACCAAATTGAAAGTAATTTTAATTTGGTCACCAATCGAAGAGAAACTATTCAACCCCCTTCTAGTTTCTACAAGTACCATCACTGACGTATTGTTCATGTTTGGACACCGATGTTCGTTCTGCGTGAGACGGGAGAAACACATTCAGTGAGATCTGCAACGTTTACTTCATGTATTAACATGGCACCTTCATTGTTTGATCACTATATTCCACGTCCATAAAAGACGCCGTTGTATCACCCATGTATATAAGGGCTTTCATTCCAGTTTGGCGACAAGATCCTTTCTGCTAACGCACTTTCCTTGGACAGGTGCGAGGACGATATGATTCTGATTATGGATTGATTATCAGCACGCCGTGCTACGATTCATCGCCATTCATATCAAATTATATTCAACGATGTTCAGGCTTCTGCATACATTCATCAGGGTTTTTCTACTGGGAAGATCTGTACAAATTATTTTGTTTTATCAGCACATGCTTATTATCCCACGACTACGAATATTTTCTAGCTATCATTTATGATGCGATTCTGAAGATTCTTAAATGCATGGACCAGCCTATTGTTTCAGAATTATTTGATGCATTTCCAGAAGAACTACCAGGTATTACACCCATTCGTGAAGTGAGGTTTGACATCGAGCACAAGGAGTTGGAAGAACAACTGCAAGAGTTTCTGGAACGAGGTTTATTCGTCAAGGGTAACACCTTGGGGTGTGCCGGTTCCGTTTATCAAAGAAGAATGACGGTAGCATGAGATTATGCATCGATTACCATAAATTTGTACAAGTTCACCATTCATAATTGTTATCCCCTCCATAGTATTAATAATCTATCATATCAACTACCAGACTCTAAACACTTTCCAAGATCGATTTACGATTCAGGCTATCATCAGTGGCGAGTGAAAGAGCAGGACATTCTGGGCAAGTTCGTCATTTTGTTCATTACTAACATTCTGACCTTCTCTAAGTCTAGAGAAGAGCACGAATACCATCTTCGCATTATGTTACATATTTTACGACAGAAGAAATTTCATAGTGAAATTTTCCAGTATGAATTTTGGCTGATTACAGTGACATGCTAAATCACATTGCTTCTCACGGTTAGTCTTATCATGACTAAGTTTACGCGTAAATGAGAGAATCCTACACTAAATTATGAAGAAATGGGGTTGCTTAATTTGGCGGGAAAACACGTTGATGAAATCACAGTTGTTGTTGATGATGATGATCTAGTTATAACCACCATTTTCTTCTAGTTTCTGGGTGTTCATGTTTCTTTGTTTTGTTTTTTTATTTAGTACAAGTGTTGTGGTGATATGTGGGTGAGGATTGAGTGGACTCTAAAGACTATGGGTTTTTATCCATTCATCCATTTTTATCAATGGACCCAAAGCCCTTTGCTAATAAGTACTAGTATTATTGTAGGAGAAGAAAATAGCTTGAAAGTGAAGAGCCGTCTTAAATGAGTCGAGCTGTTTGTGAAAAGTTTGAAACTGAATTGATGAAAAGCTTAAACAAGCTGAATCTAAGTTAACCAAGCTTGAGCTCGAGCTTTACGTACAAAACTCTTTTGAGCTCGTAAACTTAAACGAGTTTAATATTTTACACATATGTGCTTGAGAGATTGTAGTTGTTAGATCCTTGCTTTTTGCAAAGTTGGATGTCTTTTTTTTTATCTTTATCTTTGATATAAGAGAGGTAGGTGACGTAACACTCAAACAATATTATGTCAGTTAAAAAGTAAAGTACAACTACATTAGCATAACACCAAAACAACATCAACCTTTTTAATCATAATACCAACCAACATCATTTTATTTTATTTTCATTAAAGTCTCTCAACAAGTATTTCATTCATTTCATTTAATAAATTTAAATTCATATTAAAGTAAAATTAAAACATTCTAAATTATTACTAAATTTTTAAGGCTTATTAAAAAAAATACACAAATTTTCTTTTAACACAGAGTATATAAAAAAAAAACTATAAACTAAGCTTGTAGGCTTATATAAACTTTTGGCCCATTTAAAAAATACATACACAAAACCTTATCCATCTTCTCCTTAGTCTTTCTCTCCTACTACCTCCACCAAAATATCCACCATTAAACACTCGCCAAAACAAAAATAGGTAACAAAAATCGAAATTAAGTAAGTTTCTTCCACTTTTGGTTCATTTTAATGTCAGGGGGTGTTTGGAAACTTTTGTTATAAAAAAACAACCTCAACGCGTGTTGTCCGCAACGCCTCGGCCAACGCCATTGAGAAATGGTTGTCTGCGGTATGGTAACGCGCACCAACACCGAGGCCACGTAGGCACCAACGTCGGGCGGTGTTACCATATCTAAGCCTCTAACCACAACCAGTTTCTCATCTTTGGTAGAAGTAAATAGAGGTATGATTGTTTACGTCTCAACCTCTCACATACACTGTCCTAGACGATATTGGGACCTATAATGTAAAACCCGCATAAAATACCGAAGAACGTTAAATGGATGAAATCACGAATAAATTAAAACCTTACGATTAATTAATATATGACACGTTTCACGAACATTTAACATAAATATTATGTATATTAATTGATTACTACAAGTATTACGTATGATATTATTATTATTAATAACTCACGATAAGTATTTACGTATGATACTTAAAAACATGACAAGAATAAAAACACGACATTTAAAACGCGAACCCACATGATAAATTTATTAAGCTCGAAAAACAAAACGAAATGTATAAATAAGGGGTGTTATGGGACGACACATAGAAGGGAAACAAAAGGGCTTATAGCCCGGGCCATTTAACCATTATGACTAGTAAACAAAATACCAGGAAAACTCATTTATCATTTTTTCAAAAAAATAAACAAAACCCTAGGTGGTGCTCTTTGTGGCCGACGACTGTAGCAAAGAAAACAAGGGAGAAACGTGATTTCGATCTTGAATTAAATCATAGCATGTGTTCGTGTCATCCATCCTTAAATGTTATCCATCCGGTAATCTACATCAGGTTCTTTTCTTTTTATTATTAATTTGTCTTATGAATCTATTCAATTATACCTATGAACACATGATTAGAAAGATTATAAACATGATTAAATCAAGGTTTGGGTTGTGTTGGTCATGGAAACCGAGACCAATAGGTCTCGGTGGGGTTATTACACCACAACCGCAACCCACTGTGGCCACAGTGGGATTTCTGTGAGGGCAGTCGCAAGGTATAACCACTAGTGGCTAGCCACGGTGGTGGTAGTGGCCAAACAAGGGGGAAACCGGCTGAAGCTGGTGGGAAAACTGCACCAGCAGCAACAACCACCCTACTGCCGGTGGGAACATGGGTCACGACAGGGGGCGTTTTGTGCCAGTAGTGGCACCGGCGTGCAGCCGGTGGCTGCGTGGTGGTCGGGGCAGCAAGCCACAACCGAATGGCTGTGGTGTTGTTGTGGTGTTCGAGGCAAGCCGAGACCTTCAAGGTCTCGGCGTGTCTTTGTTGGGCTCAGGTAGAAACGAACACGCCAAGGGGTGTGTTTGGCTAAACTTTTGCTATAATACTTTATGTTAAATTATTAATTAATGTTATTAAGTAGCACATGGTTTAATTAAAATTAATTAATAACAAGACTTAGGATATAATTATATAATATTTATCATGATTTAAATTGCATGGCCATTTTATATTAAATAAACTATAGACTATAATAATTATTAAAAATAATTATTCATGGTATAAGTACATGTGCATTTAATTACTTTGTTTAAGAACTTAGCTTAATAAATTAATTACATTTTTTACCAAGGTTTAATTAAATTAATAACATGCTTTAATTTAATTATACAATAATCATTTAAGGTAAATTTTAATTAATATAATCATGTATTATTAATTAATAAATACTTATAATCTCATGTATTAGATTATTAATTAATAATCATATGTTAAGACTAAAGTATTATTATTAATAAACTTTACTATATTATTATTATTAATAATCATGACTTATGCTTATTAAACCATAGCTTATATCATATACTTATTTAAATAATCTTATTAATAAATATGGAAACATGTTAAATATGGAAACATACTAATTATGGAAACATGCTATTTGTAGAAACATACTAAATATGGAAACATGCTATTTATGGAAACATGCTATTTATGGAAACATATTAAATATGGAAATTTTTTATTCTTTGGAAACTTACTAATTATGGAAACTTTCTATTTTAGGAAACTTACTAGTCATGGAAACTTGCTATTTTTGGAAAGTTACTATATATGGAAACCATCTATTTTTGGAAAGTTACTATATATAGAAACCTGCTCTGTTTAAAAAGTTACTCATTTTGCTACAACAAGTACTATAACCTATAAAACATGAAAAACACTAATCAGGAACACATGAAACACTAAGAATCACATGATAAAACATGAAACAATAAAACAAGACAAGAACAAGTAAAACAAGCTAAGAACATGTCAAGTAAACTAATAAACAATAAGTATAAGTTAAACCGACAACTCATTCATGTCCCTTTTATTATGTAGCTATCGTGAAGTCGGAGTAATTCATCCGTTTTCGTTTTCATTTTCATTACTGTACATAAGGTACGGATATTCCGTCCTTCAGTAAGGACACTCTCTTCCTATACTTAGGATTCCCTGTTTGCAGCCATCTGTTTTTCCCCAGTAGTTTACATTAAACTTATCAGTAATTAATATGATTAATATTTTAGATTGCCTGAGCTATATACATGCATGCCAGTTCCACCTAGTTATGGAGGTACCTTAACCGTAACACTTGAGGCACCGGTGTTATGACTCTTCCGCGGTGAGAGTCATTGCTCGCGGCGTGTTATTTGGCCTTTTATATTATTATCATGTGGGGCGAATGGGTGCATCCTAGAACATGTTAGCACATTACATGGTAACTGTGGTGTGTGCTCTACATCCGTTACAGGGAGCTGATCCCTCCACCCAGACTATTATAATTAGAGGCAACCCCTTTAATTGCATGATGAGGTCACCCCTCTACGTATTCATGCACGTTGATACCTTCATGACCTATATGGGCTCTTTGGCATTTAAAATACAGTTTTATGAAATAAACATAAGTCTTTTCAGAATATAAACCAGTTTATAAAATAACCCCAGGTTTTCCAGGACTTACACATATTCCGCTGCTTTACTTTAATTATGATTCAGTTATTCATTTATGTCATTATATCCGTTCATTGAGTGTATTGCTCAACCGTATATTTTATTTTGTCCCAAACGGCAGGTACCCAAGGACTGACTCGTGCATGGAGATGACGTGCTTAGGATGGGAGCTACCTTATACTTCTCTTCCTTTTGAACTTCATTTACTATATGCATTTTTAATTTTATGTTTTGGGGCTGATGTTTGATTCCGGCTTTTCTTTATGGTCATTTATGTTTTAGGACATATTACCTTGCATGCTTTAATGACACGCCATAATTATCATGTAACGGTCCACTTTCAAAGTGAGGTGTTACAATTATGGTATCAGAGCCCAAAGTTTCGACCTGTAGGCTCTAAAATTTGACTTGTGACTAGTGGGTAGTCACCATGCTTTCCTAAAACGACGTTTGTTACATTCTATGTAATGATAAATATATTTTTGAGTATGGTTGATCCTTACTCATGATGTTTTCATTGAAGTTTTGACTAGTATGCACTAGACCACAACCATCCATATTTAGTCCTTTGTTGTTAATTGTTATCCACGATGTTTTCCCCTTGAAATTTGACAAGTATGGATTGAACCATAATCATCCATACTTTGTCACATGTCTTTTCTTCGACTTTTGTGGATTGAACTATAGCCTTCCACACCAGTCAATAATAAATCTTTGTTGATTACGCTTGTATGTTCTTTATGATAACTATGTTTTCATACTCCCATGTTGATTTCGTTTTCAGGTTGATTATGTTTTCATGCCTCCCTATGTTGATTATGTTTTCATCATGTCGATTATGCTTTGATGCCAAACATTGATGGATTTCATTTAAATCCTGCTTTCATGTTAGTCATGGTTGGTTTTCATTAATCATGATTTCATGCTGATCATCGTTGAATTTCGTTTAACCATACTTTTGGTGTTTTCTCTATGCAACCAGAATGATGTCTACGCTAGAATTGCTAGGCCACCATGTTGCTCGCATCAGTTCGGTTTTCTAACCGTTTAATCACTTATTTTCTTTTAAAAAAAATCATGTCAGATGGTTGACACCCATACCAATCATCTCATGTGTATTCCACATGTAATCCTTGTAACATATTCCATGTGTACTCCATGTACCGTATTCCACGTGTACTCCATGTACCGTATTCCACGTGTACTCCATGTACCGTATCCCATGTGTATTACACGCACCGTAATCCATGTGTATTTCACTTACATTACTCCACGATTATTCGCTAGTCGATTCTCAATCATCTCAGGCGTATTCCACTTGCTGATATTCTACGAAATGCTGAGGCCACACATAACTTGGAGATGTTACAAAATGCTGATGCTGATCATAATTTGGAGACACTACAAGATGATGATGCTGCTCACAACCGGGAGATCCTACAAGACGAAGACAAAGGCGTTAGATCGAAACGATCGGACGAGAAAGATGCTTCACCACCAGACGATTTCCATCACAATCCATGTCCTTACCTTTTTAGTTAAATGTCACACGTCATTCAGTTGTCTTTTCAGGCATATGAGGGGGAACCGGTACCAGTCGGCCACTCAACTAGATAGTTACATGAATCACCGTCATGATAATGACCGTCATGGAACTGACAGACAAGAAGGTAGTAACAACTATCGTGACAATATATACTTTGCAAACGACAGAAACTCTGATAACGGGCGTGATCAGAAATACAACGGGTCAGCAGTCCAACTGATCCGCCAATCCTGGCATAATAACCTAAGACTTTCAACTTTAGTTCTTTTCACATCTGGAGACACATGTCAAGACATCCGTCAAGACACACGTCTCATGCGTATTTTCTGAGGACACATGTCAAGACATTCGTCAAGACACATGTCTCACGTGTATTTTTTGAAGACACATGTCAAGACGCCAGTCAAGACACGTGTCATACGTATATTTCTCAAAACATGAGTCATGACACACGACTCACGCATAACTTCTGAACTAGGCCTCAGAAATTCAGGGTACCCTCCAAGGGGTATACCCATCATGTTGGGCCATGTACTAATCAAGCCACAAAGATATCAGTACCATCGCTGACGTATTGTTCATGTTTGGACACGCGATGTTCGTTCTGTGTGAGACGGGCGAAACATATTCAGTGAGATTTGCAACGTTTACTTCATGTATTCACATGGCACCTTCATTTTTTGATCACTATATTCCACGTCCATAAAAGACGCCGTTGTATCACCCATGTATATAAGGGCTTTCAATCCAGTTTGGCGACAAGATCCTTTCTGCTAACGCACTTTCCTTGGACAGGTGCGAGGACGATATGATTCTGATTATGGATTGATTATCAGTACGTCGCGCTACGATTCATCGCTATTCATATCAAATTATATTCAACGATGTTCAGGCTCCTGCACACATTCATCAGGGTTTTCTACCGGGAAGATCTGTACAAATTATTATGTTTTATCAGCACGTGCTTATTATCCCACAACTACGAATATTTTCTAGCTATCATTTATGATGCGATTCTGAAGATTCTTAAACCCATGACCAGCCTATTGTTTCAGAATTCCTTGATGCATTTCCAGAAGAACTACCAGGTATTACACCCATTCGTGAAGTGAGGCTTGACATCGAGCACAAGGAGTTGGAAGAACAACTGCAAGAGTTTCTGGAACGAGGTTCATTCGTCGAGGGTAACACCTTGGGGTGTGCCGGTTCCGTTTATCTAAGAAGAAGGACGGTAGCATGAGATTATGCATCGATTACCGTAAATTTTTACAAGTTCACCATTCATAATTGTTATCCACTCCAAAGTATTAATAATCTATCCGATCAACTATCAGACTCTAAACGCTTTCCAAGATCGATTTACGATTCAGGCTATCATCAGTGGCGAGTGAAAGAGCAGGACATTTCCATGACTACTTTTCACACATGTTATTGTCAGTATGAATTTGTGTTTATGCCTTTTGGTCCCGCGAATGCCAACAGTAATTATGGACTTAAGATATCGAGCTTTCATGAATTCTGGGCAAGTTCGTCATTTTGTTCATTACTAACAATCTGACCTTCTCTAAGTCTAGAGAAGAGCACAAATACCATCTTCACATTATGTTACATATTTTACGACAGAAGAAATTTCACACTGAAATTTTTCCAGTACGAATTTTGGCTGATTACAGTGACATGCTGAATCACATTGTTTCTCACGGTTAGTCTTATCATGACTAATTTTACGCGTAAATGAGAGAATCCTACACTTAATTATGTGTTCCAAAGGATCCTACGCTAAGAGAGGTCTAATCGACCGAGACCCGTTGTCTTCCAAAATTTCTATGTATCTAGTTCTGCAAAATGTACCATGATCCCTATCCAATTTTGGTGGGACGATGTGAAACAAGATGCAGTTAGGTTCATATCTAAATGCCTGACATGCCAACAAATTAAGATAGAACGCTAACATGCTAGCAGCTTATTTCGACCCTTAGAAATTTTTGAACAGAAATGGGACAAGATCTTCATGGATTTTGTTACCGGACTACCGCAGGCTCAGAGGAATCATAGTGCTATATGGTTCGTTGTTCGACCATTTAACCTAGCCTAACCATTTTCTTTCACCTGAAAGGATTACGCAGTTAGTAGATCTGCAGGAAGTCCAACAAGAGATCGTACGATTTCACGGCATTTCCATCAACAATCATATCAGCTAGAAATTGCGTTCACGTTTACGTTTACGTTGACGCTCTCAGCTACGTCTCACATCCGCATTCACGACCTTGTACGCTTTCACGTCCTTATTCTAGTTCACGATTTGCTTTTCCCACTCACGTTCATGACGTTGTTCACGTTCATGATCGTATTCTATCCTACAATTTACGTTTCACATTTCGTTTTAGAAAGTTTTGTAGAAAGATTGGGAGACCATACTCAAGCTTAACACAACTTTCCATCTTCCGACAGACGTTGCATGTCACATTTCACGACTCATCTCATATCGTTTGACGTTACCTCCTCAGGTATCACACGTTCACGATATGTTCCACATATCATGTTCACCATACATTTCTCATATCACGTTCACGATATGTTGCACGTAAAAAGTTCACAGTTTGTTGCACATATTTGTTTCTCACCATATCTCCACGTATCACGTTCACAATTGTTCACGTTCACAATTGTTCACGTACTACGTTTCAATATGTCTCGCGCATCATTTCTCAGAGGTTACAAATGTCATAATTTCAGGTTATCTCGCATCGTAACATTTCATTTACCCTTGCACGTTATTCCTTATCCACTCGATCAGATTCATGAGGATCTATCTTACGTTGATAAACCAGAAACCTTCCGTAATCGTCAAGACATAGTCAGGAAGACCAAAATTTTTGCCTTCGTCAAGATCTTTTGGAGGAACCCTCCCAAGCGGGAATCCACTTGGGAAATGGAGGATTCCATCTGGATTTCTTAGCCTCATTTCCTTTCATAATCCAAATATATTCTTTCAGTCACATCACGTACCAGGTTCTCTTCAGCCAGGTCATGTCCACGTCTTTTTCAGCTTATCGTATCTCTAATTCGAGGACGAATTATTCTTTTTAGAGGGGTAGAGTTGTAAAACCCGCATAAAATACCGAAGAACATTAAATGCATGAAATCAAGAATAAATTAAAACCATACGATTAATTAATATATATGACACGTGTAACGAACATTTGACGTAAATATTACCTATATTAATTGATTACTACAAGTATTACGTATGATATTATTATTTATCAACTCACGATAAGTATTTACATATGATAATTAAAAACACAACAAGAATAAAAACACGACATTTAAAACGCGAACACACATGATAAATTTATTATGCTCGAAAAACAAAATGAAATGTATAAATAAGGGGTGTTATGGGACGACACATAGAAGGGAAACAAAAGGGCTTATAGCCCGGCCCATTTAACCATTATGACTAGTAAACAAAATACCAGGAAAACTCATTTATCACTTTTTCAAAAAAATAAACAAAACCCTAGTTGGTGCTCCTTGTGGCCGCCGGCTGTAGCAAAGAAAACAAGGAAGAAAAGTGATTTTGATCTTGAATTAAATCATAGCATGTGTTCGTGTCATCCATCCTTAAATGTTATCCATTCGGTAATCTACATCAGGTTCTTTTCTTTTCATTATTAAATTGTCTTATGAATCTATTCAATTATACCTATGAACACATGATTAGAAAGGTTAAAAACATGATTAAATCAAGGTTTTGGTTGTGTTGGTCACAGAAACCGAGACCTAATAGGTCTCAGTGGGGTTATTACATCATAGCCGCAACCCACTGTGGCCTCGGTGGGATTTCTATGAGGGCAACCGTAAGGTATAACCACCAGTGGCTAGCCACGGTGGTGGTAGTGGCCGAACAGGGGGGAAACCGGCTGAAGCCGGTGGGAAAACTGCACCAGCAGCAACAACCACCCTACTGCCGGTGGGAACATGGGTCACGGCAGGTGGTGTTTTATGCCAGCAGTGGTACTGGTGGCTGCGTGGTGGTCGGGGCAGCAAGCCACAACAGAATGGCTATGGTGTTGTGGTGGGGATCGAGGCAAGACGAGACCCTCGAGGTCTCGGTGTGTCTTTGTTGGGCTCGGGTAGAAAAGAACACGCCAAGGGGTGTGTTTGGCTAAACTTTTGCTATAATACTTTTTGTTAAATTATTAATTAATGTTATTAAGTAACACATGGTTTAACTAGAATTAATTAATAACAAGACTTATGATATAATTATATAATATAGTTATCATGATATAAATTACATGGTCATTTTATTTTAAATAAACTATAGGTTATAATAATTATTAAAAACAATTATTCATGGTATAAGTACATGTGCATTTAATTAATTTATTTAAGAACTTAGCTTAATAAATTAATTACATTTTTTACCAAAGTTTAATTAAATTAATAACATGCTTTAATTTAATTATACAATAATCATTTAAGGTAAAGTTTAACTAATATAATCATGTAAAATTATTAATTTTTTTTTGAACGGCAGTTTGGTGCAGCGGAGTATCTTGCGTGCCACCGAGGCATCAAGTCTCTCAACCCGAGTTCGAATCATCTCACGAAGAGAATATCAACTCCCATGCTAGCCATCCAGTTTCCCATTAAGGGGCTTCAAGGCATTGCGATGGGATTCAAACCCAGCTGCCAATTCTGGGAAAATCCCCCAAATGGGGAATGACAGGAGTTGAACCCCTGACCTCCCCCACATGGAGACTATAACCAAATGCATCCATCCAACTGAGCTAGACTTCATTTGCCATGTAATATTATTAATTAATAAATACTCATAATATCATGTATTATATTATTTATGAATAATCATATGTTAAGACTAAAGTATTATTATTAATAAACTTTACTATATTATTATTATTAATAATAATGACTTATGCTTATTAAATCATAGCCTATATCATATACTTATTTAATAAGCTTATTACTAAATATGGAAACATGTTAAATATGGAAACATACCAATTTTAGAAACATGCTATTTGTAGAAACATACTAAATATGGAAACATGCTATTTATAGAAACATACTAAATATGGAAACTTTCTATTTTTGGAAACTTACTAATTATAGAAACTTTCTATTTTTGAAAACTTACTATTTATGGAAACTTGCTATTTTTGGAAAGTTACTATATATGAAAACCAACTATTTTTGAAAAGTTACTATATATAGAAACCTGTTATTTTTAGAAAGTTACTCATTTTGCTACAACAAGTACTATAACCCATAAAACATGAAAAACACTAATCAGGAACACATGAAACACTAAGAATCACATGATAAAACATGAAACAATAAAACAAGACAAGAACAAGTAAAACAAGCTAAGAACATGTCAAGTAAACTAATAAACAGTAAGTATAAGTTAAACATACAACTCATTCTTCTCCCTTTTATTATGCAACTATCGTGAAGTCGGAGTAATTCATCCATTTTCGTTTTCATTTGCATTACTGGACATAAGGTACATATATTCCGTCCTCCACTAAGGACACTCTCTTCCTATACTTAGGATTCCCCGTTTGCAGCCATCTGTTTTACCTAGTAGTTTACATTAAATTTATCACTAATTAATATGATTAATATTTTAGATTGACTGAGCTATATACATGCATGCTAGTTCCATCTAGTTATGGAGGTACCATAACCGTAACACTTGAGGCACCAGTGTTACGAATCTTCCGCGATGAGAGTGATTGCTCGTGGCGTCCCTGTTAGTTATTTGGCCTTTCATATTATTATCATGTGGGGTGAATGGGTGCATCCTAGAACATGTTAGCAGATTACATGGTAACTGTGTAATAAGTGTGTAAACACTTATCCTTTTGCCACTAAAATCAAGGAAAAACAAGACCTAATCATGTGTTTTATATCGTTAAAGTCGGAATTAGGCGTGGTTTTGTGTTTTTGTGTGAAATAGGTACAAATGATAAAAAGGAAAGAAAACACGGGACTTCACGATCAAATGTTGAAGAAAAGTTCAAAAAGAGACGAAGACAAAGTCAAAAGACCAAAAAAAGTGCCAATGTTCACGAAAACCGGCTAAACCGACACGACTTTAGAGGAAAGATCATGAAAGCCGAAATCAAGCTCGATTCTATCGGATTTAATCTTTTTGAAGATATTCGAGTTTTGTGGGTCCCATATTTGCTTATTGGGCCCACAAGCCCATTTAAGACGATGCTGAATTTATACATAGATCAAAAGGCCCAAAATCAATTGCTTATGGGACGGATTAAAGAATTTTTGGGCCAAGCCCATTTGATTGACAAATGTTGGACGGTAAAATATTAAAAGTGAATAAGCAATTCACATTGCAAATCCAGTCAACAACCACAAACGAAATTCTCACCTATTTGCTCCAACCCCCACACACGTGTCAATATCTTACCAACCCTTACCCCACGTTTTTACTTCATACATATTTAAATGAACCGTTTTTATCTTTCTACCAGTCAACCCCCATTTACTTTCCCCACTCATTTAATATAACGCATTATTTACCCCACCCCATTATGCTCATTCGATACATACAAGAAAAACCCACCTTCACTGTTTTTCTTCTCCATCATTTTTACCCAATCTCCCAAACCCTAATTCCCTAAATCACCAAAAATTACCCACTAGTTTTTGGGGGTTTTACCCCTATTGATTAATTCACACAAAGGGGAATTAAAACCCCTACTTTTTCGGATCAAGCACTCAAAGTGGTCCTCTCTTCCATCTCCTACGTGGCTTATCTGTTGGTTTTGATTGGTGGAAACTACTCACCACAACCCATCCATCCAATCATGATCCTCCACCTCAGCATTAAAGAAACACAAGTAGCACAAAAACTGCCACTTTGGCAATCCATGTGATGCTTGGGTGATTTTCAGCCTTTGATTCAAGAGATGAGAGAGAAAAAAGAAGAAAGAGCGACTCAAATTTAATCCTTATTGAAGAAGATTCAAGAAGAAGGGTTTCCAGGGTTTGCCTATAAAAACCCCTCACTTGTGTAATTTTTATTAGCACTTTTTCTTTATTTTAATTTTTAGTAAATTAGTTTTAGGTTTAAATGTATTTTTTTAATTTTCAATATTTGTAATTTCTATTTTAATTAATGAAAAGTTTTATTTTAATTATATTCGTCTCTATTTAAATTATGTCAAGGCTCAATTTCTGTTAATCTTAAATCTGTCTCTTGTTTTTATTAAACTGCTCCCGTTTTATTATTATCATTATAATTAAAAAAAATAAAAATAAAAATAAATAAATAAAGGAAAGTGGAATTTATTTTTCCCTACTGGAAAAATATTAAAGGATTACTGTTCTTGGTTACGGTTCGGTTACTGTGTATTTGGTTCAAGAGAGTACTGTTGATGCTTTTTGGTGATTCGAGTTGATTACGGTGGTGTTTGATTGTTCGAATCGGTTTTCGATAAGTACTCTCAGCGCGCTACTTCTCCTCAACGGAATCATAAAAAGGTTTGTGTTCTTCTTTTTATTTTTATGTTAAATGTTTATTTAGATTACATGTTTATTTTTATGTTTAAGTTTTAGTTTGGATCTGTTTTACTGTTTGATTTGGTCTTATGCTTGCTAGTTTAATTTGCCTGTTAGTTTTCTTAACTGTGTAAGAGTCATTAAATCTGCTAGTATTTTAATAGATTTGAGTATACTGTTTGAGTTTATGTTATTGCACTGTTTGGATCTGCTATGTTTTCATTTAGTTAAGTTTTTAATCTGTTTGTGTTTTTGGAATTTTCATTTGGTTAAGTATTATTTCTGCTTGTTTAAGTTTATCTGAGTAGTTCGGATATGCTTGTTGATGTTGCTGTGTTAGTTTTTATTTAGATCTTCTTTTTGGTTTAAGTTTTGTTATTTAGGATTAAGTTTGTTAGGATTTTATTTGCTTATTTAGTTGCTTATTATCTTTTGTTTAACTGCTTATATAGTTTCTACTGCTCTTGTTTTATTTGGTTTAATTTTTATAGTTTGCTTATTTGTAGTATAAATTCTTATTAGCTTATTGCTTATTTTGTTTCAGCTTTTTATTTGCTTATGTGGTTCATGTCCTATGCTTATTTGTTTTACTTTGTCTTAGTTTTCTAGCTTTTTTTTTGGTCTTTGCTTTTGTGTTGCTAGTTTTGCTGATTAAGCCAACAGATCCAATTGATCTGTTGGGTCTTTCAACTGTCCAAAAATTAAAAAAAAAAAATAATAGCAAAATTTGTCTGAGATGGGATTCGATCCCCAGACCCCTCGCATAGCTGCCAATGAGCACAACCATCTCTTCTAGACGGTTTTTTTATGTTTATCTTTGCATAGTTTAATTAATATGGGTTATTACTTAGATGGCAGTTTTATTAAACTTAGTTTAATTCAAGTTGTGTAGTTTAAATTTTAATTAGAAAGTTTTTAAATAGATTTTTCTTTATTCAGTTTTCAAAAAATATAAAAAGAAAAAAAATATTTTTATTTTATTTGTTTTTATAAATTTTAATTTTTGTTATAAAATTTAGTTTAAATTTTTATTAGTTATAAAATTAGTTTTAAGTTTAATTTTAAAGTTCTTTCATTAGTTTTAATTCAAGTTTTATTTACTTTTTTTTATTACAAGTTTAAAAAAGTTTTTATTTCAAGTTTTTAGTTTAAAATTTTGGTTAAGTATTTTCTTTTAAAAAATTAGTTTTTATTTAAAATTAGTTTAATTTTTAAATTAGATTAAATAGCTTTTATTTTAAATAGTTTTTTTAATTAGTTTAAAAATACCAAACATATATTTTACCAAAAACAAATTAAGTTTTACGTTTTAATCGGAAATCAATTCGAGTGAGTCGAGGAAAAACGAACTATAATTGCTTAAATTTGGATTAACAAAATCTTAATTTCAAATGGCGCCACTGCCGCTTCGCTCGTACGATTGACGATTTTTCGTGAAGACGTTTGGATTTTGGGATCCGTTTTCTTTGAACGTTAATTTTCGTGCAACAAAATCAAAAATACAAAAAATAAAAAACTTAAAAATAAAAAAATTAAAAAATCACAAAAGCAAATTCTTTCCTAAGATTTGCAACAAAAAAATTAAAAAAATACAAAAGTAATACTTTTCCCTAAAAGTATTACACCAAAAATATTACGTATTAGTGTTATTTTTTAGTTCGATTTCTTTCGTTTTTATTGTGAATATATATTTTTCTAAAAAATACAAAAATATTTTTCTATTACTATAGTATATTACGTAGCACAATAATTTACCTACTTTTCAAATAAGCCTTAGTTGGGATTTCATCACCTAACTATTGTAGTCGCATCCATAACGAAATAAAAAGGCAAAATAGATAAATACTAGTAAGACGTTTGAACTCAAAATATACAAACTATAAGGTGGGTATAAGGCGACACGCTATAAAAGGCCGTCTAAGGAAAAAGGTTTTTAAGTGCTTTGTGCAACCTCGTTTCCCCGCTTGCTTGTGCGTATATTAAGAGGGACGACCGATTATTGGTTTGCCGACTCAGTTAGTAATTAAGTATATATTTTTGTAGCTTTTTCATATTGCTCCTCGAGAGGGAAAATCCTTTTCCTCTCAAAGTCGACCGAGGTCACCTACCTCATTCCAAGTTTTAATTGTATGCGCACTCGCGCGCGTACATACATACCGAGTGGTGTACCAAATTCTTTCAATTCTTCCAAAAAGAAGAAGAAGAAGAAAAACAAAAAAACCGTCATTCAATCCGATCCCGAGAATCGTGCTTTCGACAATACAATGGAAACGGATAACCGACCTATGCTCGAGATTTTGCAATCTCACGTTGAAGGAAACGATGACGCTATCGTTGTCCCCGCAATTGGAGCGAATAATTTTGAACTCAAATCGGATTTAATTAAAATGGTTTCCGCTATCCCATTTTTGGGTCGTTCCCAAGATGACCCCCATGATCATATCAAAAGATTTATCCATTTGTCCAATACCGTCAAATACAATGGGGTGCCACAAGAGGCTATTCGTTTACAACTCTTTCCTTTTTCCCTCGAGGGACAAGCCCGGATTTGGCTTGATAAGGAACCACCCCAAAGTATTACAACATGGATCGACTTAGAGACCAAGTTCATAAACTACTTTTTCCCACCATCACGGACCACCGCTTTAAGGAATGAAATAATTACCTTTGAACAAAAATATGCGGAAACGTTTAGTGAGTCTTGGGATCGATTTAAAGAGCTTTTGATAAAATGTCCACAACACGGTTTCACTAAAGTGCATCAAATTAATACGTTTTACAATGGTTTAACACTTAATGACCAAGACTCACTTAATAGTGCCGCGGGGGCAATATTCTTGTGAAAACCATGAACGAGGCTTGGGCCATAATTGAAAACAAGGCTAAAGTGCAAACCAAGAGTGTTAGGGCCACTATGGCGAGTGCTAGTTCTAGTGAGAGTGACAAGAGAATCGATAAACTCACTTCGCTTGTTGAATCACTTGCTCTAAAAACCGATGCCCACAAAGGTCAAGTTAATGCCTTGATAGAAAATAGTGAAACATGTGAGACTTGTGGTGGAACACATTCATATTTCAATTGTGACAAGGTTTATAATCAACAACAACAAGTTTGTGCTTTTAATGCTAATGAAAGGGTTCCATTTAAACCTAATGTTGATGTTAACCATTTGTCTTATAAGAGTACTAATTATTTGGCTCTCCCGAGTTTTGTAGCACCACAAAGACCACCCCCACCCGCCCAAAATACCCAATACCAAAATAGGAACCAAGGTCCTCAAATGGGTAATTTTCAAGGGAATGCACATCAAGGGAATTTTAATGGTCAAAATCAAGGGTTTCAAAATAATAACCAAGGTTTTTATAATAACAATGATTTTCAATCTCAATATCAAAACCAAGGTTTTCCTAATCAAGGGTTTAATCAAATGAACATGCAAAATCCTCAAATGGACTTGGTTCTACAAAAATTGACCGACCATGAGCGAATTTTGAAACAAATGCAAGAATCGACCGATAAGAGATTTTTGACAATGATTCAAACCTTTAGACCCCAAGGAGCCTTACCATCCAATACCGAGATTAACCCTCGTGATAATGTGAGTGCTATCAATACTCGAAGTGGAGCCACTTTAGTGGGACCTTCCATCTCTTCGCCCATAAAGGAGAGACAAGGCCCGGAGGTCATAATGAGTAATCCTACTCCCCCTTCGGTGATTCCTCCTACTACCACTCCTAGTACTAGTCCTCCATTGCCGAAAGAGCCTATCCCTACGGTTGTTCAAGAAGCGATTCCTTCTCCTTCTCAACCTTCAAAGTCTAAGCCTAATATTCCTTATCCATCTAGGTTAGACAAGGCTAAAGTGCTCACCAAAGATGACGTTCATGTCTCTAACTTTTTGAAAATGATTTCCAATGTGAATGTTAACATAAGCCTTATTGAAGCACTTGCTCAAATGCCAAAATTTGTGAAAATATTTAAAGATTTGCTTAATAAGAAAGAAAAAATGGTTGAGCTCGTGAACACCCGTTTAAATGATAATTGTTCTGCGATTCTTCTCAAAGAGCTTCCCGAAAAGCTAGGAGATCCCGGACGATTCGTGTTACCTTGCTCGTTTCCTCAAATCGATGATTGTATGGCTTTAGCGGATCTCGGCGCTAGCATCAATCTTATGCCACTTTCGGTTTGGAAACAATTATCATTACCTGACCTTGTACCGACTCGTATGACTTTAGAGTTAGCTAATCGAACTCTCGCATACCCCGTTGGTATTGCCGAAGATGTTTTTGTTCGAGTTGGTACATTCACTTTTCCCGTGGACTTTGTCATCGTCGACTATGAGATGGATCCTCATATTCCGTTAATACTTGGTAGACCATTCTTAAGGTCCGGAAGAGCCTTAGTTGACGTGGCCGAAGGGGAGTTAATTCTTAGGGTTCAGGATGAACAACAAGTTTTTAAAATGGGAAAAATCACAACAAAATCAAATGGAAAAGAGTCGGTCAATATGATTGATGTCCTTAATTATGATAATGACGAGATTTTTATTAATCCTTTTGGAATTGAAAAGTCTAATCAAAATGATTTTGTGATAAACTCATCCCTTCCCTTAGAGCCTCACATTTTTGATACTCCCATTTATGACACCTATAGTGATGACACTTCTTCAAGTGATCACACTATCTTTGGTTTAGACGACTCGTCTTTTGACCCACCCACTTTTGACCCACCCATTTATGATACCCCAATCTTTGATACTTATGATGATGACACTTCCTTAAGTGATCTCATTAATTTTGATGACCCACCCCATGATCTTAATGTGCCTCATATCTCTATGTGTGATTCTTCTATGGAAACTCCTTTTGACTTTTATACTCCAATTTTAGAAGTCATGACTATTGAGGAGGATCCTCCACTCTTAGAGATCATACCTAATTTAGAGGTTATTCCATTTGAGGAGGATTTAGATAACTTTCTAAATACCTATTTTCCTCACGAGGAAGAGTTTTCCTATGACTCCGATGATACTTATGTTTTCACATCGAGTTTGGAAGAGGACGACTTTCCCACTTTGGATTTTGATGATATTTTGAGCTTAAATGTCACTACCTCTTGCTATTTTCCCGTTAAGGAATCGGTGTTTGATCCCGGAATAGAGACTTTTGTGTTGTCATTGCCATATCTCCATAACACCTTCCCTAGTAAGAGACTTTTGCCTAAGGATACCCTACTTTTCTTTGACTTGCGTACCACCTCGGGGTTTATTTCCTTTTGTGATGGAAATTATGTGTTTAACCCGGGTGGATTTTCATGGGGTATGCCTTATATGACTTTGTTTCACCCTCTATCATGGAGAGATTTTCCTCCCTTGGAAATCTCGGTTTTCCCATGATTTTCCCATTTGAATGATGACATTCGGGAATTCGAGTCGAGCTAGAGACTCGTGATAAATAAATCAAGCATCGTATAACTAGGTTAGATTTTTTACCTTTTCCACCCTTTTTACCCTTTTTCACCTTCACCTATTTTCACCAATAAGTGTAGGGGGAGCCAAGTAGGTTGTTTGTGTTGTGATGTTGTGTGCAAGGACATGTGCTTAATGATCCACTTTTGGTACTTTTGACGAGACCCGTGTTCCCGTGTACCCGGTTCCTTCGATAAGTTTTTGCTATTATGATTCGATCATGTATATAAATAAAACGAATAAATGTAATCACTTTAGTTGTCCTTTACTTAGCTCGATTTTAAACAACGTACTCAATGTCCTAAGTGTAGGGGAGTTTATTCTCCCACATGCTTAAACATTGAGGACAATATTTATATTAAGTGTAGGGGGGATTTCTATCGAAATTTTAGCGGACTTTCCATGAATTTGACCCCATTTAACCGGAAAATTTAAAATTTTTTCAACGTTTTTCAAAATTTTGATCTATTTTGGCCTAGTAGTATTTTCATTTATTTTCTTTCCTTTTATCATCGCATCGTAATAATTTCCATTTCTAGAATAAAGTAAAAAATAAATAATAATAAAATGGTTTTAACAAGTTTAGATATCTTTGATATATTAGGCCCGTCGTGAATATTTTGACTCAACCCGAGTTTACTTATCCAAGTTTACTCTAGCTAGTATCCTTAACCATATGGACCTTAATTGGTTTATTAGGCTAAGCATCCATGAGTCTCATTCCTTGAGATTTTAAATTGGGGAGAACGAGTGATGATAGAGTTAGTTATAAGTTTGGTATTCTTTCATTAACTTATGTGAGTTAATTATGATCTTTTTCTCCCATCACTTGTAAATAAATAATTGCAATAAGTAAGGTCGTACGGTCTGAAAAATTACTTAGCTTCTAGCCCAAGATCGTTTAAAAGTTGCTCGGAATTAATTAGAGTTCATAGCCAAGGCATAACTTATTGAAACGGGACGCGAAGATTGGTGAGTCCAAAAAGGCCCTAACAAGGCATGAGGATTCCATTTTGTTGCTAAAGATCCAAGATGATGTGAAGTATCATTATTCCAAAATCAATATGAAGGATCAAGACGCACGACGAAAAGCAATCACTCCCATAAAGATCATGGAGAAGTCTATCCGAAAATACCCTAACAAGGTATGAGGATGAATAGATCTAAGTCCGAAAAGGAGGCGGAGCGTTGTATATCAAAGTCCCAAATAAGGATTGAAGAAATAATGAAGAAGTCGTGGTCAACATTTGAAGAAAATATCTCAACTACTCCAAGTGAAGATATACACTATAAACGAAGAGAAGGCCATAATTTCAAGAACGTCTTCTCAAGATTTGAAGTATGAAGTAATGCCAAATATCGGTCCGAGAAAGGTCTCAAATCGTGAAGCGAGTTATGCCAAGATATGAACTTTATGAGGTCTCGAGAAGCAGTTTTAAAAGATTTTGTCCTCTAGCTAACTATGGATTAGATCGTCCTACTTTATTTTCAGCCCTAATAAACTATCAAAATAAGTCAAAAATGCATCCTCGTGATCATTCAAGACAACAATAAAATATAAGAGATACACCTAGGAATAAGGGAGTCTAAGTGATTAATTGAACCGCATGAGTAAGTGTTAGTGGTGCTAACTCGTAATTACAATGATCTCGTTTTTAAGCTTGGTATGGGGAACGTGAAACTTGAGGGTGATTAATATTCATGACACCAAAGCCCTAATTCAAGTCTTAGATTTCTTTACAAGTTTCTTCCATCTAATAATTTCCAAGTTAATAAATTGTTATAACGTTTGTCTTTATCTTTTCATCGTATTAATAATAGCATATCTTAATAAAGGCCAAGATAGGTTAATTATGAGAAAAATGTAACTTTATGCTTTAAAAGTATGCATTGCATGGGGTCATTGCAATGGTCAAGTGTAGGGGATTTAATAAGTGTGTAAACACTTATCCTTTTGCCACTAAAATCAAGGAAAAACAAGACCTAATCATGTGTTTTATATCGTTAAAGTCGGAAGTACGCGTGGTTTTGTGTTTTTGTGTGAAATAGGTACAAATGATAAAAAGGAAAGAAAACACGGGACTTCACGATCAAATGTTGAAGAAAAGTTCAAAAAGAGACGAAGACAAAGTCAAAAGACCAAAAAAAGTGCCAATGTTCACGAAAACCGGCTAAACCGACACGACTTTAGAGGAAAGATCATGAAAGCCGAAATCGAGCTCGATTCTATCGGATTTAATCTTTTTGAAGATATTCGAGTTTTGTGGGTCCCACATTTGCTTATTGGGCCCACAAGCCCATTTAAGACGATGCTGAATTTATACATAGATCAAAAGGCCCAAAATCAATGGCTTATTGGACGGATTAAAGAATTTTTGGGCCAAGCCCACTTGATGGACAAATGTTGGACGGTAAAATATTAAAAGTGAATAAGCAATTCACATTGCAAATCCAGTCAACAACCACAAACGAAATTTTCACCTATTTGCTCCAACCCCCACACACGTGTCAATATCTTACCAACCCTTACCCCACGTTTTTACATCACACATATTTAAATGAACCGTTTTTATCTTTCTACCAGTCAACCCCCCATTTACTTTCCCCACTCATTTAATATAACGCATTATTTACCCCACCCCATTATGCTCATTCGATACATACAAGAAAACCCACCTCCACTGTTTTTCTTCTCCATCATTTTTACCCAATCTCCCAAACCCTAATTCCCTAAATCACCAAAAATTACCCACTAGTTTTTGGGAGTTTTACCCCTATTGATTAATTCACACAAAGGGGAATTAAAACCCCCAATTTTTCGGATCAAGCACTCAAAGTGGTCCTCTCTTCCATCTCCTACGTGGCTTATCTGTTGGTTTTGATTGGTGGAAACTACTCACCATAACCCATCCATCCAATCATGATCATCCACCTCATCATTAAAGAAAATCAAGTAGCACAAAAACTGCCACTTTGGCAATCCATGTGATGCTTGGGTGATTTTCAGCCTTTGATTCAAGAGATGAGAGAGAAAGAGAAGAAAGAGCGGCTCAGATTTAATCCTTATTGAAGAAGATTCAAGAAGAAGGGTTTCCAGGGTTTGCCTATAAAAACCCCTCACTTGTAATTTTTATTAGCACTTTTTCTTTATTTTAATTTTCAGTAAATTAGTTTTAGGTTTAAATGTATTTCTTTAATTTTCAGTATTTGTAATTTTTATTTTAATTAATGAAAAGTTTTATTTTAATTATATTCGTCTCTATTTAAATTCTGTCAAGGCTCAATTTCTGTTAATCTTAAATCTGTCTCTTGTTTTTAATAAACTGCTCGCGTTTTATTATTATCATTATAATTAAAAAAAATAAATAAATAAAGGAAAGTGGAATTTATTTTTCCCTACTGGAAAAATATTAAAGGATTACTGTTCTTGGTTACGGTTCGGTTACTGTGTATTTGGTTCAAGAGAGTACTGTTGATGCTTTTTGGTGATTCGACTTGATTACGGTGGTGTTTGATTATTCGAATCGGTTTTCGATAAGTACGCTCAGCGCGCTACTTCTCCTCAACGGAATCATAAAAAGGTTTGTGTTCTTCTTTTTATTTTTATGTTAAATGTTTATTTAGATTACATGTTTATTTTTATGTTTAAGTTTTAGTTTGGATCTGTTTTACTGTTTGATTTGGTCTTATGCTTGCTAGTTTAATTTGCCTGTTAGTTTTCTTAACTGTGTAAGAGTTATTAAATATGCTAGTATTTTAATAGATTTGAGTATACTGTTTGAGTTTATGTTATTGCACTGTTTGGATCTGCTATGTTTTCATTTGGTTAAGTTTTTAATCTGTTTGTGTTTTTGGAATTTTCATTTGGTTAAGTATTATTTCTGCTTGTTTAAGTTTATCTGAGTAGTTTGGATCTGCTTGTTGATGTTGCTGTGTTAGTCTTTTATTTAGATCTTCTTTTTGGTTTAAGTTTTGTTATTTAGGATTAAGTTTGTTAGGATTTTATTTGCTTATTTAGTTGCTTATTATCTTTTGTTTAACTGCTTATATAGTTTCTACTGCTCTTGTTTTATTTGGTTTAATTTTTATAGTTTGCTTATTTGTAGTATAAATTCTTATTAGCTTATTGCTTATTTTGTTTCAGCTTTTTATTTGCTTATGTGGTTCATGTCCTATGCTTATTTGTTTTACTTTGTCTTAGTTTTCTAGCTTTTTTTTGGTCTTTGCTTTTGTGTTTCTAGTTTTGCTGATTAAGCCAACAGATCCAATTGATCTGTTGGGTCTTTCAACTGTCCAAAAATTTTAAAAAAAAAATAATAGCAAAATTTGTCTGAGATGGGATTCGATCCCCAGACCCCTCGCATAGCTGCCAACGAGCACAACCATCTCTTCTAGACGTTTTTTATGTTTATCTTTGCATAGTTTAATTAATATGGGTTATTACTTAGTTGGCAGTTTTATTAAACTTAGTTTAATTCAAGTTGTGTAGTTTAAATTTTAATTAGAAAGTTTTTAAATAGATTTTTCTTTATTCAGTTTTCAAAAAATATAAAAAGAAAAAAAAAATATTTTTATTTTATTTGTTTTTATAAATTTTAATTTTTGTTATAAAATTTAGTTTAAATTTTTATTAGTTATAAAATTAGTTTTAATTTTAATTTTAAATTTTTTTCATTAGTTTTAATTCAAGTTTTATTTACTTTTTTTTATTACAAGTTTAAAATAGTTTTTATTTCAAGTTTTTAGTTTAAAATTTTGGTTAAGTATTTTCTTTTAAAAAATTAGTTTTTATTTAAAATTAGTTTAATTTTTAAATTAGATTAAATAGCTTTTATTTTAAATAGTTTTTTTTAATTAGTTTAAAAATACCAAAAATATATTTTACCAAAAACAAATTAAGTTTTACGTTTTAATCGGAAATCAATTCGAGTGAGTCGAGGAAAAACGAACTATAATTGCTTAAATTTGGATTAACAAAATCTTAATTTCACTGTGGTGTGTGCTCTACATCCGTTACATGGAGTTGATCCCTCCACCCAAACTATTATAATTAGAGGCAACCCCTCTAATTGCATGACGAGGTCACCCCTCTATGTATTCATGCACGTTGATACCTTCATGAACTACATGGGCTCTTTGGCATTTAAAATACAGTTTTATGAACTAAACATAAGTATTTTCAGAATATAAACCAGTTTATAAAACAACCTCATGTTTTCCAGGACTCACACATATTCCGCGGCTTTTCAAAATCTTTAATTATGATTCAGTTATTCATTTATGTCATTATATCCATTCACTGAGCGTATTGCTCAGCCGTATATTTTCTTTCCATGTCCCAAACGACAGGTATCCAAGGACTGACTCATGCCTGGAGAGGACGTGCTTAGGATGGGAGCTACCTTATACTTCTCTTCCTTTTGCACGCCATTTACTTTATGCATTTTTAATTTATGTTTGGGGGCCGATGTTTGAATCCGGCTTTCCTTTATGGTCATTTATGTTTTAGGACATATTACCTTGCATGCTTTGATGACACGCCATAATTATCATGTAACGGTCCACTTTCAAAGTGGGGTGTTAGATATAACTCGTGGAAGACGGTATTGGGTGTGACTTACTTACTTACTTAAGAAAATAGCCCTTTAGTGGGTGTTTGAATTTGAGTTATTAAGTGAACTATTTATTTATCATGTTTACAAAACATGAATAAGAAGATATTAGTATTTGGGTTGGGGATGTAATCGACTCAAGTGTTTGTGTATGGTCCTGTTCATAGGCCGAGAACCATGCCACGTGGTCTATACCAGACTAGAACCAAAGCGACAGTATGAAAGGGACATCACGATAGATTAAGACCCACCCACTTTCTTGTCACATCCTCAAAGAGGAAAGGGGACAATGCTAGAGACAACTTGGGGACAGACCTATTTCGAAAAAGAAACAAGCCTGAGTGGTCCCCATGACAGGTATGTCCAAAGTACCCTATAAATAGCACACACATGTACTGCAAGGCGGGAAACATTAAATGCACTAACAATACACGTTAATACATATTGAACCCCTCGTCTCCAACCTATACTTATTATCACACTGGAGCTAGGTCTTGGGGTAACACCTGGGGCGAGGCTAACATGTGCTTGTTATGGTGTGTAGGTATTCTAAAGGTAATTGAGCTTATGAAGAGGGACCCTCACTCTCGATAGGCCCTACCGGAGGATTTCACATCTACATTTTGGCACCATCCCTGGGACCCGAACTTCAAACTACCAAGAGTATTTGATGGCGGGTCCTTATGAGTCTTCGTTACCCTATTTGGTCCTTCAGGAGCCATAGGGGTTAACGGGGAAGACAATTCAAGACAATTCATACTAGAACAAATGACAAGTCTACAAGCCCTTAGAAACCAACACAACGCAAGAACGGGAGTCGCGGTCACCCCTTTGCGTTTGAGCTTCGACGAGGGGATCCAAAGGAATGAGAACAGTGGTTCGGCCAAAGAGGCGGAAGCAGCTCTTGAAACAGCCAAAGATTTATAGAATCCATATAAGGAGGCGTCGAGGTCTACCGTTCACCCGACGGATGATCAAGTTCCCATCACCAAAGCATATACTCTCGGATACGCTCAAGCTGTATGATAGAACCACCGATCCGAATAACCACATTAATCGGTTCATGAGACCCGTTATACAGGGGGATGGCCTATGCCCGTTTGGTGCAGGATGTTTCAACAAACATTTGACGACTAGGTTCTAGGATGCTTTGATCGATTGCCAAATAGAAGCATTGTTAATTGGGAAGACTTGAGGGAGCAATTTGTAGAGCGATTTGCTCTAAGAAAAAAATGTTTCAGATATCCCACTAAAATATCTAAAATCGTCCGACGGGCGCACGAGACTCTTCCAACGTTCAAAGAGAGATGAACGGGTGAGACAAGCTTCATCCAGGGAATGCCAAGGGTCACGCATATCTCAGCGTTTATGAGTAACTCCGAATATCCAGAGTTGGAATGATGTTTCTCTAACAGGGTCTCACAAACTATCACGAAGATGATGAAGATGGTCGATGACTTCCTTAAATCCGAAGAGGCGCTCAGAACAACCGAGTTACCTAGGGGCGAGTACTCCGATAAGGGTAAGAGGCCAGTAAGTAGGACGGAAAGACCATCAGGACCTGGTATCGTGGTTATAATCGACCCGATAGGCGAAATGATAAAGGAAATGTTAGTTTATCTTAATCCTTGTATTATCCTAATAGATGGAATGATTAAAAGAGAGAGAGAGAGAGAGATAGATGAAGATCTTAAAGAGAGGAAGTAGAGAGAGGTTGGAGAGAAAAGAAAAAATGTAATATCAGATTAAGTGAAATGAGAACCGACCCCTCCTAAAATGCTAGGGAGGGGTATAAATAGCCCACCATACATGTGGGCTTGATGGGTTATACTGTTACATACTAGATCACGAGCCCATACTAGATGTATCTCGTTGGAGTGACCGATCCTTTCTAAATATGTAAAAACGTATTTCCAACAGGGAAGCAAATATACTCTCCATATCAACCTCCTCGATCATATGAAGCCAAAAGGCTATATCCAATGCTCTCAATTCACTCACCAAAACTCCGAAGGAGATATTACCATTCGAAACCCATTTATAGTTACAACAACCCACACCAACCAAATGAATCATTAAGAGGGAAAACATGAAGAAGTACCACGAATACCATGGAGATAAAGGGAATCTGATGATTGCTTCCAGATGAGAAAACAACTAGAAATAGTGCTAGAATCAGGAAAGCTCAACCATCTCGTCAAAGATGTCCAGCCAAAAGGGGGAAATCAGGGAAAATCTCCCAGGCACCAAGGAGATAACCGAGGGAAAGGAAAAACCATCAATATGGTACGAGTGCAACGAGCAGCGATTAAAAGAAAGGAGCCCACCATGGAGGATCCGACATAGGTGAGAGCCCCTGATTGTCGAGATAGATGTCGAAGGATATTTGGTCCGAAGAATATTAATAGACAACGTAGCCTCGGTACAGATCATGTTCGAACATTGTTTTGATCAATTGTTCCCTTCAATCAAGAGCAGGCTGTCCTACACCGAATCAAGCCGCATTTGGTTTTTAGGAGAATAACTAACTCCCCTCGTGAAGGTTGAGTTAGAGGTCTCGTTTGGATCACAAGGCCTCGTTCAGGAGGTTAACTTGAAGTTCATAGTGGTCCGATCTGCGTCTCCATACAACGTAATCTTGGGAAGAACATGATCCAGGGCACTGAGGGCCGTGCCGCCAACCACTCATGTTATGTTCAAATTCCCTACTCCGAAAGGGATTGTGACACTAATCTCTAGAGCATCCATAATGGTTGAGTGTCGACTAATAGAGGACAGGAAAAGGGCCGAAGGGGGGAAAAACCAACAAGGTGGTTATTCAAGAGACAAGAGAAAAAAAGGGGCATCATGAAAGGACGATGAAGTCGAGAGCCCTCAGACCGAGGAAGTTTTGGTTAACCGGCATTCCCCGAACAATTGGTCACAATCGGGAAGGACTTCACCAAGGAGGGACGTGCACAGTTAATTGACTTGATAAAAAGGAGCCAAGATGTCTTCACATGGAGAGTGTCCGACAGGACGGGTGTTTTGAAACCGTCGATCAAACACTCACCAAAATGTAAACGTGTACATGACCCCAGTCACACAAAAGAGACGCATATTAGGGTCGTAGAAGAGTCAAGTGGTAGCTAGGGAGGTGGAAGAGTGGGTGAAGGCCGACATAGTTTGACCGGTCAAATATCCTACTTGGATATCCAATCCGGTACTAGTGAAGAAGGTTGATGATTTATGGCGAATGTGCATAGACTTCAAGAATATAAATTCTTCTTGTCCGAAAGACTATTACCCACTCCTAGAAATAGATGAAACAATCAAATCGGTAATAGGATTTAAGACACATTCTTCCTGGACGTATACAAAGGTTACCATCAAATACAAATGGATGGAAAAGATGAAGAAAAGGCAGTCTTCTACACGGATCAGGGCACTTATTGCTATATCAAGATGCCATTTGGGCTCAAGAATGCTGGAGCCACGTACCAGAGGTTGGTGGACACCACCTTCAAGGGGAAAATAGGTCGAAACTTAGAAGCTATCGATGACATGGTGATCAAGAGTATCTCAGAAACAGACTTGCTAGTGGATATTGTTGAGACGTTCGATAACCTAAGAAAGATCAATATGAAGCTTAACCCGAAGAAGTGCTCTTTCGGAGTAGAAGAGGTAATGTTCTTGGGATACGTGGTAATAGGGATGAGCTCGGTATCAATCTCGTCCCGAACCCGTCTCGATTTAGTGCTCCTGATCTAAAAAGTTATGTACCGGTCCCGATACCGAACGGGATTCGGATATCGGTACCGGTACCGGGAAATTGAGATTTTCCTGTTTTTTGGGAATTTACCAATTTGATACCGGTCCCGTACCGAGTTAGTGGTCCCAATTTGTTTTTCACCTTATTTCGTAGTCCCGATACCGTACCAAACGAGATTCAGGTATCGGTAATCGGTACGCTTCCGGGTACGGTTCCGGTTCGGTTTTAGGATTCGGGTCGAAATGCTCATCCCTACTTGGTAAACTCTGAAGGCATATGAGCCAATCCAAAAAAGACAAAGGCAATAGCAGACATACAATCACCAAGAAGCTGAAAAAATGCAATCTCTTAGTGGCAAACTAGCTGCATTAAGCTGATTCCTATCCAAGTCAGCGAAAATATCAACACCTTTCTTTGAGACGCTATAAAATATCACTAAATAAAACAAGGACGAATACCACTGGTCCCCAGAAGCTGAGAGCGCCTTTAGGAGGTGCAGAATATAGTAATGGAGTTACCATTGCTAACTACACCAAGAAGGGGCGAAACAATATATATTTACTTAACAGCACCTCGAGACGCGGTTAGTGGGGTGTTAATGGCGGAGAGAGCCCCCGGACAGGCTCTTATCAAGTATGTTAGTAGGGTGATGTATGATGCTGAGCGCAACTATGGGCCCTTGGAAAATCCACCTTTGTGTTTGCTACATTTGTCGCGGAGGCTGAGGAGGTATTTCGAAGCCCATCCGATCAAGGTAATCACGGATCAGCCCATTAGACAAGTCTTATCCAAAGTAGAAGTCTCCGGCAAGCTGGCGAAATATGAAATAAGCTTGGAACATACGTTATAAACTAGATTCCAAGTAATGCGATAAATGGGAAAGTGCTAGCAGATTTCATAGCAGAAACGCAAGTGGAGGACAAAATGATATGTACTATGGAAGTGACAGAAAAAACGAGGTAGAATGGACCTTTTACACCGACGGAGCTTCTAGTTCCAAAGGAGTTGGGGCGGGTCTGTTTATGATAGACCCAGCTGGGACAGTGTACACCTATGCCCTCCGTCTGAATTTTGAAAGCTCTAACAACGAAGTAGAATATGAGGCATTGTTGGCAGGGTTAAGGGTGGTAGAGAAGATGGGTGTGCAAGCACTACAAACAAAAGTAGACTCAAATCTTGTGGCGTGTCAGATCAACAGTGAATTTATCGCTTGCAACGAAAGAATGAAGAAATAATTAGCCAAAGCAAAAGAGCACATAGGGAAATTCAACAAGTTTGCAATTTAAAATATACCAAAAAATCATAATCAGAAAAACGATGTGCTTAACAAGCTAGCGTTAGTAGCCTTCAACCACTTGACCAAGGAAGTATTGGTGGAAGTACTCAAGGCCAGATCGATAGAGCCAGAAAAATTAATGACATCGTGGAGGAAGAGGAAGATAACTAGATGACTCCCATATTAAAATGCCTTAAGGAAGGAGTATGGCCTTCGGACCTAGACGAAGCAAGAAATATCTGAATCAAGATACCATAGTTCGTGATCGAAGGCGGAGTACTCTTCAAAAAATTGTATTTATCTCCCATGTTGAGGTGTGTAGGCCCACTACAAGCAAAATACATTATCCGAGAGCTACACGAAGGATCGTGCGGAATGCACCTGGGGTTCCGATCGGTAGTGGATAAAATCATGAGACAAGGATACTATTGGCCAACAATGTATAGGGATACATATAAGGTAGTGGTGAAATGCGAGTCATGCCAAATCCATGCTTCGGTCCAAAAGACCCCAAAGACGTTGATGACCTCAATCATGTTGTCGTGTCCATTTTACCAATGGGGACTAGACATACTCGGACGTTACCGGAAGTTCCAAGCAAAGTTAAATGTGTGATAGTTGCCTTTACCATATGGATTGAAGCAAAGCCGCTAGCTAAGGTGAAGGGTAGAGATGTGAAAAAAATCGTGTGGGAGAATATAGTATGTAGGTTCGGAGTTCCAGGAATAATAGTCACGAATAATGGAACACAGTTGGTCAATGAACCGTTCAAAGGATGGTGTGCCAAGTGGCACATAAAGCAAATGAATACAACCATAGCTCATCCACAAGCCAATGGTCTCGTTAAAAGGGCGAACAAATCGTAAATGCATGGTTTTGAAGCAAGGCTCGGCCGAGAAATGGTCAGATGGGTGGACGAGTTATCCACCATGTTGTGGGTACACCGGACAATGATGAAGACCAGCAATGAAGAGACTCCCTTTAGACTGGCATACGGAAGCGGGACAGTCATCCCAGCTGAAATAGCGATGCCAATGTTCCGCACGCTGATGTTTAATGGAAAAACCAATGAGGATGAGCTTCGATTAAACTTATACTTGGTGCAAGAGAGGAGG
Source organism: Glebionis coronaria (assembly GCA_025667525.1). NCBI lineage: Eukaryota > Viridiplantae > Streptophyta > Magnoliopsida > Asterales > Asteraceae > Glebionis > Glebionis coronaria. The sequence goes on from CM046875.1 coordinate 66,050,255, forward strand.
TAAATGGAATATATTCGTGAGGAAAAATACAGGAAAAAATGGAACAATATTACAACAAGAGGGTAAGACCAATGTCATTTAAGGTCAAAAACTTTGTGCATCGAAATAATGAAGCAAGCAGGGTGGTGAAGTTGGGCAAACTTGCACCAAACTGAGAAGACCTATACTGGGTAGTGGAAGCCTTTCAGAATGGTTCTTGCTAGTTAGAAACAATGGTTGGGAAAGAGATCCCAAGGACATGGCACGCTATGAACCTAAGGAATTATTTTGTGTGAGTGTTGGTCCCGTTTAACTCGTTACTACTTATCAACCTTAAGTAGTAACTTGTTAATAAGATTCTGGTGTGTTGTTTTGTCAATTAATAAGAATTACGAACAAATAAAAAGATCAATACCAAATACTTTTCAACGTATAGACTTTTATTAAAACTCAATAAAGAATTTATAACCCACTTTGTTTGCAGAATAAAAAAGTGGTTGAATGACAGTGTGGGGTGATCTCCTCTACTTAAACTTCTAACCAAAAGTCAAGAGTTTAAGTCTCAACCAAAATGTTCATATGCCTTTAGCTATATGGTTTGGTTGATGTTAGGAGATAAATGGTTGTTAGAAGATTTCTATCTTTCTAATCTAAAGGTTAGCCGCTTCTCTCCCATAAGCTTTCCTTTTATAGGAGAAGCATATGAGGATTTACATTTCACATGTTTCCATACATGTGTTTATCCAGTGGGTGGTTGATGCCCATGCTGGATAAATAATACATAATACAAATAAACTAATCTAAGAAAAGATAAAGGTTGTACTTATAGCTAACATTACAAGCAACCTTTTCCTAATTTGACTTAAAGTAAATCTTTTCCCGCCTAATGTAAACCTTCAGAATACTGAAGTGTCTTCAGTATCCTAGAGGAGATTGACATCATTCAGTTTGGTATTGTCAAACCAAACTGAACTGAAAGCTCTTCTTCAGGACTTGTTCTTTAGAAACTAGTCCGCCTAGCTATTGAAGCAAAGAGTCCTTTGTCTTCTAAGTTCTCTGGAAGAGGAAAGCTGAACATCCTTCAGCAAAACATTTCTTTAGTAGGAAACTTGTTCCTCTGGTCATGCTTCAACATAACCACCTTTTTGCTGACCATGAAGTACTTAGGTGGATTTTATATTTAATAACTAGAGTTGCTTTGGTGTCAGTAAATACTGACCCAACAATCTCCCCCTATTTAGATATACAAATAGCCTACGTCAAAGTCAGTAGTAAGTGAGCATAACAAATTCTTCTTATGTGCACTGAACAATAAAGTAACTTATAAACATCTGATAATCATTCATTCATACAAATTACAAGATACAAAATAAAATTACAAATGATTATCTTATTTCTTCTCTGGCCTAAGTTCTTCAATAACTGGAGTTTACGCTAGTGGATTCATGTTTTTGACATCTATAACTCCTAGCAAGTACAAGCTGAAGGTTCTTGCAACTTCAGTCAATCCTGGATCCCTATGGTGAGTGTATAAGGTAATCTGAACATTCCACAAAAGTTCATTGTTCATATTGTCCAGATCGTTGATGACAAGAAAATCTTGCCTTTCAGGGTGATTAAACAAAATCATCCCTAGTTTTGGTTCTAGAAGTACATGTCTAGGGAGATGATTCTGAAACTAAACAATGCCTTTGTATTTTTTGTAGTGACAAAAATGTCACCAACACCTTGTCTGGCTTGGTTACCAACACCTCTAATCAACGTTAATGTTGAGGACCTCACCCATTTTGTCATGATTTCTATTAGAGTGAGAAATTCTGGTGAAGACTTCATCCAATCTCTTGGTTTTCTTTTTAGCTAGCTTTTGTTCCATTTCCAACCATTTAGTGAGAGAGAGGTCCTCGACTTGAAAATCATCAAGAATTTCATCAGTGCAATCAGCCCTGTATAACTTGAGATCAATGTTGCCTCTAGTGGTAAGCATATCAATGTTAGTGATCTCTGAATGATTTCTTCTGTTCTGCCTTGTCATACAAAACTTTTCATATAACATTTTCTTCTTGAAAATTTCTTCCACCTTAGATTTCCCAATTTTGTAATTGTAATAACCCAAAATTTAAAATCAACATTTAGACTGAGATCTAATCTTATTCCTAGTAGTCGGATCAATTTTTTAACCCGACTTTTATTTGTCATGTTCGTTCTACGAATAATATTTAACTCTCGGCTAACCGACAAGGTTAAGGCTTTAATGTATCGAATACGTGTCATTAATTATTTATCGACAAAGTCTATGTCGTCATTGACCATAAATATCCTCGTTATGACATAGAAATATTTTCTATTGTCGTTCTTTTAATTTCTCGTTTTATGAGAAATCTTGATAATTTACGTTAAACCTTTAAGAGTCATGTCATATTAGGTCTCGTTCGGTTCTATATCCGCCATTGGGAAACTCGTTCTCGATCAATGAGCGGTTAATATCTCGTGAAGTCCTGTATCGACTATTGGACGTTTGTTTCTTGATCTACGCGTAATATCTATATCAGGTGAGTTCATAGCCCCTTTTTACTACTTATACATTGTTTCTAAACGCGGGGTGAGATTTTACATGGTGGAACACATTCATTTAAAACTTATGCAATGTCCAAGAACTTATTAAGATATACTTATTACATATATATACGATTTATTTATCGTCTCGAGCCTAAGACGCGCCTCGTTATCCTTAGGTCTCGTGTGATCATGTATCGACCATTGGCATTTATTCTCGATTGACGTTGTTCTCGATTGGCGTTCGTTCTTTATTGACGATTGTGACGACCGTATCAGGTGAGTCTATAGCCTCGCTTTTATACTATCTTGTAAATTATTTTTAACCCGCGAGGGGGAATACATGTTGTTTTATAAAATGAACACAAGTTGTTTTTGGTATGCTGGACCCGAATATGATGATAAATGCCTAAGTACCATTGTCTTATGAAGTCCCTGAATTTCATGAACTGTTAATTACCTTGCGAGGTAAACGCTAATACATATGATAGATCTATTTGGTTTGACAGCCTTATCCTAGGGTATGTATCCTTTATGATCACCTGAAAGGGATATTATGTATAAGAGGTCATTGGTATATGACAATATTACCAGTTGTAGGGGCGCTGTAAGTGATTCGGTTGACGTGTTGGTTAACGTTCAGTTGCATGAGCTTAAGGCATTTATCGATATATATGACTTGTCTGTGTGACAAGCTTGAGATGATTAAATTTCTGGTGTTCAAATGATGATCTACAAAACCTATAGACTTGCTCAACCGTTGTGTTGATGATTTTAAGCATGTATTTCAAGTAATCAAGATGGATAGCAACGGAGCATGCGAGGATGGAGTTGGTGCTTACTTGTCTAAAATTTATATTATTTTCCATCCTTTGAAATGAATAAATGACTTTTAAGTCTTTGATGAATGTGATGTGTTGGTAACGTTTTTTGGGACCAAACGCTACTCTGATTTTATATATATCGGGATGGGCAACCTTTTATACAATATTGTATATTATTTTAACGTCTCTTTTGAGGTTGTTGTCTATGATTGTGTGTGATGTGCTATGAGTACCGCCCCATAGTGGTATTCCGCTGCGTGGTAATTTGGGGGTGTTACAAAATGGTAATCAGAGCCACAAGTTATAGAGAACTAGGTCGATTTTGAAAATCCTAAACTATAATTTTGGTGTGTTCTAAATAGTTTTAAGCACGCAACTACTCCGCATGGCTCCGGTAAGGCTATTCTTGTATTACTTTATGATTGATTGTGATTATGTGAACCTATGTGTATGTAGGAATGGTAGTATGCATATGTATGCATACACTATAGTATTTAAAGGCATTGCACGTGAAGCAATGGTCCTTGAATGATTGTCGTACATTTTATAATACGGTTTTGTATCAGATTTGGCCTCACCGCCAATCACCGATCTTGATGATTATGTATTATCTGAATACGAGTGTAAAACTCGTTTGATACTTTGAGTATGTATATACTGTTTTGTAATCTATCGCATATCGACTTGTTTAAGTTCGATTGTTATCATCGTACCGCGATGTTCCATTTTAGGACATCTCCTTTCGAAACGTAATTGATTGATGTGATATTCGTGTTCCGAGTACTTCTTCTGATGTTTAAGAATCATTTACCCGAGGCGACATCTTCTATGTAATGCGATGTCTGATTTGATTTTATATGACTATGTTTTATTGGCGAAAAGGAGGATGCCAATGTTGGACCCAAATTATATATGTGTCCAAACCAACTATATAGTTGGGTACAACAATGATATGCTCATAGTAGTCATTCGGTTGTGTGACTTAATACCCTGTATCAAAATGGAATGGGACATTTAGATATAGAGATTTTAACTCGCCCAACTATGAGTCGTTTAGGGTTGTCTTATTGAAATGGGTTGGGACATTTGAATAAGAAAATTTAAAACCACTAGACCTTAGATTGTCGTGTTTTCCTTATTCAAATGGAATGAGACGTTTGAATACGGAAATCATGATGTAAGTTTATTAACACCTTGTACTTACTGTGTTATGTAATTTGGATTTGACATCATGTTGAGAGGTAGTAATACTTGAGTATGATGACTTATAATCGTCTTGTTGAAATGGATTGGGACGCCTTTTCATTTGAACAAGAAAGTTATAAGTTCCCGAACCGTAAATTTATAAACTCTTGTATACATGAAAGGGGACGCCTTTTGATGTAGACAAGGAGTTATAAATGAGTGGGCTCAAGCATGTCTGGCTCGATTTGTGGATGTTTGGTGTGCGTACGTCTTCCTTCGAATCGTGTTTCGTTGGTGTGAATCGTTCAGTGTCGTCGTCATTATGATGATCGTCGATTATCATCTATGTATGAGTAACCCGTTGGACTTCTCTCGAGTTGTGATTTATTTTGATGGACCATTTTTAATGTATCTTGATGATTGCGAGCTTTATAAGCTAATCGTTAATAACCGTTGACCGCTCCAAGAATAGGCGACTTGTTTAAGCGTCACCAGGATTTATGCGTGTACTTGTGGATTGACTAGGGATCAAGTTATCAATGGCGACTTATCGTGGATGTGAAGATTTTGTAATTTTACTTGCTATTATGGAAGGGTTCATTCAAGGTTTTCTCGATGATCAACAGGGGAGATTTATATTTGATGTTTATGTTCGACCTTTTTTTTTTAGATACTTATATGTTATGTGATCCAGTCGAATGATCGTAAGTTGTGCGAACTTGAGACGGCATTGTCCAATGACGTCCGATCATGGAGAACGTGTACCATATACTATCTTTTGACCTTCCTTGGAAACCTAGACGATGACTTGCTTGTTTTTCACTCTTTACTGTTAGACTGAAGACTATTGAGACGAATTAAGCGCCGAGACGTCGCTTTCTAAAGGGTTAAATGGTGTAATAACCCGAAATTTAAAATCAACATTTAGACTGAGATCTAATCTTATTCCTAGTAGTCGGATCAATTTTTTAACCCGACTTTTATTTGTCATGTCCGTTCTACGAATAATATTTACCTCTCGGCTAACCGGCAAGGTTAAGCCTTTAATGTATCGAATACGTGTCATTAATTATTTATCGACAAAGTCTATGTCCGTCATCGACCATAAATATCCTCGTTACGGCATAGAAATATTTTCTATTGTCGTCCTCTTAACTTCTCGTTTTATGAGAATTCTTGATAATTTACGTTAAACCTTTAAGAGTCATGTCATATTAGGTCTCGTTCGGTTCTATATCCGCCATTGGGAAACTCGTTCTCGATCAATGAGCGGTTAATATCTCGTGAAGTCCTGTATCAACTATTGGACGTTTGTTTCTTGATCTACGCGTAATATCTATATCAGGTGAGTTCATAGCCCCTTTTTACTACTTATACATTGTTTCTAAACGCGGGGGTGAGATTTTACATGGTGGAACACATTCATTTAAAACTTATGCAATGTCCAAAAACTTATTAAGATGTACTTATTACATATATGTACGATTTATTTATCGTCTCGAGCCTAAGACGCACCTCGTTATCCTTAGGTCTCGTGTGATCATGTATCGACCGTTGGCATTTATTCTCGATTGACGTTGTTCTCGATTGGCGTTCGTTCTTTATTGACGATTGTGACGATTGTATCAGGTGAGTCTATAGCCTCGCTTTTATACTATCTTGTAAATTATTTTTAACCCGCGAGGGGGAATACATGTTGTTTTATAAAATGAACACAAGTTGTTTTTGGTATGTTGGACCCGAATATGATGATAAATGCTTAAGTACCATTGTCTTATGAAGTCCCTGAATTTCATGAACTGTTAATTACCTTGCGAGGTAAACGCTAATACATATGATAGATCTATTTGGTTTGACAGCCTTATCCTAGGGTATGTATCCTTTGTGATCACCTGAAAGGGATATTATGTATAAGAGGTCATTGGTATATGACAATATTACCAGTTGTAGGGGCGCCATAAGTGATTCGGTTGACGTGTTGGTTAACGCTCAGTTGCATGAGCTTAAGGCATTTATCGATATATATGACTTGTCTGTGTGACAAGCTTGAGATGATTAAAATTCTTGTGTTCAAATGATGATTTGCAAAACCTATAGACTTGCTCAACCGTTGTGTTGATGATTTTAAGCATGTATTTCAGGTAATCAAGATGGATAGCAGCGGAGCATGCGAGGAGGGAGTTGGTGCTTACTTGTCTAAAATTTATATTATTTTCCATCCTTTGAAATGAATAAATGACTTTTGAGTCTTTGATGAATGTGATGTGTTGGTAACATTTTTTGGGACCAAACGTTACTCTGATTTTATATATATCGGGATGGGAAACCTTTTATACAATATTTTATATTATTTTAACGTCTCTTTTGAGGTCGTTGTCTATGATTGTGTGTGATGTGCTATGAGTAGCGCCCCATAGTGGTATTCCGCTGCGTGGTAATTTGGGGGTGTTACAGTAATACAGACTTTGCTTCAGGTTTCTTAGCTTATCAACTTCATTTAGTCTGAATACTTTGTCAATTTCTTCTCGGGTAACCACACCAGACTTGATTAGTCTTTCGTGAAGGGTGAAGTCACCTTTGTTTTCGGGCTAGATGGGAGGTGAACCATCATCAGTCATGTCATCATGGCAAGACCATCAATGTGACTGTTTTTTGCTTGACCAGGCACAAGCATAAACTCTAGGGGAAACTCCATGGAAGCATTGTTGATGGAGTACATAAGGGATGACATTTCTTGCTTCAGAAGAGTGGTAGTGACCACATCCTTTACCATAGGTTGTAAAGCCGCAAGCAAGACATCCTTAATTTGCTCAGCAGTTGGAGGAGTTGGTCTTGCTTTGAGTGTGGCAATTTCAGCATCAGCAAGAGCCTTATCTGCTTGGAGCTTACCAACCTGTGACTAAAGAACCAACACTTTATTGGTCAGTTCTTTTACCTGTTGAGCTCTGGGAGAGGGTGGCTTTGGAGTTTAATCAGCAATATTTTCTTTTGGATCACTCTCATCAAGATTGACGGGTGCCCTTTCATCAAGCCAAATTCCTTCTCTAGGTCTATTGAAGACATATTAAACATGAATGTAGGCAAGTGTCACACCTTGGCACCAGTGTGATAACGCTCAAATCCAACATATTTTCTTGAGCATTATCCGTATATTTTGCATGGTTTTTGGTTATACTAACGAGCTATTTAGCTCATATATGTGTGAAGTTGTGTTTTGTGTTGTTAGTTTGCCAAGAACAAGAAAAGTGAAGAAAAGAAAGAATAATTGACGATTCATTCATATACGAAGGAATCCCGACAAGCTACAAGCCTTTGAAGATCAATCTCGGGTGCAAGAACAAGTGTTTTCAAGAAGTGTACAAGTCACCCAGCATACAAGTTTCCACCATCAAAACACATCCAACTTGCCACCATCACATTGGAGCTGATTTGCCTCCAACATAGTTCAAGTTGCCTCCAACATGACTCAAGTTAGTTGCCACCAACATTTGTCTAGACAAAATTGTGTCCACATTCATGCAAGCTTCTTTGGAGTATTCTAGAACAACTTTGGCTCCAAGTATTTTGCTTTGGCTCCAAGCCAAACATTGATGACCAAGGCTTCATTTAATCTATAAATAAGACCCTTGGGGGTCATTGTAACATCATGACTTGAATCCCATGAAGGTAATTCATTACCATCTTCATTATTCACCAAGAAAACTCTCCCAACCTTGGTGAAGAACCCCATTCCCGGATTTAATATTGGTGTGCCAAAAAGTGACGTTTTTGGAGCCCCAATCATCAAAATAACCTTGCGAAACTCTAAGCGATAATTACCCTTATCGTTGGAAGTGTTTCTTGATACCTAAATCACTACCAACCTTCACCAAACCTCTCCAAAACCAGCCTCAAATATCAAATACGAATTTCAAATACATAACCCGAAAGACCACATAACTTGTAGTCAATTGGAGGCCTAAGGATTGCTCTAATTCCTTCATTTACTTATTGTATTAGAAATTTGGTAAAAATCTTTTTATTATTTCAAGAATGATTATGAATGTTATGAATATTGTTCGTATGAGTTTTGTTGAAATAATTATGGAGTATTTTTCTTATACTTGTTTGGAATAATGTAAACATGGATATGGAGTGTTTATTATTTTGCAATATTGAATTATGATTTTGTTTATAAGTTTGTTTAAATCAATATGAGTCTTGATAACTTGTTGGTAAACCATAACTTGGTCTAAAGGTCGAAAGGATTCCTTGTTATGTTTTATTCCAAATGTTAATGCACATATATGTTTGGTGTATCATGATTGACAACCATGAGTAAACAAGTTAAATGGATTTATAAAGGCTAAATCTAGAGTATAGGTCGAAAGGGATCTAATGAACAAGTTGGCTAAAATCATACTTCTCACAAATGGATTTAATTACCGGTTTGTAATATTGATCATAGGTCAAAAGGGTTCATTATTCTAAACCGTCTCATGTGCAATTCCATGATATTACTCATTGACTTGGATTTGTATACTTATAATTGGTGTGCTATTGCTTAAATATCTACCCTATAATCTATTCACTCCATTGAAATGAATACTAGTTCCAAGCAAGTATCTTTATTATTATTGTTATCTAATCTTATTAGCTTAATCATCATTTTTGTGTTACTTGTTAATTACTTGCTTAATTGTTACTTATATGGTAATTTTAGGAGTGAAAATCATTTTTATCACTAACGTTACATTGTTACAAAGATCCTTTACAACCGGAAACACCCAAATCCTAGTGAACGACCTCGGCTTACCACAACAAGCTAGCTACAAACGAAAGGTTCATATTTGCCCATGTGTTCTTAGCTTATTCGGTAATCCTTGTATAAATTTAAAACTTGTGTACACTCACAAAGAACGCATCACAGTGGTAGGAGGCACTTCCTTATATGACTTCTTAGCTCTAGCGTCATCACCTCTAGTGTGAGGACCAGTTTCAACTTCTTAACCACCAGACTTGGTTTGACATGATGGATCCTAAGAAAAATTCCCTGACGAGTTTAGATCAATGAGTATGTTTTTTGTCCCTTCAGTAGGACCGTGTTGTTGGGGAACTACATCATTCGGAACAGATTGGCTAGCGTCAGCTGTTATATTTGTTGACGCCTCACGCCCTGATGTTGACTCAGAGTGACAAATGAAAGGATATGGTAAGGAAATTAGAAATGAATTTAAATTTAAAGTGCTTACCGATGCTGGCTCCACTCTATTGAGCTGAGGGTGAGCTCTCTCTTCACCCTTATCCCCTAAAGAAGTTAGGATAAGGGTTGCCTTTAGGGCCTCTTTATGCATGTCACCTCTAGTAGGTACTAAAGGTGGCGTCTGGCTTGGGTTCTGGTCCTTGGCCGAGGACTTCGCTTTCTTTGAAATGTGGCCTTGAGGTGACCTCCTTTGATGAAGGATCTGTGTGGGCACTCCTCTTCTTGGACTTACGTCTTGATTTCTTAGTACTGATCAACGTATGCTTCTGACGTGGTTCAGATGAAGCTATAGGCTTTTTGCCTTTTAGATCCCTTCTCTAGTTGGATTAGTGTCTTTGGGAGCTTGGTACACTACTGGCCTTTCTGCTGAACAGATAGCCAACATGGGTGGTGTGAAAGGAGGATCAATGGTACTAACTGTAATGTTCCAGTGCTTAAGCCTAAATGGTTGAAACACCAATTTTTCTCCTTGGAGCTGAGCATATGATTCTCCAAGATGGTCAACAAAAAGTAGAGACAAAAATCTGGTTTATACCACATTTTTCTCCCTGGTCCTTTTCTCCAGTTTACCATGAAAATCTTCAAAAATTAACCTCTCAAAATTAGCTTTGACCCCTTTGGCCATACAATATAAAATGATAGCATCTTTTTGATTTATTTGATCAAGTCCACCAGTTTTACCCCCTAAGTCATCAGCAACATCCACTTAGGTGGCAAGCAAATTCTCTTCAGCCCACCCTTTTCAGTTATCTCTTCCGTATGCCCAGGTTCTTTGAAAAATGTTTTTACCATAGAAAAATCATCAGGTATAGCCTCATAATCACTAGCATTATCCAAATAATTTAAACCAAAAACCATTCTAAACAATTTTAAACCAATTTTACCATGAAGATCTGTAGATGTAGAATCAAACTCAATTAACTTCTTGTTCTTAGAGGGTTGGGCTGTAAAACAAAATTCCTTCAAAAAAATTTGAAACATCATCCCAGGATCCTTAAACAAAGCTTCCCTAAGCATACATTTTGAAACAAAATTAAAGACCTCTTTCCCAGGGACAGATGTTAGGGTTTTAGGTTCAAGAAGAACAAGATTGTTTGGTTTAAAGATAATATCCTCTATAGGATAATTAACATGGGTGGATGGGTTTAGGGTGATCTCAACATTTTGTTGTGAAGATGATTTCGCCGTTGTTGTTTGTGTTTTTTTAAGAAGATGAGAGAGTTTGTGTGCGTTTTGAGATAAAAATATTTTTTAAAGTGATATGAAATCCAAAGATCCAAAGATTTATATAAAACTTAAAAGAAATTTGTTAAGTTTTTAAACCATTTAGAGATGTTACAAAATTTTTTGGGTTTCTTTTGGATATTTGGCACAAACTCTCTCATTAATAATTTGCAGAAAAAGAGTGGTTTCTAACACTCTGAACAGTGAAATGCCTCTTGTGTCAGAGGGTTGTTGACTGTGGATGTTGACGTTTTATTTTCCTTAATAAATTAACAGTACTTTTCAAAGAATGTTTTTGTATTTATTCAAAGAGAAATTCAGTGCCATTTAATTCTTTTCAAACACATGATTGATTGGTTTTAAAAGCTGTTGGCGAGATATGCTGAACCTGATGGTAATACTTGTGAGCTTCAGTGCGTCAGATGAGGCGACAAAACCCCATATACCTGTTCACATAAGTGAACAAGACATATGACATTGCACGCTCCTCTACTCACGCCTAGCTACTCATTTGTATTACAAAAAAAACTTTGTTCAGAAAATTTTGAAGGAACACATTGATGATTTTTGTGATTAGCCGTTCAGCTTCAATGTGTCAGATAAGGTGACTAAACATCATGTACATAATCACATATTATGAAATAGACACATGACATTGCACACTCCTTTACTTAGACACTACTACTTTACATAAATCAAAACAATTATGAATGACTGAACCTTAGGACTCTTTAGTGAATTCTGAAGGTTTAGGTTTTGTATCATCAATGTGCAGTATACCAAGCTATACTATCAATCTTTTGAAAGTTAGTTCATCTAGTGGTTTGGTGAAGATATCAGCCAATTGGTATTGAGTGGGGATGAAATGTAATTCAGTGTCCCCTTTCACAATGTGATCTCTGATAAAGTGATATGTGATATCAATGTGTTTTGTTCTTGAGTGAAGGGCTGGATTATTATATATTGCAATAGCACTAGTGTTATCACAAAAAAAATGGTACATTTTCATATTTATGTCATAGTCAGCTAGTTGGCTTTTCATCCATAAAACGTTGGCAAAACATCCAGCAGCTGCCACATATTCAGCTTCTACCGAAGACATGGCAACTGATTGTTGTTTTTTAGCACTCCAACACACAAGTTTGCCACCCAACAATTGGCAAGCACTAGAAGTGTTTTTTCTGTCCAAATTGCATCCAACATAGTCAGAGTCTGAATACCCTTTAAGATCAAATCCTGAGGACTTGGGGTACCAAAGACCTAGACTTGGTGTGCCTTTTAGGCATCTAAAGATTCTCTTTATAGCAGTAATGTGTAATTCCTTTGGGTTTGCTTGGTACCTTGCACAAAGGCAGGTAGAGAATTGAATGTCAGGCCTGCTTGCTGTTAAATACATGATAGAACCAATCATACCTCTAAACTGAGTCTCATTGACTGATTTTCCATTGAGATCAGGTTCTAAGTTGTTAGGGGTACCATTGGTGTTCTTACTGAAGCATAATTGATATCATAATTCTTCAGCAGATCCTTGACATATTTTTCTTGATTAATGGAGATGCCTTAGTCAGATTGTTTTATCTGAAGACCAAGAAAGTATGTGAGTTCACCCATCATACTCATCTCAAACTTGCTGGTCATAAGCTTGGCAAATTTTTGCAGAGTTTCAAGCTTGCTGAACCAAAGATGGTGTCATCCACATAAATTTGTATCAGAATGGTGTCAGTTTTAGATTTACAGATAAACAAGGTGCTATTTATTTTTCGTTTAACAAATTTATGTTCAATGAGAAATGTTGAGAGAGTTTCATACCATGCCCTTAGGGATTGATTCAGTCCATACAAGGCTTTGTAGAGCTGGTAGACATGATTTGGGTATTTACTACTCTCAAAGCCAGGAGGCTGTTTGACATAAATTTCTTCTTTTATGTCACCATTTAGGAATGCACTTTTGACATCCATTTGGTAGATGGTGAAGTTCATGTAAGTGGCATATGCAAGGAAAATTTGTATGGCTTCCATACGTCCAACTAGAGCAAAAGTCTGATCAAAGTCAACACCAGGCTCTTGATTGAATCCTTAAGCCACCAGCCTAGCTTTATATTTGGTAACCACATTGGTTTCATCCTTTTTGAGTTTGTAAACCCATTTGGTACCAGTGGTTGATTTACCATATGGAAGAGGAACCAATTTCCAGACTTTATTTCTATCAAATTGATTTAGTTCCTTTTGCATGACATCTACCCATCCAGGGTAAGAGAGTGCTTCAGAAATCTTTGTAGGTTCAATTTCTGATAGAAAATCTGCATAGATACATTCTCCAGGTGAAGCAGCACTTAGCTTTTTTGCCATAGATCTAGTGACTCTACCTTCTCTAGGATTGCCTATTATGTTTACCAGCTGAATGTGACTATTTTTAGAATAATATTTTTGTGGAGCTGGTGAATAAGCATTGGTATCATGATGAGAGATAGAACTAGTAAGTCCATGAAATGGAATTGGAATTGGACTGTCTCTAGTGTCTACTAAAGGATATTCCATAGACAAAGGTTTAATCATTGGAGGACTATCTTCTTGTTCAGAAGGAGAATCCCCAAGACCTAGTTCTTTTGAGACAACTAGAGAGTTTTGGACACAAGGCTCAGGTTGTTCATTAGTAGCTTCATTTTACTGATCATTTTGATCATTTGTGTGAGCTTGTTAATCATTTAGGTCATTTGTTTGAGACTGGTCATTTTGGTCATTTTGAGACTGATCATTTTGAGACTGATCATTTTGATCCCTTGATTGAAAGCCATCAGTATTGGATACTAAAGGATTTTCTTTTGTAGTACTTGTCATATCTTTAAATGGATCAATATGAGGAACTAGATTGTTTGTTTGATATCTTTGAGAAGGTTCATAGTGTTGAAATTCATTAGATGGATAGTTGTGAGATTCATGAATATGAAGTTCACCTACTGATGGATTTGTAAACTTGAGAGCTTTAGAGATTTCATTGAAGGTGATGTGAAATGTTTCTTCAATAAATTCTCTTCTTGTGTTGAAGACTCTATATGCTTTAGATACTAGTGAGTATCCAAGGAAGTAACCATCATCAAATTTTTCATCAAACTTACCAAGGTGATCTTTGTGATTGTAAATGAATACTGGACACCCAAACGCATGTAAGAATGTGATGTTTGGAATTCTCCCCTTGAAGACTTCATAGGGAGTCTTCATGTGTCTCTTCACAATTATGGATCTATCTTGAGTGTAGCAAGCAGTGTCTACAACATCAGTCCGAAAATGTTTAGAGAGATCAGATCCAACAAGCATTGTTCTTGCTACTTCAATCAAAATTCCGTTCCTTCTTTCAGCCACACCATTTTGTTCAGGTGTATAAGGAGATGAGAAATTTTGTGAAATTCCTTTGTCATCACAGAACTTGATCAGTGTGTGATTTCTGAATTCAGTGCTATTGTCAGTTCTAAGTTGTTTGACATGAGTGTCATTTTGATTTTCAACTCTTTTGATGAAAGACATGATGGCATCTGGTGCATGGCTTTTCTTTGTCAGAAAATATACCCAGGTGTACCTAGAGTACGCATCAACAATGGCAAGTGTATATCTTTCATGAAAATGGCCCTAGGTGAGACTGGGCCAAATAAGTCCATGTGAAGTAGATGAAGACTTTCTTTGATTAAGAAAGTTTGTTTTGTCTTGAAACTGGCCCTATGGTGCTTCCCTTTTTCACATGCTAAGCATGGTTTGTCCTTGGAATAAACAAGTGAAGGGACACCAATAACAAGATTTTGTGTAAAACCTGCATAAAATACATGAAAACATAAATACATGAAAATACGGATTAATTAAAAATTTATGATTAATTAAATAACGCAAGTATTACGTATCTTATTTATTTAATGACGAGTATTTACGGTATAATAAATAAGGCACGGCAAGACTTAACACGAATTTGAAACACGAACTTAAGTTATGAATACACGATACACGGGAATTAACTAAAACACGAAATGTATATTAAAAGGGGTGTTCTGGCCGGCCTAAAAAGAAAGAACCAAAGAAGAGCCCAAGCCCAGCCCGTTAACCTTTTACTAGTCAAAATAACTCCCATGGAATTCATTTATCAAGTTTTAAGAAAAAATAAAAACCTAGCCTCCTTTGTGTTTTTGGCCGCCGGTTTTGCAAGAGAAAAATGGAGGAGAAAACTAATTTTGATCTTTGATTCGGGTTGGTGTTCAAGTCATTCATCCTTAATTCATACACATTCGGTATCACCAATCTTAATCCGTTCTTTATTTTATTATTCTTTGATTTATGAATCTATTCAATTAAACAAAAGAACACATGATTATAATGATTAAAACATGAACTAATTCGGATTATGTTTGGGTTAGACACGGAAACCGAGAGTCCCCTTCATAGGGGAAATCTCGGTGCGATTAATAAGCTCTCAGCCACCAGCCATAGTGGCTCGGTGGTTGGGCTTCTTTGACAGCTGAAACAGCAAGACCCAACGGTGGGGTGTTTAGTCGCGCAGTGGCAACCGAGAGCTGGTGCTCTCGGTGGGACAGGGTTGCGAACGGTGGGAACCGGCTACAGCCGGTGGGAACACCACACGGCCAGTGGCAGAAAGCCACATCCGGCGGCAAGGAGCAACAGCCGGTGGCTGTGGTGGTTGGTTGATTGTGCAGCCGAGACCATGGGGGTCTCGGTGGGCCTTGGTTCGGGGCTCGGGTAAACCGAAACACCCATGGGTGTGTTTGGTTTTTATGTGGCTAAATTAACTTTGGTTAATAATATTAATTATTTAGTTATGTTAAAATTAATCATGTTGTAATTAAATGAAATTAATTATAGAACTTAGACAATTAAATTAATTATATGTTTAACCATGGTCTAATTAATTTAATTGTTACTGTTAATTTAATCATGCAATTTAACAAGTTTGTAGTTAAGTATTATTGTTAAAATATTATCGTGCCTTATTATTAATTAATAATCAATTTAAACCATGTAATATTTTTAATTAATAATTAATTATAAGATTATGACATGTTATATTATTTATTATAATAAACTTTACTATATTATCATTTAATAAATCATGACTAATAAAATATGTTCATTAAGCCTTGGCTTATATTATATGCTAATTAAACAAGCTTATTACTATTTATGGAAACTTACTATCTATGAAAACTTTCTATTTTTGGAAACCTTCTATTTATAGAAACTTACTATTTTTGGAAACTTATTATGGAAACTTACTATTTTTGGAGCACATGAAACATTACGAAGACATTCTAAAACATGAAATAGTAAAACAAGTCAAGAACAAGTAAAACAAGTCAAGAACAAGTAAAATAAGTCAAGAACAAGTAAACTAAACTAAGAATCAGTAAGTTATACACGAACATACAACTCATTCACGTCCTTTATTATGTAGCACTCGTGAAGTCAGAGTAGTACTTTTCGCCTTTCATCTTCATTCGTTACTGGACATAAGGTACGGATATTCCGTCCTCCAGTAAGGACATTCTCTTCTATGCATGATTAGGATTCCCTGTTTGCTGCCATTTGTTTTCCCCAGTATTATCAGATCATAAAACTTTTCATTGTTTGCGATGCTTTCATTTTAAATTGCTTGAGCTATATACATGCATGACCATGTCCACCTAGTTATAGAGGTACCATAACCATAAAACTTGAGGCACTGGTGTCATGACTCTTTCACGACGAGAGTGATTTCTCACGGCGTCCCTTCAGTTACTTTGTCCATTATTATTATTATCATGTGGGGCGTGTGGGTGCATCCTAGTACATGTTTTGCAGGTTTACAAGGTGATTGTGGTGTGTGCTCTACATCCATCACATTGGAGCTGATCCCTCCACCCATACTTATATAATTAGAGGTCACCCCTCTCACTGGATGACGAGGTCACCAATCTATGTATTCCTGCACGTTGATATATATCATGACATATATGAGCTCTTTGGCATTTAAATTAGATTTGCATGTATAAACATAAGACTTTGAGTTATAAACAGTTTATATAACATGTTCTAGGACTTACACATATTCCGCTACATTACATATCTTTTACTTATATTTCAGTTATTCTTTTCATGTCTTTATAATTGTTCACTAATCGTATTGCTTAGCCGTATTTTTCTTTCCATGTCCCATACGACAGGTACAGGGACGCACATAAGCATTAAGAGTACGTGAATAGGATGGAAGCTACCTTAGACTTCTTTTCCTTTCTACATTTTATATACTTATGCTTGGTTGGAAAATGTTTAGTGCCTTTTCTTACTTCATTTACTTTGTGTATGTGAGCTTATGTTTGGGAGCCGATGTTTGTTTTCGGCTATCCTTTATGTTCATTTATGTTTTAAGACATATTACCTTGCATGCTTTGATGACACACTATAATTATTATGTAACAGTCTTCTTATCAAAGTGGGTCGTTGTGGATTTACTTTTTAGTAATCCGGTGGTCTTGGTGGGTGGTGAAAGGTGGAAGCCATGGATGAAGTTTAGAGAAAGAGAGGTTGTGTGTGAAAATAAGAAAATGTATTAAAACAAGAATGAAACACAAACAACACCCCTCCTTGGAAGCCTTGGAGGGGTATATATAGTCACACACGACACTTAAACTATACAGCGTTTCCTAGTCTAGTCTATGCGTGTGTGACTATGATAACTAATGGGAATTCTTAAATGTCGTCACATAAAGTGAATTTCCAACAATCTTCCCCCATGGGACGACGTGTAGAATTCCTTACAATATTCTTCCTAACAAGTACATAATGATTAAGAACAAAAGCTTTCATGAAGCGTCCAATGCTGATGATGTCTTTTGAGACCTTTGACTTCAAGTCTTCACTTCAAAACGACTCATCTTTAAAGTAACTTGTAGTAGAAATAGTGTAACGGCACGAGCTAAGTAATCCATATACTTCTGGTTAAGGAGAAGCTTCTGAATTAACTTCCCCCTAATTCATGCCACATAAACTTGATGTATAAGCTTTTAAATAGCTTCCCCCTAAACCGACAATCCTCGTAAGCAACTTCAAAGCTTTCAATAAAGCTTAGAATGATTAAGCGCACAACGGAATTTAAAAAACAAACCCCATCATATAACATGATAATGTTGCTATGAGGGATTGAAAGTAAGGGGCACACCAAGTAGATCAATAACTTCTCTTCTCATGCTTGAATAATTCTTCTGAATTTTTCTTCCCCCTGAGATTTCAAGTTATGCATACTAGAAAGAATCAAGACATTTCTTCCCCCACATAGTTGAAGAAAATAAATCAATCCCAAGTATGAAGCTCAAATACTGAAGTAGAAACTTTATCCCATTCATGAAGTTGACATCGTAACACCAGAGTCAATTAAGTCCCGTAAATGCACATATCTTCTTCCGGAGATGCACCAGAGTCAATTAAGTCCCGGAAATGCATATCTCTCCATATAGGATAATGATGATGAATAATTCCAACATCAAAACAATTAAACATCGAATCAATAGTGTACCGTTTAGAGATTGATAACGCCACGAGTTAAAACACTGATTTTCTCTGCGGTTATGACAAATGTCTTCCCGGAATGTCTTCAAATCAAGAGAAGGTATGAAGTTCATCAAGTGTACTCGTTGTGCGTTTAATGTGTCTTCTTCTTCCCCTTGATGGTTTCGAAACTCGGAACCAACAATAAATCGTACGCACATCTATCTGAAATCTCGTGAGAATAATAAATAAGATGAATTATATATTTTGTGAGAATCAGCTGTTGATCGAAATTCTCTACTCATAAACTCTTCATGGCCATCTTTACCAACCCACTTGTAAGCAATTTAAAGTGACCACTGATAGAATGAACCAGATACATCAAACGTGAAACTGAATAAGAATCATCCGAGCATCACTGAATGAGGAACGGTGGACAAATCTCTAAGTACCCAATGCATCACTGAAGAAGTCTATAAGCACAACACCTCTTGAAATTATCCACGTCGACTAAGCGCGTGACACTGAGTACAACAATGTAACCCCTTTAAGTGATAGTTATCCGAGTCATCAACCAACCACCCCGAACCCGGAAACTAGATAAACAAGTCTTCATTCTAAGATTAAGCACGAGCAAGTTATCTTTCAAAGATAAAATAAATACACGCCTTCGAAAAATCCGTCTTCAACTTCACATAATTAATACCCGATCAAACGAATCCGTAGTCACTAAAAATATACCTATTTTTTTCGGTCTCGTCAAAATAAATTCTCGTCACTTTGTTTTGTCATTTTGTCACGGCACCTATAACCCGATAATGACTAATATACATATTAATATTACAATTTTTGTCCAAAAATGACATTTTGTACAAAAAAATAATAATACTAACTAATATGTATTCGGTGCATTGTTAAGTAAGATTTGCCCATCACATAACCAACAACAAAAAATTATGTGGCCCATCTTAAAACTAAATCATCCGAGCCAAATACTTAGTCGGTCCAATAACTCAGTCAGCCCAAGACTAACCCAACCGGCTGAGTTGGTAATACCCGATCCATCCAGAAAAAATTAGTGGCATAAAAAGCCACCAAACCCTAAACTCTAGGCATTTTAACCTAATCTCTTCTATCTCACACCCACCATAAAAAAACGCAGCCACCCCCACAAAGTTATCCTAATCTTCTTAACCATCAAAACCTCCACCCCAAAAATCCTCCAACCTCATCTCACTTCTCAGACCAAATCTCAGAACGAGTCTAAATCAAATATGAATCCAATTTTTAATCAAATCTCAATCTTACAAACACATCATAAACAAACTTTGACATCATATTCTTAGTTAGAATTAAAGACCTCAAAGAACCTACGGTAATTCAGGCTTTAAGATCATCGATATGGTCTCAAGTAGGGTGAATTTATTGTCCCACATTTTTGATTCGGTTAAACTCATCTCGTGTTTGTCAAATCGAGATCAAGGAATGGATTATAACATATTTGTTATTAATCCATCTTTAATTCGAAAAGTAATGACAGATCTATGATGCATGTTAATTTTGATATGTGAATCGAAACAAATATTGATTCTAACATACTTGTTATATATCAAATATTTAATTTCGAATATTAAAACTGGTTGAGCCATCACATTGATTAATGATGTAATTGGTTCTAATTATACACGATCTAAATAGATCTGTAAAAAATAGAACAAAACTGAAATCATATTTAGTCAATTAAGTCGAGTCTAGAGAAAAGGGAGATGCAGTTAGATGACGAAGGGAAATAATTGAGTCGGGTTTTGGGTTGGTGTTGATACGAGATGTAGATTTTGGGTGTTGTGTTATTGATGTCGGGAAGTCTTTGGTATAGGTCTCAGTTATGTTTTAAACAAGACATACTGTTTTTGTTTAAACTTGTCACAATGTTTTTCTTTTAAACAAAGTCCATCGCAAAGTTTTCTCAAAACCCATCGCAATGTTTAACAATGTTTACTGAACAAGCCATCACAATCTTTCCATAACCTGTCCATCGGAATGTTTCAAAAAAATTTCAGCAGCATGTCCTTAATATACACCATTGCAATAGGCCAAACCACCCATTGCAATGAGACCCATCGGAATGAGTCCCGTCGCAATGGGTTGAGTCGAACCCATCGGAATGTGTAAAAAAACCCCATCGCAATCCATGCAATCAAAATAGCCATCGGAATGATTGCATCTGAAAACATATCCATAGTACTTTTTTTTTCCGTTTTTTCAGGGTCATATTTTTCTGGGTACAAACTTATCTTCATCTTCAAAAAATGAAAACAAGAAACCCAGAAAAAATCTTATGATAGATCTTGAAAAGACCATATCGTGAAACTCCCAGATTTGAAAAAATACCAGATCTCAAAAATAGAGAAACCAGAAAAAGTAAACACCAGGACATTTGACCAGATCTAAAAGTTTGAATGTTTGGACCAGTGGGTTATGATTAATACCAGAAGTCAAACCAGATATGACTGAGACATAAAAAAACTGTGACAAAGATTAGCATCGTGACCATAAAAAGTTAACAGAATGAGACCAAAAAACCAACAGATACTTTTTATTTGTAACAAAAAAATTGTTAAAACAAATTCGTGAAGAAAACGTTTAACCAGATTTGAAACAAAAAAATTTTAGACCACTAAAATGAAAACAAAAACACGATCCAAGGATTGAACCGAGGCTCTGATGCCAATTGTGGATTTGCTTTTTAGTCATCCGGTGGTCTTGGTGGGTGGTGGAAGGTGGAAGCCATGGATGAAGTTTAGAGAAAGAGAGGTTGTGTGTGAAAATAAGAAAATGTATTAAAACAATAATGAAACACAAACAAGGAGGGGTATATATAGTCACACGCGACACTTAAACTATACAGTGTTTCCTAGTCTAGTCTATGCGTGTGTGACTATGATAACTAATGGGAATTCTTAAATGTCGTCACATAAAGTGAATTTTCAACAGTCGTTACATTTTGTTTTCTAGCTAAGTGATTGTTTTGAAGTTAAGTTATGAGAGCCTCTTATGCCAAAGCCAGTTGGTGATCTCTGAATCTCTAGCAAAGAAGCATGTCTCCTAAGTAGAGTTCATTTTCATGACATAAACATCTTTAACTCTAGGAGCAATCATCATAATTTCATGATTGTAATTGAAGATTGTACCTTTTTGTCATCAAACAGGACTAGGTATTTTGCATCACAAAGTTGACTGATGCTGGTGAGGTTATGCTTCAATCCATTGACATATGCTGCCCTTGAGAAAACTAAACCGTTGCATTTCACTGAACCGAATCCTTTAGTAGAAGCTGATGAATTATCACCAAATACTACTTTTGGGACCTAGTCCCTCCTTATACTTGTGTAGATGACTTTTGGTTCCAGTCATATGCCTTGAGCAGCCACTATCCAGGTACCGAATTGGCTTCCTGAGATCACACTACACAAGTTAAGGAAATGGTCAGTTTTGTTTAGAAACCCACCTTTGATGGGTTGGTGTCTTAGATCTTGAAGGTGTTCTATATTTGAAGGGTCCTTTTGATGAGGATGATGAATAGGATTGATCAGAAGAAGAAGGAGAGGTTTAAACAACATTTGCCTTTTTAGCCTGAAGGGCTTCACGTCTTCTAAAACACTCTATATGATTGTGATCAGATGTAGTGTGTACATTTCTTCCACACGTTTCAAATCATTTGGTAATAGTGTTTGGGTTCCTTGATTTGATGCCTCTTTTGAGAGAGATTACTTGATTATGTCCATGAGTGTCATGGCCACAACTTCCACAAATGTTACATGTGGGGTAATAGTGACAGTCATCTGAATGATGATTGTTCATACCACAATGAATACATGGTGGGAAAGGCATGTTTAACCTGGAATGAGACACCCCAATGGTATGAGCATCAACACTAGTTTTAGCAAGCATATACTCAGTATGTTCACAAATGCAATGGCCAGTTCTCTCACATTTGGTACAATAAATCACTATAAGGCAAGTTTAAGTGAGATGATTGTTTAGACCACATAAATCACAAGCCACTTTGAATTGTGTTTTGTATCTATAATGTGAGGAGTTTGAGGGTTCATCTCTGAATCCAGTTGGTGTTTGCTGTTGTCTGAGTTGTAATTTAAGATCATTGATCTCTTGCATGACAAGAGACATTCTCTCATCTTCCTCAAATATAGCATTCTTTAGTTTATTTGATGAGACTGAAGAAGTAGTTTTCATATGTGAACCCTCAACAGGAGCTGAAGAGTTCTTTGATATGTCAATTTTGACATGCTTGGGAGCACTAGTTTTATATATTGCTTGAGACTTAGATGATAGATTGGATTGATTTTGGACCAGTATAGGGTTCAACACCAGCTACTTTCTCCAGAGGAGGAAGTGGGGTTCTTACTAAAGTCTCTATATCATCATATGAGTCATCTTTAGTAACTGAAGACTCAACATGTGCTAATGAATCAACACTTACATGAAACTTAGGGAGAAGGATACGTCCAGTGTCATGGTTTGGTAAATTCTCTTCACCTGACCTAACAATGTCAGGATCGAGCTACCTTCCTCATTAGAGGCTTTGACAAAGACAATATCATGAGAGTTGGTGTTGGAGGATCCTTTAGCACCAATCATTTTCCTTTTTTGAGGAGAAATTTGTTCATTGATGCACTGGTTAACCCTATCAGAGTTTCTAAGCCATTATTTAACAATATGTTTTGCTTCTTGTTGATCCCTTTGAGTGGATCTATATTCTGTTAAGAATTAGTATAGTAGTTTGTAATCAAACTAAAACACTTTGAGAAATCTTACTCAACTAAATAAGTTATGCGGAATCTAACTTATAAAGCACAAAAGAACATAATTACTTTTAACTATTCGATTCTCTTATTATTCGACTTGAATGAGGTACCTAAATGTCATCGTACCTATGTTCCTTTTATAGAGTAAGGAACCCTAGAAACCTTAGAATATTCTATAAAGATAAGTATATCACAAACGATATATTATCAATATTCTAACTATTAAGTATATCACATAAGATATACTCTAACTATAACTATGACATATCTTTTACAAAGATATATTCGTCCTAATCAATATAGTAGTACTTGTACTTAACACTAACAGTACTTGCTATGTACCGCGTTAACACTAACGGTACTTGCCAACACTAACAGTACTTATACTTACACTAACAGTACTTAGTACTTTACAAATAATTCCCATCAATCCTCCCCTAAACAAGAATGACAACTCATTTTCTTCTTGTTTCTCTTTGTACTGAATGTATCAAAATACATGTCTTTAGTCTTCTCTTCAAACTTGGATTGAGCTTGGTAAATTTGTACTTGTATCCAACTGGATGTATCCAAACACTTTTATGCAGATCTTCTTCTGTTAAGATAACTTTCAAGTCACATGAATATTATCTTCGTCTTCAAATTATGATCTTCTTGTGTCTTGTAAACATTCATTTTGTTCTGCAGTAACAATAATTGTCTTCTTGAGTTAAATCTATGAACTCTTGATCAAAAACCTTCTTTCTTGATTTGATGAGACAAAACCTTCTGAGTATTCTTTCTTTGAAACTAATACTCATTTGCTTGCATCTTCATACCTGAAATAAAACAGCTAACAAAAAAAAACAATCTTTATTAGCTTCATGATTTTTAGCAAATCATCAGCTATCAACAGATTTGATTTATTCTTTACCAGTTAGCCGTACACTCTAGAATAGCCAATAATTTATTCATAAAGAATAAGGTGTACTGATAACCCTACAATTTTTGGTAAACTGTCAACCATCAACGGATTTGATAATGTCTTTACCTAGTACCGTTTGTCTAGGACTAGCCAACTCTTTGTCTCGAAACATGGTGAGTTAGAACCATATAGTTTTTAGCAAACTACCAGCTGTCAACGGATTTGAGAAGACTTTACCACAAACCGTTTGCTTATGGACTACCCAGTTCTTTTGTGTGTTAGACATAGTGAACTGAGAACCATTTGTGAAGTGTGATTGTAAATCAAACACTTAAGGCTCTTTCTCAGCTTCTTCCTCTTTCTCCAAATCCTTGATTTGTTGTTTAACCATTCTGATCAACTCCAAAGCACTAGCAGACTCTTCTGAAACTTCCAATTGTTTCTCTAACATTCTTTCCAAAATCTTCTTCCAAAAGGACATCTCTTTTCTTGAAGCATGTAGTAGGTTATGTCATCTACATCCAATGTATATATCCCACATGATCTATAATATCTCCAGTAACTAGGAATCTGATTCTCTAAGTCCTTTAATACTCTTTGATCACAAGTATGTGGCTCATACATAAAATTCAGTTCATTCTCAATAGTGTGTCTTCTGCTTGACCTTCACTTCCACCTTCAACAAATCTATTGAGATCTTGAATGTCTTGTCTGTCAAGGATGTGTAGAATCTCTTCTAGTAGTCTGAACATCCTGAATGTTCCATCTAACCTAGTAATTCCATGAATTTCTAATCCATCCTTCATAGCACTTGTCCATCTTATGATATCTGACTTCTTTCCAAAGATTTCTGTGTCAATACACTGATCTTTAAAGTTCACTATCTTCAAGTGCTTTTTGCAGCTTTCATCATCATCACTATCTTGTTTTGTAGGCTTCACCTTTTTCTTAGCCTCTTGCTTTTCCTTGGTTGATCTTTTTCTTTTAATACCTTTGGAGGTTCCCTCAAACTCTATTGATCCCTCCTCCAAATCAATATGTATTGTTTCCTTAAGTATTGTTGACTGTGTATGTACTGCTTGTACATTTTCAGTCTTCCTGTCAACATCTTGAGTTGTATTCCCCTCATCCATTCCTTGACTGATCTCTGCTCCCTTCGAATCTTCTATCACCATTTTCTTCTTCCTAACACAGGTAGTCTTGATAGGTGGATATGCTTCCTTTTGTCTAGCAGAACTCGCATCAAGCCTGGGGGTACTTCCAAATTGTATTTGTTTGTTGAAGATGCTTCCTTACATCTTCAATATCCTTCTTGTCCTTTTCAGAACCAATTTCAACAAAATTCAACTTGGTCCTCTTATGTTGTTCATACAAAGCCTTGATTTCTTCAAAATTATTTCTAACCAATTGGGCATGGGTAAAATGCTTGACTTTCTTGAGGTATGACATCATTTGATTTCTGATTTGCATAGTGGTTGGAGGCTTAACCCTTTCTTTTCTTCTTTTTTATGTAAAGAATCTTTGTTACCCCCTCACTAAATTATCAATTAGTTTGTCTTTCTCCTCTTCATCATAAGCATCCCTTTCTTCAGCTATCAGTGATTCTGCCAGAAGCTCACTTGCTTTAAGTTCAGCCTGAATCCTATCATATTCTTTAATGTTCCATTCTTGCTGCACTCTTTGGGCTTCAAGAAATTGTTGCTTTGCTGCAAGTTCTTCTTGTAGTTCTTCTTCATGCATTTGTGCTTGTAGTCTGAAAGCTAATTCTTCATCATGCTCTAGTTGGTTGAATCTATTCATGATTTTGCTTATGTCATCATCTGAATCACTTTCTTCTTCAGATTCAGATTGTAACACTTTCTTGCCCTTATCATTTGGATTTATTTTAGGTAGTTTCTTTTTCAGCTTTGAAGATCTTCTTTCTTCATCTTCATTTGATTGCTGTTGAATGATAACACCTTTAGTGGGATGTGAAGCTTGAATCTTCTTGCCTTTAGCTTTTTCCTTCTTGGCAAGAATTTCTTGTTGTGTCTTTATATCTGCTTCTGCTTGTCTTGTTTTTTCAACTGAGCTCTTCTCCCTTAGATCAAGCAGTACTTGTGCTAAAGTCTCATCCTTGTGACAACCGCGGTTTTGGGGTTCGTCACTTAGTTTTATTTTGTGCTAGTTACGTGTCTTTACGTGTTTATGTGCTAATTGGTGTGTATAGATTGTGGTTTGGATATCGTTTCCGATACGAGGTACCTTGTGAGTGAAACAATGTGTGATGATTTTTCATGTTCATGAGCTCACATGATAGTGACTATGAAATGAGATGGTGTTATTTAGTGGTTTACGTATACGTATATGTATTATAGAAAATCGTATTTTTACGATTTACGGTTTAGCATTTTGAAGTCTCGGATGAGGTATTTAGTCACGGGAATAATTTACGGGATGGTTTTAAGTCATTTAGGACTTAGTCATAAAGTTTATTTTAAAATTTAAGATTTTTTTTAAAACTGTATATTTTACGTCTTTTACGGTAAACGCGTAAAATTGACTAGTTTCTCGGTTTTGAGATTTTAGAAACTTTAGGGGCTGAAACAAATTAAGTAAATTTAAGGAAATATTAGTTAAGTAATAATAATAATTAAAAAGAAAAAAAAAATAAAAAAAGAAGGGTATAGTCGGTAATACACGAATTAAACAAAAAAAGGGGGGAAAATTATGGTAAGTGGGCTTTTGGTTGGACTAGGATTTGTGTAATATATAAGGAACACCTCTCATTATAACAGACGCATATTTTTGTTCCTGGAAGTCTTTGGTCGACGGTCATCACAGAAGAATTAGGGTTTCATCAAAAATTTGGGGGTTTTCATAAATCAAAGGTAAAATCTTTAAACCCTTTTTAATTAAAGTGTTTTAATTCTTTCTCAATCATCTTATGATGGATTTAGGTTAGGGTTTAAATTGAAATCTGTATAATAATGATATTATAATGATTAGGTGAATTAGGGCTTGTAATTAGTGGAGTTATGGGTAATTAATTAGGTTAATTTAATTGAATTCGTTTTTAAAAACTGGGCAGAATTTTAGGTCAATTGTTTTGATCATATAGAGAGTTCTACAAACTCTTCTTTTGCGATCCAAGTATCCCTGGAAAGGTAATTGAGTTGGCTTTCAAATACAAGAAACAAGAACTAAATTGGAGGTGGGAAGTGGATCAAAGACAGGTTACAACAGTCGGAGGTCAAAACAGTTTTGAAATCAATCGGGTTTAATTTAATGTTTTAAGGTGATTGGGGTACTTAGGAGTACACTTGAGGCCTCTAAGGAGCAGGGGAGTTGGTTTATATATTAAATAAAGACCATGGGTGGGGCTAAGCAAATGGGTTAGGGTAAGACCCTAAAGGATATGTAAATCTTGCTTATGTTTTAGAGAGAGAAAGAATAGAGAGATGGTGAGAACACACACACTTAGAGAGAGAAAGTGAAAGAAAAACACTTTTCAACTATGTGTAAAATGAATAACCACTCTACCCTCTCCATCAAAGGAGAGGGTTTATATACCCAAGACCTTGTCATGGGCTTACATTTGGGCCAGCCTACACATGTTGTAGGCTAGGCTTTGGTTTGTTTGTTAAATAAAGATAAGTAACTAAACTACGAGCTATTACATGGACTATTGTTGGAGTGACCGATCCTTCTTAATATGTAAAACGTATTTCCAAAAATCTCCCCCTAAGGGAGGTCACTCCAAACAAAGGCGTTACCCGAGTTACAATAATGAAATAAACCTAGCATACTATGCTTGTCTTGAGCTCGTAGTCTTCGTCTTTCTTTTCTTTTTCTTTTCTGGTGAACATGCTGATGTGATCTTTGATATTAATCTTTAGCATTAATCTCTTGCCTTGATCTCGTGCATCCATCACTTGTGATCTTCGCCTCTTCGTGACCTCATGTCCCACATACTTATACCTTAGTAATTCTTGAAAGCTTCAGAGTTTGATACAGCGGAAGGCTTAACTTTTAGGCTTTCTTGAATTAGATGAGGTATTAAGTGCATAAAGTATAAGCATGCGGGGACGACTTCTTCTCGGATTCCGCAACGCCACCGTCTTCAAATGCCGCAACATAAGTAGACACGAACAAAATGGCTTTGAACATTTCATTCTAATTCGGTAGCATTTTCCTCCGGTCGGTGAAGACGTTGGACGATATAAAATATCGTACTTGTGGCAGGTAGATTTAATTAAAAATCTCCTTGACAAGATTTCGTGGGTAAACCCGTTCTCTTTACTCGACCATCCAAAGCTGACTGCGAACGTAAAGAGTGAATCATTTGGATAAAATTATCCGCATGATTGAAGCCGTCAATTCTGATTCCTGGAACAAGTGAAATTCAATTAAGAACCGCACCATCGTTGCTTTCCAGTTGTCACGAGCTTGATTCATATTGAATCTTGCAAGTTACCTACCAAGTGCTGTTTGATGTTAACACTAGAAGGATTTCCACTCATCACTGTGAACACTAAGGTATCACTCTGAGTGTTCTGGCAAGATCACTAAGATATTGCGTAGAGGCCTGGAACGTGTTTAAATTCAGTTAAGAATTAAACCACTGTTGCTTTCCAGTTATCACAAGTTTGATTCATAAAGAATCGCACAAGTCACCTACCATGAGCTTTTTGATATTCGCTCAAGAAGGATTTCCATCTTCATTGTAAATACTTTCGTATTACTCGGATGTTCAGGCACGATCATGAAGATTTTGCGTAGGACTCTTAAAATATTTCTTACTTTTCACAGTGTGTGAGGAAGCAAGGAAATATGAAAGTGTGTCCTAATGAGATATTGATGATCTCAAATGGCTCTAGACTCAATCGTGCATTTTGGATTTTTAGTGATCGGAGGCTGGAGAGGGGTGCCATAATTTCAATATCAATTTATTCGGAGTGAATAAATCAATAGATAGTGCGTTGTCTCCGTGTGATTAAAACAAATATCTTTTAAGAGATATCTGAGTTAGCTGGGATGGGTTGTGCATTGCATCACTGGGTCCATGATGTCTATCTTCAATATCAAGAATCATTAAAAATGATCTCAATAGCATATGTATTGACCCGGTTTCTGCCTAAAGTTGTTAGGAGGGCTTCTTTCTTTACACCCTTTATCTTTACAATTCTTTTTCATTCTTCAACCCCTTAAATGCTTACCAATACGTCATAACTAGCAACTTGTTGTGATTGTTCCAGTGCTAACTTAAGTACTTGGTCGGCATTCAGCTACGTTCACAATCTTTCTCCAACTTTCCTAAGGACTACTATTTCTAGCTATGGAATGTCCTTGGGAAGATTCCTCTGGTTCTGGAAGAATCATAGGACTTAACCTATCCTACCATCCTTATGTCACCACAATCTTCATCGTCGTGAAATAAATGGGTTTTGGGTAAGTATAAATCACCATGAAATCCATTTTTAATATGCAAATCCATTTTGCTCCCCCTTAACATATGCCACGATATTCGAAAACATTTCGCACATGTCGGGATGAGCCAGCACATTGAGTCAAACCATTTGTGATAATATCCCGTATTAAATCACATTTTCTCCCCCATATTAAAAATATTAACCCAATCGATATTTTTAATATCAATTGATTTAATGACGTTTTAACAAAGGTTTTGGGAAGAAAAATGCAAGTCCGTTTAATCTTCATGATTCCAAATGTATGAGATATGATATCGATTTGTAACATGATCACATATTCACCATATTAGAAAAATTGACAAGGTTGGACCTGATTGATGAGAACATCATATGATAAGATCAAATGGTTCTTGTCAGCATATGTTGGTCTCCTCGTCACGTCTGAAGTCATCTCTTGACACCACGTATACGATTGGTATTGTTGTCTTGACACCAACTTGTGAACTTGGCATGTTCGGCATTGAAGATTCTGAATGCTTGACAATTGCTCCCCCTCAATTGTTGACCCGTGTTCTATCGAAAGAGTTGTAGTCTTTGGTTGAGTAGTCACATCGTCGAGTATGTAGATACCAATTGTAGATAGCTATGGTTGTAGAGATGATATCTTCATAAAAACAAGACTTCTCTTGTTTTAACAAATAAATGCACTGAAACGTACATATATTTGTGTTAGACCAAGTTATAAAGTAAACTTGATCCCTTACAAGGTTTTAAAGTAAAACCTTGCCCGAGAAAATTAATTCCCGTTGTGAGCCAAAGCTTTCATAAGAAATACTTGACTTTAATATGAAAATCGGGTTGCAGTCTGAAATAACTACAAGCCATATAGGCATGTTTTATGAAATATTTACAGCTTTTGTACGAACTCTATTTATGGCACCGTGTCGATATTAATCAATATTTCTAAGGCCGTAAATATTATCGTACCAAAAGACATGCCTTTGAAAAATAAAGTAAAAATATTTTTTGATTTTTCTAGATTTTTCAATTTTTATGGTTTTTATATGGTTTTATATTTTTGTATTTTGCTTTTGTGGATAAAAATATAAACAATATATACAGATGATCACCAAGGATACGGAGAATAGTTTTACCACCACTATTCTTTCGCTTCATCTGCCAGTTCCTTTAGAGTCTCAGGCGAGAAAGTTCTCATTCCTAGCTTGTCGGCCAAAAATTCAATTCGGGCTCGATCTAAAGCCTTCGTGAAAATATCCGCCAGTTGATACTCAGATCGGACAAATTAAAGCTCGATTACTCCATTTTCCACTTGCTCCTTGATGAAGTGGTAGCGAATGTCAATGTGCTTCGACCGGGAGAATTGAACGTTGTTGCAGCATAAGGCAATTGCACTCTTGTTGTCGCAGTACATCAGAATTTTGTTGAAACCTAGACCATAGTCGGTTAATTACGATCTCATCCAAAGAATTTGAGCACAGCAACCGGACATAGCTATGTATTCTGCTTCCGTACTTGAAATTGCAGCGCTTTTCTGCCTTTTCGATGCCCAACTGATTAGCCGATCTCCTAGAAGTTGCAAAGTTCCACTCGTGCTACGCCTTGTATCTTGACAACCCGCGTGATCCGCATCTGCATATGCCATTAGTGCAATAGAAGAGTCCTTCGAATACCAAAGTCCCCGATTAATGGTTCCTTTAAGATATCAAAAGATCCGTTTAACAGTAGCTAAGTGTAACTCAGTAGGCCTAGTTTGATACCGAGCACACATACATATAGCAAATTGAAGATCAGGTCGACTAGCTGTGATATATAGAAGAGTACCGATCATTCCACGATAAAGTGTCGGATCAACGGCAACTCCATGTGGATCTGCATCAAGCTTAGTTCGTTCCACCATTGGAGTATCCACAGGGTCGCAAGATTCCATCTTATACTTCTTTAGCGATTCAAGGGCATACTTGGATTGATTGATAAAGATGCCTCTGGGACTCTGAGATATCTGAAGACCTAAGAAGAATGATACCTTTCCCATCATTGACATCTTAAACTTGGAAGACATGAGTGTCCCAAGCTCATTCGATAAGGTTTGGGTCGAGGCTGCAAATATAATATCATCAACATATATTTGTACCATAATCATATCTTTACCTCGTTTCTGAATGAACAGCGTGGGATCCACCTTGCCTTTAGTGAAGCCTTGCGTAATGAGGAATTGTGACAGTAGATCATACCATGTGCGAGGAGCTTGCTTCAACCCATAGAGAGCCTTCTTAAGCTTGTACACATGATTAGGATATTTAGGATTCACAAAACCATCCGGCTGTTGTACATAGACCTCTTCCTTGATTTTACCATTAAGAAATGCCGTCTTCACATCCATCTGATAGACGATCATATTCATGTGGGTTGCATAAGCGAGGAATAGTCTAATAGCTTCCAAGCGGGCAACAGGTGCAAAGGATTCCATAAAGTCGATGCCCAATAATTGCTTGTATCCACGAGCTACTAGTCGAGCTTTGTTCTTCAATATTACGCCTAACTCATCGAGTTTTACCTTGTAAACCCATTTCAAAGCGAGTAACTGCACTTGATCCGGGCATGGGACAAGTTCCCATACTTCAAGACGTATAAATTCATTAAGTTCTTCTTGCATAGCTTCTATCCAACATGATTGAGTAAAAGCTTGTTGCCATGTCTTAGGTTCAACTTCAGTGAGAAAAGCATCAAAGTGACAAAACATTGCACTTTGTTGTAACTGACTTCGTGTGGATACCGAACGATTAGGGTCACCAATAATAGAATCTATAGGATGATCCTTTGTCCACTTGTTGTCATGTTCACGAATCCGTGGATTGGAGTAAACTGTAGTAGGAGCTTCCTCTGAGGTGGACGACCCGACTTGATTAGGGTCGGGAATAGGTACACCAAAGAATGGAAGTTCACGCATTTGAGCGAATTCCAAATCGTGATCATCATCATCCTCTTCATCATCAATAGGCATGACATGGGTAGTTGAAACATGTGTTGGTTGAGAATTACTTGTTGAAGGTATATCTTGACCAATTGTAGGTGCAGATGTATCTGATTGTGCAATGGTTGCTTGAGCGACAACTTCGGTTACCGGAGCTATTACCTCAGTTTTGGAGCAACAATACTTGGAGGAGTAAAGAATTCATCAAAGAACGGTTGAAACAACATATCCCATTCCTTCCTAGTTGGTGGTGTAAATGATGATGAAGTAGGGTTGTTTGGGACAAGACCAGAACTAATATTACTGGGTCCCATTTCATGAAGTGCGGGTTTAGAGCTGCTTTGCTCAGAAGCCATTGCTGTCAGCTCATCAAAATCAACATTCATAGTTTCGAGGATATTGCGAGAGTTTCGGTTGTAGATTCGGTATGCCTTCTTTGCGGGGGCGTAACCAATGAAAATACCAATGTTAGCCTTTGGTTGAAGTTTTCCCAAATTGTCACCATCATTATTTGGATAGCAAAGAGAACCAAATACATGAAGATATGTTAAATCTGGTACTTTTCCATGGAGAAGTTCATAAGGTGTTTTACCATGGCGTTTACGAATTAGTGACCGGTTTTGGGTGTACACTGCTGTAGATACTGCTTCTGCCCATAAAAACAATGGAGCCTTTGCGTAAATTAACATCGTTCGAGCAGCTTCCATAAGTGTGCGATTTCGCCTTTCAACGACATCGTTTTGTTGTGGAGTGCGTGCAACGGATGTTTCAGGAGAAATGCCAACTTCTTCATAATTATCACGCAAGATTTGATTCACAAATTTGGTTCCATTATTTGTACGAATGCGTCGGACAGTAGTGTTGAGACGCACTTGAATCATCTTGAGAAATCCCATGATGAATTTAGGTGCCTCATTTTTTGTTGTAAGAAATTTCACCCATGTAAACCGAGAGTAATCATCCACAATAACGAGGATGTACCTTTTACCACTAAGACTTTCAACACGCATTGGCCCACAAAGATCCATATGCAACAAATAAAGTTTCTCTTGGTTGGTGTCTTCCGTCTTGGGTTTGTATGATTTCTTAGTGCTTTTCCCCATTGAACACGTGAAACACAAATGATCCTTGTGAAATGAAAGTTTAGGAAGACCACGAACAAGTTCGTTTTTCGCCAAATGATTAATAGCGTCAAAGTTAAGATGCGATAACCGTCGATGCCATAACCATGACTTAGTCTTCGATGCTTTGGAGAGAAGACATACGGGAGAAGCGGCCATCATGTCTTGTAGAGACAAAGTATAAAAATTATTCCTTCGAGTACCTTTCAATAAATCAACCCCTTCCAAATTACGAATGAAGCATGTATGCTCTCGAAAAGCAACTTCTAGGTTTGCATCACAAAATTGTCCCACCGAAAATAAGTTGTGACTGAGACCTTCCACATAATACACTCTTGAAATTATAAGATTCCCAATATGATATTCACCAAAACCCATTATATTTGCAATATGATCATTTCCAAATCTAACCGTACCAAGAAACTTGCTGACGAAATTCTGAGCTGAGAGCGATCTCCGGTCATATGCTTGGAGCAACCAGAGTCCAAATACCAGAGAACAATTTGGACCACCTGTTTTCAACAACAACAGTGTACAATGCATTGGAAACTATTGGTTCCTGAGTGTTAGCAGATACAAATAAAATATTATCAGAATTGCTAACAGATTTGTGACCCTTAGATTTCCTGCGTTTTCTAATGTGAGTTTTAGCACTAACAGGTTTTACTGTTCCAACTTTCTTAGGTTTTGGATTATTCGCGGGCACTACATTGGGAGTAGACCTATTTAAAGGGAACTTGGTTCCTACAGTAGTGTCGGTGTTCCTAGTTAAAGGACACACTTGTGTTTTGGTAGCCTTGGTACTCCTAGTTAAAGGGCACGCTTTCTTCGCTTTAGTGGGAGTGATCCTAGTCAAAGGGCACATATTTCCTACTATAGTGAAAGTTCTACCAGTGGGGCGTCACATCCAACCAACTTGGGTTAACACTTTCCCAGTCGGTTTCCATTCTAATCCATTTTTTCGGGCATACATCTCATTCACATGGTCAATAAGGCAAGAATCATGACGACTAGAAAACATACATTCATTACAATTACAACATTTCAAATTAGAATTCACACTAGGCTTAGAACGCTGCACAACCGCAGAGCCTTTAGGTTTAGCTACATGATTCTTTTTATTCAAAACAGAAATAACATTCCTAGGATGGGCTTCTACTTTCTTCTTCACTTGACTACTAGATGGGGGCAAGATCCTATCTTTCTTCTTGTTTCTTTTAAGCTTAGATCTTTGAGTCTTAGTAGTGGTGCTTACTCCTGTAGAAGGCAACACGGGAATATTAGAAGCTGGTTTTGATTCCGCCTTATCTTTAGTGACCAAAGTTTGAGATGGTTTAGTCCTAGGGCCCTTATTAAATGATGTGACAGCTATAAGGTTCCTTTTGATTACACTAGAGGACGATGCTGAGATAGTGGCTGCATTATCCACAACATTCTTACCTTTTAGAGTACGAAGTGTGTCCTTTAACTCAGCCAAGACCAGATTTTTATCACAAATTTGTTCGCTCAAATCAGATATTTCCACCGACTTTCGATTCAACTGTTCAATCAAGGATTGATTATGTGCAGTGGTATTAGCACATGCGGACTTTACTGAATCGAAGAGTCGTGTATCTTTCTGTTTTAAGTTATCAACTTTGGACAAAATCTTGGAAACTCGATTATCTAGATCAAGTTTAAATTTCTCAGCGGCCTCAAGGACGTTCACACAGTTAAGCTCCTTATATTTCTCTATTTCTATCGGCAAAGATTTAGCAACTTTGTCACTTGGCTGACGCTGTTTTGATTGTAAATTCAATCGAAAATTCTTTTCAAAGTTTGCATCATCGATATTAACACCTTCGAATGACGTTTCAAAGATTTCTTGAATAAATTGTTGTTTGCATTCAAGCGAAATACAATGTGTTTGAATCTCATCAAAACGTTTTGAAAGCGAAGAATATGAATCTTGAAGCTTTAAAAATTCAGCGTCAGATTCGTGACAAGTACTATCTACCACATTATCCACAGATTCAACATTATGCACAATAGAATCATTATCAACACTGTTATTCACACGGACGGAGACTATATCATGAGACATCACTTGCTTCAGAAGCTGATCATTTTGACGTGAAACCCGTTCTATTTCAAGTAAACTATTTTCATAAGCATCATCCATTTCATTGAAAACACGTCTAACTTCTTCTATTTCCAAAAGCAAATCTTGATCAAGATTACTAAGACAAGCCTTAACATTCTTTACAAACGGAACAATTTCATCTCGAAACGCAGCTCTAGTGTGCTCAAAGTTCCATTCACCTTCCGTTATGGCCGAAGCCGTCGTACGTTCCAAAATGACCTTGTCAAAATCGGCTAAGTGTTGGTGTACCGCATTTAAGTTAACAGACGCCTTACTTACCGGTGGAATTAACTTCGTTAAATCCGTTTTGACAAGTGTAGGAGACGTACTAGGAGGGTTTTCATTTGACAAACTTTGGGGCACAAGATCTGTCTATTCAGCTAATTCCTTTTGTAAGCGAATGCGGGTCTTTTTAGACAATTGATCTTTGTTATATTGATCATAATCAATTGTATGGAATTTTGAAAGCATTTTAGAATGAGTTTCATCCGCAAGTGACTGTGACTCCTCAGAACTACGAACAAAAGGTGCTTCTTTCGATTTGCCAATTAGGGTCATATCATAAAGACACGGAATATATTCCTGAGCTTGTTTTGCATAACCGGGATTAGGTGGTAAATCTTGAAGACGTTTAAGTTCGATTTCTTTAAATGATTTAGTTAAAAGATGAACCTTTTCTGTGGAAGCGTATTGTTTTAAAAGCTGTTGTTCTTTGAATTTAAGAAGTTTGGTAGCATTAATTTCCGATTCAAACTTTTTAGACTCGAGAGTTTCGAAATCCATTTTAAGTTTCTGAAAATCATTGACAACCGACTCTTTTGCTTTTAATTCATTGGAAAGATTAGCTTTTAATGATTCTATTTCTTTCAAGTGTTCAATCTTTTCAAAACGAAGTTGGTCAAATTCAGAACATGTTATTTTCTCTGCTTGAGGGACCATTTCAAAAGTTTTGACCTTTTCTTTATGCAACGCAAGCTTAGTAGTTAGGGTGGAATTGGTATCTATGGATTGTCTGAGGGCCATATGCATTTGATCAATAATATGTTTAGGTACCATGACCAAATCATGTTGAGCATAAGATTCAATACCCGTCGTAGCATTTGGTTGAGGTTCACTCAAATGTGTAGGATTGGGTACCACATCATTTGAGTTACTAGTTTCCGAATGCTGTTCGAGGTTGTCATTTTCTTGCCCAACTTGATGTTGGTTATTGTAACACCCCATTTTGATAAATGGAATGTCACGCGTAATTATGGCGTGTCATCAAAGCATGCAAGGTAATATGTAGTAAAACATACATGACCATAGGGAAAACCGGAATCAAACATCGGTTCCCAAACATAAGCCCAAAACATAACAAAGTAAATGAACTGAATGAAAGACTAAACAAGCATAAATATATGAAGGAAACAGGAGAAGAAGTCTATGGCAGCTTCCATCCTATGCATGTCCTCCAAATGCTCGAGTCTTGGGTACCTGCCGTTTTGGGACATGGAAAGGAAAGTAACGGCTGAGCAAAACGCTCAGTGCACGGATATATAATATAGCATGAAATAGGATAAGCATGTAACATATAACAACGGAAGACTAAGTTCTGAGTAGACTGAGTAAGTATTGAGAAAACTGGTTTTATAGTTTGAAAAGCCTTATGTTTATCTTATGAAAACTGTTTTAACATATATATACCATAGCCCATATAGGTCATGAAAAGGTCACGTGCATGAATACTTGGAGGGGTGACCTCATCATGCTGATTAGAGGGGATGCCTCTAATTAATATACTGGTTTGGGTAGGAGGGATCAACTCCTTGTGAAGGATGCAAGGCACACACCACATTCACCATGATATACTGAATAAAACATGTAACTAGGATGCACCCATACGCCCCACCTGATATAATAATATGGCCAAAACTGAAAATGGACGCCACGAGCAATCACTCCGCCGTGGGGAAGTCATAACATTGGTGCCTCCAATGTTATGGTTATGGTACCTCCATAACTAGGTGAAACTGGTCATGCTTGTATATGGCTATAGATTATGCTAATTAAACATAAGCAGTTCAAAACAATAAAACAAATACTGGGAAAACAGTTGGCTGCATACGGGGAAATCCTAAAAAGGAAGGAATGTCCATACTGATAGGACGGGAATCCGTACCTCAAGTCCAGTGAATGAACGGAAGAAAGACTCCTACTTCTGGATCACTAAAGCTACATGAATACACACGTGTATAAGTATCGATTCACTGATTACGTACTGGGTTTTATGTCTCATCTTAGCTTACTTGGTATGTTTTAGGTCATGGTTTACTGTTTAAAGCCTCAAACTGTGTTTATCTTGTATTCTGATTAATCTGATTAAGTATTACTGGTATTTCATGTATTATTATACTTACTGTGTAATAATAAGTAACTTTCCAAAAATAGCAGGTTTCCAAAAATAGAAAGTTTCCAAAAATAGAAAGTTTCCAAAAATAGAAAGTTTCCAAAAATAGAAAGTTACAAAAAATAGAAAGTTTCCAAAAATAGAGAGTTTCCAAAAATAGAAAGTTTCCAAAAATAGAAAGTTTCCAAAAATAGAAAGTTTCCTAAAATGGAATTTACTGCTTAAAATAGATTAGTTTCTAAAAATAGAAAGTTTCCAAAAATAGATCAGCTGCCTTAATTAAATAAGTTTCCATATATAGAAAGTTTCCATGATTAGATTAGCTGCCTGAAATAGATAGATTTCCATATATAGAAGGTTTCCATTAATAGATTAGTTGCCTTATTTAATTAAGTTTCTATAAATAGAAGTTTCCATATTTAGAATTAAGCTGGTTACATAAGCTAACATATAAGTCTAAGTGTTTATAAGCTTATTTCTTAAGTCATATGATATAGTGTATAGTTTAATTATTATTTCATGTATTTTAATTAAACTATAGGTTAAGCATTTTAATTAAAGTATAACATGTTTTAATTAAAATGGAATAAAATACTTAGGTTAAAATGTGTATTATTATTATTAATAACATAACCTAAGTCATGTCTAAATTAATTAATTATAGGCATGTTTTAAATAATTAATTAATTATAACTTATAACATAAAAATGCTTAGGTTAAATTAATATCATGCTAAATTAATAATTAAAAAAAATAACCTAAGTCATGGTTTAATTAATATCTCATGTTTATTAATTTATTTCTATCCTAAGTTCATAATTCATAATATTAACATGTAGCATAAATCATGATTTAACCAACGAACCGTGAACCGGGCATGAAATCGACACCGTACCCCGAACCAAATCGGGGTTCCCCTTGGTTCCTTGCTGCCGTGGGACCCACACCACCAAACCGGGACCATAAGGTCTCGGTGGTGGTTTCTAGGCCAAGCCGTGACCCCCTTGGGGTACGGTTTAGGCGTCGGCCAACCAAAACACCCCTAAAAACAACCTTTTGATTTTACCCTTTAACCAAATACATGTTTATTTTATGTTTTTAATTAGGTTTTAAAAACATCATGTTCTTAATTAATTTTACCAAATCAAATCAAAAGAAATAATTAAAAAGAAAGGTTAAAAAAAGTATACCGAATGTGTGGATCAATAGAGGATGAACAAACACTAACACTTGTACAATATCCATGATCAAAATCAACAAGAACACCTCCTTTTTGATGATTATAGGTGGCGGCCACAATGGAAGCAAGGAAGGAGGAGGAAAAACTTTTAGGGTTTTATTTATTTTCTATAAAATGTGATAATGAATGACTTTTTCCCTTTAGCCCCCTTGTTTAGTAAAATGATGGGCTAGGCCCATTCTTCTTCCTATTTTCGTGGATATGGGGCCCACAAGGGGTAGCCCAAATGTTTTCCGTCTCCCGATGTTTCGTGTTCGTTCGTGGTTAAACGTGTTCGTGTTTAAAGTGTTTCTGTTTATTTTATCATGTAGTTTTTCGTATTCTTAACGCTCGTAATTATATTATATGTATTTACGTAATTATTTTAGTTCGTGTTTTAATGGTGATCATGATTTAATTATGTTCCCGTGAAATACTTATTAACTGCTTATCATGAGTTCGTACGTAAACGATACTTATCATGTTATACACGTATGTACTTACTTGATTAATAGCACATGAATGTGATCAATACTGAATAAGGTAAGTTTTAATCTAGGACGTACGATCTTAAGGTCACTATTCATGGTAAAAGCATGCGGGTTTTACAATTCTTCCCCCCTAAAAAGAATAATTCGTCCCCGAATTATAGATAAGGTAACTGGAAGCGAAACATACCCGAATCAAACTGGAAAGGTATGCAAAATAACGGAAATGAAGGTGACATGGTAGAAGGGAACGTGGAACATGACATGTCTTGAAAAGACATGGAACGTGACGTGACTGAAAGGACATATCTAATTGATGAGAAAAACGGATAAAAGTCCGGATGAACTTGTCCGTTTCCAAGTGGCCTCCCTCTTGGAACGGTTCCTTCAGAAGATCCTGACACTAATGATAAATCTTGGTCCTCCTGACCTTGACTTGGAATACGAAGAAATTCTTGGTTATCAACGGAAGGTAGATCCCCTAAATAGAATCGAGGAAAATAAGAGTTAACGTACAAGGGTAGCTGAAACGCTACGATGCAAGACAATCTGACTTAACTGATAATTAGAAACGATGCGCGAGACATAAAGAAACGTAGTACGTGAAAAATTTTGAACGTGATACGTGAAAATTTTTGAACGTGCTACGTGGAGATATGGCGAGTGTAGTATAAGTAAACATATCGTGATCCATGATACGTGTAACCTATTTTGATCATGATATGAGGAACGTGGAATGAACATGACATGTGAGACATATCGTGATCATATAATATAATGGCGGTGACGCCAAACGCTACAAGGTGAGACGTGGAATATGACGTGAAACGTCTATCTGATGATGGAGAGTTATACTAAACTTGGGTCTGGTCTCACAAGTTCTTGCAACTTCCAGAACGATAAAAGCAATTAACGTAGAATCGTAAGCCAAAATACGATCATGAACGTGAATAGTGTCATGAACGTGAGCGCGAAAGCAAGTGGTGGAATTAGAATGAAGACATGAAGTAAGTTAGGAGTACAATTACGAATCTTTGTCTGACCCGATAGCTGAGGGATTGCCAAGTGATCGGATGAGCCTTGGCTGGAACATGTTCGTTCAATCTGTTGGTTCTGAAATCCGTACGGATGTAAGGATTCTGCAGACTTGATCAAACTGTTGACAATAACCCAGATAGCATCATGCTTCTTCTGAGTTTGCTGAAATCTGGTAACTAAAATCCATGGAGATCTTGTCCCTTTTCGATTCACAATTTCATATGATGAAAACATCCCAGTTTGTTGGTGTCCTATCTTAACCTGTTGGTATGTCAGGTACATAGATATGGACGTAGCTGTATCCTGCTTCGTAGAAACTTGATACATAGAAGGTTGCGAAACTCTGAGTCTCTGAATCTAGACTTCTCCTAGCGTATAATTTTCTAGAACACCTAATGTAGTGTAGGGTTCTCTCCTTTACGCATAAGCAGAGTCATGGTAAGATTAACCGTAGGAACCCATGTGATTCAGCGTGTCACTGTAATCAAACAAAATTGATATTGGAAAATTTCTAGGGTAAAATTTCTCTTGTCATAGATTTTGCAACATAGTGCAGATATAGTCTTCCTGTTTTTCTCTAGGCTTAGAGGAAATCAGGTTATCCTCAATGAAAACGCTGATGAATTTGTTTAGGAGTTCATGGAAACTCAATTTATTAAGTCCATAATGCGGTTGGAGCATTGATGAGACTAATTCAAAATCATAAATCTAGCATGACCGAGTCGTGTACGAATAGCAGTCATGGACATGTCCTGCTTTTTCACTCGTCACTGTTGGCAGCATGATCGTGAGTTCGACCCTGGAAAAGTGATTAACACCATACGGTTGATTGGACCTGTTGTCAATATGTGGAGGAGAATAACGGTCATGAATGGTGATTTGTTTAAGTCGACGGTAGTCGACACATAATCTCATGGTACCATCCTTCTCCTTGAAGGTTCTTCTGGAGTGTAAGGAACACTTTTGGGATAATCTGTTGGTTATGCGTAAAAGGACCTTAGTAGTCGTGTGTTACTGACAGCTAGAAAATTTTAGCAATTATGGCTAACAAAGCACGTGCTTGAAAAGCATAGATAATTTGTACAGATTTTCTTGATGGAAAATCAAGCTGACTGTATTCAGGAGCCTGAACATTACTGTACATAATTATGAATCATAGCATGGTGTGGTGTTCATAGTACATAATTAGGATAAAATTCATCTCGTGTCTGTCCGAGGAAATGCGTTAGCAGCTTGGATCTTATCGTTAAGCTGAAGGAAAACCTTCGTATGCGTGGGAATACGAAAGGCGTCCTTCATGGTTATGAATATATGAACTATGGTGAAAGAAATGAAAGTGACATCGGCAACGTGACAGTTCTCACTGATGCGCCGATAATGGTATTGAAATTCTTGTGGCCTGATTAATACCTGGCATAACAACATAGATATACCCTTGGAGGGTACCCTGAATTTCTTAGAAATGTTCCATAATTAGACGTGAGTCATGTGTCTTGACTCGTGTCTTGAGAAATGTGAGCGTGACATATGCCTTGACTGGTATCTTGACATGTGTCCTCAGAAAGTATACGTGAGACATGTGTCTTGACTGATGTCTTGACATGTGTCTCGAGATGTGAAACAATTAGAACTACGAATATTAGGTTAATATGCAAGAATTGGCGGATCGGTTGGACTACTGATCATTTGTATGTCTGATCACGTCCGTGGCCGGAGCCTCGGTTGCGATTTCTAGGATAGTTGCTGTCATAGTAGTGGTTACTATCATCTTGTCTGTCGGTTCCATGACGGTCATTCTCATGACCGTGACTCATGTAACTATTTAGCTGAGTGGCCGGCTGGTACTGGTTTGCACTCATATGGCTGAAATGACAGCCGAACGACGTGTGACATGTAACTATGAATTTGGGACAATGATTGATGGGAATTGTCTGATGGTGAAGCATCTTCTCGTCCAATTGCTTTGCTCCGACGCCTTTGTCTTCGTCTTTTAGGATCTCCAGGTTGTGAACAGCATCAGCATCAGCATCTCGTAGCGTCTCCCAACATCAGCAGGATCAACCTTCAGTAACATCTCCAAGCTATGAGCGGCATCGACAACCTTGTAGAATATCAGCAAGTGAACATACGCCTGAGATGATTTAGAATCGACTAGCGAATACTCGTGAAGTATTGCAAGTGGAATACACATGGATTAAGGTACATGTAATACACATGAAATACGGTACGTGGAGTACACATGGAATGCACATGAAATGATCGGTATGGCCTCGATCATTTGTCATGATTTAAGGAAAGTAAACCGGTTAAACGGTTAGGAAAACCATCATGATAACCTGGAAGTATTAGCATAGACATCATTCTGGTTGCATAGAGAAACGCTAAAGTGTGGTTACACAAAATTCAACGATGATTTGCCTGACAGCATGATCAATGGAAACCAACCATGACTATCATGAAAGCATGATTCAAGAAATCTAACAATGTCTTGCAGGACAACGTAAATAACAAAAGAGGCGTGAAACATAATCAACATGAAGACGGAATTATCACGAGGAAACATGAAACCATCTATTACGAAGAAGTATATAACATAATCAGCATGAAACTGAAGTTAACCATGACAGTATGAAGGCATACTTGACATAAAAACATAATAACTTATGATGGGACATGAAATTTTTTTTATGCCAATTTAAATCATGAGAAAAATTTTATGCAAGAAAACAGTGCATGAATGCGTAATGTAGTTTATAAAACCTTTATATGTGCGAGGGAACGCCTATGGGTCGGTTCCAAAACAAAAGACATGGCGAGGGGACGCCTATGGGTCGGTCCCAAAGTTAAAAGTTTCGATAAAAGCACATGCGACTAAATAGGGCCAGTCCTGTACCAACCATTACTTAGTCAAAATTCCTGCAACAGATGACATATGATATAAATGCATGAATGCATGGAACATAATAATTAAAAGTCATTGTCAAAACTTAACAGAAAAAATTTTATGTGAAAATTATGAACTACTGGGGTTCAGTTCATATAATCACAGTTCACTAGGAACATCATGCATAGACACTGACACATAACTAAATATGGATGACGGTTGTTCATTCCATATTGGTAAAACGATA
This sequence comes from Glebionis coronaria, assembly GCA_025667525.1. NCBI lineage: Eukaryota > Viridiplantae > Streptophyta > Magnoliopsida > Asterales > Asteraceae > Glebionis > Glebionis coronaria. The sequence goes on from CM046875.1 coordinate 66,094,420, forward strand.
CTGGTGAAAACATCATGGTTAAAACAACAAGGTGCTGAAAACGTAATGGTTAAAACAAAAAGGTGCTGAAAAACGTCAATACGTGGAATAACAAGCGTTGACTTAGGAAGCTCCTGGTGACTACCCACTAGTCACAGGTCAAGTTTTAGAGCCTACAGGTCGAAGCCTTGTCTCTGATACCATAATTGTAACACCCCATTTTGATAAATGGAATGTCACGCGTAATTATGGCGTGTCATCAAAGCATGCAAGGTAATATGTAGTAAAACATACATGACCATAGGGAAAACCGGAATCAAACATCGGTTCCCAAACATAAGCCCAAAACATAACAAAGTAAATGAACTGAATGAAAGACTAAACAAGCATAAATATATGAAGGAAACAGGAGAAGAAGTCTATGGCAGCTTCCATCCTATGCATGTCCTCCAAATGCTCGAGTCTTGGGTACCTGCCGTTTTGGGACATGGAAAGGAAAGTAACGGCTGAGCAAAACGCTCAGTGCACGGATATACAATATAGCATGAAATAGGATAAGCATGTAACATATAACAGCAGAAGACTAAGTTCTGAGTAGACTGAGTAAGTATTGAGAAAACTGGTTTTATAGTTTGAAAAGCCTTATGTTTATCTTATGAAAACTGTTTTAACATATATATACCATAGCCCATATAGGTCATGAAAAGTTCACGTGCATGAATACTTGGAGGGGTGACCTCATCATGCTGATTAGAGGGGATGCCTCTAATTAATATACTGGTTTGGGTAGGAGGGATCAACTCCTTGTGAAGGATGCAAGGCACACACCACATTCACCATGATATACTGAATAAAACATGTAACTAGGATGCACCCATACGCCCCACCTGATATAATAATATGGCCAAAACTGAAAAGGGACGCCACGAGCAATCACTCCGCCGTGGGGAAGTCATAACATTGGTGCCTTCAATGTTATGGTTATGGTACCTCCATAACTAGGTGAAACTGGTCATGCTTGTATATGGCTATAGATTATGCTAATTAAACATAAGCAGTTCAAAACAATAAAACAAATACTGGGAAAACAGTTGGCTGCATACGGGGAAATCCTAAAAAGGAAGGAATGTCCATACTGAAAGGACGGGAATCCGTACCTCAAGTCCAGTGAATGAACGGAAGAAAGACTCATACTTCTGGATCACTAAAGCTACATGAATACACACGTGTATAAGTATCGATTCACTGATTACGTACTGGGTTTTATGTCTCATCTTAGCTTACTTGGTATGTTTTAGGTCATGGTTTACTGTTTAAAGCCTCAAACTGTGTTTATCTTGTATTCTGATTAATCTGATTAAGTATTACTGGTATTTCATGTATTATTATACTTACTGTGTAATAATAAGTAACTTTCTAAAAATAGCAGGTTTCCAAAAATAGAAAGTTTCCAAAAATAGAAAGTTTCCAAAAATAGAAAGTTTCCAAAAATAGAAAGTTACCAAAAATAGAAAGTTTCCAAAAATAGAGAGTTTCCAAAAATAGAAAGTTTCCAAAAATAGAAAGTTTCCAAAAATAGAAAGTTTCCTAAAATAGAATTTACTGCTTAAAATAGATTAGTTTCTAAAAATAGAAAGTTTCCAAAAATAGATCAGCTGCCTTAATTAAATAAGTTTCCATATATAGAAAGTTTCCATGATTAGATTAGCTGCCTGAAATAGATAGATTTCCATATATAGAAGGTTTCCATTAATAGATTAGTTGCCTTATTTAATTAAGTTTCTATAAATAGAAGTTTCCATATTTAGAATTAAGCTGGTTACATAAGCTAACATATAAGTCTAAGTGTTTATAAGCTTATTTCTTAAGTCATATGATATAGTGTATAGTTTAATTATTATTTCATGTATTTTAATTAAACTATAGGTTAAGCATTTTAATTAAAGTATAACATGTTTTAATTAAAATGGAATAAAATACTTAGGTTAAAATGTGTATTATTATTATTAATAACATAACCTAAGTCATGTCTAAATTAATTAATTATAGGCATGTTTTAAATAATTAATTAATTATAACTTATAACATAAAAATGCTTAGGTTAAATTAATATCATGCTAAATTAATAATTAAAAAAAATAACCTAAGTCATGGTTTAATTAATATCTCATGTTTATTAATTTATTTCTATCCTAAGTTCATAATTCATAATATTAACATGTAGCATAAATCATGATTTAACCAACGAACCGTGAACCGGGCATGAAATCGACACCGTACCCCGAACCAAATCGGGGTTCCCCTTGGTTCCTTGCTGCCGTGGGACCCACACCACCAAACCGGGACCATAAGGTCTCGGTGGTGGTTTCTAGGCCAAGCCGTGACCCCCTTGGGGTACGGTTTAGGCGTCGGCCAACCAAAACACCCCTAAAAACAACCTTTTGATTTTACCCTTTAACCAAATACATGTTTATTTTATGTTTTTAATTAGGTTTTAAAAACATCATGTTCTTAATTAATTTTACCAAATCAAATCAAAAGAAATAATTAAAAAGAAAGGTTAAAAAAAGTATACCGAATGTGTGGATCAATAGAGGATGAACAAACACTAACACTTGTACAATATCCATGATCAAAATCAACAAGAACACCTCCTTTTTGATGATTATAGGTGGCGGCCACAATGGAAGCAAGGAAGGAGGAGGAAAAACTTTTAGGGTTTTATTTATTTTCTATAAAATGTGATAATGAATGACTTTTTCCCCTTAACCCCCTTGTTTAGTAAAATGATGGGCTAGGCCCATTCTTCTTCCTATTTTCTTGGATATGGGGCCCACAAGGGGTAGCCCAAATGTTTTCCGTCTCCCGATGTTTCGTGTTCGTTCGTGGTTAAACGTGTTCGTGTTTAAAGTGTTTCTGTTTATTTTATCATGTAGTTTATCGTATTCTTAACGCTCGTAATTATATTATATGTATTTACGTAATTATTTTAGTTCGTGTTTTAATGGTGATCATGATTTAATTATGTTCCCGTGAAATACTTATTAACTGCTTATCATGAGTTCGTACGTAAACGATACTTATCATGTTATACACGTATGTACTTACTTGATTAATAGCACATGAATGTGATCAATACTGAATAAGGTAAGTTTTAATCTAGGACGTACGATCTTAAGGTCACTATTCATGGTAAAAGCATGCAGGTTTTACAGTTATCATCAATATTATTAGATGTGGTTGGTACCTCACTGACGACATCAGAACCGTAGTGAGAGAGATTAGCAACGAGAGCTGTGACAATCCGTCAATTTATGGTTTATATTTTATTCTTAAATATTATTTAAAAACATTATTTTAATGTGATATTATGAACTCACTTATTTTTGGGAAGAAATTTGGATTTACGTCTTGAAGTAGCATCGACTACGTCTAAATCGGAGGATTCTACGTTACGTGCTTACGTTCACATACACCGTTTTGGTGACAGTTCGACATTTCATGAAATAAATTTATCCGTGAAGATTATTTTGGAATTTTTAAATTTGTGTTGGTTCATAAACTCACAAATTTACGAGAAGAGATTAGGACTTACGATTATAATTTAACGTCCTTTACGACTAAACCGGAAACCTTAGGATTACGTATTTACGTTTCGAACTCCGTTTTTGATGAGACAATTTTTATTTGATTCGTTTTGTGCCGTTGATTCATAATTTATAAAAATGTTTTTGGTAAAACGACCCGAGGGCACGCAAATCGAGAAAACTAGAATCGAGGAGTACCCGTAAATTAGTGGAGATGAGATAAGTTTACACTTGCCTCACCCCCACTATAGGTGGCAAGCTTACATAACAAGCTAGGACACTTGTCCTAACTTATTTACTAAACCATCTAAAACCACTAAACAAGCCACACAAACCATTTCTCCCATTATCATACATGCAAAACCACTCAAACTCTTCCTCTCTCTCATGGTGAACGTCCAAACACCACCCCAAATCACCCATAATTATCATCAGTTTAATCATAAACTTCATCTATATTCAATATATGTTGATAACCCTTTGAAAAGATGAAGATTGGAGTTGATTTTAACAACTAGCAAGGAGTTTACATGGAGATCACGGGCTGATTTTCAAGAAGGTATTCATGCATATGAATATCTCAAGGAGTTCATTTGCCAAGTTGAAGGTTTGGTAACAAGGAACCAAACCTTGTTCATCAAAAACTCATCATTTCATCACTTTGGTGGTATAAGGATCATTCTTCCTATCCTTCTTGTTATTTTGATTATGTAATCTTATATTTTCTTTTACATATGTATATGTATATGATGATGAATGATGATTAAAAATATTATGTGGGGATTTGGTGTTGATAGATTTGGTTAAAAAGATTGAAAACTATATGTAAAAATGGTTAAAATCATGGCTAAATTAGGAGGCTGTATAAAACAGTAAAGAAGCTTATGATAAACTGATAAAATGGCTTGGATAAATTAATATACAGTAAGCTATGAGTCTTGTACACATGTGAGAGTTGGCCATACAATGGAATCATTATAATGAGTGAGATATAATCAAAACAAGTTTAGAGTGCAAATCTGACTACACTATTTTGGACGAATTTTATAAAATACTTAGAGGTTGATTCATCAGTAGCTATAAAAGAATAAAATGAAGCACATATCATTTAGAACATGTCATAAAAATTTGGGCTTCTATCTCCGTACAGAACTCTAGATATGATCATTTTAGTAAACTAGATTTTTAGGACTGATTTTGTATAAATAATATATAATATAAGCACTCAAAAATTTATATAAAATATATATAAATACAAATTCCACTAGTTGATAATGATTATAATGAAAGTGTTATGTAAATGTTGATATTAAAATGGATTATGTTATATAAAGTATAAATATAAATGTTTTTCCAAGTTATAAAACTATATACTAAGTTTTACGTCTTTTCGGCTAAAACCGAAAGATTAACGTTTTTGTCAAATAAAACATAGGCGGTCGGACCCGTCTAATGTAAACTTTTATGAACTCACATACTGATGTATAAACATATATAACAAGTAAAAACCGATAAAACCCGAGCTTTACAACATATAGACATTAACGGGCCAAAGTAGCCTTATTGGACTATAAACCCGACTAGTTAGTAAAACACTTATAAATTTACTTATTGGGCTTAACCCACTTGGGCCCAACATGTAAAGTATAATACTGATAATAAAAGTATAATTGGGCTAATAAAATGTATTGGGCTTGTAATGGGCCTATTGGGCCTCCAAAATGTAAACAAGTTGAGCTAGTGTAACTAGTATAAAAGTTACCAACACATAAACACTATAATGAATGAGTAAAAAATGTACAATCCCACTTGATCATCATCATATTTACAAAATCATCATATGTATACATAATTGTTATTTTTATAAAGTCATTGGACAAGAGTATAAGACGAGTATTATTTGTCTAGGTTTCCGTGATTGAAGCACGTACCGTACATCCAAATCGCCGATAATCGCCTTCCCACATCAACGTGAGTTCATAGCCTCGCACTCTTTTAAATATTTTATAAAATGTTTTATAAACCTACGAGGGAGATAACATGTTAGTTTTAATAAAAATAGGACACCAGTTGTCCCGATTGTTTGTTTATTGATTTGGACCCGAATGATTGTATGACCTGATGAATGATTATATGACCCGATGTATGAAGTAAAATGGATTATTAATGTTAGGTTATGTCACTAAAAGTCCCATTAGCATGAATTGTGAACTACCGGGATTTGGTAGACGCTTATGCATATAATAGTACTATTTGGGGAAGATCACCCCAGTTCGCGTCTTGACGGTTGATCTCCGTCGTGCCACATTGATTGGTAAGCGAATTTATGTATGAGAAGATTTCCATAGCATGATTTTGTGACGACACGCTAACTTAGATGGGCAAATGAGTTTCGGGTTAGCTACCCATTGTTTGTTGTAGTAAGGTAACAATTTCATGCGGCTTATAATAATCCAAATAACAAAATACTGCTATACACACTGAATTACGATATATTGCCTGACTAGCAATACGGGGTCTTATTATTGATATTATGTTCGTGTTTTGGTTTTACATAACCATATTCATATAACGGTTTTTATTTAACTCTATACAACGTTATAAAACGTATTGTATGATGTTTTTTTTACGACAATGGTTCGTATAATGATTTTGAAGGCAAAAGCCTATATTATGATTTTTGATAAGGATTTGTATAAAATGACTTTGGCTAGTTTATGGCCTATTAGAATGATTTGTATAAAATGATTTTCGGTAATAATTATATACCGATGATATATTAATGGTTTTATTAAACTCTATGAATTCACTCGGCGTTATCGCTGACCTTTTCTTTTAACATGTTTTATCTCAGGTACTTGAAGGTAATTCTCGGGAAGACAACAAGAATTCATGACCCGCACTTAAATAATAATTTCCATTCAATTTCTTTGTAAAACTTGTATGAAATACTATGACTTGGGACCTATGTAAATTTGATATTTATGAATGGAAATGCTTTATTATTAAATGACGCAATTTTTATGCGTTGTCTATGATGTGACTAATGTGCTATCCCGTAACACCAACGAGTCTTCCGCTGTATTGAATTGTATAAATTTGGGGGTGTTACAGTTTGGTACCAGAGCTCTCGTTATAGAGAACGAAAGATTTTTAAAAACCAAGGTTTTGAATAAAACATTTCAAAATCTTTTAACTATAAACATTTTTCACAAAATGTTTAAATTTTTTTTGACTATAACGGTGCCGAAGAATTCCCGAGTTACCGACAAGGCCAGACTGAGAAGTGTTATTTTAATATATATATATATAACTTGGATTATATATATATATGATGTAATTTGATTACGTGATTGTTTGAAGATTATTTAATATTTATACGAGGTATTTATACGACGTAGATTGTCACAAGGAACCCTAACTCCCCTAGCAAATCAATCGAAGCTATTCCCGTAGGAATTCTAGCTATATTAGATTTAAACCAAGTTGTGGATATTTATGATCCCAACAAAATGGTTGATATTCGTAGAAATGTTGATATTAGTTGATTGTGATATTAAAGAAGAATTGGTGAGATTAAATCTGATATCGATGTCATGACGATCTTTCCTTATAGAGTGGAGTTTGACAAAATTTACCACCTGGAAAGGTGTCATCTGATTCAGTGTTACCCAATTCTTAAATATGAAATCTAAAGGGTGAATGTTGCACTTGAGGCTGTCATTGGAACCATTACCCAAAAGCCTCATGCCACTAATACCTTTCCGAGAAGTCTAATTGAATGATTGAGTCATTTTATACTAGTGACTAATTTGATAACTATTGTTGTAAGAGCTATAGGATTGGAAATTAAGTGTTGATCATATCGAGCTTTTATTGCCCTTTTAAGGTGTAAGAATAAGGATGAAAGTATTGGAGAATGAGGTAGGATATCGCATTGAATATAAGTTGATTGAAAACTTGAATAAAGTAAAATTTAACTTGTATGGAATAAGAAATTGTTAAGAGGAAGTCGTTAAGCCCTGTGATTGGATTATAAGGTTTTAACTGATTGTTGATTCGTATTAAGGGTCGTTCCTAGGCCATTGTCCAATAACGAGGATGCCCAGTGTCCAAGAAATAAATTGAAGAAATCTTCTTCTGAATAGGGACCGATGGATCTTCCGGGACATGTGGAACACCTAATAACTCTTGTAGATTAGTATTCATTGTGGTATCTTTTAAAAATAATCCCTAACTTAACTGAGACATCAGTTGGTAGGATGAGTTCTTGGAATTATATGACATAGTGACACGTAATGTGTTACGGACAATTTTGACTTGTTTGTGATTAATGAAAAGACTACCTTTGATTGCTAAATTCTACATATATCGATGTTATCTATCTTTTCTTGCTTGTTCCTAATTTTCGCATTAGTGATGCAACCATTGAACAAGTACTCATCTCGAATTGAGTTACGTTGTAGATTATTCTTTTTGAGTGCCATCAAGGTCATGAACCTCATGATTAAGTGGCTAAGCTCATTTCCTATCATATTGTAGTTAGCTCTTGGTGAACAAGCTTTCATCACTCTTTTGCAGATCACTCATTGTTTTTATAAGATAAAACAGTATCCCTTGAGAAAAATTGAATTTTCATCACTATAAGGATTATTCAAAGTAAGATTTATAAGTGATTGTTATCGAAATGAGGTTGTTTATAAAACACCTTGGAAAACTTAATTGTTTTCATAACAAAGAAAATATTTGTAAATTTATTTTTGATTCTTATTTAAGAATTAAGCATGAAAATGTTTTTATTATAAACATGATGATAAAATTTTGACGAACTGAGTATTGCATCGTTAATCTTGAAATTGTATATAGTTGCGCGCCTACATACAATTTGGAAGTGACCATGCAAGGCTGATTAGTAGTCACCATGAAATTATTAAGAAACACTACATTTTCTTTGAAGTTGTGAAAGATTAAATTTTATGAGATCTGCAAAAAGTGTAAAATAGGGACATATTGTTAGAGACATCTACATATGTGCCCGTACCATTTATTCTTCTGAGTTGAATTTACTCATCTGTGAAAATTGTCTTTATTAGCAATTGATATTCCCCTCCTTATCCAATTCTCCCGTAGTGAGATTCTTAGGAAAAGTATCTGATTACCGAGTGTCGATACCCGACTGGATGTATCGACGTTCCTATCATTTCTTTTGATTAGATTTCATTTGAATGACCAGGGTAACGATCCGAGGAGCTTTCGAATGCGTACTCAAATTATGAAAACATGGGATATATTCATATTCATTAAATGATTTCGTCTGTATCTGATTTGAAATTCTCTCGCGTAAATTATACGTTGACATTACTCTTTTGATGATAGTTGTGTCTCCATATATCCTTGAATTTGTGAAGGATTATGAATTATTATTAGTCTTTTGAGAAGTTCACGTCTTATCAACGGTGATGAAGCTGGAAAGTTGATAGTGCTAGTAGAATGAATTGATTGATTATGACATGACGACATTGTCTTAATTGATGGGAACTCGAGTAGAATTCCCCTAAAAGATAAGATGTTGATTATCAAAAGTTATTAAAATAATTTTTGATGGATGACCATATCCTGCATTTAGACTTGAAATTATACCGTGAATGGTTGTGAATTAGTCATAGATATTATAATCTAGAAAGAACTTAAAATAAATGTATTAAAATATGTTTAAGTTATCTAAAACTTTAGGAGGTATTTGCTGGTGAATTACCTAGACTTTCGCCATTTAGGCAAGTTGAATTTGGTATTGATTATATTCCTGGTGCTGCACCTGTGGTGTGTGCACTATACTTCAGCACCATTTGAATCGAAAGTGTTACCGTACAACTAAGAGAGTTGTCGGAGAAAGCTTTTATTCTACCAAGCTCGTCATCATGAAGACCTATGGTGTTATTATTTCTTATATTTGTTTAATTACCGTGAACTAGGTAAATTGACGATTAAAATCTATATCCACTACCCAAGATAATAGATTATTCGATCATTTAAAAGGTTCTAGCGTATATTCAGGAAATTTTGATCCACGACATGGTTATCATCAATTTCGCATCTGCAAAAAAGATTATCTATTCCAATCACTACATTCAGAACTCGTAATGAACATTATGAGATTCATGTTATTTTGTTTGGACTGACCAATGCACATGTAGCATCCATAAATTGGTGAATCACGTGTAGGCTGTAATTTGATAAATGCATGCTTGTGATCATTAAGGACCATTTATTTGTTTATAAATATAAGAATGAGTTAATAATTATTTGTAGAATGCCCTGAGTCGACCGAGTAGTGAAAACCTGTACCTTGAATATTTAACATGTGAATAAAGGCTTAATCCTTTACAGTATTTGACCGTGTGATTAATAAATAATGGAATATATATTGACTTTTCAAAGACTAGAGCCATTTAAGACTTTGGATTTTACCAAAAAGAAAGTGCAAATATGTTTTGACAAATATTTTATCAAAAGAATTTTTAAGGAATCATTCCCTTAAACCCAGAACATTTAACTAAACTCCTGTTTAGGGGTAAATGTTTGTGTATACCTCAAGACAACCTAAGAGGGATTGAGGAAACCATTTAAACCAAGACTTGAGATTTGAAAGGACAATTTTTGCTTTTCAACTAAGAAAATTTTGACCAAAGTATAAACAAAATTTTTTCGAACATTTACGGATCTTATTAATTATTTTCGATAAATCAACAAAAATCGTGTTAATTAAATTCAAATTTATTTTGAACATTTTTCTATAATTGGATGAACTAAGGAATTTAAATTTTTTACGTTTACATTTCATAAAAATTAAATATTTATTATTTAATTACTTGTAATAATCATCGACGCTTTAAACGTCGGGTTGATCAAAACTGATAAAAATGATAGTTGAGACGAAACTAAAACTTAGAAAATATGAAGAAAGAAATTTTGAATGAATACGGTCATGATAATTATTTCATCAGAGAAGGTGAATGTAGATACTAACACATTATGTAGAAAATATAAAGAACCAATTAGGATGTGTTTCTTAATAATGTCTGTGCAAAATAAATTGCCGAACAATATAAAAATAAGCGATGTTTGCAAGAAGGATAATATAGATAATAAAAGGGGTTCGCGACTAATGTGAACCATTAGAATTAAGAAGCCGATGGCGATAAATGATTAAAAGGCCACTTGTGATTTACTAAATATGGAGGATTGTGAGATATAGTTATGTTGGAATCTTGTAAGTTTAAGTATTCTATTCATGTCATTTCTGATTAAATGTATCTTTATCTGAAGAAGTTATACTGATGGCAAATTATGAAGGCAGACATCGCCTCATACATTAGTAAACGTCTAACTATTGCAAAGGTCGTCATCTGAATTTGATTCGATTTGGGTCATCGTCGACAGACTGACCAAATCTACTAATATCATTCCTGTTAATGATAGATTCTTGATGAAGAAATTGACTCTTTTGTATTTAAAGGAGTTGTGTAAACATGGTGTGCCTGTATCGATCATCTCTATCAAGATCCTCGCTTCGCATTGAATTTCTAGAGATTTGCTCAGAAGTCATTAAGAACGAATCTTGATGAGAGGACTGTGTACCACCCCAATCGAAGGGACGAGGTAAAGTAACGAGACAAAATACTATAAGTGTTGTTCTATGTTTGAATGATTGACCTTTGGTAATAAACTGTAAAATCGTTTTCCTTTGGAGAGATTATCGTTGATAATTATCATGTTAGGATCGAGATCGAATCTTGTTAAGATTTAAATATTAGAGAATCTGTCAGCAGGAGTTGGGATGAAGACACCCGACATACACCCATTGTGAGTTAGGCATGTCTTTTAGGTTTAAGGTTTCTTATGATGACAAACCTAACCTTATAAAATACCCGACCCGTGAAACCTGAATTGATTGTTGAAATTAGGATCTGATTATTGACTGCCGGTAGTAGGCAGGAGGTTATGTGAATATGAAATGTAGATCTTGAAGTGCCGAATGGGTAGCGAAGTTATGCTAAAAATTTTCACCTTGGAAAAATGAATTGATGATCTGAAGGATCATGGGAATAAGTCCCAGTTGTATGGGACTATTGAGATGATGTAAAAAGATTGGTTTGAAAGGCATATAAGCTGGATCTACCCTAGGACTTCAAGAGCTGCGTAAATTATGATTCGTATATCTAACTTGATAAAATGTCTATCAAGTGAAAATCTGACTATTCCTTAATGAAGTATAGATCGGCGAAAAGTTGCATTCATCAAAAACCCGTGAACATCATGGATAGAGAAAGTAAGTCAACATTAAGCCTGATCTTATCCCGTAGTTATGTTTGATGAAACTCGCGTATTGTAATGAATTACACTTGTGAGAAAAGACCAAATGTGGAGGAAATACCCACATGGCTTTAACTCTATAAGAAGCGAGTAGTAAGATAAGATAATCTTTGAGGACAAAGATCCTGTTTAGGGGTAAATTCTGTGACAATCCGTCAATTTATGGTTTATATTTTATTCTCAAATATTATTTAAAAACATTATTTTAATGTTATATTATGAACTCACTTATTTTTGGGACGAAATTTGGATTTACGTCTTGAAGTAGCATCGACTACGTCTAAACCGGAGGATTCTACGTTACGTGCTTACGTTTACATACACCGTTTTGGTGACAGTCCGACATTTTATGAAATAAATTTATCCGTGAATATTATTTTGGAATTTTTAAATTTGTGTTGGTTCATAAACTCATAAATTTACGAGAAGAGATTAGGACTTACGATTATAATTTAACGTCCTTTACGACTAAACCGGAAACCTTAGGATTACGTAATTACATTTTCGAACTCCGTTTTTGATGAGACAATTTTTATTTGATTCGTTTTGTGCCGTTGATTCATAATTTATAAAAATGTTTTTCGTAAAACGACCCGAGGGCACGCAAATCGAGAAAACTAGAATCGAGGAGTACCCGTAAATTAGTGGAGATGAGACAAGTTTACACTTGCCTCACCCCCACTATAGGTGGCAAGCTTACATAACAAGCTAGGACACTTGTCCTAACTTATTTACTAAACCATCTAAAACCACTAAACAAGCCACATAAACCATTTCTCCCATTATCATACATGCAAAACCACTCAAAACTCTTCCTCTCTCTCATGGTGAACGTCCAAACACCACCCCAAATCACCCATAATCATCATCAATTTAACCATAAACTTCATCTATATTCAACATATGTTGATAACCCTTTGAAAAGATGAAGATTGGAGTTGATTTTAAAAACTAGCAAGGAGTTTACATGGAGATCAAGGGCTGATTTTCAAGAAGTTATTCATGCATATGAAGATCTCAAGGAGTTCATTTTCCTAGTTGAAGGTTTGGTAACAAGGAACCAAACCTTGTTCATCAAAAACTCATCATTTCATCACTTTGGTGGTATAAGGATCATTCTTCCTATCCTTCTTGTCATTTTGATTATGTAATCTTCTATTTTCTTTTACTTATGTATATGTATATGATGATGAATGATGATTAAAAATATTATGTGGGGATTTGGTGTTGATAGATTTGGTTAAAAAGATTGAAAACTATATGTAAAAATGATTAAAATCATGGCTAAATTAGGAGGATATATAAACAGTAAATAATCTTATGATAAACTGATAAAATGGCTTGGATAAATTAATAGACAGTAAGCTATGAGTCTTGTACACATGTGAGAGTTGGCCATACAATGGAATCATTATAATGAGTGAGATATGATCAAAACAAGTTTAGAGTGCAAATCTGACTACACTGTTTTGGACGAATTTTATAAAATATTTAGAGGTTGATTCATCAGTATCTAAGGAATAAAATGAAGCACATATCATGTAGAACATGTCATAAAAATTTGGGCTTCTATCTCCATATAGAACTCTAGATATGATCATTTAAGTAAACTAGATTTTTAGGACTGATTTTGTATAAATAATATATAATATAAGCACTCAAAAATTAATATAAAATATATATAAATACAAATTCCACTAGTTGATAATGATTATAATGAAAGTGTTATATAAATGTTGATATTAAAATGGATTATGTTATATAAAGTATAAATATAAATGTTTTTCCAAGTTATAAAACTATATACTAAGTTTTACGTCTTTTCGGCTAAAACTGAAAGATTAACGTTTTTGTCAAATAAAACATAGGCGGTCGGACCCGTCTAATGTAAACTTTTATGAACTCACATACTGATGTATAAACATATATAACAAGTAAAAACCGATAAAACCCGAGCTTTACAACATATAGACATTAACGGGCCAAAGTAGCCTTATTGGACTATAAACCCGACTAGTTAGTAAAACACTTATAAATTTACTTATTGGGCTTAACCCACTTGGGCCCAACATGTAAAGTATAATACTGATAATAAAAGTATAATTGGGCTAATAAAATGTATTGGGCTTGTAATGGGCCTATTGGGCCTCCAAAATGTAAACAAGTTGAGCTAGTGTAACTAGTATAAAAGTTACCAACACATAAACACTATAATGAATGAGTAAAAAATGTACAATCCCACTTGATCATCATCATATTTACAAAATCATCATATGTATACATAATTGTTATTTTTATAAATTCATTGGACAAGAGTATAAGACGAGTATTATTTGTCTAGGTTTCCGTGATTGAAGCACGTACCGTACATCCAAATCGCCGATAATCGCCTTCCCACATCAACGTGAGTTCATAGCCTCGCACTCTTTTAAATATTTTATAAAATATTTTATAAACCCGCGAGGGAGATAACATGTTAGTTTTAATAAAAATAGGACACCAGTTGTCCCAATTGTTTGTTTATTGATTTGGACCCGAATGATTGTATGACCCGATGAATGATTATATGACCCGATGTATGAAGTAAAATGGATTATTAAAGTTAGGTTATGTCACTAAAAGTCCCATTAGCATGAATTGTGAACTACCGGGATTTGGTAGACGCTTATGCATATAATATTACTATTTGGGGACGATCACCCCAGTTCGCGCCTTGACGGTTGATCCACGTCGTGCCACATTGATTGGTAAGCGAGTTTATGTATGAGAAGATTTCCATAGCGTGATTTTGTGACGACACGCTAACTTAGATGGGCAAATGAGTTTCGGGTTAGCTACCCGTTGTTTGTTGTAGTAAGGTAACAATGTCATGCGGCTTATAATAATCCAAATAACGAAATACTGCTATACGCACTGAATTACGATATATTGCCTGACTAGCAATACGGGGTCTTATTATTGATATTATGTTCGTGTTTTGGTTTTACATAACCATATTCATATAACGGTTTTTATTTAACTCTATACAACGTTATAAAACGTATTGTATGATGTTTTTTTACGACAATGGTTCGTATAATGATTTTGAAGGCAAAAGCCTATATTATGATTTTTCATAAGGATTTGTATAAAATGACTTTGGCTATTTTATGGCCTATTACAATGATTTGTACAAAATGATTTTCGGTAATAATTATATACCGATGATATATTAATGGTTTTATTAAACTCTATGAATTCACTCGGCGTTATCGCTGACCTTTTCTTTTAACATGTTTTATCTCAGGTACTTGAAGGTAATTCTTGGGAAGACAACAAGAATTCATGGCCCGCACTTAAATAATAATTTCCATTCAATTGCTTTGTAAAACTTGTATGAAATACTATGACTTAGGACCTATGTAAATTTGATATTTATGAATGGAAATGCTTTATTATTAAACGACGTGATTTTTATACGTTGTCTATGATGTGAGTAATGTGCTATCCCGTAACACCAACGAGTCTTCCGCTGTATTGAATTGTATAAATTTGGGGGTGTTACAAGAGCAGATTGGGCAGAGTGAATGTCATCACAATCCGAATCATATGCGTCAAGATCATCTGCTTGATAAGCTGCATTAGAAGTAGAAACGACTGCAATGCCTTTAGTATCTGCTGCCCCTGGGTCTGCAAGAAATGCTAACTCCTCTGTATCCAAAATCTTTCCCTTTGACTGAGCATCGACCAAATACATATTCTCACGAAACAATGCATCATCCCTCCTCCTTTTCGGCTGAGTGCATTCCCTAGCCATATGACCTTGTCCTCGACAATTGTAGCAAGTCACAACCTTCTTAGGACCAATGGGGCTTCCATTTCCATTAGCTTGAGAATTCACAGCTTGAGCATTTACAGTCCTTGTAGGAGGTCCATATGAATTTTACCTTCCCTGAATAGGTTGCACGGTTACTTGACCATCTTGAACAGTAGCTTGTTGTCGAGGATTTGAAGAGGTACGGAGCTGATTGTTTGTTGGTGGAAATCCTCTGGTTGCAACAAGTTTTGACAAGTAGGCAACGAGATGGTTTAGAACATCAGCTGGCGTATCATTTGGAGTAAAGACCGGTGCTTGGATTGGTGGAAGTTCATTAGAGTAGAAAGCTTGTGCTGGTTGTGCTTCTATTGGAAAATATCCTTGCTGAGGAGTATAGCCCATTGGAGAAGTGTTGGCTTGTGATGGTGATGTCTGATATGGTGGTTGCTGTAGAACATATTGTTGATGAACACTTTGTTGATATGCTTGCTGTGGCATCATTGGTGGTTGATAAGATGGTTGCTGATAGGTGTGTGGTGGTGGTTGCTGCAAGTATGATGGTTGTTGATAAGTATAAGCCATGTTTTGTTGAGAAGCATACATTGCAAGTGGATCATGAACTTGAGGTGTAGACAACCGAGCCTCAATCACATGGCATTCGTGTTGTTGAAGAAAAGCTTGAAGTTGATCCATATTGGTGTTATGCAAGTCCTTAGCCAATTTAACATCCGTCACGTACTTTTTCCATTATGAAGGAAGAGTGTTCAAATACTTGGTGTTCAATTGGAAGGTAGGAATTGCCATGCCATAGATATTGAGCTCATTCAACAATAGGGTAAATCTCAGATAGTAGTCATTGAGAGTCTCCCCTGGCACATAGGCAAACTTATCAAAAGTATCATAAAGCTTACACTCTCGTTCTTGTTTAGTTAACGAGGTGCCTTGCATGAGAACACGAATTCTATCCCATAACTCTTTGGCAACTTTATGTTTGCTGACGAGTTTGTAGACATCTGGAGGAAGGGCTTGGAGAATGATGTTTGCAGCATACTTATCACATTTGTCTTGAATCTTCATATCTCCAGTCAATTCACCCGTTGTGCGAGGACGAGTAGTTGTACCTTCCGTCACTGTACCATAATCTAATGGTCCATTGAGCACCGATGCCCAAATGAGATGTCCATTCTCTCTGTTCAACATGTAAAGTTCCATTCGGGAAGTCCAATCCTCGTACATAGACTTCTCCAACATTGGTGGACGATTATCCGTACCCGAGAGGATGGACTTATCCGTAAGAGATGTGTACTCCATTTCAATAAGTTAAGATTTACAAACGTTGATCGATCAATGAGAGAAAGTAAATGTGTTTGTTGTTGTGAGTTGAAGTCGAGAAACAGTGTTAAAACCCCCTAAAATATGTTCTCGATAAACCAAAAATTCCAAGTCAAAATTACACACGGTTCGAAAATTTTTATGGAATAATTTTGATTGTCAGAATGTTGATCGGAAAGCTGTCAGAATAAGCCAATCGGAATACCCTGATCAGAATATCTAATCAGAATGTCCTTATAGGCATGCACCAAATCAGAATATACCAAAATCGGAATCCCTAAACCCTATTCCGATTACATTGATCGGAATGTCCTATAAACCCTTTTCCGATGACCTGATCGGAATAAACCCCACTTTTCTCGGATAAAACTCAACTAATTCGTGATTTTAAGCCAAAAAATGATCAAAACACCAAAATATTTTGTGTTTTTAGCCAAAGTAACAATACCAAATCTCTACCACAACTATGTAGAAGATTTGTATCAAGAAAAAACCATAAAAAACACAAAAAGAATTTTTTTTTGGTTTGTGTAAAAATGGATCAAAATAGGCATATGAATCAAGAACACAAACACATAAACAATACAATCATCCCATGGCTCTTGATACCATTTGATGGATATGTAAATCTTGCTAATGTTTTAGAGAGAGAAAGAGATAGAGAGATGGTGAGAACACACACACTTAGAGAGAGAAAGTGAAAGAAAAACACTTTTCAACTATGTGTAAAATGAATAACCACTCTACCCTCTCCATCAAAGGAGAGGGTTTATATACCCAAGCCCTTGTCATGGGCTTGGGCTTACATTTGGGTCGGCCTACACATGTTGTAGGCTAGGATTTGGTTTGTTTGTTAAATAAAGATAAGTAACTAAACTACGAGCTATTACATGGACTATTGTTGGAGTGACCGATCCTTCTTAATACGTAAAACGTATTTCCAACAGACCCCCTAATCATAACAAACTTTTTGTATGTTCAAAATCAGTAAAATCTGGATAGACAAAAGTATATATATATATATATATATATATATATATATATATATATATATATATATATATATATATATATATATATATATATATATATATATATATATATATATATATATATATATATATATATATATATATATATATATATATATATATATATATATATATATATATATATATATATATATATATATATATATATATATATATATATCGGGGCCTTAACAGTAGCTTTATGGTTGGGGCAAAGGTGAGGAGTTAGCTAACATATGTAAGGGCATAGGGTTTCTTTTACAGAGGTTATGGGTATGTTTAGGTGGGCGTTTGGATTATAGTTTGGAGACCGAAAAGTTGGGACTATTTTGTGTAAAATATGAACGGAATAGGTACCAAACTTAACCAACTTAAGGACTTGTTAGGGAAGGGTAATGGGGTGTTTAGAACATATGAATGAGGAACATATATGGGAGAAGGCTAGATGTCCATCATAGGTTGATGAGCCATTTTTAGAGATTGGTTCATGTTTTGATTTTTTGTTTTTGTTTGTTAGCTTTTTGCTAGAGCACAGATTATTGGGAGAAGCTCAATCAGGTAAGTTTCATAGTCCCATGTCTACTAATGATTTTGACTTCCAGATGGGATGGAAGAGACACTGTCTTGTTTCTATAAATTATGCTGTGAATGTTTTGGTGTTTGGTGATGGACTTGTGCATACATATGTGATTAAATGCTAGTTGATTCATGATTGTTTTATGTTTTGACTTGGTACCAAGGGGATGTTGACAAGGCGGGGCCTTGGGGAGGTACATAGATGTGTGAGCATCTATGGGACCAAAGGATAATGACAAGGCGGGGCCTTGGGATTAGTACATAGGTGTGTGGGCGCCTATGGTACCATGGTGTTTGGTAAGGCTGGGAGCCTTGGATTTTGTATGGAATGATTGATCTTGAATATTAGTTGTTAATGCATGCTTGTATCACATTGTCCATATGTTCTTTTGTTAGTTGTTGTTGTTCACAGCTTATGGTTTGATTTTGGCGTTGGAGTCTAAACCTATGACTCTCACCAACTTTATGTTGACGTGTTTTAGTGTCTCTTTCAGGTGAGAATGTGGTTAAGCTTGAGAATAGAAGTGGCTAGTTTTGGAGGCATTAGGATTGCATATAGAAGGAGATCCCCGTTCCTTCTTAGTTTCTATTGTTTGTTTAATAAGTGATACTGTTGACACCTATATCTTTGCTTTGTTTATGTATTGTTTGTCTTGGGTAAGAGGTAGGACTGTTACCTACTTTCCTAGACTCCTGCTTTGTTGAGATATTGTCATGACATTTGTGTCACCATTTTATGACATTTCTTATTTCATTTAGTTATCTCTATAGACACACCATGTTGTGATGATATCCATATGTCGCGCCCCATATTCTGCCATGGTGGGGTGTGACAGAATGGTATCAGAGACAATGGTTATAGAGAATTAGGTTGCCTAGTCTAGTAACCTAGTCTATAGATTAAGGGTCCCTGCATATAGGCGTCATAGGAGTATATGTGCATTTTATATTAATTAAAGTTTTCCGGATGTTATTGGTTTTTACTTGCGATGTTTGTTAAGTTTTGACTAGTATGGGTTGAACCATAGTAGTTTATACTTAGCCACATGTTATTTTCTTTTCGGGTTGTGACTAGTGCGGGTTGAACCATAATCGTCCATGCTAGTCATTGTTGTATTTTGCTTAAATTGTACATTATAGTACATAATTTGGTACAAGGTAGTTTCTATCTTTTGTTGAGTTATTTTATGTATCTGAGGTATATTATTTTTCTTTTGATGTTTAAGTCATGTTCCCTAAGAATTTTGTGGTGGTTCGAGTTACTAGGAGTACATGGGTAGGAAGGATTTTAAGGTGTTTCCATTCTGATGGGCGACATGACTTATAATTGATTATGTTTTCGTTTTGGATTTTGTCTATGCTGTTTTAGCTAGACTATGGATTTCTGTATTCCAAGAGTTTGACTATGTAATTTTATGAGTTGGAGTTTTTGACCTTATTGTTTATGTGGTTATGTGCTTAGGTGAGTTGATGGATTTATGTTTTATGTGTTGTATTGATTCTTATAAGTGTCATCATAGGAGGGAGTGCATTGGGGAAAGGGTAATTGTATAAGTATGGTGGCCAACATAGTTATACAAGTACCACAACTTCAATAGGTTCCTAAGTATGATTGCATGAAAAAGGGTTAGTACATGCTTGTATATGATGAGATGTGGATTATTGGTATATGTATAGTATATGGGTTTATGTAACGGTTGCCTACGATATGGATATTTTTGAGTGTGTTATTGTTTTGGGTTATAGTCATGTTGTGTGATTATGGGGTCACACGATATGGACTGGTTTTAGGATGGGTTTTATGCCTTGTGGTAAGATGGTGGTTACTCGTAGAAAAAAACGAGTGTATGACGCGATTGGTTGATTTGACATGTATGGTAACGAGTATGTTTTGGGTGATTTAATAGGTATATATATGCGGATGTATATATACTACTATGTGTTAAGTTATGGTATATGGTCGTTCACTAGTTATTATAACTTGAACGTACCTTGTGTTTGTTCGTGTTTTATGGTGCTGGAGTTTGATGGAGTTCCAACGACGTTTTGAGTCTTTTGGATGTGTGTCTACATTCGGGCATGTATTTTTATTAATGCGAACTACTAAATTTTCTTGCAAATAAGTCTGGCTAATTATAGGAAACGGTTTTGAAAATAATTTGTAAGTGTATGGTATGATATCGTAACTTACATTTTTTTAGTTGTAGTAGTAAGTTATAAAAAAATTTGTCTTGAAAATAATTGGATTAGTCTTCTATGTAACATGTGATAATATATTTTAAAGGGGTAAAGAAATTTTACAATAATTTTCTTAAGTGGAGTTAAAATTTTAGAATAATTTAACTAAGATGGAAAGAGTAAAAAAAAATATAGTGTATTTTATAAACATGTACTGGTTTCATAATAACAAGTGAAATAAGTTTAATATGGGTAAACAAAATAATGGTTAGAATAAGATTGTACTATACTAACTAGTTGATATCTTGATAGAATGATGAAGATACAGGATGAGTTATTGGTTAAAAATGAGTATGATTGATTTTAGTTGTATTGGAGTTTGGTTCTTATGAGAAGTAACTAATTGGGACGAAAGTTTAAAAATTTTCTAAGGTATCAAGATTTGGTAATACTAATCGTGAAGAGTCTAAATTTTTCGTTGTTGGCACACTCCATTGATCTTTCGGATTACATTGTTTTGTTTTCAGTTGTTTTGGCTAGGGTTCGTTTTACCCTATATTTTATTGGGACACGATTGTTTGGAATTCTTTTGTTACATGGCATGGCTGATCTAGTTATGCGCTTGTGGAAACGTTAGGATGAGAGGATAGAGTTGGGTAGTATTACTTATGGTTAGATATTAGAATGGAGAAATGTGTTTTGGTTTAAAGGTTGGTTGAAGTACCATTAGGAGATTGATGAAAGTACTAGCGGATGTGAGGGTAGAGTAGAAAGTTTATACTAATGGAAAGGTTGGGTAAATAACACGCAAGGGATTGGTATAGTTATGGAGGCAAGGTAGTAGTAGACACGTGAAGGAAAACAGGAATGTGAAAGAATGATTGGTAGGAGGCTGATTATCGGTGAAGTACAACAAGTAAGGAAGAGTGAGCCATTGAGGGGTTGAAGTACTTTTAGAAATATTATGGTAGATGAGTCGAAGTTAGAAGCTACTGGTAGTGTGAAGTTCCTAGGTAACATCATGGAGACGAGAAGGAGTGCGTAAAGAGCTACATCGCGAAGCAAGGAGCTGAAAGGACTACGTGTCGACTGCAAGAAGGATGCAAGAGATTTCGAAGGAGTCACAAAAGTTGCGAGGACTGGAAAGGTGACAAGAACTATGATGGGAAGTTTACGTATGGTTCGTGACGAAGAAAGGCAGATCGAGTATCAGAGTGGAGCTACAAAGAGCTGAACCGGTGGATCGTAATGAAATGAATACATGACATGGGAGAGTAAGAACTCGTGGAAGTAACAAGGGGAGTCGAGTGACTACGTAGATGGAATTTTGTGGCAATCAATATCGAGGGATGAGAAGTGAAGCTGAGCTGAATAAGTTTCGTGGATAAGTGATTAGAGAGTCGGTTTTGTGAAGGTGTTATGAAAGATCTTTGGAAGAGACAGCTATGCATTATCCAATGCACTAGTGATTTCCATATATTTTGTTAATGCAAGTAATGCCTAAAAACATTATTAGTGTTAACTAATCTTTCTTAGTTTTGATCACAACAAACCATACAACACATTTAGTGTAGAAACACAAAATGAATTATTTAACTAACACTATCATCAAGGTAATAATCATATCACTAACCTTTCTTAATCATACTTAGTGATCATCAAAATGATTATCCTTAAAACTCACTTTTGCTAATAAGACAAAAGTCTTTTTAATAAACTTTCTTTTTTAGAAAATGTTTTATTAAAATGGAAAATGAAAATTTGAAAATGGCATATTCCAAATGCTGTTAGAATATCCTTTGAAGGGTTTAAATACCTCAGATATTCCCACCCCACTAAAAGACAAAAAACAGAGTGAAGTCTAGTGGTGGTACCTTAAGTACCTACGCGGTACCTTAGTGATATGGTACCGCGGGGTGAGATAAGGTACCGCGCACAGTAGCCGTTATATATCCGTTGTAACTTTGTCTCCTTTAAATAGTGGGTCAAATCTCATTTTCCAGCAAGCCTCTTGGACGTTTTTCTCAGCCCCTTTTCTATTTTCTATAGCATAATCATTAGTAAATGATCACTTAATTTGTTAAGGATGTTTACATATGATTATCCTCTTGATCCCCTCCTTTACCATGTCCAATGAGAAGATCACTCACTCACTAGTGTTGTGATAAAGATGAATCTATGAGCTAGTCATATTCATCATGATACCTCTTTTTGTTTTAGGTCAATCCAATGTATTTATGAATACTTGGACTAGTTGTATTCATCAAAGTTATTTGTGGATACTTGGATTTGTTGTGTACATCCATTGCATATGTGTTTGCTTGGATTTGTGTTGTGTAAATCCAAGCTACATGTGTGTACTTGGGTAAGTCTAGTTGAGTTGTAATAGATTTGATTAGGAGTTCTCACTAAACTATAAAGTGATGTGGTTGTGTCTTGTGAGTTCTCACTAAACTTTAAAGTGATTAGTAGTTGTGTTGTGTGAAGTTCTCACTTAGCTTCAAAGTGAAGAGTCGTGAAGATTGGTTCTAGCTTTCGATTAGAACTCGACATCTAGCCTTGTGTCGTAAAATGGTGAAGTAGGCAACGTCGTGAAGATTGGTTCTACCTTAAGAATTAGAACTCGACATCTAGCCTTGTGTCGTTAAATTGTGAAGTAGGCAACGTCGTGTAGATTGGTCCTAGCTAAAGATTAGGTCTCGACATTTAGCTTAGTGTCGGAAAATAATGTAAGCAACGATGTAAGGTTTTCTCCTCCGAGAAGGGAGCTTGTGGATATAGTGGAAATCTCGAGTAGGTGTACTCGAGGAGTGGAGTAGAAATGAGGATAGAGCCTCGTTGTCGAACCACTATAAATCTTGGTGTCTTCCCACTAGGTTGTCTCCTTCCTTGCTCTTTACTTATTTCATTATCATTATACTTGCTTATTATCCTTGCTAGTGTATTTCAATTGAACCTAATCATTATGCAACTTAGCATCAAGTAAAAGATAGTTTTGATACAAACCAAATTGAAAGTAATTTTAATTTGGTCACCAATCGAAGAGAAACTATTCAACCCCCCCTTCTAGTTTCTACAATTGGTATCAGAGCGATGGTCACTCAAGATCTTTGAAGTATATTGTACTTTAAAACTTGGATCGATCCATTGTCTCCTCAAATTAGAAGGTCTAGTTGTACTAAAGTTTCTCTTTGGTCAAAACTATGTTTTCTTTGAAAATAGGTATTTTAATTGATAATTTTGCATCCCATTTAAGATTAGTAGCCTTTATGCATTTTAGATATACTTTTGAAATGTATCTACTAGTTTGCATCTTGCTTTGTGTAGGTACTCATGAAGATCAATCAATTTATTGGTTATGGATTGAGTTACTTGCACTTTTAGAAGAATCATCTTCATTGATCTTTAACATCTTTGAATGATGCTACCAAGATAATTGGGAATGATACTAGTCCTTGAAGACTTAGTACTCATCATAGTCATTGATTGGGCATAGCACTTATTCCTTCATGGATTGCTCTATGTGGCCAAGGTACGCTTTCGTTCTTCCACACGCCCTTTGATCATTCTTTTGATCATTACTTGACTATGTGCTTGTTCTCGGCATCCTTGCCTTGACTTTTATTTGTGGTTTGTGCTTCTTTTCTTTTATCCTCTCAAACCTTCATTGCTTGGATACTTGACTCACTATGGTGATGTAGAATGAGTTAGTAGAAGCTTAAAGTATCAAGCATGATTTCCATGGTTTGCACCCATACGGTTAGTAGGCCCTTTGTGGGAGAGAAAGTGAATTAATACTTTGCTCATATTTTAGTTTAGACTAAGACTATTATTGAAAGTGATCTTAGTTTAGACTTGAATAATTGCTTTGTGCTTATTCATTACCAAAGCCGTTTATCGTTTCGCCGGAAAGGCACGTCTTAAACCACTATATATGACACAAGCTCTTCGTTTCAACTACTTGAAGATTGTAATTAATCCCTTGAGCATTGATCCTAGTCTTGACTCACTTCTTTTGACTTCTCTCCACTTAGTCGTTTTGCTACGAGTAGTCGTTTGTCCGTTTCGGTTCTTTTCGATCTTGATTTAACTCGTAATACTTCATTAAGGCATATTGCTTAGTGTTATGATGATCCAATGATATTCTAAAAGGCTCATGATTTAATTTTATGTATTTTAGAAAAACTGGATTTTCAAAATTTGGCTTTTTCAGAGATAGAAACGTGCCTCTGTAGGCGGTTCCTTATCTCCGCGGCTCAAACCCGCGGTACCTTATCGATAAGGTACCGCGGGCAGTAACTTTTGTCAGAGCGCCAGTTTGTGTTCTTTATTCTTTTTCAAACCAAACTCTCTCTCTTCCAAAAACAC
The DNA here is from genome assembly GCA_025667525.1 of Glebionis coronaria. NCBI lineage: Eukaryota > Viridiplantae > Streptophyta > Magnoliopsida > Asterales > Asteraceae > Glebionis > Glebionis coronaria. The sequence goes on from CM046875.1 coordinate 66,119,640, forward strand.
ACAGCCGACGGGTTTTACCTTTTCCACCATTGTTGAAGCTTCCAAAACCTTCAATCACTCAAATTAATTGATTCCAAGTTGTGGGTTTCACTCATCCTTCATCTAGCATCAATTAATTGTAAGTATTTTCTTTCAATTTCATCTATTTTGTTCTAGGGTTCATCCTTTCATAATTCGGGATTTTTAAAATTGAAATTGAATTAAAACCTTAATAGGAATGTGGGTTGACATGGTAATCTTACCATGATTCCTTAGGTTGATATTCATTAAGATTTCACTAAAACCCACTTGTAGAACAAATCCGAATTTAGGCTAAATGATTTTGGTTAAATTATGGATTTGAGATGAACCCATGAACAAGTAGGTAATGACATTGTTAATGCTTACCTAAAAACCTTGTTTTGAAAAACCAATGTTCTAATCCATTGTTGATCTAACATAGATCATGTGTTCTTGGTTAATGATGGAATAGACACATTGTGAACATGAAAATGATATGGATTCAATCCTATGTTTGTCAAGAAATTGATATAACACATTTTCATTTTTCGTTTTCCTTTTTGTTTTTCATATGAGTGATTGGAGAAATATTGTCTTGTGTTTGTATTTAGGTACTTAATCATGCCTTCTCAATATCAAAAAGATCATCAATACACTAAAGATTATATGCCCGACATCTCCCAAACCTATGCTTCCCCCCAACTTCAAAACGCGTTTCCATCCCTTTCCACTCGTTGTTTCCATGAGGGTAGAGTCGTTGGCAAGGAAATGACGGGTTATGTCTATATCCTATCTATGTTTGAGCTTTCGGGGTTTGATTGCTTGCTCAACATAGAAGAAGATATTTACCCCTTATTCCTTCTTGAATTCTTTAGCACCTACTCCATGATTGAATACAATGGACAAATCTTCATTCGTTTCGTATTGAATGATCAATTGATTCAATACTCTCTTGAAGACTTTGGTCAAATTCTCGGTGTGCCATATGAAGGCACTTGTCGTTTTACGGATAAATGGAGACTTGATGCTCTCTCGGAATCCTTCGATAAACCTCCAAATGACCACACCGAAATTGATCTAGAGTTCATTCTTGAAATCGTCTCGAAAGAGCGTGATGGTAACGTTGTGAGAAGCCTTCATTCAAATGTATGAAATGTGAATCAATATGAAGTGCTCTCTAGCGACCTTAAGGATTTTATGGTTCAATGGGCCAATATCCTTAGGGAGAATGTCTTTTGTCTTGGTGGAAACCGAGATCATATCCTGGCGTGTATGGTGCATATGTTGAGTTGCATCTTCACATCCACCAAGTACAACTTGGCATTTTTTATCGCTCGACGAATCAATTATGCCCTTTCGAAGCCCAAGACAAACCTTCCCTATGCTATGCTTCTAACTCGCCTTTTCAAAAGGGTTGCTCATGATTTTCCCCACCTTGATCTTTCTCGCTTCTACCCGGTTCATCGGGTTATGTTGCCCATTCAAGAGGCATATGCTAGAAAGACAAGAAGTGATCGAGTATCGAGAAAATCTGTTCATCAAGAGATGGATGATGAGGACATGGACATGCCAACAAGTGATGGTGATGGCATAGGTACTAGTTCTCATTTCCACTCTTCGAGTAATTCCCATCCATCCTCAAACCCATTCGAGGATGAATTTGAAGACTTAGCTCCTCCTCCTCATCATTCTAGCGAAGTACCGGAAGATCTCAATATGGAGCATCTTTACCGCGAAAACCTTAGAACTCGAGGGGAATTGCACGAACACCGGGTTGAATTAAGAAAAGGTTTCAAGTTCTTGGGGAATATGATCAAGGATTGGGGAAGAAGAGAAGGTGAAAGCATTGAAGCTTTTCAAAGAATACATGTTGGTAAACATGTATTGTTGAACAATTTTATTTTATCTTGGATATGTATTAACTTGTGATTGCATGTTAGAATTATCATTTATCTTGATCCTTTATGTTAATTATGCCATCATGTTTGTGTTTTACATAGCTTTGTGCATGCCATATGATAGTTAGCTTATTAGATTATGATCTGTAGTTAACTTTGGCTTGTGAAACCTTTGGGAAAAATCTGGGTTTATCAAAAAAACTAGGATGGGAAATTTTTGAAAACCTTCTGGTCGCGGTTCCATATCGACCCGCGGTTCCTTATCGATAAGGTACTGCCGGTCCTAGATAAGGAACCGCCAGCCACTGTGCACGACAGCATCTTTGCTTTACATTGTTTTCTTAGTTTTGTGTAAACCTTGCATGATTTTCAGTAATAAACTGCACATTTCCTAAACTAGGGTATCTAAATTCATTATTCACCTAAAATGATTTTAACCCATTACTAGTTTGGATCATCCCATCACCCATTTAAACCCACCTTGTTTGCCATGTTCTTCACACATCAAACATACTTCCCTAAACCTTAAACCACCCTAATCAACCATGGTGTGTACCAAAACCTCAAACACTTCCAAGACCTCCACCCCAAGAAAAACAATCAAAATAAGGGTTAAGGTAGCTAAACCTAACTCTTCACCTTTCCTCACACCTAAAAATGAGAATGTTCCTATCCTCATTCCTTCATCACCTTCCCCACCTCTTGCACCATGCAAGACTTCTTCCACCCATGGTACTAACCACTCCATTGGTTCTACCTCCTCTTCATTCAATTCTAGAATTAATGAGCTTTCTTCACCCTTCACTCTAAGTGCACCCTTGGAAGTGACCACACAACCTCAACCAATCGAAAGCATTCCTTTTGGGAATGACTTTGATGACATTTTGGTGACTTCACCATTTACCCCTCACAACTCACCCATTTCACCAACCTTGGAGGATTTACCTCCACATTCACCCATTTCCCCTTTGGGGAACATGCCTCTACTTTCACCCACATCACCCTTGGAGAACTTGCCTCCTCCACCTCCACCCAATTCAAACATCCCAATTTTGGGTGCGCCTCTTTCCCTCCTCTTGGGTGATCCTTACTTTCGGTTTCAACAAACTCATGGTCCTAGATGTCCATGTTGTCTCTACAACCACTTCCTCATCCAAAACCTAAGGATGGATATGTATGGACTACATAGGGGTTTGCAAGATTTCTTGCTTACTTTGTTCTCCATGCCTCCTCCTAGGAGATGAATGATGGAGTTCTTTTAATAAAGTTTTTCAACAATAAGCCAAAGAAAACCACCTATCTAGATCTTATGATAAGCTAGCTATGTATTAGTTAGTTTTTATTTATCTTTGTACTTGTTTCCTCATTAATGAATGTTTCATGTTGTTGTGTTATGGATTTAGCTTTGTGTGATTCTATCCTTTTGTGCACACTAATCAACTTTAATTTGAAATTAAAATTGAACATAAATCTATCACAACCCCTAAACTTGACTAAAATTGGTTCAAAATGATATCTAATTATTTTGTCACCCTTTGTCAAGACATTCTTTGTGAATGTGTTTCTTTATGCAACCCTAGCATATTTTGGTTCTAATAGAGGTAAAAATCCAAGATTTGCAATTTTTTTGAAAAAGTCTTAGTTTTTCCCAAAACCCAGGAAAAACATGGTTTAAAGTCCACTGGACGCGGTTCCTTAAGGACCAGCGGTTCCTTAGTGATATGGAACCGCCGGCCCATATAAGGTACCGCGGCCAGAAAGTGATTTTTGACGAATTTTTGGTCAAAACCTTTAAACCTATTCCCAGTCAAGATTCCTTGTTTACTCAAATTGACTAAACATTCCTTGACAATACACATTTTGTATTCAAATTCTTACCTTGATTACATTTTACTTATACCCCAACCTTGAGATTTCATTCTCATACCTTCCCAACCTTGAGAATTCATTCTCACATAACCTTGAGATATCATTCTCACACTCTCACAATGCCTAACTCCTACATTCCCAACCTTGACATCTCTTTGTCACAACCCCACTCACCCAAAGCTTCCTCTTCCCAGGTTTCAAAGAAACCGAAAATCTCTGTTCGACCCGTTTGGGTTAAGAAGAATGAACCATCTTCGTCCAAACCACCTAAAAACCCTACTTTCTCTCCAATCAAGTATTGGAATGAGACCTATACCATAAACCCCATCACCGGAGCAAAAGAACATGTTCCACCACCACCACAATCCTTCAATACCCTCCAACTCAATGACCTTTCCACCTTCCCAAACCTCACAAGGCATTGTGAAAATACTCCCAAACCCTTTACCCCACCACCACCAAACCCTAAGTTTGATTCCATACCCACATCAAACGATTTTGCGTTGCATCATGGATCCTCGTGTGATTGTTGCCGATTTCAACAAATTGAACTTGCTCATGTGTATGAGAAGTTAAATTTTATTTAATTCCTCCTCACTCGACCTCCTATTCAAGTTTTCGTTCCAGTGGACAAAACTTCGAATGATGCATCGTGGTCTTTTTAGTTTTATTTTTTTAGCAATCTTGGAAAATATCACTATTAGACTAGCTTATGCTTAGTGGTTTATTTTCCATATTTATTGCTTTTAGATACTAATACTATGTGTATGACTATCTTCTTTGTTGTATTTTTTTGTTTGTTTTCTTTTTGTAACTTTTGTGTTATTTGTGTGCTATCTAATCAGTTCTATTTTTGAGTTATTCTTGGTTAAATTTTTACAATTGCTTATGGGTGATTCCATCAATTCTAAAGCTTTAACGCATTGACAAGCTTATCATCTTCATTTTATTGAAGTTTGATTTTGTCAGTTACCTCTTTGGACATACTTAGCAAAATACTTGCTTCTAATTTGAGATTTCTTCTCTTTCTCCCTCTCAAGTTACTTAGTAGGTAGTGATCATATATACATTGGTGTTTCTTTCCTATCTACTAACCTTTGTGTAGCATGTCACCTTAGCTCACAAACTTGGTGCCCCAAGCAAGGGGGAGCAACCACCAAGGGGGAGCTACTAGCAAAGTTCGATGCACTACAAAGACTTATGCTAACCTTTTTACTACGACAAAGGGGGAGAAATGATAGTGATAAACTAGTTAATAATTCCATAGTTTGTGTTTATACGTAAATGAGTTTATCGTTTGTCGTAATCAAAAAGGGGGAGATTGTTAATGCAAGTAATGCCTAAAAACATTATTAGTGTTAACTAATCTTTCTTAGTTTTGATCACAACAAACCATACAACACATTTAGTGTAGAAACACAAAATGAATTATTTAACTAACACTATCATCAAGGTAATAATCATATCACTAACCTTTCTTAATCATACTTAGTGATCATCAAAATGATTATCCTTAAAACTCACTTTTACTAATAAGACAAAAGTCTTTTTAATAAACTTTCTTTTTTAGAAAATGTTTTATTAAAATGGAAAATGAAAATTTGAAAATGGCATATTCCAAATGCTGTTAGAATATCCTTTGAAGGGTTTAAATACCTCAGATATTCCCACCCTACTAAAAGACAAAAAACGGAGCGGAGTCTAGTGGCGGTACCTTAAGTACCTACGCGGTACCTTAGCGATATGGTACCGCGGGGTGAGATAAGGTACCGCGCACAGTAGCCGTTATATATCCGTTGTAACTTTGTCTCCTTTAAATAGTGGGTCAAATCTCATTTTCCAGCAAGCCTCTTGGACGTTTTTCTCAGCCCCTTTTCTATTTTCTATAGCATAATCATTAGTAAATGATCACTTAATTTGTTAAGGATGTTTACATATGATTATCCTCTTGATCCCCTCCTTTACCATGTCCAATGAGAAGATCACTCATTCACTAGTGTTGTGATAAAGATGAATCTATGAGCTAGTCATATTCATCATGATACCTCTTTTTGTTTTAGGTCAATCCAATGTATTTATGAATACTTGGACTAGTTGTGTTCATCCAAGTTATTTGTGGATACTTGGATTTGTTGTGTACATCCATTGCATATGTGTTTGCTTGGATTTGTGTTGTGTAAATCCAAGCTACATGTGTGTACTTGGGTAAGTCTAGTTGAGTTGTAATAGATTTGATTAGGAGTTCTTACTAAACTATAAAGTGATGTGGTTGTGTCTTGTGAGTTCTCACTAAACTTTAAAGTGATTAGTAGTTGTGTTTTGTGAAGTTCTCACTTAGCTTCAAAGTGAAGAGTCGTGAAGATTGGTTCTAGCTTTCGATTAGAACTTGACATCTAGCCTTGTGTCGTAAAATGGTGAAGTAGGCAACGTCGTGAAGATTGGTTCTACCTTAAGAATTAGAACTCGACATCTAGCCTTGTGTCGTTAAATTGTGAAGTAGGCAACGTCGTGTAGATTGGTCCTAGCTAAAGATTAGGTCTCGACATTTAGCTTAGTGTCGGAAAATAATGTAAGCAACGATGTAAGGTTTTCTCCGCCGAGAAGGGAGCTTGTGGATATAGTGGAAATCTCGAGTAGGTGTACTCGAGGAGTGGAGTAGAAACGAGGATAGAGCCTCGTTGTCGAACCACTATAAATCTTGGTGTCTTCCCACTAGGTTGTCTCCTTCCTTGATCTTTACTTATTTCATTATCATTATACTTGCTTATTATCCTTGCTAGTGTATTTCAATTGAACCTAATCATTATGCAACTTAGCATCAAGTAAAAGATAGTTTTGATACAAACCAAATTGAAAGTAATTTTAATTTGGTCACCAATCGAAGAGAAACTATTCAACCCCCCCCTTCTAGTTTCTACATATTTGATGAATGATGTATGGAATTTTTGTTGGACGGGATAGTGTAGGAATAAGGGAGAACCATGGAAGGAGAGAACCAAGTATTCCTAGAAGATGATGATTGAAAATACCTCATGTTGGGTGCAAGATCAAAGTAGAAGTATGAGATTTGAATAAGAATTCAAAATATGGCTTAGTAGACAAATGGAAACTAATGTGGGTATAAGATGAGAGTGTGACCCGCATGGAATCACATGAAACTCTAGTCTGTCCCTAGTAGGAGGGAGTAGGAGAACTGGTTATGAGAAAAAAACAAGTGAAGCTACTTGGAAAATTTTGGCGTATAGATGACTAGATAGACTTTGTTAGTAGAGCTGGATTGTTATATCTGCCTAGAATGCTAGAGGCATTTGGGGTACGAGACGTAGAGAATGATCTATATAGATCATGAACTTCTCCAACACATATTTAATAATCTTGATTGAACATTTGGAAAAGGTGATGGGTGGAGTTAAGTGATGAAAGAAAATTGCAAGGCCAAGTACCATCTGGGAAAGGCAAGCATGGTTGATGAGACATGGAATAAGAAGAATGAAGTGAAGCTGAGACGAACTTGAACTATATGGATGACATATTAGGGTGGTTTGGATGAAGGATGTAGGTTGCACGAGTTGAGTTGTCTAAAGCAGATAACGCGTCAACATGTATGTTGCGTGGCTTGGACAATCATATGGAGAAAAGGGAAGTAGACTATACTTCCTACATAGATAGGAGTAACTTAGAAAGGGCGATGTAAGGACGAAATTGGTGAAAGGGATACATAATGGGGTGGAGGAATAAGTACGACGAGAGTTTGGTGATAGTCGATAGACTAACTAATTCATCTCATATTTCAAGAGGAATGAGAAGTCACGTAGTTGAGAAGTTGGAAGGATTGCGTACGGATGTGATGGAATAGAGGGTTTTGCGTAAAAGTTAGCCTAATATGTATGGAATGCCTTATGAAGGATTATGGAAAGGGAAGAAACGATGGGAAGCATCACATCGTGATGTATGGTAGGAGTTGAGGAAGAAGAAGGAAGTGTGTATAGAAGCGAAGCATGAATGAAATAGGTCGAGATAGGAACCGAAGGTAAAACTTTGGTAGAGCTTAATGAGTAGAATAAAGCACAACGCAGGCTAATACTATCGTAGTGTGGAAAAGGAAATGGCACTGACCCATACTGATTGTTTGGGAGGCTTAGTATCGATAATCGAATGGATGAGGAGTTATAGGTGTGATGTGCCATAGGGACGAAGGGCTTGGTCTAACTGAGACAAGATGAAGAGCAATATGACCTTGAAGGTAGGACATTGTGTAGGTATAAAGGAAGTGTTGGGTATAAAAAAAATCATGAAGAAAAGTGAGAAAGAAGTGTATAGGTGCTACTAGTGAGCTATCCAAATTTAATGGAAGTAGTTGTAGCACGGGTTTGGATGGCAGTTGATAGACTAACTGAGATAACCGTCCTTTTGATGATGTGTATAGATCATAAGTTGATTTAGATTGGAAGAACTAATGGATATGTGAAAGACCGTCATAGGTCACTTTATAAGAAATTTGAAATTTTAAGTAGTTTTGGGTACGGACTAAAGGGAGTTGATGAACATGATTGGATATGAGTATATCCAGATAACTGGAAAAGGATGGGCAAGTGAGATATTTATACAACCTTAGAAGTTACACTGAGAGCATGAGTAATTGATTTAGAGGGAGTTAGGAAACTCTTTAGCGATGGCTGAGTTTTCATATAATGATAGTTATCATACTAGAAGTCGATAAATGCCATTTGAGGCACTATATGAAAGGATAGGGTGAGTTGTCCCCATTGTGGACTAGAGTTGGTAAAAGAGGCTACTAATGTGGTAATGGTGTTTGTGGAAAGGATGAGAGCAACAAGGGATGCTATGTTGAAAAGGAGGAAACCACTAGAGTTTAGTGACAAAGTTATGTAGGAAGTTTCACCCATAGTAACGGGTGGTATGATTTGGTAAAATGGAAGAGTTGATGTAGAGTTTTGTAGGTCCATTTATGATCTTTGGAAAGATCGGACCAGTAGCTTATGAGCATAGAATTACCTGGGGGGGGGGGGGGGGGAAATGAGTGGTATACATGTTATATTTCGTGTATTAAGATTGGTAAATGTTGTTTGAGAATGCATATTTGCATGTACGGTTATTCAAGATTTGTATTAATAAGGGTTTGTGTTATCAAAGAGTCATTTGTGAGATTTATTGACTGTGAGGTCAAGAGTTTGCCAATGAATTTAAATATTGTTGGTTAGTATATGTGGTAATTTGAGACTTGAACTAAAGTTCACGTGGAAATGAGAGGAGTTCATTTAGAACAAGTATCCTCAGTTGTTTGCTAATGGTATGTTTGATCCTAAGGAGTAAATCTCGAGACGAGATTTCTATTAGGAGGGAGTGATGTGACAACCGCAGTTTTGAGGTTCGTCACTTAGTTTTATTTTGTGCTAGTTACGTGTCTTTACGTGTTTATGTGCTAATTGGTGTGTATAGATTGTGGTTTGGATATCGTTTCCGGTACGGGGTACCTTGTGAGTAAAACAATGTGTGATTATTTCATGTTCATGAGCTCACATGGTAGTGACTATGAAATGAGATGGTGTTATTTAGTGGTTTACGTATACGTATATGTATTATAGAAAATCGTATTTTTACGATTTACGGTTTAGCATTTTGAGGTCTCGGATGAGGTATTTAGTCACGAGAATAATTTACGGGATGGTTTTAAGTCATTTAGGACTTAGTCATAAAGTTTATTTTAAAATTTAAGATTTTTTTTAAAACTGTATATTTTACGTCTTTTACGGTAAACGCATAAAATTGACTAGTTTCTCGGTTTTGAGATTTTAGAAACTTTAGGGGCTGAAATAAATTAAGTTAATTTAAGGAAATATTAGTAAAGTAATAATAATAATTAAAAAGAAAAAAAGTAAAAAAAAAGAAGGGTATAGTCGGTTATACACGAATTAAACAAAAAAAGGGAAAAATTTATGGTAAGTGGGCTTTTGGTTGGACTAGGATTTGTGTACTATATAAGGAACACCTCTCATTATAACAAACGCATATTTTTGTTCCTGGAAGTCTTTGGTCGATGATCATCACAGAAGAATTAGGGTTTCATAAAAAATTTGGGGGTTTTCATAAATCAAAGGTAAAATCTTTAAACCCTTTTTAATTAAAGTGTTTTAATTCTTTCTCAATCATCTTATGATGGATTTAGGTTAGGGTTTAAATTGAAATCTGTATAATAATGATATTATAATGATTAGGTGAATTAGGGCTTGTAATTAGTGGAGTTATGGGTAATTAATTAGGTTAATTTAATTGAATTCGTTTTTAAAAATTGGGTAGAATTTTAGGTCAATTGTTTTGATCATATAGAGAGTTCTACAAACTCTTATTTTGAGATCCAAGTATCCCTGGAAAGGTAAATGAGTTGGCTTTCAAATGAAAGAAACGAGAACTAAATTGGAGGTCGGGGAAGTGGGTCAAAAATAGGTTACTACAGTCGGAGGTCAAGACAGTTTTGAAATCAGTCGGGTTTAATTTAATGTTTTAAGGTGATTGGGGTACTTAGGAGTACACTTGAGCCCTCTAATGAGCAGGGGAGTTGGTTTATATATTAAATAAGAGACCATGCGTGGGGCTAAGAAAATGGGTTAGGGTAAGACCCCCTAATCATAACAAACTTTTTGTATGTTCAAAATCAGTAAAATCTGGATAGACAAAAGTATATATATATATATATATATATATATATATATATATATATATATATATATATATATATATATATATATATATATATATATATATATATATATATATATATATATATATATATATATATATATATATATATATATATATATATATATATATATATATATATATATATATATATATATATATATATATATATCGGGGCCTTAACAGTAGCTTTAAGGTTGGGTCAAAGGGGAGGAGTTAGCTAACATATGTAAAGGAATAGGGTTTCATTTACAGAGGTCATGGGTATGTTTAGGTGGGCGTTTGGCTTATAGTTTGGAGACCTAAAAGTTGGGACTGTTTTGTGTAAAATATGAACGAGATATGTATCAAACTTAACCAAGTTAAGGACTTGTTAGGGAAGGGTAATGGGGTGTTTAGAACATATGAATGAGGAACATATATGGGAGAAGGCTAGATGTCCATCGTAGGTTGATGAGCTATTTTTAGAGATTGGTTCATGTTTTAACTTTGTGTTTTTGTTTGTTAGCTTTTTGCTAGAGCACGGATTATTGGGAGAAGCTCAATCAGGTGAGTTTAGTAGTCCCATGTCTACTAATGATTTTGACTTCCAGATCGGATGGAAGAGACACTGTCTTGTTTTTATAAATTATGCTGTGAATGTTTTGGTGTTTGGTGATGGACTTGTGCATACTATTGTGATTAACTGCTAGTTTATTCATGATTGTTTTATGTTTTGACTTGGTACCAAGGGGATGTTGACAAGGCGGGGCCTTGGGGAGGTACATAGATGTGTGAGCATCTATGGGACCAAAGGATAATGACAAGGCGGGGCCTTGGGATTGGTACATAGGTGTATGGGAGCCTATGGTACCATGGTGTTTGGTAAGGCTGGGAGCCTTGGATTTTGTTTGGAATGATTGATCTTGAATATTAGTTGTTAATGCATGTTTGTATCACATTGTCCATATGTTCTTTTGTTAGTAGTTGTTGTTCACAGCTTATGGTTTGATTTTGGCGTTGGTGTCTAAACCTATGACTCTCACCAACTTTATGTTGACGTGTTTTAGTGTCTCTTTCAGGTGAGAATGTGGTTAAGCTTGAGAATAAAAGTGGCTAGTTTTGTAGGCATTAGGATTGCATATAGAAGGAGATCCTCGTTCCTTCTTAGTTTCTATTGTTTGTTTAATAAGTGATACTGTTGACACCTATATGTTTGCTTTGTTTATGTATTGTTTGTCTTGGGTAAGAGGTAGGACTGTTACCTACTTGCCTAGACTCCTGCTTTGTTGAGATATTGTCATGACATTTGTGTCACCATTTTATGACATTTCTTATTTCATTTAGTTATCTCTATAGACACGCCATGTTGTGATGATATCCATACGTCGCACCCCATATTCCGCCATGGTGGGGTGTGACAATCCTCTCCAACAGATGGAGTTTGACTTTCTGCAGAAGAAGGTAGTGAAGGTTTTTCACAAGCGGTACTTGTAGTTGGCTTAGCAGTACTTGGCTCTTCAACAATATTTACTTCACTAGTGTAAGACACACTTGTTTCTTGAATCACCAAAGTATCTCCAGATACTTTTCCTTCTTTTGAAGCTGTCTTCTCAATATGTAACTCCTTAGTCTTGTATGACCCATAACTCACTCTGGATCTTGACAGTATTTAGAAAGACTGTTTCTTGTGAAACCAAAATTGTCTTTGAGGTAGAGTTGAAGACACAGGAAATTGAACATTGATTTCCTCTAGCTTCTCATAGAAACTACTCCAATTCACTTGTAGTTGTGGTGATTGAGGTTGTGTTTATGGCTGAGTCACCAAAATTTCTTCATTTTGTGGTTCCTCATGAGCATGTTGTGGTTCTTCTTATTGAAGCTCCATGTCTGTAGGCTCCAAACTATCTTTTTCCACATTAGTCTCTATGCTATCACCATCTTTAAAATTTCCAATGGGATCATCAGCTTCAAAATTGATGTCATTTCCAGAGACCCTTGTATGAATGTCAAAAGAAGGTCCTTGTTCTTCATCATTCCTCCCCTGTTTGGTTGCATTCAGTTGCCTTTTCTTGAGGTTCCTGAATCTTTGCTTCTTAAGAGCAGCCTTCTGAATTGTTCTGTTCTGCCTCATCCAAGGAGATACCTTATTCCTTAGCTTGATTAAATTGGCTTCTAATTCAGCAATTCTCTTATCTTGAGCAAGCTTCTCCTTTTACAAAACTTGTACCTGTTTGGACAAGCTAGTGCACAAAGTTGTTAAATTTTCAACATCTACCACCTCTGTTGCTTGTGCTTGTGGTGAACCATTAGCAGCAATTGAGGCAGCAGGTGTGTGGATTATTTCATCAGAATGTGGTTGACCACCAACATTGTGAGAAGAAGATTGAGTATCTTCAGAAGAATGGGGACTCTGGTGAGAAGGAGTTTGCTCAGAAGCACTAGATGGGCTAGGTTCCTCACCTTCTTGGTTGGCTGGTTGGGCTAACATTTTTTCAAATAAGGGTGTGATAGTTCCTATAAAGGCATTGCCTTTTTTGGTCAAGAAAGAGAAAGTTCCCTTTGTAAATGTAGGAACATCCCATGTATTTGTCAACTCTGGTAGGTTAGGGATTTGGTCATTAACTAAAGCCTGAATGAATCTAGGATACATAAAAAACTTTTTAACTCCTTCCAAATTCCTAGTCATGCCTTCAAAAATTAATTTTGAAAAGTTAAAAACTCTATCATTTGCTAGACAAATACCAGCTGATGCCAATGCATCAGGCATTTGATCAAAAGAAGTACTTTTGGAGCTTATACGGTGAATAATGGCATGAAAAAGCAATTTCCATTGTGGTGAAAATAAAGCTTTAAAGAAAGTAAGACTTTTGCTACCACCCTGATAACCCATGGCTGCAAGGCCATTATGTATCTCTGTATTATTTAACATACTTAGTCCATTTTCATCATTTAGTCTTAAACTATCCCTTAGCAGTACCTCGGTCACATAAATATTTCTATTATTCACCCAACCCCTAATGCAAGGTTGATTATGACGAGTACCTATGACAACAGTATTCCAAAATTGTGTAACAATATGAATAGAGACAATGGGACTTATAGTAAGCGCAAAATGAATATGACTTCGAGACAAAAATCCAAGTATCTCATGGAAACTAAGAGAATCATCATTCTAAGCAAGGTTCACAACTAGATTGTGCTTAGAGATCACTTGTAAAGCAGCCATTAGTATTTCTGTTGATCGAAAAAGTAGAGAAAAGGTTATAAAATTAAGAGATAAGAATAAAAGATTAGGTGAATCAATTGCATAATTGGAGTAAGTATTTATGTAAATAACAAACCCAAGCGCGAAGAAACCGCCAAATTTACAAATGAGACCCTCAACGGTACAACGGATATGTAGCGGTACATGGAACATACTCGGTACTTGGATTTGTGCTAGCGGTACTTGGATCCAAAACTGTACCTCACAAATTTGACCAGTTCATGCATTCCACTATCATTATAACCTCTTTTATCTCATTCTATCAACCAGCAATCATATCAAAAACACAAAACAAACACTATACAATAAAAATTAGCATATAAATTATAAAGCTATTACCTCTCCTTAACATATGCAGCCGTTTATTGGTTGAGCATACCAATATGTGTTGCCAAGAATTCAAATCTCTTTGCATCAAATGCCTTGGTCAAAAAATCAGCTACATTGTTATCTATATGAATTTTCAAGACTTGAATAAGCTTTTTGTCATAGGCATCCCTTATAAATTGATGTCTGATCTCAATATGCTTGGTCTTGGAGTGAAAGACTGGATTCTTAACAATGCAAATAGTACTTTCATTATCAATGTAGATCTTGGTGTTCACGAAGTTAAACCCATAGTCTAACAGCTGATTTTGAATCCAAAGTACTTGTCCACAGCAATGAGCAGCAACTACATATTCAGCTTCAGTTGTAGAAGTAGCAACAATAGTTTGCTTCTTACACTGCCATGATATGAGTCTTCTTCCTTGGAATTGACAACCTCATGTTGTGGATTTCCTATCATGATTGGCTCCAGCATAATAACTATCTGAGTAAGCTTCCAAATCAAATGTTGAGTCTCTAGGATACCATAATCCTAAATTAGGTTGACTTTTAAGATACATAAAAATCCTTTTCACAGCATGTAGATGTGACACCTTTGGATTGACTTGAAACCTTGAACAGGCACACACAACAAACATAATATCTGGTCTTGAAGTAGTAAGATACATCAATGAACCAATCATTGACCTATATAGGTGAATATCAACATTTTCACCATGTTCATCTTTTGACAAAGATTTCTTAGCTTCAAACGGTATGCTTGTACTCTTTGTATCCATACATGAAAATTTCTTCAAGATTTAAGCAACATATTTATCTTGGCTGATAAATACCATCCTTCCTTTGTTTGACTTTTAGTCCTAAAAAGAAAGTAAGTTCTCCCATATAACTCATCTGAAATCTTCCTTTCATCAAAGCTTCAAACTCTTCACACCATGATTTCTAGGTTGAACCAAAAATAACTTCATCGACATAGACTTGAACTAGGATAATATCCTTACCATTTTTTTTATGAATAGAGGTTTGTCAATGGTTCCTCTCCTATATCCATGTTCTAACATAAAAGTGGATAAAAAGTTGCATACCAAGCCCTTGGAGCTTGATGTAAACCATAAAGTGCTTTGATTACCTTGTAGACTCTGTTGGGGAATTTAGGATCTACAAAACCTAGAGGTTGTGAAACATATACCTCCTCTGAAATAGTACTATAAAGAAAGGCATTTTTCACATCCATTTGATAGACTATAAAACCCATATATGATGCAAAGGCAAAAAATAACCTAATGGCTTCTATTCTTGCCACTGGTGCAAAAACCTTATCATAGTCTATCCCTTCTTCCTGTCTGTAGCCTTGCGCAACAAGCCTTGCCTTTTTCCTCACATCAACACCTCTTTCATCCTTCTTATTTCTGAAAACCCATCTAGTACCAATGACTCTTTTACCTGAGGGAAGATCCACAAGAATCCAAACCTTTTGTAGTTAAAATTGCATTAATTCTTCTTGCATGGCATCTACCCAGCTTTCTTCATCAAGAGCTTGAGAAATGTTCTTGGGCTCTACTTGTGATAAGAAACAGGCAAACAAACAATGCTGAGTATCCTTATGATTTGTTCTCTGCTGTTGTTTGACATAATTCACAAGTGCATGAGTTTCAATATTGGCCTGAAGTTGTCTTCTTGTTTGCACAATATACTTAGGATTTTCAATAATTTGAGCAGTAGGATGGTTGTTGTTAAGTTTATGAGTGGGAATAGAACTGACTTGAATTTCTGTTTCCAAATTATTGAAATCAATTACTGCACCCTGCTCATCATAGGAAGCTTTGGAGAATATTCCTTCATTTTGACTAGTATAAGTGTTAACCATAAGATTCAAAGCTATTTAGGGGTGATCCGAAGGTCGGGGAGGATAAAATAAATGGTTAGACATTTTAGAGAGAGAAAGTGAGAGACTATTAAATGTGTGTGTTTTATTGAGAGAGAAAGTGAACTAGAAAAAATGGGAATCCTCACCCCTCAATGGAAGTATGGAGGGGTATATATAGCCTAGACATACATGAACTATTTTAACTTAACAAAACTAGTCCCTGCGTGTGTGGCTATATTAAACTAATGTAATTCCGTAAATGGCGCTCACATTTTAGGGCTAACAATCTTCCCCCAATGTGGAGACATACGGAATTACTTACAATGTTCCTAACAAGTACAAATACAACAAAATAAAGTCTTTCAAGGCGCTTCCAATGCTGAGGATGTCTTTTAATTCTTCTTGTCTTCATAACTTGTACCTCAGCTTGAATCCTCTTTGTCTTTGCATGTTGTGGAACAATTGTAATATGCATGATTTGGATTAACTTCCCCCCAATTCATGCAGCATGCATTTAAAAAACTTTCTTCATATACTTCTTTTTGACGAAGTTTCTGAATCAACTTCCCCCAAACCAATCTTAAGCAGATTCTGACACTTTGATGTAGATTGAACAATCTTCTAGCTCATCGGTTTAAGTACACAGCGGAAATTTGTAGAAGAACCACACCAGATAATACTGCTTCTATATTGTTTCATGCCGTTTAGGTTTTGGTGATAATCCGTTTGGGGTAATATGCAGGAAATCAACAACAATTCTTCTCACGCCTACAAAATACATCATAAAAATCATACAAGTGAAGTAGATACCATTCCATGTAGACTACTTCCCCTGGAAGTTGATCCGATTACTTCAAAGTACACGATCTTCCCCCATGATGATTTCGAACTATCGGAAGCATCATTATCGTGGACGTCCATATACTCGAGAAGTTGTTAGTCTTAAGTAAATGTATTGAAAAGTTTTGAAAGTCGTTGAGAAACTTTGAAATATTTTTGCTTAGACTATTAAGTACCATTGTCGTTATGAGGCTCATAAATATCCCGTGAGAATTGATTGATGATTCCATCTCTCTCTGTCTAACTTACCAACCTCGAATTCATTCCGCTATTTGTCATGACCACATGTGAAGTAAACCCGATATTCCAAACTTGAAAATGAAGTACAATCCCCCAAATTTGTTACTTAAGCTTGCACTTATGTCGATTGAAGAACGGTGCAGAAACAAGTCTCTTATACCTCTTGAAGTTATCTACACGAGAAACTGCGTGTGACACTGAGAACTGCAACAAAGCTCCAAAAAATGATAGTAATCCATGTCGTCGACCATCCATCCCTTGACAGTGGAAACTAGATAAATCAAGTCTCAATCATAAATTTTATCGCCCAAGCAAGTCATCAATCGATAGACTGGGTTTGAAGAAAAGGGGTAGAAAAATAGAAGGAAGGCTCGATGATGAAATAAGTAGACGCCTTCATGAAATCCACTTCAACTTCAAATAAAGAATACCAAATCCACTTCGTGATCACTTGTCTTTGTAGAACCAAAACTAGCCGTTGTCGTTAAAGTGAATCTTATATCGGATCGTTTTAGCGTTAAGTGTTTTGTTTGCTTTGGTGTTGTCTTGTGAATGTCGTTATCTTGAAAAAAATTATGAGATGAATTGTCATTAAGGAACACAATTTTTCTAAAAAACTTGTCATTTAAGCCCAACGTCAGTCATATGGCCAACTGATGCGCGGATCAAAAATTTCTTCCAAAATATTGGGTTTTAAACCAACAATTTCTTTGTCGTTTAAGCACTTTCGATCGAAACATTACTGATACCTGACATTGAATATAATGTCATCATAGCCCATTAAAAGATAACTTGGTCCACTTCAAAGCGTATCGTCCCATTGATAAAATGAAAATACCCAGCCCATAATTATAATAACTAATCCACTCCATTTACGTTCTATGAAAATCTGTAAGCCCATATCAATTTCTCAGTATTAACCAAAGATGGCCCAACAATAATCATTGCACCATATTAAGTTATATCACAGCCCATTTAACCCTTTATACCCGGCCTAACCACATCCTACCCTAATCTTTAGGGATATATTATAGCAATTTACCCTAAACTACTCATAACCCTAATCCACTCTCATAGTTTCCATCGCCGTTTTTTTTCTTCTTATCCCAAACGTAGCAACACCAACCATCATCTCACACCTTATCATTTCAAAAAGAATTCGCCCCTTCAATCCTTATACCTACAAACAATGAATGAATTACTATCTTATAATCAACCACCATACAATGAATCTACTGCTCCATGATTCAATTCATTCTGCTTATTTGAATCGAGTGCCAAACAACAATTATGAAGGCATCAAGATCAATTAAGGTCTCGAGTAGGTGTGATGATTGATTTTTTATTTGTTTTAGGTTTAATTTTTCAAATCGAAACAAAGATAGATGACAACATTCATGTTATCACTCTTCTCTAAGTTTCGTATATCAACAAATGGTAACTACCATTACATAGATCGATGATGATCATTGTTTCGTGTGTATAGATCTATAAAGATCTTAACATGCATGGTTAACCACGAAATGAATCTGAGATATCTTAAATGATTTGTTCTCTTTCTGTTTTGGTTTTGAGTCTGTTCTTTGATTTGAATCAAATCGAATCAAAGATTAGTGTATAACAGATTTGTTATAACACAATCTTTATATTTCGTAAACCAAATTAGGGTATCATCCCACAGATCTGTGATGGATATTTGAATTCGTGTTGGATCTTGTCAAGGTCATAATGGTTCTCGTATATCATGAAAGAAAAATAACTGAGATCTTTATGTTTATGTATTCGAGTCAAGAATTGATGTGGTGTAGGTGTCGATGGGATAGGTTAGAACATGATATGTTGGTTAATGGTTGGGGCGAAGGGATTAGATAAGAGTTAGTTTTGGTTTTGGATATGAGATGTAGAGTGGTGTGGATTGATTTGTGATAGGTATCGGTAGTTTTGATAAGTCATGGTATCTTGCAATGTTTTCATATATGATTCACATCGCAATGTTTTTCACTCCATCGGAATAATCATCCGAATACCCATCCGAATAGCCATCAGAATAGCCATCGGAATAGCCATCGAATAAACCATCCGAATAACCATCGGAATACCCATCGGAATAACCATCAGAATAACCATCAGAATAAGCATCGGAATAAGCATCAGAAAAGGGTTTTGACTTTTTCTTGATATCACCGAAAATGGTGGATCTGGGTTTTTTTTTCAGATCTGACCCCCTTTTTCCATTTGTTCATCTTCATCTTCAAAAAAAAAATCTCAAAAACTCAGATTTTTAAAAAAATGAGACTAAATAAGAACAGATCCCAATAAGAACATGTTTGACCAGCCACGGGAAGATATTCCAATAAAAAGCATTTATCATGTATCATTTCTGGACATAAAAAATGAGACTTTATGGACGGATTGGAGACATTTTGGACGGACCAGTAACACAAAAAAAAACACCACCGTGACATAAAAGCTTATAAAATAAGCTATAAAACTGTAATAATTTGCAACAGCCACATAAATAAGCAAATATAAACACAAAACACCCCCGGTTAGCTCTGATACCAATTGTTAATCATAAGATTCAAAGCTATTTAGGGGTGATCCGGAGGTCGGGGAGGATAAAAGAAATGGTTAGACATTTTAGAGAGAGAAAGTGAGAGACTATTAAATGTGTGTGTTTTATTGAGAGAGAAAGTGAACTAAAAAAATAAGAATCCTCACCCCTCAATGGAAGTATGGAGGGGTATATATAGCCTAGACACACATGAACTATTTTAACTTAACAAAACTAGTCCCTGCGTGTGTGGCTATATTAAACTAATGTAATTTCGTAAATGGCACTCACATTTTAGGGCTATCAATAAGCATCGTCACTGTTCATAGCTTGTAGAATATCTTCTAATTAATCAACAGACTTTGCAGAAATTGACTTAGCAGTACTTGCCGATGAGGTACCGCTAGGTGTAATATGTACTGCTGAGTGTTGTGATTCCAAAGATTCTTCTCCTGAATGCTTATTAGCAGATGTAGCATTCTTCTCTTGATCTTGAAGCCTTTGAAGCTCTTGGGAGGCTTGATCATCTGTTGATGGCATTGTTTGCTTTTGGGGAGTAGCATCCATAGGAGAAATAGTGGGCATACTTGGTACATAAATGTGAACATCATCATCCTGAGAATCTGATGAAGAAGGCCCTCCTTGAGTACCTAACTTTGTTGTACCAATCTCCTCACCTGCATTATTAGTTTGACAATCCTTTTGCACAGAATAGTAATCCATGGAGTTAGTTAGATAATCCAAATCAAACATCTAAGCATAACCTATTCCTGGGACATTGGGCTTATTTTCTAAGAAATTAACATGGGCATTTTCTTCAATCTTTCTATATGCCAATTATAAATTCTATATGCTTTACTTTGCAATGAATATCCTACAAGATATCCTGGATCAGATTTTCCATCAAACTTCACCAAATGATCAAGAGTATTTAAAATAGACACATGACATCTAGCTTTGAAACATGGGCTGAAGGAAAGAGGAAGACCAAACAAAGTCACGGTCAAAGCAAAGAAAAAGATGCCAAAAAAGATTCACTTTAGCTTCTAGCTCGCTTAGTGTAGGTTTCTTGAAATCCTGACATCCCGAGTGACAGTTTGGGGGATTGATTACGTGGCTGAATCTCCTGTTAAGGAGCTTTCCTACGTTCCTGTCCTTGATGTCTCTCTTATTCCGAGGTGAGGGTGAGGTTTCTTTCAAGACTTTCGATAATAAGAATAATGCAAATTTTAGGCCAGCTTGACAAGCTACCCTTCCTCTTTATCTGAGGTGCGAAGATCAAGATATTTTTTTATGACTTCCATTCCACTTACTGATCTCGACCCAGAAAAGTGACCGATCAGGGCCCTATTGATGAATGAAAGAAAGGCTTTATGAGCCCTGTAAGCCCACACCTGTGTAGAGTGGATCGTTGAAAAAATGGGAGAGGCTAACGAATCAGAATTGTATGGAATGTCCTACTCCTGCCCGAGCTTTCCGATCAACCAATCCCCTATTTCAGGGACATCTGTGTTAGGTAGGCCCAGGGATCACTGATTAGTCGAATGAGCCCATCCCTCTGGCCTATCATTTGTTGGTCGATCTGGCTGGCGGCTCCTGCGTCTGGGGCCCCAAAAGGTCTTAAATGACTTATGGTTGGCTTAATACCAGTCAAAAGTTTATAAGGTGTCTTGTTTGGAGGCTTGGTCACTAAGACTCTATTTAACACATAACATGCAGTATTAATTGCTTCTGCCCAAAAGGTATTTGGCAAAAGAGAATCAGCTAGCATAGTTCTAGCAGCCTCAATTAGTGTCCTATTTTCCTTTCAGCTTTTGTTGTGGAGTCCTAGGATTGCTAAATTGTCTCTTGATACCTTTAGACCTACAGTATTCATCAAATTCAGCATTCTTGAATTATGTCCTATTATCTGTCCTAATGATTAAGACTTGTTTAGTGAACTACTTTTCAACTAAAGTGATAAAATTCGTAAGTAATGCATTGGTTTCACTCTTAAGAGCTAAAATGAAAACCCAACTAAATCTACTATACTCATCAGTTATAACTAGGCAAAAGGTCTTATGACTATTACTCCTAACTGAAACTGGACCAAACAAATCCATATGCAAAAGTTGTAAAGGATTAGTCACAGAATTGACAGTCTTGGTCTTACAAGAGGCTCTATGTTGTTTACCTTTTTGACAAGCAGTACATGTGAAATCATTCTGAAAAGATTTGTTAGGTAACCCTCTAACCAAATTTTTATTCACCAATCTATTAAGATTCTTGAAATTCACATGACCTAACCTCATATGCCATAAATTAGACTCATCATTAGAAGCTTTAGCCAGCAAACATGTAATACCACTTGTTGGAATAATAGTATGAAGATTAAAGGTGTACATATTTTCTTGCCTAGGTACCTTAAGCAGTATTTGAGATTCTTTAGGCATCTTAAAGTCTTTGGAGAGCACCAAGCTATCTATATCTATAAAAAGTACCTTGTTTCTTTATCACACATTTGTGATACAGAAAAGAGATTGAATTTATTCAATTCTTTTACAAAGAACACATCTTCAAATTCCAACTTCCATGTATTGATTTTCCCTTTGCTAGTAATTCTACCTTTGCTACCACCAAAAGCTACTGGTCCACCTCTGAATTCTTCAAATTCAGCAAGGAAATCTTTGTTCCCTGTCATGTGTCTTGAGAATCCACTATCTACAATACCTTTATCTTTCAATTCATCAATTAGATGCCCCTGCACATACACAAAACTTATTATTTTTTAACAGGGACCCAAGCCACATTTGGCTCGGATCTTGTGGGACCTACATACTTAAGAGTTTGATAGGTAGTTTTTCCAGTAAGACTACACACACTCTTATACTTCATGGTTCCAGTCAAATAATCAAAAACATAAGTGGGTTTGTTGTCCTTGAACCTTTTTGACTTAAGTAATGTTTTAGTAGTAATTGCTTGAACACACGGTTTTTCACCATTAGGAACCCACATATGCACTGGTTTGTTATTATACTTACTTCTAGGTGTTCTAGCTTTCTCAACTACATTCTTAGAAGTTTTTTTGGGGCTTTGCTTTACCAGACTTTTGACCAGCGGTACTTGAGTTTGGTCTAGTAGTACTTGCAGTTCTAGACTTGCCGGTACTTGGTTTACCAGACTTCAAAGGTACTAGACCTTGTTTCATAAGTACTGCTCTTGGAACAAAGTCCCTGGTAGAGGTATTATTAACCTTATGAGGTTAATCTACCCTTTTAGCATGCTCAAACTTAGGTTTGTCATCTATAGATCCCATTTGCCTATTAACCTGTGTATTTTTCCCATTACCTTTCTTTGTGACCTTTTGTGCAGCCTTCTGTTTTACAATTTTATCTTCATGTAGAGTGTAATCTTTGATAAAATGATTTAGACTACCACAAACATAACATCCTTTTCTTCTCAAAGAAGACCCAAAAGGTTGTTTTGACTTAGATTTCTCGAAACCTATTCCACCCCTCTTGGTATTATTATGTTTTACATTTTTATCCAATGCCTTGCTAGGAGATTTACCTGCTTGGGAGTAGAACTAGTTTTAGACACTTGTTCTTCAGACACAAAATTGCTCATTAATGGTAGATAAACAATGTTTTTGGTCACAACAGATTTATCTTGGGTCAAGGTACTAGAGTTTGAATCATTTGACTTATAATCAATAACAGATTTTGACTCATTTAACTCTATACTTGTATCATTACTAGGGGGCATGAAAATTTTTGATAATGGTGGAGGAAATGCCTTCATTCCTTTAGCATATCTATCATTTTCAGGAGTATCATCTGACTCACAAGAACTATCAAAAATCCCCTTTGATAAGTCCTTGTCAGTTAAAGGTATCCCAGGTTGGTCCTCAATATATCCTAGGCCTGATTTATCATAATACCCCATTTGTGAATTAATCAACTTACCCAATCCTTTATAGGATCTTTGCCAATGATTAATCACTTCCCTTTCATTATAAAGAATGGCTTTAAAGCTTCATTTTCTACTGTTACTTTTAAAAGTTGTTTTTTCAAAAGCTTTAATTTCCACATCTTTTCTCTCATTTGAAGAGTCAAAATTCTAATTTTCTCTTCATAGTTTTGTTGACCCTTTTTATAAAAAACTATATTTTCTTCTAGCTTAGCAACACCCTATTTAAAAGCATTTGCTTCTATAGTACATGTGTTGACCTTTTGATACTTTTCATCTATTTCTACTTTTAGACTATTAAATTTAAGAACACAATCTTTAGAACATGGATGTACCTCAGTATCATCATGAGAGAGAGCCATCAAATCAAGCTCTTCTTCTTCCTCATCTTCAGCCCAGTTCACCACTCCATCTACAGTTACTAATGCTTTGGTTCCTTTTGGACTCCTGTTGTCTCCTTTTGGAAAGCTTTCAGAGATTCTTGGACTGGTTCTATAGATGTTCTTGGAATTTTGACTGCTTCTTTCAGTCTCGTCTCTAGTCCACTCCCTTGCAAAATGTCCATTTCTTCCACAGTTATAGCATTCAACTTTAGACTTGTCATATCCTAATGGTTC
Source organism: Glebionis coronaria (assembly GCA_025667525.1). Lineage (NCBI taxonomy): Eukaryota > Viridiplantae > Streptophyta > Magnoliopsida > Asterales > Asteraceae > Glebionis > Glebionis coronaria. The sequence continues at coordinate 66,143,764 of CM046875.1, forward strand.
ATTAAGATCAACAGTCATTTTCCGTCCAGTCTTCTTACAGAACCTATTAGATCTCATAAAGATCATAACATCTTACCATTTGAGGTACATCTCCTTAACATCAGCATCATCCATTTGGAACAAGTCATTGAGAGTCAACCTTGGTACGTTGTCTTGTCCAACAAAGAATGAGAAGGCATCATTGTCACTAAACAATGGTGAAGATATTCCTTGTGGATTTTGAGATACAATAGGTCTGCCTTCAGTACCTTGAGAGTAGGTACTGCTTGTAAGTCCTCCAGCGGTATTTTGGAAGTAAGTACCGTTGCTAGATCTACTAGCCGTATTTTAGAAGTAAGTACCGCCATTAGCTTCTGACACAAAAGCCAAGCTAGACATTGTTGTTGCTGCTGCTTTGGTTACCTCAACTTCTTTAACATCCATCTCATAAGCTCTAAGATTGTTGTAGAGATTATCAAAAGAAATTGTATCCAGATCATCCCTTGTGATGAAGTGCATAGCCATTGCTTTCCATTCTTGTGGAACACTTTTTAAGAATTTTAGAATGGCTTCTTCATTAGGAATTATTAGTCCATAAACTGCCAATTGAATGAGCATCTTGTTGAACCTTCCATAGCCACCATAGATTCTTTCAATACTAGAAATTGAGAAGTTATCAAATTCTTGTTTCAAAACAATCTTCTTCATCTTCTTAGATTTCTCATTGCCTCCAAATCTAAGTTTAATGGCATCCCACATAGCCTTTGCATCGTTGTAGTGATGAAAGCTAGGTAAGATGTCTTCTGAAAGTGCCATAGCCAAAGCAGTTCTGGCCTTTCTTTCTCTGATCTCTGCTTGTACCTCTTCAGCAGTCACAGCAGGTAAAGCATAGCATGTACCATCAGGTAACCAATGTAACTTCTTAGGTGTATTCCTATTCTTGATAACCTGCCACAGAGTATGATCTCTGTGATTCAAGTAATGTTCCATCTGTGTAGCCCACGTCTCATAGTTATCACCTTTGAGAACTTGGAGTTTGACAACAGAGAGAGTATGGGAAGGTGTTGTAGTTGCATAATTAACTACAACATCTATGGCTTGAACACCTTGTGGTGGTGCAGGATGCACAACTTGAGGTTGTCCCTGTGGTATTGGATCAGGATCTGGAATGTCATCCAAGTGCGGGTCATCACCAGGTTGAGACATTGAATTTTGGTGTGAGTGGGGATTTTAGGGTTGTGTTATTCTTATTCAGAGTTTCTCAACAAGCTCTGATACCACTTGTTGATCCCTTTGATTGGATCTATATTCTGTTAAGAATTAGTATAGTAGTTTTTAATCAAACTAAAACACTTTGAGAACTCTTACTCAATTAAATAAGTTATGTGGAGTCTAACTTATAAAGCATAGAAGAATATAATTACTTTTTACTATTCGATTCTCTTATTAATCGACTTGAATGAGGTACTTAAATGTCATCGTACCTATGTTCCTTTTATAAAGTAAGGAACCCTAGAAACCTTATAATATTATATAAAGATATGTATATCACAAACGATATATTATCAATATTCTAACTATTAAGTATATCACATAAGATATACTCTAACTATAACTATGACATATCTTTTACAAAGATATATTCGTCCTAATCAATATAGCAGTACTTGTACTTAACACTAACAGTACTTGCTATGTATCGCGTTAACACTAACGGTACTTGCCAACACTAACAGTACTTATACTTACACTAACAATACTTGGTAATTTACAAATAATTCCCAACACTTCTTTTAGCTCAACTCTTAAATATTTGTTTTCATCAATGATTTTAGCGTTTAACTGGTAAAACCTAAGTAAATCAAGGTTAGCCTCTTTTAGCTACATTAACTTACTTTCATGATCTTCAAGTTTAAGAACAATTTTGTGATATTTTTCAAGAAGATTGTTTCTTTGTTCTTCAACAAATTTTAGATCAATACACAGGTAATCAAAGACAAATTTAATGTCATCCTTATCTTCTAATTCAAGAAGAGTTTGTACTTTTTTTTATTGTGATATCGACCCATTCACCATTTAGAGCACTTTCCTTGGCCACAACATTTGAATTTGAGCCTTCATCATCAACAAGTGCCATCAGCACTTTTACATTTACCATTTCATCATCATCTGAAGGCACTTGCTCTTCATCTCATTCATAAGCTTTAGCAATGAGTCCCTTGTTCTTTTCTTGCTTGGCGGGCTTTGAGGATGAACTTTCAATGCTCATAAGAGCGAGTCTCGCCTTGATTTCTCTATACTTTGCCTCAAAATCTTTAGCTGGCCTAAGTTCATCCCTGTGTTGCTGAAAAGAAGATGATGCAATTTGTTTTTGTTGAAATGGAGATGAACTAGATGGTCGGAACTGAGCTGGTGAGGGATAAGAGGGAATGGATGTTTTGGAATATCAATCCTTGGCAAAGTGACCAGGCATTCCACATATAAAACACACAGTGTCAGCTGTGGATTTTGTGGTGCTAGAGAACTTCCCTCCCTTCTTAAAGAACCTTCTAGACTTGGAGAAATTCCTCTTGAAGGTCATTCAATGATTCTTCACAAGTTCTTATGTCTTCTTCTTCATCAGGACTTTCTTGGTAGTCCTGAATGACAACTTCACTAAAGAAGGCACTTGACAAGGGTGTAGCAATTGTTAATGATTTAATCTTGCTGGTGCGTTCATAAATCCTATCAACTGGGATTTCTTCATATTTTAGTTTTCCAAAAAGAGAAGATAGATCACAATCTTTAATGGGATTAGCATTTATCAAGCTTTGGCAAAAACTAAGCCACTTTTTTTGGCAATGCATTAACAAAAACTATGTTGATTTATAGTTTTGAAAGTTCAACACCATCATCTACTAATTCATTCATCAGAGCTTTATATCTGGTGAAAGTTTGAGTAAGGGTTTCCCCTTCTTTGTTTTTGAAGGTGTTGTATTGAAGCTTTAAATCCATTATTCCTGTTTATTTAACATCAGAGGGTCCCTCATGATACAATACGGTCCCTCATGTAGATTTAGTTGTTTTAAAATCACAACATTATTCATTTGGTCATCTAGAAGTACAGACATGATGAGACATTTGAGTCGCTGATCTAGGTTAACAACTTTTCTCTCATTAGCAGTCCATTATACCTCAGGTTTTATATTGTCCCCAACCATGGGAACAAAAGGATCATTTTCAATGATTCCAAGGAATTGGGGTTCGATTCTAACCATGTGGACAAGGAACCTTTTCTTCCAATTTGTGAAGTATGCCACCTCTAGAACAGGAGCAGCATTGAGTGTGCCACCCCTATATTCTAGGGTTTGTGGTATAACTTGAACCATGTTAGATCTTGATTCTAAAAACTTAAAATGAGCATTTTAATGAAAATAAGAGGTTTTATAAATCAAACTGCTCTAATACCACTTGTTGGTCCCGTTTAACTCGTTACTACTTATCAACCTTAAGTAGTAACTTGTTAATAAGATTCAAGTGTGTTGTTTTATCAATTAATAAGAACTACGAATAAATAAAAACAACAATACCAAATACGTTTCAACGTATAGACTTCTATTAAAACTCAATAAAGAATCTATAACCCACTTTGTTTGCGGAATAACAAAGTGGTTGAATGACAATGTGGGGTGATCTTCTCTACTTAGACTTCTAACCAAAGTCAAGAGTTTAAGTCTCAACTAAAATGTTCATATGCCTTTAGCTATATGGTTTGGTTGATGTTAGGAGATAAATGGTTGTTAGAAGATTTCTATCTCTCTAATCCAAAGGTTAGCCGTTTCTCTCCCATATACTTTCTTTTTATAGGAGAAGCATATTAGGGTTTACATTTCACATGTTTCCATGCATGTGTTTATCCAGTGGGTGGTTGATGCCCATGCTGGATAAACAATACATAGTACGAATAAACTAATCTAAGAAAAGATAAAGGTTGTACTTATAGCTAACATTACAAGCAACATTTTCCTACTTTGACTTAAAGTCAATCTTTTCCCGCCTAATGTAAACCTTCAGAATACTGAAGTGTCTTCAGTATCCTTGAGGAGATCGACATCATTCAGTTTGGTATTGTCAAACCAAACTGAACTGAAAGCTCTTCTTCAGGACTTATTCTTCAGCAACTAGATCGCCTAACTATTGAAGCAAAGACTCCTTTGTCTTCTAAGTTCTCTAGAAGAGGAAAGCTGAACATCCTTCAACAAAACCTTTCTTCAGTAGGAAACTTGTCCCTCTAGTCATGCTTCAGCAGAACCAGCTTTCTGCTGACCATGAAGTACTTAGGGGGATTTTATATTCAAATCCTCGAGTTGCTTTGGTGTCAGTAAATACTGACCCAACAATAAGGCAAAATGATGTAATGCTATACTTAACGTAATGAATGAGCTTGCCCACAACGGGAAGGACAATTTTCCGAATAATAATTGTGAAGCAACACCATTGTTCCATCCAAAGAGTCTGATCAACTCGAGGGAAGAGGCACCGTCTTTAAAGAATGAGACCCTCATCGGACGGAGAGCATAACGTTTGTAAAGGATGGAGTCCTCATCAAACGAAACAACACCAACTACTCCATTGGGATGTTGAAGAAGAATAGTTCGTAAAGGATAAGACCCTCATCGGACGAATACCTTGTCGGTTTGTAAAGGGTGAAGCCCTCATCAAAACGGAGCAACACCAACCGCTCCCATTTGGATGTTGAAGAAGGATCGTTCGAAAGGATGAGACCCTCATTAGAGGAAACCTTAAACAGTTCGTATAGGACAAATCCCTCATCGGACTTAAGATGGAATAACTTGTAAAATAAAACTCCAAGCCAAATAAAGTGTACAGCAAACATAAAAGAGAAAACGAGATATTCTATTACACAAAACATTCGAAGCCAAATGTCGTTATCCCGGAACACCACCCGGACATGATTCACAAAACATAATAGTAGCATAAATGAAGCATGAGGTAAACCAAGTACGTTATTACAAACCATGTCGAAGCAAGATGTCATTACCAAAACACACTCCAAGTACATTACAAATAACAAGAAAACAAAACATAAAGACTAATAAGGAACAAATCAATCACTATGCAGGAGGAGCATCCTTGGAAGTGGTGGACACGGAAGGAACAGCGGGAGACTTGTCTGGTCTAGCAGGAGCATCGAGAGAAAGCTTCATAATCTCTGGTAAAGGAAGGGCGAAGGCCCTAGAAACCTTTTAGACAAAAGGATATGACACGGTAAAAAGCTCGGTACACTTTACCTTCCACGATTTTGCAACTCCGACATCCAAATCCATAACGTCAGCCAAAATGAGAGCAAGTGATTCGGCTAACCTATTTATTCAATATCGTCCAACCACCCACTAGAATAGCAGATCGAAGCAATCTCAACTACATGCCCTCGGTACTCAGTGCTCCCAAGAAGCTTCTTAACAAAGGTAGGGATGAAATCCTTGATCAAGCTCTTACGGTCCACTTCTGCTTGTGCTACATGAGCAATCAACTTCTTGTTAGCACCCCCAGCTGTGTGATTCGATTGGTGGCTCGGTTTAATTCTTCATCATTTTAAGAGCAGACTCCAACTCCTAAACCTTGCTGCAGTGGGAAGCAAAAGTACTCTCATAATGTTTCTTTTCATCTTCCAAAGATCTCACCCTCTTCAACAACTCAACCTCCTTAATAGTACAAGTAGCGTGAACACCCTCCAACCTCTTGTGGCTCTCGGTCAAGTTGTACAGCAAGACCTTCCATTTGTTAAAAACTTTAGTGTTCTGGTTGTGGAGGTTGACGAGCTCACGATGGTCAAGTTGTCTAACAAGACCTTCTATTGGTTAAAAACTTTAGTGTTCTGTGTGAGGGTACTCCGGGCAAGAGCATGATAGCTCCTTCGAACCACCTCATAGTCAGAAAAAGCTGACAAGCCTTCTGTTCGGCCGGAGTAGCGATATGGGTAAGGAGCTCACGAGAAGAGTAGTACAAATCGATGCGCACATTATCTTGCAATCGACCGGTCAACACTAAATTCCGGAAATTATATGATCCTCCCCCATTGTCACTACCAGAGTGATGGGAGATAGGTGTATGTCAAAGAAAGAAAATGTGACAATAACTAAGGATGGCAAAGCAATGTTGCGAGGCGTATGTAATACTAGAAAGAATAAAGAACATACCGATAGGATGTTGTTCAGTATTGTGATCCTCTTGGGACGAATGGAATGCTACTTAACGCCGTGATCCTTATGTGGCAAAGGGCCACTGGAATGATCACTCAAATCAACAACTAAATGGGTCTCATCATCCTTCGGATAAGTAGGCTTAGTAGCGGTCTTGGTAGTGTTGGCTGAAACATAATGGTTGATAGGAGTGACAAATATGGTGTTGGTCGAGGTAGAACCGGTCCCAACCGGCGCAGTCTCTCGGACTCTCTTCTTACGAAGCTCTTCTAAGATCCCTTCGGCCTTTCGTTTGGCCTTGTTCTTCTCCAAAGTGAGGGCCTCTTTGCGCTCGCGAGTAGAGGATATCTTCGAATCAGCATCAACAACTACCTTTTGTCGTCCGCTGAGCTTTGGGACAGGCTTACCTTAAGCCAACGGTGTTCTTCCTCTGGGGTTACCTTAGCACCGGTCCAAAATGGGAGACGAAGAAACTCATCCATGGTAAGCTCTATAAGAAACAAATGAAGGTAAGGAAATCCACAAATAAATAAGACACAAAGCAAAGACGAAGAGTATTACCGTACCCACTACCATCTTTTAATGCCCTCTTAAACTTCGACTGGAAAGAAGGGACGGACAAACCACGCAAGAACAACAATCCTTTATGGAGTGGTCTCAGCAAGATCTTAGGATCAGATGACATCAACCTCATTATAAGCAATTGGAAACTTATCAGAAACGTCGGTATCCTAATGCCTCCACGACTTAGCATCCGAAATAGCCCAACGATCAATAAAAAAAACTTCTTTTTCCATTCCTTCAAACTAGTAGTCTCAATAAAGCATTTTTTAGCCCTCCAATTAGCTTTATTTACGAAGGAGAACCAATGCCTCTGCTTGCAAAACTTATAGAACACCCGGAACAAGTTAACCGAGCACATGATATCTAAGCTCCGACAACGTATTTTGAACATCACTACCCGGTACTCCAATCGGCACTAGCTGAGAAACATGAACCCGAAGGTGTTTGATGATCGCAAGGAATAAAGTGAAAAATGGAATCCTCAAACCGTCTTGTTCAATATGTTGCAGGTATATGCTTATAAAATTCTTGTGGAGCATGTCTATGGTCATATTCAGATCCGGTAGCCTAGGCCAAAGATAATTCAGAATGCCATGTGCGGCTACCGTCAATGCCCGCTCTTCATCCGTCATGGTAGAATAACTAATATACATATCACACTTTGGACCTATAATATTGGGACTCGGCCCCACCCCAGCGGAATCGCTGTCAGACATTACGAGAGTAGGAGAGGGAACAAGGGGAAGAAATAAAAAACCCTATACAGAAAAACATACCTGAAGATCGACGGAGGGAGATAAGCTTCAGAAATAACACATAGTGCAAAGGGGAAAAGTAAGAATAGAAATGAGAAAAAGGGAAGTGACAATATATAGGGGACGCCGAACGTCATGTCAGAAGGAGAGGAAGAGCGTGGAGCGTTTAGGACCATAGGATGGAAGTAGTGCGTTCCACGTGGTAACTCAAGAGCGTTTCAATGATTGGGGAGAAACCCTAAAGCCTAGGATGAAAAAAATGCTAACTCAGATCCGTCGAAGACCCAATGGATAAGTATAATAATATACGTTACCAGATAACATTACACAAGGGGGACATGTTCATGTATGGTCTCGGTCATAGGTCGAGAACCATGCAACTTCGTCTATACCGGACTAGAAGCGAAGCGACAATATGAAAGGGACATCACGATAAACTAAGGCACACCTACTATCTTCACACATCCTCAAAGAGGAATGGGGACAAACCCATTTTAGGAAAGATATAAGCCTAAATGGTCCCTATGAGAGATATGTCCACATTACCCTATAAATAGCACATACATTTATTGCAAGGCAATATATATTGAATGCCCTGACAATACACTTTAATACATATTGAACCCCTTGTCTCCAACCTATACTTATTCTCACACCGAAGTTAGATCATGGGGTAACACATGGGGTGAGGCTAACATGGGCTTGTTATTGTGTGTAGGAATTTTGAAGGTGATTGAGCTTACTAAAAGAGACCCCCTCTCTCTGTAGGCCCTACCAAAAGATTTTGCATCTACATCAAGCCGAGCTCAAGCTTTATAAGGCTTGAGCTTGGCTTGATAAAACAATTATAGGCTTGAGCTTGGCTTGATAGCTTGTCAAGCTTTAATAATCCAGTCTTGAGCTTGGCTTGATAAGACTTGATCAAAGCTTGAAAAGCTTGAATGTGTGTAATTTTTTTTAATAAAACTCATCAATAAAAACATATAATAAAGTAAAACAAATAAAAACCATAACTCAAACCAAATTCGATTCATTTAACATTAATAAAACTAAAAATAATATAATCGTACAGTCTTGGTTTCAAAATGAGTTTTGTGATCCAATGCGATTAAGGTCCCAAAGGTCACTGCGTGCTGTGATTGCGAACGCAATTACGACACATTCCTATTAAAAAGAGTACAAAAAATATGTATACATGTTATATTCCACAAAATACCAAGTAAATGTAATATATTTATAAAAATTAAAAATGTTTAGAATACGATGAGCTAAATTATAAATATAACTAGAGTTAAAAATTCTTCTAGAATATATTATTTATTTATAAAATAAACCCTTATAATTAAGTTAATACTCGAATTAACCATAAGTTGCTTATATGAATTCATCATAAAAACACATTTTTAATATAGCTTAAAAAGACTTGATAAGAGCTCTAGCCGAGCTATCAAAAGTTTGAGCTTGAGCTTGATATATGTTTCAAGCTATTTTTTGGACCGAACTTGATAAAAACTTGGCTTGATCGAGCCAAGCTTGAACTCAGAATCGAGTTACTTAATAAAAGTTTTGCTTGATTGCAGCCTAGTTTAGATACTCTCTTCAAATAAGTAATTATTTATGATTTGAATTTTGATAGAAGTATAACCATGTTTTTAATAATCTAGCACTGGGATGCTTTTGCAAAATGCATAATTGGATTCTCATATGGCCTACAAATTAAATGTTCCTAAGGTCTATATTACCTTCTATGTCCACATCTTAAATATTCATAAAGTGTATATTACTCTCTATTTTATTTCTCATGTGTCTTATATGAATGTATATCTTAGTATTTTAAACATTAAGCCATGTAATAATTAAATGTGACAAATACTTGAAAATCAATTATCTCATTTTTACCTATTTCAGACAACATAATCAATCCAAACACTATATTTCATAATCAAACTTTCTAAAGCTAATTATTTAGTTATTTATTTTTGAAACGCATAATTTATTTAAATAAGCAATCTCAAACACCCCCATTTTATTTTGTGCGATTAAGTTTTGTTAAAAAAATCAAACAATTATTATTTTTCTATAAAAAATACAAAATTTTGTGAAAAGATATATAATAATCATCAGTTGCACAAAAAAATTTAGTCAGACCACTTTAAAGCTAGCTTACGCAACACAACACAACACAACACCAAAAATAAGACACGTGTCAATATGTTAGTTGAATTGCATAATCACATTGTCTTTAAGCATGTCTTTTTAATAAAAAATATTGAACCCGCACTTCACCCTTCTAAAGTATAACATATATCTTTCAGGTTCAAATAATGATTTGATAAGTTTTACTTAGTTTATAGATCATTGTCGACCAACTTACTTAATCTCGATATATGAAGACTCATCTCCATCTTTGATGATTATGTCATATGGTTGATGGTTTTCTTTACATTATTGACTAAGATTGCCTACTTACTAGTATTACTATACAATTCAGTATAGTAATGAAAAGCAGTAATTTCATCATCTTTACCAGTTGCGTTGTTATGATTGCCTTCATCATGATCCGCTTTATTCTCCTCTAGATGATCAGGACATAAACTGTTAGTATTTTTTACACTTGAACTTATTCAAGAACATAAATTATTAGTACTTTTAACACTTGAAAGAATTATGTACTTCAAATGTGTACCAATTAGTTTCAAATTTTAATTTAACACTTCTTAACTCTTAAAATGAAATTTTATATTAAATATCATTACTTTTTATACGTTAAAGAATCACTAAAGGAAATTAATGAATCCACTCTTAAGATAAGTAAAAAAATTCATACTTACTTGTTCGTTCTAAATGTTGCATCAAAGTATATCACGTCCCAAAACTCTTTGTACTTCCACATGCTGACATGTATTTGTCTAGGAGCATAGCCATCTACTAGTTGTAGATGAATACGTGCAGTTCTTAATGAACTCTAGGGATATAAGGTTTTCAAAACAACAGGTTCTGTGTCAAGTGTCATTCTAATGTAGCGTCGGTTCGGGCTTTTAAGTTGATGAAGTAGATTATGGTGTATTTGAAAATATTGGCGCAATCGCGATAGATAACAAGAATTTCATATGTGTTATAAATTTGTTTATCGGGGCCAGGGATGCGCAGAAGGCTGTTGAAAAGCTAGAAAACCTAGAAAATCTAGAAAACCTGGAAAAACATTGTGACGTTTTTTGATAGATTGTTATCCGGGGATGGGGATGCGTTGTTGTATTCTTTTATGTCGACAAAGCCGCGAGGTTGAAATACTAGCGCTTCGGTGACGTGATATCATCGGATGCTACATTTCATGTTTAACAGAACCTCGAACAAACCATCATCTATATCCTCTTTTAGGGAAATTCGACGGGAAGTCACATGAATTCGATAAATCTGAAAAGGAGCTCAATAATTTTGATTTCAATACAATCAGATTAGGTGTATAAAGTGCAAGTTACTGCTACATGTTGGAATCAACAAAAAGAGACAGTAAAACTATAACACCCCCAAATATTCATACTTTAGTTCAGCGGAAGAGTCGTTGGTGTTACGTGATAGCACATTACTCAAATCATAGACAACGCTTAAAAATCGCGTCGTTTAATAATAAAGCATTTTCCATTCATGAATATCAAATTTACATAGGTACCAAGTCAAAGTATTTCATACAATTTTTATAAAACATTTGAATGGAAATTATTATTTAAGTGCGGGCCATAAATTCTTGTTGTCTTCTCGAGAATTACCTTCAAGTACCTGAGTAAAACATGTTAAAAGAAAAGGTCAGCAAAAACGCCGAGTGAATTCATAGAGTTTATGAAAACAATTAATATATCATCGGTATAAATTTATTACCGAAAATCTTTTTGTAAAAATATTTGTAGTAGGCCATGAAATAGGCCAAAAACATTTTATACAAATCCTTGTCAAAATCATAATATAGGCTTCTGCCTTCAAAACCATTATACGAACCATTGTCGTAAAAACATCATACAATACATTTTATAACGTTGTATAAGGTATAATAAAAACCGTTATATGAAAATGGTTATGTAAAACCAAAACACGAATCATAATATATAATAATAAGACCCCGTATTGCTAGTCAGACAATATATCGTAATTCAATGCGTATATCAGTATTTTCGTTATTGGATTATTATAAGCCACATGACATTGCTACCTTACTATAACAAACAACGGGTAGCTAACCCGAAACTCATTTTCCCATCTAAAACAGCGTATCGTCACAATAATCACTCTTATATAAATCTTCTCATACATAAATTCGCTTACCAATCAATGTGGCACGACGGGGATCAACCGTCAAGGCGCGAACTGGGGTGATCGTCCCCAAATAGTACTATTATATGCATAAGCGTCTACCAAATCCCGGTAGTTCACAATTCGTGCTAATGGAACTTTTAGTGACATAACCTAACTTTAATAATCCATTTTATCTCATACATCGGGTCATATAATCATTCATCGGGTCATATAATCATTCAGGTCCAAATCAATAAACAAACAATCGAGACAACTGGTGTCCTATTTTAGTAAAACTAACATGTTATCTCCCTCGTGGGTTTATAAAACATTTCATAAAAACATTTAAAAGAGTGCGAGGCTATGAACTCACGTTGATTGGGAAAGGCGGTTATCGGCGATCTGGATGTACGGTACGTACTTCAATCACGGAAACCTAGACAAATAATACTTATCTTAGACTCTTATCCAATGACTTATAAATATAATGGCTATGTATATGATGATTTTATAAATATGATGATGATCAAGTGGGATTGTACATCTTTATTTACTCATTATAGTGTCATGTGTTGTTAAATTTTCATACTAACTTCACTAGTTTAACTTCTTTACTCGTCAAGGCCCAATAAGCCCATTAAGAGTTTAACTCTTTATTTTTGTCCATTTATACTTTTATTATCAGTCCTATACTCATATGTTGGGCCCAAGTGGGTTAAGCCCAATGAGTAAGCCCATTAGTGTTTAGCCAAACTTGTCTTGTTAATAGTCCAATAAGGCTACTTTGGCTCGTTAATGTCTATATGTTATAAAGCTCGGGTTTTATCGATTTTTACTTGGCATATGTACTTATACATAAATATATGAGTTATAAAAAGTTTACATTAGAAGGGTCCGACCTTCTAAGTTTTTATTGACGATAACGTTAATCTTTCGGTTTTAGCCGAAAAGACGTACAACTTATGTGTATAGTTTTCTAACTTCAAAAACATATCAAATTTGTAATTTTTATAACATGTCACATCTAAGTATCATAGTACATAACTTATTTATAAATATTATTCGTAGTTAGTGGGTTTATATATATATATATATATATATATATATATATATATATATACATATATATATATATATATATATATATATATATATATATATATATATATATATATATATATATATATATATATATATATATATATATATATATATATTTTATAATAACATTATTTGAGTGCTTATATTATATACTTTTTATTTTTACAAATCTGATTATTAATATCCAGTCCACTAAAATGGCCATATCTAGAGTTCTATAAGGAGATAGAACCCCAAATATTTATAGAAGAAACTACATGATATGTGTTTCATTTAACTCTTTTATAGCTACTGATGAATCAGCCTCTAAGTATTTTAATAAATTCGTCCAAAACAGTCTATGCAGATTTGTACTCCAATATTGTTTTGATCATATCTCACTCATTATAAAGATTCCATTGAGTGACCAACTCTCACATATGTACAATACACATACCTTACTGTATATTAATTTTACCAAGTCATTTTAACAAGTTATCATCTAGCTCTTTACTGTTTTATACAGCCTACATATTTAGCCATGATTTTAACATCCTTTCAAGTAAATTTTAATCTTTTTAATCAAATATATCAACACCAAATCCCCACATAATATTTTCATCATCATTCATCATCATATATATATACATAAATTAAGAAAATACAAGATTACATAATCAAAATAACAAGAGGATAGGAAGAAACAATCTCTATACCACCAATAGTGATGAAACGATGAGTTTTTGATGAACAAGGCTTGGTTCCTTGTTACCAAACCTTCAACTTGGTAGATGAACTTCTTGGGTCCTTCAAATGGATGAATATCTTCATGAAAATAAGCCTAGGAACTCCATGGAAACTCCTTTCCACATGTTATAACCACCTCCAATCTTCATCTTTTCCATGGGTTTTCATCATAGTAAATTATACATATGATTTATGGTTGATTTTTTTGATCAATGGTGGTGTTGTTAATGAATGATGGACGTCCATAGGGAGTAGAGAGAGAGTGTGTGAGTTTTGCATGTACCAAAGTGAGTAAATGGTTTAGTGTAGGTGGTTTTGTGTAGTTGCTAGTTTGAGAGAAAGTAAAGACAAGTGTCTTAACTAGTCATGTAAAGTTGACACCTCAAAGGTGTGTAGCTTAAGCTTGCCATTTTATTTAGTGGGGATGGGACAAGAGTTATCTTGTCTCATCCCTATTTATTTACGGGTATTCCTCGATTCTAGTTTCCTCGATTTGCGTGCCCTCTGGTCGTTTTACGAAAACGTTTTTATAAATTATGAATAAACGGCACAAAATGAATCTAATAAAAATTGTCTCATAAAAACGGAGTTCAAAAACGTAAATACGTAAACCTAGGGTTTCCGGTTTAGTCGTAAAGGACGTTAAATTATACACGTAAGTCCTAATCTCTTCTCGTAAATTTGTGAGTTTATGAACCAACACAAATTCAAATTCCAAAGTAATATTCACGGATAAATTTATTTCCTGAAATGTGGGACTGTCACCAAAAACGGTGTATGTAAATGTAAGCACGTAACGTAGGATCCTCCGGTTTAGACGTAGTCGATGCAACTTCAAGACGTAAACCCCAATTTCTACCCAAAAATGAGTGAGTTCATAATATAACATTAAAATAATGTTTTTAAATAATATTTGAGAATAAAATATCAATCATAAACTGACGGATTGTCACAGCATTTACCCCTAAACAGGATATTTGTCCTCAAAGATAGATTTATCTTACTACTCGCTTCTTATAGATTTAGAGCCATGTGGGTATTTCCTCCACATTCGGTCTTTTCTCACAAGTGTAATCCATTACAATACGCGAGTTTCATCAAACATAACTACGGGAATAAGATCAGGCTTAATGTTGACTTACTTTCTCTATCCATGAGGTTCACGGGTTTTTGATGAATGCAACTTTCGCCGATCCAAACTTTACTAAGAAACAATCAGATTTTCACTTGATAGATATTTCATCAAGTTCGATACACGAAACATAATTCACACAGCCCTTGAAGTCCTAGGGTAGATCCAGCTTATATGCCTTTCAAACCAACTTTTCCATTATCTCAATGGTCCCATACAACGGGGACTTATTTCCCATGATCCTTCAGATCTTCAATTCATTTTTCCATGGTGAAATTTTGTGGCATAACTTCGCTACCCATCCTGTACTTTAAGATCTACACTTCATATTCACATAACCTCCTGCCCACTACCGGCAGTCAATAATTAGATCCTAATTTCAACAATCATTTCAGGTCTCGCGGGTCGGGTATTTTGTAAGGTTAGGCTTTTCATAATAGGCAACCTTAAACCTAAAAGACATGTCCAACTCACAATGGTGTATGTCGGGTATCTTCATCCCAACTCCTGCTTACAGATGCTCTCACATTTAGATCCTCACAAGATTCGATCTCGATCCTAATACGATAATTATCAATGATAATCTCTCCAAAGGAAAACGATTATACGGTTTATTACCAAAGGTCAATCATTCATGCATAAAACAATACTTCTAGTGTTTTGTATCGTTACTTTACCTCGTCCCTTCGATTGGGGTGGTAATTAGTACTCTCATCAAGGTTCGTTCCCAATGACTTCTGAGCAAATCTCTAGAAATTCGATGCAAAGCGAGGATCTTGATAGAGATAATCGATACAGGCACACTATGTTTACACAACTCCTTTAAATACTAAAGAGTCAATTTCTTCATCGAGAATCTATCATTAACTAGAATGATATTAATAGATTTGGTCAGTCTGTCGATGATGACCCAAATCGAATCAAATTTAGATGATGGCCTTGGCAATAGTTAGACGTTTACTAAGGTATGAGGCGATGTCTGCCTTCATAATTTGCCATCAGTACAACTTCTTTAGATAAAGATACATTTAATCAGAAATCACATGAATAGAATACTTAATCTTATGAGATTCCAATATGGCTAAATCTCAAAATCTCTATATTTAGGCAACCACAAGTGGCCTTTAAAACATTTAACGCCATCGACTCTCATTTCTAATGGTTCACATTAGCCGTGAACCCCTTTTATTATCTATATTATCCTTTTTACAAGCATCGGCTATATTTAAATTGTTTTAGCAAATTATTTTGCACAGTCATTACTAAGGAACACATCCTAATTGATTCATTATCTTTTTTACATAATGCGTTAGTATTTACATTCACCTTTCCTGGTGAAATAATTATCATGACCACAATTCACTCAGAAATTCATTCTTCATATTTTCTAAGTTTTAGTTTCGTCTCAACTATTAATTCTATCAGTTTTACTCAATCCGACATGTAAAGTGTCGATAAATATTACAAGTAATTACATAATAAATATTTAAATTTTTTTATGAAACGTAAATGTAAAAGTTTTTAAATTTCTCAGTTCGTCCAATTATAGAAAAAGGTTCAAAATAAATTTGAATTTAATTAACACGATTTTTGTTGATTTATTGGAAATAATTAGTAAGATTCGTAAATGTTCGAAAAATCTTTGTTTATACTTTGGTCAAAGTTTTCTTAGTTGAAAAGCAAAAATTGTCGTTTCAAATTTCAAGTCATGGTTTAAATGTTTTCCTTAATCCCTCTTTGGTTGTCTTGAGGTACACACAAACATTTACCCCTAAACAGGAGTTTAGTTAAATGATTTGGGTATAAGGGAATGATTCCTTAAAAAAAAAATCCTTTCATAAAATATTTGTCACAACATATTTGCATTTTCTTTTTGATAAAACCCAAAGTCTTAAATGGCTCTAATTTTTGAAGAGTCAATATATTCCATTATCTATTAATCACAATGTCAAATAATATAAAGGATTAAGTCTTTAATCACATGTTAATTATTCAAGGTACATGTTTTCATTGTTCGACCAATTCAGGGCAGTCTATAAATAATTATTAACTCATTCTTATTCTTAGAAACAAACAAATGGTCCTTAGTGTTCTCAAGCATGAATTTATCAAATTACAGCCTACACACGTGGTTCACCAAATTTATGGATGCTACATGTGCATTGGTTAATCCAAACGTCATAACATGAGACTCATAATGTTCATTACAAGTTCTGGATGTAGTGCTTGGACTAGATAATCTTCTTCGCAGACACGAAGTTGATGATAACCATATCATGGATCAAATCTTGAATATACGCTAGAACCTTGTAAATGATCGAACAAATCTATCATCTTGGGTAGTGGATATAGATTTTTATCATCAATTTACCTAGTTCATTGTAATTCAACAAATATAAGGAATGATAATACCATAGCTCTTGACGAGCTTGGTAGAACAAAAGCTTTTTCCGACAACTCTCTCAGTTGTACGGTAGCACTTTCGATTCAAATGGTGCTGACGTACAGTGCACACGCCACAAGTGTAGCACTGGGAATATAATCAATACCAAATTCAACTTGCCTTAATGGCGAAAGTCTAGGTAATTCACCAGCAAATACCTCCTAAAGTTTCAGATAATAGAAACATCTTTCAATAAATTTACTTTAAGTACTTTCTAGATTACAAGATCTATGATCAGTTTATAACCATTCATGGTATAATTTCAAGTCTAAATGCAGGATATGGTCATCCATCAAGAATTATTTAGATCACTTTTGATAATCAACATCTTATCTTTTAGGGGATTTCTACTCGAGTTCCCATTAATTAAGACAATGTCGTCATGTCATAATCAATCAATCCATTCTACTGGCGCTATCAACTTTCTAGTTTCATTACCGTTGATAAGATGTGAACTTCTCAAAAGACTAATAATAACTCATAATCCTTCACAAATTCAAGGATATCTTGAGACATAACTAACCTTAAATAGAGTAAGGTTAACACATGATCTATGCGAGAGAATTTCATATCAGATAAAGACGGAAACATTTAACGAAGTTACCCAGGTCATTCAAATGAAATTTAATCAAAAGGAACGTTGATACGCCCAGTCGGGCATCAACATTCGGTAATCAAATACTTTTCCAAATAATCTCACCACGGGAGAATCAGACAAGGAGGGGATATCAATTGCCAATTAAGACAATTCCCACATATGATTAAATTCGGCTCAGAAGAATAAATAGTACGGGCACATATGTAGGTGTCCCTAACACTATGTCCCTGTTTTCGCACTTCTTGCAGATCTCACAAAATTCCAATCCTTCACAATTTCAAGGAAAATGTAATGTTTATTAACAATTTTATGGTGACTACTAATCAGCCTTGCATGGTCCCTTTCAAATTGTATGTAGGCGCGTAACTATATACAATTTCAAGATAAACGATGCAATACTCAGTTCGTCAAAACTTTTTCATCATGTTTAAAATATTTATATTCATGCTTAATTCAAAATAAATTTACAGAGATGTTCTTTGTTATGGAAACAATTAAGTTTTCCAAAGTGTTTCATAAACAACTTCATTTCGATATGGATTACTCATAATCTCACTTTAAATAATCCATATGGTGATGGAAATTCAAATTTTTATCAAGGGATACTTTTTATCTTTTATAAAAACAATGAACGATCTACAAAAGAGTGATAAAAAGTTGTTCACCAAGAACTAACTACAATATAATAGGAAATGATCTTAGCCAATTAATCATGAGGTTCATGCCCTCGATGTCACTCAGGAATACAAAGAGAAGAATTTACAACGCAACTAAATCGAGATGAATACTTGTTCAATGGTTTCATCACTAATGCGAACATTAGGATGAAGCAATAAAGGATAGATAACATCGATATATGTAGGATTTAGCAATCAAAGGTAGTCTTTTCATTAATCACAAAAAAGTTAAAATTGTACCGTAACACATTACGTGTTGCTATGTCATACAATTCCAAAAACTCATCCTACCAACTGATGTCTCAGTTAAGTTAGGGATTTTAAAAGATACCACAATGAATACTAATCTACAAGAGTCATTAGGTGTTCCACCTGTCCCGGAAGATCCATCGGTCCCAATTTAGAAGAAGATTTCTTCAATTTATTTCTTGGACACTTGGCATCCCCGTCAGTGGACAATGGCCTAGGAACAACACTTAATCACAAATCAACAATCATTTAAAACCTTATAATTCAATCACATAACTTAACGACTTCATCTTAAAACTCTCAATATTCCATACGGGTTAAATTTTACTTCATTCAAGTTTCAATCAATCTTATACTCAATGCGATATCCTACTTCATTCTCCAATACTTTCAATCTTATTCTTAAACCTTAAAAGGGCAATAAAAGCTCGATATGATCAACACTTAATTTCCAATCCTATAGCTCTTACAACAACAATTATCAAATGAGTCACTAGTATGAAATGACTCACACATTTAATTAGACTTCTCGGAAAGGTACTAGTGGCATGAGGGTTTTGGGTAATGGTCCCAATGACAGCCTCAAGTGCAACATTCACCCTTTCGATTTCAATTTAAGAATTGGGTGACAACAAATCAGATGACACCTTTCCAGGTGGTAACTTTTTGTCAAACTCCACTCTATAAGGAAAGATCGTCATGACATCGATATCAGATTTAGTTTCACCAATTCTTCTTCAAGATCACAATCAACTAGTATCAACATTTCTACGAGTATCAACCATTTTGTTGGGATCATAAATATCCACAACTTGGTTTAGATCTGGAATAGCTAGAATTCCTACAGAAATAGCTTCGATTGATTTGCTAGGGGAGTTAGGGTTTCTTGTGACAATCTACGTCGTATAAATACCAAGTATAAGTATTAAATAATCATCACCAATCATGCAATCAAATTACAACACATATATATATAATCCAAGTTATATATATTAAAATAACACTTCTCAGTCTGGCCTTGTCGGTAACTCGGGAATTCTTCGGCACCGTTATAGTCAAAAGATTTTTAGACATTTTGAGAAAAATGTTTATAGTTAGAAGATTTTGAAATGTTTTATTCAAAACCTTGGTTTTAAAAATCTTTCGTTCTCTATAGCGAGAGCTCTGGTACCAAACTGTAACACCCCCAAATATTCATACTTTAGTTCAGCGGAAGAGTCGTTGGTGTTACGGGATATCACATTACTCAAATCATAGACAACGCTTAAAAATCGCGTCGTTTAATAATAAAGCATTTTCCATTCATGAATATCAAATTTACATAGGTCCCAAGTCATAGTATTTCATACACTTTTTACAAAACATTTGAATGGAAATTATTATTTAAGTGCGGGCCATAAATTCTTGTTGTCTTCCCAAGAATTACCTTCAAGTACCTGAGATAAAACATGTTAAAAGAAAAGGTCAGCAAAAATGCCGAGTGAATTCATAGAGTTTAATGAAAACCATTAATATATCATCGGTATAAATTTATTACCGAAAATCTTTTTGTACAAATCTTTGTAGTAGGCCATGAAATAGGCCAAAAACATTTTATACAAATCCTTGTCAAAATCATAATATAGGCTTCTGCCTTCAAAACCATTATACGAACCATTGTCGTAAAAACATCATACAATACATTTTATAACGTTGTATAAGGTATAATAAAAACCGTTATATGAAAATGGTTATGTAAAACCAAAACACGAATCATAATATATAATAATAAGACCCCGTATTGCTAGTCAGGCAATATATCGTAATTCAATGCGTATATCAGTATTTTTGTTATTGGATTATTATAAGCCGCATGACATTGCTACCTTACTATAACAAACAACGGGTAGCTAACCCGAAACTCATTTGCCCATCTAAACAGCGTGTCGTCACAATAATCACGCTTATGTAAATCTTCTCATACATAAATTCGCTTACCAATCAATGTGGCACGACGGGGATCAACCGTCAAGGCGCGAACTGGGGTCGTCCCCAAATAGTACTATTATATGCATAAGCGTCTACCAAATACCGGTAGTTCACAATTCATGCTAATGGGACTTTTAGTGACATAACCTAACTTTAATAATCCATTTTATCTCATACATCGGGTCATATAATCATTCATCGGGTCATACAATCATTCGGGTCCAAATCAATAAACAAACAATCGGGACAACTGGTGTCCTATTTTAGTAAACCTAACATGTTATCTCCCTCGCGGGTTTATATAACATTTCATAAAAACATTTAAAAGAGTGCGAGGCTATGAACTCACGTTGATTGGGAAAGGCGATTATCGGCGATTTGGATGTACAGTACGTGCTTCAATCACGGAAACCTAGATAAATAATACTTGTCTTAGACTCTTGTCCAATGACTTATAAATATAATGGCTATGTATATGATGATTTTATAAATATGATGATGATCAAGTGGGATTGTACATCTTTATTTACTCATTATAGTGTCATGTGTTGTTAAATTTTCATACTAATTTCACTAGTTTAACTTCTTTACTTGTCAAGGCCCAATATGCCCATTATAAGCCCATTAAGAGTTTAACTCTTTATTTTAGTCCATTTATACTTTTATTATAAGTCCTATACTCATATGTTGGGCCAAAGTGGGTTAAGCCCAATGAGTAAGTCCATTAGTGTTTAGCCAAACTTGTCGGGTTAATAGTCCAATAAGGCTACTTTGGCCCGTTAATGTCCATATGTTATAAAGCTCGGGTTTTATCGATTTTTACTTGTCATATGTACTTATACATCAGTATATGAGTTATAAAAAGTTTACATTAGACGGGTCCGACCGTCTAAGTTTTTATTGACGAAAACGTTAATCTTTCGGTTTTAGCCGAAAAGACGTAAAACTTATGTGTATAGTTTTCTAACTTGAAAAACATATCAAATTTGTAATTTTTATAACATGTCACATCTAAGTATCATAGTACATAACTTATTTATAAATATTATTAGTAGTTAGTTGATTTTTATATATATATAGTTTATAATAATATTATTTGAGTGCTTATATTATATACTTTTTATTTTTACAAATCTGATTATTAATATTCAGTCCACTAAAATAGCCATATCTAGAGTTATATAAGGAGATAGAACCCCAAATTTTTATAGCAGAAACTAGATGATATGTGCTTTATTTAACTCTTTTATAGCTACTGATGAATCAGCCTCTAAGTATTTTAATAAATTCGTCCAAAATAGTCTATGCAGATTTGTACTCCAATATTGTTTTGATCATATCTCACTCATTATAAAGATTCCATTTAGTGGTCAACTCTCACATATGTACAAGACACATACCTTACTGTATATTAATTTTACCAAGTCATTTTAACAAGTTATCATCTAGCTTTTTACTGTTTTATACAGCGTACATATTTAACCATGATTTTAACATCCTTTCAAGTAGATTTTAATCTTTTTAATCAAATCTATCAACACCAAATCCCCACATAATATTTTTGATCATCATTCATCATCACATACATATACATAAATAAAGAAAGTACAAGATTACATAATCAAAATAACAAGAGGATAGAAAGAAACAATCTCTATACCACCAATAGTGATGAAAAGATGATTTTTTGATGAACAAGGCTTGGTTCCTTGTTACCAAACCTTCAACTTGGTAGATGAACTTATTGGGTCCTTCAAATGGATGAATATCTTCATGAAAATCAGCCTAGGAACTCCACGGAAACTGATAGGTGTGAAAACACCCATCCTTTTACCACTTAATTATAATAATAACCAAGCCAAAACGTGTATTTTATGTCGTAAATGTCGGAATTATGCGTGGTTTGTGTTTTTATTGTGTTTTAGGACTAAAATATGAAAAAGGAAGAAAACACGGGCTTTCACGGGCTTTTATCAAAGAAAACGAGAAAAGACGAAGTCATAAGATCAAGAGTGCAAAAAGAATGGAAGTCCACGACCTATTCTGAAGATTTATCGAAGAAAAATTCTAAAGACGGAAGTTTAATGAAGTCGAAGAACCAAGTCTAATTAAAGAAGAAAATTATAAGACGAGTTCAAATTATATCGACAAATCCCAAGACGGCGTCGAGAAAGACAAAGAATTTA
This sequence comes from Glebionis coronaria, assembly GCA_025667525.1. Taxonomy (NCBI): domain Eukaryota; kingdom Viridiplantae; phylum Streptophyta; class Magnoliopsida; order Asterales; family Asteraceae; genus Glebionis; species Glebionis coronaria. The sequence continues at coordinate 66,166,632 of CM046875.1, forward strand.
AATCGAGTCGAGACAAGAAGAAAGAAGGAAGAAAGCACCAATATTTTTACTCCTCTTATAAATACCCTCCTAATGTGTTATTAGGAGGGAGTTAGTTAGATTAGTTTAGGAGTAGGAGTAGATTACTTTCTCTCTCTAGATTTATTTCATGTTCTTAAGTTTTTCTTTCAAGTTTTCTTAATCTTTAATCTTTAATCTTGTACTTTGAATCTTTAATCTTAATCTTATTTCAAGCTTTTTACAATCATTCTCTTTCTACCTTTCTTGATCTTTTTAATTATGGTTGATTCGAAATATTCTTTGATTTTGTTTAATCTTGATGTTTGATTGATTAAAAAGATTATCTTTTTATTCATTTATAAGTTTTAATACGAATTGAGCTTTGAGCTTGACATGCTTATTAGCTTAATTTTGTGTTTAGCTTATTTACTTTTTAGTTTTCTTAAAAAGTTTAGTCTTTTTAAAGTTTGATTAATAAAGTTTGCTTATTTCGTATTTTAAAAGTTTTCAAATTTGTGCTTATTGAGTTGGTTAAGTTTTTTTTAATTGTTCTTTTTAGAAGTGCTTATTGGTTTACTAGCTTATGCTCATCCATCCGAATATTGTGATTTTTCCATCACAATAGGGTTTCTATATTGTGACAGCTTATTGTGATAGTTTTTCCGATCACTTATTCCGATCGTAGGTTGCGATCGCCCCTGGCATCGTACTTTGCGATCGGGTATAAGGCTTATTGTGACGAAATGCTGCCCAAATTTTGACTTACATATTCCGATAGTTTTTTTTATAATTAACATTCCGATAGATTTTTCTTTTCCTATATTCCGATAGTTTTGTGATTTACATTATTCCGATCATTTACTTTTACATATATTCCGATAGATTGTAATATTCCGATACTTTGTCTATATACACATTCAGATAGTTTTCAATAATAAACATTCCGATGGATTCAACACTAACTTTCTGATAGAAAGAAATGACATGCTAGCCTAGCAGTTAGCTTCCCAGCCTTTCCCGCCATTTTGAGCAGGTAGGCTGCTTGCTTGAGCAGCTTGCCTGCTTGCTTGTTTCTTGTTCCGCAATCGTTTAGTTTAATCTGAAAGTTGTTCCGATTTTATTTCTGAAAGTAACGTATTTTTAGTTGAATTTTTCGTCTAATTTTAAAATTAATATTTTAAAGTTCAAGTTTTATCTTTTATTTAGTACCCGCTTTAGGTTTTGCCTCGTTTAGATTTAAAACACCATCTTAGTTTTATTCTCTCCTTTTTTATTAAGTAAACTTTATTTTCGAGTCGATAGTTAATTTCGTCTTTTAGTTTTATTTTTATTAATTGTTTCGCTTTAATTCACGTTTTATTATTTGTTTTATTAATTGTTTTTATACAAGTCTTTTTATTAGTTCTTTTATTTTATTAGTGTTAGGCTTGCATTTACTTTTTACTTAAAAATAGATAACCAAATCTTCTTTTATTCACCAAAAACGAATGAGTCACACTTTTAACCGGAGATCAATTCGTTAAGACGCCGAGACGAACAAATTTTTATACTTGGCAAAATCAAAGTTATTAGAAACTCCTTTCACATGTTATAACCACCTCCAATCTTCATCTTTTCCATGGGTTTTCATCATATGTAAATTATACATATGACTTATGGTTGATTTTTTTGATCAATGGTGGTGTTGTTGATGAATGATGGACGTTCATAGGCAGTAGAGAGAGAGAGAGTGTGTGAGTTTCTCATGTAACAAAGTGAGGAAATGGTTTAGTGTAGGTGGTTTTGTGTAGTTGCTAGTTTGAGAGAAAGTTAAGACAAGTGTCTTAACTAGTCATGTAAAGTTGACACCTCAAAGGTGTGTAGCTTAAGCTTGCCATTTTATTTAGTGGGCATGGGACAAGAGTTATCTTGTCTCATCCCTATTTATTTACGGGTATTCCTTGATGCTAGTTTCCTCGATTTGCGTGCCATCGGGTCATTTTACGAAACACGTTTTTATAAATTATGAATCAACGACACAAAACGAATCTAATAAAAATTGTCTCATAAAAAACGGAGTTCAAAAACGTAAATACGTAAACCTAGGGTTTCCGGTTTAGTCGTAAAGGACGTTAAATTATGCACGTAAGTCCTAATCTCTTCTCGTAAATTTGTGAGTTTATGAACCAACACAAATTAAAATTCCAAAGTAATATTCATGGATAAATTTATTTCCTGAAATGTCGGGCTGTCACCAAAAACGGTTTATGTAAATGTAAGCATGTAACGTAGGATCCTCCGGTTTAGACGTAGTCGATGCTACTTCAAGACGTAAACCCAAATTTCTTCCCAAAAATGAGTGAGTTCATAATATAACATTTAAATAATGTTTTTAAATAATACTTGAGAATAAAATATCAACCATAAACTGACGGATTGTCACAAAAACACATCAAGAAAAAAAGTTCTAATTCTCATAATACACTAGCTACATATGATGATATATGTTAATATCAAGGTTGTTGATCCCAAACTTAGATCGATTTATCTTTAGGTATACGAGATTAGATCAAGTAATACACTTAGAGAAACCTTTGTATATGTATATGATAATCTAAGTGTTATGCGAAATTAACACTTAAATAAGAACACACAAAGATGTAAACAAACTTTCACTTGATTAATGATAACAAACTTGCTTACAATGAAAGTGTTTAACGTATGAAAACTTATTTTGAACATTAACCAAAAGGTCTTCTTTTATAGATATAAGAAGCCTTGTACAAGAGTCTACGTATCAACTATTCTAGGTAAAGATAAATATAGAAAATACAATGTTGAACTTATCCTTACTAGAAACAAACTAGAAACAATATACGCGTAGACTAAATCTCTCCATCAGTGCTTGTCTTCATTGTATCAACGCTTGACTTCTTCTTGTCAACGCTTGATCTGTCAGCGTTTGGTTTCTTCCTATCAACGCTTGATTTACTCTTGTCAGCGATTAAGTAGACTGGCTATATTTTATTCCCAACAATCCTCCTCTAAACTTGATATTTACTCTAATAATCAAGTTTCTGAATAAACATTAAGAACTAGGAGGAATCTTACAACACTTATCATATTGGTAATAAATATGTCTGATCAAATCTTTGGCCACGTCACTTGAATAATCAATTTCCAGCTGTGTAGTCTTCATCTTCTCCAAGACTTACTTGGACATGGAATACTGAGCATCTACAAGAAGATACTCAACAAACTTTGTAGAATTCAAGTAATATACACCAGCAGCTGAATACAAATGCCATTGAAGACCACTGAGGTCATCTTCAAGATCCTTCCAAACAGTAGGATCTTCATCTCTTGGTCCACACATTCTCTTGAATGTTGACCACAGCTTTATTCCTTTGACTGAAGTTGGAGCTTCAGTCTCATACTTGGCCTCTAACAATCTCCATAGATCCACCAAGTCTTCTCTATCAAAACTTGCAAACAAAGATATAAGAGTGGTAAAAGTGTGAACCTCTTTCCCATACCTGCCAATCTTCCAAAACCCACATTCATCTTCTTCATAAACCTTCTATTCCACCTGTTTGCTCTTATACTAGCAAGAGCCATGTTCCACTTAATGTCCATTTCTTCCAAGTGCTCATCACTTATTTGCTCAAGGTCCTCATATGTAATAACTGAACCATTGGGCAAAGAAGTAATGTAAGCACATACAGTATCCAGATCCAAACCAGCAGGTTTAACTCTTGGTGAGTCACTTTTGTATGTGTCAGCGTCTGAATATGAGGCGTTGACAGGACATGTTCCAGCGTTGACACATGTTGATCCAGTAACTGGATGCATGTAAGAGTCCTTTTGATCAAATTTGCCTTCACTATGTGAGAAGAAGGCCATGTTACTGTTGGTAGACGTACTTCCATGTTCCAAAAGAGTTTCATTCTCCAACAGTCTTAGTTTGTTGTAGATATCATCAAAAGTAGAACTTTGTGAGTGTTACTGGCAAGAATAGATCTTGCCTCAATCTTCCATGCATCACCCAGGCTTTTCAGAAAAGTGGCATTAATGTCAACATCACCAAGTTGTGTCCCCATGAAGGACAACTTGCTTGTAATGTCAAGCAGTCTGCTTCTCACACTGCTAAGCTTCTCATTAGGTTGAGCCTTGAAAACAGCATACTCATGCATGAGTTTCTTCTTCTTCTCTTCCCTAGTATCATCATTGCCACCATATGTAACTTCAAGAGCTGCCCAAATATCTTTAGCAGAGTCATAACCTCTGTATTTATGCTGGTTTTATTGCCCCAAAGAGAGTTTCAGAATGTTTAGGGTTTTCATATCAACCCTTCTCTTTGCTATGTCTTCAGCAGACACAACTCTACCATCACCAGGTTTTTCTTTCTTATCTGCTTCTGGACATCCAACAACAACAGTTTTTGTAGCAATGGCAGAAGCAACCTTTTCAGCCCTATTGTATGTGTTTCCATATTCAATTATCTCCCAGAGAGTATAGTCATAGATCCCCAGATATTGCTCAAAGTTGAATTTCCACAACTCAAAGTTGGTTGCATCAAGCATGGGAATCTTGATGTTTGGTAAAGGTGAGGAGGAGGGGGTTACTTCTAGATTTGACATGATGTTTTTAGGGTTTTGAGAAAATTAGGGTTTTGGTGATTTTAGGGTTCTTGTGTTCTTTAAGATCAAAAGTTTCTCAACAAGCTCTGATACCACTTGTTGATCCCAAACTTAGATCGATTTAGCTTTATGTATACGAGATTAGATCAAGTAATACACTTAGAGAAACCTTTGTATATGTATATGATAATCTAAGTGTTATGCGGAATTAACACTTAAACAAGAACACACAAAGATGTAAACAAACTTTCACTTGATTAATGATAACAAACTTGCTTACAATGAAAGTGTTTAACGTATGAAAACTTATATTGAACATTAACCAAAAGGTCCTCTTTTATAGATATAAGAAGCCTTGTACAAGAGTCTTCGTATCAACTATTCTAGGTAAAGATAAATATAGAAAATACAATGTTGAACTTATCCTTACTAGAAACAAAGTAGAAACAATATACGCGTAGACTAAATCTTTCCATCAGTGCTTGTCTTCAATGTATCAACGCTTGACTTCTTCTTGTCAACGTTTGATCTGTCAGCGTTTGGTTTCTTCCTATCAACGCTTGATTTACTCTTGTCAGCGCTCAAGTAGACTGGCTATATTTTATTCCCAACAAAGGTTATTTAAGGATGAATATGAATATCCTTACATTGGATAGTTGCTTTTTAGTTTTTATCAAACAAGCATTATAAAACTTCTGAAATAATGAAGTATGCAAACTTTGCTACAAATAAAGATAAAAATAGGTATGGATTTATAAATTATGCATTCACATTAGAGAGTTGAGAATCTAAGTAGACATATGCTATCTCGAAAATAGAATGTAACATAAAAAATGATTGATAGTGCAAATTAAAAAATATAAAATTCTTTGATCTTGTTAGTTTTTGTTTTTTGATACATATAGATAATACTTGGATTGAAAATAACCTTTAACTCTTCTTTTGTTAGAATGCTTGTTATAAAATTTATTTACAAAGTTTAATCAAACAATTGAGTTTAAAACATGGAAATCAAGACCGACTTAATTATAGTAACATAAGTAGTAATAAATTTGTATACAAACATCTTGTCACGAAATGCAAGTCTTAAAAACCTTGTTACATGTATTGAAATTATAAGATTACTAAAGTAATTATCTAACAAATTTAAATATTTCGTTATTGTCTACAAATTTTATGTTGACTAATTTTAACTTGTGAATTATAGTTGTAATTTCTCCAGGGCACATGATAAGAGGGAAAAAAGATATAGGAACTCGCATAAAAGGACACAAAGACCCATACAAATATTTTTTTATGAGTCCTTATGTTTTTATCAACAGACCTTTTGATATTTTTTTTTCTTTCTTATGATATGTCCAAAGACATAAGATAAAATAAAAAAAGCTTTATTACTAAATGTAAAGAGTTAATTGCATAAATAGTACATGTTGTCATACAGGTTTAACAAAAATGGTCGTTTACTTTTTTTATCGGGTTTGGTCCCCATGGTTGTAACTTATAATGAGTTTGGTCCATTGAGCAATATTTCTGAGATTTTGACTCTGAACCCATGCTCTGACAAGTGAAAAGACAAACTTACCCTCTGTTATTTAAAAAATAATAAAACTACTTTTTATAATAACCCACCATCTGTTAATACATACCACCAATATCTGAGCTAATGCCACAACAATTTATTCTAGCCACCTCATAAAATTTCTGGCGACCATTTTCAGCCACCTTTTACTAAAATGTTCAACACAAACAACTCAAGGTCATAAAGAAATGACATTACAATAATCCCATAACCTATTGATCTTTAACATCACATTAATCCCATAAACCCACATGTATGATAATAAAAACCCACATCTGAAATCAATTACTTGTATCTTAAAACATTTGATAGCCCAAATAAAAAGACCTATTAAATCAAGCAAACTTGCACATCAAAATAAAACACCCACATCTGAATCAATAACACATAATCCAAGTTCCATACATATTTGGTCGATGTAGGCTTGAGAAGGTGGTGATTATCCATTTTTATTGTGATATTGGTTGGTGGAGATTGAAGATAGCATACACCACGATCAAAACTATAAAAAGAGATTGAAGATAACTCATAATTAAAACCTATAAAAACACTCTTTATTGGTGTTAGATCTATTATGGTGTAATGGTGGCGTGATAGTTGGTCGGACTATCACAAGAAAAAGAATATGAGAGTGAAGGAATAGTTATGGCTATGTTTATGAACAATCAACTTCAAATAAAAAACATGAAATTGTGTTTGCTATTGTGTGCGTGAACAAACCATAGAGAAAGATAATGAGATTGTGTTGGTTGTTTGTGCCTATAAAGTTGTATTATTAGTTACTGATGAGATTCTAATTATACATAGTCTCATCTTCTAAATCAGGCTTAAAATATGGAAAAATATCATAAAACCTTACAAAAATGTTGGAAATACGTTTTTATGTATTTATAAAGGATCGGTCACTCCAACGATATATTCAAGTATGGGCTCGTGATCTAGTTATGTAAACATATAACCCATAAATCCCACATGTAGGATGGGCTATATATACCCCTCCTAGCATGTTAGGAGGGGTTGTTGATTCTCATTTCATCAATTTTACATCTTTCTCTTTAATCCTCTCCTTTTTCTCTCTAACTTTCTCTCTCTAGTTCTTCATCTCCCTCCCTCTCTTTATATCATAATAACACATTAACAATCCTAAGAAAACGTGGACCTACAATTGGTATCAAAGCCATGGGATGAAGTAAAGGTAGGTTTTGTGTTGTTCATGCTTATTTAAGTGTGTTCATGTGTTTTTGATTGATTTTACCCAAGCTTCAAATTTTTTCGTGTTTTTGTTGTTCCAATTGATACATATATCTTCTACATAGTTGTAGTAGCGATTTGGATATTTTGGTTTGGGTAAAAACATGGATTTCTAGGCAAAAATATCAACTTTTTGATCTCATGTTTCAGACCAATATCACGTATTGCGACAGACTCCATCGCAAAGCTTCAGGGTTTTCATATTCCGATCGCGTATTCTGATCGTATATTCTGGTCGCATATTCTGATCGTGTATTCCGATCGTGTATTCCGATCCGGATTCCAACGAGCATTGCGATCGCATTCCGATCTACTTTGCGATAGAATTCCGATCACATTGCGATAGCATTCCGATCAGCATTGCGATAGCATTGCGATTGCATTTCGATAGCATTACGATAGCATTCAGATAGCATTCCGATCAACATTCCGATAGCATTCTGATCCGTATTCCGATGGGTGATATTGTGATGGGTATTCTGATGTTTTAAATTTTGGCATTGCGATACAGTGACAAGTTTTCCAAGATATTTCAAAAACGTGTTTTTGAAAATCGTGTGTAAATTTTTCCTTGGAGAATTTTTGGTTTCTTGAGAACACATATTTAGAGGATTTAATCATTTTTTCTTCACTACTCAAGGAATATAATCGACAAAGAAAAACACAATTACTTTCTTTCATTGCTCGATCGATAAGTAATTCTTACCTTCAGTTCTCATCGAATTTCAATGGATTGGTTGAATTCGACATCTCAAGAGGGAGAATTACATCAAGTGCAAGACAAAGCTAGAGAAAGTGGTATAACGTTATTTCGACTACTTCAGACTCATCTTATAAACCTTTCATGGCTTCATGGAGGAAGCGAATTTGTGACACTCTTTGGTCAAGATCGTAACATATTTATCGACTCAATATTCCTCAACTTGAACCAACTAGCTGAGCAACTTCACAAAGAAGACTTTAATCACTCTGCATCAGAATCTGCATATCAAGCTCTAGTGACACAACTTACGCACTTCTTCTAATTCAACGTCGTTAAGTCTACAAGTTCAGGGATATGTCACTCATTTCTTCAATACACACATACGGAGGTTCAAGAGTTCCGTGGTACACTATTGAAATTGATGACATCGGTTTCATCCTCAATTTATGCAAGATCACGACTTCAACTCTCGTATGACAGTAGAGTGCAAGTCTCTACGATTCAGATGCAAGAAGATCAAGGTCATAAGATTGACAAGTTAGAGACTTCTATAGATTTCAAGGGCATGGAATCAACAGCAAAGCATGATATCAACAACACGTCATGGAATGTTACAGACATCACTTATGATGACACCTTACCCGGTTATGACGAAGAACCTACAAACATGGTACAATGTAATGTTGTGTATGATGTATATGATGATGAAATGCCACATATTGAGCATTTCGAACCTAATTATAACAAACATGGGATGGAAAAGAGTGATAGCGATACCATTTCTAATTCATCCGATGTACGTCATAATGGGGGAGAAAGTGTTCAAAATGCTAACAATCATGATAATTGCTTTATGACTGCTTCATTAACTACTTCTGATTCCAAGGTTTAAGAGCTCGAAACGATCGTAGCTCAGCAATCAAAAGATTTTGAGGATGCATGTGGGATATGTAAATCTAGCTTATGTTTTAGAGAGAGAAAGAGATAGAGAGATAGATGATTTCACACACACTTTAGAGAGAGAAAGTGATTAACTTTGTGTAAAAATGAAAATGAAACCACCACCCTCTCCATCTAAGGAGAGGGTTTATATACCAAGCCCATAATATGGGCTTGGGCTTACATTTGGGTCGGCCATACAAGCATGGACCGGGCTTTTCCTTGTTTGATATATATAAAGATATCTAGACTACGAGCTACTACTTAATATATTGTCGGAGTGACCGAATCTTCATAAATACGTAAAAACGTATTTCCAACAATCTCTCCCTAAGGGAGGTCACTCCAAACAAGGGCGTTACCCAAGTTACAATAATAAAATAAACCTAGCATACTATGCTTGTCTTGAGCTCGTAGTCTTCGTCTTTCTTTTCTTTTTCTTTTCTGGTGAACATGCTGATGTGATCTTTGATATCAATCTTTAGCATTAATCTCTTGCCTTGATCTTGTGCATCCTTCACTTGTGATCTTTGCCTCTTCGGGATATGTCCCGCATACTTATACCTTCATAATTCTTGAAAGCTTCAGAGTTCGATATAGCGGAAGACTTAACTTTTAGGCTTTCTTGAATTAGATGAGGTATTAAGTGCATAAAGTATAAGCATGCGGGGACGACTTCTTCTCGGATTCCGCAACGCCACCGTCTTCAAATGCCGCAACATAAGTAGACACGAACGAAATGGCTTTGAACATTTCATTCTAATTCAGTAGTATTTTACCTTCGGTCGGTGAAGACCGTTGGACAATATAAAATATCGTACTTGTGACAGGTAGATTTAATTAAAAATCTCCTTGACAAGATTTCGCAGGTAAACCCATTCTCTTTACTCGACCGTCCAAAGCTGACTGCGAACGTAAAGAGTGAATCATTTGGATAAAATTATCCGCATGATTGAAGCCGTCAATTCCGATTCCTGGAACAAGTTTGATCATTAAAGAATCGCACCATCGTTGCTTTCCAGTTCTCACGAGCTTGATTCATATTGAATCTTGCAAGTTACCTACCAAGTGCTGTTTAAGGTTAACACTAGAAGGATTTCCACTCATCACTGTGAACACTAAGGTATCACTCTGAGTGTTCAGGCAAGATCACTTAGATATTGCGTAGATGCCTGGAACGTGTTTAAATTCAATTAAGAATTCAACAACTGTTGCTTTATAGTTATCACAAGTTTGATTCATAAAGAATCTCACAAGTCACCTACCATGTGCTTTTTGATATTCTCTCAAGAAGGATTTCCATCTTCATTGTAAATACTTTCGTATTACTCAGATGCTCAGGCAAGATCATGAAGATTTTGTGTAAGACTCTTAAGATCTTTCCTACTTTTCACAGTGTGTGAAAAAGCAAGGAAATATGGAAATGTAGCCTAATGAGATATTTGATGATCTCAAATGGCTCTAGACTCGATCTTGCATTTTAGATTTTAGTGATCGGAGGCTGGAGAGGAGTGCCACCATTTCAATACCAATTTATTCGGAGTGAATAAATCAATAGATAATGTGTTGTCTCCGTGTGATTAAAAAAAATACCTTTTGAGAGATATCTGAGTTAGATGAGATGGGTTGTGCATTACATCACTGGGTCCATGATGTCTATGTTCAATATCGATCATCACTAAAATGATCTCAATAGCATATGTGTTGACCCGGTTTCTACCTAAGGTTGTAAGGAGGGCTTCTTTCTTTACACCCTTTATCTTTACAATTCTTTTTCATTCTTCAACCCCTTCAATGCTTACCAATACGTCATAACTAGCACCTTGTTGTGATTGTTCCAGTGCTAACTTAAGTACTTGCTTGGCATTCAGCTACGTTCACAATCTTTCTCCATCTTTCCTAAGGACTACTATTTCTAGCTATGGAATGTCCTTGGGAAGATTCCTCCGGTTTAAGAAGAATCATTGGACTTAACCTATCCTACCATCATTATGTCACCACAATCTTCATCGTCGTGAAATAAATGGGTTGTGGGTAAGTATAAATCACCATGAAATCCATTTTTGAAGTGCAAATCCGTTTTTCTCCCCCTTAACATATGCCACGATATTCGAAAACATTTCGCACATGTCAGGATGAGCTATCACATTAAGTCAAACCATTTGTGATAATTTCTCATATTAAATCACATTTTCTCCCCTATATTAAAAATATTAACCCAATCGATGTTTTTAATATCAATTGATTTAATTAAGTTTTAACAAAGGTTTTGGGAAGAAAAATGCATGTCCGTTGTATCTTCATGATACCAAATGTATGAGATATGATACCAATTTGTAACATGATCACATATTCACCATATTAGAAGAGATTGACAAGGTTGGACCTGATTGATGAGAACATCATATGATAAGATCAAATGGTTCTTGTCGGTAAATGTTGGTCGCCTCGTCACGTCTGAAGTCATCTCTTGACACCACATGTATGATTGGTATTGTAGTCTTGACACCAACTTGCGAACTTGGCACGTTCGGCATCGAAGATTCTGAATGCTTGACAATTGCTTCCCTCAATTGTTGACCCGTGTTCTATTGAAAGAGCTGTAGTCGTTGGTTGAGTAGTCGCATCGTCGAGTATGTAGATACCAATTGTAGATAGCTATGGTTGTAGAGATGATAGCCTCATAAAAACAAGACTTCTCTTGTTTTAACAAATAAATGCACTGAGGCGTACATAGATTTGTGTTAGACCAAGTTACAAAGTAAACTTGATCCCTTACAAGGTTTTAAAGTAAACCTTGTCCGTGAAAATTAATTCCGTTGAGAGCCAAAGCTTTCATAAGAAATACTTGACTTTAATATGAAAATCGGGTTGCAGTCAGAAATAACTACAAGCCATTTGGGCATGTTTTATGAAATATTTACAACTTTTGTACGAACTCTATTTATGACGCCGTGTCAATATTAATCGACATTTCTAAGGCCGTAAATATTATCGTACCAAAAGACATGCCTTTGAAAAATAAAGTAAAAATATTTTTGTATTTTTCTGAATTTTTCAATTTTTATGGTTTTTATGTGGTTTTATATTTTTGTATTTTGCTTTTGTGGATAAAAATATAAACAATATATACAAATGATCACCAAGCATACGGAGAATAGTTTACCATCACTATTCTTTCGCTTCATCTGCCAATTCCTTTAGAGTTTCAGGCGAGAAGGTTCTCATTCCTAGCTTGTCGGCCAAAAATTCAATTCGAGCGCGATCTAAAGCCTTAGTGAAAATATCCGCCAATTGATACTCAGATCGGACAAAGCAAAGCTCGATCACTCCATTTTCCACTTGCTCCTTGATGAAATGGTAGCGAATGTCAATATGCTTCGACTGGGAGAATTGAACATTGTTGCAGCATAAGGCAATTGCACTCTTGTTGTCGCAGTACATCAGAATTTTGTTGAAACCTAGACCATAGTCAGTTAATTGCGATCTCATCCAAATAATTTGAGCACAGCAACAGGACATAGCTATGTATTCTGCTTCCGTACTTGAAATTTCAGCGCTTTTCTGCCTTTTCGATGCCCAACTAATTAGTCGATCTCCTAGTAGTTGCAAAGTTCCACTCGTGCTACGCCTTGTATCTTGACAACCCGCGTGATCCGCATCTGCATATGCCATAAGTGTAATCGAAGAGTCCTTCGAATACCAAAGTCCCCGATTAATGGTTCCTTTAAGATACCGAAAGATCCATTTGACAGTAGCTAAGTGTAACTCAGTAGGCCGAGTTTGATACCGAGCACACATACATATAGCAAATTGAAGATCAGGTCGACTAGCTGTGATATACAAAAGAGTACCGATCATTCCATGATAAAGTGTCGGATCAACGGCAACTCCATGTGGATATGCATCAAGCTTAGTTCGTTCCATCATTGGGGTATCCACGGGGTCGCAAGATTCCGTCTTATAATTCTTAAGTGATTCAAGGGCATACTTGGATTGATTGATAAAGATGCCTCTGGGACTCTGAGATGTCTGAAGTCCTAAGAAGAATGATACCTTGCCCATCATAGACATCTTAAACTTGGAAGACATGAGTTTCCCAAACTTGTCGAATAAGGTTTGGGTCGAGGCGGCAAATATAATATCATCAGCATATATTTGTACCATAATCATATTTGTACCTCGTTTTTGAATGAACAGCATGGGATCCACCTTGCCTTTAGCGAAGCCTTGCGTAATGAGGAATTGTGACAATAGATCATACCATGCGCGTGGAGCTTGCTTCAACCCATAGAGAGCCTTCTTAAGCTTGTACACATGATTAGGATAATTAGGATTCACAAAACCATCCGGTTGTTGAACATAGATCTCTTCCTTGATTTCACCATTGAGAAATGTTATCTTCACATCCATTTGATAGAAGATCATATTCATATGGGCTGCATAAGCGAGGAATAGTCTAATAGCTTCCAAACGGGCAACAGGTGCAAAGGATTCCATAAATTCGATGCCCAATAATTGCTTTTATCCACGAGCTACTAGTCGAGCTTTGTTCTTCAAAATTACGCCTAACTCGTCGAGTTTCACCTTGTAAACCCATTTCAAAGTGAGTAATACACTTGATCCGGGCATGGGACAAGTTCCCATACTTCAAGACGTATAAATTCATTAAGTTCTTCTTGCATAGCTTCTATCCAACAGGATTGAGTAAAAGCTTCTTGCCATTGTCTTAGGTTCAACTTCAGTGAGAAAAACATCAAAATGACAAAACATTGCATTTTCTTGTAACTGACTTCGTGTGGATACCGGACGATTAGGGTCACCAGTAATAGAATCTATAGGATGATCCTTTGTCCACTTGCTGTCATGTTCACGAATCCGTGGATTGGAGTAGACTGTTGATAGGTGTGTAAACACCCATCCTTTTTACCACTTAACTACAATAATAACCAAGCCAAAACGTGTATTTTATGTCGTAAATGTCAGAATTATGCGTGGTTTGTGTTTTTGTTGTGATTTAGGACGAAAATGTGAAAAGGGGAGAAAACACGTGCATTCACGGGCTTTTATCAAAGAAAAAGACAAAAGACGAAGTCAAGAAATCAAGAGTGCAAAAAGAACGGAAGTCCAAGACCAATTCTGACGATTTATCGAAGAAAAAGTCAAAAGACGGAAGTTTACTAAAAGCCGAAGAACTCAAGTCTAAATTATTGAAGAAATTACAAGACGACAGTAGAAATACCGAGACAAGGTTGTTAAAGTCAAAGAATTAAGAAGATTAAGGACCTAATGACAATTAAAGAAAGAAGAAAGAGGGGAGGAAGCTTCCTCTAAGCACCTCCCTAATCCTCCTATAAATAGGCCTTAGTTCATTTCATTTCATTTTGTTGGCTAAGTGTGACAATTAGCTCTTCCATTTTAGTTACTTGTTCTTTAATTACATGTCATTTAATTAATTGTCTTGCACCTTAAATACCTTTAATTTCAAGTAAGTTTTCTTTTATTGTTATTGAATCTTTATCTTATTTGTTAATCTCTTATCTTCCTTTCTTGTGTTGATTAATCTTTAATCTTTATGTTTATGTTCATGTTCTTTAATTTTTATTAAATTGATTAAGTGGGTTTTGATTATTTTGATTAGTATTGTTAGTTTGATTGTTTTGGATTGTTTGTTTATGATTAGTAGATGTTATTTGGTTAGTTTGATTTAATCTTTTGGTTGATTTGGATTAGTTTTGGTTAGATCCGTATTTCTTTTTATCCCGTGTTCTTCGCTACTGTTTTCCCAGGTTTATTCCGAATCAAAGTGGTTTATTCCGGATCAACAACACATTCCGGATCAACAGTTCATTCTGAACCAAGGAATTCTCCTAATTATTCCGGATAAGTGACATATTCCGAATAAAAGGATATTCCGGATTAAGGTTTTGTTGAAATTTATTCCGAATCAAGGTTGTGTTCAAAATATTCCGAACCAGTGGAATATTCCGGATCAGTGGTTATTCCGAACCAAGATTATATTCCGGATCAAGGGTCTTCATTCGGAATACTTGTATTCCGAATCAAGGTGTTTATTCGGAACATTCCGGATCAGCAACTTTATTCCGGATCAGCTGTTTGTTCTGAATCAAGGGTCTTCATTCAGAATATCATATATTCCGGATCAAGGGCATTCATTCGGAATAGTAAATATTCCAAGTCAAGGTCATTTATTCGGAATAATCAATTATTCCGAGTGAAGCTTTTATTCCGAATAAAGAGTTATTCCGGATGAGACATTTTTTCCGAATGAAGTAATATTCCGGGTGAACATTTTATTCCGGATCAAGGGTTTTGGTAAATATTCCAAGTGAAGAACAATTATTCCGAACGAAGGTGACATTCCGAACGAATGATTATTCCGAACGAAGGTTTATTCCGAGTGAGCTGTTTTCAGGTTATTTTAAGTTTCTGTTTTTAAGTTTAAAATTTTAATTTTCAAGCTTTACTTTCCCTCCTTTTTCCTTAGTTGCACTTTTAGCTTACTTGCCTTAGATTTTATTTAAGCCTTGCCTTAGTTTAAGTTTTAGTTGCGTTTTAAGTTTGCCTTAGATAGTTTTAAGTTTGCGTTATTTACGTTAATTGCCTTTAACTTTTTGTCACGTTTTAATTTCCCGTCATTTATTTTCACTTAGATTTAGATTTAAATTACCTGCCATTTACTTTAAAGTTTTTGCACTTTTTACTTTACTACAACGACACAACATTTGTTTCCACCAAAGACAGCTGAGTCGCATAGTTAACCAGAGATCAATTCTATTAGACCAACACAACGAACATAATATTTTCTTACTTGGCAAAAGCCTCGTATCAAATGGCACCGCTGCCGGCTCTTTTCGTAAAGATTAACGGTTTTCTGTGAGAGACGCGTTGCTTTTTGGGATCCGTTCATTCGTGAGCGTTATTTTCTTGCTTAAAAATTTCCAAAAATCCATAAAAATTAAAAATTGTTAAAATCCATAAAAATTAAAAAATTTCAAAAATCCAAAAAGATTTTATTTTTATTGTGTATATATATTGTCTATTGCTTTGGTATTGTTTTCTTTGCTTTCGCAGGTGTATGCGTACTAGATCTTCTACTTATCAAGAGCCCGATACTCCTGATGATTTAGCTATGGCAGGCGTGAACAACAACAATAATCCACCGCACCTCAATAATAACAACAACAATGTTCTTCCACAGCCCGATCTTCGGACAATGGAGGAGCTTTGTCAACCCACCATGTTTGGACGAGGAGGACCGATTGCGCCGATGCAAATCACGGCTCTGGAGTTTTCGTTGAAGCATCACATGATACAACAAGTGTAAACTAACCCATTCCGTGGATTGCCTGATGATGATGCCAAGAAACACCTCGATAAATTCATTACAATCACCCAAAGCATGAAGTTGCCCGGTGCTACTATGGATGTTCTTCGCCTTCAACTCTTCCCACATACTTTATCACACCACGCCGAGAAATGGTTTGATCGTCTCCCGAAGAATTCCATTCATACTTGGGATGACATGACTCAACGATTTTTGTCGCGCTACTTTCCACCATCCATGGTCACGAG
This sequence comes from Glebionis coronaria, assembly GCA_025667525.1. Lineage (NCBI taxonomy): Eukaryota > Viridiplantae > Streptophyta > Magnoliopsida > Asterales > Asteraceae > Glebionis > Glebionis coronaria. The sequence goes on from CM046875.1 coordinate 66,183,319, forward strand.
CCTTAGAAATCAAATCAGCGGTTTCATGCAAAAACCCGATGAATCTCTCTTTGATGCTTGGGAAAGATATAATGTTTTGATCGATCGATGTCCAAACCACAACATGTTCCCCGTTACCTTAATTGATACTTTCTACAACGGTTTGACTTTTCGTGATCGTGATACGATTAATGCAGCCGCCGGTGGCACATTTATGAAAAGGAGACCCGAGGAGTGTAGAGAGCTTATTGAGAACATGACTACTCATCACAAAAATTGGGATTCCTTCGCTTATTCAAGGAACAACCCGAGAGTCAATGTTTCTTCTACTTCAGCAAACCCCGATATGACCGAATTCACCCGCATGATGGCCGAAATGAACAAAAATATCTTGATCATCGCTTCAAACCAACAACAACAAGTTAAAGCGGTAGCAAATCCTTGCGAGACATGCGGCGGTCCTCACTCATACACTGATTGTCCTTCTACTCAAGGAAATCCGGAAAACGTGTATGCAGCTTATGGTAATTATTCACCGGAAAATTACCAAGCCCGGCCTCAAGGGGATCAAAATTTGATAAGTTACTAGTCCAACAACTATCTTTCACCCGGTTTTTCTCCTCAAAACCAAAACCCCAACAACAACTACAATAGAAGCAACCAAATCCTACCTAGAGCTTCTAATCCTTATCACCCACCCGCTCAACAAGCCCCAACCATCAATCAAGATGTTGAAGCTTTAATGAGAACCCAAGGAGAGCAAATTAAGAATCTACAGAGCCAAATTATCAGTTTGAAAGGGGATATCACCAAGCAAGGGAATGACATTAGATCCGAGCTTCGAAATGATATACAATCCTCCTTCAGCAATCAAACGAATGATTTGAAGAATAAGCTTGCTAGTTTCTTACCAACCACTCAACCCTCTACTTCGGGCTCTCTACCTTCAAACACCGTCACCAACCCGAGAGCGAATGTGAGTGCTATTACTACCCGTACTGGAGCAACTTTAGTAGGACCATCTATCCCACCCCCAGTTACACCATCTACACCTCCTCCACCACCATTTATCCCTACTACTCCCACACCTAGTATTAGTACACCATCACCGTCTCCGCCTCGTCGTGAAGAAGTAACCAAGACGAATCCTCCACCAACCCCAACTTCCACCTTTAACCCTTCAACATCTCAACCTTCACCTTCTACACCTCCACCACCCAAACCCAATATTCCTTATCCATCTCGCTTAGACAAGGACAAAATGCACAACAAGGATGACATTCAAGTGTCAAACTATTTGAAGAAAGTTTTGGAAATGACCATCACTTTTAGCCTTGTTGAAGCTCTAGCACAAATGCCTAAATTTGTTAAGATGTTTAAGGAATTGCTTAGCAAGAAGGAGAAGATGGCCGAGTTTGTTAATACTCGATTGAATGAAAACTGTTATGCCGTCCTTCTTAAAGAACTTCCGGAAAAACTTGGAGATCCCGGTCGTTTTGTGCTACCTTGTACCTTTAACCAAACCGACAAATTTACTGCCTTAGCCGATCTCGGGGCAAGTATAAATTTGATGCCTTTCAGTGTTTGGAAAAAGTTATCATTGCCCGACCTCACACCCACCAAAATGACTCTTGAGCTAGCCAATCGCACTCTCGCTTACCCCGTTGGTATTGCCGAAGATGTGTTCATTAAAGTTGGCACATTCACTTTTCCGGTCGACTTCGTCGTTGTTGATTATGAAATGGACCCTCGTATTCCGTTAATACTTGGACGCCCATTTTTGAGAACCGATAGAGCTTTAATAGATGTGGATAAGTGTGAACTCATCTTAAGAGTCAGGGATGATGCACAAGTTTTTGAAATGGGGAAGCTTACAAGCAAATCCTTGGGAAGAGAAACAGTGAATATGATTAATGTGCTTGATGATTTTGTCGTCTACAACAATCCTCTATTCGATTCTTGCTATGATAATCCACTGTTTCAAGATGATGTGGATGATTCTCTCTCCAATTTGGAACCTTCACCCATATATGATTCTCCACCGATCTTTGATGCTTATAATGATGATTCTAGTTCCGATGGAGATGATTATGATGATTTTACTTCCGAGTATCCCGATATGCCCACTTATGATGATTTTGATGAGGCCGATACTCTTTCGAGTGATTCTTCTCATGATGAAGATCCTCCGCCATCCATGCTTAATCCTACTTTGGATGACTACTCATTTGAGGAAGACTTTTCTACTTTTCTCAATACATACTTCCCTCATGAGAGTGATGCTCCTCCTTTAGACTTTGATGATTATGGTCTTCATCCTTCTACGGATTTGAAGAAAATTCTTTCAAAGAAGACAACACCAGACGACACCAACATCTGCAACACGTATGTTTTGACACCTCTTTTTCCACCTTCTGAGGACGAGGTTGTGCCTTTTCTTCGCGGATGTTCTTCAAATTCTGCTGAGCCTGAGTGCTATTTTCCCCTAAAGGAAAAGGTGTTCGACCCCGATATTGATATTTTTAAGCCATCTCAGTATCCATCTGATGAAATAAAAGGAAAAATCTTTGGAACTATTGGAGATATGCTTGCACCTCTTCACCCTTGCTACCACCGTGCTCCATCTTTGCTTAAGGGAACCTTGCCTACTCTTCTTTGGCTTGCCTTGTTCGCCTTAAGCTTCTGCTATTTGATGGACAAAAACTATGTCTTTGATCCCGGTGGATGTGTTTCATGCTTCTTCCTATGCTAATCAAGGTCGAGTCAGGCTCACGACTCGGTGAACAAAAATCAAGCGCTTCTTGGGAGGCAACCCAAGTATCTATCTTTTAGCTATCTTTATCCTAAGTGTAGGGGAGACCAGTTGGTGTTTGCTATTTCCTCTCTTCTCATATTCAGGGATTCGAGTGCTCAATGATCCACTCTTGATGATTTTTGACGACCCGTGATTCCGTGTTCCCGTCTTCCCGGTTCTATCCTAAACTCTTTTCGATTCACTATTTTATATTTCTTAAATATTAAAATAGGAATCTCGTTAGTTATCTTTTCCTTAGCAAGATTTAAACAACGTGCACAATGTCCTAAGTGTAGGGGAGTTTACTCCCACATGCTTAAACATTAAGGACAATGTTTATATCAAGTGTAGGGGGGACTTCTATCGAAGTTAAGTGGCCTTTCCTTGTTTTTATCCTCATTTTAACCGGAAAATCAATTTTTCGACATTTTTCAAAATTTTTGATCTATTTTGGCCTATTAGTTTTTCCCTTTGTATAGTTATTTTCTGTCTTTACTAGAATAAATTTTAATAAAGTGGTTTTAATTTTCAAACGTTGTGAATCTTTTGACTCAACCCGAGTTTACTTATCTTAGTTTACTCTAGCTAGTATCCTTAACGTGTTTAAGTCAAGTTTTGCTACGCTTTTATATAGGGAGCTATAAAACGCGAAAGTCTTAACTCTCACGGGTTAAGAACAAGAACTTTTCGCAAGTTCCTATAATTGATCCTAGAGAGTCGTTTATCAAGGGAACTTTAAGATGCGAATTCTAAAACTTGAAAAAGTCTAAGAGTTTGCAAGATCCTATAGATGACTCGAAAACCCAAAACTTTGATTTAATAGGCTAAGCATCCACGAGTCTCATTCCTTGAGATTTTAAATTGTGGAGAACGAGAGATGATAGAGTCAATTATAAGTTTGGTATCCTTTCGTGAATTTATGTGAGTTAATTTTAAGCCTATTCTCCCAACACTTGTTAATAAATTTATCTGCAATAAATAAGGTTGTACGATTTGAAAAGTTACTTAGCTTCTAGCCCAAGATCGTTTAAAAGTTGCTCGGTATGGATTAGAGTTCATAGCCAAGGCATAACTTATTGAAGCGGGATGCGAATATTGGCGAGTCCGAAAAGGCCCTAACAAGGCATGAGGGCTACATTTTGTTGCTAAAGATCCAAAAGTGATGTGAAGAATCATTTATTAAAAATCAATATGAAGGATCGAGACACACGGCGAAAAGCAAATACTCCCGTAAAGATCATGGAGAATTCTATCCAAAAAGGCCCTAACAAGGTATGAGGATAAATAGATCCAAGTCCTAAAAGGAGGTGGATCGTTGTATATCAAAATCCCAAATAAAGATTGGAGAAAAATGAAGAATTCGTGGTCCAAATTTGAAGAATCTCTCAAAACTTCAAGTGAAGAAATTCCTATTATGAAGAGAAGACCATTATTTCATGAACGTCTCTCAAGGTTTGAAGTATGAAGTCGCTGCCAAATATCGGTTCGAGAAAGGTCTCAAATCGCGAAGCGAGTTATGCTAAGATATGAACTTTATGAGGTCCCGAGAAGCAGTTTTAAAAGATTTTGTCCTTTAGCTAACTATTGATTAAATCGTCCCACTTTATTTTCAGCCTAAATAACTATCGAAATAAGTCAACAATGCATCCTCGTGATCATTCAAGACAACAATAAAATATAACAGATACACATATGAATAAGGGAGTCTAAGTGAATAATTGGCCCACATGATTTGAGTTAGTTTGCTAACTTATAATAACAATGATCTCGTTTTTAAGCTTGGTTTGGAGAATGTGAAAACTTGAGGATGATGATCATTCATGACATTTCTAAAACCCTAAGGTATGTTTTTGATTTCTTTACTTTGAATAATTTTCTATCTCTTTAATAAAGGCCAATATGGATTGATTATGATGGAAAATGTAAAACGTGCTTTGTAACTAATGCATTGCATGAGGACATTGCAATGGTCAAGTGTAGGGGATTTGATAGGTGTGTAAACACCCATCCTTTTTACCACTTAACTACAATAATAACCAAGCCAAAACGTGTATTTTATGTCGTAAATGTCAGAATTATGCGTGGTTTGTGTTTTTGTTGTGATTTAGGACGAAAATGTGAAAAGGGGAGAAAACACGGGCATTCACGGGCTTTTATCGAAGAAAAAGACAAAAGACGAAGTCAAGAAATCAAGAGTGCAAAAAGAACGGAAGTCCAAGACCAATTCTGAAGATTTATCGAAGAAAAAGTCAAAAGACGGAAGTTTACTAAAAGCCGAAGAACTCAAGTCTAAATTATTGAAGATTTACAAGACGACAGTAGAAATCCCGAGACAAGGTTGTTAAAGTCAAAGAATTAAGAAGATTAAGGACCCAATGACAATTAAAGAAAGAAGAAAGAGGGGAGGAAGCTTCCTCTAAGCACCTCCCTAATCCTCTTATAAATAGGCCTTAGTTCATTTCATTTCATTTTGTTGGCTAAGTGTGACAATTAGCTCTTCCATTTTAATTACTTGTTCTTTAATTACATGTCATTTAATTAATTGTCTTGCACCTTAAATACCTTTAATTTCAAGTAAGTTTTCTTTTATTGTTATTGAATCTTTATCTTATTTGTTAATCTCTTATCTTCCTTTCTTGTGTTGATTAATCTTTAATCTTTATGTTTATGTTCATGTTCTTTAATTTTTATTAAATTAGTTAAGTGGGTTTTGATTATTTTGATTAGTATTGTTAGTTTGATTGTTTTGGATTGTTTGTTTATGATTAGTAGATGTTATTTGGTTAGTTTGATTTAATCTTTTGGTTGATTTGGATTAGTTTTGGTTAGATCCGTATTTCTTTTTATCCCGTGTTCTTCGCTACTGTTTTCCCAAGTTTATTTCGAATCAAGGTGGTTTATTCCGGATCAACAACACATTCCGGATCAACAGTTCATTCCGAACCAAGGAATTCTCCTAATTATTCCGGATAAGTGACATATTCCGAATAAAAGGATATTCCGGATCAAGGTTTTGTTGAAATTTATTCCGAATCAAGGTAGTGTTCAGAATATTCCGAACCAGTGGAATATTCCGGATCAGTGGTTATTGCGAACCAAGATTAAATTCCGGATCAAGGGTCTTCATTCAGAATACTTGTATTCCGAATCAAGGTGTTTATTCGGAACACTCCGGATCAGCAACTTTATTCCGGATCAACTGTTTGTTCCGAATCAAGGGTCTTCATTCGGAATATCATATATACCAGATCAAGGGCATTCATTCGGAATAGTAAATATTTCGAGTCAAGGTCATTTATTCGGAATAATCATTTATTCCGAGTGAAGCTTTTATTACGAATAAAGAGTTATTCCGGATGAGACATTTGTTCCGAATGAAGTAATATTCCGGGTGAACATTTTATTCCGGATCAAGGGTTTTGGTAAATATTCCGAGTGAAGAAGAATTATTCCGAACGAAGGTGACATTCCGAACGAATGATTATTCCGAACGAAGGTTTATTCCGAATGAGCTGTTTTCAGGTTATTTAAGTTTCTGTTTTTAAGTTTAAATTTTTAATTTACAAGATTTACTCTCCCGCCTTTTTCCTTAGTTGCACTTTTAGCTTACTTGCCTTAGATTTATTTTAAGCCTTGCCTTAGTTTAAGTTTTAGTTGCATTTTAAGTTTGCCTTAGATAGTTTTAAGTTTGCGTTATTTACGTTAATTGCCTTTAACGTTTCGTAGGTTTTAATTTCCCGTCATTTATTTTCACTTAGATTTAGATTTAAATTACCTGCCATTTACTTTAAAATTTTTGCACTTTTTACTTTACTACAACGACACAACATTTGTTTCCACCAAAGACAGCCGAGTCGCATAGTTAACCAGAGATCTATTCGATTAGACCAACACAACGAACATAATATTTTCTTACTTGGCAAAAGCCTCGTATCAACTGTAGTAGGAGCTTCCTCTGAGGTGGACGACCCGGCTTGATTATGGTCGAGAATTGGTACACTAAAGAATGGAAGTTCACGCATTTGAGCGAATTCCAAATCGTGATTATTCATCATCCTTTTCATCATCAATAGGCATTACATGAGTAGTTGATTCGGTAGTAGGTTAAGAATTACTCGTTGAAGGTATATCTTGACCAATTGTAGGTGCAGACGTATCTGATTGTGCTTCGGTTGCTGGAGCGACAACTTCGGTAACCGGAGCTATTACCTCAGGTTCTGGAGAAACAACACTTGGAGGAGTAAAGAATTCATCAAAGAACGGTTGAAACAACGTATCCCATTCATTCCTAGAAGGTGGTGTAAATGATGATGAAGTAGGGTTGTTTGGGACAAGACCAGAGCTAATGTTGCTGGGTCCTCTTTCATGAAGTGCGGGTTTAGAGCTGTTTTGCTCAGAAGCCATTGCTGTCAGCTCATCAAAATCAATATTCGTAGTTTCGAGGATCTTACGACAATTACGGTTGTAGATTAGGTATGCCTTCTTTGTGGGTGCATAACCAATGAAGATACCAATATCAGCCTTGGGTTGAAGTTTTCCCAAATTGTCACCATCATTATTTAGATAGCAAAGAGAACCGAGTACATGAAGATATGATAAATCTGGTACTTTTCCATGTAGAAGCTCATAAGGTGTTTTACCATGGCGTTTATGAATTAGTGACCGATTTTGGGTGTAAACTGCTGTTGATACTGCTTCTTCCCATAAAAATAATGGTGCCTTTGCGTAAATTAACATCGTTCGAGCAGCTTCCATAAGTGTGCGATTTTGCCTTTCAACGACACCGTTTTGTTGTGGAGTGCGAGAAACGGATGTTTCATGAGAAATGCCAACTTCTTCATAATAATCACGCAAAATTTGATTCACAAATTCAGTTCCATTATCTGTACGAATGCTTCGGACAGTAGTGTTGAGACGTACTTGAATCATCTTGAGAAATCCGATGATGAATTTAGGTGCCTTATTTTTTGTTGTAAGAAATTTCACCCATGTAAACCGAGAGTAATCATCTACAATGACGAGGATGTACTTTTTACCACTAAGACTGTAAAACCCGCATGCTTTTACCATGCATAGTACCCTTAGGATCGTACGTACTAGTTAAAAACTTTCCTAATATAGCATGATTACGATTACGTATTAGGAGTTTACGTATTACGTACGTGTTAGAACATGATAAGTATTTTATATGAACGATCACGTAATAATTATGTAGCAATAATTAATCACGAACATGCGATCACGAAATCACGAACGTAATTAAAACACGAGCTATTATTAATTACGTATATATATTTAATACGAGCGTAATTAAATATATTAGAGTATGGTATTTACGTAACGAGAACATTTAAAACACGAACATAATTAAACATAAACGAGTACTAAATAACAAGACACGAAACGAGGTACGGGAACCCCACGGGGGAGTCCCTACCCGCAGCCAAACAAGGGTAATGGGCCAAGCCCATTACCAATTTTACTAATAGGGGGTTAAATAGATTTTTACTACTCAAAAATCACTTTTACAGAAGATTTCAAGAAAACCTAAAATCTCTCTTTCTCCTCTCTTTGTGCCGCCACCTTCAAATCACCAAACAAGGTGATTCTTGATCTTGGATCTTGTTGATTTATTGTTTGTTCGTGTTTGTTCTTCACCCTCTTGATCCACGAATACGGTAAAACCTTTTTAAACCTTTTCTTTTAATTAATATTTTATTTAATGATGAACACGTGATGTTTTTATAAAAACACATTAATTAAACATAGATCTAACATGTTTTGATCATTAATTAAATCAGAGGGTCGATTAAGGGGTGTTTGTTTTTGGGCCGCAAGGTGCAACCGACCCCAAGGGGGGTTCGGTTTGTTTTAGCCGACCACCACCAAGACCTTTTGGTCTTGGTTGGTGCGTGTAGGTCCCATGGCAGCAAGGGGTACCCCGATTTGGGTCGGGGTAAGGTGTCGATTCATGTCCGGTGCATGTTTTTAAGCTTAGATCCGGTTCATGGTTATGTTATTTTTTTTATTATGTTATGAACGTAGGATAAAATTAAATTAATAAAGATGTAATTAATTTAATAACATGACTTAGGTTAATTATTTATTAAAAATCATGAAATTATTTTAACCTAAGTATTTATATTATTAAGACTTAAAATTAATTAATTATTTAAAAACCATGGATATAATTAATTAATTAACATGACTTAGGTTATATTATTAGTACTTAATAATACATATTTTAACCTAAGTATTTAATATATTTAATTAAAAACATGTCATACTTTAATTAAATATTATAACCTATAGTTTAATTAAATTACATGAAATAATTATTAAACTATACAATATATCATATGACTTAGAAAATAATCATGAAAACACTTAGGCTTATTTACTTAGCTTATTTAACCAGCTTATTTCTAATTATGGAAACTTTCTATTTTTAGAAACTTAATTAAATAAGGCAGCTATTTTATTTATGGAAACCAGCTATTTTTAGAAACTTATTTATTTAAGGCAGCTAATCTATTTATGGAAACTTATTTAATTAAGGCAACAAATCTATTTATGGAAACTTTCTATTTTTAGAAACTTATCTATTTTAAGCAGTAAATCTATTTTTGGAAACTTTCTATTTTTGGAAACTTTCTATTTTTGGAAACTTTCTATTCTTAGAAACTTTCTATTTTTGGTAACTTTCTATTTTTGGAAACTTTCTATTTTTGGAAACTTTCTATTTTTGGTAACTTTCTATTTTTGGAAACTTTCTATTTTAGGAAACCTGCTATTTTTGGAAAGTTACTTAATATTACACAGTAAGTATAATAACACATGAAATACCAGAAACACTTAATCAGATTAAGCAGAATATAAGATTTAACACAGTTTAAGGCATTAAACAGTAAAACATAGTAAGAACATATAAAATAAGCTAAGACATGACGTAAAACCAGCTATGTATTTAGTAAGCAGATACTTATTTCATGTACGTATTTATGTAGCACTAGTGTTTCGGAAGTAGGATTCTCGCAGTTCATCGTTCTCGTTCACTGGACATAAGGTACGGATTCCCGTCCTTTCAGTATGGACATTCTTTCCTTATTAGGATTTCCCCGTATGCAGCCAACTGTTTTCCCGTAGTATAAGTATGAGTTTGATTGCTTATGTTTAAATATGATTACCTATAGTCATATACATGCATGACCAGTTTCACCTAGTTATGGAGGTACCATAACCATAACATTAGAGGCACTGATGTTATGACTTCACCACGGCAGAGTGATTGCTCGTGGCGTCCCTTCAGCTTTTGGCCATATATTTATATTTATCATGTGGGGCGTATGGGTGCATCCTAGTTACACGTTTTATTCAGGATTACATGGTGAATGTGGTGTGTGCCTTGCATCTTTCACAAGGAGCTGATCCCTCCTACCCATAACCAGTATGTTAAATTAGAGGCAGCCCCTCTAATTTGCATGATGAGGTCACCCCTCCAATTATTCATGCACGGTGGATTTTCATGACCTATATTGGCTAATGGTAAAATATGACAAACAGTTTTTATAAGATAAACATAAGACTTTCAAACTATAAAACCAGTTTTATTAAGACTTAACCAGGTTACTCGGGACTTAGTTTTTTCCGCTGTTATTATGTTATATGCTTATCCTATTCATGCTTTATTGTACAACCGTGCACTGAGCGTATTGCTCAGCCGTTTTCCTTTTCTATGTTCCCAAAACGGCAGGTACTCAGGGACGCTCATAGACACTAAGAGTACGTGCATATGAACTGGAAGTTGTCTAGCCTTCTTTACATTATGCATTTCCTTTCTTTATGATATTTATGCTTTGGACATTGTTTAGTCCTTTTCCTTTAGTATACTATGTTTGTGTGTGATGAGCTTTACTTTTGGACTACCGATGTTTGATTCCGGTATTTTCCTTTATATGGTCAAGTAATGTTTAGACATTTTACCTTGTATGCTTTGATGACACGCCATAATTACTGTGATATTTCCATTTCCAAAATGGGGTGTTACAAAGACTTTCAACACGCATTGGCCCACAAAGATCCATTTGCAACAGATAAAGTTTCTCTTGGTTGGTGTCTTCAGTCTTGGGTTTGTAGGATTTCTTAGTGCTTTTCCCTATTGTACACGCGGAACACAAATGATCCTTGTGAAATGTAAGTTTAGGAAGACGACGAACAAGTTCGTTTTTTCGCCAAGTGATTAATAGCGTCAAAGTTAAGATGAGATGACCGTCGATGCCATAACCATGACTTAGTCTTTGATGCTTTGGAGAGAAGACATATGGGAGAAGCGGCCATCATGTCTTGTAGAGACAAAGTGTACAAATTATTCCCTCGAGTACTTCAATAAATCAACCCCTTCCAAATTACGAATGAAGCAGGTATGCTCACGAAAAGAAACTTCTAGGTTTGCATCACAAAATTGTCCCACAGAAAATAAGTTGTGACCGAGACCTTCCACATAATACACTCTTGAAATAATAACGTTCCCAATATGATATTCACCGTAACTTATTATCTTTGCAATATTATCATTTCCAAATCGAACCGTACCAAGAAACTTGCTGACGAAATTTCTGAGCTGAGAGCGATCTCCGGTCATATGTTTAGAGCAACCAGAGTCCGAATACGAGAGAACAATTTGGACCACCTGTTTTTAACAACAACAATAGACAATGCATTGGAAACTATTGGTTCCGGAGTGTTAGCAGATAAAGATATAATATTATCTGAATTGCTAACATTTGTGTCACCCCTAGATTTCCTGCATTTTCTAATGTGAGTTTTAGCACTAACAGGTTTTATTGTTCCAACTTTCTGAGGTTTTGGATTATTAGCGGGCACTACAGTGGGATAGACCTATTTAAAGGGCACTTGTTTCCTACAGTAGTGTTGGTGTTCCTAGTTAAAGGACACGCTGGTGTTTTGGTAGCCTTGGTACTCTTAGTTAAAAGGCACGCTTTCTTCGCTTTAGTGGGAGTGATCCTAGTTAAAGGGCACGCTTTTCCTACTATAGTGAAAGTTCTACCAGTGGGGCGCCACATCCAACCAACTTGGGTTAACACTTTCCCAGTCGGTTTCCATTCTAATTCATTTTTCTGGGAATTAATCTCATTCACATGGTCAATAAGTCAAGAATCATGACGACTAGAAAAGATACATTCATTGCAATTCCAACATTTCAAATTAGAATTCACAGTAGGCTTAGAACGCTGCACAACCGCATAGCCTTTAGGTTTAGCAACATGATTCTTTTTATTCAAAACAGAAATAATATTCCTAGGGTGGGCTTCTACTTTCTTCTTCTCTAGACTAATAGATGGGGGCAAGATCCTATCATTCTTCTTGTTTCTTTTAAGCTTAGATCTTTGAGCCTTAGTAGTGGTGATTACTCCTGTAGAAGGCAACATGGGAATATTAGAAGCTGGTTTTGATTTTGGCTTATCTTTAGTAACCAATGTTTGAGATGGTTTAGTCCTAGGGCCCTTATTAAATGGTGTGACGGCTATAAGGTTCCTTTTGATTGCACTAGAGGACGATGCTGAGACAGTGGCTGCGTTATCCACAACATTCTTACCTTTTAGAGAACGAAGTGTTTCCTTTAACTCAGCCAAGGCCAGATTTTTATCACAAATTTGTTCCCTTAAATCAGATATTTCCATCGACTTTCGATTCAATTGTTTAATCAAAGATTGATTATGTGTAGTGGTATTAGCACATGCGGACTTTACTGAATAGAAGAGTTGTGTATTTTTCTGTTTAAAGTTATCAACTTTGGACAAAATCTTGGAAACTCGATTATCTAGATTAATTTTTAAATTCTTAGCGACCTCAAGTACGTTCACATAGTTAAGCTCCTTAGATTTCTCTATGTCTATCGGCAAAGATTTAGCAACCTTGTCACTCGGCTGACGCTGTTTTGATTCTAAATTCAATAGAAAATTCTTTTGAAAATTTGCCTCATCTATATTAACACCTTCGAATGAAGTTTCAAAGATCTCTTGAATAAATTGTTGCTTGCATTCAAGCGAAATACAATGTTTTTGGATCTCATCAAAAATTTTTGAAAGCAAAGTATAAGAATCTTGAAGCTTTAAAAATTCAACGTCAGATTTGTGACAAGTACTATCAACTACATTATCCACAGATTCAAAATTATGCACAATAGAATCATTATCAACACTTTTATTCACACAGACGGAAACTATATCATGAGACATCACTTGCTTCAGAAGCTGATCATTTTGGCGTGAAACTCGTTCTATTTCAAGTAAACTATTTTCATAAGCATCATCCATTTCAATAAAAACACGTCTAACTTTTTCTATTTCCAGAAGCAAATCTTGATCAAGATTACTAAGACAAGCTTTAACATTCTTTAAAACGGAACAATTTCGTCTCGAAACGTAGCTCTAGTGTGCTCAAAATTCCATTCACCTTCCGTTATGGCCGAAGCCGTCGTACGTTCCAAAATGACCTTGTCAAAATCGACTAAGTGTTGGTGTACCGCATTTAAGTTAACGGATGCCTTACTTACCGGTGGAATTAACTTCGTTAAATCCGTTTTGACAAGTGTAGGAGACGTACTAGGAGGGTTTTCATTTGACAAACTTTGGGGCACAAGAAATGTCAATTCAGCTAATTCCTTTTGTAAGCGAATACGTGTCTTTTTAGAAAATTGATCTTTTTATGCTTATCATAATCAATTTTATGGAATTTTGAAATCATTTATAATGAGTTTCTTCCGCAAGTGAGTGTGTCTCCTCAGTAATACGAACAAAAGGTGCTTCTTTCGATTTGCCAATTAGGGTCATATCATAAAGACACGGAATATATTCCTGAGCTTGTTTTGCATAACCGGGATTAGGTGGTAAATCTTGAAGACGCTTAAGTTCGAGTTCTTAAAAACAATTTAGTTAAAAGATGAACCTTTTCTGTGGAAGCGTATTGTTTTAAAAGCTGTTGTTCTTTAAATTAAGAAGTTTGGTAGCATTAATTTCCGATTCAAACTTGTTAGACTCGAGAGTTTCGAAATCCATTTTAAGTTTCTGAAAATCATTGACAACCGACTCTTTTGCTTTTAATTCATTGGAAAGATTAGCTTTTAATGATTCTATTTCTTTCAAGTGTTCATTCTTTTCAAAACGAAATTGGTCAAATTCAAAACATGTTATTTTCTCTGCTTGAGGGACCATTTCAAAAGCTTTGACCTTTTCTTTATGCAACGCAAGCTCAGCAGTTAGGGTGGAATTCGTATCTACGGATTGTTTGAGAGCCATATGCATTTGACCAATAATATGTTTAGGCACCATGACCAAATCATGTTGAGCATAAGATTCCATACCCGTCGTAGCATTTGGTTGAGGTTCACTCAAATGTGTAGAATTGAGTACCACATCATTTGAGTTACTAGTTCCCGAATGCTGTTCGAGGTTATCATTTTCATGCCCAACTTGATGTGGGTTATCATCATTACCAAGATTGGTTGTGGTGGGTACCTCACTGACGACATCAGAACTGTAGTAAGAAAGATTAGCAACGAGAGCAGCTGAGACTGAGTGAATGTCATCACAATCTGAATCATATGCATCAAGATCGTCCGCTTGATATATTGCATTAGAAGTAGAAACGACTGCAATGCCTTTATTATCTGTTGCCCCTGGGTCTGCAAGAAATGCTAACTCTTCTGAATCCAAAATCTTTCCCTTAGACTGAGCATCAACCAAATACATCTTCTCACGAAACAATGTTGCATCCCTTCTTATTTTTGGCTGAGTGCATTCCCTAGCCATATGACCTTGTCCTCGGCAATTGTAGCAAGTCACAACCTTTTGACGACCAATAGGGCTTCCATTTACATTATCTTGAAAATTCACAGGTTGAGCATTCACAGTCCTTGTAGGAGGTCCATATGAAGTTTGCCTTCCCTGAATAGGTTGCACCGTCACTTGACCATCTTGAATAGTGGCTTGTTATCGAGGATTTGAAGAGGTGCGGATCTGATTGTTTGTTGGTGGAAATCCTCTAGTTGCAACAAGTTTTGACAAGTAGGAAGTGAGATGGTTTAGAACATCAGCTGGCGTATCATTTGGAGTAAAGACCGGTGCTTGGATTGGTGGAAGTTCATTGGAGTAGAAGGCTTGTGCTGGTTGTGCTTCAATTGGAAAATATCCTTGCCGAGGAGTATAGCCCATTGGAGAAGTGTTGGCTTGTGATGGTGATGTCTGATGTGGTGGTTGATGTGGAAAAGATTGTTGATGAACACTTTGTTGAAATGCTTGCTGTGGCATCATTAGTGGTTGATAAGATGGTTGTTGTGGTTGCTGATAGGTGTGTGGTGGTGGCTGCTGCAAGTAGGATGGTTGTTGATAAGTATAAGCCATGTTTTGTTGAGAAGCATACATGGCAAGTGGATCATGAACTTGAGGTGTAGACAACCGAGCCTTGATTACATGACATTCGTGTTGTTGAGAAAAGCTTAAAGTTGATCCACATTGGGGTTATGCAAGTCCTTAGCCAATTTAACATCCGTCACGTACTTTTTCCACTCCGAAGGAAGAGTGTTCAAATACTTGGTGTTCAATTGAAACGTAGGAATTGCCATGCCATAGATATTGAGCTCATTCAACAATAGGGTAAATCTCAAATAGTAATCATTGAGAGTCTCCCCTGGCACATAGGCAAACTTATCAAAAGTATCATAAAGCTTACACTCTCGTTCTTGTTTAGTTAACGAAGTGCCTTGCATTAGAACACGAATTCTATCCCATAACTCTTTGGCAACTTTATGTTTACTGACGAGTTTGTAGACATCTGGAGGAAGGGCTTGGAGAATGATATTTGTAGCTTGTTTATCACACTTGTCTTGTATCTTAGCATCTCCAGTTAGTTCACCCGTTGTGCGAGGACGAGTAACAGCACCTTCCGTCATAGTACCATATACCAATGGTCCATTGAGCACCGATGCCCAAATTAGATGTACATTTTCTTTGTTCAACATATAAAGTTCCATTCGGGAAGCCCAATCATCATACATAGTCTTCACCAATATTGGTGGACGATTATCCGTACCCGAGAGGATGGACTTATCCGTAAGAGATGTGTACTCCATTTCTATAAGTTAAGATTTACAAAGTTGATCGGTCAATGAAAGAAAGTAAATGTATTTGTTGTTGTGTGTTGAAGCCGAGAAATAATGTTTAAATCCCCTAAGTTATGTCCTCGATAAACCAAAAATTCCAAGTCAAAATTGCACACGATTGTTAAAAATTTCCAAAAACACGTTTTTGAAAAATTTTGGATCGCAACACTTGATCTTAGTGGAGATCGTAACCTTAGATCGTGACGAGTGATCGTACCCTATTATCACATCCAATGATCGTATCCAACGATCGTATCCAGTGATCGTATCCAACGATCGTACTCACTGATTGTACTCACTGATCTTACTCCCTGATCGTACTCCCTGATCGTACTCCCTTATCGCAACGAGTGATCATACTAGTGATCGCAACGAGTTATCGTACTATTGGGAATAAATTATAGCCAATCTACTTGAGCGCTGACAAAAGTAAAACAAGCGTTGATAGGAGCAAAACAAACGCTGACAGCTCAAGCGTTGACAAGATAAAGTCAAGCGTTGATACATTGAAGACAAGCACTGATGGGAAGATATACTCTACGCGTTTATTGTATTCTAGATTACTTTTAGTAAAGATAGGAACAACAATGTATTTTCTATATTTATCTTTACCTAGAATAGCTGATACGTAGATTATTGTACAAGGCTTCTTATGTCTATAAAAGAAGACCTTTAGGTTAATGTTCGATATAAGTTTTCATTCGTAAACTACTTTCATTGTAAGCAAGTTTGATATCATTAATCAAAGTGAAAGTTTGTTTATATCTTGTGTGTTCTTGTTTAAGTGTTAATTCCGCATAACACTTAGATTATCATAAACATATATAAAGGTTTCTCTAAGTGTATTACTTGATCTAATCTCGTATACATTAAGCTAAATCGATCTAAGTTTGGGATCAACAAGTGGTATCAGAGCCAGCTGTTGGACTATGGGTATAATTTCATGCATACCAAGATATTTGTTGACAATAACAGCACTTTATGCATCATTAAGAATCCTGTACATCATTCTAAAACTGAACACATAGAAATTAGACACCATTTTATAAGAGATTGTTTTGAAAAGGGTTTAATACAACCAGATAGGGTTGACACAGAAGAAAATGTGTCAGATTTACTAACTAAACATTTTGATGTTGGGAGGTTTCAATACTTGGTAACAAGTATTGGAATGATCAATCTCATATAATATGTGTTTTGGAGTCTTTTTGTAAAAGTATGTACAGGATGATGCATTGTTATTAGTCTTTTTGAGGATTTAGATTTTCCACTATATTTTTCTAACACTGACAAAGGTTGCTTGAACGCTGATAAGTGTTTTTGTGACGTTGTCAGCAATATATTTGTCTAACACTGACAAAGCTTCCCTCAACGCTGTCATGTGTTATCGGGGCATTGTCAGCAACAAATGTTAGTATTGTGGTTTTCAATCTAAATGTGCAGGTGGTGTTAGCAGTATACCATTGGATACAGAGTTGCTTATGGATCATTGGAGAAGCATTTGGACAAGTTTTTATTTATGGATGATGGTTGGAATTTTTAATTCCTATCTTGACATAAATTTTTATGTTCATACATGTTTTTAGCAACTTATGTATCATAGTTTAAGGGGAGGTTTTAGGAAACTTTAGGATGTTTGGGTATCCATATGATACTCTTATCACAATTCTAGATTGTGTCCACGGGTGAGTATGAGTTAGTTCTACTAAATCATGAGGCACTGTAGCATGAAAAGTTGATATACTATGCATGCTGCCAAGACATTTTTGGCCTAGAATTGGTTGTGGTCTATTGGGAGACTTGTGAATAATTTTGTTATGGGATTTACCTGGGAGTAACAAGGAATTTTATAAGGAAACTTATTTGTTAAGAGTTTTGGTTAGCAAGGGACACTAGAGGACTGTTATGTCTATCTTGCATAAGCAAGTGTGCATAACTGGACAGTGCTTGTCGCCCTATAATAATTATCAGCTTTTTGGTTATCTTCTCTAGGATAAATTACTTTGTTAAGGTCATTTTTCATTTTTAAACATTTTTGTTTTTGGACGCTGACAAGTATATTTCCAAGCGTTGTTGTGACCAATTTAGACGCTGACATGGCTATGGAAAACGTTGACAAGATTATAGCCATTGGGCGTTGATAGGTTATTTTTTACCGTTGACACTCAATGGGTCCTACCCAGTTGTTACTTTTTGACATATTTTTAGGCCGTAATTTTGGGAGCAGATAAACTTCATTTAATGCATGAGATAAAATTATTCTTTTTCAATATTTTCATGATTGTGTTTTGAAAATACTTGCCTATTTTTGGGCCAATCACATGCATTTTCTTCTCCTATAAATTTGGCTCCTATTTTTAAACAGGGTACCTATAATTCTTGTTTAACACAATTTCCTCTTATCAACTTCATCTTCATCAATCATTTTAACAGCTTTCAACAATGGCACCAAAGTTTAAACCATCAGAATTGGAATTGGGGTTCAGAAGTCAACACAACATGATCGCGTATCTTGAAGCTGATGATACTCTGTTTCCCCAATACACACAAATGGTGGCGTATTTGAACGCATCCCCCATAAGGTATGCTCTTTCTCATGCACCACTCATTCCTGTCACACATATTAAACAGTTTTGGAACACTGTAAGTTCCTCAACAGTTAATAGAGTGACTACATTAACTTCTATTGTTCATAGGAGAACTTGGGTGGTTACTGAGGCTTTGGTACGCCAAGCCTTGCATCTTGATGATGCTGATGGTATAACCACCCTTCCCATTAGTGAAATAGAACAAGGACTAAGGGCTTTGGGTTATTCTTTTCCTGATGAAGGAACTTTAAATAAATATCATAAACAGGAGTTTCCCCCAGCCTGGAAGTACCTCATACATGTCCTCCTTCAATGTTTGAGTCCCAAGTGCACTGCACACAATGAGATCAATAGATCTATTGCAAGTGCTATTGTGTGCATTGCAACTGGGCAAAATTTTAATTATTCTAAAATGAGTTTTGAGGGCATGTGTAAAAATAAGGGGAACAAAATGACTTTAGCATATCCCCGATTTTTACAAATGGTTTTTTATGTTCAAGGATACTGCACAAGGGATCATAATGATTTTTATGAGATCCCTGTGCAAAAGAAAGCAATTTTTATGAAGATGAACTCACCCCCACGTCGTGACCTACCCTTAACCCAAGCTATGCTTGCTGTCATTGCAGCAGCTCAACCCCAACCAGACCCCCAACCCCAAATTGACCCAATACCTGAACCATTACCTTCCCCTCAACATATGCAAATTGACCAAGAACCCTTCGACACTGACACGTTAAATGTTGGCGTTGATGTGCCTATTTCAAACGTTGACACACAACCTTCACAGACCCAAACACCCCTTAACCAACCAACATCCACCCAATCCACATCATCATCTCCACCAACACAATATAGGTTACAAAAACGCCAAAGGACTACTGGAGTGTTCTCCTCTAGTGGTCCTAGCCATGTAGCAGAGAGAACCACCACCACAAGTGTGGTTGGTGTTATGGATGAGGCTGGGACTATTGGTTCTGGCTTAGAAGCTGGCCAAGGCAGTCCCACCATCATTAAGTCCTCATCCATGCCCAATGAATCTGACTTGGGAGGTCAAATACCCATTTTAGAAGAGGGCAGATTGGAACCAATGACCCTAATGGAATTGACGGCAGTCTGCATGAGCTTGCAAAAGCAAAATGCAGACTTGGTACAAGTTGTCAGCACACAAGGCCTTGAACTCAAGAAATTGAGGGAGAGGATTGTTATTTTGGAGACTGCTAGTGCAAGGAGAGGGATGGAGGAATCTTCCAAAGGGGAGGAAGATCAAATAAATGTGAGTGATAAGGGCAGCCATGATGGTCAATCTTTGGATGTTGCTGAGACCCTAACGAGTTTGAAGAAACAGACAGGTTTTGATACGTCTCTAGTCTCTCCTACAAACTTGAATTTATCATTTACAGCTATGTTGGAGGAAATTGCAAAAGGCGTTGAGGCAGGAAATTTGAGCGTTGACAAAGAGAATTTGGACGCTGACAAAAATATTTTGGGCGCTGATAGAGCAAAAGTGAGCGTTGACAGACCTGCAAATGAGGGTGATGTATCCCAGTCATCATCCATCATCAAGGAGGTTTCTTCACAGGTATCACTATCTACCTTACCAACAATTGATCCATTAGATAAGGTTAAGGGAATTATGGTAGAAGAGGTTGTTCCAAAGAATGTAGCTCAAATTGAGTTTGAGAGAAAGTTGGCTGCACAAATTATGGAACAAGACAGAAAGGAGGTGAAAGAGTCACCATTTGTTGTCACTTCAGAAGAGCAAGAAGGAAGTGATGCAGCAAGCTCAGACTCAAGTGTTATTGTAGATTTGTAAATCTATGCTTATGTTTTTAGAGAGAGAATGAGATAGAGAGATGGTGGATTTCACACTTTAGAGAGAGAAAGTTAAAAAAGAACTATGTGTAAAATAATGAAACCACACCCCTCTCCATCTAAGGAGAGGGTTTATATACCCAAGCCCATGTGATGGGCTTGGGTTTACAATAGGCCGCCGGCCCATACAATCCATGGGCTCGGTTTTGGGCTTTGTTTGATAAAAGTAAATAACTAAACTACGAGCTATAATATTGACTATCGTTGGAGTGACCGATCCTTCTTAATACGTAATACGTATTTCCAACAATCTCCCCCTAAGGGAGGTCACTCCAAACAAGGGCGTTACCCAAGTTACAAAAATAAACCTAGCATACTACGCTTGTCTTGAGCTCGTAGTCTTCGTCTTTCTTTTTCTTTTTCTTTTCTAGTGAACATGCTGATGTGATCTTTGATATCAATCTTTAGCGTCAATCTCTTGCCTTGATCTCGTGCATCCATCACTTGTGATCTTCGCCTCTTCGTGACACCATGTCCCACATACTTATACCTTCGTAATTCTTGAAAGCTTCAGAGTTCGATACAGCGGAAGACTTAACTTTTAGGTTTTCTTGAATTAGATGAGATATTAAGTGCATAAAGTATAAGCATGCGGGGACGACTTCTTCTTGGATTCCGCAACGCCACCGTCTTCAAATGTCGCAACATAAGTAGACACGAACGAAATGGCTTTGAACATTTCATTCTAATTCGGTATCATTTTACCTCCGGTCGGTGAAGACCGTTGGACGATATTAGATACCGTACCCGTGACGGATAGTTTCAATTAAGTAACTTCCTGACAGGATTTCGCGGGTAAACCCGTTCTCTTTATTCGACCGTCCAAAGCTGACTGCGAACATAAAGAGTGAATCATTTGGATAATAATATCCGCATGATTTGAAGCCGTCAATTCATGTTCCTGGAACAAGTGAAGTTCAATTAAGAACCGCACCATCGTTGCTTTCCAGTTGTCACGAGCTTGATTCGTATAGAATCGCACAAGTCACCTACCATGAGCTTTTTGATATTTGCTCAAGAAGGATTTCCATCTTCATTGTAAATACTTTCGTATTACTCGGATGTTCAGGCATGATCATGAAGATTTTGCGTAGGACTCTTAAGATCTTACTTTTCACAGTGTGTGAAGAAGCAAGGAATTATGAAAGTGTGTCCTAATGAGATATTTGATGATCTCAAATGGCTCTAGACTCGATCGTGCACTTTGGATTTTAGTGATCGGAGGCTGGAGAGGAGTGCCACCTATTTAATACCAATTTATTCGGAGTGAATAAATCAATAGATAATGTGTTGTCTCCGTGTGATTAAAACAAATACCTTTTGAGAGATATTTGAGTTAGCTGGGATGGGTTGTGCATTGCATCACTGGGTCCATGATGTCTGTCTTCAATATCGAGAATCATTAAAATGATCTCAATAGCATATGTGTTGACCCGGTTTCTGCCTAAAGTTGTAAGGAGGGCTTCTTTCTTTACACCCTTTATCTTTACAATTCTTTTTCATTCTTCAACCCCTTCAATGCTTACCAATACGTCATAACTAGCACCTTGTTGTGATTGTTCCAGTGCTAACTTAAGTACTTGGTCTACATTCAGCTACGTTCACAATCTTTCTCCATCTTTCCTAAGGACTACTATTTCTAGCTATGGATTGTCCTTGGGAAGATTCCTCCGGTTCTAGAGGAATCATTGGACTCAACCTATCCTACCATCCTTATGTCACCACAATCTTCATCGTCGTGAATTAAATGAGGTTTGGGTAAGTATATGTCACCATGAAAATCCATTTTGATATAGCAAATCCATTTTGCTCCCCCTTAACATATGCCACGATATTCGAAAACATTTCGCATATGTCGGGATGAGCCAGCACATTAAGTCAAACCGTTTGTGATAATATCCCATATTAAATCACATTTTCTCCCCCATATTAAAAATATTAACCCAATCGATGTTTTTAATATCAATTGATTTAATGAAGTTTTAACAAAGGTTTTGGGAAGTAAAATGCAAGTCCATTTTATCTTCATGATATCAAACGTATGAGATATGATACCGATTTGTAACATGATCACATATTCACCATATTAGAAGAAAATTAACAAGGTTGGACCTGATGGATGAGAACATCATATGATAAGATCAAATGGTTCTTGTCAGCATATGTTGGTCGCCTCGTCACGTCTGAAGTCATCTCTTGACACCACATGTACGATTGGTATTATTGTCTTGACACCAACTTGTGAACTTGGCACGTTCGACATCGAAGATTCTGAATGCTTGACAGTTGCTCCCCCTCAATTGTTGACCCGTGTTCTATCGAAAGAGCTGTAGTCGTCAGTTGAGTAGTCGCATCGTCGAGTATGTAGATACCAATTGTAGATAGCAATGGTTGTAGAGATGATAGCTTCATAAAAACAAGACTTCTCTTGTTTTAACAAATAAATGCACTGAAACGTACATATATTTGTGTTAGACCAAGTTATAAAGTAAACTTGATCCCTTACAAGGTTTTAAAGTAAACCTTGCCCGAGAAAATTAATTCCCGTTGTGAGCCAAAGCTTTCATAAGAAATACTTGGCTTTAATGTGAAAACCGGGTTGCAGTCAGAAATAACTACAAGCCATTTAGGCATGTTTTATGAAATATTTACAACTTTTATACGAACTCTATTTATGGCGCCGTGTCGATATTAATCAACATTTCTAAGGCCGTAAATATTATCGTACCAAAAGACATGCCTTTGAAAAATAAAGTAAAAATATTTTTGGATTTTTCTAGATTTTTCAATTTTTATGGTTTTTATATGGTGTTATATTTTTGTATTTTTCTTTTGTGTATAAAAATATAAACAATATATACAAATGATCACCAAGGATACGGGGAATAGTTTTACCAAGACTATTCTTTCGCTTCATCTGCTAGTTCCTTAAGAGTCTCAGGCGAGAAGGTTCTCATTCCTAGCTTGTCGGCCAAAAATTCAATTCGAGCGCGATCTAAAGCCTTCGTGAAAATATCCGCCAATTGATACTCAGATCGGACAAAGTAAAGCTCGATTACTCCATTTTCCACTTGCTCCTTGATGAAGTGGTAGCGAATGTCAATATGCTTCGACCGGGAGAATTGAACATTGTTGCAGCATAAGGCAATTGCACTTTTGTTGTCGCAGTACATCGGAATCTTGTTGAAACCTAGACCATAGTCGGTTAATTGCGATCTCATCCAAAGAATTTGAGCACAGAAACCGGACATAGCTATGTATTCTGCTTCCGTACTTGAAATTACAGCGCTTTTCTGCCTTTTGGATGCCCAACTGATTAGTCGATCTCCTAGTAGTTGCAAATTTCCACTCGTGCTACGCCTTGTATCTTGACAACCCGCATGATCCGCATCTGCATATGCCAGTAGTGCAATAGAAGAGTCCTTCGAATACCAAAGTCCCCGATTAATGGTTCCTTTAAGATATCGAAAGATCCTTTTAACAGTAGCTAAGTGTAACTCAGTAGGCCTAGTTTGATACCTGGCACACATACATATAGCAAACTGAAGATCAGGTCGACTGGCTGTGATATACAGAAGAGTACCGATCATTCCACGATAAAGTGTCGGATCAACGGCAACTCCATGTGGATCTGCATCAAGCTTAGATTTCTCCACCATTGGAGTGTCCACGGGGTCGCAAGATTCCATCTTATATTTCTTAAGCGATTCAAGGGCATATTTTGATTGATTAATAAAGATGCCTCTGGGACTCTGAGACATCTGAAGACCTAAGAAGAATGATACCTTGCCCATCATTGACATCTTAAACTTGGAAGACATGAGTGTCCCAAACTCGTCGGATAAAGTTTGGGTCGAGGCTGCAAATATAATATCATCAACATATATTTGTACCATAATCATATCTTTACCTCGTTTCTGAATGAACAGCGTGGGATCCACCTTGCCTTTTGCGAAGCCTTGAGTAATGAGGAATTGTGACAATAGATCATACCATGCGTGTGGAGCTTGCTTCAACCCATAGAGAGCCTTCTTAAGCTTGTACACATGATTAGGATAATTAGGATTCACAAAACCATCCGGCTGTTGAACATAGACTTCTTCCTTGATTTCACCATTAAGAAATGCCGTCTTCACATCCATCTGATAGACGATCATATTCATATGGGCTGCATAAGCGAGGAATAGTCTAATAGCTTCCAAACGGGAAACAGGTGCAAAGGATTCCATAAAGTCGACGCCCAATAATTGCTTGTATCCACGAGCTACTAGTCGAGCTTTGTTCTTCAATATTCCGCCTAACTCATCGAGTTTCACCTTGTAAACCCATTTCAAAGTGAGTAACTGCACTTGATCCGGGCATGGGACAAGTTCCCAAACATCAAGACGTATGAATTCGTTAAGTTCTTCTTGCATAGCTTCTATCCAACAGGATTGAGTAAAAGCTTGTTGCCATGTCTTAGGCTCAACTTCAGTGAGAAAAGCATCAAAGTGACAAAATAGTGCACTTTCTTGTAACTGATTTCGTGTGGATACTTGACGATTAGGGTCACCAATAATAGAATCTATAGGATGATCCTTTGTCCACTTGCTGTCATGTTCACGAATCCGTGGATTGGAGTAAACTGTAGAAGGAGCTTCCTCTGAGGTGGATGACCCGGCTTGATTAGGGTCGGGAATAGATACACCAAAGAATGGAAGTTCACGCATTTGAGCGAATTCTAAATCGTGATCATCATCATCCTCTTCATCATCAATAGGCATGACGTGGGTAGTTGTTACAGGTGTTGGTTGAGAATTACTTGTGGATGGTATATCTTGACCAATTGTAGGTGCAGATGTATCTGATTGTGCTTCGGTTGCTGGAGCGACAACTTCGGTTACCGGAGCTATTACCTCAGGTTCTGGAGCAACAATACTTGGAGGAGTAAAGAATTCATCAAAGAACGGTTGAAAAAACTTATCCCATTCATTCCTAGTAGGTGGTATAAATGATGAAGTAGGGTTGTTCGGGACAAGACCAGAACTAATATTACTGGGTCCCATTTCATGAAGTGCGGGTTCAGAGCTGCTTTGCTCAGAAGCCATTGCTGTCAGCTCATCAAAATCAACATTCATAGTCTCAAGGATTTTGCGAGAGTTACGGTTGTAGATTCGGAATGCCTTCTTTGCGGGTGCGTAACCAATGAAAATACTAATATCAGCCTTTGGTTGAAGTTTTCCCAAATTGTCACCATCATTATTTGGATAGCAAAGAGAACCGAATACATGAAGATAGGATAAATCTGGTACTTTACCATGGAGAAGCTCATAAGGTGTTTTACCATGGCGTTTACGGATTAGTGACCGGTTTTGGGTGTACACTGCTGTAGATACTGCTTCTGCCCATAAAAACAATGGAGCCTTTGCTTAAATTAACATCGTTCGAGCAGCTTCCATAAGTGTGCGATTTCGCCTTTCAACGACACCGTTTTGCTGTGGAGTGCGAGCAACGGATGTTTCATGAGAAATGCCAACTTCTTCATAATAATCACGCAAAATTTGATTCACAAATTCGGTTCCATTATCTGTACGAATGCGTCAGACAGTAGTGTTGAGTCGCACTTGAATCATCTTGAGAAATCTGATGATGAATTTAGGTGCCTCATTTTTTTCTTTAAGAAATTTCACCCATGTAAACCGAGAGTAATCATCCACAATAACAAGGATGTACTTTTTGCCACTAAGACTTTCAACACGCATTGGCCCACAAAGATCCATATGCAAAAGATAAAGTTTCTCTTGGTTGGTGTCTTCAGTCTTGGGTTTGTAAGACTTCTTAGTGCTTTTACCCATTGTACACGCGGAACACAAATGATCCTTGTGAAATGATAGTTTAGGAAGACCACGAACAAGTTTGTTTTTCGCCAAGTGATTAATAGCGTCAAAGTTAAGATGGGATAACCGTCGATGCCATAACCATGACTTAGTCTTCGATGCTTTGGAGAGAAGACATACGGGAGAAGCGGCCATCATGTCTTGTAGAGACAAAGTATACAAATTATTCCCTCGAGCACCTTTCAATAAATCAACCCCTTCCAAATTACGAATGAAGCAGGTATGCTCTCGAAAAGCAACTTCTAGGTTTGCATCACAAAATTGTCCCACAGAAAATAAGTTGTGACCGAGACCTTCCACATAATACACTCTTGAAATAATAACATTCCCAATATGATATTCACCATAACCCATTATCTTTGCAATATGATCATTTCCAAATCGAACCGTACCAAGAAACTTGCTGACGAAATTTCTGAGCTGAGAGCGATCTCCGGTCATATGCTTGG
Source organism: Glebionis coronaria (assembly GCA_025667525.1). Lineage (NCBI taxonomy): Eukaryota > Viridiplantae > Streptophyta > Magnoliopsida > Asterales > Asteraceae > Glebionis > Glebionis coronaria. The sequence goes on from CM046875.1 coordinate 66,210,060, forward strand.
AGCAACCAGAGTCCAAATACCAGAGAACAATTTAAACCACCTGTTTTCAATAACAACAGTAGACAATGCATTGGAAACTATTGGTTCCGGAGTGTTAGCAGATACAGATATAGAATTATTAGAATTGCTAACATTTTTGAGACCCTTAGATTTCCTGCGTTTTCTAATGATAGATTTAGCACTAACAGGTTTTACTGTTCCAACTTTCTTAGGTTTTGGATTATTCACAGGCACTACAGTGGGAGTAGACCTATTTAAAGGGCACTTTATTCCTACAGTAGTGTCGGTGTTCCTAGTTAAAGGACACGCTTGTGTTTTGGTAGCCTTGGTACTCCTAGTTAAAGGGCACGATTTCTTCGCTGTAGTGGGAGTGATCCTAGTCAAAGGGCACATATTTCCTACTATAGTGAAAGTTCTACCAGTGGGGCGCCACATCCAGCCAACTTGGGTTAACACTTTCCCAGTCGGTTTCCATTCTAATCCATTTTTCCGGGCATACATCTCATTCACATGGTCAATAAGGCAAGAATCATGACGACTAGAAAACATACATTCATTGCAATTCCAACATTTCAAATTAGAATTCACAGTAGGTTTAGAACGTTGCACAACCGCAGAGCCTTTAGGTTTAGCTACATGATTCTTTTTATTCAAAACAAAAATAACATTCCTAGGATGGGCTTCTACTTTCTTCTTCACTTGACTACTAGATGGGGGCAAGATCCTATCATTCTTCTTGTTTCTCTTAAGCTTAGATCTTTGAGCCTTAGTAGTGGTGCTTACTCCTGTAGAAGGCAACACGGGAATATTAGAAGCTGGTTTTGATTATGCCTTATCTTTAGTGACCAAAGTTTGAGATGGTTTAGTCCTAGGGCCCTTGTTAAGTGGTGTGACGGCTATTAGGTTCCTTTTAATTGCACTAGAGGACGAAGCTGAGATAGTGGCTGCGTTATCCACAACATTCTTACCTTTTAGAGTACGAAGTGTTTCCTTTAACTCAGCCAAGACCAGGTTCTTATCACAAATTTGTTCCCTCAAATCAGATATTTCCATCGACTTTTGATTCAATTGTTCAATCAGTGATTGATTCTGTGCAGTGGTATCAACACATGCTGGCTGTACTGAATCGAAGAGTCGTGTATTTTTCTGTTTTAAGTTATCAACTTTGGACAAAATCTTGGAAACTCGATTATCTAGATACAGTTTAAGATTCTCAGCGGCCTCAAGTACGTTCACACGGTTAAGCTCCTTAGATTTCTCTATTTCTATCGGCAAAGAGTTAGCAACTTTGTCACTTGGCTGACGCTGTTTTGATTGTAAATTCAATCGAAAATTCTTTTCAAAATTTGCATCATCGATATTAACACCTTCGAATGACGTTTCAAAGATTTCTTGAATAAATTGTTGCTTGCATTCAAGCGAAATACAATGTGTTTGAATCTCATCAAAACGTTTTGAAAGCGATGAATATGAATCTTGAAGCTTTAAAAATTCAGCGTCAGATTCGTGACAAGTACTATCTACCACAGTATCCACAGATTCAACATTATGCACAATAGAATCATTATCAACACTTGTATTCACACAGACAAAAACTATATCATGAGACATCACTTGATTCAGAAGCAGATCATTATGGCGTGAAACCCGTTCTATTTCAAGTAAACTGTTTTCATAAGCATCTTCCATTTCATTGAAAACACGTCTAACTTCTTCTATTTCCAAAAACAAATCTTGATCAATATTACGAAGACAAGCTTTAACATTGTTTACAAACGGAACAATTTCATCACGAAACGCAGCTCTAGTGTGCTCAAAGTTCCATTCACCTTCCGTTATGGCCGTGGCCGTCGTACGTTCCAAAATGACCTTGTCAAAATCGGCTAAGTGTTGGTGAACCGTATTTAAGTTAACGGACGCCTTACTTACCGGTGGAATTAACTTCGTTAAATCCTTTTTGACGAGTGTAGGAGACGTACTAGGAAGGTTTTCATTTGACAAACTTTGGGGCACAAGAACTGTTAATTCTGCTAATTCCTTTTGTAAGCGAATGCGTGTCTTTTTCGAAAATTGATCTTTGTTATGTTGATCATAATCAATTGTATGGAATTTTGAAAGCATTTTAGAATGAGTTTCATCCCCAAGTGATTGTGTCTCCTCAGTACTACGAACAAAAGGTGCTTCTTTCGATTTTCCAATTATGGTCATGTCATAAAGACCGGGAATATATTCCTGAGCTTGTTTTGCATAACCGGGATTAGGTGGTAAATCTTGATGACGCTTAAGTTCGAATTCTTTAAATGATTTAGTTAAAAGATGAACCTTTTCTGTGGAAGCGTATTGTTTTAAAAGCTGTTGTTCTTTGAATTTAAGAAGTTTGGTAGCATTAATTTCCGATTCAACCTTTTTAGACTCGAGAGTTTCGAAATCCATTTTAAGTTTCTGAAAATCATTGACAACCGACTCTTTTTCTTTTAATTCATTGGAAAGATTAGCTTTTAATGATTCTATTTCTTTCAAGTGTTCAATCTTTTCAAAACGAAATTGGTCAAATTCAGAACATGTTCTTTTCTCTTATTGAGGGACCATTTCAAAAGTTTTGATCTTTTCTTTATGCAACACAAGCTCAGCAGTTAGGGTAGAATTCGTATCTACGGATTGTCTGAGGGCCATATGCATTTGATCAATAATATGTTTAGGCACCATGACCAAATCATGTTGAGCATAAGATTCCATACCCGTCGTGTCATTTGGTTGAGGTTCACTCAAATGTGTTGGGTTGGGTACCACATCATTTGAGTTACTAGTCCCCGAATGCTGTTCGAGGTTGTCATATTCATGCCCAACTTGATGTTGGTTATCATCAATATTATTAGATGTGGTTGGTACCTCACTGATGACATCAGAACCGTAGTGAGAGAGATTAGCAACGAGAGCAGCTTGGGCAGAGTGAATGTCATCACAATCAGAATCATATGCGTCAAGGTCATCTGCTTGATAAGCTGCATTACAAGTGGAAACAACTGCAATGCCTTCAGTATCTGCTGCCCCTGGGTCTGCAAGAAATGCTAACTCCTCTGAATCCAAAATCTTCCCCTTAGACTGAGCATCAACCAAATACATCTTCTCACGAAACCATGCATCATCCCTTCTCCTTTTCGGCTGAGTGCATTCCCTAGCCATATGACCTTGTCCTCGGCAATTGTAGCAAGTCACAACCTTCTTAGGACCAATAGGACTCCCATTTCCACTAGCTTGAGCATTCACAGCTTGATTGTTCCCAGTCCTTGTAGGAGGTCCATATGAATTTTGCCTTCCCTGAATAGGTTGCACCGTCACTTGACCATCTTGAACAGTGGCTTGTTGTCGAGGATTTGATGAGGTGCGGAGCTGATTGTTTGTTGGTGGAAATCCTCTAGTTGCAACAAGTTTTGACAAGTAAGCGGTAAGATGGTTTAGTACATCAGCCGGCGTATCATTTGGAGTAATGACCGGTGCTTGGATTGGTGGAAGTTCATTAGAGTAGAAAGCTTGTGCTGGTTGTGCTTCTATTGGAAAATATTCTTGCTGAGGAGTATAGCCCAATGGAGAAGTGTTGGCTTGTGATGGTGATGTTTGATATGGTGGTTGCTGTTGAAAAGATTGTTGATGAACACTTTGTTGATATTCTTGTTGTGGCATCATTGGTGGTTGATAAGATGGTTGATGTGGTTGCTGATAGATGTGTGGTGGTGTCTGTTGCAAGTATGATGGTTGTTGATAAGTATAAGCCATGTTTTGTTGAGAAGCATACATATCAAGTGGATCATGAATTTGAGGTGTAGACAACCGAGCCTCGATCACATGGCATTCGTGTTGTTGAAGAAAAGCTTGCAGTTGATCCACATTGGTGTTACGCAAATCCTTAGCCAATTTAACATCCGTCACGTATTTTTTCCATTCTGAAGGAAGAGTGTTCAAATACTTGGTGTTCAATCGAAAGGTAGGAATTTCCATGCCATAGATATTAAGCTCATTCAACAATAGGGTAAATCTCAGATAGTAATCATTGAGAGTCTCCCCTGGCACATAGGCAAACTTATCAAAAGTATCATAAAGCTTACACTCTCGTTCTTGTTTAGTTAACGAGGTGCCTTGCATGAGAACACGAATTCTATCCCATAACTCTTTGGCAACTTTATGTTTGTTGACGAGTTTATAGACATCTGGAGGAAGGGCTTGGAGAATGATGTTTGTAGCATACTTATCACATTTATCTTGAATCTTCATATCTCCAGTCAACTCACCCGTTGTGCGAGGACGAGTAGTCGTACCTTCCGTCACTGTACCATAATCTAATGGTCCATTGAGCACCGATGCCCAAATTAGATGTCCATTCTCCTTGTTCAACATATAAAGTTCCATTCGGGAAGCCCATTCCTCATACATAGTCTTCACCAACATTGGTGGACGATTATCCGTACCCGAGAGGATGGACTTATCCGTAAGAGATGTGTACTCCATTTCAATAAGTTAAGATTTACAAAGTTGATCGAACAATGAAATAAGGTTAAGTATTTTTGTGTTGTTGTGAGTTAAAATCAAGAAACAATGTTAAAATCCCCTAGAATATGTTCTCGAAATTTTTTATGGAATAATTTTTGGATTGTCGGAATGTCTAGATCGGAATGCCAGATCGGAATGTCAGATCGGAAAGTCCAGATCGCAAAGCAAGGCTGTCGAAATGTTTAGATCGCAAAGTCCAGATCGTAATGTAACTTGGTCGGAATGATGGTGGTATCGGAATGCCTAGATCGAAATGCAATGCTGTCGAAATGTTCAGATCGCAAAGCCCTATCGTAAAGATTCAGATCGCAATGAACTATCGGAATACTCAGATCGCAATACCCAGATCGCAAAGTAGCTGACAAAATTCGAGCAGAGTAACGACTTAAAATACTTCCTTATACCCGTCGGAATCCCAGATCGTAAAGCACGATCGGACTGACCAGATCGGAATAAGTAATAAAACCCACGATCGCAAAGTAGAACCAAACCCTTTTCGATGGTAAGGTTATTGCAATGGAAGCCCAAGTACAATTTGTAATTTCCGATGGATGTCTCTGCTTAAATTTCGGAATGAAGGACACACAACTTTTTTGCACTTTTGAACCAAGAAAGATGATGTTTTAGCGAAAACCAAGATATCAAGAACAGTTTAACACGAATCCCTATGTTAAACTACTTGAAACTTCGATCCAACACCAAAAAAATTTGAAGATTCGGCTAAAAACAAACCAACAATCTATGAAATGTTTAGAAGACAATACTCAACACAAAAACAAACCTATATTTCATCCCAAGATCTGATACCATTTGTAGATTTGTAAATCTATGCTTATGTTTTAGAGAGAGAATGAGATAGAGAGATGGTGGATTTCACACTTTAGAGAGAGAAAGTTAAAAAAGAACTATGTGTAAAATAATGAAACCACACCCCTCTCCATCTAAGGAGAGGGTTTATATACCCAAGCCCATGTGATGGGCTTGGGTTTACAATAGGCCGCCGGCCCATACAATCCATGGGCTCGGTTTTGGGCTTTGTTTGATAAAAGTAAATAACTAAACTACGAGCTATAATATTGACTATCGTTGGAGTGACCGATCCTTCTTAATACGTAATACGTATTTCCAACAGTTATGATCATAGAACAGCCAGAAAGACTTGAGTATGGAGATGAGTTGGCCAAGGAGAAATTGAGAGAGTTGAAATTGTAGGTTGACTTTGATATGCCAGAGGTGGTTCAAATGTATCATGCTTGGGAAGAAAGATGTATGGAGAATCCACACTTGACCATTTCAGATCAGATATGGGGTTTGGAGATTCTTCTTAGAGTACAAAAGGATTGCCAGGTCATTTTGAAACACAAGGCAAGCAATATTCTCTCAGAGTTGAAAAGGGATAGAAGGGATTTATACTGCATGTTGCTCAGAAGTCATGGAGTAGGGTGGACTTATCAAAAATTGAGGGCATTGACATTTGATGAGTTAGAATGTAAGGCTTATCCTATTTGGGTTAGAGTGCGGGAAACAAACACTCTCAGACTTCTTTCTGATGAAAGAAAAGAAGAACTTGCAGAGGAAATGGAGCTCAAGAAGGCAATGTTTGTTCCCAGACCAGTGAAAAAGGGAGTTCCTTTTGAGTTTCCCAAAGATATGGATCCATTACATCCAAGTGAAGCTGTCATAAGAAAGAGCCTCAAGCTCTCACCATTAGAAGCTTCAGATATGGTACAAGTGTTACCACTAGATTCCAGAAATCCAATTATGAGCTACGAAGAAGATGAATGTGGATTTTAGAAGATTGGCAGGTATGGAAAAGAGGTGCACACTTTTACCACCCTTATATCTTTGTTTGCAAGTTTTGACAGAGAAGACTTGGTAGACCTATGGAGGCTATTAGAGGCCAAGTATGAGGCTGAAGCACCAACTTCAGCCAATGGAATAAAACTGTGGTCCACATTCAAGAGAATGTGTGGATCAAAAGATGAGGATCCTGCTATTTGGAAGGATCTTGAAGATGATCTCAGTGGTCTTCAATGGAGATTGTATTCAGCTGCTGGTGTTTATTATTTGAGTTCTACAAAGTTTGCTGAGTATCTACTTGTGGATGGTCAGTATTTCATATCCAAGGATATCTTGGAAAAGATAAAGAACACTCAGCTGGAAATTGATTATTCAAGTGATGTGGCAAAAGACTTGATCAGATTTATTTATTACCAATATGAGAAGGTTTGTAAGATTCCTCCTAGTCCTTAAGGTTTATTCCGAAACTTGATCATTAGAGTGGATATCAAGTTTAGGGGAGGATTGTTGGGAATAAATTATAGCCAATCTACTTGAGCGCTGACAAGAGTAAAACAAGCGTTGATAGGAGCAAAACAAATGCTGACAGCTCAAGCGTTGACAAGATAAAGTCAAGCGTTGATACATTGAAAACAAGCACTGATGGAAAGATATACTCTACGCGTTTATTGTATTCTAGATTACTTCTAGTAAAGATAGGAACAACAATGTATTTTCTATATTTATCTTTACCTAGAATAGCTGATACGTAAATTATTGTACAAGGCTTCTTATGTCTATAAAATAAGACCTTTAGGTTAATGTTCGATATAAGTTTTCATTCGTAAACTACTTTCATTGTAAGCAAGTTTGATATCATTAATCAAAGTGAAAGTTTGTTTATATCTTGTGTGTTCTTGTTTAAGTGTTAATTCCGCATAACACTTAGATTATCATAAACATATACGAAGGTTTCTCTAAGTGTATTACTTGATCTAATCTCGTATACATTAAGCTAAATCGATCTAAGTTTGGGATCAACACGTACTAGTGACCGCAACGAGTGATAGTACTCGTGATCGCAACGAGTAATCGTACTAGTGATCGCAACGAGTGATCGTACTAGTGATCACAACGAGTGATCGTACTCGTGATCGTAACGAGTGATCGTACTCGTGATCGCAACGAGTGATCGTACTCGTGATCGCAACGAGTGATCGTACTCGTGATCGTAACGAGTGATCGTACAAGTGATCGTGATAGTGGATCGCAAGTAGAAACCCCAGGTTTATGCGATCATAATACACAGATCGTACTATGGAACAAAGTTACCACTTTTCTCGGACAGTACAATAACACAACAAATTCGAGATTCTAAGCCTAAAAATGAATCAAACACCCAAACATTTTGTGTTTTTAACCAAAATACAAATACCAAATCACTATAACAAGTAACTAGATGAAGTATATCAAGATTAAATCATAAAAACACAAAAAAAAATTGGTTCGTGTGATCTTGGATCAAAATGGGCGAGAGAATCAAGAACACAAACACAAAAACCAAACAATCATCCCATGGCTCTTGATACCATTTGTGGGATATGTAAATCTAGCTTATGTTTTAGAGAGAGAAAGAGATAGAGAGATAGATGATTTCACACACACTTTAGAGAGAGAAAGTGATTAACTTTGTGTAAAAATGAAAATGAAACCACCACCCTCTCCATCTACGGAGAGGGTTTATATACCAAGACCATAATATGGGCTTGGCCTTACATTTGGGCCGGCCATACAAGCATGGACCGGTCTTTTCCTTGTTTGATATATATAAAGATATCTAGACTACGAGCTACTACTTAATATATTGTCGGTGTGACCGAATCTTCATAAATACGTAAAAACGTATTTCCAACAATGCCAAACTAGATTTTTCAAAGAAAACGAACAAATTTGAAAAATATTTTGAAAAACTTGAAAATTCAAACGTTGTTCTTGAACGAAAATTGGATCAAAAAGTTCTAGATTCTAAAACTGAAAAGGATAATCTTTTGAAACAAATTAAGTTGCTAGAATCTAAATTGGCATCCCAAGATAAATTGCTCAAAGAGAATGAGACTTTACAGGCTCAAGTTCAAGAAAAGGTTTTGCAATAGCGGTTTTGAAAAACGAGTTGAGGAAAACTAAAGGAACTAGTGTGGACACTAAGCTTGAAAAACCATCAATCTTGGGGAAACCGCCTCAAAACCAGTCGTTTAGACAACCAACTGCATTTAGATCCGAGCGACCTCAATCCTCAAGACCGCGGTTTGCCTCCCAAGTTGATATGGTTCATAAATCTAGAACAGTTACTCCACCAACTAGGCCTAATGTGACTAAATCAGCTTTAGCAAGACCTAATCACATGATTGCATCTAGCCTCTCTAAGAATAGTTCTAAGAACACGTCTAGAACTAGTTCAAATGACGTTTGCCATAAATTTGGTCTGAGGAAAGCTAAGAAAAAGACACAAGTAAGAGATAGAAATTTTAAACCTAGTCAGATGTCTTCTAGGTTACCCAACACTGCTAACCGTAGCATATCATACACTAGGAGCATCAATCAATCATCTAGGAATTCTAAATCTTACTCGGACATTAAATATGCTACTTGTAAAACATGTAGGAAATGTGTCTTTAAAGCCAATCATGATTCTTGTGTCAAGAAATTTCTTAATGAGGTGAATTTCCGTGCTAGACTTAAATCCCAGTGGTTAGCTAAAATCAAACCCATTGGTAAAGTTTGGCGACCCACGGGTAGAACTTTCACTGTTGTAGGAAACGAGTGCCCTTTAACTAGGATAGTCTCCGATTCTACTAAGACTACTAGGGAGGAAATTGAAAAGGATGATACATCACTTAAGCCTGAACTTAAGGTTTTCTATAAAAGGAAACGTTTGCCAGCTAAGATAAGTGAATCATCCCCTCAGGTCACCTCTGGCACAAGAAAAGAAAACTGTGAATCCCCGCAGGGTTCTAAGATAAATATCGCCTACCCATATAAAAGCATACAAACTTCAACTGAGAATGCAGGTACCAAATTCAAGGATCAACAAAAACAAACCGGTCCGATCTTTATATATCGTTCAACTAAGGACACTCTCAGAGTTTGGTTATTGAAGAAGCTGGTATCAGAGAAACAAGTGTCTCAGGGGATTTGCAGTTAAGCTCGTGTACTTGGCTCATCGTTATATATCAGACGATGACCCGATTTTCAAATAAAGGAAAGTTTATCGCTGGTGATAAACTTATCCTCACAAACGAGAAATTAAATTTTCTCGCACACGAGCTTACACTAAAACCATTCAAAGGTTTTTAAGCTCGTGTATATGGCTCATAGTCAAATCACAGTCTGTGACCCGAATTTCAAAGGAAGGGAAGTTTATCTCGTCAACGATAACTTACCCTCAAAACGAGAAATTAAACTTTCTCGGACACGAGCTCACATTAAAACTATTCAAAGGTTTTTAAGCTCGTGTAAACGGCGTATAATTATATCTTAGATTATGCCCCGGACTTCAAAGAAAGGAAGGTTTATTGCTGATGGTAAACTTATCCTCACAACGAGAAATTAATTTTTCTCGGGCATGAGCTTATATTAAAAACATTCGACGTTTTTAAGCTCATGCACAATGACTTCCAGTTAAATATCAGACTGTGTTATTCCCATATAAATCCATAACACAAGATTTAGTTGATATTTAGAGAGAGAAAGAGAAGAAAGTAGAGAGAGAAACTAGAGAGAATTTGTAAGGTTAAACACTTTAGAGAGAGAAAGTAAAATGGTAACCAACACCCTCTTCCACACATGGAAGAGGGTATATATACCCTTGGCTTGTTGGGCCGTGGGTTTAAGTGACATGGGTCAGGCTTGGCTTTGTCTTGGGCTTACGCCCCTAACTTATACAATATTAGCTTAAAGTCCAAGCCCAGTTAACCCGACTAACCTATTACAATACAAGACCATTAACGACTAAGATGACCTATTTCATTCTTGTTGGACTATGTAAAATATAGGGCTAACAATCTCCCCCAATGTATCGGTCATCTTAAAAAGCTTAAAAAGCATAAGATGGTTGAGTGAATATATTCTTGTAGAGGAGATCTTCCTGCTTTGGTCTTGTATCTTGGTCTTGATCTTGTTTGTAACAGCTTTGTTCCTTCATGCTTTTGTGACCTTTATCTTGAGCCTTTGTCATTTGACTTTGAGTGCTTGAGATCTTCAATCTATTCTTGATAGTGTTCATCTTGAGCTCTTGTGACAAGATGACCTATTACATTCTTACATTCTTACGTATCTTCCTTATCGCCATCTTGTGCTCTTGTGACTTCTGAATCGACATTAGTTACACAGCTATGCCACCTTCTTGATATGCATCAACATATATAGACACGGACGAAATGACTTTGAACATTTCACCCTAACTCGGTAGCGTTTTACCTCCGGTCGGTGAACACCGTTAGACGGTATTAGATACCACACCTGTGATCGGGTAGATTCGATTAAGAACCTCCTTGACAGGGTTTCCCGGTGGTTGTAGCCAGTTCTCTTTACTCGACCGTCTCAAAGCAGACTGCGAACGTAAAGAGTGAATCATAAGGATAAATTATCTGTCTGATTAGAGTCGTCAATTCAGTTTTCCTAGATTTATTCTAAAGAATCGCACCATTGTTGCTTTCCAGTTTGTCACAAGCTTGATTCATAGAGAATCTTGTGAGTCACCTACCGCAGTGTTGTTTGATGTTGACACTGGAAGGATTTCCATTCGTCACTGTGAGCACTAAAGAGTGTCACTCTTAATGTTCTGGCAAGATCACACGGATTTTGCGAAGAAACCTGGAATCAAGTTTGAATCAATTAAGAATCAAAACTTAGTTTCATTCCAGTTCTCACAAGTTTGATTCGTGTTGAATCGCACAAGTTACCTACCATGAGCTTGTTTGATGCTGGCTCAAGCAGTATTTCCATCTTCATTGTGAATGGTATCACTCAGATGTTCTGGCAATATCACAAGGATAATGCGTAGGACTCGATTGTGTACTAATGAGATGATAGATAGATCTTGTTTGGCTCTAGACTCAATAAGTGTATTTTGGTAATCGGAGGTTGGAGCAGACGGCCACCTTTTCAATGTTAACTAACTCATAGTGAGAAAGTCAATAGATAAGTGTTGATCTCCGTGACAATGACACAAGTTTCTTTTGAGAGAAACTCGAATGGCTGGGGAAGGGTTGTGCATCGCATCACTGGGTCCATGACACTTGTCTTCGATAGATGTGTTAACCCGGTTTCTGCCTAAGTTGCATAGAATATTCAACTCCTTCAATGCTTACCAATACGTCATCACTAGCACCTTGTTGTGATTGTTCCAGTGCTAACTTAAGTAATTGGTCCGCATTCAGCTTCATTCAACTCCATCTTTCCTAAGTACAACTATTTCTAGCAATGAAATGTCCTTGGGTAGATCCCTCCGGTGCTGGTTGGATCATAGGACTTAGTTTCCTATCCTAAAACACCTTTTGACTCCATCGATCCGTCGTGGATAGTAGGTTGTTTTGGGTATAGATTGTAACCATAAACCATTGAAAACCATTCAAAGTGCTTGATAAAAATCAAAACTTTTAACACTTTGAAAGTTTTACATTTCCGAAAAGCTCCCCCTACACACATGCATTGATATACGAAATGGTTTAGCATGTGAAGGAAAGAGTTGCACTTGAGTCTTTAAGATCACATGTTGCGATATATTACATTTGAATAACATTTTCTCCCCTATCTCTAATATAAAAACATAATATTAGAGATACCAATTTATTAAAATGTGACAATTTCTGAAAAAACCGATTGGGAGAGAAACATGTGTGCACGCATGAATCATGGAACTTTTTCAGTCAGGATGCTCCCCCTCAACAATATATGTTTGTCTTGAAACAAAAATTTGACAAAATTTTAGAAAAAAGACACCACAAAATATGTTGAGGTACGGAATTGAGATGCCTTATCCGATATGGTATATTACATATGATAGTTTTAGACCGTTTTCGGAATGTGTTGGATACATAAAATATGACAATTTCAGAGATGTACCCAACAACATTAAAGGCTTGATTTTAAAATGGTCCCCCTCAAAATTGATCAAAATAACATATGACATTTTTGAGATATAAAAACCATATATGAGGAAAGGAGTGTTGAACACACAATTTTGAAAGATTTAAAAAACCTTTTGAGAAATTCTTGAAAAATTGTGTTCAACAGTTTTAAAATAATCAGGATATAAGACTTCTCTTCTATTGCTTAGGGAAAGCGCACTGAAACGTACACTTCCCTTTCGGGTCCGTTTTTCATGAGCTCAAAACTTTGATTGTTTTGTGACTAGCTCATGACCGAGAAAAATAAATTTCCCGTTGTGAAGGATAAGTTATCATCCGTGATAAACTTTCCTTAAGTTGAAGTTCGAGGTCTAAGCTAACATTTACTTAGAAATCGTTTTTCATGAACTTAAAAACTTGGAATGTTTTTATGAGAAGCTCATGATCGAGAAATATGAATTTCTCGTTGAGAAGGATATGTTATCGTCCGAGATAAACTTTCCTTAGGTGAGGTCCGAGTCCTAAGTTGTGATGCGCTTAGAAGTCATTATGAGAGAATATCAAGCAGCTTCATTTGCTAAAACCTCCAAGTCTTCTGGAGTCATATACTTCATACTAAGACGGCCGACGAGATACTGAAACATATTTTGAGATAGAGCTTTAGTAAACAAGTCTGCTATCTGGTACTCAGGTATGACAAAGTATAATTCCACGAGACTACATTCTTGTTCCTTGATGAAGTGATATCTGACTGCGATGTGCTTGGTACGGGAGTGTTGAACCGGATTGCAAGATATGGCTATGGCCGACTTTGAGTCACAATACATATATATTTTATCAAAGTGGAAGCCATAATCCGTGAGTTGAGTTCTCATCCAAAGGACTTGAGCACAACACGCGGATAGAGCCACATATTCTGCTTCAGCTGATGAGAGCGAAGTACAATCCTGCTTCTTTGACGACTAGCTCACAAGCTTATCTTCCCCTAGAAATTGTACGCTACCAGAAGTGCTTTTGCGACTATCAAAGCAAACTTGCGTGATCAGAATCTGAAAAAGCTGTTAGGTGAAAACCGATTTCCTTCGGATACCAGAGTCCCATGTGAATGGTATTCTTAAGGTACCGAAAGATCCGTTTAACCTCTTTGAGGTGCTTTTGAGTAGGCCTGGCTTGATATCGTGCACAATAGCATGTGGCATGATGAATATCAGGCCTGCTGGCTGTGAGGTACATAAGTGACCCGATCATACTGTGATATCGCGTTTGATCTACGGGATATGAGTACAAGTCAGCGTCTAGGGATTTGGTCGACAATGGTGTACCAACGCGAGCACATGAGGTCATACCATGCTTTTTAAGTATCTCTTGAGCATACTTAGCTTCGTTAATGAAGATACCACGTGGGGATTGATGAATCTGGAGGCCTAAAAAGAATTTTAGCTCCCCCATCATTGACATTTCAAATCTGTTGTACATTAATTTTTCAAAACGTTTTGAATGTTTTGGGTTCGTAGAACCGAATATAATGTTATCAACATAAACTTGCACCAGCAATATGTCATCCCCATATTTGTTAATAAAGAGAGTAGGATCAATAGAACCTTTGGAGAATCCTTTGGACACCAAGAAGTTTGAAAGTTCTTCGTACCATGCCCTTGGAGCTTGTTTAAGTCCATATACAGCCTTCTTGAGACGATAGACTTTGTCAGGATGATGAGGATCGATGAATCCTTCTGGCTGATTCACATACACTTCTTCCTTCAAATAACCGTTGAGAAAAGGAGTTTTAACGTCAATCTGAAAAACCGTGAAGCCCTTATGTGCAGCATAAGCAAGGAATATCTTGATTGCTTCCAAACGAGTGACTGGAGCGAATGATTCATCGTAGTCTATGCCTTCTTGTTGATGATATCCCTTAACTACAAGACGAGATTTGTTTTTGATGATGGTTTGTTCTTTATCCAATTTGTTTTTCCAGATCCATTTGAAATCTAAAACTGACATTCCATAGGGTCTGTCAACAAGTTCCCAAACATTTAGGCGTTCAAACTGATGAATTTCGTCCTGCATTGATTCAATCCACGCATGATCAGTCATGGCTTGTTTGATGTTTGTAGGTACAGTTGAACTCACGGTGAGTGCATACATACACACATCGCCATCGGTTTCGAGTTGTCTGCGTGTTCTAACTGGTTGTGAAGGATTTCCAATGACTTGCTCTAATAGATGATCACGTGTCCAATGGTGAGTGGATGGATATCATTGGTAGAATGTATGCATGTTGGACGGATCAACATGTTGAGTAGAAGACTCTTCGACTTCGTGTACCGGTGTACCGACCGGATTGATAAATTCTTCTTCGTCGGGTTGTGCATCGACTGCTTGATTGTTGTTTCCTCCTTCAGCATTGACGGTTGGTGATGTTGGTTGTATGACAGTTTCTTGAGTTTGTTGAGTATCCAATGGAATAGTCTCTTGAGCAACGGTTGCTGAAGTAGAGGCAGTTGTGTCTTGTTGATTTTGTTCAGGTGCATCAGCAGTATTGACAGCGGAAGGCTTTGACACAACTTGATTGTTTCAATAGTAATATTCATCAAACATTGGATCATATAAATCAACCAACTCATTCATATGTGTCGTATCCGTCGAGTCTGGTGTAGGAGTACTTTCTTGACATTCTTGCACGGGACGTACACTGTTGTGTGTAGGTGCCATTGCTGGACATTGAGGTGCGGGACTTGAGCTGTTGTGATCAAGTACCATATGTGGCAATTCGTCAAAGTTCACATGAATTGTTTCGACAATAATCTTTGTTCTATTTTTATAGACCCGATATCCCTTCGACAATGTAGCATACCCCACAAAAATACATGCATCACCTTTTTCGTTCATCTTGTCGATATTTTCACCGTCTTTGAGAATGTAGCATAAAGATCCAAATACGTGAAAGAATTTGACAGTAGGTTTCCTGCCATTGATGATGTGGTAAGGTGTCTTTTCATGTCTAGGGATGACGAGAGAATGATTCTGAGTATAACAGGCAGTTGCAATTGCTTCAGCCCAGAAGAATAGCGGTAATTTTGAAGCAGAAAGCATTGTTCAAGCAGCCTCAACCAAAGTACGGTTCCGTCTTTCGACAACGCCGTTTTGTTCAGGAGTTCGAGCAATAGACGTTTGATGTTCGATGCCTTCTTCTTGAAAGTAAGATTGCAAGTTCTTGTTCAAAAATTCAGTACCCCTATCTGTTCTTACGGTTAAGACTTGAGCTTGAAGATTGCGTTGTATCATCTTGAGAAAGTTTTTGAGAACCTCTGGTGTTTTATCTTTGGACCTTAAGAAGAAAGTCCATGTGTATCTAGAGTAATCATCAACAATCACGAGAATATACTTTTTCCCGTTAATACTCTCTACACGCATGGGACCACATAAATCCATGTGTAGAAGTTCCAATCGTCCTTTTGAGCTTGGGGTAGTCTTTGTTTTGAAAGACTTCCGTTTGCTTTCCCCAACTCACAAGAAGAACAAAGATGGTCTTTGACGAATTTTAACTTAGGAAGACCGGTCACAATATCATTCTTCGAAAGCAAGTTGATGGTGTCAAAGTTGAGATGTGACAATCGTTGATGCCATAACCATGCTTGAGATGATGAAGCTTTAGCCATTAAGAAAATTGGATTTGTTGAAGATGTGTCTTGAAGAGTTATAGTGTAGAGATCAGAACCACGAGAACCTGTAAGAAGATCATTCCCATCGTAGTCTCTAACATAGCAAGTAGATTTCCGAAAAGCCACTTCCAAATCCGCATCACAAAATTGACCAACCGAGAATAAATTATGATTCAGTCTGTCGACATAATAAACCCGTTTGATAGTGTGATTTCCTTGAACCAAATCGCCATATCCAAGTATCGGTGCAAACTGATCATTTCCAAACCGCACCGTACCCAGAAACTTCTCCTCGAAGTTAATGAGAAGCTTGAGATTGCCCGTCATGTGCTTTGTGCACCCAGAGTTCATTATGAAGAGAATGATCTCGACGAGCTGCATAAGAATTAGAAGACAATGTAGAGTTTGACAAATGGGAGCCCTTGATAGAAGTGGGTTCCAAAATATTAGTAGGCCTAGATTCTAAAGGAAAGCTAACATTCATAGACCCAATTAAAATAGTGCTTGTCTTAGGTACCCATTTGTATCCGGGTGGTGTAAATCTGGAGTACCCCCGTTTACATGTCTTACTCATGTTCTCATAAAGCTTATTTAACATGTTTTGTTTACGCAGAGTAGTGGATTCTAACGCACTTAGTTTCTTAAGTGGTTGAGCAGTGGATTGGTTCAAAGTGCTTGTGAGTTCTCTAGTACTAGTGGGCACAAGAATAGGCTTCCTAGTTCTAGCATTCACGCCATTATGATTAAAAGCACAAGCATCATGATTGAAAGTACGAACACATTTTCCACATTTAACACAAACAAATTCAACATTCGAAGTCTTAACATTCAAACTGTCATTACATGCAGTTACAGACATTTTATTCTTAGAAAGCATAAAATTCCTACGGTGGTCTTCTACTTTCAACTTCTTTCCTTGACTATTGTTAGGCATGACCTTATCTTGCATTCTAGTGCTCTTAAGCTGTGGTCTGCTAACGCTAGTAGTGGGATTACTCTTGTAGAAAACACGTTGATTAGTTTTCGTTATATTCTCAGGTAACCGCGATGTTCCAGTTTGAGTGGGCTTAGTGTTCATCTTATACATTACTGGTGCTATCACATTTGTGCTCTTATCATTTCCTATCGTAGGCAAAGTCTGTGAGGATTTGCCCAAAATAGACGATTTAGGGCATTTAACCGCATTCGGTTGACGAACGACGGATGGTTTACCCAATTCAGACTGTCCTTTCATTTTCTCAATGAGTTTTTGTAACTCACTGATGGCTATGTCCCTTTCTTGTAGCTGAGCTTTCGCATCATTTATTTCGAAACCTTTTTCATTTAATTGTCGAAACGAAGAAGCTGCCATTTCTTGACATTTTTTATGATTACAAGATTTATCACCTTTTTGTAAATCAAGTTTAAGAGAAATAGAGTGTATCTCAAGTTGGGAAAAACTTTCTGAAAGTTTGTTATAGGACTGAATTTGTTTCGAAAGCTCTACTTCAAGATTGTGACATTTCTCGTCCGATTCAGACACTAGACATGCTACATGACAATATTGATCAAGATCGGTATACACACTAAGTATAGCATTCATATGGTCAGCATAAAAGTATTCCTTCGAAAGTCGATCAATTTCGTTAGAAAGTTGGTGTTCTTGTGTTTTTAATTTAGTTTGAAGAAAATCAACTTCATCTTCAAGAAATTTAACATAATTTAAATCAGTTAACATTTCCTCAGTGAGAGCATTATAAAACATTTCCACATTTTTTGAAATATCATCAATTGTTGGAACAATGCATTGTTGAATGACGACTTCTACTTATGGGTTAGGTTTAATATTCCAAATGGTATCCCTAGAAACTTTTTCATAGTCGGCGACACCTTTTTACAAATTTAAAACCCCTTGTTTTATAAACTCAAATTGTTGAACACTTTTGCTTTTCTCATCCCATTTACGTTTTTCATCCGAAATTTGTTTTTCTAACAAAATTGATTGCTTTTTGAAACTCATTTTTAAAGAAACTTTCTTTTGGGGTTCATCACTTGGTGGTGGAACACTATTATACATCTTTTGTTCTTTGGAAAGTTCTTTTTTAGGAACAAACTTAATATAATTATCAGAATCAGAAAGGTTTATTAAATCACTTAAGTTTGATCGACTTTCTTCTTGATGACGAATAATTTCGTCGCAGTCGGGTGAGAGCATAAGGCAAGATTATCAACATAACAACCGATATCATAGAGAGCAGGCTTGGTACTTTTAATTTTCTTGAGATATTCAGGCTTGACAAAACTCGTTTTCATATTTCTATTGAGCATATTCATGGTTTGAATGGATTGACCCGTTTTGTAAACAATGTTGTTTAACGTTTCGACTCTCTTTTCCAAATCTAGAATTTTTTCAATATCCTTTTCTTCACGAGTTTTATAAAGCTCAGTTTGTTCTTTGTTAACCGACTCTAACTCGGTAATTTGGAGTTTATGTAGCAGCAGTTGTTCTTTAAGTTCTGATATCTTCTGTTTTGACATATGAATTTCGTGTGTTACTTCAGAACAATATTGTTCGTTGAGCACTTTACGTTCATATACCAAACCATTAGCTATTGCAACTCGTCGATCAGCTTCTTTTACATATTCACACTCTTTAAGCCTGTCTATCTTCTCCGCTAAGGATGCGTTTGCTTGCTTCAAATGTTTATTAGCCTCTTTGTTTTCATCAATTTCACGTTTTAAAGAATCAATAATAGACGCAAGCAAATCAAGGTCCTCTTCCGAGTCAGTATCATGAGTAGCATTTCCGTCATCATTACACATATGTTATGAATCCGTAGAGATATTGCTATCCTCCGTGTCCATTACATATGTGTCATTGATGCTTTTGGGTTGCTCAGGATGCCGTCGTTCATTAGCAAACGCATTATAGTTATCATGTGATGGTACCTTTTCAAGTAGCTCAGAATCATAGATGGGTCCAGAAGTATCAGCAGTCTCTGGGATCACTTCTTGAATCTTTGCCATGTATACATAATGTGCCTCCAACTCTTGATCATCGGCTTAATCATCAGTGTCATCACGCCAGTCAACTTCATCTGCTGTGAGTGGAATTCCTGCTTCTTCTTTCTTACACAACAACATCTTTTCCTTGTGATATCCCGAATCCTTAACCCGTTTTGGCTTCTTACATTCCCTAGCCATGTGCCCAAATCCCTTGTAGTTGAAGCATTGAATCCCATTCTTCTGCACAACCGGAGTGCCTACAGTATCTCTAGCCCCAACTTGATTCGGCATCCTCTGATTATCATACCTAGCATGACGATCATACCTAGGTGCATGATCAACTTCCTTATATCTGGCATTGGATGATGATCTGAGGTTGTTGTTGGTAGGTTTGTAGATCTTCTTATAAGTTGTGGTGAGTAAAGACATGAGTTCTTCAATCTTCTTGTCCCTTGAAGTTTGTTCATCATCATTGTCTCCATCTGACTCAGTGTCATACTTTGGAGGTGGATTGGGTACAATTGCTTTTGTTTTGTTTCTAGCAGTAGCTAGAGGTTTGGTGGATGAGCTTGATGACCTTGAGGAATGTGTAGCTGGTTGCTGACGGGGAACGGGTTTTGTTGAAGTAGCAGCCACAAAAGCAATGGAGTTAGCAGATCGTTCTGCCTTTTCAACCCTAAGTTCATTCACTTCATTCTGATGTTGTTTCAATATATCATAAAGTTTGTGGTAAGATATAGTCTTGATATCCTCCCTTTGTTTGACCAAAGTCACAAACCTTTGCCATTCCGGTTTGAGTTGAAGTAGAAACTGAACATTGGCATGATGATTAGAGATGGTGCACTGATTTCTGACAAGCTCATACATCATTTTGTAGAATCTCTAGTAATATGATTCAATGGATTCACCATCTTCGGATGTGAATTTTCCAAACTCCCAAAGCAGATTAGTCTCGAGATCTTGAACATTGATCGACTCACCTTCTTTAGTCGATGAATTGCATTCCACATTTCCATAGCATTAGGACATGCATCAACCATGGAATAGATATCGTTATCAATCCCAGTGAGTATGTAGTTGACGGCATCAGCTTCAGCTTGGAGGAGTTTCTTTTTCTCTGCAGGACATGTGTCGAAATTCTCCATAGCTCGTGTAGTTGATGAAGTACTATCCTCTGCTTGTGTGGTAAAGGGTCTGAATTCAAAAACTGGAGGTGGGTTCTCAAGGCAACGACGAAGAGCGGTTCGGTTCTCCTTAGTGTTGAGAAATCTAAGGAAGCGAGATCTCCACTGAACGTAGCAACCGACAGTGAGCACAGTTGGATTTCCATTACCACCTTGTTCCAGACGAATTTGATTGGCCGTTGCATTGTTGTTGTTGTTGTTATTAGACATGGTGATTACTTGTGAATGGATTACGGATCTTAGTGGATTTGTTGTGATGAGGTGTGGTTGAAATTTCATAGAATTCCGAGAATCTTCAGTCCGACAATAAATTCCTCAGTCCGACAAAACGATAAGCCGAAAATTTTTGTATTGCCAAATTTTGAAATTGAGTTAGAAATAGCCAAAAACTAGTAGGGAAAAAATTGCCAAATTTTTTTTTAATCTTCGTGTAAACTATGTTCCGAGACTAGTCTAGATAGTGGCTAAGTCAAAAAAGTACTCAAACAAAATTTTGATGTCCGTCGCAATACCCATCGCACTCTTAGATCGTACTCAGATCATAACGTTGGATCGTAGTCAGTGATCGCAACGAGTGATCGTAGTCTATGATCGCACTCCTTGATCGTACTCTGTGATCGCACTCCTTGATCGTACTCTGTGATCGCACTCCTTGATCGTACTGAGTGATCGCACTCTATGATCGTAATGAGTGATCACACTCTGTGATCGTAGTGAGTGATCGCACTCTAGGATTGTAATGAGTGATCGCACTCTATGATCGTAATGAGTGATCGTACTCTGGATCGTAGTGAGTGATCGTGATATTGGATCGCAAGTAGAAACCCCCAGGGTTTATGCAATCGCAACAATCAGATCGTACCAAGGAACCAAAAATACCCCTTTTCTCGGATAGTACTAGAACATAACAAATTCGAGATTTTTAGCCTAAAAATGAATCAAGTACCCAAAAATTTTGTGTTTTTAACCAAAATAACAATACCAATAGTAAGTAGATGATTTGTATCAAGAATAAACCATAAAAACACCAAAAAATTTTTTGGTACGTGACTATTAGAGCAAGATAGGCACGAAAAATAAAGAACACAACACACGAATCTTCAATCACCTATCCACTATAGGCTCTTGATACCAAATGTTATTCCCATATCAATCCATAACACAAGATTTAGTTGATATTTAGAGAGAGAAAGAGAAGAAAGTAGAGAGAGAAACTAGAGAGAATTTGGAAGGTTAAACACTTTAGAGAGAGAAAGTAAAATGGTAACCAACACCCTCTTCCACACATGGAAGAGGGTATATATACCCTTGGCTTCTTGGGCCGTGGGTTTAAGTGACATGGGCCGGGCTTGGCTTTGTCTTGGGCTTACGCCCCTAAGTTATACAATATTAGCTTAAAGTCCAAGCCCGGTTAACCCGACTAACCTATTACAATACAAGACCATTAACGAATAAGATGACCTATTACATTCTTGTTGGACTATATAAAATATAGGGCTAACAGACTGTAACTCGGACTTAAATCTTAGGAAAGCTTATCTTTAATGATAACTTATCCTCGTAACGGGAAATTAAATTTTCTCGATCATGAGCTTGTATTAAAACATTCCAAGTTTTAAGCTCATAAAGGAAAGTGTATCTTTTAAATAAGAGAACTTTTCTTCATAACGAGAAATTCACCTTTCTCGGTCATGAGCTTTACGTTTAAACATTCAAAAGTTTGTCAAGCTCATGAAAATGACTTCTACGTATATATCAACTTAGAACTCGTTCTTTAGTCAAAAGGAAAGTTTATCGCTGATGGTAACTTATCCTCACAACGGGAAGTTTACAACTTCCCGGACTTGAGATCTTTTAGTAAGATATTCAAATTCTTAAGCTCAAGTAATTGGTTTTCAAAACCGTTGAACACAATTTTTCAAGAATTTTTCAGATGGTTTTTCTAAATCATTCAAAATTGTGTGTTCAACAATGTTTTGATAAAAAAGGGCATGTCTTCTGGAATCGATAATATTTACGATCCTAGAAATGTCGTTCAATAATGACACGGGGTTGTAAATAAAGTTCGAGCAGAATTTTAAATGATTTAAAACATGCTCAAAATGGTTTGCTATTATTTCAGATAGTAACCCGCTTTTCATATCCAAGTCAAGCATTTCACCGAAAAGCTTTGACTCAATAACGAGAATTAATTTTCTCGGGCATGGTTTACTTTATAACCATGTAAGGGATTATGTTTACGTAATAACACAATCTAACACGAATATATGTACGTGTCAGTGCATTTGTTTGTTAAAACAAGAGAAATCTTGTTTTTATGAAGTTATCATCTCTACAATCTAGCAATCTACAAATTATATCTACATGTCCGACAATGCGACTACTCAAACGACGACTACAGCTCTTTCAATAGAACACGGGTCAAAAATTGAGGGGGAGCAATTGTTAAGCGTTCAAAATCTTCGATGCCGAAAGTGCCAAGTTCACAAATTGGTGTCCAGACAACGATATCAATCGTACACATGGTGTCAAGAGATAACTTCAGACGTGACGAGTCGACCAACATTCATGAACAAGAACCATGTGATTCTATCATATGATGTTCTCCATCATTCAGGTCCAACCTCGTAAATTGTTAATCTTGTGAATACATTATCATATATGATCTTTGCACGTGATAAATACCTTACACTTGTGTTTAAAAGGTATTTAATTTACGTTTCAAGTACAACCTCATTAATTTGAGGGGGAGCTTGTGAAAATCATGAAAATAATTGGATTTGCATTTTTCTTCCCAAATTTTCTTAAAATTATATTAAATCAATTGATACTAAAAACATCGATTGGGTTAATATTTTTAATATGGGGGAGAAGATGTGATTTAATATGGGAAATAATTAATCACAAATGGTTTGACTTAACGTGATAGCTCATCCCGGCATGTGCGAAATGTTTTCGGATATCGTGGCATATGTTAAGGGGGAGCAAAATGGATTTGGATATCAAAATGGATTTCATGGTGACATAAGGATGGTAGGATAGGTTAAGTCCAATGATTCTTCTAGAACCGGAGGAATCTTCCCAAGGACATTCCATAGCTAGAAATAGTATTCCTTAGGAAAGATGGAGAATGATTGTAAACGTAGCTAAATGCCGACCAAGTACTTAAGTTAGCACTGGAACAATCACAACAAGGTGCTAGTTATGATGTATTGGTAAGCATTGAAGGGGTTGGAGAATGAAAAAGAATTGTAAAGATAAAGGGTGAAAAGAAAGAAGCCCTTCTTACAACTTAGGCAGAAACCGGGTCAACACATATGATATTGAGATCATTTTTAATGATGCTTGATATTGAAGATAAGACATCATGGACCCAGTGATGCAATGCACAACCCATTCCAGCTAACTCAGATATCTCTCAAAAGATATTTGTTTTAATCACACGAAGACAACGCATTATCTATTGATTTATTCACTCCGAATAAATTGGTGTTGAAATGGTGGCACTCCTCTCCAACCTCCGATCACTAAAAATCCAAAATACACGATCGATTCTAGAGCCATTTCAGATCATTAAATATCTCATTAGGACACACTTTCATAATTCCTTTCTTCTTTAATGAATCAAACTTGTTACAGGAATCGGATTTGACGGCTTAAAATCATGCGGATATTATTATCCAAATGATTCACTCTTTATGTTCGCAGTCAGCTTTGGACGGTCGAATAAAGAGAACGGTTTTACCCGCGAAATCTTGTAAATGAGGTTCTTAATTGAAACTACCTGCCACAAGTATGATATTTAATATCGTCCAACGGTTTTCAACGACCGGAGGTAAATTCCTACGAATTAGAATGAAATGTTCAAATCCATTTCATCCGTGTATATGTTTTGTTGCTAACTGTCTTATGCAGCGTAACAAGAAGGTGGCATTGCAGTGTACTATCCGAAAAGAAGTCTTCCTCGCATGCTTATACTTTATGAATTTAAGACTTCAACAAATTCAAGAAATCCTTAAAGTCAAGTCTTCCGTTGTATCAAACTCTGAAGCTTTCAAGAATTATAAAGGTATAAGTATGTGGAACATGAAGTCACGAGGAGGCGAGCATCACAAGTGATGAATGCACAAGGTCAAGGCAAGGAAACATGCTCAAGACTAAAGTCAAAGATCTCATCAACATATTCACAAGAACAAGATCGAAGACTCAAGCATAGTATGCTAGGTTTAAGATTTTGTAAAATGGTGTGACCTCCCTTAGGGGGAGATTGTCGGAAATACTTTTTCCCAAAGAAAGTCTCGGTCACATCATTGTTAACATGGAACACGAGCTATAGACTATTTAGGGCATTGTAACTTGGAGTGACCTCCCTTATGGGGAGATTGTTGGAAATACGTTTTTACGTATTTAGAAAGGATCGGTCACTCCAACGATATATTCAAGTATGGGCTCGTGATCAGTTATGTAAACATATAACCCATAAAGTCCACGTGTAAGGTGGGATATATATACCCCCTCCTAGCATGTTAGGAGGGGTTTTTGATTCTCATTTCATCAATCTTACATCTTTCTCTCTAATCCTCTCCTTTCTCTCTCTAACTTTCTTTCTCTAGTTCTTCATCTTCCTCCCTCTCTTTATATCATAACAACACATTAACAATCCTAAGAAAACGTGGACCTACGTGGACCTA
Organism: Glebionis coronaria; assembly: GCA_025667525.1. Taxonomy (NCBI): domain Eukaryota; kingdom Viridiplantae; phylum Streptophyta; class Magnoliopsida; order Asterales; family Asteraceae; genus Glebionis; species Glebionis coronaria. The sequence goes on from CM046875.1 coordinate 66,235,037, forward strand.
CAAAAAACCCTTTGTTTTGTTCAACGTGTGATTGCAGGCTCGGATATCGTGAAATTACCAAAAGATCACAAGAAACAAGCAAAAACAAACACGGGAAACAAAGCCGCATAAAAGAAGCGAACCCGAATGTTGAATTTCCAAAAAGACCTTGAATAATTGAAGATGTACAAGTTTAGTCCCTCTTGAATAAATTACACTTTATACTTTTGTAAATATCAAAAATACAAGTTTGGTTCCTAAACTTTGAAGACTTTACAAAATCAGCCCTTGAAGATTGTAAGTAGTTCATTTATAGTCCGTATTCAAAGATAACAAAGCCAAGAGGACTATTGTTGCTAAAAATGAAACTATATAACAAAGGGAATTAATCAACAAAAATTTTAAAAGTTTGGAGGACTATTGTTGCCAATATGAAGGTGGAAGGGAGAATACTATCATCAAACAAACCCGTTTACCTATTTTTCCCGACCTAAACCCACTACAAGCCTTAAAATTATAACTTCACCCAGCCCACAATTTAAATATTAATTAATACTTTTTATTGGCGGTTAACACACCATGTTTACCAAAAACAGACCTAAGCCTACTATTTACCCCACCCTATCACTTAAACTGTAACAACCCAAAACCGTGGTCATTATTTAATTATATTTTTACGTATATTTTTGAAATTTTTGACGAGGTTGATTGTTATGACGATTGGTGATTTGATTTGGATGATGATTGAAAATTTTATTTTTACGTTTTGACGAGTTGCGAGGATTATTAGTGATGACTAGGGATGATCACGGTACCGGTCCCCTCCCGAACCCGTCCCGAATTAGTGGTACCGATTATTTCCTGAGCATAAATTCATGGTACCGGTACCGTACCGAACGGGATTCGGGTATCGGTACCGGTACGGGAATCGGTACCGGTACCGGGAAATCGGGATTTTCCCGTTCTTTTTCGGGAATTTCCCGATTTTGTACCGGTCCTGTCCCGAATTAGTGATCCCGAATTTTTTTCACCTTATTTCGTAGTCCCGGTACCGTACCGAACGGGATTCGGTTATCGGGAATCGGTACGGTTCCGGGAACGGTTCGGGTTCAATTCGGGATTCGGGTCGAAATGCTCATCCCTAGTGATGACGATATCGACGGATGCCCGAGAAATTTTACATTTTATTTTAAACATGTCGATGTTTAATATTTTGACGTTATTATTTTAATGTCGTATTAAGTCGTGCCGGGACTATATAATATCATATTTTGTGTGCGTTTTAAGTTTTGAGAAGCATTTTTATGAAACCCGAGACCTGTAAATATTTTCAAAAGTGACTAATAATCATTTCCCGCTTTTTAACAAAGTATTTGCATTTTGGTCCACAAGAATCACATTTGGCAAAAACTACCCTAAACTTTTCCCATATAAAATGGAAAAACTAACACATTTACACACACACAACACCACCACATGTAAATTTTCTCTCCCCTCCCTCTCTTCCCTTTCTTTCCCGTCCACCACCAAGCACCATACACCCTAGATTTTTAAAATCTAGTTTGATTCAACAAATTCTAATCAAAGTCCCATTCCTATCTTTTGATTCTCCATCTATTGGTATAAAAATTTCTTACATGCAAGCATATTTTTGAAAAATCCATTTTTGGATGAAAATCTTATGATTTGATCTTGAATTCTTGTTGTATGCAGGTGTTTATATTGATATATATTAGTTTTTATGATTGCATGTTGAAATTTTTGAGTTGGGTTTTTATGATTTGATCATCTAGTATGATTTTGAGTGTTATGATTGAAAGTAGTAATAGTAGGACGATTATAGTGGTAAAAATAGGGTTAAAATGTGGTGAAAAAATTATTTTGAATGATTTTTAAATATATATTTTTAAACAGATTATTAAACTTAATTTTCTGAAAATATGAGTTTGAGTTTGAGATGAACTAATTAGATATTGTTGTAGAGGGTGTTTTTAGCTTCGTTTTGGTATAAGGTAGGGCTTCTAGCTCCAAACGAGCGAAAAGTTACGTTAGTTTGAATATTCGTGTACCGGGAGACGAGTATCGTCACAATATATAATTGTTTCCGATATTTGGATCGAATCCCGGGGACTATAAAAAGGATTTTGAAATGTGTCAAGTACTGATTTTGAATGATAAGTATGAGGATGTTGAGTTATTTTTCAAAGTTGAGTGTCGGTTTTATAAATGGAGAAAAATAAATGTGTTAAAAGACTATATGAATTGTTGACGTAAAACTGTCCGGTTTTTGCAGTTCAAAGATGTGTCGGGCAGGGAACTTTAAATGTAAAATCTTTTGATGAGTTTTTAACAGGTCTTTCTGTTAGCCTCAAAATATTGAGTCAAACAAGAATGTTCGGTTATAGGTTTATATTGTAATATTTATTAGAACGTTGTAATAGATAGTTAAATAGTCGTGGTTCACGGGCTTGGATTTAAACTAATTAAAGTCCAAAAGACAAGCCCGGCCCAATATATAGCCCATTAAAGCCCGCATGTGGGTGGACTATATATACTACCCTCCTAGCATGTTAGGAGGGTTGGTTGTTTATTTCATTCTCACTTCTAATCTAATATTCACCAAGTTAATCATCTCTCTCTCTACTTTCTCTCTCTAGAATCCATCTCTTTTCATCTATTTTCTTTCTTAAATTCGTGTTATATCATCTAAATATAAGGGACAACAATTGGTATCAATCGCCATGGGGTAGTTTTGTGATTGGTTGTTGTGTTTTCATTTGATTCGTTTGATTAACTCCTTATTTCATCTACGAATTCAAGATTTTTTGTGTTTTTTTAGTGTTCTTAAGTCGTATACCTTCTTTATTCGTGTATTAGTGATTTGAGTATCTTGGATTGGTGAAAACACAAATCTTTTGGTTCAAAAGTTAAGTATTCTCTTGTTTTCAACTTTCCGAAATTCTTGCCATTGTTTCCATCGAAAAAGTACAGGTAAGTACGTTCGATCGCAATAACCAAGGGTTTTACTTTGCAATCACAAGTATTCAGATACCTTATTCAGACGATTTATTCCGATCGCTCATTGCGATCGCGGATTGCGACGGTTTTTAAGGTTTGTTGAAAAGTTACTTTGTCCAAATTTTATTGGCCATATTCCGATAGAAGGGTATTGCGACAGGAACATTGCGATAGAAGGGTCATTGCGACAGGAACATTGCGATAGGAGGGTCACATTCCGATACAATATTCCGATAGCCTACATTCCGATAGCCTACATTTCGACAGCCTACATTCCGACAGCCTACATTCCGACAGCCTACATTCCGACAGCCAACATTTCGATGGACATTCCGATGGCACATTCTGATGGACATTCCGATGACATGTTTAGCTAAATTGTGTTCGAGTATTTTTTAGACTTAGCCACCATCTAGACTAGTTTCGGAATATCGTTTACACGAAGATTAAAAAAAAGAGTTAAAATTTTTCCGTCAAGTAAATTCAAATTTTTTCCATACTAGTTTTAGGAAATTTCTAGCTCGATTTCAAAATTTGGCGATTACAAAATTTTTTGGTCTACCGTTTTGTCGGACTGGGGAATTTATTGTCGGACTGAAGAAAAATTGCTTTTTTCGGAATTTTAACCACAACAACAATCACAACAAATCTACTTAAGATCCATATTCACTTCATCATTTCAGAGAATATTGAGATGGATTCTACTGCCGAATATCGTGTGACGAACAACAACATAATGATGGCGGGTAACAAAGAGAGACCACCAATGCTTGTGTCTGGTCTGTATGCTCAATGGCAATCACGTTTCATACGATACCTTGATACAAGACCTAATGGTGATGCCTTGAGGAAATGTATTACTCATGGACCATACATATTCAAGAAGATCTCAATTCCTCCAAGACCAGCCACAGATACTACTGATCCAATACCCGCAAGTGAACGTGATGAAACAAGAGCTGATCTTACACTTGAAAATTGTGCTTGGCATGATGCGGAGAAGGAAGCCATCTATATGGTCTTAAGTGGGATTGGAGATGATATTTACTCCACAGTTAATGCATGCCCGGCATCGCATGAAATGTGGACTGCTATTGAACGCTTGCAACAAGGAGAATCACTCAACAAACAAGATGTCAAAACAAACTTGTTTTGGAATTTTGGCAAGTTTACTTCAAAGGATGGAGAATCAATTGATTCATACTACTCCAGGTTTTATAAAATGATGAATGACATGACAAGAAATAACCTGCAAGTCTCCACCATGCAAGTCAATGTTCAAGTTCATCAACAACTTCAACCCGAGTGGACACGATTCGTCACTTTAGTGAAACAACAAGAAAAGTTAGACGAGGTCTCATATCATCGACTCTTTGATATCTTGAAGCAATTTCAGAATGAAGCAAATGAGATTCGAGCTGAACGTGTTGCAAAGACGGCTAATCCACTTGCTTTAGTGACTACCACTCAACATGTTCAAGACCATCACTCTCGTGCTCCTAAGCCATACTCCACTACATCATCCTCACCACGATATTCCACATCATCTAAGTCTTCATCATCCACAAGATCACGAGGCAAAGTGCCAAGAGCACCATCACCACCATCTGAGTCATCATCTGAAGAAGATAGTGATGAAGACCAAGCTCAAAAGAATCGTGAGATGAAACAACAAATTGCTTTCATAATGAAGACTTGCAAAAAAATCTACAAACCCACCAACAACAATCTTCGAACATCATCTAACACAAAGAATCAATATGTTGAGAGTCCTCCAAGGTATGACACACGTCAACGTGGTGAAAGTCCTTCTAGGTATGATCGACATAATCCAACGCATGTTGAGGGTTCTGCAAGGTATGATCGACAAACTGCCAAGTATGATACTCAGAGGATTGCTGCTGCTACTGGGAATAGGGAAACTGTTGGAAGTCAAGTGGTTCAGCAGATTGGGATTCAATGTTTTATATGCCAAGGTTATGGGCATATGGCAAAGGAATGCAGGAAGGCGAAAAGGGTTAGAGACTCCAACTATCACAAGGAAAAGATGCTGCTATGCAAGAAGATGGAAGCAGGGGTTAAATTGTCAGCTGAGGAAGGAGCAATGCTTGATGACACTGATGATGAAGATTCCGATCAAGAACTTGATGCACATTACTCGTACATGGCAAAGGTTGAAGAAGTTCTGACAGTCACTGAAGATGACAACGGTCCTATCTTTAACACTGAGCCAATCGATAAGGTACACACTACTGATGAATATAATGTGTTTGGTGATATTCATGAGCATAGTGATCTACCCAATGACATTAATGACACGTATATGATGGAAACGGTTGATAGCAATACCACACCCGATTCATCGGACATGTGCAATAATGAGTTTGAGGATGATCAACATGCAAATGAGTATGATAAAGAGGAACGTATTGCGCTTGCTAATTTAATTGCCACTTTACAAAAATATGTCACTGAAAATAAAAAGAGTCAAAAGCAATTAAAGAAGGCAAACTCTACGCTCACTCAAAATTTTGAAGAATGCAAAGCTGCTCTTATCAAATCTACTGAGATGACTGAAAGCTATAGAGATGAGCTCCTTCAGAAAACCAAAGAGCTTGAGGGGTACAAGGGTAGTGCGTTAAAAAGTCAAAAGGACGATTTTGAAAACAAATATAATACAACTCTTGAGTTATTAGCCAAAGAGAAGCGTCAATATAATGTTTCCTTAATGGATTATCGTCAAAAAACGTACCTTGCCAATACCAAAGTTAATGAACTTGAACAAAAGCTCTCTATGAACACTACCGATTCTGCTAAAATTCTCGAGGATAAGAAACAAGAGGTTGATGCGTTAAAACAAGACTTCAAAAGTAGATATGATAAAGAAACCGGAAAAGTAACGAAACTAGAAGAACAAGTCGAATTTTTGAAGAAAGTTGTTTATAAAACGCATGATTCTATTCAATTCGTAAGAATGCTAGCACCTCCGTCGATGTTTAAGGGTCAAGCTAGCATTTCAAGTCCTGAGTACCTTTCCAAAGCTCAAGCTGCGAACCCGTGTCCTTATCTTGATGAGACTGAAAGGACTGATCTTGATTGCATGCCTGTAAGTGCCGATAGTAAAGAGACTGCCCTTTGGGATGATGATAGTCGATCTCTTGTCAATAAGGAGTTTGTAAAACCATATAATTATGCTTATGAGAATAGTCTTTATGGTCTTTTCAACAAACAAACTCAGAAAACTCGTGAGGAAGTGTTTCTAGAATGCAAACAAAAGCGAATTTAATGGAAGAAAGCATTTGCCCCTAAGAAATCTAGTGTTTACAAATACATAAACTACCTCCCTCTAGATGAATGTAAAAGCAAGAGTAAGAAAACATTAGGTATTCTTAAACACCACATAGATAATGTTAAATCTATTGTTGAAAGAGATTGGGCAAAACGTGAAAATGCAGAGTGGCAACGCCCGATTCCTCAAGATATTACCTTGCTTGTGAAAGAACTCTTAATTCCAAACACGGCGTTGATTAAAGAAACTGTTCTTCAACTTGAGGAGTTCATTCGGACTGAAATATATGATGATTTAAAATATGTTGAATCTCTTAAGAAACACATTGATGATCTTCAAATGGAAAAGTCTGATTTTTCAGATGAATATGATTTACTCTTGCAAGAATGCGTTTCTAAAGATGTTATGTGTGCTTATTTTACATCTTGTGCTGATATTGATGAATATTCTGATGTTGCATGCAAATATATTGATAAGATCAAAGAATGTGAGCGTCTTGAAATTGAGCTTTCGAAACGTATAGAAAGTGTTGATAAAAAGGCTTTTGAGTTACTTCAACACAAAACTGATTTCCTTCAAAAACATTGTCATTCTCTTGAACTTGCTTTGCAAAAAGACGTTGGTAGTTTTCCACATGATAATAACTTGCAAGAAAAACTTTCCAAAACGTTTCGAAAAATGAATGAACAAAATTTGGAAATTAAAGGGTTGAAAGCTCAGTTACAAGACAGGGAAAGAGCGATAGCAGAGTTGTAGAAACTCGTTGCTAAAATGGGTGTGAAAGTCGTGGAACCTAGCATTAAGCAACCTGTTGTTAGACAACCCAATGCCTCTAAAGTGTATAGATCCTCTATCTTGGGAAAACCATCTGCTTTATCAAATTCCTCGTTTGCAAAACCTGTGTTTGCCCCCAAGATGGATGGAAAGGAAAGGTTACCACAGAATCAACCCACAAGGAATACTATAGCACCAAGTGTTAAGCACAATAATGTGATTAAACTTGGGATGTATAGAATGCCCACTAAGCCCATAAAAAAAGTTACTCAATCGCCTCAGACTTCTAGAAACACTAATATTCGTGTGTCTTCTACTACATGAATAGTTTCCACTACTATTGTTAGCCGGCCTCAGCTTAAGAGCACTCAAGTGAATGATAAGGTCTGGAAACACAAGAATCAAGGGAAGATGAAGGAAGTAGAAGAACACCCTAGGAATTTGAATGTTTTTAAGAATAAAAAGTCTGTAATCACATGTAATGATGATTTGAATACTGTGAATGATTTGAAATGTGAAATTTGTTTGTGTCAAATGTGGAAAGTGCTAATTCTAATCATTCTATGTGTGCTATGAATAAAGTCAAAGGCGTAGATACTAGAACTAAGAAGCAAGTTGCAATGCCTATTAGAGCTAGTAAACCCAAACGCAAAGTGAACCATTCTGGTGCAACCCCCACTAAGGAAAGTAATGCATCAGACTCCACCACTAAGAACCCTAGAACAAAAGTAAGGAATTATATGAGTCTGCTAGCAAGTCTTGGAAATGGTGGTTTTCTAATCAATGTCCTCCAATATATAAATGGATGCCGAAAGCTAGGACAGAAAATGTGAAAACGAGTGTTAGTTTGCCTTTAAATGTTGATAAGGACACTAATGATTCTACTATCACAACTACTGTGGTATCCAATTTAGCAAATGCTCCATCGTGTTCTAACTCTTCTGCAGGTGATACAAATAATTCTCTTCATACTGGACTCCAGATGCACGAAGCACATGACGGGGAATCTCAAGCTTCTAATTAACTTCGTGGAGAAGTTCCTGGGTACGGTCCGATTCGGAAATGATCAATTTGCACCGATCCTAGGATATGGAGATTTGGTTCAGGGGAATATTACAATCAAAAGGGTATACTACGTCGAAGGGCTCAATCACAATCTTTTCTCGGTTGGTCAATTCTGTGATGCGGATTTGGAGGTTGCTTTCAGAAAGAAGACATGTTTTGTTCGTGATTATGATGGGAATGACTTACTTACTGGTACACGGGTACTGATCTTTACACAATTTCACTTCAAGACACAACTTCATCAACTCCAATTTGCTTCATGGCTAAAGCTTCAACGACTCAGGCATGGTTATGGCATCAACGTTTATCTCATCTTAATTTTGATACCATCAACTTGCTTTCCAAGAAAGATATTGTGAGAGGCCTTCCAAGTTTGAAATTCATCAAAGATCATCTTTGTTCTTCTTGTGAGCTTTGTAAAGCTAAACGAAGTAGCTTCAAAACAAAGACGACACCAAGCTCAAAAGGACGGTTAGATCTTCTTCATATGGATCTGTGTGGTCCCATGCGTGTTCATAGTATCAATAGAAAGAAATATATTCTGGTAATTGTCGATGATTACTCAAGGTACACATGGACTCACTTCTTGAGATCCAAGGATGAAACTCCCGAAGTTCTCATCAGCTTCCTTAAATTGATACAACGTGGTCTTCAAGCTCAAGTTAAAGTGGTTCGTACTGACAGAGGTACAGAATTTTTGAATTCAAATATGAGAAAATATTTTGAAACCGAAGGGATTGAACATGAAACATCTATTGCTCGAACACCCGAACAAAACGGCTTTGTTGAAAGACGAAACCGTACTTTAGTTGAGGCTGCTCGAACATTACTATCCGCTTCAAAACTTCCACTATACTTTTGGGCCGAAGCCGTGTCAACCGCATGCTACACACAAAACCGATCCTTAATTATCCCAAGACACGAAAAGACACCATATCACATAATTCATGATCGAAAACCTTCACTCAAACACCTTCATGTTTTTGGATGTACTTGTTACATTATACGAGATGGTGAAAATTTGGATAAGATGAAAGAGAAAGGTAATGCATGTATTGTAACACCCCACTTGGATAAATGGACCGTTACGTGTATTTATGGCGTGTCATCAAAGCATGCACGACAATGTATTAAACATTTACTGACCATACGGAAATACCGTAATCATCAAAGCAGAAAGTCTACTCTGATTTCACGCGAGCTACATGAATAAGGGACGTGAATAAGTAAACTGATATTCGCTTATTTTATTCCATGTTCTTATTGACCTTTCATTCATTTATTTTACTTCTGAAATTCCGTACGTATATTAACTGATAAATCTGACCTTATAATAATTCATTTTAATGTATTATCTTTCTACTATTAGTTATGGTACAACGTAATTCTGACACTATAGTAATACTATATTAAGTATCCCGCTAAAATAGAAAGTTCTCTTAAATTAGAAAGTTCCCAAATAATTTAATTCATTTCATAAAATTATACCCTTTTAAATATTAAAGAACTATTTTAATTTAATACATTTAAAATATATTTTAAACATTTATAAAATAGTTTAATTCAAAAGGTATAATATAAGAATATTTATTTTATTTATTATAATAATGTCCCGAGCCTACCGAGATACACCATCTCGGTCGCACTAAACAAAAAAACATATAATGATTAAATCTGCCTATATAATCTGCGACAGAAAACTGCGTCACTAAAACTGTCGCTAAAAGTTGTCCTTAAAGACTATAAAAATAAAACTGTCACTTATTAAACTGCGACAGAATTTAGCGTCGCTATTCTATCGCTAATCTGGATTTTAATTCATTTAATTTCCTGTTTAAGAATACCCACTGTTCTAAATCAAGTTCCCACCGTTTTAGTCAAGTTCCCACCGTTGTCACAGTCCCAAATGCACCCTTAATAATTACAACAGTCCGTTTTGGCAGCCCCCATTTTGGGTCGAACCTGGCCCTAGCCGCCCTTGTGTGGGTCACGGCTGGGCAGGGATGGGGTCATGAGGCCTTAGGGTTTTGGTCCCATTAAATCCAAACACCCCCGATCGCCTGGCTAAACAAAACGCCCCTTTCTTTGGGTCTTTTGACCCTTGGTCGACCAACAGCAGGCTACACCGAGACCCACTATGGTCTCGGTTTTGATCACCAACCTAAAATCCGACACCCTTATACACAGGCGGTTGTGGTGAATCGAAAACCATCCCATGAAACCCTAATGTGTTATTTTATGTGTTGATCTTGATTTATTTTAAAAACAAAACATTTTCTCCTTGATTCATCAAACTTAATTCGTGATTTTCATAAACTGATAATAAGAAGAGATAATTACCGTAAGTACACGAATTACTAGATCAAACACAGCCCGAACTCCTTTCTTTTCTTCTATTATCCGGCGGCTACAGGGATGGAAACACTAATCTTTTTTTTTTGTTCGACTGTGTGGAAAGGAGGGTTAAAGTCCCGTGTTTTAATATTTTTTTTACAATGGGCTTGAGCCCAAAATTTTCTTTTATTTAAACAAACCAGCCCTTTTACTTTCTTACTTTTTTTTATATATATATATTTTTAATACTTGTATATATTATTTCTTGCGTTTGTTTTCGTCAAAATTTCCTACGTAAATAGTCTAATTAGTTAAACCGCGTATTTACACTTCCCGATTTAAATACGGGTTTTACAATTCTTCCCCTCTAACAGAATAATTCGTCCCCGAATTAAGGATACGGCCGTACTGGTTTTACAATTCTTCCCCTCTAAAAAGAATTCGTCCCCGAATTTTAAGGTATTTAAGCTGACTGGAGTAAAAGCCAAAAATGCTAATAAGCTGGAAGACATAAAAGCTGGAAAGACATACCCGAATCAAAACTGAAAGTGAGGATAAGAAGTCCGTATAGACTCCTCTGTTTCCCAAGTGGCCTCCCGCTCGGTATGGTTCCTCCACAGGATTTTGACGAAAGGAATGGTCTTCCTTCTCATAACTCGATCCTGGCGATCTAAAACTGCTTCGGGTTCCTCAATATAAGATAGATCCTCTCGAATCTGGTCGAGTGGATAATTCACTTTGTGAAGCTCATGATAGTTGTACCCTCTGAGTAATGATACATGAAACACGTTGTGGACGTGTGAAAGCTGAGGTGGTAACGCCAATCGATATGACACTTCACCAATACGTTCAAGGATTTCGAACGGTCTGATGTAACGAGGGCTGAGCTTGCCTTTGAGGCCAAAACGTCTGACGCCGCGTGCGGGTGATACTTTGAGGAACACACGATCCCCAGTCTGAAAGGATAGATCTCTGTGATGCTTGTCGACGTTACTCTTCTGGCGAGTACCCGCTTCTTGCAGTTTTGCCCTAGAAATGGCGACCTTTTCATTGGTCAGTTCTATCAATTCTGGTCCTTCAATCAAACGTTCTCCAACCTGATCCTAACAAATAAGAGCACGGCATTTCCTGCCGTATAACATCTCGAATGGATCACGCTTGATACTAGCATGTCAACTGTTGTTTTAGGCAAACTCAACCAAGCAAATATAGTCATCCCAGTGTCCTGTCCATTCTAATGCACAGGCGCGTAGCATGTCCTCCAAGGTCTAGATGGTACGCTCTGACTGACCGTCCGTCTGTGGATGGAAAGTTGTGCTGAGCTTGAGCCTAGTTCCCCAAGCTTTATGCAAACCTTTCCAGAAATAAGAAGTGAACCGTGGATCCCTATCTGATATAATTTCTGAGGGTGTACCATGTAACCATACAATTTCCTTGGAGAATAGTTCTGCTAATTTACTGACTGCGAAATCTTTACGGATAGGAATGAAATGAGCCGACTTGGTCAAACGATCGACAACAACCCAGATTGCATCATGTCTCCGCTGAGTCTGTGGTAGTCCGGTGACAAAATCCATAGAGATCTTGTCCCATTTCCACATTGGAATATCTAATGGCTGGAGAAGACCACTGGAACGCTGGTGCTCTATCTTAACCTGCTGACAGGTTAAGCATTTAGACACAAATGTTACGACATCATGTTTCATACCGCTCCACCAGAAATGCTGCTTAAGATCGTGGTACATTTTTGTGGAACCTGGATGGATGGAGAACGGAGAGCTGTGAGCCTCAGTCATTAAGGCTTCTCTGAGAGCAGGGTCTTCTGGAAAGCAGAGTTTGGTACCCTGCCATACGATACCATCGTCATCGATGCGAAATTCGGTATGCTGGTCAATGTTCTGGACAATCGCCCAGATTTCACCATCATCCTTTTGTGCGGCTTTAATCCTAGAGAGTAAATCCGGTTCTACCCTGAGACTAGCCCAGTATCCCCTCTGTCCGCGTACTAAGAGCTCAATATCATACCGCTCTAAGTCCCGTTCCTGAACTTTGATGCCATTTATCATACCTGACTTTCTGCTAAGGGCATCTGCCACTACATTTGCTTTACCTGGGTGATACTGAATATTAGTGTCATAGTCTTTCAGCAGTTCTAACCATCGCCGCTGTCTCATGTTCAGCTCTCGTTGGGTGAATATGTACTTGAGACTTTTGTGATCGGTGAAGATATCACACGACTCATCGTATAAATAATGCCTCCAGATTTTAAGGGCGAAAACAACTGCTGCGAGCTCTAGATCATGAGTAGGATAATTTTTCTCATACGGCTTCAGTTGACGCGAAGCATAGGCAATGACTTCCCCGTGCTGCATAAGAACACAGCTTAAGCCCTTTCCTGAAGCGTCACTGTAAATCTGATAACCACCTGTATCGGATGGAAGAGTAAGTATCGGTACTGAGATCAATCAATGCTTGAGTTCCTCAAAACTCTTTTCTCTCTCCTTGGTCCATATAAACTTCTCACCTTTTCGCATAAGTTGGGTCAATGGTAATGCCAAACGTGAGAAGTTTTCCATAAACCTGCGGTAATAACCCGCCAACCCAAGAAAACTACGTATCTCTGTGACAGACGTCGGTCTTGGCCATTTGGTGATAGCCTCCACCTTTGCAAGATCCATAGTGATTCCTTCTGCAGAAACAATATGACCTAGAGACGCCACCGTATTCAGCCAAAACTCGCACTTCGAAAATTTAGCATATAGCTTTTCTCGTCTGAGAATCTGCAAAACTGTACGGAGATGATTCTCATGTTCCTCTTTGGATTTGGAGAAAATAAGGATATCATCGATGAATACGATCACAAACTTGTCTAAAAATTCGTGGAAGACTGTTCATCAAGTCCATAAATACTGCAGGCGCATTCGTAAGACCGAATGGCATAACAACAAACTCATAATGACCGTACCTCGTGCGAAAAGCAGTTTTGGATATATCCTGCTCTTTCACACGCAGCTGATGGTAGCTTGATCGTAGATCGATCTTTGAGAAGTTCTTGGCACCCTGAAGCTGATCGAATAAATCGTCAATACGAGGAAGTGGATAACGGTTACGAATAGTAAGCTTATTCAACTCACGGTAGTCAATACACAATCGCATACTACCATCCTTCTTCTTGACAAACAAAACTGGAGCCCCCCAAGGTGACACGCTTGGACGAATGAAACCCCTTTCTAGAAGTTCCTGAAGCTGATCTTTCAGTTCTTTAAGCTCTACAGGAGCCATACGGTAAGGAGCTTTAGATACTGGTTCTGCACCTGGAATGAGATCGATACCAAATTCTACCTCTCGCATGGGAGGTAAGCTTGGGAGTTCCTCTGGAAAGACATCTGGAAAATCTGACACCACTGGCTGATCATGAATTGAAGGTGCCTCAGAAGTCGTGTCATGAACTGTAGCTAGGAAACCCTCACAACCATGGTATAGTAAGGTACGAGCCTGTAAAGCTGAAATGATCTGAACATGTTTTCCTGGTAGGAAACCCTGGTGAATATACTCTGGTGTCAGGACATCACCAAAGATGACCCGGTGAGCATGACAATCTATGGTGGCACGATGAACTGACAACCAATCCATACCCAGAATAACATCGAATTCACACATATCTAAAGGAAGGGCACTGACTGGATGGATTTTATCATCAAACTCAAGAGGGAGATCTTTATACACCTAGGTAATGAGTATAGAGTCTCGCATGGGGGTAGATATACTAAGTACACTGTCTAGTGGCGTAGGAGTCATGTTTATTCTAACAGCATATGAAGTAGATATAACTGAGTACGTGGCGCTTGTATCGAAAAGCACGCATGCAGACTGTCCGTGTATAAACAAAATGCCAGTAATGGTACCTGTGGTCTTATTTGCTTTCTCGCGGGTAGTAGTGTAGACACGACCAGTGGTCGGTGGTATTGGTGGTGGTGGAGGTAAAATCTGAGGAATCTGGCCTGAGGTACCGGCAGCATCCCCGCTCTTGCAATCCCTCTTCAAATGGTCCGGCTGACCACACTTGTAACAATTACCCGTACCACGGCGACAAGGTCCCGTGTGTTTCTTCCCACATGTGATGCAAGTGGGATAAGAATACCCGGAGGAAGTAGCTCTGGTTTGCTGAGAACCTGATTTATGATGATAAACACGTGTCACGATTCTGATAACTTAACTGAAATGAGGCTGTTTGACTGAAATTTAAAATTACTAGAATTTGCCGGTCGGGCAACCTGCTAACCTCTGTTGTTTTGGTCACGCCCCTGTCCAGCATCTCTGTTGGAATTTACAAAAATTTAAGATCTGTTCTACATGATAGTTTAGTATTTCTGGAGCTTAAATAATCACCTGTAACTGCCAGATGAGTTTGAGCTGCCGCGGTAGTTATCACCACCGCTCCTCTTATCTGATCGATTACGGTCATATGACTGACCGTGGTTCCTGTAGTTCTGATGTGGAGTAGCCGATTGGGATCGGTCTCCTCCTCTGTGTCTGTAAGATTTTAATTGGATAAGACATAACATATAAGTTTGACAAGCAATAATGGGAGTTAAATTGTTTAAGTCTGTTGGGTGAGATGTACCTCTTCTCCGGAGGCTCTACATTCTCGAGCTCATCCCTCTCGAAAAGCATCTCAATATCACGAGTTCATTAGCTACTTGTGACACATTAGTGAATGTGGCGCTCACCAGCCTATCTGTAGTCCTAGAGTGAAGAGCCCAGCGAAATTGCTTCGCTTGCTCCTCTGCGGTACCTGCAGCATCCCCTAAGAATCCAGCCATCCTGAGGTATCGGTGCATGAACTCTATACTGTTCTCGCCATGATTCTGACGAATGACGTGGAAGTCCCTCTTCAGTTTAGCTTGCTCCGCATGCAGAAAAAACTGGTCATAGAACATCGTCTTGAAACGTGCCCAGGTCAATGTAAGCTCCCAAGCATCTCCCCCATTGGACAGTTTCTGAGACCTCCACCAATGCAGAGCAGGACCCTCTAGCTTGTAAACTGCAAGCCTAACCTTGAAAACATCACCACAACCCATAGCTACAAAAATTTTCTCTACATGGTAGATCCAGTCTACCGCGTCAGTTGGAGCTACAGTCTGCTCAAACAGTCGGGGTTTCTGCTTGTTAAACAAATCTAGCCAAGCGGGTAAAGTGGCAGGTGGTGGAACATGAGGGTTGTTATTCTGCTGAGGTCCATTTTGATATTCAGCTCGGATCTCATCATGAATTTGAGGTAACATGGCCTGTATAGTAGCCTGAACAGCAGCAGCAATGGCAGCTGCGTTAGGATCATTCTCGGTTTCGCGTTTGGGTGGCATCTGAAATAAAAGAGGATAAGTTGATAAAACTGCCAAAATCTGGGGTAATAAGTCTGAATATGCATAGTGTAATTCATGAAGGTATAGCCAACAAAATATGACATGAATACTGGTGAACGCCTAGGGTCAGTTCACAAAATGACAATTTACTGAAACATAAATCTGACACGAGTAAGGATGAACGCCTAAGGTCAGTTCATCTACCCAAAATTTTAACGGCAAGGGTGAACGCCTATGGTCAGTTCACCAAAACGAAAGGTTCGCTGAAAAGCACATGCGATTAAGTATGGCCAGTCCTGTACCAACCGTTTACTTAATCAAAATTTTGGAAATTCGACTGATAAAATACATGAGTAGCATGGAAGATAACGACGCCAAAATACAGGAAGTTCTTGGTGACTACCCACTAGTCACAGGTCAAGTTTTAGAGCCTACAGGTCGAACCTTGCGCTCTGATACCATAATTGTAACACCCCACTTGGATAAATGGACCGTTACGTGTATTTATGGCGTGTCATCAAAGCATGCAAGGTAATGTATTAAACATTTACTAACCATACGGAAATACCGGAATCAAACATCAGTAGTCCAACATAAGCTCAAAATATAAAGACTAAGTACTGAAAGAAAAAGGACGAAACAGTGTCCAAACAGCCAAAGTAATGTAATGTAATGTGTGCATAAAAATAAAGGAGTCTGGATAGCTCCCATCCAAATGCACGTACTCTCTTAGAAGTCCTAAGATCGTCCCTGTGTACCTGCCGTTTGGAAACATGAAAGGAAACTACGGCTGAGCATAACGCTCAGTGGAAGGATATAGCATGATAAGAATGTACTGAAAGTAATGAAATAGAATACAACAATGAAGCTATAAGACTGATATGTAACATGTGGTAGAACTCTGCATAAAATCTGAGAAACCTGGTTCATATATACTGAAACTGAAATATAACTATTAATTCTAAAAACATGCATTTACTGTATTTTAATTGCCAGAGCTTATATAGGTCACGTGCTGTAACAACCTTGCATGAATAACTGGAAGGGTGACCTCGTCATGCTGTAGAGGGGTGACCTCTAAATAACTGTGCTGGGTGGAGGGATCAGCTCCAATGTCTAGGATGTAGAGCACACACCACATTCACCCTGATAACTTGTAAACTTATAAGCCTATGATGCATCCATACGCCCCACTAAACATACATATAAAAATGGCCAACCTGAACATGAGTGGGACGATGCAGGATATCACTCTCCTGCATGTGAGTCACGACACCGGTGCCTCTAGTGTCGTGGTTACGGTACCTCCGTAACTAGTACATAAACTGGTCGTGCTTGTATATAATGTTCAGGCAATTTATTTAGTTATTAACATGATTACTGAGAAACTTAAACATATACTGGGGAAAACATTTAGCCGAAAACGGGGAATCCTAATCATGCATAAAAAGGAAGTCCTTACTGAAAGGACGGAAAATCCGTACCTCGTGTTCAGTAACCGACCGAGATCAACTGACAGAAAGTCTACTCTGATTTCACGCGAGCTACATGAATAAGGGACGTGAATAAGTAAACTGATATTCGCTTATTTAATTCCATGTTCTTATTGACCTTTCAATCATTTATTTTATTTCTGAAATTCCGTACGTTTATTAACTGATAAATCTGACCTTATAATAATTCATTTTAATGTATTATCTTTCTACTATTAGTTATGGTACAACGTATTTCTGACGCTATAGTAATACTATATTAAGTATCCCGCTAAA
This sequence comes from Glebionis coronaria, assembly GCA_025667525.1. Classification (NCBI taxonomy): domain Eukaryota; kingdom Viridiplantae; phylum Streptophyta; class Magnoliopsida; order Asterales; family Asteraceae; genus Glebionis; species Glebionis coronaria. The sequence continues at coordinate 66,252,628 of CM046875.1, forward strand.
ATAGAAAGTTTTCTTAAATTAGAAAGTTCCCAAATAATTAAATCATTTCATAAAATTATACCCTTTTAAATTTTAAAGAACTATTTTAATTTAATACATTTAAAATATATTTTAAACATTTATAAAACAATTTAATTCAAAAGGTATAATATAAGAATATTTATTTTATTTATTATAATAATGTCCCTAGCCTACCGAGATACCCCATCTCGGTCGCACTAAACAAAACAACATATAATGATTAAATCTGCCTATATAATCTGCGACAGAAAACTGCGTCACTAAAACTGTCGCTAAAAGCTGTCCTTAAAGACTATAAAAATAAAACTGTCACTTACTAAACTGCGACAGAATTTAGCGTCGCTATTCTGTCGCTAATCTGGATTTTAATTCATTTAATTTCCTGTTTAAGAATACCCACTGTTCTAAATCAAGTTCCCACCGTTTTAGTCATGTTCCCACCGTTGTCACAGTCCCAAACGCACCCTTAATAATTACAACAGTCCGTTTTGGCAGCCCCCTTTTGGGTCGAACCTGGCCCAAGCCGCCCCTGTGTGGGTCACGGCTGGACAGGGCTGGGGTCATGAGGCCTTAGGGTCTCGGTCCCATTAAATCCAAACACCCCCGATCGCCTGGCTAAACAAAACGCCCCTTTCTTTGGGTCTTTTGACCCTCGGTCGACCAACAGCAGGCTACACCGAGACCCACTATGGTCTCGGTTTTGATCACCAACCTAAAATCCGACACCCTTATACACAGGCGGTTGTGGTGAATCGAAAACCATCCCATGAGACCCTAATTTGTTATTTTATGTGTTGATCTTGATTTATTTTAAAAAACAAAACATTTTCTCCTTGATTCATCAAACTTAATTCGTGATTTTCATAAACTGATAATAAGAAGAGATAATTACCGTAAGTACACGAATTACTAGATCAAACACAGCCCGACCTCCTTTCTTTTCTTCTATTATCCGGCGGCTACAGGGATGGAAACCCTAATCTTTATTTTTTTTTGTTCGACTGTGTGGAAAGGAGGGTTAAAGTCCCGTGTTTTAATATATTTTTTTTACAATGGGCTTGAGCCCAAAATTTATTTAAACAACCCGACCCTTTTACTTTCTTACTTTTTTTATATATATATTTTTTTAATACTTGTATATATTATTTCTTGCGTTTGTTTTCGTCAAAATTTCCTACATAAATAGTCTAATTAATTAAACCGCGTATTTACATTTCCCGATTTAAATACGGGTTTTACATGTATTCTTGTGGGATATGCAACTCAGTCTAAGGGATATAGAGTATACAACAAGAGAACAAAATTGATTGTCGAGACTATTCACATCCGATTTGATGAATTACAAGAAATGGCACTTGAACAAAACAGTTTTAGTCCCGATCCACAACGAAAAACGACTTCCGTTCACAACCGCACGGAGCTCGGAACTCAAGACCACAGCAATGAACCATCAAGTTCAACGCTGGTTCCAGAAAATGTTCCTAGAGCTGATATGACAGTCGACACGACAATTGAAGAGTTGGAAATGTTATATGGACCAATGTATGATGAATATTTCACTGGGGAGAAACAAGTTGTATCGAAGTCTTCCGCTGTCACTCATGATAAGAATGATGATACCGATCATCGTCAACAAAAGGATACAACTTCATCTACTTCAACACCGGTTGCTGCAGATTTACCTCCTTTAAATATCACTTCAACAATCGATCCTACAACATCCACAACTACTGTCATTGCTCCAGAGAACACAAATCAAGCAGACAATGCATTATCTGACGAAGACGAATTTATTAACCCATTCGGTACATCGATACTCGAAACTGGAGAGTCTTCTACTCGCCATGTTGATCCGTCAAATATGCATACGTTCTATCAACGACATCCTTCAACACATCATTGGACCCGAGATCATCCTTTGGTTCATGTAATTGCAAACCCTTCACAGCCCGTTCGTACAAGACGACAGCTTAACACCGATGGCGATGTTTGTATGTTCGCACTCGCCGTGAGTTCAGCTGAACCGAAAAACATCAAAGAAGCCATGGCTGATCACGCTTGGATTGAATCGATGACGGATGAACTTCAACAATTTGAAAGACTTAAAGTCTGGGAACTTGTTGACAGACCATACGATGTAATCCCATTAAATCTTCGATGGATCTGGAAAAACAAGATGGATGAAGAGAACACGATCATCAAGAATAAATCTAGGCTAGTGGCTAAAGGGTATGGACAGAAAGAGGGTATTGACTTTGAAGAATCATTTGCACCAGTAGCTCAAATTGAAGCGGTCAGGATTTTTCTTGGTTATGCTGCACATAAGGGATTCACTGTCTATCAAATGGACGTAAAGACGGCGTTTCTTAACGGTCCTTTGAAGGAAGAAGTCTATGTCACGCAACCAGAAGGATTCACAATCCTCATTATCCTGACAAGGTGTATCGTCTCCACAAAGCACTATATGGACTCAAGCAAAGCTCCAAGGGCGTGGTACGACGAGCTCTCAAAATTTCTGGTCTCCAAAGGTTTCTCAAAAGGTTCCATTGATTTAACTTTGTTCACTTATAAATATGGGGATGACATTTTGCTTGTGCAGATTTATGTTGATGACATTATTTTCGGGTCTACAAACCCAAAACTTTCAAAATGGTTTGAAAAAGTCATGCACAGTAGATTTGAAATGTCTATGATGGGCGAACTAAAATTCTTTCTAGGAATTCAAGTTCACCAATCCCCAAGTGGTATCTTCATTAACCAAGCTAAGTATTGTCAAGAGATAATCACAAAGCATGGTATGACATCATGTGACCCCGTTGGGAAACCTTTATCAACCACATCGCTAGATGCTGACTTGGAGGGTTTACCCATAGATCAAACGAGATATCGTTCCATGATCGGGTCCCTCATGTACTTGACAACAAGCAGACCTGATATTCATCATGCTACGTGTTATTGTGCACAATATCAAGCACGACCCCACTGAAAAGCACCTCAAGGAGGTTAAACGGATCTTTCGGTACCTTAAGAATACCATTCACATGGGACTCTGGTATCCGAGGGAAATCGGTTTCTTTCTAACGGCCTATTCAGATTCTGATCATGCAGGGTGAGTTGATACACGTAAAAGTACTTCTGGTGGTGCATAATTTCTAGGTCAAGATAAGCTTGTGGGATGGTCTTCCAAGAAGTAGGATTACACATCATTGTTGATGTAGTGATTTTACTACTCTTTAGGAAAAGAGAGCAAGAGTGGAAAGTATTAAGCACGATGATTTAGGAAAACCGTGTACAAATGACCCAAGATGGGGAATCGTTCTCAAGGAGGCTTAGTGTGTGTGTAATGAATTGATTACTTTGTGATTATATTTTTGAGAAAGAAAAATAGAAATGAGATTAGAAGAGAATGACGGTTACGAAGACGGATTAAACTAAGACGAAAAAGGTGTACACGTAAAACCGTAAAAAGCACTAAAATTAAAATTTTACCCTAAAAATTACCAAAATTCACTAAAAATCCACAAAAATATTCTAAGAGTTTACAAAAAATCCAAACTTGCCAAAACCTTTTAACTAATTAAATAATGACTTCTTAATGCTAATTAAAGCCACTAAAAATCAATATTTTTATTAAAAAGTCCAAAACAAGATCTTAAAGTTTTTGAACCTCACAAATACCCTAATTAAGCTAAAAAGTATTTTTCAAAATTTTAAAATCACTAAAAACTATTTTTAAACAATTAAAAACTATTAAAATCAATTAAAACTTAAATTAATTATAGAAAATGATTAAAAGACTCTAAAAATATTTGGAAAGTTGCAAAATTCCTAATTAAGTGTCTACAATCTAGGAAAGATATAAAAACTTAGAAAATCAGACTTTTAATTTTTAACAATAAAATAATATTAAAATATTATTAAAAATCCAAAAATCATAAAAAATTCTAAAAACTTGCAAACTAGCTTAATTTAACCTAAATAACTCAGAAATAAAAGTGAAATTACCTGAATACCCTTAATGGGCCTAAAAAGTGGGCTATACCCAAAACAGATCCTTAATGGGCCAAAATTGAGCCCAATATAAAAAAGTGTCCAAAATAAGCCCAAAAAGCACTACTTGACTCAAAATTTGATTTTAAGCAACTTTTTACCAAGGCCCAAAAGCTAAAAGTGTGAAATAAGCTAGCTTATACCAAACAGCTTATTCTTAATGGGCTTTTTGGCCCATTAAGCTATAAGCCAATGCCATAAGCTGAAATTAGACACACAAGCTTCTTTTGTCCTAAATAAGACTTCTGTAAAAAGAAATTTGAAATAAGCCCAAGGAATAAGCCTGAAAATGCAATAAGCAATCTACAGAAAATGACAAAATAGTCGTTTTTTAGTTCTAGGCCACCCCAAGTGCTGATTCAAGTTTCTATAGCTTTCAAATGACTTAATTAAGCAAAATCAACAAAGAGTTTTCAAATAAGCTGACTCAATAATCTGGAAAAAGCAAATAAGCACTTATGTAAAAGTCAAATAAGTTGGTTTTCTAGTAAAAAGTCAAATTCAAAGTCCAATAAGCTCCAGTCTAATCAAATGGGTCAAATAATAAAGATCTATCACAAAAAATAAGTTGTTTCAAGTCTGGATAAGCTAAAATAGCTTATTGATAAGCTGAGTTCAATTTTACACTAGCAGGGGCTAGTTTTGGGTGTTGAGCAGTGGAAACTTTTTCCACTGCTTGACTTGTTTGACTTTTTGTCTTTAGTGATTTTTTTGGAGATTCAGATTACACAAAGGCACCAAAATGATCTTTGGATCAAAAGGAGTCAAGAACAATCAAAATATCACAATCACAAACACCCAATTGATACAGATTAATCAATAAAGTACCAGATCTAGCACAGACATGAAACAATAAGCAGTTAAGCACTTACAAGCAATTTTAGCAATAATCAGCCAACCAGATTCAACCAAATGCATACACAAGCTATTATAAACTCTAATGAACAAGTTTAAACAGTTTTCATGCAATGGCTTAAAGCCTAAATCAAGATTCAAGCTTATGAATGTTACTGATGAACACTAACACATGCAGTTTTACACTTTGCTGATGTATTTGACCAATAAGCCAGATTCAACACTCAATATCTATCAAATAAGTTATAATAATGATGTTTTAACAACTTTCACCCCTAAGCATGCACAAATACTAGATTTCACCAAAATCTTAGGTCAAAAACAGTTAAATTCACCAAGTTATAGCAGATTGTTTGATTTGAAGTTTCAAACCCAAAAACTTGTAGCAAAACACTCTCAACAAGGCATATATAATACCAAGATTCAAGCTTAAACAGGTAGTCCCAAACACCCTTTTAACTTTTAAAAACCAAGTTTTTCAAATCAAAAGCAAGATTCAGTTAACCCAATGATCAATCTAGCATATAAACAACATTATCATGCAAGACTAAGCAGATTTAAGCCAAGAAATCAACAAGAACAACAGTATAGCACAAATCCACAAAAATTCCAATATTTATCAGATTTTCAAGGATTTTAGACAAACCTCATGGATGTACATCCACACCCACGAATTTATTAGCTTATGTGCTAGCTAGAACAAGCGCAAGTTTCCGATAACACCCCTGCTAAGATTCAACAAGGTTAGAAGCAAGATTATCAAAACAGAAACTTAGAAAGCCTTGATTAATGCAACCTTGTTACCGCACACTTGATTATCCCCAAGTTATAAGCCTCACCACACCTTAATTATCACAATTAGGATGCTATGATCAGCCCTATAACCCAAGAATTCCAAGGTTGAAACAAGAACTTAGCAAAATATCAAGCTTGAAGGAAAAATGAAAACCTTTGCACTCTCCTTAAAAACAGGTTTTTAGATTCAAAATCAGTGAAAAAATGACATAAACAAGCTAAAAAAGGTGGCACTTGGTCTTTCTTCAACAAAACTCAACACACTTTCATTAAATGAAAAGAGGATTTACAAGAAGTTGAACTAGGAAAAACAAAAAAGCAGCTGAAATGTAAAGTCCTAGGGCCTTTATATAGGCATACAATGTATCTAGAAATGCAAAGGAAAACGTAAACCCTAGCTGTGATCTTCCAAAAATGCCCTTGAAGCTTGTTTGAATCATGTGACTCTTCTTGTTGTTTAGTGGCAGCTGGCAAGTGAAAAGGTGATCCAAAGGCTTGTATGAAGCTTAAGATGTAAGCGTAATTGTGGGATGTTGGATTACTGGCTTTCTTTGTCTTCTTCCCTTTTGACGTAGCAGGGGAGGTCCCATGCAACATGTGGGTTGGTGGGGTGTCTTGTTTAAGGTTTAGGATGTGTTAAAAAGACCCTTAATCACAAATCTGCACCATATGGGGGTTTAATTGTTGGTAATTAGCAAATGCCTAATTTGCACCAAGAACACCAAGAACATGTGTTTAATCCGTTTTGTTTTTTAAATGGGTGTTTAGCGCCAAGTTATAACTAATCTGTTAGGATTAGTTAATAATATAAGTGAGTGGATAGCTGAGGTGGAGGTTTGGTGGATTGTGATTGGTTGTGGAGAGGTAGTGGGACACATGTCACCATTTGGTTGGTCTAGGTAAGAAGTGTGTCGGCCAGTATTGAACCTTCATCTTTGAACAACTTGTCATTTCAACTTAAAAATTTTGTCAACGCCCAAACTCTTCTTATCAACTTTTGCATCTTTACACTTTTGCCCCAAAACATTTTGCAAAGTAAATTCAGGGGTAATTCTTGCCATTTTGTGATTTTTAAGGGACTGATTTGGCATTTTCTTCAATTGTAATGGTCTTGACTTGTATGATTGGCATTTTGGAGGACTGAAATTGCCAAGTCTAGTTTGATGAGGGACCATTCTTGCCAAATGTTGAAAGTTAAGGGTCCTTTTTGTAATTTTGGGATTTTCAAAGGACCAAACTTGTAATTTCTTGTACTTTGAAGGACTTCATGATGTATTTGACTTTTTGGAGGATAATGGTTGACAATTTAGCTTTGTTGAGGGGCTAAACTTGCCAAGTCTTCAAAGTGGAGGGCCCTTTTTTGTAATTTTGACAAACTTTAGGGACCAAACTTGTAATTATGAGGATACAAGGGTATAAAGTATCAATTCTTCCATATTGTAGGACCCTTCTTCATAATTCTTCAAATCTTCAAGGTTTTCTTGGGAAAATTCTTCATTAGGGATTGGTTCATTGTGCGGCTTCGTTCTCGTGTTTGTTTTTGCATGATTCTTGTGATCTTTTGTCATTTTCTCAATATCCGTACCTAAAATACACAAGCAACAAACACAAGCATATATATGGGTATTTTGATGATATTTAATGCATTTTAAGCCCTATTTGGACGATGAGACTATGTATAAAAACAGTCTCATCACTCCCCCATACTAAACCATTGTCGTGCCCTCACGCAATGCTAGAATAAAGTATCGTAGCACCTCCAAAATTCATTTTTATTCACTTTATTGAACGATAAACTAGCTACACTACTACTATTGCTACTACTACTTGTGTTTTAGACATAATGTATGATTTTCATCGCAAAATGGGACGTTTAGGTTCATAGAATAAGAACACGTGAATGCTTCGTTAGAAATAATTTCATCGTCCTCGATTTTAACCCCAATTCCATGCCAAGCGTGCAACGAGATCATTGTCATTATAAGTTAGTAATGCTAACACTACTCATATGCCCTAATCACGTACTTATCCTCTCATTATTCCTAATTTGTATCTCTTATATTTTATATTGTCATGAATGTTTCACGAGGATCCATTGTTTGACTTATGCGATAATAGAGATTTAGGTATAAAAATAGAGCCCTAACGGTGTAACCAAGACCATCAAATTAATAACCCCTCCTAATAGACAACGATGTCAAAAAATTAAGTCAACAAGAAGAATCGATAAACACGGTTTTATAACGGTTTTGAACATGAGACTTATTACCAAGACTTTTATACGCCCCCTAACGGAAGGGCCTTATTATCTTTGGTTTACCTCCATCTTTTATTCAACTTCGCCATGAAGATTTTATTATGACTTTGGTCTTGCCTTTCCTTTTATTATCCACCTCATCGGTAGTTTTATTAGCCAAACACGTATATCCTAACGCTAAGGCGAATTTTGGATCTTTAAAGCTTCGAAGATTAAGGCTTGATTCACTTTCAATTTTGCATAGATTTTTCGGCCTTGTGGGGCTTCAAATTGTTTGCTTGATTTAGGTGAGCACTTGAAATCTTATTATTGGGTGAAGCTTTTTATTATTAGGGTGCCAATACTTCAAAACTGTGACGCTGGTGATACCTTAATGTCTTCCCAATTTAATTACACGGAAGCTACTAGGAAAGACTAGAAACCCAACAATCCCAACTAAACCACTAAGTCAATATTTATTAAGCAAAAAATATTTACAAGCGAAGGGAGAATAAGCAAACAACGAGAACACATGAGTCTTTGAAAGAATACGAGTACCCTACGTTTAGCATAGTAACTTATAATTAACCCTATCATTTCTCGTCCTCATTTAAGAGACTTAGCCTAATGTGTAGTTAAGGAACCAAAGCTAAGTGCTCAACACGCACGGTCGAGTCAAAAATTACTCTTATTCTCGCCATCGGAAAACCTACATTCGTGTCTTCAAACACTTACAAAACATGAGAAAAATTTTAAAATTTGGCCATTTTTAGCCTTATTTTGCAACAAAACGATAAACAAAAAGATAAACTTTGAAAAGCGTGAAGGTTTAGAAAGGCAAGTATCTATTCACCCCCCCCCCCCCATACTAAAGTTAAACATTGTCCTCAATGTTTCGAGTCTAGGGGTGCAAACACCCCCATACTAGAGACGTAGTCGAATGCCTAATCTAGCATGGAAAGCGTGTAACCGTTAAATTTAAAGCCGTTTATGAAGTGTGCTATAAATCTAAGGTTAGAACATCAAAAGGATATATCATGGATATTGAGAAAGTCGTCAAAGCAAACGATCGAGTGCTCCCATAAAACGAACACGAGAGGCTCCAATCGTGAAGATCATGATCATCTAAAGTTCACAATTCACAAACAACCACGGAACAAAGGTTGGAAGGGCACAAATCCCCACACGTTAACTACATTAGAAAGCGATAATATATACATAGGATAAGCATGGGACTCCCCCACGAGGCACCTCGTTTTTGATTACCGATTTATAAGCTCGACTCGATCCCCTCAATACTAATTATCATTGGGGAAAGTGACTTGGTCGAGGTAGTTCAAGGATGGAACTTCCCCGCCAAAGTAGTGCTTCAACCTATGTCCATTCACCTTGAAATTGGGGCCATCATTTTGAGCTAGCTCGATGGTCCCATACGGAAAAACTTGGGTCACGGTGAATGGACGGACCAACGGGATTTCAACTTACCGGAAAAGATTTTCAAGCGAGAATTAAAAAGCAAAACTTGATCCCCAATGTTAAAAACCCGGTTTTTAATTTTAGAATCATGCAACTTTTTAGTCTTTTCTTTATAAATCAATGAATTTTCATAAGCAATGTCTCTCAATTCATCTAATTCATTTAATTGCATTTTCCAGTGTTTTCCCGCGGTCTCCATATCATCATTACAATGCTTTAGGGCCTAATAAGCCTTGTGTTCTAATTCGATAGGCAAATGACAATTCTTTCCATACACAAGCTTATAGGGAGTGCACCCAATGGGCGTCTTATGAGCGGTCCTAAAGGCCCATAAAGCATCATCCAACTTATCCGACCATGATTGTCGGTTTTCCCCAACGGATCTCTCCAAGATCCTCTTCAACGCTCGGTTTGAAACCTCTACTTGCCCACTCGTTTGTGGGTGATAAGCCATAGAAAGCCGATGTGTAACCCCATATTTCCTTAGGACCCTTTCGAATTGGTCGTTACAAAAATGGGTTCCACGATCGCTTATGATCGCACGAGGGGTTCCAAACCGAGAAAACAAGCTTTTCAAGAACTTGACTACCACACGAGCATCATTGGTGGGCAAAGCCTTAGCTTCCACCCACTTATATAGGTATTCAACCGCAACGAGGATGTACTTATTACCACGAGATGATGGGAACGGCCACATAAAGTCTATACCCCAAACGTCAAAGATCTCACACACTTGGATGATATTTTGTGGCATTTCATCTTTTTGTGAGGCTTTTCCTTGTCGTTGGCATGAATCACACGACTTCACAAGATCTTGTGCATCTCGGTAAATAGTAGGCCAAAAGAAGCCGGCATCAAACACCTTCTTAGCCGTGAGATTAGCACTGTGGTGACCACCCGTGGGTCCCTCATGGCAAGCTCTAAGGATGTTAGAAGCTTCGGTGCCAAATACACAACGTCGGATGATTTGATCCGCACAAGTTCGAAACAAGTAAGGGTCGTTCCAAAAGTAGAACTTGATGTTACGAAAGAATTTTCGTTTTTCTTGAGTCGTCATACCCTTAATGATGAAGTTGCCCGCATGGTAATTTGCAAAGTCCGCAAACCATGGGGTGGAAGAATCAAGCTTAGAATTCACTACACCAAGTGTCTCGAGCGGAAATGTTTCGATGATTTCCTTGGGCTCGTAAACACTTTGGTGAGGATCTTCCAGACGAGAAAGATGATCGGCTGCTAGATTCTCGGCTCCTTTTTTGTCAATAATTTTGTGGTCAAATTCTTGAAGGAGGAGAATCCAACGAAGCAATCTAGGCTTAGCATCTTGCTTTGCCATGAGATACTTGATAGCCTAATGATCCGTATACACTATGCATTTCGTCAAGACGAGATAAGGTCGGAATTTCTCAAATGCATACACCACGGCAAGGAACTCCTTCTCCGTTGTAGTGTATTTTAGTTGAGCCTCGGTCATCGTCTTGCTAGCATAGTGAATAGGCAAGAAGTGCTTTTCATGACATTGCCCCAATACGGCCCCAATGGCGTAATCACTAGCATCACACATGAGCTCAAAGGGGAGGTTCCAATTGGGAGCAACAAGAATGGGAGCTTCGGTAAGTTTCCTCTTAAGGATTTCAAAGGCTCGTACACAATCTTCGTCAAAGACAAAACGTGCCTCTTTTTCAAGAAGATGTGCAATGGGTCGAGAAATCTTTGAAAAATCCTTGATGAATCGACGATAAAAGCCCGCGTGGCCTAGGAAACTCCTAACTCCCTTAACGGTTTTGGGATGAGGTAATTTGGCGATGACGTCTACCTTAGCTTGATATACCTCAGTCCCCGCTTTCGAAACCTTGTGCCCTAAGACGATTCCACTCTTAACCATGAAATGACACTTTTTCCAATTGAGCACAAGTTTGGTTTCCTCACAACGTTTCAACATTCTCTCAAGATTTGACAAACACGAAGTGAACGAATTACCAAACACGGAAAAGTCATCCATGAAGACTTCCATCGTCTTCTCGATCATGTCATGAAAAATAGCCATCATGCACCTTTGAAAGGTTCCCGGTGCATTGCAAAGTCCGAATGGCATTCTACGATAGGCAAACGTTCCATATGGACACGTAAACGTAGTTTTTTCTTGATCACGAGGGTCGATGGGGATTTGGAAGTAACCGGAAAAACCATCTAAAAAGCAATAGAAATCGTTTCCCGCAAGACGCTCCAACATTTGTTCCATGAAGGGCAAGGGAAAATGGTCTTTTCGAGTGGCTTCATTCAACTTACGATAGTCAATGCACACTCTCCATCCGGTCACGAGTCTAGTGGGAATCAACTCATTGGCATCGTTTGGCACAACGGTCATTCCTCCCTTTTTAGGGACACAATGAATAGGGCTCACCCAAGGGATATCGGAAATAGGGTAAATCATTCTCGCGTCAAGGAGTTTAAGGACCTCCTTTTTGATGACGTCGTGAATTTTGGGGTTCACCCTCCTTTGACATTGGATTGCGGGCTTGTAATCCTCCTCCATTAAGATTTTGTGGGTACAAAATTTGGGATCGATTCCCTTAATGTCGGATAACTTCCACGCAATTGCCCCTTTGTGATCCTTTAGAATATCGACAAGTGCGGTTTTTTCATTATTCGAAAGTTCCTTCGCAATAATAACCGGCAACTTGTCGCGCTCCTCCAAATAGACATATTCGAGATGAGGAGGTAAATCTTTCAACTCGAGGATAGGTGGTTCCTCAAGTGAAGATTTGGGCTCGATACTCATAACCTTCTCGGGTGGAGGAAATGGGAAATCGTTAAGAAAATCCTTGATAATCGAGAAGTCCTCATCGTTGTCGAGGTCTTCGTTACAAGTACGTGGAAAATCGAATTCTTCCAACGTAAAACCACCACCTTCAAATGGAGTGAAGGTTGGTGTCGAATTATCAAGAATTGGATCTAACATAGTGGGATTGCCACTAGTTTCTTCATCACCAAAACCTAGAACTTCTTGTGAAAATTCCTCGCAAACCACGTCGATCATATAAACGAGGTTTATGGTAGCAACGGATAAACATGAGAAATTTGAGAGTTTTGATTTGCGTTTATAACAAGTTCCTCGTCGTTGAAACGTAAGGTGATCTTTCTAGCATGAACATCGATCAAAGCCATAGACGTATCTAAAAACGAACGACCTAAAATGAGAGGAACTTGAGGATCCGTGGGGATATCAACAACGATAAAGTCTACGGGATATTAGAACTTCCCCACTTTCACAAAAACGTCTTCCGCCAAACCACATGCGGGAATCGTGGAATGGTCGGCCAACTCGATAGACATTAGTGAAGGAGTAAGATTAGGAAGATTGAGCGACATGAAGATTGCAAGTGGCATCAAGTTAATGCTAGCACCAAGATCGGCCAAGGCGAAGCATTCCTCCATATCTTGGATTGCACAAGGGATCAAAAATTTACCAGGATCACCGACTTTTTGAGGTATGCGATTAAGATAAACCGACGAACAACTAGACAATTGGTGCAATTTCTCCTTGTTGTTCAACATACTCTTAAAGTTAGCGGCAAATCGAGGCATCATGACCAAAGCATCGGCGAAACTCACATTAAAGTGCAAATCACGAAACATTTTCATAAAAAGCTCAAATTGATAATTGTCGCGCTCTTGACGTTTCTCCTTCCTAAGTCTCGATGGATAGGGCAAAGGTTGTGTGGGTTGAGGCATAGTAGGCATAGCCTTTGGAATCTCGGGTTCCAATGTTGGTAATGGGTCAACCGTAGGTGTGGCATGAGCGGTACTTCGTGGGATTGGGACATGCTCCTTTTGGACCACCACCTCGGGTTCTTCCTCAATTGCCTCCTCCGTAGGAGCAATTGGTTGAGGAGTCGGTTCCTTAAGTGTCTTACCACTACGTGTGGTAATCACTTTCATCTCACCCTTAGGGTTTGATACGGTGTTGCTAGGAAGACTACTCGAAGACGGTTTACACATTATTGCCTCAAACATAGACGAGATTTTATCTTCAAACACGGATTGCCTCTTCTCGGCTTTAATCATTTCTTGTTTAATATCATGTTGCCCTTGTTCCATTTTTTGTTGGTTTTGTTGCAACCTTGTGACATTTCCTTCCATTTTGTTGGTGTGGATTTTAAGTTCATTTGCTAACTCATTTTTCAACTCTTTCTTCAAGTCGTTCTTAAACTCGGATCTTAGGCTAATGATTTCTCTTTGAATATTGTCAAACCTAGCATAATTCCCATTAGCGTATTCAACAAATTCATTTGGAAGATCTTTCAATGTTTGCAAACCTTTGTTGTTGTTTAGAAAATCATTTTGATTTTTGTTTGAAACTTGATTACCATAATTTCCTTTGTTGAAATAGTTTTTGAAACCAACTTGATTGTTGCGATAGTTGTTGTTAGCATTTTGATTTGAACCAAAACCCGGTGGAGTCAATTGATTAGAGCGGGAGACTTGACCGTTTTGGTTGTACTTTCCCATGGCCGCGTAGGCACTCGAAGTGTTACCACCGTTGGTAATGCACTCGGAGAAATCATGACCTCCACCACAATACATGCACGAAACCTCAACCACTTTAGCCGTAGCGGGAGCACTTGGTTCACCAACTTTAAACTCAATCAAAAGTCCTTTTAGCTTATCAAAAATCTTGTTTTCCAAGTTCGCCTCAATTTGGCAAGCATCGATGGTAGTAGACAAAGAAGGTGAAGCCGAAGACGAAGCCTTACGAACACTAGACGTGCTACGAGGACTATACACCTTAGATCTATTCTCAATTATCACCAAAGCTTCCTCAACCGTTTTACACAAAAATTTACCACCCGCGGCGGCATTCAAATAATCCCTTTCATGATCATTAAGTCCATTGTAAAACGTGTCAATTTGATGCAAGTCGGAAAAACCGTGATGAGGACATTCATGTAACATCTCCTTAAACCTATTCCAAGCCGTTGAAAAACTTTCATTAAACTCTTGTGAAAATTTTGAAATCTCGTTTTTCAAGTGCGTAGTCTTAGAGGGCGGAAAAAATTGGTTCACAAACTTAGACACGAGATCATTCCAAGTCAATATAGAATTGGGTGGCTCTTTCTCTAACCAAATTTTAGCGGGCCCCGCTAAGGAATACGGAAAAAGCATCATCTTAATCGAGTCATTCGAGACATCCTTAAACCTGCATGGCGGTAAGACGATTGAATTGGCGGATATGGTTGTGTGGATTGTCCTTCTCATCACCACGGAATTTGTTGTTTTGGATAATCGACAGCAAACCCGTTTTCACCTCAAAATTCTCCGCAAGGATAGCGGGAATCACAATAGCCTCTCCATAACCCTCGGTGGGTGCTTGAAGTAACTCCATCATAGTTCAATTCGCCATGGTTGGTGCTTCTCTTACAATGGGTTTGTCAATAGGAGACTCCTCACTAGAAAGATTGGGAGTGGGAGTTTTGTTCTTTCGTTTACGTGCACGTCTTACTTGATTACGAGTTAGCATAAACGTCACGTACAACGAGGGGACGAGCAAAGAAGATTCTTTTTGGTGTTTTGTATTTTTCAATTTTTTTGTGGTTTTTGATTGTATTAACCTTTTTTGGATTTTGGTGAATGTATTAAGTAGACACAAATCTACAAATCTCCTCCTTAATCAAATCTCTTGATTAAAGAAGCCTCAAGGAATGAAAACGATCACGTGAAGTGAACGCCTTCGATGACTTTAGAACGTTGGTGGAACACCAAAATGTCGAAGAGGGTTTAATCAATGAAACCAAGAAAATATATATGATACTTAGTAATAATTTGGGCGGCAAAACCCTCGATTAGCTCTCAAAATCAAATACTCACAAGCAAGCGGGGAAACGGGGCGGCGCGAAGCACTTAAGAGCCTTTTTCCTTAGGATATATTTTATAATATCCGCCTTATACCCACCTTATAGTTTGTATTTTTCAAGATTGAGCTTCACGAAAGTATTTTTCTATTTTTGCCTTTTTCTTTGGTTTGAGATTCGAATACAATGATTGGGTAATGACCTCCCAAGTCAAGGTTGTGATTTCTCACGTATTTGGAGTACTTTTGAATTTATTGTTCTACGTAAACAATATAGTAATAGTATTCACACAAAAATCAAAAACCGGTAATACGTACTAGTAGAGTGCTACTAATACAAATACTATTTTGGTTAGTATATAAAAACAACAATTCTAAATCAAAACACAACACGCCTCCCCGGCAGCGGCGCCAAAAATGATGTAGTGATTTTACTACTCTTTAGGAAAAGAGAGCAAGAGTGACAAGTATTAAGCACGACGATTTAGGAAAACCGTGTACAAATGACCCAAGATGGGGAATCGTTCTCAAGGAGGCTTAGTGTGTGTGTAATGAATTGATTACTTTGTGATTATATTTTTGAGAAAGAAAAATAGAAATGAGATTAGAAGAGAATGACGGTTACGAAGACGGATTAAACTAAGACGAAAAAGGTGTACACGTAAAACCGTAAAAAGCACTAAAATTAAAATTTTACCCTAAAAATTACCAAAATTCACTAAAAATCCACAAAAATATTTTAAGAGTTTACAAAAAATCCAAACTTGCCAAAACCTTTTAATTAATTAAATAGTGACTTTTTAATGCTAATTAAAGGCCTAAAAATCAATATTAACTATTAAAAAGTCCAAAACAAGATCTTAAAGTTTGTAAACCTCAAAAATACTCTAATTAAGCTAAAAAGTATTTTTCAAAATTTTAAAATCACTAAAAACTATTTTTAAACAATTAAAAACTATTAAAATCAATTAAAACTTAAATTAATTCTAGAAAATGATTAAAAGACTCTAAAAATATTTGGAAAGTTGCAAAGTTCCTAATTAAGTGTCTACAATCTAGGAAAAATATAAAAACTTAGAAAATCAGACTTTTATTTTTTAACAATAAAATAATATTAAAATATTATTAAAAATCTAAAAATCATAAAAAATTATAAAAACTTGCAAACTAGCTTAATTTAACCTAAATAACTCAGAAATGAAAGTGAAATTACCTGAATACCCTTAATGGACCTAAAAAGTGGGCTATACCCAAAATAGATCCTTAATGGGCCAAAATTGAGCCCAATATAAAAAAAGTGTCCAAAATAAGCCCAAAAAGCACTACTTGACTCAAAATTTGATTTTAAACAACTTTTTCCAAAGGCCCAAAAGCTGAAAGTGTGAAATAAGCTAGCTTATACCAAACAGCTTATTCTTAATGGGCTTTTTGGTCCATTAAGCTATAAGCCAATGCCATAAGCTGAAATTAGACACACAAGCTTCTTTTGTCCTAAATAAGACTTCTATAAAAAGAAATTTGAAATAAGCCCAAGGAATAAGCCTGAAAATGCAATAAGCAATCTACAGAAAACGACAAAATAGTCGTTTTTGAGTTCTAGGCCACCCCAAGTGCTGATTCAAGTTTCTATAGCTTTCAAATGACTTAATTAAGCAAAATCAACAAAGAGTTTTCAAATAAGCTGACTCAATAATCTGGAAAAAGCAAATAAGCACTTATGTAAAAGTCAAATAAGTTGGTTTTCTAGTAAAAAGTCAAAGTCAAAGTCCAATAAGCTCCAGTCTAATCAAATGGGTCAAATAATGAAGATCTATCACAAAAAATAAGTTGTTGCAAGTCTGGATAAGCTAAAATAGCTTATTGATAAGCTGAGTTCAATTTTACGTAGCAGGGGCTAGTTTTGGGTGTTGAGCAGTGGAAACTTTTTCCTCTGCTTGACATGTTTGACTTTTGTCTTTAGTGACTTTTTTGGAGATTCAGATTACACAAAGGCACCCAAATAATCTTTGGATCAAAAGGAGTCAAGAACAATCGAAATATCACAATCACAAACACCCAATTGATACAGTTTAATCAATAAAGTACCAGATCTAGCACAGACATGAAACAATAAGCAGTTAAGCACTTACAAGCAGTTTTAGCAATAATCAGCCAACTAGATTCAACCAAATGCATACACAAGCTATTATAAACCCTAATGAACAAGTTTAAACAGTTTTCATGCAATGGCTTAAAGCCTAAATCAAGATTCAAGCTTATGAATGTTACTGATGAACACTAACACATGCAGTTTTACACTTTGCTGATGTATTTGACCAATAAGCCAGATTCAACACTCAATATCTATCAAATAAATTATAATAATGATGTTTTAACAACTTTCACCCCTAAGCATGCACAAATACAAGATTTCACCAAAATCTTATGTCAAAAATAGTTAAATTGACCAAGTTACAGCAGATTGTTTGATTTGAAGTTTCAAACCCAAAAACTTGCAGCAAAACACTCTCAACAAGGCATATATCAGATACCAAGCACAAACAACACCTTTTAACAACACAATACCAAGATTCAAGCTTAAACAGGTAGTCCCAAACACCCTTTTAACTTTTCAAAACCAAGTTTTTCAAATCAAAAGCAAGATTCAGTTAACCCAATGATCAATCTAGCATATAAACAACATTATCATGCAAGACTAAGCAGATTTAAGCCAAGAAATCAACAAGAACAACAGTATAGCACAAATCCACAAAAATTCCAATATTTGTCAGATTTTCAAGGATTTTAGACAAACCTCATGGATGTACATCCACACCCACGAATTTATGAGCTTATGTGCTAGCTAGAACAAGCACAAGCTTCCAATAACACCCCTGCTAAGATTCAACAAGGTTAGAAGCAAGATTATCAAAACAGAAACTTAAAAAGCCTTGATTAATGCAACCTTGTTACCCCACACTTGATTATCCCCAAGTTATAAGCCTCACCACACCTTAATTATCACAATTAGGATGCTATGATCAGCCCTATAACCCAAGAATTCCAAGGTTGAAACAAGAACTTAGCAAAATATCAAGCTTGAAGGAAAAATGCAAACTTTTACACTCTCCTTAAAAACAGGTTTTTAGATTCAAAATCAGTGAACAAATGACATAAACAAGCTAAAAAAAAGGTGGCACTTGGTCTTTCTTCAACAAAACTCAACACACTTTCATTAAAAGATGATTTACAAGAAGTTGAACTAGGAAAAACCAAAAAGCAGCTGAAATGTAAAGTCCGAGGGCCTTTATATAGGCATACAATGTATCTAGAAATGCAAAGGAAAACGTAAACCCTAGATGTGATCTTCCAAAAATGCCCTTGAAGCTTGTTTGAATCATGTGACTCTTCTTGTTGTTTAGTGGCAGCTGGCAAGTGAAAAGGTGATCCAAAGGCTTGTATGAAGCTTAGGATGTAAGCATAATTGTGGGACGTTGGATTACTGGCTTTCTTTGTCTTCTTCCCTTTTGACGTAGCAGGGGAGGTCCCATGCAACATATGGGTTGGTGGGGTGTCTTGTTTAAGGTTTGGGATGTGTTAACAAGACCCTTAATCACAAATCTGCACCATATAAGGGTTTAATTGTTAGTAATTAGCAAATGCCTAATTTGCACCAACAACACCAAGAACATGTGTTTAATCCGTTTTGTTTTTTAAATGGGTGTTTAGCGCCAAGTTATAACTAATCTGTTAGGATTAGTTAATAATATAAGTGAGTGGATAGCTGAGGTGGAGGTTTGGTGGATTGTGATTGGTTGTGGAGAGGTAGTGGGACACATGTCACCATTTGGTTGGTTTAGGTAAGAAGTGTGTCGGCCAGTATTGAACCTTCATCTTTGAACAACTTATCATTTCAACTTAAAAAGCTGTTAACGCCCAAACTCTTCTTATCAACTTTTGCATCTTTACACTTTTGCCCCAAAACATTTTGCAAAGTAAATTCAGGGGTAATTCTTGCCATTTTGTGATTTTTGAGTGACTGATTTGGCATTTTCATCAATGGTAATGGTCTTGACTTATATGATTGGCATTTTGGAGGACTGAAATTGCCAAGTCTTGTTTGATGAGGGACCATTCTTGCCAAATGTTGAAAGTTAAGGGTTCTTTTTGTAATTTTGGGATTTTCAGAGGACCAAACTTGTAATTTCTTGTACTTCGAAGGACTTCATGATGTATTTGACTTTATAGAGGATAATGGTTGACAATTTAGCTTTGTTGAGGGGCTAAACTTGCCAAGTCTTCAAAGTGGAGGGCCCTTTTTGTAATTTTGACAAACTTTAGGGACCAAACTTATAATTATGAGGATACAAGGGTATAAAGTGTCAATTCTTCCATATTGGAGGACCCTTCTTCATAATTCTTCAAATCTTCAAGGTTTTCTTGGGAAAATTCTTCATTAGGGCTTGGTTCATTGTGCGGCTTCGTTTCCCGTGTTCGTTTTTACATGATTCTTGTGATCTTTTGTTATTTTCTCAATATCCGTACCTAAAATACACAAGAAACAAACACAAGCATATATATGGGTATTTTGATGATATTTAATGCATTTTATGCCCTATTTGGACGATGAGACTATGTATAAAAGCAGTCTCATCAATTGTCATCAGCCAAAGCGGAGTATGTGTCTCTATCTGCGTGTTGTGCTCAAGTTCTTTAGATGAGAACACAACTCACGGATTATGGCTTCCACTTTGATAAAGTACGTATGTACTGTGACTCAAAGTCCGTCATAGCCATCTCCTGCAATCCGATACAGCATTCCCGCACAAAGCACATTGATGTTAGATATCACTTCATTAAGGAACAAGTTGAAAAGGGTATTGTTGAATTATACTTTGTTGGAACTGATTACCAATTAGCTGACTTGTTTACAAAAGCTCTTTCGAAAGAGAGGTTTGCGTATCTTATTAGGCAAATTGGTATGAGATGTTTGACTCCAGCAGAACTAGAGATTCTGGCAAAGAAGCCTGCTTGATTCGTCTATCAAACATCTACCTGTAAATATTAATGAAAAGGCAAATTACAAAATTAAAAATCTTTGATAATCCAAAAATATTCTTCTCGACATGTCTTTCAGTATCGATAATATGGACGTACCTAGAAATGTCGCTCAATAACGACACGGGTGCGTACATAAAGCTCGAATGAAAGTTGTAAATATCTTTCAAAACATGTCATTTCTATTTTTTTTTCTAAAGGAAATTGTCTATTATGGACAATATTTCCAACAACGGGTAGAGCAATCTATCTTAGGTTGAGCTTGTCACAAAACATTCAACGTTTTGAGCTCAACACAATGTAATCACTTTCAGATTGCAACCCGGAACTATATTCACGGGGGAGTTTACGATTTCATGCTCTTACCCTTAGAAAAAGAAGTTAAATCTTCTTACACTTGAGTGGATTCGTCAAGACATTCAAAGTCTATGAACTCAAGTTTATGCTTTCGAAAAACCTTTTCGACAAAAATAATTGATTTTTCAAAAAGCGTTGAACACAATTTTTTCAAGAATTTTTCAATGATATTCAAATCTTTCAAAAATTGTGTGTTCAACAACTCCTATCCTCAAAAGTTTAATGTGGATCAAATCCTCGCAATGACAATTCAATTAGATCAATTTTTGAGGGAGAGCGTTCCAAAATTCATGCTAAGTTTGACACATCTTTCTCCCGAAGGATTTCAAGACTATCTTTCAAAATATATTTTAATCAAATTTGGTATCTCTAATATAAAAAGATTTTATATATTAGAGATAGGGGAGAAAATGTGATTAAAATGTGATCTTATATAAGACTCAAGCACTTTAACTCTTACCTACATGTGTGAAACACTTTCGATTATCGATGCACATGTGGGGAGAATTTCTGAAACGACAAAACTATCAAGGTGTTAAATGTTTTTCAAACATCTTGTTAGACATTTAAAGTGGTTTTCATGGTTATGATCAAATACCCACAACATCTTTAATTCACGACGTTATTGGTGTCAAAAGGGTGGTTAGGTTTAAGTCATATGATCCAACCATAACCAGAGGGATCTTCCCAGGGACAATCCAATAGACTATTATAAGTCCTTAGGAAAGATGGAGTAGAATGTGAACGTAGCTGATTGTCGACTAAGTACTAATGATAGCACTGGAACAATCACAACAAGGTGCTATTAATGATGTCTTGGTAAGCATTGAAGGGGTTGAAGAATGAAAAAGAAATGTAAGAATAAAGGGTCTAAAGAAAGAAGCCCTCCATACAACTTAGTCAGAAACTGGGTCAACTCATCATGAAGATAGCTCATCATGGACCCAGTGATGTGAAACACAACCCTTTCCTAGCTACTCAGGCTTCTCTCAAAAGAAGTTTGTTTTATTGTTGCGGAGATCAACACGACTTCTATTGACTTTCTCACTCCGAGATATTTGATACTGAATAGGTGGCATCTACTCCAGCCTCCGACCACTAAAAAGTGCACAAATCGAGTCTAGAGCCAAGAGATCAATCAAATCTCGTTAGGACACATGGATGAAGATCAAGAGAGTCCTACGCTATATCCTTGTGATATTGCTAGAACACTTAGAGAGATACTACTTAGTATTCACAATGATGAGTGGAAATCCTTCTAGTGTTAACATCAAACAGCACTTCGGTAGGTCATATGCAAGATTCTTTAAGAATTGAACATATGTAAAACTGAAAAGCAACAGTGGTTTGATTCTGAATTGATTAAAACTTGTTTCAGGTTTCTACGCAATATCTTTATGGTCTTGCCAGAACATTCAGAGTGATATTCATTAATATTCACAGTGACGAATGGAAATCCTTCTAGCGTCAACATCAAACAGCTCTACGGTAGGTGACTTGTGAGATTCTTATGAATCAAACTTGTGTCAACTGGAAAGCAACAATGGTAAGATTCTTAATGAATCAAACTTGTTCCAGGAAATTGAATTGACGAATTTAATCAAGCGGATATTTATCCAATTGATTCACTCTTTACGTTCGTAGTCTTGCTTTGAGACGGTCGAGTAAAGAGAACGGTTAGTACAGCCGCGAAACCCTGTCAATGAGATTCTTAATTGAATCTACCTAATCATAGGTACGGTATATAATATTGTATAACGGTCTTCACCGACCGGAGGTAAAACGCTACCGATTTAGGACGAATGTCAAAGCCATTCAGTCCGTGTCTATGTTTTGTCCCAAGAAGGTGGCGTCACGGTGTACTCAGCAAAGTCAAAGGTTCAAAACCACATATTCATGCCCAAAGACTTATTCAAAAATTGAAAGTGTGAGCATGTGGATAAAGACACAAGATCGCAAGATGGCAAAGACAAGTCAAGGATGATTTGAAGATCTCAAGATAAAAGACTAAGTCAAAAGATGATAGGTGTGTAAACACCCATCTTTTCTACCACTTAATTACAATAATAACCGGACCAAAACGTGTATTTTATGTCTTTTATGTCGGAATTATGCGTGGTTTGTGTTTTTGTTGTGATTTAGGACGAAATTGTGAAAAGTGGAGAAAACAAGGGAATTCACGGGCATTCACGACTTTTATTGAAGAAAAAGATGAAAGACGCTGTCGAGAAGTCAAGATTGGAAAAAGAACGGAAGTCCAAGACCAATTCTGAAGATTTATCGAAGAAAAAGTCAAAAGACGGAAGTTTATCAAAAGTCGAGAAACTCAAGTCTATTTTATTGAAGAAATTAAAGACGAGTTCAAAAGATATCCCGAGCCACAAGTCCTTAAAGTCCAAATTTAAAAGAAAGATTAGAAGAAAAGGACTAATGATGCAATTAATGAAGATTAAATGAAGGAGGGACTTAATCCCGCAATTAACAAGAAATGAAGGAGGGGAGGAAGCTTCCTTAATCCTCCCCTATAAATAGTTTAGATTGTTAAGCATTTGTTTTTGTTGGCTAACTTGACAAATTAGCTCTTCCACCTTTATTTTATGCACATTTAAATACTTGTCATTTAATTACCTTGTCTTGCACCTTAATTACCATTTAATTCAAGTAAGTTTTTCTTTTTAATTCTTGTCAAGCTTTATCTTTATCTTGTTAATCTCATTCTTCCTTTCTTAATCTTTGATTGTTATTGTTTATGTTCATGTTCTTAATTCTTGTTGATTTATTTAAGTGGGTTTTGACTAATTTGATCTTTATTGTTTGATTTGTTGTTTTGGATTGATTGATTATGTTTATTAGATGTTTTGTTATTAGTTTGGTTTAAGCTTTTTGTTGATTTAGTTAAGTTTTTATTTGATCCGTGCTATTTTACTTTCCTTGTTCTTCGGATCTCATCTCTGATCATTCCCAGTCTCGAAGCAATTTATTCCGAGTAAGGGTTTAGAAACTAGGCTTATGCGGAATATTTTATATTCCGAATAAGGGTGATTTTCCGCATAGGAAGTTATTCCGAATAGGGATAACTTTCCGAATAGGACTGATTTTCCGAACAGGCAGATTTTCCGAATAGGACTCAATATTCCGCATAGGGGAGTTTTCCGAATAGGACTGATTTTCCGAACAGGCAGATTTTCCGAATAGGACTCAATATTCCGCATAGGGGAGTTTTCCGAATAGGACTGATTTTCCGAACAGGCAGATTTTCCGAATAGGACTCAATATTCCGCATAAGGGAGTTTTCCGAATAGAGCTGATTTTCCGAATTACCCTTTTATTCCGAATAGGGAATACATTCCGAATAGGGGACTTTCCGCATAGTGACAGTATTCCGAATAGACCTTTTATTCCGAGTGGGCACTTTATTCCGAATAGGGGGATCTTTCCGAATAGGTTTTGTTTTCCGCATAAGAAACTATTCCGAATAGACCTTTTTCCGCATAAGTGACAGTATTCTGAATAGGGGTTTTATTCCGGATAGGGACTTATTATTTTTAGTTTACTGCCTTTTCATTTTAAGTTTTATTTGCCTTAGTTTAAGATTTAGTTTAGTTGCATTTTAAGTTTGCCTTAGTTAGATTTAAGTTTGCGTTATTTACTTTATTGCCCTTTAGTTTTAGTCGCACTTTAAATACTTGCACTTTATTTTAATTAGACTTAGATTTACTTTAATTGCACCTTACTTTAATTGTTCTGCACCTTTAATTTTCAAAACTACAACGACACACTTTTGTTCTACCAAAGTTCAACTGAGTCACACATTAAACAATAAGTTTTTCAATTCGAAGAGACATACTTAATCGAATCTTTTTAACTGGCCAAAATTCAGTTATCAAATGGCGCCGCTGCCGGCTCTTTTCGTAAAGATCAACAGTTTTTTGTGAGAGACACGTTGCATTTTGGGATCCGTTCACTTGTGAGCGTTACTTTTCTTGCATAAAAAATTCAAAAAATCATAAAAAATTAAAAATTGATAAAAAACCATAAAAATTAAAAATTTCAAAAATCCAAAAAGATTTTATCTTTCTTGTGTATATATATTGTCTTTTTGTTTGGTTTTGTTTTCTTTTGCATTTTCAGGTGTATGCGTACTAGATCTTCTAATTATCAAGAGCCCGAGCCTCAAGAAGATTTAGATATGGCAGGTGTCAACAACAACAACATGCCACCGCACCTCAATAATAATAATAATAACAACAATGCTCTTCCACAGCCCGATCTTCGGACCATGGAGGAACTTTGTCAACCAACAATGTTTGGACGAGGAGGACCGATTGCGCCGATGCAAATCAACGCTCCTGAGTTTTCGTTGAAGCACCACATGATTCAGCAAGTACAAACAAACCCATTTAGAGGATTGCCTGATGATGATGCCAACAAACACCTCGACAAGTTTATTACAATCACCCAAAGCATGAAATTGCCTGGGGCCACAATGGATGTTCTCCGCCTACAACTCTTCCCACATACTTTATTGCATCATGCCGAGAAATGGTTTGATCGTCTCCCGAAGAATTCTATTCACACTTGGGATGACATGACTCAACGCTTTCTTTCGCGCTACTTTCCACCATCCATGGTCACAAGCCTTCGCAATCAGATCAGCGGTTTCATGCAAGATCCCGATGAATCTCTTTTTGATGCATGGGAGAGATATAATGTCTTGATCGACCGTTGTCCAAACCACAACATGCTTCCGGTCACCTTGATCGATACTTTCTACAACGGATTGACTTTTCGAGATCGTGATACGATCAATGCAGCCGCCGGTGGAACATTCATGAAAAGGAGACCCGAGGAGTGTAGAGAGTTAATTGAAAACATGACTACTCATCATAAGAACTGGGATTCCTCTGCTTCTTCTAGAAACAACACGAGAGTCAATGTTTCTTCTACCTCAGCAAACACTGAGATGACCGAACTCACCCGCATGATGGCTGAAATGAGCAAAAGTATTACGCTTCTCGCTTCAAACCAACAACAACAACAAGTTAAAGCGGTTGCTAATCCTTGTGAAACATGTGGCGGTCCTCACTCATACACCGATTTTCCTTCGACACAAGGAAATCCGGAAAATGTGTATGCAGCTTACGGTAATTATTTACCGGAAAATTACCAAGCTAGACAACAAGGGGATAGAAATCTGCTGAGTTACCGTTCCAACAACTACCTTTCACCTAGTTTTTCTCCTCAAAACCAAAATCCCGCCAACAACTACAATAGAAGCCACCAAATCCCACCTCGTGCTTCTAACCCTTATCAACCACCCACCCATTAATCCCGATGTTGACACAATCATGAGAACTCAAGGTGAGCAAATCAAGAATCTACAGAGCCAAATAATCTATTTGAAAGGAGATATCTTGAAGCAAGGTAATGACATCAGAACCGAGGTTCGTGATAATCTTCAATCCTCCTTCATCACTCAAACAACTGAATTAAAGAATCTGTTGGCTAGTTTCGTGCCTGAAGCTCAACCTTCTTCTTCTTCGGGTTCTCTACCTTCAAACACCGTCACCAATCCGCGAGCTAATGTGAGTGCTATAACTACGCGTAGTGGAATTACCATTGTCAATCCACCTGACTCACCACCATCATCTACACCTCCTCCACCACCATGTATCCCTACTCCTCTTACACTTAGTGATAGTACACCATTACCGTCTCCGCCTCGTCATGACGATGTATCTCGGAAGGACCCTTCAACATCAAAACCTTCACCGACTACAACTTCACCTAACCCCTACCAACCTAGAATCCCATACCCTTCTCGCATAGGCAAGACCAACGATCTAACCAAGAATGATTGTCAAGTATCGAAATATGTGGATATGCTATCTAAAATGACCATCAACATTAGCCTTGTTGAAGCACTTTGCCACATGCCGAAATTTGTCAAAGCATTCAAGGAACTGCTTAGCAAGAAGGAGAAGCTGATTGAACTCGCCAACACACGCTTAAATGAAAACTGCTCTGCAGTCCTTCTTAGAGAACTTCCGGAAAAGCTTGGAGATCCTGGTCGTTTTGTGTTGCCTTGCGTGTTCAACAAAACTGAAGAATTTACTGCCCTTGCTGATCTCGGGGCTAGTATTAATTTGATGCCACTCAGTGTTTGGAAAACACTATCATTGCCCGACCTCATTCCAACAAAGATGACTCTCGAACTTGCAAACCGCACTCTCGCTTACCCCGTTGGTATAGCCGAAGATGTGTTTCTTAAAGTTGGCACATTTACTTTCCCGGTCGATTTTGTTGTCGTTGATTATGAAATGGACCCTCGTATTCCTTTAATACTTGGTCGGCCATTCTTGAGAACCGGACGTGCTTTAATAGATGTGGCCGAAGGTGAGTTAATCTTACGAGTCGGGGATGATTCTAAAGTTTTTAAAATGGGGAAGCTTACAGGAAAATCTTTTGGAGGCCGAGAATCAGTGAATATGATAAATGTGCTCGATGACTTTACCGTCTATGACAATCCTCTATTCGAGTCTTCCACTGATAATCCACTTTTTGAAGCTGATGTGGATGATTCTCTCCCTACTTTGGACGCTTCTCCCATTTATGATTCACCACCGGTCTTTGATGCTTATGATGATGATGATTCTAGCTCAGATTCGGATGATTTTGATTGTACTTCTGAGTATCCCGAGCTGCCCACATTCGATGATTTTGATGAGGCTGATACTCTCTCGAGCGATTCTTCACATGATGAAGATCCTCCGCCATCACTCGATCCTACTTTGGACGATTACTCATTTGAGGAAGATTTCTCTGCATTTCTCAACACATACTTCCCTCATGAGAGTGATGCACCTCCTTTGGACTTTGAAGATTATCGTCTTGATCCTACTTTGGATTTGAAGAGAATTTTGTCAAAGGAGAAGAAACCGGTTGACACCGAAATCCGTTGCACGTATGATTTAACACCTCTTTGTCCCCCTTCTGAGGACGAGGTTGTGCTTCTTTGCGGATCTTCTTCACACTCGGCTGAGCCGGAGTGTTATTTTCCCTTAAAGGAAAAGGTGTTCGATCCCGGTATTGAAGTCTTTAAGCCATCTCAGTATCCACCTGATGAAATAAAAGGAAAAATCTTTGGAACCATTGAAGACATGCTTGCACCACTTCATCTTTGCTTCTACCGTGCTCCATCACTGCTTAAGGGAACCTTGCCACTTCTCTTTTGGCTTGCCTTGTTCGCCTTAAGCTCGTTCTTATTGATGGATGAAAACTATGTATTTGATCCTGGTGGATTTGTTTCATGCTACTTCCGTTGATGATCAAGGTCGAGTCAGGCTCACGACTCGGTAAACAAAAACCAAGCGCTTCTTGGGAGGCAACCCATGCATCTATCTTTTTGCTTTCTTTACCATAAGTGTAGGGGGGACCCTTTGGATTGCTATTTCCTCTCCTCACTTCTTAATCAGGGATTCGAGCTTCAATGATCCACTTTTGATGATTCTTGACGACCCATGATTCCGTGTTCTACTTCTTCCCGGTTCTATCCTAAAGTCTTTTTGATTCACTATTTTATATTTTCTCAATATTAAAATAGGAATCTCTTTAGTTGTCTTTTCCTTATCGAGATTTAAACAACGTGCACAATGTCCTAAGTGTAGGGGAGTTTACTCCCACATGCTTAAACATTGAGGACAATGTTTATCTTAAGTGTAGGGAGGACTTCTATCGAAGTTAAGTGGTCTTTTCCTTGTATTTGTCCTCATTTTAACCGGAAAATCGATTTTTCGACATTTTTCAAAATTTTTGATCTATTTTGGCCTATTAGTTTTTCCCTTTTGTATAGTTATTTTCTTTCCTTATTAGAATAAATGTTTAATAAGTTGTTTTAATTTTCTAACGTTGTGAATCTTTTGACTCAACCCGAGTTTACTCTAGCTAGTATCCTTAACGTGTTTAAGTCAAGTTTTGCTAGGCTTTTATATAGGGAGCTATAAAACGCGAAAGTCTTAACTCTCACGGTTAAGAACAAGAACTTTTCGCAAGTTCCTATAATTGATCCTAGAGAGTCGTTTATCAAGGGAACTTTAAAATGCGATTTCTAAACTTGAAAAAGTCTAAGAATTTGCAAGATCCTATAGGCGACTCGAAAACCCAAAACTTCGATTTAATAGGCTAAGTATCCACGAGTCTCATTACTTGAGATTTTAAACTGTGGAGAACGAGAGATGATAGAGCCAATTATAAGTTCGGTATTCTTTCGTGAATTTATGTGAGTTAATTATAAGCCTATTCTCCCATCGCTTGCTAATAAATTTATCTGCTAATAAATAAGGTTGTACGATTTGAAAAGTTACTTAGCTTCTAGCCCCAGATCGTTTAAAAGTTGCTCGGTAATGACGAGAGTTCATAGCCAAGGCATAACTTATGAAGCGGGGCGCGAAGATTGGCGAGTCCGAAAAGGCCCTAACAAGGCATGAGGGCTATGTTTTGTTGCTAAAGATCCAAAAGTGATGTGAAGAATCATTTATCGAAAATCAATATGAAGGATCGAGACACACGACGAAAAGCAAAAACTCCCAAAAAGTCGTGGAGAAGTGTATCCGAAAAGACCCTAACAAGGTATGAGGATAAATAGATCCAAGTCAATAAAGGAGGCGGATCGTTGTATATCGAAATCCAAAATAAAGATTGGAGAAAAATGAAGAAGTCGTGGTCCATATATGAAGAATCTCTCAAAAATTCCAAGTGAAGAAATTCAATTTATGAAGAGAAGACCATTATTTCATGAACGTCTCTCAAGATTTGAAGTATGAAGTCGCTGCCAAATATCGGCCCGAGAAAGGTCTCAAATCGCGAACCAAGTTATGCCAAGATATGAACTTTTTGATATCCCGAGAAGCAGTTTTAAAAGATTTGGTCCTTTAGCTAACTATTGATTAAATCGTGCACCTTATTTTCAGACTAAATAATTATCGAAATAAGTCAAACAATGCATCTTCGTGATCATTCAAGACAAATAATAAAATATAAGAGATACCCATAGGAATAAGGGAGTCTAAGTGAATAATTGGCCCACATGAGTTCGTGTTAGTTTACTAACTTATAATAACAATGATCTCGTTTTTAAGCTTGGTTTGGAGAAAGTGAAAAGTTGAGGATGATGATTATTCATGACCTTTTCAAAACCCAAGGTATGCTTTTAATTTCTTTGCTTTGCATTTTTATAATTTTCTATCTCTTTAATAAAGGCCAATGTGGATTGATTAAGATGAAAAGTGTAAACATGCTTTGTAACTAATGCATTGCATGAGGACATTGCAATGGTCAAGTGTAGGGGATTTGATAGGTGTGTAAACACCCATCTTTTCTACCACTTAATTACAATAATAACCGGACCAAAACGTGTATTTTATGTCTTTTATGTCGGAATTATGCGTGGTTTGTGTTTTTGTTGTGATTTAGGACGAAATTGTGAAAAGTGGAGAAAACACGGGAATTCACGGGCATTCACGACTTTTATTGAAGAAAAAGATGAAAGACGCTGTCGAGAAGTCAAGAGTGGAAAAAGAACGGAAGTCCAAGACCAATTCTGAAGATTTATCGAAGAAAAAGTCAAAAGACGGAAGTTTATCAAAAGTCGAGAAACTCAAGTCTATTTTATTGAAGAAATTAAAGACGAGTTCAAAAGATATCCTGAGCCACAAGTCCTTAAAGTCCAAATTTAAAAGAAAGATTAGAAGAAAAGGACTAATGATGCAATTAATGAAGATTAAATGAAGGAGGGACTTAATCCCGCAATTAACAAGAAATGAAGGAGGGGAGGAAGCTTCCTTAATCCTCCCCTATAAATAGTTTAGATTGTTAAGCATTTGTTTTTGTTGGATAACTTGACAAATTAGCTCTTCCACCTTTATTTTATGCACATTTAAATACTTGTCATTTAATTACCTTGTCTTGCACCTTAATTACCATTTAATTCAAGTAAGTTTTTCTTTTTAATTCTTGTCAAGCTTTATCTTTATCTTGTTAATCTCATTCTTCCTTTCTTAATCTTTGATTGTTATTATTTATGTTCATGTTCTTAATTCTTGTTGATTTATTTAAGTGGGTTTTGACTAATTTGATCTTTATTGTTTGATTTGTTGTTTTGGATTGATTGATTATGTTTATTAGATGTTTTGTTATTAGTTTGGTTTAAGCTTTTTGTTGATTTAGTTAAGTTTTTATTTGATCCGTGCTATTTTACTTTCCTTGTTCTTCGGATCTCATCTCTGATCATTCCCAGTCTCGAAGCAATTTATTCCGAGTAAGGGTTTAGAAACTAGGCTTATGCGGAATATTTTATATTCCGAATAAGGGTGATTTTCCGCATAGGAAGTTATTCCGAATAGGGATAACTTTCCGAATAGGACTGATTTTCCGAACAGGCAGATTTTCCGAATAGGACTCAATATTCCGCATAGGGGAGTTTTCCGAATAGGACTGATTTTCCGAACAGGCAGATTTTCCGAATAGGACTCAATATTCCGCATAGGGGAGTTTTCCGAATAGGACTGATTTTCCGAACAGGCAGATTTTCCGAATAGGACTCAATATTCCGCATAAGGGAGTTTTCCGAATAGAGCTGATTTTCCGAATTACCCTTTTATTCCGAATAGGGAATACATTCCGAATAGGGGACTTTCCGCATAGTGACAGTATTCCGAATAGACCTTTTATTCCGAGTGGGCACTTTATTCCGAATAGGGGGATCTTTCCGAATAGGTTTTGTTTTCCGCATAAGAAACTATTCCGAATAGACCTTTTTCCGCATAAGTGACAGTATTCCGAATAGGGGTTTTATTCCGGATAGGGACTTATTACTTTTAGTTTACTGCCTTTTCATTTTAAGTTTTATTTGCCTTAGTTTAAGATTTAGTTTAGTTGCATTTTAAGTTTGCCTTAGTTAGATTTAAGTTTGCGTTATTTACTTTATTTCCCTTTAGTTTTAGTCGCACTTTAAATACTTGCACTTTATTTTAATTAGACTTAGATTTACTTTAATTGCACCTTACTTTAATTGTTCTGCACCTTTAATTTTCAAAACTACAACGACACACTTTTGTTCTACCAAAGTTCAACTGAGTCACACATTAAACAATAAGTTTTTCAATTCGAAGAGACATACTTAATCGAATCTTTTTAACTGGCCAAAATTCAGTTATCAAATGGCGCCGCTGCCGGCTCTTTTCGTAAAGATCAATAGTTTTTTGTGAGAGACACGTTGCATTTTGGGATCCGTTCACTTGTGAGCGTTACTTTTCTTGCATAAAAAATTCAAAAAATCATAAAAAATTAAAAATTGATAAAAAACCATAAAAATTAAAAATTTCAAAAATCCAAAAAGATTTTATCTTTCTTGTGTATATATATTGTCTTTTTGTTTGGTTTTGTTTTCTTTTGCATTTTCAGGTGTATGCGTACTAGATCTTCTAATTATCAAGAGCCCGAGCCTCAAGAAGATTTAGATATGGCAGGTGTCAACAACAACAACATGCCACCGCACCTCAATAATAATAATAATAACAACAATGCTCTTCCACAGCCCGATCTTCGGACCATGGAGGAACTTTGTCAACCAACAATGTTTGGACGAGGAGGACCGATTGCGCCGATGCAAATCAACGCTCCTGAGTTTTCGTTGAAGCACCACATGATTCAGCAAGTACAAACAAACCCATTTAGAGGATTGCCTGATGATGATGCCAACAAACACCTCGACAAGTTTATTACAATCACCCAAAGCATGAAATTGCCTGGGGCCACAATGGATGTTCTCCGCCTACAACTCTTCCCACATAATTTATCGCATCATGCCGAGAAATGGTTTGATCGTCTCCCGAAGAATTCTATTCACACTTGGGATGACATGACTCAACGCTTTCTTTCGCGCTACTTTCCACCATCCATGGTCACAAGCCTTCGCAATCAGATCAGCGGTTTCATGCAAGATCCCGATGAATCTCTTTTTGATGCATGGGAGAGTTATAATGTCTTGATCGACCGTTGTCCAAACCACAACATGCTTCCGGTCACCTTGATCGATACTTTCTACAACGGATTGACTTTTCGAGATCGTGATACGATCAATGCAGCCGCCTGTGGAACATTCATGAAAAGGAGACCCGAGGAGTGTAGAGAGTTAATTGAAAACATGACTACTCATCATAAGAACTGGGATTCCTCTGCTTCTTCTAGAAACAACACGAGAGTCAATGTTTCTTCTACCTCAGCAAACCCTGAGATGACCGAACTCACCCGCATGATGGCTGAAATGAGCAAAAGTATTACGCTTCTCGCTTCAAACCAACAACAACAACAACAAGTTAAAGCGGTTGCTAATCCTTGTGAAACATGTGGCGGTCCTCACTCATACACCGATTTTCCTTCGACACAAGGAAATCCGGAAAATGTGTATGCAGCTTACGGTAATTATTTACCGGAAAATTACCAAGCTAGACAACAAGGGGATAGAAATCTGCTGAGTTACCGTTCCAACAACTACCTTTCACCTAGTTTTTCTCCTCAAAACCAAAATCCCGCCAACAACTACAATAGAAGCCACCAAATCCCACCTCGTGCTTCTAACCCTTATCAACCACCCACCCAACAACACCCACCCATTAATCCCGATGTTGACACAATCATGAGAACTCAAGGTGAGCAAATCAAGAATCTATAGAGCCAAATAATCTATTTGAAAGGAGATATCTTGAAGCAAGGTAATGACATCAGAACCGAGGTTCGTGATAATCTTCAATCCTCCTTCATCACTCAAACAACTGAATTAAAGAATCTGTTGGCTAGTTTCTTGCCTGAAGCTCAACCTTCTTCTTCTTCGGGTTCTCTACCTTCAAACACCGTCACCAATCCGCAATCTAATGTGAGTGCTATAACTACGCGTAGTGGAATTACCATTGTCAATCCACCTGACTCACCACCATCATCTACACCTCCTCCACCACCATGTATCCCTCCTCCTCTTACACTTAGTGATAGTAAACCATTACCGTCTCCGCCTCGTCATGACGATGTATCTCGGAAGGACCCTTCAACATCAAAACCTTCACCGACTACAACTTCACCTAACCCCTACCAACCTAGAATCCCATACCCTTCTCGCATAGGCAAGACCAACGATCTAACCAAGAATGATTGTCAAGTATCGAAATATGTGGATATGCTATCTAAAATGACCATCAACATTAGCCTTGTTGAAGCACTTTGCCACATGCCGAAATTTGTCAAAGCATTCAAGGAACTGCTTAGCAAGAAGGAGAAGCTGATTGAACTCGCCAACACACGCTTAAATGAAAACTGCTCTGCAGTCCTTCTTAGAGAACTTCCGGAAAAGCTTGGAGATCCTGGTCGTTTTGTGTTGCCTTGCGTGTTCAACAAAACTGAAGAATTTACTGCCCTTGCTGATCTCGGGGCTAGTATTAATTTGATGCCACTCAGTGTTTGGAAAACACTATCATTGCCCGACCTCATTCCAACAAAGATGACTCTCGAACTTGCAAACCGCACTCTCGCTTACCCCGTTGGTATAGCCGAAGATGTGTTTCTTAAAGTTGGCACATTTACTTTCCCGGTCGATTTTGTTGTCGTTGATTATGAAATGGACCCTCGTATTCCTTTAATACTTGGTCGGCCATTCTTGAGAACCGGACGTGCTTTAATAGATGTGGCCGAAGGTGAGTTAATCTTACGAGTCGGGGATGATTCTAAAGTTTTTAAAATGGGGAAGCTTACAGGAAAATCTTTTGGAGGCCGAGAATCAGTGAATATGATAAATGTGCTCGATGACTTTACCGTCTATGACAATCCTCTATTCGAGTCTTCCACTGATAATCCACTTTTTGAAGCTGATGTGGATGATTCTCTCCCTACTTTGGACGCTTCTCCCATTTATGATTCACCACCGGTCTTTGATGCTTATGATGATGATGATTCTAGCTCAGATTCGGATGATTTTGATTGTACTTCTGAGTATCCCGAGCTGCCCACATTCGATGATTTTGATGAGGCTGATACTCTCTCGAGCGATTCTTCACATGATGAAGATCCTCCGCCATCACTCGATCCTACTTTGGACGATTACTCATTTGAGGAAGATTTCTCTGCATTTCTCAACACATACTTCCCTCATGAGAGTGATGCACCTCCTTTGGACTTTGAAGATTATCGTCTTGATCCTACTTTGGATTTGAAGAGAATTTTGTCAAAGGAGAAGAAACCGGTTGACACCAAAATCCGTTGCACGTATGATTTAACACCTCTTTGTCCCCCTTCTGAGGACGAGGTTGTGCTTCTTTGTGGATCTTCTTCACACTCGGCTGAGCCGGAGTGTTATTTTCCCTTAAAGGAAAAGGTGTTCGATCCCGGTATTGAAGTCTTTAAGCCATCTCAGTATCCACCTGATGAAATAAAAGGAAAAATCTTTGGAACCATTGAAGACATGCTTGCACCACTTCATCTTTGCTTCTACCGTGCTCCATCACTACTTAAGGGAACCTTGCCACTTCTCTTTTGGCTTGCCTTGTTCGCCTTAAGCTCGTTCTTATTGATGGATGAAAACTATGTATTTGATCCTGGTGGATTTGTTTCATGCTACTTCCGTTGATGATCAAGGTCGAGTCAGGCTCACGACTCGGTAAACAAAAACCAAGCGCTTCTTGGGAGGCAACCCATGCATCTATCTTTTTGCTTTCTTTACCATAAGTGTAGGGGGGACCCTTTGGATTGCTATTTCCTCTCCTCACTTCTTAATCAGGGATTCGAGCTTCAATGATCCACTCTTGATGATTCTTGACGACCCATGATTCCGTGTTCTACTTCTTCCCGGTTCTATCCTAAAGTCTTTTTGATTCACTATTTTATATTTTCTCAATATTAAAATAGGAATCTCTTTAGTTGTCTTTTCCTTATCGAGATTTAAACAACGTGCACAATGTCCTAAGTGTAGGGGAGTTTACTCCCACATGCTTAAACATTGAGAACAATGTTTATCTTAAGTGTAGGGAGGACTTCTATCGAAGTTAAGTGGTCTTTTCCTTGTATTTGTCCTCATTTTAACCGGAAAATCGATTTTTCGACATTTTTCAAAATTTTTGATCTATTTTGGCCTATTAGTTTTTCCCTTTTGTATAGTTATTTTCTTTCCTTATTAGAATAAATGTTTAATAAGTTGTTTTAATTTTCTAACGTTGTGAATCTTTTGACTCAACCCGAGTTTACTCTAGCTAGTATCCTTAACGTGTTTAAGTCAAGTTTTGCTAGGCTTTTATATAGGGAGCTATAAAACGCGAAAGTCTTAACTCTCACGGTTAAGAACAAGAACTTTTCGCAAGTTCCTATAATTAATCCTAGAGAGTCGTTTATCAAGGGAACTTTAAAATGCGATTTCTAAACTTGAAAAAGTCTAAGAATTTGCAAGATCCTATAGGCGACTCGAAAACCCAAAACTTCGATTTAATAGGCTAAGTATCCACGAGTCTCATTACTTGAGATTTTAAACTGTGGAGAACGAGAGATGATAGAGCCAATTATAAGTTCGGTATTCTTTCGTGAATTTATGTGAGTTAATTATAAGCCTATTCTCCCATCGCTTGCTAATAAATTTATCTGCTTATAAATAAGGTTGTACGATTTGAAAAGTTACTTAGCTTCTAGCCCCAGATCGTTTAAAAGTTGCTCGGTAATGACGAGAGTTCATAGCCAAGGCATAACTTATGAAGCGGGGCGCGAAGATTGGCGAGTCCGAAAAGGCCCTAACAAGGCATGAGGGCTATGTTTTGTTGCTAAAGATCCAAAAGTGATGTGAAGAATCATTTATCGAAAATCAATATGAAGGATCGAGACACACGACGAAAAGCAAAAACTCCCAAAAAGTCGTGGAGAAGTGTATCCGAAAAGACCCTAACAAGGTATGAGGATAAATAGATCCAAGTCAATAAAGGAGGCGGATCGTTGTATATCGAAATCCAAAATAAAGATTGGAGAAAAATGAAGAAGTCGTGGTCCATATATGAAGAATCTCTCAAAAATTCCAAGTGAAGAAATTCCATTTATGAAGAGAAGACCATTATTTCATGAACGTCTCTCAAGATTTGAAGTATGAAGTCGCTGCCAAATATCGGCCCGAGAAAGGTCTCAAATCGCGAACCAAGTTATGCCAAGATATGAACTTTTTGATATCCCGAGAAGCGGTTTTAAAAGATTTGGTCCTTTAGCTAACTATTGATTAAATCGTGCACCTTATTTTCAGACTAAATAATTATCGAAATAAGTCAAACAATGCATCTTCGTGATCATTCAAGACAAATAATAAAATATAAGAGATACCCATAGGAATAAGGGAGTCTAAGTGAATAATTGGCCCACATGAGTTCGTGTTAGTTTACTAACTTATAATAACAATGATCTCGTTTTTAAGCTTGGTTTGGAGAAAGTGAAAAGTTGAGGATGATGATTATTCATGACCTTTTCAAAACCCAAGGTATGCTTTTAATTTCTTTGCTTTGCATTTTTATAATTTTCTATCTCTTTAATAAAGGCCAATGTGGATTGATTAAGATGAAAAGTGTAAACATGCTTTGTAACTAATGCATTGCATGAGGACATTGCAATGGTCAAGTGTAGGGGATTTGATAGGTGTGTAAACACCCATCTTTTCTACCACTTAATTACAATAATAACCGGACCAAAACGTGTATTTTATGTCTTTTATGTCGGAATTATGCGTGGTTTGTGTTTTTGTTGTGATTTAGGACGAAATTGTGAAAAGTGGAGAAAACACGGGAATTCACGGGCATTCACGACTTTTATTGAAGAAAAAGATGAAAGACGCTGTCGAGTAGTCAAGAGTGGAAAAAGAACGGAAGTCCAAGACAAATTCTAAAGATTTATCGAAGAAAAAGTCAAAAGACGGAAGTTTATCAAAAGTCGAGAAACTCAAGTCTATTTTATTGAAGAAATTAAAGACGAGTTCAAAAGATATCCCGAGCCACAAGTCCTTAAAGTCCAAATTTAAAAGAAAGATTAGAAGAAAAGGACTAATGATGCAATTAATGAAGATTAAATGAAGGAGGGACTTAATCCCGCAATTAACAAGAAATGAAGGAGGGGAGGAAGCTTCCTTAATCCTCCCCTATAAATAGTTTAGATTGTTAAGCATTTGTTTTTGTTGGCTAACTTGACAAATTAGCTCTTCCACCTTTATTTTATGCACATTTAAATACTTGTCATTTAATTACCTTGTCTTGCACCTTAATTACCATTTAATTCAAGTAAGTTTTTCTTTTTAATTCTTGTCAAGCTTTATCTTTATCTTGTTAATCTCATTCTTCCTTTCTTAATCTTTGATTGTTATTGTTTATGTTCATGTTCTTAATTCTTGTTGATTTAT
Organism: Glebionis coronaria; assembly: GCA_025667525.1. NCBI lineage: Eukaryota > Viridiplantae > Streptophyta > Magnoliopsida > Asterales > Asteraceae > Glebionis > Glebionis coronaria. The sequence goes on from CM046875.1 coordinate 66,290,758, forward strand.
TTAAGTGGGTTTTGACTAATTTGATCTTTATTGTTTGATTTGTTGTTTTGGATTGATTGATAATGTTTATTAGATGTTTTGTTATTAGTTTGGTTTAAGCTTTTTGTTGATTTAGTTAAGTTTTTATTTGATCCGTGCTATTTTACTTTCCTTGTTCTTCGGATCTCATCTCTGATCATTCCCAGTCTCGAAGCAATTTATTCCGAGTAAGGGTTTAGAAACTAGGCTTATGCGGAATATTTTATATTCCGAATAAGGGTGATTTTCCGCATAGGAAGTTATTCCGAATAGGGATAACTTTCCGAATAGGACTGATTTTCCGAACAGGCAGATTTTCCGAATAGGACTCAATATTCCGCATAGGGGAGTTTTCCGAATAGGACTGATTTTCCGAACAGGCAGATTTTCCGAATAGGACTCAATATTCCGCATAGGGGAGTTTTCCGAATAGGACTGATTTTCCGAACAGGCAGATTTTCCGAATAGGACTCAATATTCCGCATAGGGGAGTTTTCCGAATAGAGCTGATTTTCCGAATTACCCTTTTATTCCGAATAGGGAATACATTCCGAATAGGGGACTTTCCGCATAGTGACAGTATTCCAAATAGACCTTTTATTCCGAGTGGGCACTTTATTCCGAATAGGGGGATCTTTCCGAATAGGTTTTGTTTTCCACATAAGAAACTATTCCGAATAGACCTTTTTCCGCATAAGTGACAATATTCCGAATAGGGGTTTTATTCCGGATAGGGACTTATTATTTTTAGTTTACTGCCTTTTCATTTTAAGTTTATTTGCCTTAGTTTAAGATTTAGTTTAGTTGCATTTTAAGTTTGCCTTAGTTAGATTTAAGTTTGCGTTATTTACTTTATTGCCCTTTAGTTTTAGTCGCACTTTAAATACTTGCACTTTATTTTAATTAGACTTAGATTTACTTAATTGCACCTTACTTTAATTGTTCTGCACCTTTAATTTTCAAAACTACAACGACACACTTTTGTTCTACCAAAGTTCAACTGAGTCACACATTAAACAATAAGTTTTTCAATTCGAAGAGACATACTTAATCGAATCTTTTTAACTGGCCAAAATTCAGTTATCAAAAGACAATGACAAAGGCTCAAAGATCACAGCATGAAGGAACAAGAATACTGTTACACGTTCAAGACTCATTTATGACGAAATTCATAAATCTCCATTGCACTCCATTTATCGAAGAGGAATGACCTCACATTGGGGGAGATTGTTAGCCTCAAAATATTGAGTCAAACAAGAATGTTCGGTCATAGGTTTATACTGTAATATTTATTAGAACGTTGTAATAGATAGTTAAATAGTCGTGGTTCACGGGCTTGGATTTAAACTAATTAAAGTCCAAAAGACAAGCCCGACCCAATATATAGCCCATTAAAGCCCGCATGTGGGTGGACTATATATACTACCCTCCTAGCATGTTAGGAGGGTTGGTTGTTCATTTCATTCTCACTTCTAATCTAATATTCACCAAGTTAATCATCTCTCTCTCTACTTTCTCTCACTACTTTCTCTCTCTAGAATCCATCTCTTTTCATCTATTTTCTTTCTTAAATTCGTGTTATATCATCTAAATATAAGGGACAACACTTTCTATATATAGTAAGTGACATTTCTGATTAGTATCATAAAAATTTGATGTGTTTAAGTGGGGTAAATGAGCTTGTACATTTGATGTGTACCGGCAGATTTTTATCGAAGGAATTAACTAATAGAATAAACATATAGAATGGAGTAAAAGGTCACTTGTATTGTTTTCATTTTTGATTGGTTGTGATTTTATGATTTTGAGTTTGATATTACTAAGTATGGATTTTACTCGAGTTTATTATTGATGAACGCGCCTTATTTGATAGGTTGCGGTTTTTGTGTTTATTGGGCATCAACTATCGTCGAAGATCGTCTTACTACTGCTATTACTCCAGGTGAGTCTATAGCCTCACTTTTGTAATTGTTTTGAATGATTTTAAAACCCGCGAGGGGGATACATGCTATTTGAAAGTAAAATGAACACAAGTCATGATTGATTGTTTGGACCTGAATGTTGCCTTTGTTGCCTTTGTTGTTTTGAATTGTATAAGTAACTAAATTGTAAAAGTCCCTAAATTCATGAGCCGTTAACTATCTTCTGACTTGATGTTGTGAGTTGGGAATAGCCGCTTATTCTAATAATAGTACTATTGGGCTGACAACCCTATCTAAGACCAGGGCTTTACGTTGAGTAACCCGCTGGGAAGGATAATTTTACGAGAATGAGAATTGGTATTTTTTCAATTGATACCCTAGTAGGGGCACTAGAATTTCATCTAGTCATGTCGGCATTAGGCGTGGGTGACTAAGTTAAGGGGTCGGTGTCATGAGCTTAATACAATTCTATAGCTATTTCTTGTGTTCAAATGTTGATTTGGAAACCTATAGACTCGCTCAACCATTATGTTGATGATTTTAAGATGTATTTCAGGTATTTGAAGTGGTTTGCTGCTTGAGCTTGCTGGAGAAGGATTGCGGATTGCTTTTTGGTGGTGTTTGGTCTAAAACATATTTCTTTCCCTATTGTCATAAACATATAGTAGATGGTCAAATGTTTTGGTAAAAGGTTTGTTGTTTTGATTAAGATCCTAGGGGAACCTGTACGCTGCTCTGATATATTTCAAACAAATTTTACTTGGGATTGAAGGTTTTAGACATTGATTTAAATTATTTCCATATTTATTCCTAAATATACTGTTTTTCGGTCGTTTAAATAGTTTGTGAAATGAAATTTGTGAATAACACCCAATTGAATATTTCCGCTGCGCAATGTAAATTGGGGGTGTTATAGATTGGTAACCAGAGCTTTTTAATTATAGCGAATTAGGTCGATTTTTGAAAAATGTCCTAAACTATAACTTTGGTGTCAAAAAGTATTTAATAAAAGCAACGCAACTTCTCTGCAAGGCTCTGGTAAGATTATTTATTTTGTTATGTTTTGTTATTATGAATGTATCCCTTAAAATTGTTGTGAATTCTTAAGTATTTATTAAGTAAATGCTGCGATGAGGTATTGGTATTAATGAAAGGACGTGGAGTACTTTCATCATAATTTCATTTTTATGAGTATTGTATAATTATCATTTGCATTATATTGCATTGCATCGCATATCTATTTTGCATACGTAATTAATTTGCATTTGCATGACTATGCATTGCATATATATTTTTGAATAATGACCTTATGTACTTTTAAATTTTCTATGATTTCAGAAAATGTATGACATACCATATTACGTCAAGAATGGGGGATTTGTTGTAGGTCAATGGAATTTGCAGAATCAACAAGTAGGTGATCATAAGATTTCAGGTGGATGGTTAGATTATGGGGATGATACGAATGATAAGAAAAATGTTGTAGAATCTGATAGTGATAATTATATGACTGAGAGTGAAGTTGGAAGAACTGAGGTTAGAGCTGAAGTGAGAAGTTATGGGACTGATTTTGAGAAGTATCAGAAAGATATAGATAGGCTTCGCAGGTTAAGTGAATATGTAGCTCATCTTAGGCTGTATCTTGAACCACATTGGAAGTTTCAGGATAGTGAGGTGTATGCTGATTCTCATTATATGATAGATCCGCCGTGTCAAAGAGGGCTTTTGAGGTATGGATTTAGGAATCCACTGTGTTTAGATCCAAAAGGGAGGTGCTGCAAGTTAGGATCAGATGAAGATGAAGCAGGGACGAGCCAAGTTTGAGAAAGTGATGGACCACATCCTATGGAATGATGTAGTGATGGATTTTTGTTGTATTTCAGTTTATGTATTATTGTGTTGTATTTGGATTATCTAGATGTTGTGAGGTAGTATTGTGATGGATTATTATTATTGTTGTTGTTTAGGATGGTAAGGGTAAGTGACATTAGTGACAAGATTTTGTTGCGATTTTCTCAGATTTATGGATGAAATCTACTACTACCCTTTAGTATCTTTGATGTGTCTTTGTTATCTTCTCTTTTGTAAGATGATTGTGGAATTTAGGTAGTAATGTGTTGTTGGCGTATGCAGTATTCATGTTATATCTTGATGAAAAGACCCTATTCTTTCTATCTCGATGTGTATACTTATTAAGTTTCTTTCTACTGTTATCGCATAGAAAGAGTTGAGTGAGATATGTTTCTATCATTAGCAGGGATTCTTGTGTGACTGGGTATCTTGAAATATGTCCCCAAAGGTTGCCAACCATTAGAGTAGATTATATGATTGTGGGAATAGTTGTTAGAGTGTTTGAAGCTGATAGTGCTGAGAAGAGACGAGATGCTGCTGAGATTAAAAATTATGTTGTTCCAGTTGGAGATGTTGCTATCATTCTACAAGATTTTAAAAGGATGTATGTGTGTTAGATTCTTAGTAATGAGACGAGATGCGGTGAAGAGTGTCGTATGGATATTAATAGTAATTGGAAAGGTGCAACTATATGGATAAGTTCGAGTAACTGGTGGATGTTTGATATATCGATAGTCATTTGGGAATGTTCAAACTAGACGAAAAGAGATAGTAACTTAAAGATTGATCCTGATTCGAAATTAAGTGCGGCAGAAAAGGGGTAAAGGAACGGTATTGTTGCGAATGACAATAAGGAATAGGAATTTATTTCCTCTAATAGAAGGTAAACTTGGAATTTAATAGTCTAAGATAAGAAGAGATGGTATTAAAGCAGTTACCATAAATCGGGTAAGCAGGAGGAAGTATGATGTGTAGATCACATGTATTTTATACCACTTAAGTAATTATCTATTTACTTGATGTAAGTACGGAATAGCTGAAGGTCAAGCTGCTAAAGGAATAACAAGGAGTATAGTATAGGAATTGGTATTCCTGTGGTAATGAAATGTTTTCATTTCAGTAAAGGAGATTGAATAAAGGAATTATTCAGATAATGGAAAAATCAATATGAAGGGAATGTTGCTGCTGTTACAGCTTATATTTTGGAAATGCTTATAAGATTTAGATGCAGTAATTTGTGTATTCTTATCTGGTAATCATTGAGTTAGAATTTTATTGAAATTCTGAAAGTGTTATTAATGGTGTATTTAAATTCTGAAGGTGTTATTGAGGAAATATTGAGATTTGAAGATGTTAGATTTTAGTTGACCCGAGGACGAGAAATCAACAAGAATTTGCGACAGATTGAAATGAGAAATTCACCGACGGAAGAATAATTATATATGTATATATTAAGGAAATATTTTATGAGCTTTTGGAATTAAGAAGTATAGCGCGATTAACTGAAACAGAGTTGTGAGAAAGTTAACCAAGATAAGGATGAATATCATAGGATATGATAAATAAAGGTGGAAAGAATTAAATTGGAATGTTGTTGAGCATTGAGTACTGATTTCAGGAAGTAATCAGTGGAATTTGTATTTGAAGATTTTATTGATCAATGATGAGAAGGTATGTAGTAAGAAACTATAATAAGTTGAATTTTCTATATGCCTTACTAGTAGTAGTCGGAAAAGAATGAGAAGATGAGTTAGTACTTGAGGGTATTATGTGATTGTTCTGCGGAATCGTAGAGTTCGTTGTCGACTTGGGAAAAAGGAAGCTTTGTGTTAGCTTAGTGATAGGAGTTATGCAATCTGATTGTATATTTTATTATATGGCATTATCAGGAAATTGAGGATGGTAATATGATTGATTGTAAGGATTGGTAGATGAGACAATAAGGATAATCTGATTTGACTGGAAGGGTAAGTCATCAGAGAAGTGATAATGGAAGAAAGGATAGAAGCTGGATGTTTTGTGAATAAGATGACTGCTGTGAGGTTGAACAAACTGAGCACCAGAAATCGGTGTCCAATATTTGATTGTGAATGTTTAGTGTGATGAATAGATGATTGAAGGAAAGAAAAGTATTCCCTAACAATTGGAAAATTGTTTTTAAAAAGAAGGAATGGTATGTAAAATTCTTTGGATAATATATTTGGTTGGAGTAATATAGATGTTTTAGAATGTGCGATCTATGGCTGAAGTGATCGTGAAAATCTGACTAGATTGAAATGATTGAGGCTTTGTCGATACCGACGAAACCGACTAAAGCTTGTCAATTCCTTTGTGTAAGCTGAGTATTATTGGAGGTTTATCGAGAGGTTTTCACTGATTGTTGAACCAACGATAAGGCTGACAAAGAAGAACTAAATGTGTGAAATCCAGTCATGGATTTAAGTTTTAGTTTTAAGATCTGATTTTGTAGTGGAGGAAGTTGTTTATGAATGTTGAGGATAGATTGAAGTTTTGTGCTGTATAGTTAGTATTGGAGGTATCTAAAGGAATTATAGAGCTACGATGATAATATTTGGATAATATCAAGTGGAAAGGAGAGTAATAGTAGTGTGTTGACTTGAATAAAGAAGTGTAACGGGGTTTATATGATCATGAGATTTGATATTGTGGTATTTGTTTTGGATGGTAAAGTATTACTTGTATGGAATCAAGTATGAAGAAAATAAGAATAAGAAGGACTTGTTAATAAATGTCATTCAGGGATTTTAAAAGTAAGGAGTTAAGGATTACCTAATGATGACTAGGAAATAATAATCGGTAAATTTTAGATAGGATATGTCATAGTTTTGTATTACGAAGTATGTTTCAGATTATGAAGGATGAGTGTGGATGCTTTCACTATCAACTAGTAAATATTTAGTAAGGAGTAGAAGGAAAAAGAGTTTACAAGATTTCTGAAGTATTTGAGAATTGACTCTTGAGTTTTGAGATAATTGGAATATTGGTAACAACAAGCAGAATGGATGGAATGGAAAGAACCTTAGAATTGAATTAATAAACTAATGGAAAAGGAATGCCAAAGAAAGAAGATCAACAGATTGTCGGAAATTTTGAAATAGGATGGTAATGGAAATGAGAGAATTGAGATGTATGTTTTTGTGGGACAAAAACGGTTATTGTGATTATCTAATTTTTCTTCTATTAGATCAGAGAGTGAATGCAAGGACCAGTGGTGAATGAATTTTTAAGATAAAAGAGAATTTAGTTATTCTTAGAGTGCTGAGAGTGTCGCATGTAGTATTGAAGGGATTTTACAAGTTGAAGTATTAATACAATATGGTTGGAATAAACTGTATTACGAAATCAGACTATAAGTTATAGAACTTTGGATAAATAAGATGTATTACAATATCAGGAAGTGATCTGACCATTATACATTTCAGATTTGAATATATGAGACTAACGTAGTTATTTAAACAGTATATGATACGAGGAAGATTTAATAATGTACTATGGAAGGTACAGTAATTCAGTGATCTAACAAGCACTACGCTCGGGACATAGAGATTGTTAGAATGAATGAAAGTGGAAATTGAGTATGGAAAGTATATAAGTGACTGGTAAGAATTATGGATAATCTCATTGTATTTAGTTTGAGTGTAACTGATTTGAGTATAATTGAAGTTTGTTTTCTCGATTCTTAACCAAATGAAAGTCCTAACAAAATCGGTTTTATGATCGTTTTTGGTTGATAGGGTTATTTGGATTTTCTATGTCTAATTGAACAATCAAGTAAAAATGTGCAAAATATTATACTACATATCCATACTAATCTAAAACATGTTGCAAGTACAAGCAATTAAGCACAAAGTATAAGTAAATCAAACAATTAACTAACTAACAATTCTAACAAGAAAATGTAACTAATTCAACGATCTAACAAATTTAACAAACTTAACCAACTAGAAAATGTAACAAATTTCAACAAAATTACAACTAACTATTTAGCCACAATCTAATCAAACTTTTAACAAAATTTTAACTAACTTTTACCGACTAATTTTTATAAAAATCTTATAATTCTACTAGTATTAAAGACGAGTCCAATATCTAACTTGGCCCAACAAACTACAGGCCTATCTATATTGTCTAAAACGAATTCTTGCTAAATCAAAAGGAACTAATTCGATGCCACAATAGCTAGCTTTCTTATATCACTTACTGATTTTAATCCTATTAACCTACTGAATTCAACTAAGTTCACCTCTAACCTTACTATACCAAACACAAATTATCTCTTTATCAAAAGGAAAACAGAAATATTGCAAGTTGCATCAAATGAATTACAGTTAATGAACTGAAACATATATCATGCATTATCAAACAAAGAATCTTAAGCATGATGCAATCATTATTAAGCTACAATGCTAACAGCTAATTTCATAAAAGAAAATGCAGAAAATAGAACCTGCTCTTGACCTGTTCATCTGTCGTTTAGTCCGTTGTTGTCGAAGCTTAGCGCTGAGCTAGCTTTAAACAAACGCCAGGAACCAAAAATCTCACTCCGATATCGAAATCGACTTCTACAAACTAATCTCGAACCAAACTAGTACTCTTGATCCAGAATTAAATCGCAGCTACACCGGACCTTTTACTACTCAAACTCACGTCCAGTCTTGAAGTTTAGACACTAAGATGAACCAAACTAGCTTCCATCGCAAGCGACGCTAATGAGCTGATTACTATCTGTCTCTTCGAAGTGACTTGAACAACAACTACTAATTCTTCACTCGATCACAGCTCAAATTCTGACACGAATCCTTAACAAAACTTGCAGCTTCAAACACAATTTCTAAACGACACTAGTAAGCAATCATGCACCATGAGATCATCAATGAAAAACTTGACCGAAACAACACTTAACCCTTTAGTGACAAGTGACTATGCTATCGAACCGAGACTGAAAACTGAAAGTGTACGAATATAACTATTCTTCAACTGCGTGAACCGAAACCGAAACTCGATCCGAGCTAACCCGAGACTGCTACCTAATTATCTCGAATCTTCGAAAAGCTATCTCGATCTAAATCATCCTATGGCTGTCGTCTGGTCCTCCGTTGTAGGCGAACTAAAACAACTCTTGCAGAATGCATCTACGAAAGCGCATTCAGCTACTCTTCTACTCAACTCCTTTAGCTCGAAAACAGAACTCTTTAGCAAGATGAGTAGTAAACGTCATGGATCCTACACCATAACTCCAAAACTTCACAAAGTTCAAAAACAGAATCTACAACGAAGTCACTGATGAAGATCAATGGCTACTAACTTTCTTCAAGACTACTTGTGATAATAGCATCTACTCATATCGATAAAAACTTGAAAAAGTATTAGAGTAAATTGTGTAGTAATACAGGGATTTGAAGGAGGATCAAGAATGAAATGAGATTTTTATTGATTTTGAAATGAACTAACTGTTACAAGATTTTGTTATAATGGCTAACAAACTATCGTGTGTAAAAGACACACTAGAAAGTGAAGAAAAATGAGAGAGGAAAACTAGTAACTACTAACTGTATTTTTCCTAACTATGTGTGTGTGTGTGAAATTTACACACTAAATCTACGTGTGAAAATGAGAAAAAAAATAAGGTTTATATAGCGTAGAGAATGCAGGGGATGAGGAGTTGATGATGTGTTGTGACTAATCAGAAGTTTCCACGTGGCAAGGGTTAATTGGAGTTGAGAAATGTTGATCCGGATCAATGGAAATTAGCAATGTGATTGGCTGTTTGAGAGTAGTGGGATTCGGTTATTCATAAATAGGAGTGGATAAGTGAAATTGCATTTATGTTGTTTGACAGATATGCAAATGATGGTTGTGATCTTGAATTCATTTATTATTTGGAATGTGGGCTCATAATTGCTGAAGTAGTCCATAAATGCTGCTATGATTCGGTTATTATTGCAATGCTTCCACTGAAAAATCCAACTTCATTAATGCCCCAAGGATTCAATCCGTGTGAAGGTATAAGCTACTCTCTGATTGGCCACAAGATGTGAACTTAGATCAACTAACTTTGGGCTTTGGCAGAAAAGGCCCTTGTAATTAGCAGTTTTGTCTTTTGAGCTTGAATCTTCATAAACTTGTCATTTCTGATCCTTTGAGCTTCAAACTTAAACACACATGATCCCTTGACTTGACTTTTGACTTTTGACCAGGTTTGACTTTGATCTTGACTTTTCCAAAATTGCACTTTAAGTCCCTCAACTTTTAAATGATGTCAAGATAGGTCCTTTATCTTCTCATGGTTTGTCATCTTTGATCCTTCTTTGTCTTTTTCATCCAAATAAGCTTGATTTCTTCTTGTTTGCTTGAAAATGTATCCTTCTTACCTATTTATACACAAACACAAAACATACCACATAATTCCGCTTTATAGCACAAAGGTTTGGTCTTTTCCATGTGTTTTAGGGTGATTTGTTGATTATTTGATATGAGTTTTTGCTCATATCAAATCCCCTACACTTGACCATTGCCATGACCTCATGCAATGCTATATTTTAAAGCACAAATTTACATTCTCCTCATAATTAATCCACCTTGACCAAAATGGAATGCATCTACACTACTCTACACTATATGATGCATGATTTTGATTTTGAACAATGCAATGCAAAAGAATCAATTCTATCTATATCTTTTTGGATTTTTCTTGAAATGGTTTTGATGGAAATAACTCATAAAGAAATCAATGACTTAGATTAGGGCTTTGGTACCATGGAAACTTATCACCCTCAAGTTTCACTTTCCCCATACCAAGCTTAAAAATGGGATCATTGCATTCACAAGTAAAAAGGTGCATCAACTTATTCATGACAATTAAATATGGAACCAGCTATTATTTGAGCAAATTGCTTTTGGGCAAATTTGTCATTATTTAAAGCGTGAAGTATAAGAAATGCAAAATCCAAAAATAAGGAAGCACGGTTTTAATCCTAAGTAATCCTCTCATCCATTACTTGAAAAACCGCTCACAATTAATATAAGTCCGTTTCAAGAGTAATAAGTCATTCACCTTATGTGTAAAATCCTCATGTCATGCATTAATAAGTAGCTACACACTCGCTAAGGAAAGAAAAATAAAACTCACGCAATAATTTACATCCGCCATCTTTTTGAGACTTTGGATCTTCAACCCCGCAACCCGTCAAGGTAATATTGGATTGGAGCAACTATTAAATCCTCGCAACCCGTCAAGGTAATATTGGAATCTAATAGTTACTATAATTAACACTTCACTGCCCCTCTTGGGAGTCTTGTATAATTATTTGTTTCTTTTCTTTTTTTCTTTTTTTTTTCTTTTTTCTAGCCACTCATTTTTTTGTAAGCCGCTCTTATTTTTTCTTTATTCCTCATAAAGAAAGTTGAAAAGAATAAAAGGAAAAACACCCGCTAAGTATTAAGCATGACATAAGTCTAGTACACATAAAACGTTCTAACTTAGAATCTTAAGACGTACTTATATCAACCATGAATGATTAGACAAAAATGCATAAGAGATTACAAACTAATTAAAACCGTTCTTGATTATTTATTAAGATATATACATGCGAAAAAAATAGAGGTAAAGAAGAGAAGGGTTTAGCCACAAGTAATTATCATGAAGTTTATCTAGCCCTTTTATACTTGCTTCAACTCTATCATTTCCCACTCTCCACAAATTTAAAATCTCAAAGAATGAGACTAGTGTATTCTTAGCCTAATAGACCAATGAAGGACTACATGGTTAAGGATACTAGCTAGAGAATGCTTGGATAAGCAAACTCGGGTTGAGTCAAAATATCCATGGCGGGCCTAATATGTCAAAGAAGTATAAACTTGTTACCATGTCCTTATTATATTTTTTTTCTTTTATATATTTTTGATGAAAAACAAAAGAAGAAATATATACAATGCAAATGTGTTATGCAAATGAAAAATGATTTATGCAAAAAATATGAATGCATATTTTTGGTGGCCAAAGTAGATCAAAAATTTGAAAAATGTTGAAAAATAATTTCCAAGTAATCATGACGGCAATGACAAAGGTCTAGGTAAGGTCACTTCGATAGAAGACCCCCCTACACTTGAGATAAACATTGTCCTCAATGTTTAAGAGCATGGGAGTATAAACTCCCCTACACTTATGACAAAGAATAGACTTTGCTTAACACAAGTTAAGGAAAGATCAACTATAATAAATTCATTTTTAAAGCACAAGGTGTTTATGAAAAATCACAATAGTAAGAAAGTGAACCGGATACAAGGGCCTCCTCCATAAGCTCCAAAGCATGAAATGAGAGAGAGCAACCCTACAAACACGAAGAAGACAAAAGATAGGCACCCCCTACACTTCATCTCGACTATAGACCCTTTTATGAATCCTATCCTATCACACTCTATTCTAAATGATCTAATCCTAGTTATTCAAGCTTGATTTAAGGAGTCTCTAGCTCGACTCATCCCACACTTAAAGTGTAACACTCTCATTTTTCGTATCGGTACAGCGGAAGGGTCTTTCAGAGTGTTACGGGATAGCACAATAACTCCAATCATAGACAACACATAAAAATGGTTGTACAAGGTTTAACAAACATTCATTCGATAAAAAGGTTTAAAAGTGTACAACAGGTCCCAAATTATACAGGTCATTAAGTTTACAAAACACAGATCGAATGAACATTTTTAATATTAAGTGTGGGCCATCAGAGTCGATCTCCATCCGGATTACCTTCAAGCACCTGAGATAGAAAACATGCAAAAATCATATCAGCGAATGCTGAGTGAATTCATAGAGTTTAATGAAAACCGTTATATAAAACAATCATTTACAATCATTTAAAATCAGAACACAAGTATAATATCGGAAGTAAGTCCACATATTGCTAGTCAGGCAATATATAAATCAAGCATACATCTGAAACCGTCCACGAGACCGTAGTCTCTATATTACCATGTTAGGTAATATATTCATCGTAATAGCGTCGTTATCGTTTATTATTTATGTCTTATATGGTATAGGATACATGGTATCTGAATTAGGATTATTATTAGCCGCATGACATTGTTACCTTACTGTGAAAACAGCGGGCCGCGAACCCGACAAACAATTTGCCCATCTAAGTTAGCATGTCATCACAAAAATCATGCTATGGAATCTTCTCATACATAAATTCGCTTACCAATCAATGTGGTACGACGGGGATCAACCGTCAAGGCGCGAACTGGGGTGATCGTCCCCAAATAGTACTATCAAATGCATAAGCGTCTACCAAAACCCGGTAGTTCACAATTCATGCTAATGGGACTTTAAGTGACATAACCTAACTACTAATAATCCTTTTAGTCTCGAATATAGGGTCATAGCATCATTCGGGTCCATATCATTTAGCATACAATCGGGACTACTTGTGTTCTATTTTTATAAAAATCTAGCATGTTATCTCCCTCGCGGGTTTACAAATCATTTTATAAAACATTTAAAATAGTGCGAGGCTATGAACTCACATTCTTAATGAAAGGCGGATTATCGGCTACGGGCGTGCTTCGATCACGGAAACCTATATAAATAATAATCGGTCTTAGACTCGGTCCAATGATTTTTATCAAAATAACAATATACATATATATGATTTTTGTACATATGATGATGATCAAGTGGGTTTATAAATCCTCGTTTACTCATTTTAGCGTTTACGTTTTAGTATCGTCTTACTAGTTCACTAGTTTTACCGATTTTACCTATTTTAAGTCCATTAATTCTTTTATAAGTTCTTTAGCTTGTTTTTACCCATTTTATACTTATATGGTCAGTATATATATTTTTCATGTTGGGCCCAAATGGGTTAAGCCCAAATAATTCTTTTTACAAGTATTTATCTTATTAAGTCCAATTATTAGTCTAAGAGGTTTAGTTAGCTCGTAAATGTCCGTAATTCTTAAAGTTTGGGTTTTATCGGTTTTTACTTGTCTTAGTTACTTATACATCAGTATATAACTTTTATAAACTTTACATTAGACGGGTTTGGTCGTCTAAGTTTTATTTGATGAAAAACGTTAATTTCACGGCGATAGCCGAAAAAGTCGTAAAAATCAAGTTTATAGTTTTTATTACTTATAAATATTATTTTACCACCATTTATCTAATTTACCCATTCAATTAACCTTTTATACATTTATATAATTAAGTTCTATAAGTTAGTGGGTTTATATTTTACATTTTATAAATTATAAAGTGAGTGCTTATATAATAATAATAAACATTATTTCCAAAATCTGATTTTTAACTTCATGTTTACCATTTTTATCATATCTAGAGTTCTACAATGACTTAGAAGCTCATTTTTGGATGACAACTTCTTCATAATATGTGCTACATATAACTTAGTTATAGCTACTGCCCATTTTGAGTCTAAGTTGCCTTAACAGTCCCTACAAAACTGCTTATTCAGATTGTACCACCTAACTTGTTTTGATCATATCTCACTCATTAGTTTGATTCCATTGCATGGCCAACTCTCACATGTGTATAACATCATCTACTTTACTGTAAATAGATCAAACCATGCATTTTTATCAGTTCATCATTTAGTTATCTACTGTTTTTATACAGCCAACTAATTAGTCATGATTTTAGCTTCATTTCTTATGGTTATCATCATTTTTAAGCATGTTTATCAACACTTGATCCCCACACAATATTTTTATCATCATATATACATCATATACATATACAAAATGAAAGAAAATACATTTGTTCTTTACAAAATAATAAGAGAAAAATGTAGAGGATGATCTTCTTTACCAATCCAAGTGGATTTCTTGGTTTAGGAAGGCAAGAACTTGATGAACACAACAAGTATCTCCAAGACCATCAAATATCAAGATCATATGTTGGAAAATCAGCCCTAGGACACAAGCAAATCACCTCCAAAGTTGGTTATATGGCCACCAAATGATCAAGGCTTCAAGGAAACACCTTAATAGGACTAGTAAACATGTGGTTTGTAGCTAGAAAAGATCAATGAGGGTGTTTGTTGCTTGATTTGGGACGGCACAAGGGTGGAGTAGAGAGAGTTTTAGAGTGGATTGCATGGAAGGAAATGGTTAGAATGAAACCATTTGCTAGTTTTGTGCTAAGTGGGAAATGTGTTGGCTTAAAGTGTAAGCACAAGCTTACACTTGTGTAAACTTGTTAAATTGATGCCACCTATGTTTGGTGGTGTCCATAATGCCGTCCCATATAAGCTAGTGGGATGGGGCAAAGTGTTTTGTCCCATCTCACTAGTTTACGGGTATTTCTCGATTCTAGTTTTCTCGATTTGCGTGCCCTCGGGTCGTTTTACGAAAAACGTTTTTATAAATTATGAATCACCGTCACAAAACGAATCCAATAAAAATTGTCTCATCAAAAACGGAGTTCAAAAACGTAAATACGTAATCCTAAGGTTTCCGGTTTAGTCGTAAAAGACGCCAAATTATGCACGTAAGCCCAAATTTAAATCCGTAAATTGTGAGTTCGTCAACCAACACAAAAATAAGTTTCAAAATATTATACGAGAAAATATTTCACTACCTGAAAATGTTAGATTTGTCACAACTTTTCCTCCTAAAAGGGATCAACGTCCTCGTGATCCATTTCATTTGGATGTCCGTTTCTTATTGAAATCGAAGAGGTGCAGATATTTCTTCCACATTTCATCCTCTCGTTCCCAAGTATACTCCGGTCCATGCTTTGAATTCCATCGGATCTTGACAATAGGTATCCGACTTTGTTTCAGTTACTTTACCTCACGGTCCATAACTTCTACGGGCTCTTCGATAAAATGCAACTTCCCATCTATTCGAACCTTACCTAACGGAATTTTCTCATCACTCACTGCTAGACATTTCTTCAGATTAGATACATGGAATGTGTTGTGAACACCATGAAGTTCTGGGGGTAACTCTAGTTTGTAAGCCACCGGACCTACTCTAGATAAAATCTTAAAGGGTCCAATATAACGGGGATTCAATTTTCCTCGCTTTCCAAATCTGATAACGCCTTTCCATGGCGATACTTTCAACATTACTCGGTCACCCACTTCAAACTCCATTGGCTTCCGCCGCACATCCGCGTAACTTTTCTGTCTACTACGGGCAGTCAACAACCTCTTCTTAATCTGAACTTTCATCTCCGTAGTCTCCCGGATCAATTCCAGTCCCGTGAACTGGGTATCCCCAACTTCACTCCAACATACAGGAGATCTACACTTCCTACCATACAAAGCTTCAAACGGTGCAGCCTTAATACTAGAATGGTAACTATTTTTACATGAAAACTCTGCTAACGACAAATGTTTATCCCAATTCTTACCAAAGTCTAACACACAAGCTCTCAACATATCTTCCAGTGTTTGTATCGTCCTTTCACTCTGCCCATCAGTCTGGGGGTGATAAGCAGTGCTCATGTCGAGATTCGTTCCCAAAGATCTTTGGAGAGATTTCCAAAAATTCGATGCGAATCTAGGATCTCGATCTGAAATGATCGATACAGGCACTCCATGCTTGCATACAACATTATCAAGGTATATTCGAGTCAGCTTCTCCAGTGAGAACTGCTCCTTAACTGGAATGAAGTGTGCTGATTTGGTCAGTCTATCGACAATAACCCAAATCGAATTGTTTCCAGATGATGTTCTAGGAAGCTTGGTGATAAAGTCCATTGTAATTCGCTCCCACTTCCATTCAGGAATGTTTGGTTGTTGAAGTAGTCCTGATGGTTTTTGATGTTCGGCTTTAACTCTAGCACAAGTCAAGCATTGAAGAACATACATAGCTATGTCAGCTTTCATATTCGGCCACCAGTACAACTTCTTCAAATCATGGTACATCTTACCAGATCCCGGATGAATGGAATACTTAGATTTATGGGATTCTAACATAATCAAATCTCTTAAGCCTCCAAACTTAGGTATCCACATACGACCTCTTAAACATTTCACTCCATCAGCTCTAACTTCTAAAGGATCTCCTTCTCCTCGGAACCCTTCATTAACAAAATTCACCTTCTTACAAGCTTCTATTTGTGCATTTCTAATTTGCTCAGGCAAATTATTGTGCACGGTCAAGACTAGAGAACGCACCCTGATAGGCTCTCTATCTTTCCTACTTAACGCATCAGCAACAACATTGGCTTTTCCTGGGTGATATTTTATATCACAATCATAGTCACTTAACAACTCTATCCATCTTCGTTGCCTCATGTTCAATTCCTTCTGGTCGAGATTATACTGTAGGCTTTTGTGATCGGTGAATACCGTACACTTGGTGCCATACAGATAATGTCTCCACAACCTAAGAGCAAAGACCACAGCTCCTAACTCAAGATCATGAGTAGTATAATTCTCCTCATTCTTCCTTAATTGCCTAGAAGCATAAGCTATCACTTTCTCTCTCTGCATCAAAACAGCTCCATAACCTCTAAGAGATGCATCACAATACACTACAAAATCTTCACTCCCTTCGGGTAATGATAAGATTGGCGCACTACATAATTTTTTCTTCAATGTCTGAAATGCTCCATCTTCATCACTTCCCCAAACGAAAGGTTTATTCTTCTGAGTAAGCTTAGTCAAGGGTTTAGCTATCAAAGAAAATTCTTTAATGAATCGCCTATAATAGCCAGCTAATCCTAAGAACTGTCGCACTTCCGTTGACGTTGTCGGTGCAGACCAATTCTTAATAGCTTCAACCTTTGCAGGATCAACATGAATTCCATCTCTGTTAATCACATGACCAAGAAATTGCACAGAATCCAACCAGAAATCACACTTCAAAAACTTAGCATACAACCTTTCATCCTTCAATAACTTCAAAACAATCCTCAAATGTTCTCTGTGCTCATCTTCATTCTTAGAATAGATTAGAATATCGTCAATAAACACAATCACAAATTTATCCAAGTAGGGCTTGCACACTCGATTCATTAAATCCATGAAAACCGCAGGTGCGTTAGTTAACCCAAATGGCATTACTTGAAATTCATAGTGTCCATAACGAGTTCTAAATGCAGTTATAGGAATATCTTCTTCACGGACGCGAAGTTGGTGATATCCTGACCGCAAATCTATCTTAGAATACACACTAGATCCTTGCAGTTGATCAAACAAATCATCAATCCTAGGTAAAGGATATCGATTCTTAATTGTCAACTTATTCAGTTCCCTATAATCAATGCACATACGAAAAGATCCATCCTTCTTCTTAACGAACAAGACTGGAGCTCCCCAAGGCGACGAGCTCGGTCGAATAAAAACTTTATCAGACAACTCCTTAAGTTGCTCAGATAACTCCTTTAATTCAGAAGGGGCTAATCGGTAAGGCGCACGTGCCACCGGTGCAGCACCAGGAATTAAATCGATTCGAAACTCTACTTGCCTTATCGGTGGAAGTCCTGATAAATCTTTAGGAAATACCTCAGGAAATTCACAAATAATAGGTACATCTTCCAATCATTTCTCCCTAGACTCATTCCCGGTCACTTGAGCTAAGAATAACTCACAACCGTTCCTGATGTACTTTTGGACTTTAATACATGAAACGATTTTCAAACGGGATTCACCTCGACTACCATCAATTACTAACGTCCTATTCCTAAGAGGAATCTTAACCTTCTTCTCTCCACATAAAATAGTAGCATTATTCAACGACAACCAATCCATACCAATAATAATATCAAAACTACCTAATTCTATCAACATCAAATCAATCGGAAAGGAATGGTTCAAGAAATTTAGAGAGCATCCTTCTAATAGCTTATTAGTTTTCACTAATTTACCATCAGCCAATTCCACCTCGTAACTGGTACTTATCTCAACAGGTTCAATATCAATAAGGGCACTAAATTTAGTGGATACAAAGCTCCTATCGGCACCCGAATCGAATAAAGCAACAGCATAATGATTGTTGAGTAAAAACGTACCGGTAACGACATTCGGATCCTCTTTCTTCACCTCAATTGTTCAAAGTTGGTAGATACCACCCTGGGGGTTTCTTCCAGGTACAATCGCTTTCAACTTGGGGCATTCCGATTTTCTATGACCTTCTTCATGACAGTTGAAGCAAATCGTTCCCTTCTTACAACTTTCAACCTTGTGTCCAAGCTTTCCGCAATTTCGGCACTTCCAGCAGTCGCCAGGATGCCTCTTGTTGCCACACTTAGGACATCTATCATCGTTGCGCGGTGCATTGTTGGTAATAGCATTTGTATTCCCCTTTCTCTTGTTCTGACGGCGATTGAAATTCTTCCTATTATCACCTCTATCTACACGATCACCGTCACCCTTTCTTTTCTCACCTACACGGGCTTCATCTTCCTTATCCTGAATTATCTGTCCAATGAGTTGGTAAGCCATTCGAACAGCATCATCAATGGTCAGTGGTTTCGATGATGTCACGTCCCCCCGGATATTCCTGGTCAACCCTTTCACATATTGCTCAATTCGGATCTCTTTGGGTTCAACCAAACGAGGACATAGCAAGGCCAACTCATGGAATCGATTCGTGTAACTATCAATGTCCACACCTTTCATTCTCAAATGAATCAACTCCTGTTCTAACCTAATTATCACACTACAAGGACAAAACTCCAAAGTCATCCACTTCTTGATTTCAGCCCAAGGAGTAGCATTAGCAGCATCAAGACCCATGAAAGCAATTATCCCGTTCCACCAAGTCAACGCACGGCCTTTAAGAGTAGCCATAGTAAAAGTCACCTTATCTTCCTCTTTGCACTTACTAATCCTAAACACCGATTCAATCTTCTCGATCCACTGGCTTAGTCCTACAGCACCTTCGGTTCCATTAAAAGGTAGAGGTTCACACTTCATGAACGTCACATAAGTACAGCCACCAACTTCAGGTGCATTCGTTCCAAGTCCTCCTACATTTCCTCCAGCATTAGCATTCACATTATTAGCATTCACATTCAAATTAGTACCGCCAATTCCACTACCGCCAGCTCCACTACCGCTAGCTCCACTACCGCCAGCTCCACTACCGCCAGCTCCACTACCGCCAGCTTCATTTCTAGCATTTGCCATAAATTCAGTCATAGATGCGGTAACTTGCTCCGTAATAATCCTACGTACATCATCCTCAGTCACAGCCTTCTTGGGCGGCATAGTTCTATAATTCCACAATTTCAAAGTATTAAATATTCATCCAACAAAGGATTCATATAATATGGATCGAATTCATAATCAAGATACAAATAAGGCACAATATGGAATTCAAGACAAGATACATATTTCATTCGATCTGAAACAAAAGTATTGTCTTAGTACATCCATATCAAAGTTCTAACATTATATACACTCAAAATTTGTGCCAAGTCTATTACTAACAAGTCGGTTCAGTCAAAGCTACAAACACAAAATATATAAAGGTCACTACTAAATACAGACTGGTCTACTGAGAACCGCCAGATGGTCCATCATCCATCGTCTTTTGGATCTTCGTCGGACGATCACTAGACTCATCTTCAGCTGGGCGCTTACGGATTACTCCTCTTTCAACCATGTCGGCATAAAATCTACTGTTCCAACCCACAAATATATTCAACTCCTTTTCGGCTTTCTCACGCATCGCACGAGCCACACTCAACTGAATCTCCATAGAATTCACTTTTCTCTTCATAGCAGCATACTCACCACTTTCCAATACTGATAACCTCCTAAAAGCCTCATTCAAACCACGTTCTACATCACTCAAATCCAAACTAAGCAATTCTCGCTCTTTCTCGCCAACCTTAGTCTTCGACTCCAAATAAGCAACCTGAGTCTGAACAACACCTAATCCAACCTCTGTCACACAACTCTTAACACGGGAAGCATCTAGATCACGTCTCAAGGCCCATGGTGCAAGACCATCAATATGAGTAGCCTCTCAAGTACTAGACGACTCTCCTATCTCACGTCTACGAGTATCAATACCATTAGTACCGTCAGGTGCATCGTCATCCTCATCCTCCTCTGATTCAGAATCAGATTCAGACGATTCAGACATTTCATCCCTAGGTAACTCATCCTCAGAATCAGACAAACAAACTGGTGGGGGCAAAGGCTCGCCCTCTGGTACATCATACGGATATATAAGCTCAGCTTCCTCATCGTCATCAACCTCAATATCTATACCTACGTCTTCCTCGACATCCTCGTCGTCAATCTCATCATCTATACCTACATCCTCCTCGACATCCTCGTCGTCAATCTCGTCATCTAAATTATCTAACCCAATCTCATCCTCATTCTCAATATCAGCATTCTCAATATCCACATCCTCAATATCCACATTCTCAATATCCACATTCTCATTACCCACATTCTCAATATCCACATTCTCATTCTCTACTAAGTCAACCTGAGGGGCAATCTGATCTCCTAGTCCTAACTCGGGCTCGGGATCCTCAAATGGTTCATCCTCGTCATCAATATCAAAATCTACTAAGTCTAAATAAGGATCATCTTCTATATTAGGTTCGAGAATAGCATGGTTTTCTACAGGAATATTAGGGTCAGCCATGACAATCTGCATTTATATATATTTATCTCGTATTAGGATAACATACTAGTTAAACAATTACATAATGAAATCACGATATATACATATATATAAATTAAATTATATATATCAAAATATATATCTTCTCAATAGGGCTTGTTGGTAACGTCGGAGATCTCTGGCACCGTTATAGTCAAAAGATTTTTCAAATATTTTCTCAAATGTTCATTGTCAAAAGATTTTGAAAAGTTTTGTTCAAAACCTTGGTTTTTAAAATCCTTTGTTCTCTATAACGAGAGCTCTGGTACCAAACTGTAACACTCTCATTTTTCGTATCGGTACAGCGGAATGGTCTTTCAGAGTGTTACGGGATAGCACAATAACTCCAATCATAGACAACACATAAAAATGGTTGTACAAGGTTTAACAAACATTCATTCGATAAAAAGGTTTAAAAGTGTACAACAGGTCCCAAATTATACAGGTCATTAAGTTTACAAAACACAGATCGAATGAACATTTTTAATATTAAGTGTGGGCCATCAGAGTCGATCTCCATCCGGATTACCTTCAAGCACCTGAGATAGAAAACATGCAAAAATCATATCAGCGAATGCTGAGTGAATTCATAGAGTTTAATGAAAACCGTTATATAAAACAATCATTTACAATCATTTAAAATCAGAACACAAGTATAATATCGGAAGTAAGTCCACATATTGCTAGTCAGGCAATATATAAATCAAGCATACATCTAAAACCGTCCACGAGACCGTAGTCTCTATATTACCATGTTAGGTAATATATTCATCGTAATAGCGTCGTTATCGTTTATTATTTATGTCTTATATGGTATAGGATACATGGTATCTGAATTAGGATTATTATTAGCCGCATGACATTGTTACCTTACTGTGAAAACAGCGGGCCGCGAACCCGACAAACAATTTGCCCATCTAAGTTAGCGTGTCGTCACAAAAATCACGCTATGGAATCTTCTCATACATAAATTCGCTTACCAATCAATGTGGTACGACGGGGATCAACCGTCAAGGCGCGAACTGGGGTGATCGTCCCCAAATAGTACTATCAAATGCATAAGCGTCTACCAAAACCCGGTAGTTCACAATTCATGCTAATGGGACTTTAAGTGACATAACATAACTACTAATAATCCTTTTAGTCTCGAATATAGGGTCATAGCATCATTCGGGTCCATATCATTTAGCATACAATCGGGACTACTTGTGTTCTATTTTTATAAAAATCTAGCATGTTATCTCCCTCGCGGGTTTACAAATCATTTTATAAAATATTTAAAAGAGTGCGAGGCTATGAACTCACATTGTTAATGAAAGGCGGATTATCGGCTACGGGTGTGCTTCGGTCACGGAAACCTATATAAATAATAATCGGTCTTAGACTCGGTCCAATGATTTTTATCAAAATAACAATATACATATATATGATTTTTGTACATATGATGATGATCAAGTGGGTTTATAAATCCTCGTTTACTCATTTTAGCGTTTACGTTTTAGTATCGTCTTACTAGTTCACTAGTTTTACCGATTTTACCTATTTTAAGTCCATTAATTCTTTTATAAGTTCTTTAGCTTGTTTTTACCCATTTTATACTTATATGATCAGTATATATATTTTTCATGTTGGGCCCAAATGGGTTAAGCCCAAATAATTCTTTTTACAAGTATTTATCTTATTAAGTCCAATTATTAGTCTAATAGGTTTAGTTAGCTCGTAAATGTCCGTAATTCTTAAAGTTCGAGTTTTATCGGTTTTTAATTGTCTTAGTTACTTATACATCAGTATATAACTTTTATAAACTTTACATTAGACGGGTTTGGTCGTCTAAGTTTTATTTGATGAAAAACGTTAATTTCACGGCGATAGCCGAAAAAGTCGTAAAAATCAAGTTTATAGTTTTTATTACTTATAAATATTATTTTACCACCATTTATCTAATTTACCCATTCAATTAACCTTTTATACATTTATATAATTAAGTTCTATAAGTTAGTGGGTTTATATTTTACATTTTATAAATTATAAAGTGAGTGCTTATATAATAATAATAAACATTATTTCCAAAATCTGATTTTTAACTTCATGTTTACCATTTTTATCATATCTAGAGTTCTACAATGACTTAGAAGCTCATTTTTGGATGACAACTTCTTCATAATATGTGCTACATATAACTTAGTTATATCTACTGCCCATTTTGAGTCTAAGGTGCCTTAACAGTCCCTACAAAACTGCTTATTCAGATTGTACCACCTAACTTGTTTTGATCATATCTCACTCATTATTTTGATTCCATTGCATGGCAAACTCTCACATGTGTATAACATCATCTACTTTACTGTAAATAGATCAAACCATGCATTTTTATCAGTTCATCATTTAGTTATATACTGTTTTTATACAGCCAACTAATTAGTCATGATTTTAGCTTCATTTCTTATGGTTATCATCATTTTTAAGCATGTTTATCAACACTTGATCCCCACACAACATTTTTATCATCATATATACATCATATACATATACAAAATGAAAGAAAATACATTTGTTCTTTACAAAATAATAAGAGAAAAATGTAGAGGATGATCTTCTTTACCAATCCAAGTGGATTTCTTGGTTTAGGAAGGCAAGAACTTGATGAACACAACAAGTATCTCCAAGACCATCAAATATCAAGATCATATGTTGGAAAATCAGCCCTAGGACACAAGAAAATCACCTCCAAAGTTGGTTATATGGCCACCAAATGATCAAGGCTTCAAGGAAACACCTTAATAGGACTAGTAAACATGTGGTTTGTAGCTAGAAAAGATCAATGAGGGTGTTTGTTGCTTGATTTGGGACGGCACAAGGGTGGAGTAGAGAGAGTTTTAGAGTGGATTGCATGGAAGGAAATGGCTAGAATGAAACCATTTGCTAGTTTTGTGCTAAGTGGGAAATGTGTTGGCTTAAAGTGTAAGCACAAGCTTACACTTGTGTAAACTTGTTAAATTGATGCCACCTATGTGTGGTGGTGTCCATAATGCCGTCCCATATAAGCTAGTGGGATGGGGCAAAGTGTTTTGTCCCATCTCACTAGTTTACGGGTATTTCTCGATTCTAGTTTTCTCGATTTGCGTGCCCTCGGGTCGTTTTACGAAAAACGTTTTTATAAATTATGAATCACTGTCACAAAACGAATCCATTAAAAATTGTCTCATCAAAAACGGAGTTCAAAAACGTAAATACGTAATCCTAAGGTTTCCGGTTTAGTCGTAAAAGACGCCAAATTATGCACGTAAGCCCAAATTTAAATCCGTAAATTGTGAGTTCGTCAACCAACACAAAAATAAGTTTCAAAATATTATACGAGAAAATATTTCACTACCTGAAAATTTTAGATTTGTCACATAAAGTGTCTATGGAACACCTATCATGGAGAGTAAAAGATTTACCCTTTTTAAGAAAAATCTCCATGATGAGGTAAAGCAAATTTTCAAGTATACAAAACTCCATACATATCCCCCTGGATCGAATACATAATTACCATCCCACTTATAACACAATCCAACAACTAACTTCCCAAGCAATGGTGAAAAGAGTGAGGTGTGGTGCTCCAAAATGTTTGCCCATATGTTCTCCAAAAGGTGATAAGCTAATACTCTCAATGCTTGCACAAGTTCTCCTTTTGTTACATCAGGCGGATACTGAGATAGTTTAGCAAGCTCTATTCTAGGATCAAAAATCCGTTCCTTGATGGAAAAACAATAAGTGTTGGTTACCTTAGAAGATTCTCCCTTGTAGATCACATGGTGAGAGAAACGTTGAGGAACAATAGGTGTAAAAAAACTCTAAGGAGAACCCACAATGTCATGCTTATCTTTGTCACTTTGAAAGGCTGAAGTGGGAAGGAGAGAAGGTAAATGATCTTCATGCAATAGAGCTTCTAGAAACTGTATGTCTCCCTCCTCATCAATATAACCAAGAGTATACTCAAAAGGGATATCCACCTCTAAAAACTCATCACTCACATCAATAATAGAATCTTCCTCATCACCATAAACATCATAGATTGGTGTATCAAAGATTGGTGACCCCTCAAATCCCAAGGAAGTGTGATCATCAAAGAATGGAGAGTCACAAATAGAAATCTCATCATCACTATAGTCATCATATATTGGCGTATCACAAAGAAGAGATTCTTCATCACTAAAATCTTCATTGGTGTCTTCATCATTGTGGAAAAGTAGGTTATCATATGAGGTTTCAAAAAGAGGAATGGAATGAATCACAAAATCACCAAAGTTAAGCTCGTGAGGTTCATGAATATCCAATGATGAGGTAAGGGAGGCTATGGTCTCAACATATGGAGGATCATAATTACCACTTGTGCAAGCTTCTTGAAAATATTCACCACAAACTTCATCAAGGATATAAACTTGATTTACCTCCTTATCAAGAACATCAATATGCTTCACGGTCTCGGGTGCATTGGACTTCTTAGACAACTTCCCCATGTTAAACACAACTCTTTCATCTCCTACCCGCATTATGAGTTCATCTTCCGCTACATCGATAAGAGTACGACCCGTTCTCAAAAATGGCCTACCAACAATCAAAGGAACTCTCGGATCCATATCATAATCAACTACCACAAAATCCGCGAGAAAGGTAAATCTATCAACCCCAACAAAAACATCCTCCACAATTCCCACCGGATAAGCTATAGTACGGTTGGCTAACTCAAGAGTTATCTTAGTAGGAGTGAGCTTGAGAAGTGAAAGTATCTTCCAAACCGATAATGGCATGAGCTTTATGCTTGCCCCTAGATCCGCAAGAGCCATACAATTTTCCACCCCCGAGAAATTACAAGGAATCAAGAACCGGCCCGGATCACCAAATTTAGTAGGCAACTTCTTTAACAATACCGCGGAGCAATTTTCGTTCAATGAAGCATTAGGCAAATCAACCAATTTCTCTTTGTTCGAAAGGAGGTCCTTAATCATCTTAGCAAACTTAGGCATATTAGCTAAAGCCTCCGCAAAGGATATGTTTATGTTGAGTTGCTTGAACATCCTTAAAAAGTTTGAGACTTGTATATCATCCTTGTTTTTCAATTTCTCCTTTCTCAATCGTGATGGGTAAGGGAGACTTGGTTTTGTTTGTGGTTGAGTGGTTGTTGAAGGATTTTTCTTGTTGGCTTCTTCATGGTGAGGTGTGGAAGGTAAAGGAGTAGTAGGTGTAGGATGATGAGGTGTAGGTGTTGGGTTAGTTGAGCTTGAAGGTGGTGAAGAAGATGTAGAAGGTACATCACAAGGTGGAACCATAGTAGGCTTAACCATAGAAGGTGTAGGAGGTGAAGGTTCTTGAGTTTTCTTTCCACTTCTTGTTGTGATAGCATTAACATTGGCCATTGGATTTGTTTGTGTGTTAAAAGGTAGAGCCCCTTGTGTTCTTTGGTTAAATGCCATTAAAAGTCTATTGGTTTGTGCCTCCATTGTAAGTTTCATTTGGTCATTCATTCTCTTTTCACTTTCACGAATTCTCCTCTCAACATACTCATGAGTCTCTTGTAGCCCATACTTGATTTTGAAATTGAGGGTATCCTTGATTTGGGAAGGGTGGGAGTGGTGGATTAAATCCTTGATTTGGTGGATAAAAGTTATTTCCTTGATTTTGAAAATTGTTAGGTGCCTTGTAGTTGTTACCTTGGTATTGTGGTCTTGGACCTTGATTCCTTTGTAACAATTGAGGGGAATTTGGTTGAGGTTGGGTGGGTGGTTGGGGTGGGAATCCCGGTGGAGTAAGGTAATTTTGAGACTTATAAGAAAGGTTATTTGGATTGATGTTTGGCTTGAAATGTTCACGATGTTCCTCTTGGTAAGCATAACATTTCCCTTGATAACCTTGCACCTTATCACATTGTTGATATGAATGGGGACCTCCACAAATCTCACATGAAAGAGTAATAGCATGCACATCATTTGTGGAATGATTGCCCATAGAAAGCTTCATAAAGTCATTCATCATTGTTTCTTGCATCTTTTGAGTGTTTTGCATGAGTGTTTGACTTTCCTTTTGAGCTTGGGTCAATGCTTGAATGCATGAAATGAGTTGAGTCTCCAATGTTTAAAACCTCCTTCTTGAATGACATGTACTCTTTCATCAAATTGTGTTTTAGTTTTCACCATTGCTTTGGTCTCAATAATATCCCAAGCCTCTTGAATGGATTTAAAAAGAATATTTCCTCCCGTGGAAGCATTGAGTGAGTCTTGGTGATGAGGTTTAAGGCCATTGTAAAAAGTATTGATTTGGTGAACTTCATCTAATCCATGGTTAGGGCATCTCCTCAATAACTCCCTATACTCCTCCCAAGCATCACTAAAAGTTTGACTAGGTTTTTGTTGAAAGCCTATAATGAAGTTCCTCAAAGCCGTGGTCTTAGATGGGGGAAAGAACTTGTTCAAAAACTTCTTAGTAAAACCATCCCATGTGTTAATGCTCTCGGGTGGTTGTGTATCTAACCAATGCTTAGCCGGACCCTCTAGTGAAAATTTTACCAATATCAACTTAATGGCATCATGGGGAACTCCATTGTACTTAATGGTGTTGCAAAGAGCAAGAAATTTCTTAATGTGATCATGTGGATTATCATTCTTGTTCCCAAAAAATGGTGTATTTGAAACCAATTTAATCATGGATGTTTTTAGCTCAAATGTGTTTGCGGGAATATCGGGTATCTTGATAGCATCGGCATATCCTTTCACATTGGATTGCAAGTGCTCCATCAAAGATCGAGTGTCAACTCCGGCCATGGCTTCTTG
Source organism: Glebionis coronaria (assembly GCA_025667525.1). Classification (NCBI taxonomy): domain Eukaryota; kingdom Viridiplantae; phylum Streptophyta; class Magnoliopsida; order Asterales; family Asteraceae; genus Glebionis; species Glebionis coronaria. The sequence continues at coordinate 66,318,977 of CM046875.1, forward strand.
TTGTGGATGGATCAAAGCACGATTCTCGGGATCGGCCTGATGGACGGTGGTGTTCCTACTCTTTCTCTTTTTCTTCCTTTTCGGAGGAAGGAGTTGTACACCAATCGCTATTTGTGCACGCCCGCGAGTGAGCATGCAACTCAATACGAGGAATGAGAGAGAAGCTCTCGTGTGACTTTGAAGAAAAAAGGATTATCCTCTTCGAGTTTCAATATGAAATATCCACAAGAAAATAATAATATACGTATGTACTACTTGGGTGCAAGACCCCCAATGAAGCCTTCCTTCTTAGAATACTCACAAGTGAACGGGGGGTTAGGTAGCCAAAGCACTTAAGTACCTATTGACCCTTAGATGGCATTTTATAGCACATCGCCTTTCTATTCACTTAATTATTTGTATTCTTTGAATTATTGCTTATTGGAAGTATTTATCTATTCTTGCTTTATTTAGTTTGATCGATACACGTGTCAAGGACCGGAACGCCCCTCAGCACGGTGTATTGCCTTGGCAATACTTACGGAGAATATGTGTATTGGTTGTTCTTATACGTATACGTATTTACTTATAATAATATATGGAAAATATTTTTGTTTTTATGAGTTTTTTAGAGAAAATACTACATGTAAATAAAAACCGAGATAATCCAATAATATATATTTTTGGGTGCAATCTCTTAGGAAAAAGATTGCTTCTTGGATTTTTAAATTTGTTTGGTAAATTCTTTAGGAAAAGAATTGTTTTTGTTATTTTTTAGTTTTTATATATTTTTATATTTTTTATTTTTTATTGTTCTTGATTTATGATACGTAAAAATAACGTTCACAAGGTGAACGGATCCCAAAAGCCAATGAAAACCGTCAATCAATAGTCTCTCGTAAAGTCAAAGAACCGGCAGCAGCGCCATTTGATTTGAGTATAATTGAAGTTCGTTTTCTCGATTCTTAACCAATTGAAAGTCCTAACAAAATCAGGTTTATGATCGTTTTTGGTTGATAGGGTTATTTGGATTTTCTATGTCTAATTGAACAATCAAGTAAAAATATTCAAAATATTATACTACATATCCATACTAATCTAAAACATGTTGCAAGTACAAGTAATTAAGCACAAACTATAAGTTAATCAAACAATTAACTAACTAACAATTCTAACAAGAAAATGTAACTATTTCAACAATCTAACAAATTTAACAAACTTGACCAACTAGAAAATGTAACAAATTTCAACAAAATTACAACTAACTATTTAACCACAATCTAATCAAACTTTTAACAAAATTTTAACTAACTTTTACCGACTAATTTTTATAAAAATATTTTAATTGTACTGGTATTAAAGACGAGTCCAATATCTAACTTGGCCCAACAAACATTTAACAAACTACAGGCCTAGCTATATTGTCTAAAACGAATTCTTGCTAAATCAAAAGGAACTAATTCGATGCCACAATAGCTACCTTTCTTATATCACTTACTGATTTTAATCCTATTAACCTACTGAATTCAATCAAGTTCACCTCTAACCTTACTGTACCAAACACAAATTATCTCTTTATCAAAAAGAAAACAGAAATATTGCAAGTTGCATCAAATGAATTACAGTTAATGAACTGAAACATATATCATGCATTATCAAACAAAGAATCTTAAGCATGATGCAATCATTATTAAGCTACAATGCTAACAGCTAATTTCATAAAAGAAAATGCAGAAAATAGAACCCGCGCTTGACCTGTTCATCCGTCGTTTAGTCCGTTGTTGTCGAAGCTTAGCGCTGAGCTAGCTTTAAACAAACGCCAGGAACCAAAAATCTCACTCCGATATCGAAATCGACTTCTACAAACTAATCTCGAACCAAACTAGTACTCTTGATCCAGAATTAAATCGCAGCTACACCGGACCTTTTACTACTCAAACTCACGTCCAGTCTTGAAGATTTAGACACTAAGCTGAACCAAACTAGCTTCCATCGTAAGCGACGCTAATGAGCTGATTACTATCTGTCTCTTCGAAGTGACTTGAACAACAACTACTAATTCTTCACTCAATCACAGCTCAAATTCTGACACGAATCCTTAACAAAACTTGCAGCTTCAAACACAATTTCTAAACGACACTAGTAAGAAATCAGGCACCATGAGATCATCAATGAAAAACTTGACCGAAACAGCACTTAACCCTTTAGTGACAAGTGACTACGCAATCGAACTGAGACTGAAAACTGAAAGTGTACGAATATAACTATTCTTCAACTGCGTGAACCGAAACCGAAACTCGATCCGAGCTAAATCGAGACTGCTCCCTAATTATCTCGAATCATCGAAAAGCTATCTCGATCTATATCATCCTACTGCTGTCGTCCAGTCTTCCGTTGTAGGCGAGCTAAAACAACTCTTGCAGAATTCATCTACGAAAGCGCATTCAGCTACTCTTCTACTCAACTCCTTAAGCTCGAAAACAGAACTCTTTAGCAAGATGAGTAGCAAACGTCATGGATCCTACACCATAACTCCAAAACTTCACAAAGTCCGAAAACAGAATCTACAACGAAGTCACTGATGAAAATCAATGGCTACTAACTTTCTTCAAGACTACTTGTGATAATAGCATCTACTCATATCGATAACAACTTGAACAAGTATTAGAGTAAATTGTGTAGTAATGCAGGGATTTGAAGGAGGATTAAGAATGAAATGAGATTTTTATTGATTTCGAAATGAACTAACTGTTACAAGAGTTTGTTATAATGGCTAACAAACTATCGTGTGTAAAAGACACACTAGAAAGTGAAGAAAAATGAGAGAGGAAAACTAGTAACTACTAACTGTATTTTTCCTAACTGTGTGTGTGTGTGTGAAATTTACACACTAAATCTACGTGTGAAAATGAGAAACGAATAAGGTTTATATAGCCGAGAGAATGCAGGGGATGAGGAGTTGATGATGTGTTGTGACTAATCAGAAGTTGCCACGTGGCAAGGGTTAATTGGAGTTGAGAAATGTTGATCCGGATCAATGGAAATTAGCAATGTGATTGGCTGTTTGAGAGTAGTGGGATTCGGTTATTCATAAATGGGAGTGGATAAGTGAAATTTCATTTATGCTGTTTGACAAATATGCAAATGATGGATGTGATCTTGAATTCATTTATTATTTGGAATGTGGGCTCATAATTGTTGAAGTAGTCCATAAATGCTGCTATGATTCGGTTATTATTGCAATGCTTCCACTGAAAAATCCAACTTCATTAATGCCCCAACGATTCAATCCGCGTGAAGGTATAAGCTACTCTCTGATTGGCCACAAGATGTGAACTTGGATCAACTAACTTTGGGCTTTGGCAGAAAAGGCCCTTGTAATTAGCAGTTTTGTCTTTTGAGCTTGAATCTTCATAAACTTGTCATTTCGGATCCTTTGAGCTTCAAACTTGAACACAAATGATCCCTTGACTTGATGACTTGACTTTTGACCAGGTTTGACTTTGATCTTGACTTTTCCAAAATTGCACTTTAAGTCCCTCAACTTTTGAATGTTGTCAAGATAGGTCTTTTATCTTCTCATGGCTTGTCATCTTTGATCCTTCTTTGTCTTTTTCATCCAAATAAGCTTGATTTCTTATTGTTTGCTTGAAAATGTATCCTTCTTACCTATTTATACACAAACACAACACATACCACATAATTCCGCTTTATAGCACAAAGGTTTGGTCTTTTCCATGTGTTTTAGGGTGATTTGTTGATTAATTGATATGAGGTTTTGCTCATATCAGTAACCTCGGGACATAGAGGCAGAGTAATTTTTGAATACTAGAAATCGCGATGATAAAGTATGAGTATTGATTAAGGTTTGAACATATTATATGTAGCCCAGAGATTGAGATTGACTTTTGGATGTTAGAGATTTTTATAGAGAGCGTGAAGAATTGAGTTAAGAAGGAATATTGCATATTTTCGGAAAGCAATAGACAGAGTGAAAGGATGAATTGAACGATGGTAATTGAATTTGGTATCAATCACATCAACATATAATTGAAACTTGGGCTGATGATATCTTAAATAATTCACTATGAGGACTAATAGAACCTAGTGAAGATGGAAATCTTTATACGGTGATAATTGTCATATCAGTAGTTAAGAGGTGTAATTTGAGAATTTACCTAGTCGTGGGTCAAGTTGTCAGGTTATTAGGGCAGGAATGAAACTGAGAAAGTGATGCAGAAAGAGTATGAATGATGAAGGAATATTAGCATAATAGAAGATGAAAATTGAAAGTTGAAGTAATAATTATGGATATGGTGATATCATAAGAATTGAGTTGGACTGGTGTGAAAGACGTGAGTATCTCTTAAGGATAAGAGGTCACGTTGACTCTAGAAGTGAGGAAGTGCGAATGTGAGGCGGGTTGAGCGCCGAGACGTCGCTCTCTTTTAGGAGGGTAGGATGTAACAACCCAAAACCATGGTCATTATTTAATTATATTTTTACGTATATTTTTGAAATTTTTGACGAGGTTGATTGTTATGACGATTGTTGATTTGATTTGGATGATGATTGAAAATTTTATTTTTACGTTTTGACGAGTTGCGAGGATTATTAGTGATGACGATATCGACGGATGCCCGAGAAATTTTACATTTTATTTTAAACATGTCGATGTTTAATATTTTGACGTTTTTATTTTAATGTCGTATTAAGTCGTGTCGGGACTATATAATATCATATTTTGTGTGCGTTTTAAGTTTTGAGAAGCATTTTTATGAAACCCGATACCCGTAAATATTTTCAAAAGTGACTAATAATCATTTCCCGCTTTTTAACAAAGTATTTGCATTTTGGTCCACAAGAATCACAATTGGCAAAAACTACCCTAAACTTTTCCCATATAAAATGGAAAAACTAACACATTTACACACACACAACACCACCACATGTAAATTTTCTCTCCCCTCCCTCTCTTCTCTTTCTTTCCCGTCCACCACCAAGCACCATACACTCCTAGATTTTTTAAAATCTAGTTTGATTCAACAAATTCTAATCAAAGTCCCATTCCTATCTTTTGATTCTTCAGCTATTGGTACAAAAATTTCTTACATGCAAGCATATTTTTGAAAAACCTATTTTTAGATGAAAATCTTATGATTTGATCTTGAATTCTTGTTGTATGTAGGTGTTTATGTTTATATATATATTAGTTTTTATGATTGCATGTTGAAATTTTTGAGTTGGGTTTTTATGATTTGATCATCTAGTATGATTTTGAGTGTTACGATTGAAAGTAGTAATAGTAGGATGATTATAGTGGTAAAAATGGGGTTAAAATATGGTGAAAATTTTATTTTGAATGATTTTTAAATATATCTTTTTAAACAGATTATTAAACTTAATTTTCTGAAAATATGAGTTTGAGTTTGATTTTAAGATGAACTAATTATATATTGTTGTAGAGGATGTTTTTAGCTTTGTTTTGGTATAAGGTAGGGCTTCTAGCTGCAAACGAGCGAAAAGTTACGTTAGTTTGAATATTCGTGTAACGGGAGACGAGTATCGTCACAATATATAATTGTTGTCGATATTTGGATTGAATCCCAGGGACAATAAAAAGGATTTTGAAATGTGTCAAGTACTGATTTTGAATGATAATTATGAGCATGTTGAGTTATTTTCAAAGTTGAATGTCGGTTTTATAAATGGAGAAAAATAAATGTGTTAAAAGACTATATGAATTGTTGACGTATAACTGTCCGGTTTTTGCAGTTCAAAGATGTGTCGGGCAGGGAACTTTAAATGTAAAATCTTTTGATGAGTTTTTAACAGGTCTTTCTATATATAGTATGTGACATTTCTGATTAGTATCATAAAAATTTGATGTGTTTAAGTGGGGTAAATGAGCTTGTACATTTGATGTGTACCGGCAGATTTTTATCGAAGGAATTAACTAATAGAATAAACATATAGAATGGAGTAAAAGGTCACTTGTATTGTTTTCAGTTTTGATTGGTTGTGATTTTATGATTTTGAGTTTGATATTACTAAGTATGGATTTTACTCGAGTTTATTATTGATGAACGCGCCTTATTAGATAGGTTGTGGTTATTGTGTTTATTGGGCATCAACTATCGTCGAAGATCGTCTTACTACTGCTATTACTCCAGGTGAGTCTATAGCCTCGCTTTTGTAATTGTTTTGAATGATTTTAAAACCCGCGAGGGGGATACATGCTATTTGAAAGTAAAATAAACACAAGTCATGATTGATTGTTTGGACCCGAATGTTGCCTTTGTTGCATTTGTTGTTTTGAATTGTCTAAGTACCTAAATTGCAAAAGTCCCTAAATTCATGAGCCGTTAACTATCTTCTGACTTGATGTTGTGAGTTGGGAATAGCCGCTTATTCTAATAATAGTACTATTGGGCTGACAACCCTATCTGAGACCAGGGCTTTACGCTGAGTAACCCGCTGGGAAGGATAATTTTACAAGAATGAGAATTGGTATTTTTGCAATTGATACCCTAGTAGGGGCACTAGAATTTCATCTAGTCATGCCGGCATTAGGCGTGGGTGACTAAGTTAAGGGGTCGGTGTCATGAGCTTAATACAATTCTATAGCTATTGCTATATGCCAGAATACCTGAATAATAGATTGTATACGTAGCAATTCTATTAAATGATCTTGATTGATTTTTATCTTGTGTTCAAATGTTGATTTGGAAAGCTATAGACTCGCTCAACCGTTGTGTTGATGATCTTAAGCATGTATTTCAGGTATTTGAAGTGGTTTGCTGCTGGAGCTTATTGGATAAGGATTGCTGATTGCTTTTTGGTGGTGTTTGGTCTAAAACAGATTTCTTTCCCTATTCTCATAAACATATAGTAAATGGTCAAATATTTTGGTAAAAGGTTTGTTGTTTTGATTAAGATCCTAGGAGAACCTGTACGCTGCTCTGATATATTTCAAACAAATTTTACTTGGGATTGAAGGTTTTAGACATTGATTTAAATTATTTCCATATTTATTCCTAAATATACTTTTTTGGGTCGTTTAAAGAGTTTATGAAATGAAGTTTGTGAATAACACCCAATTGTGTATCTCTGCTGCGCAATGTAAATTGGGGGTGTTATATAAACCCTAGAGTCAGTTCCCAATTAAAACCAAAGGATAAATTTCTCATCTTGTCCAGATCGACTATTAACAACTTTTTTGACAACTTCATGTGCTCAAATCCCCCTCCATGTCACCCATGTGGCCTCTCTAAGCCTCCCCTGGCCCAAAGAAAGTGATGTTTTGCAAGAATACAAAACATGAGCAGAAATCCAATGGCTATAATCCTTTGCTTGTCCTCTACAATAAATCTAAGGGTCCCGATCAACTCAACAAAGTTGGCATCACAAGACATTGGCAGAAGTTCACATGTGGCCATATTTGACTTCAAATTCAAATTTAAGATCCACATCTTCAAACAACATCATCTAAGGGCATTTTTGGACATTCATAGCTAGGGTTTTACTCCTAATTGTATTCGAGAAAGTTCATTGTAGTAGTATAAATAGGGTGAAGCAGATTTTTACTTTTCTTTGTTCCAGAAATTATTGTAAACCCTTTTTTATGAATAGTTAAAGTGTGATTTGGGCCTTGCAATATTTTTGAGTTCCATCTATTTTTCTGCAAATCTATATTCGTGTTCATTTACTTTAATGAAAGTTCCTTTTGAAGTTTTAACAAAAGTTTTTCAAGTTCCTTGTTAAGTTTTTGCGACCCAAGTTTTATAAATTGATCATGGGTATTTGATCTTGACAAATCAAGAACTTGTGAAGTTTATAAGGCTTGTTACATTCTTGTTGGTTACTCTTTACTTTTTGTAGAAGTTCTTGTTTCCAAAGTTTCTAAAAAATCTAGGTTTTATGTTTTTTGCTCACTTTTATTGTTCCATAAGCTACCTATAAGCTCATCTGACACATGAGGTTATAGGCTAGCTAATTGGAGCTTGAATATTGTCTTTTTTGTTATGATAGTAGGAAAAGAGACCAAAGAGACTATTGTAGTCTTTTGTGCACTTGACTGTTGTAGTCTTGTACACAAGCCATAAACTCATTCACATAAGCTTCTCATAAGCTCAAGAGACCAAGTTCTTGTTTGCATTAACTGATGTGGGGCCTAGATGTAGGTCCTACATGGTATAAGCTTTAAACTCACAATCCTTGCTTTTTCTGACCTTTTTTTAATGCCTATGTGAACTTGTTAGTTGATGGTTGCTTGTTAGTGTTAGTTGTTGATTTTTGTCTCTTGATAGTTTAAATTGATGTTTATGATAATTTCATGCTTTATAGTAACATAAATTTCATATTTCCTTGTTTAAACTTGATCTGCCAAAAATATAGGGGTGTTTGGTTTTGTTTGGAAAAATCTTAAGTGACATAAGTGAAACCTACCTTTGCCTGCACACTTTAGGACTGTTGAGTATAGCCTTTTAGTGTTATTGGTTTGATTAGTCCTTGGTAGAATTTGTGATTTGCTTATTTTCCATTTTTCTACATTGTGTCTGATGTACATGTTATCTGTTTCATATGATATCTAGTGGCTTTAGTTAAAGTGTTGTCTGAGTTATTTTGTTTGTTTGCTATGCTTGCATGAGTATGCACCTCGTGTGTTCTAAATGTGTACTTGAACTTGCTAAGACTTTTGCCAAAAACTAGTCAGACACGCCAGCTAGTTGTTCTGCTTTCATATTGTGTTTTAGCTTAAGCCACTTAGGATTTTACTAGTTTATTGGATTCTTTATATCTGTTTTTAGTTAATATTGAATTTTATCAGCTTAGTTAGAAGTAGTTATAAGCCCAGTTTCAAATTATTGCATTTTAGGTAAAACAAGGTAGTTTAATTGGCTAGCAGTGTTAAGTGGTTGCCACTGTTAGTTATATTCTAGTTACCACTGTTAGTTTATTTTTAGTTTTAAGTGCCTTAGCTTAATTTACTTATTTTATGCCTTATTTGAGCTTATTTTGTGTTGTCACTTACTTATTTTCATCCCACAAGGAAACTGCTTGTAGGATTTATGCTTATCCAAGAAAAGAAAAAAATAATTTGTACAAAAAGTCTATATCCTGACCCGAACCCCCAACCCCTCGAAGGAGGACTAAGGAGTGTTACCAGTGTGCTATAACTCTTTTCTTGTCATAGCACCATTTTGTTTCTTATTTAATAGCATTTTAATTTCCTTAGTATAAATAAACTATGGCTTATTCAACCATTTTTAGCTTATTACAATAAGCTGGATCCTCCAGCTTATTTTTCATAGGGAGTAGACATAATTTAGGACTTATTGTATTTTTTTCATAATTTTCACTTTTAGTCTAATATTTTTAATCGTTTTTTCTTTTATGTTTTTGTTTTAATTAGTTTGAAAATAGGAAATTAACTTTTAGGTTTAATAAAATATTTTGAGGTCTACATTTATAAAAATCAGGTTTTGTACCTTTTCTTCTTTATTTTTATTTTTAAGTTTTTAATTAGATTTTTAAAAATAATAAATAATTAATTAAAAGTGTTTAAAAAAATTTCTGATTTTTTATAGTTTGTTAGACTTTCAGGAAGTCTAAAATTAATGTTAGCCTCAAAATATTGAGTCAAACAAGAATGTTCGGTCATATGTTTATTATGTATCGTATTTTAGAATATTGTAATAGGTAGTAGATTAGTCGTGTTTTACGGGCTTAACTTTAAGCTAAAGTTCATTCATAAGTAACTAGAGCCTAAAAGGAAAGCCCGACCCATTAATATATAGCCCATACAAGCCCGCATATGGGTGGACTATAGATACCCTCCTCCTAGCATGTTAGAAGGAGGTTGGCTCATTTGTATTCACTCTCTCTAATCTAATATTCACCAAGTTTCCAACCATTCTCTCTCCTTTTCTCTCTACTTTCTCTCTCTAGAATTCATCTATCTTTCTTCTTTATTTCTTGTTTGATTATCACATATCTAAGGGACAACAATTGGTATCAATCGGCATGGGATAGATTAGTGATTGATTTATGTTATTGATTGATTTTGTGGGTTGTTCAAGATCATCACCTCTCGTCTCTATTTTTTGTGTGTTTTCCGTGCTCTAAATCTTGATATAAATCTCCTACATAGTTGTGATAGGGATTTGGGTGCTTTGGATTGGTTAAAATCATGGATTTCTAAGAAAAAATCTTATTTTTTACTCTTTTTTTGGAACAGTCGACACATTGCGACACTTGTACTTTCATTTTCATCGCAATACGCTAGGGTTTATTCATTGCGACGCATATTGCGACGGTTGGTATTGCGACAGGTATTGTTGTTAGTATTGCGACAAGTATTAATATTGCGACAGGGTTGATATTGCCACAGGGTTGATATTGCGACAGGGTTGATATTGCGACAGGTTTGGTATTGCGACAGGTTTGGTATTGTGACAGGTTTGGTATTGCGACAAGTTTGGTATTGCGACAGGTTTGGTATTGCGACATGTTTGGTATTGCGACAGGTTTGCTATTGCGACAGGTGTTGGTATTGCGACAGGGTTGGTATTGCGACAGATTGGAGGATTTTTTTGAATATTCCGAAAATACACTTAAAAAATTTCGTGTGTTTTATGGTCTTGGAGAATTTTTTGGTTTTTCGAGAACATTTTTTAAGGGATTTCAACATTTTTCTCTCCAACAACAATCACTATAACATCTACTTAAGATCCGTATTCACTTCATCATTTCAGAGAATATTGAGATTGATTTACTACAGAATATCGTGTGACGAACAACAACATCATAGTGGCGGGTAACAAAGAGAGACCACCAATGCTTGTGTCGGGTCGATATGATCAATGGCAATCACGTTTTCTACGTTATCTTGACACAAAACCTAACGGTGATGCTTTAAGTCAATGCATTTTTTATGGATCCTATAAATTCTCAAGGGTACAAGTTCATGTAGTACCAGCCACAGACACAAGTGACGAACAACCCGCATATGAACGTGATGAAAAGAGAAGCGACCTCACACCAGAGAACCGTGCTTGGTTTGATGTAGAGAAGGAAGCAATCTACTTAATTCTTAGTAGTATTGGAGATGATATTTGTTCCACGGTTGATGCATGCCCTACTGCTAAAGAAATGTGGACGGATATTGAAAGATTGCAACAAGGTGAATCACTTAACAAACAAGATGTGAAAACTAAGATGTTTTAGAACTTTGGCAAGTTTACTTCAAAGGATCGGAATCAATTGATTCTTATTACTCCTGATTCTACAAAATGATGAATGACATGACCCGAAACAACTTGCAAGTTTCCACCATGCAAGTCAATGTCCAATTTCTACAGCAACGTCAACCAGAGTGGACACGGTTTGTCACCATGGTGAAACAACAACAAAAGTTAGACGAAGTTTCATATCACACGCTCTTTGACATTTTGAAACAATTTCATAATGAGGCAAACGAACTTCGAGCTGAACGGGTTGCAAAGGTTGCAAATCCACTTGCTTTAGTGTCTACCACTCAACATTACCCAGATTATCGTTCTCGTGCTCCAAAGACCTACTCTACTCAATCATCACCACCACGATCATCCACTAAGTCACATGCTACAACAAGATCCCGAGGCAAAGAAGTTACAAGAGCACCATCACCCACACCTGAGCAATCATCCGAAGAAGACAGTGATGAAGAACTAGCTCAAAAGGATAGGGAATTCAAGAAACAATGGCTTTCATTATGAAGCAATAAAGGAAAATATACAAACCCACCAACAACAACCTCAGAACATCATCAAACACAAGGAACAACTATGCTCAGAGTCCTCCAAGGTATGACACACGAAGGCGTGCTGAGAGTCCTCCAAAGTATGATCGGCAACTCGCGAAGTATGATAATCAGAGGGTTGATACTTTTGTTGGAAATAGGGAAACTGTTGGTACTCAAGTTGTGCAACAAAGTGGGATTCAGTGTTTTAACTGCCAAGGTTTTGGGCATTTGGCTAGGGAATGCAGGCAGCCAAAGAGGGTTAAAGATTATGGTTATCATAAGGAAAAGATGTTGTTATGCAAGAAGATGGAAGTTGGGATCAAGTTATCAGCTGAGGAAGGAGAAATGCTTGACGACACAAACGATGAACTCTTCGACCAAGAACTAGAGGCACATTATTCATACGTGGCAAAGATTCATGAGGTCCTTAACGTCACTAAAGATGACAATGGTCCTATCTTTGATACCGAGCCAATCAATAAGGTACAAAATGATGATGAATATAATGTGTTTGGTGATACACAGGAGCATAGTGATCTACCAACAACGATTACTGACACATGTGTGATGGAAACGGTCGATAACAATACCACACCTAATTTATCAGACATGTGCAATAATGAGTTTGAGGATGATCAACATGCAAATGAGTATGATGATGAGGAGTGTTTCGTGCTTGCTAATTTAATTGCTAGTTTACAAAAAGATGTCAATGAAACTAGAAAGAGTCAAAAGCAATTAAAGAAGCCAAACGTAGCGCTCACTCAAAACTTTGAAGAAAGCAAGCCGCTCTTATAAAATCTAGTGAGACCATTGATAGCTATAAGGCTCAGCTTCTTCAAAGAGACAAAGAGCTTGAGGGGTACAAAAGTCGTGTTTTTAGCGTTAAAAAGGACGATTTTGAAAATAAATACAATGAAGCTCTTGCTTTGTTAACTAAAGAAAAACATCAGTTTAATGTTTTATTAAGTAATGAACGTCAAAAAACTTACCTTGCCACAACAAAAGTTTACGAACTTGAACAAAGGCTTTCTATTAATACCACCGATTCTGCTAAAATTCTTGAAGAAAAGAAACAAGAGATTGAAAAATTAAAACAAGATTTCAAAAATAGACAAGGCAAAGATACTAAAAAAGTAACGGAACTCGAAGAACAAGTTGATTTTTTGAAAAAAGTTGTTTATAAAACGCATGACTCTATTCAAACCGTAAGAATGATAGCACCTCAGTCATTTTTTAAGGTTCAAGCTAGTTTTGAAAGTCCTAAGTACCTCGAACAAGCTCAAGCTGCGAACCCTCACTTATATCTTGATGACTCCGAATGGATCGATCATGATTAAGCAGTAGTTAGGCTCGATAGTGAAGAGACGTCCCTTTGGGATGAGGAGAGTAGATCGCCGGCCAATAAAGATTTTGTGAAACCATATAATTATGCTTATGAAAATAGTCTTTATGGTCTTTTCACTCCACAAAAACATAAGTCTCGTGAGGAATTGTTTCTTGAAAGCAAACAACGAAGAATTCAATGGAAGAAAATTTTTGCCACTAAGAAATCAAATGTTTCTAAATACATTAACTATTTGCCTCTTGATGTTTCTAAAAGCAAAAGTAGAAAACACTTGGTATTCTTAAACATCACATTTATAATGTTTAATCAATTGTTGAAAGCGATTGGAAGAAACGTGAAAATGATAAGTGGAAAAAAGAGATTCCTCATGACATAACTGTGCTTATGAAAGAAATTTTAATACCAAATACGAAGATAATAAAAGAAAATGTTCTTGAGTTTGAAAAATTAATTCGGTCTGAAATGTTTGATGAATTGAAATATGTTGAGTCTCTTGAAAAATAAATTGATGAACTTCAAAATGACAAATCGGATTTTTCAAACGAATATGATCTACTCTTATAAGAATGTCTCTCCAAAGATATTTTGTGTGTTACTCTTCAATCTTGTGTTGATATCGATGAATATTCCAATGTTGCATGCAAATATCTTGATAAGATCAAAGAGTGTGAACGGCTTGAACCAAAGCTTTCGAAACGTAAAGAAAATGTTGATAAAAAGGTTTTTGAGTTACTTCAACACAAAACTAGTTTCCTTCAAAAGCATTGTCATTCTCTTGAACTTGTTTTGAAAAAGGCTTAAGTCCACAGAATACAAATGTACTTTTTAAAATTTATAATTCTAGGTAAGAAACTTTTTTATTGATCAATATCGGTAACAAACTTTTAAATTCGTTTCAATATCACAAATTATATTTAAAATGACCTGCGATAGCAGGTTGCTAGCAGGTTTCCTTTGCCATTTCTTTTATTATTAAAAGTTCTCTTTTATGACAATGACATGTATATACATAGCTAGTTGACTTTTGTTTTAGTCTTCATTAAATACATACAATCTCTTTCCCTTTTAATCCTCTTCATCCCCCTCTTGCTCCTCTAGCCATCGGACGTTGCTCCTCCACGCCGAACACTGATATCTCTAGCCATCGGATGCTGCTCCTACCACCTAATTATGTTACATCGTATGTCTTTGCCATCAAAAGGGTATTGGATACAAAAAAGGATGTTCATGAATGAATCTTTGGGACAGATCCGATATCATAAGGGTACTGGCCGGACCACCGTGTTACGTGGCAGACAAGCGATGGTGGTAGGACCACCATTAATCTTTGGGACAGATTCGATATTAAAGATTAAGATTATATTGTTAGTGTAACGATGATCTTATCAAAACTAGAATCCAACATCTTTCGAATGGGTTCTATAACGAAAATATATATATATATATATATATATATATATATATATATATATATATATATATATATATATATATATATATATATATGTTGAATTAAATAAGGTTTTACATTCAAGAAGTTTTTCCTTAATTAAAGAAGGTGGCGTTTCTTGATGATGATATTTTAGTTCAAAAAGATTTCTTGGGCCTTTTTACACCAGATCTGGATGGATACGTGAATGGTGCGGTTGAAACACATGTATGGAGAAGACAATTAGAGAGAAAGGGCAGTTTAGTCATTTAGTATAATGCCTACATGGAAATTACAAGAACAAAGACTAAATAAACTTAATGACGTGGATTTTTTTATCAGGTCATATTAGTAATATTAACAGGTTGCAACAAGTTTGGTTACCGATAATAGGCAATTAAATAGTTTGTTACCTAGAATTGTAAATTTTGAAAAGTACGTTTGTATTTTATGGACTTAACCCTTTGAGAAAAGACATCGGAAGTTTTCCACATGATAATAAATTGCAAGAATAACTTACCCAAATGTGTCGAGAAATGAATGAAAAGAGTTTGGAAATTAAAGACTTGAAAGCTCAGTTACAAGAGGGAAATAGCGATAGCAGAGTTGAAGAAACTCGTTGCTAAGATGGGTGGGAAAATTGTGGAACCTAGTGTTAAGAAACCTGTTGTAAGAAAACCCAATGCGCACAAAGTGACTAAACCCTCTGTTTTGGGAAAACCATCTGTTTTCTCTAATTCTGCATTTACAACACCTAGGTTTGCCCCCAAGACGGTTGGGAAGGATAGGTTACCACATATTACTCCCAAAACACATATTCGATCACAAAGCATTAAGAACACAAATGTGATTAAACCAAGAATCTATA
Organism: Glebionis coronaria; assembly: GCA_025667525.1. Taxonomy (NCBI): domain Eukaryota; kingdom Viridiplantae; phylum Streptophyta; class Magnoliopsida; order Asterales; family Asteraceae; genus Glebionis; species Glebionis coronaria. Next base: position 66,334,386 of record CM046875.1, read on the forward strand.
TATTGGCCACTAAGCCCACATACAACAATGAAAGTCAATCACCTCAGACTTCTTGAAACACTAATAGTCGTGTGTCTTTTACTACAGGAGTAGTCCCCACTGCTAGTGTTAGTCGGCCTCAGCTTAAGAGCACTCGAATGAATGAAAAGGTTTGGCAAACAAAAGTCAAGGGAAGATGAAGGAAGTAGAAGACCACCCTAGGAATTTAAACGTTTCTAAAAATAAAACGTCTGTAATCACGTGTAATGACGATTTGAATGATTCGACTTTGAATGTTAACTTTGTTTGTGTGAAATGTGGAAAATGTGTTAATGTTAATCATGCTATGTGTGTTTCGAATAATGTCAAAGGCGTAGATACTGGAACTAAGAAGCAAATTGTGATGCCTATTAGTGCTAGAAAACCTGCTCGCAAAGTGAACCATTCTGGTGCAACCCCCCCCCCCCCCCCCTAGGAAAAGTATTGCATCAAACTCCACCACTAAGAACCCTAGAAGTAGAATTAGGGAATTATATGAGTCTACTAGCAAGTTTTGGAAATGATGGTTTGCTAATCAATGTCCTCCAGGGTATAAATGGATGCCTAAGGTTAGGACAGAAAATGTGACAACGAGCATTAGTGTGCCTTTTAGTGATGAAACTATGAAAACTAATGATTCAGATATCACAACTAACATGGAATCCAATTTAACAAATGCTCCATCGTGTTCTAATTCTTCTGTAGGTGATCAAAATAATTCTCTTCATACTGGACTCCAGGTTCACCAAGCACATGACGGGGAATCTCAAGCTTCTAATTAATTTTGTGGAGAAGTTCCTGGGTACGGTCCGATTCGGAAATGATCAATTTGCACCGATCCTAGGATATGGAGATTTGGTTCAAGGGAATATCACAATCAAAAGGGTTTACTACGTCGAAGGGCTCAATCACAATCTTTTCTCGGTTAACCAATTCTGTGATGCGGATTTGGAGGTTGCTTTTAAAAATAAGACATGTTTTGTTCGTGATCATGATGGGAATGACTTACTTACCGGTTCACGGGGTACTGATCTCTACACTATTTCACTTCAAGACTCCACTTCTTCTTCTCCAATCTGTTTCATGGCTAAAGCTTCAACGACTCAAGCTTGGTTATGGCATCAACGATTATCACATCTAAATTTTGATACCATCAACTTGCTTTCCAAGAAAGATATTGTGAGAGGCCTTCCAAACTTGAAATTCATCAAAGATCATCTTTGTTCTTCTTGTGAGCTTTGTAAAGCTAAACGGAGTAGTTTCAAAACAAAGACTACCCCAAGCTCTAAAGGACGGTTAGATCTTCTTCATATAGATTTGTATGGCCCCATGCGTGTTCAAAGCATCAATGGGAAGAAATACGTTATGGTAATTGTCGATGACTACTCAAGGTACACGTGGACTCACTTCTTGAGGTCCAAGGATGACACACCTGAGGTTCTCATTGACTTCCTTAAGCTGATACAGCGTGGTCTTTAAGCTCAAGTAAAAGAGGTACGTACTGACAGAGGCACAGAATTCTTGAATTCAACTCTGAAGAACTATTTTAAAGCCGAAGGGATTGTACATGAAACATCTATTGCTCGAACACCTGAACAAAACGGCGTTGTTGAAAGACGAAACCGTACTTTAGTTGAGGCTGCTCGAACATTATTATCCGCTTCAAAACTACCACTATTCTTTTGGGCCGAAGCCGTGTCAACCACATGTTACACACAAAACCGTTCCTTAATTATCCCAAGACACGAAAAGACACCATATCACATAATTTATGATCGCAAACCTTCACTCAAACACCTTCATGTTTTTGGATGTACGTGCTACATAATTCGAGATGGTGAAAATTTAGATAAGATGAAAGAGAAAGGTGATGCATGCTCTCTAGTTGGATATGCAACTCAGTCTAAGGGATATAGAGTGTACAACAAGAGAACAAAATTGATAGTCGAGACTATTCATGTCCGATTCGATGAATTGAAAGAAATGGCACTTGAACAAAGAAGTTTAAGTCCCGATCCACAACGACAAAAGACTTCAGTGCACAACCGCATGGAACTCAGAACTCAAGACCAGAGTAATGAACCGTCAAGTTTAAAGCTGGTTCCTGAACATGTTCCAAGAGCAGATATGATAGTGAACACGACACTTGAAGAGTTGGAAATGTTATATGGACCAATGTTTGATGAATATTTTTTACGGGGGAGAAACATGTTGTATCAAAGTCTTCCGCTGTCACTCATGATAAGAATGATGATACCGATCATCGTCAACAAAAGGATACAACTTCATCTACTTCAACACGCATTGCTACAGATTTACCTCCTCGGAATATCACTTCAACAAATGATCCTACAACATCCACAACTATTTTCATTGCTCCAGAGAACACAAATCAAGCAGACGATGCATTATCTGACGATGATGATTTTCACAATCCATTTGGTACATCAGTACATGAAACTGGAGAGTCCTCTACTCGCCATGTTGATCCGTCAAATATGCATACATTCTACCAACGACATCCTTCAACACATCATTGGACCCGAGATCATCCTTTGGTTCAAGTAATTGGAAACCCTTCACAACCTGTTCGTACAAGACGACAATTACAAACCTATGGCGATGTTTGTATGTTCGCACTCGTCGTGAGTACAGTTGAACCAAAAACATCAAAGAAGCCATGGCTGATCATGCTTGGATTGAGTCGATGACGGATGAACTTCAACAATTTGAAAGACTTAAGGTCTGGGAACTGGTTGATAGACCATACGACGTGATTCCATTAAATCTTCGTTAGATCTGGAAAAACAAGATGGATGAAGAAAACACGATCATCAAGAACAAATCTAGGCTAGTGGCTAAAGGGTATGGCAAGAAAGAGGGAATTGATTTTGAAGAATCATTTGCACCAGTTGCTCGTATGGAAGCGGTCAGGATTTTCCTTGCTTATGTTGCACATAAGGGATTTACTGTTTATCAAATGGACGTGAATACAACATTTCTTAACGGTCCTTTGAAAGAAGAAGTCTATGTTACGTAGCCGGAAGGATTCATTAATCCACATTATCCTGACAAGGTGTATCTTCCCCACAAAGCACTTTATGGACTCAAGCAAGCTCTAAGGGCGTGGTAGGACGAGCTCTCAAAATTTCTGGTATCCAAAGGTTTCTCAAAAGGTTCCATTTATCTAACTCTGTTCACTTATAAATATGAGGATGACATTTTTCTTATGCAGATTTATGTTGATGACATTATTTTCGGGTCTACAAACCCAAGAATTTCAAAATGGATTGAAAAGTAATGCACAGTAAATTTGAAATGTCAATGATGGGCGAACTAAAATTCTTTCTAGGAATTCAAGTTCACCAATCTCCAAGTAGTATCTTTATCAACCAAGCTAAGTATTGTCAAGAGATAATCAACAAGCATGGTATGACCTCATGTGACCCCGTTAGGACACCATTATCAACCACATTGCTAGATGCTGACTTAGAGGGAAATGTCATAGATCAAACGAGATATCGTTCCAGAATCGGATCCCTCATGTACTTGACAGCAAGCAGACCCGATATTTCACACGCTACGTGTTATTGTGCATGATATCAAGCACGACCCACTGAAAAGCACCTCGAGGAGGTTAAACGGATATTTCGGTGCCTCAAGAATACCATTCATTTGGGACTCGTGTATCCGAGGGAAACTAGTTTCTTTCTAACGGCCTATTCAGATTCTGATCATGAAGGGTGTCTTGATACACGAAAAAGTACTTCTGGTGTTGCACAATTTCTAGGTCAAGATAAGCTTGTGGGATGGTCTTCCAAGAAGAAGGATTGCACGTCACTGTTATCAGTCGAAGCGGAGTATGTGTCTCTATCTACTTGTTGTGCTCAAGTTCTTTGGATGAGAACACAACTCACGGATTATGGCTTCCACTTTGATAAAGTACATATGTATTGTGACTCAAAGTCGCCAATAGCCATCTCCTACAATCCAGTACAACATTCCCGCACGAAGCACATCGATGTCAGATATCACTTCGTAAAGGAACAAGTTGAATGAGGTATCGTTGAGTTATACTTTGTTGGAACGGATTATCAATTAACCGACTTGTTTACGAAAGCTCTGTTGAAAGATAGGTTTGAGTACCTTGTTAGGAAAATTGGTATGAGATGTTTGACTCCAGTTGACTTGGAGATTCTAGCAAAGTTTCCTGCTTGATTCATCTATCAAACATCTACTTGTAAATATCGTTGAAAAAGCAAAATACAAAAATATAAAACATATGAAAACAAAACACAAAATTAAAAATCTTTGAAAATCCAAAAATATTCTTCTCGACATGTCTTTCAGTATCGATAATATGGACGTACCTAGAAATGTCGCTCAATAACGACACGGGTGTGTACATAAAGCTCGAATGAAAGTTGTAAATCTTTTTCAAAACATGTCATTTCTTCTTTTAATAAAGGAAAATGTCTATTTTTGGACATTTTTTCCCAAACAATGGGTAGAGCAAACTATCTTGGGTTGAGCATGTCACAAAACATTCAACGTTTTGAGCTCAACATAATGGCTTGTAATCACTTTCAGATTGCAAACCGGATCGATATTCACAGGGGAGTGTACGATTTTTGTACTCTTACCCTTAGCAAAAGAAGAGAAATCTTCTTACACTTGAGTGGATTTTTCAAGACATTCAAAGTCCATGAACTCAAGTTTATGCTTTAGAAAAACCTCTTCGCCAAAACGAAATAGAGTTTTTCGAAAAGCGTTGAACATAATTTTTTCAAGAGTTTTTCAATGATTATTCAGAATCTTTCAAAAATTGTGTGTTCAACAACTCCCATCCTCAAAAAGAGAAATGTGGATCACATCCTCACAATGACAATTCAATTGGATCAATTTTTGAGTGGGAGCTTTCCAAATTCATGTTAAGTTTGACACATTTTTCTCCCGAAAGTTTTCAAGACTATTTTTCACAATATATTTAATCAAATTTAGTATCTCTAATATCAAAAGATTTATATATTAGAGATAAGGGAGAAAAAGTGATTAAAATGTTATATAAAGACTCAAGCACTTTTAACTCTTACCCACATGTGCGAAACACTTTCGATTATCGATGCACATGTGAAGGGGGAGCATTTCTGAAACGACAAAACTATCAAGGTGTTAAATGTTTTTCAAACACTTTGTTAGACTTTTTAAAGTGGTTTATAGTTACGATCAAATATCCACAACATCTTTAATCCACGACGTTAATGGTGTCAAAAGGGTGGTTAGGTTCAAGTCCTATGATCCAACCAGAACCGGAGGGATCTTCCCAGGGACAATCCAATAGATTATTAGAAGTCCTTAGGAAAGATGAAGTAGAATGTGAATGTAGCTTAATGCCGACTAAGTACTGATGCTAGCACTGGAACAATCACAACAAGGTGCTAGTAATGATGTCTTGGTAAGCATTGAAGGAGTTGAAGAATGAAAAAGAAATGTAAGGATAAAGGGTGTAAAGAAAGAAGCCCTCCATACAACTTAGGCAGAAATCGGGTTAACACATCATGAAGCCAACTCATCATGGACCTAGTGATGTAATGCACAATCCTTACCTAGCTACTCAGGCTTCTCTCAAAAGAAGTTTGTTTTATTGTCACGGAGAACAACATGGCTTCTATTAGCTTTCTCACTCCGAAATAGTTGATATTGAATAGGTGGCATCTGCTCCAGCCTTCGACCACTAAAAGGTGCACAAATCGAGTCTAGAGCCAAGTTATCAATCAAATCTCGCTAGGACACACGGAATGACGAACAAGAGAGTCCTACCCTATATCCTTGCGATATTGCTAGAACACTCAGAGTGATACTACTTAGTATTCACAATGATGAGTGGAAACCCTTCTAGTGTTAACATCAAACAGCACTACGGTAGGTCATATGTAAGATTCTTTATGAATTAAACATATGTAAAACTGAAAAGCAACAGTGGTTTGATTCTGAATTGATTCAAACTCGTTTCAGGTTTCTACGCAATATCTTTACGATCTTTCCAAAACATTCAGAGTGATATTCATTAATATTCACAGTGACGAATGGAAATCCTTCTAGCGTCAACCTCAAGCAGCGCTACGGTAAGTGACTTGCGAGATTCTTATGAATCAAGCTTGTGTCAACTGGAAAGCAACAATGGTAAGATTCTTCAAGAATCAAACTTTTTTCAGGAATTTGAATTGACAACTTTAATCAAGCGGATATTTATCCAATTGATTCACTCTTTATGTTCGCAGTCTTGCTTTGAGACAGTCGAGTAAAAAGAATGGCTAGTACAGCCGCGAAACCCTGTCAAGGAGATTCTTAATTGAATCTACCTAATCACAGGTACGGTATTTAATATTGTATAACGGTCTTCACCGACAGGAGGTAAAACGCTACCGATTTAGGACGAATGTCAAAGCCATTCAGTCCGGGTCTATGTTTTGTCTCGAGAAAGTGGCGTTACGGTGTACTCAGCAAAGTCAAAGATTCAAAACCACATACTCATGCCCAAAGACATATTCAACAATTAATATTGTGAGCATGTGGATGAAGAAACAAGATCGCAAGATGGCAAAGACATGTAAAGGATGATTTGAAGATCTCAAGATTAAAAGACAAAGTCGAAAGACAACGACAAAGGCTAAAAGATCACAACATGAAGGGACAAGACTACTATTACACGTTCAAGACTCATTTATGGCGAGATTAGTAATCTCTACAAATCTCCAAATGACAAAGGGTAATCACCTCTCATTGGGGGAGATTGTTAGCCTCAAAATATTGAGTCAAACAAGAATGTTCGGTCATATGTTTATTATGTATCGTATTTTAGAACGTTGTAAAAGGTAGTAGATTAGTCGTGTTTTACGGGATTAACATTAAGCTAAAGTTCATTCATAAGTAACTAAAGCCCAAAAGGAAAGCCTGGCCCATTAATATATAGCCCATACAAGCCCGCGTGTGGGTGGACTATATATACCCTCCTCCTAGCATGCTAGAAGGAGGTTGGCTCATTTGTATTCACTCTCTCTAATCTAATATTCACCAAGTTTCAAACCATTCTCTCTCTTTTCTCTCTCTACTTTCTCTCTCTATAATTCATCTATCTTTCTTCTTTATTTCTTGTTTGATTATCACATATCTTAGGGACAACAATTAATTTTTGAATTTATTTTTTATTTATTTATTTTATTAATATATTTCGTCTCGATTTACGTGAAAACGTGATTCGTCGTAGTTTAATTCGTGTTAGTGTAATCTCGTCTTTTACTTTTCAAACCTTTTCATTCCAAAACGTCAACTAATCCAACAACGAAATTTGGCCATAATAACCCTTCCGTCGAGAAGAACTCAATTGTCGGTTTTTGTATACGTTTTCTAACGTTTACGTCAATTAATACTTACCCAATTTCTTATTGTTGTAAAATAATACATCAATTACTAATAGTAATAATAATAATTGTGTAAAAAGTCGCTAGTACCCCCTCACTATAACATGTTAAAAGTCATAAATACCCTTCATTTCACGGTCAATTAACAGAATTATTGGTCAAAGGACCAAACCCGGTATAAGTTACAACCACGGGGACAAACTTGGAAAAAAAAGTAAAAGGACCATTTTCGTTAAACTCGGATAACCACATGACCATTTATGCAATTAACTCAAATGTAAATTGACAATGTAGATTGTCTGAGTTCTTCCATAGTCATGATTTCTCGAACTAAAAGAAAACTCGTATATGTATTATCTCTCATATATTACCTATTTATAGTAGTTTATTATGTAATAACCTAGATGTTTTTAAAGTATTTTACAACATCTAGATATTTTATATTAACTTTTTAATATGTCACAAAGATAAAAATATATATATATAAACATTTTACACCACATTCTCACGACCAATCAAAATAAGTTTGTAATCAAAATCACCTTTCAAACGTAAGTTTATGACTTAAATTAGCATTTTAATATTCACACTTCTTCCTTTCCTTTCGGTTAGTAAAACAATTCCCTAGTTTTAATCTATGATCTTTTTAACAGAAAATTCATATCACACCTCAAAAAGGGAAAGAAATTTGTACAAAACAAGTTACATCAAAATAGAAAAGGAAAAATCGAAACCGATTTTCCAAACAAAGTACACGACGTAACAAATTGGGACAAACCAAAATATATACCGTAAAAGTTGTGACAAAAAACAACAACCCAATATAAAGGTGATGGAGAATCACCAATGTGAGCTTTAGGTAGACACAACCATATAATGTAAGCTTGGAGCAAAAGTACACAAGATACATAAAAATTTACATAAAAGACAAACCTAACATCCTTGTTAATGCAATGATGTCTAAAATTGTTACTTGCATTTTTTGGTCTCACTTTGTTTTGATTACGACAATATATAAAAACAAGCATTTACGAAAATAACGAAAATCGAATTCTTGAGTTCATGTATTTTTTATTTCATCCATTATCACTTAAGGTATGAATAAACAAGTTCTCAACCTAACTAAGATATCAAGGATTTAGTTTTTCTTAAAACTCACATTTATTTTTAGGTGACAAAAGTTTTTAATAAACTTTATTTTTAAGAAAATGTTTTATTACTTTAGAAATTTGAAAATTTGAAAATGGCATATTCCATATGGTTTATAAATATCCTTTGAGGATAAAAACTTCACCAGATGTGACTAACCCACTAAAAGACAAAAAGGAGCGGAGTCTAGTATAGGTGGTTCCTTAAATGCCTATGCGGTTCTTTATCAATATCGAAGCGCACGTCATTTATTGAAGCGCGGCCAGATAGATCCATTGGAGCTTTGTCTTATAAATAGTGGACCATTTACAGATTTTCTTTTCACTTCTTTTACACAAAAATTTTCAGATTCAATCCACCTTCTTAAATCACTCAAATCCTTGGTTATTTGGGTGATTACTACTTGTTTATATGTGAATCTTTCTCTTCCCCTCTCATCCTCTCAAGTGCAAAGAGAAGAACACTTTCATCCTTGAAGTGTTGTGTCTACCTCAAGATCCATTGAAGATCAAACTTTAATTTCATTCTTGTGTAGTTGTGAAGATCCAAATTGTTGTGTAAATTTGGAAGTTGTGTATGTATTGTGGTTCATACATATGCCTTAAAGTATATTGTTGTAGATTGATCCTAGCTAAGATTAGGGCTCGACTTTTAGCTTAGAGTCAGAAAAAATTGGTTAAGCGACGTGTACGGTTTATCCACCTTAAGGAGCTTGTTGATTAGTGAACTCTCGAGTATGGAGTACTCGAGGAGTGGAGTAGGAACAAGGAGCGAGTTTCGTTGTCGAACCGCTATATATCCATGGTGTTTGGTTTGATCTGTCTTTTCCTTATCTCTTTACATTCATTATTCTTTCCTCGCATATACTTGTGATTATTAGTTTAGATTCACTATCTATTGTTCATATTGTGCATAAGAAGATTTCACATAATCACTTAAGTCTAAGTTTTTGAAAAATGACCGATATTTAAACAAATAAATTTAAGAAAATATTCAACCCCCCCCCCCCCCCCCCCCACCTTCTAGTTTCTATAGTCCCCAAAGTAGCCAAACCTAAACCAAACAAATCTAAATCTGAAACTCAAGGCGGCAACAGCGGATGACAGGCGGCGTTGATGGACCGAAACATATTTGAGCAAAAAAGACCAAACGATAACAGATCTAAGCAAGAGAGAAACAAACCGTAGCAGCAAGCCACCAGATGGTGATGCGGCGGTGACAAACGGAAGTCGGCAGTAGGAAAGGACAGAATTGTAAGCAGGGGGCTTTTATTATGAGAGATAGGAGATAACATTACATAAAAAAGAGGACGAAGGTCTAAACGGTCGGTCGAAGCCGACCGTCAGGGATACATAAAAAAAGGCAACACAAATTTAAGAGAGAAGATGGAGGATATATTTTTAAGCGAGAGAGTATGTTTTTAGTGTTTTAATATGTGGTTAAAAAAATCTTCGATGATGAATAACCTAATTATTTACGACTAATATTATACATGAAATTGAAAATATTTACGACAGTGATAACAAATGTTTTCAAGATTATCTAAATTAATTTAGAAAATAACGCGTTATGAGTTTGTTACTATGTTAGTACTATTTAATATGAAATAAGTTGACAATAGTAAAAAGATTTACATTGATATACAAATCTAAAATGTCAACTTACTTGTTACAAATTACCATTGTTGGAAAAAAAGGCATACAAAACCAATTAGTCGTCGTCTATACGCTAATCACCGATCTTTTTAATTTGTGCAAATCAACCAAACAAATCATTCAATGACCGTTATAGTGACTAAACTCGACATACTCCATCAAATTTTGACTGAAATATCCAAAAACTTGCAAAGAAATTGTTTTAATCATTAACATTGTTGTTTATATCTCTCTACAAGTTATTTTTTTAAGCAAAACTTTGTAAAACCACTAGAAAATCATAAAATAAATAATAAAAAATTGCTAAAAATGCATACTAGATTAATTACTGATTAGTTCCGTCTATCAAACTGAAGCTATAAATATAAGTAGAAAAATGTAATTAGTACGAAAATTTCTGAAAATTTTCAAAAACAAGGCGACGTTTCACCTAAAACTAAAAAAATCACCTTAAAAAACATAAACCAAACCAAATATCACCGCCTTAAAAACCACATGATCCTAAAAAAAATAAAAAAAATCTCGTTGACTAAAAAAAGCATGATGTTAAAAACAACCAGCACCGCGCAACCACCACCATCCACCATCACCATGACATCACCACTCTCCGACAATAAAGACACATACTTATCAAACTCATAGCTTTTATCTCAAAACATGTAATAAAAAGAAGATCAAATAAGCTCACAAATGTTTCTTAAGTTTATAAGCATCACTACTTGTCTATGATGGAGGAGTTAAAGTTTAAGTATAGGAATTATCATTGGGAATATGAAAAATCTCCTTATTATCATAACCTAGATAATAATAATAATATATTTCACACGGGTTACCAAAATTGTAGAATCCATATTTTTCTTATCTCCTCGACAGATACACTTTTGGAGATCTCAAAGGGAGGATCACACCTCTGACTGACTTAAGACGGTTCCTATTTCTGGGTTGAGACAAACTATGAACAGTAAGACTTATCGTTGTATTTTGTATTATTGGTTAGGTATCCCTTTGTTTTCTATGTTGAAGCCTTGTGCAACTTGCTCAAGGGTTTTATCTAGTGATATTTATGGATACAATGCGGCATCGTGTGCTGGTATTATTGGTATTAAACATCGTCATAATGTTGTACGCGATAACCTTGTCGACATCTATTATCGTTCAGGGATTTTAGATGGTAAAGAAGTTGGTATCGGGCTGGATGGGGGTTGTGACAAAGCATTACGTCCATAAGATATATTACTTTATTCGTGGGATGAAGGGTTTGATGTTTGTGTGTATTTGACTGGATCTTCGCCTTTGACACAAATCGGGATGGTTGATCTTGTGCCTCGTCGTGCGGTGGTTAATACTGCAAAACGTAAACGTGTTAAGTATATGGCTAAGTGTACGGCTATTGGTTATGGGTTTCTCCCAATTTCTTTCTCTTACTTTGGGAAATTAGAGGCGGATGCGGTTACCTTGCTGAAGCGGATCCAAAATTTTTCCATGGTTCAGGACATTGGAGCACGTGTTGCTGCTAATATATTAATAGGATCAGTTTCGCTATTGCTAAAGGAGTGGAGGCTCAGATAGTATCTCAGCTTCCCACTAACTTTTTGTAAATGGTATTATTTTAATACAGTGTTGTTATAATAAATAAATAATAATAATAATAGTACTAATGGTAATGAGTCTGTTGGTGAGCTTGGGTTAGGAGAATGAGACGATTCGAGCCGTTGCGAGGTTCATGGGTGTAAAATGAAGGCTATGGCTTTAACTAAGTTTGGCCATGGTCATATTTTGTCTGATTTTAAGGATAAGTTATATATGGGGTGTAGCTATGTCATTAAGAGGTATTACTTTACTTTTGTTATATGTGGTGTTTCGATTAGATTGTTTTCGGGGTTATGAGCTTACTTGATATTGGGGAAAACTAAGAAGCTTGGTTTTGTTTAGCTTATGAGGTTATTGGTTATGGCTTATGGAAGTTTATAAGATATTGATAATCTCGTTTGTTTTATAAAAGTCGGTTTATTAGCTTTTCTAAAATCAAGTAAAGCTTGTAATCTCAAAAATAAGCTAAGTTAGACATTCCCTATTGTTTGTTTGTTTGTTTCGGCTTATATACCAGGATATGGCTTATGTTGTTTTCGGCTTATGTTTCGTAAGCCACAAAATAGTCAAGTAATATTTTATCCCATAAATTTAAACATTTCGTTATTGTCTTCACTTTTTTTTGTTAAATTAAGTGCAAATTAACAATGAAAGTTGTCCGAGATCGTCCATACTCTTAATTTCTCTAATTAAAAAGTAGATATACCAATAGCTTATAAAGCATAGATTATTTCATAGATATCTTTACAGCATCTAGATATTTTCTATCAACTTTTCAATATTTAAATAAGATAACTTTTTATAAATATTCTACACCTTATTTCCATGACCAATTAAATTAAGTCTGTCATCAAATTCATCTTTCAAACTCAATTTCATGACTCAAATCGTCATTTTAATATTCAAACTTCTTCCTTTTCAATCGATTAGCAAAACAATTAAGTATTTTTAGTCCATGATTAGAGAACTAGCGATGATGAACAACCTAGTTAATCATGATTGACATTATATATGAAATCAAAAACATTTACGGTAGTGATAACTAACATTTTCACGCTGATCAAACTTAATTTCTAAGGGTTAAAGATATATTAGTATATAAGATGAAACAAGTTGAAAACAATATCAAAGTTTTACATGAATATACAAATATATAAATTTAAACCTAATTGTTACAAATTACCAATGTTGGAAATAAAGTTCTTGCCGATTAGTCATCGTCTATGCCTTAATCAACCACCAACATTTTTTATGTGTGCAAATTAGCCAAACAAATCTGTCAATGGTGGGTAGTGGCGGTCAACGATGGCTAAACTTGATGGGAAACAATAATCTTGACGGAATTACCCAAACTCGCCCAAAACTTGTTTTAATCACGAATAATTGTCGTTTAAAGTTTTAAAAAGTTTTCAAAAGAAAAGCGACGTTTCACCGAAAACCAAAAGAAGTTCACCATAAAAAACATAAAACCAAACCAAATCTCACGTCCTTAAAAAACACACGTACTAAACAAAAAAACTAATGTTGTGTTTGTTTCATTAAGATGTTTAGGTCTAAATCTGACTACTACATCTTACTAGTAAGAGGTGGTTATTAAGTCTTAATCTGAACAAAACTATGTTATTTATATTTTACAATTGTTTAAATGCTTTTATTTGTCTGTTTTTAAGTATATATATTAAATAATGACTGTAGAAACTACAGGGGGTTGAATAGTTTCTAAAATTTACTTGTTAAAAGATGGTTTTTAAAAATTTCTTTTCAAAAACTTAGGCTTGAGTATCTATGTGAAACCTTCTTATACACAATATGAACAAGGTATAGTGCAACTAAACTAATAATCACAAGTATAAAGAATAATGAATGTAAAGAGATAAGGGAAGGAAAGATCAAACCAAACACCAAGGATTTATAGTGGTTCGGCAACGAAGCTCACTCCTCGTTCCTATTCCACTCCTCAAGTACTCCTTATTTGAGAGTTAACTAACCAACAAGCTCCTTAAGGTGGAGAAATCGTACACAACGTCGCTTATCCAATTTCCGACTCTAAGCTAAAAGTCGAGCCCTAATCTTAGCTAGGACCAATCTACACCAATATACTTTAAGGACCAAGTATTAACCTTAATACATACACAACTTCCAAATAGACACAACTATTTGGATCTTCACAACAATGACACAACAATGAATAATAAGTTTGGATCTTCACTGGATCTTTGAGGTAGACACAACACTTCAAGGATGAAAGTGTTCTTCTCTTTGCACTTTGAGAGGAAGAGATGAGAGGAGAAAGATTCACTTCTAAACAAGTAGTAATCAAACAAATGATCAAGGATTCGAGTGATTTAAGAAGTATGAAAGAATCTGGAAATGTATGTGCCAAAGAGGTGAATAGAAAGTTTGAGAATGGTCAACTATTTATAAGACAAACTTCCAACGGCTATATCTGCCCGCGGTTCCTTATTGGAGCCCGCGGTTCCTTATCGATAGGGAACCGCCATAGCCACTAAGGAACCGCCGGAGTAGACTCCGCTTCTTTTTGTCTTTTAGTGGTATGGTTCGAATCTAGAGATTAAAATATCCTGAAAGGATATTCCAAGCCTAGATAAAATATGCCACTTTCAAATTTTCAAAAAATTAATTTAATAAAACATTTTCTTAAAAAGAAAGTTTAATAAAAACTTGTCACACTTAATAAAAAGTGAGTTTTAAGAAAATATTAAATCCTTGATCACTTAATTAGGATGAGTACTTGTTTGTACATACCTTAAGTGATAATGGTTGAAATGAAAAATACTTGAACTCAAGAATTCGTTTTTCGTTGTTTTCGTAAATGCTTGTTTTTACATATTGTCGTAATCAAAACAAAGCGATACCGAAAAATGCAAGTAACGATTTTAAGCATCATTGCATTAACAATCTCCCCCCCTTTTTGATTCCGACAATACATAAACTCAATCACCTAATAAAAACAAGATTTTCGAAGACGAGTTTATTTCATTTCTCCTCCTCTGTCGAAGCAAAAAGGTTGCAAAAGTCTTTGAAGAGGAAAAGAACCGGACTTTGCAAATGCTCCCCCTTGGTGCTTACTCCCCTTTGCTTAGGGTACCAAAGAATCGAGATATGGTGACAAGCTACATAGAAGGGTTAGTAGTAGAGAAGAGACACCCAACAAGATATAGCAAAGGTCACATAAAAAATAAGAGAAGAGACAAACATCCAAGATAAATCATGTTAAAAGGAAACATGATAAAAGATACAAGGAAACAAAGCATACAAAGATGCATGAGAAATAAAACAAGCCAAAAGAGAAGCATAAATCTAATCCTAGTTGAACTAGAACTCTAAGATTTGTTTGAACTAGATGTCTTGAAGATAAGCAACCAATGCTTAGATAAAAGACAAGGTAGTGGCGGAAAGAGGTGGTGGTGGCTTGGTAGAGACTTCATAGTCATAGTGAAGAGGAGGTTTGACTAAGATACTCTTGATGTAATTCAACTCCTCATAGATATGAGCCACAGCAAGATGTTGATATTGAAAACAATGACAATATGTTCCACGATGCATGACATTATCATGTGAAGGAGGAAGAACACTAAAGGCTAGTGGTGGAAGATAAGAAGTTCCACAATCAACATTCTTATAAGGAAAAGAGATGTGATTTTGAGTGTTCTTGGGTGAATTTGGATTGAAAGCAATTGGAGAAAATGGAGGAGAATCAAGGCTTTCATTTGGAGAATAAGACATTTTGATTTGAGAAAGGATGCAAAATGCTTACGGTTAAATAGAGAAAGCCCAAGATATTTTGGGTGTGGTCAAAGGGTTGAAACAAAGATCCCAAAAAGTATTGGAACAAATTTGGAGTTTCAGAAATACCCAAAAAAGAAGGCTCTGTGCGCGGTTCCTTTTCTCCACCGGCGGTTCCTTTTCTCCACCGGCGGTTCCTTATCGATAAGGAGCCGCTGTTTCAATAAAGAACCGCCCACAGTGGGTTGATTTTGGTGATAAGGGAGGATTTTCCAATTCAGTAAATCCTAATTTTCTAGTCTAACTAATCATGGAGACATGCTAAGAAGCAAAGATAGACAAAGAAAACACACAAGAACTCACCAAACAAGGTTTTGACCAAAATACATGGATTTTGAAGAAAATCGATGTTGGAGGTGTGTAGAACTAGACAAAAAGTCATGACACAATGATCCTCCATAGCTCACTTTTGTTCTTGCTATATTTGAGAGAGACATACATATGAATTATGTAAGCTCATTATGAATAGCAAGAAGCTATGAAAAACGTCTTTAGATTGAATTAACAATGCAAAAACATTTCACAACCATTTTCAAAAGAACTTTGAGAATTTTGAAAAAGAGAGAAGAATCTTTCGAAAAAGAGTTTGCAATACTCGATAACTCAAATAAAGAAAATACTCAAAAGAGAAAAAGACTCGATTAATAAAATGCGCAATTAAGGAATATGTTCCATTAAACCTAGACCTAGACGCAAGTAATTAAAACATTCCCTCTTAAGTGGCTTAGTGAAGATGTCGGCTAAGTTTTCTATCGAGGGTACCTTCTCAATCGAAATTTTCCCCTTTTAAACATTATCCCTAAAGAAATGGTGGTGAATCTATATATGCTTAGTTAGCAAATGTTGCACGGGATTCTTGCTAAGGTCTATTGCACCCTTATTGTCGCACATGATGGGAACATAATCAAGAGAAATCCCGTAATCAAAAAGCGCTTGCTTCATCCATAGAGCTTGTTGACAAGCATTACCGGCACTCACATACTCGGCTTCCGTGGTGGATATTACAAGATCGGTTTGTTTCTTGGAGAACCAAGAAGTTAAACAACGACCCATGAAGGTACAAACTCCACTAGTGCTTTTCTGGTCTACATAGTCTCCCGCATGATTCGAGTCCGCGTAGACAATGGTTTCTACGCCGGTCCCTTTAGAATACCATAATCCTAAATGTTTAGTTCCCTTAATGTATCGGAATATATGCTTAACCGCTTCAAGGTGAGAGGTTTTGGGAGCCTCTTGGAAGCGAGCACCAAGGCAAACACTAAACATGATATCTGTTCGACTTGTCGTTAGGTACAACAAACTACCAATCATACCTCTATATTTGGTGTTGTCTACCGACTCACAATCATCATCTACGGTGAGTTTTGTAACACTCTCATTTTTCGTATCGGTACAGCGGAAGGGTCTTTCAGAGTGTTACGGGATAGCACAATAACTCCAATCATAGACAACACATAAAAATGGTTGTACAAGGTTTAACAAACATTCATTCGATAAAAAGTTTCAAAAGCGTACAACAGGTTCCAAATTATACAGGTCATTAAGTTTACAAAACACATATCGAATGAACATTTTTAATATTAAGTGTGGGCCATCAGAGTCGATCTCCATCCGGATTACCTTCAAGCACCTGAGATAGAAAACATGCAAAAATCATATCAGCGAATGCCGAGTGAATTCATAGAGTTTAATGAAAACCGTTATATAAAACAATCATTTACATTCATTTAAAATCAGAACACAAGTATAATGTCGGAAGTAAGTCCACATATTGCTAGTCAGGCAATATATATCAAGCATACATCTTAAACCGTCCATGAGACCGTAGTCTCTATATTACCATGATAGGTAATATATTCATCGTTAATAGCGTCGTATCATATCGTTTATTATTTATGTCTTATAGCATACGTTGTATATTGTATAGGATTATTATTAGCCGCATGACATTGTTACCTTACTGTGAAAACAGCGGGCCGCGAACCCGACAAACAATTTGCCCATCTAAGTTAGCGTGTCGTCACAAAAATCACGCTATGGAATCTTCTCATACATAAATTCGCTTACCAATCAATGTGGTACGACGGGGATCAACCGTCAAGGCGCGAACTAGGGTGATCGTCCCCAAATAGTACTATCAAATGCATAAGCGTCTACCAAATCCCGGTAGTTCACAATTCATGCTAATGGGACTTTAAGTGACATAACCTAACTACTAATAATCCTTTTAGTCTTGAATATAGGGTCATAGCATCATTCGGGTCCATCTCATTTAGCATACAATCGGGACTACTTGTGTTCTAACTTTATAAAAATCTAGCATGTTATCTCCCTCGCGGGTTTACAAATCATTTTATAAAACATTTAAAAGATTGCGAGGCTATGAACTCACGTTGTTAATGAAAGGCGGATTATCGGCTACGGGCGTGCTTCGGTCACGGAAACCTATATAAATAATAATCGGTCTTAGACTCGGTCCAATGACTTTTATCAAAATAACAATATACATATGATGATTTTGTACATATGATGATGATCAAGTGGGTTTATAAATCCTTGTTTACTCATTTTAGTGTTTACGTTTTAGTATCGTCTTACTAGTTCACTAGTTTTATCGATTTTATCTGTTTTAAGTTCATTAAGTCTTTTATAAATTCTTTAACTTGTTTTTACCCATTTTATACTTATATGATCAGTATATATACTTTCATGTTGGGCCCAAATGGGTTAAGCCCAAATAATTCTTTTTACAAGTATTTATCTTTTTAAGTCTAATTATTAGTCCAATAGGTTTAGTTAGCTCGTAAATGTCCGTAATTCTTATAGTTCGGGTTTTATCGGTTTTTACTTGTCTTAGTTACTTATACATCAGTATATAACTTTTATAAACTTTACATTAGACGGGTTTAGTCGTCTAAGTTTTATTTGATGAAAAACGTTAATTTCACGGCGATAGCCGAAAAAGTCGTAAAAATCAAGTTTATAGTTTTTATTATTTATAAATATTATTTTTACCACCATTTATATAATTTACCCATTCAATTAACCTTTTATACATTTATATAAATAAGTTCTATAAGTTAGTGGGTTTATATTTTACATTTTATACATTATAAAGTGAGTGCTTATATAATAATAATAAACATTATTTCCAAAATCTGATTTTTAACTTCATGTTTACCATTTTTATCATATATAGAGTTCCACAATGACTTAGAAGCTCATTTTTGGATGACAACTTCTTCATAATGTGTGCTACATATGACTTAGTTATAGCTACTGCCCATTTTGAGTCTAAGT
The DNA here is from genome assembly GCA_025667525.1 of Glebionis coronaria. Taxonomy (NCBI): domain Eukaryota; kingdom Viridiplantae; phylum Streptophyta; class Magnoliopsida; order Asterales; family Asteraceae; genus Glebionis; species Glebionis coronaria. The sequence goes on from CM046875.1 coordinate 66,353,326, forward strand.
TGCCTTAACAGTCCCTACAAAACTGCTTATTCAGATTGTACCACCTAACTTGTTTTGATCATATCTCACTCATTATTTTGATTCCATTGAATGGCCAACTCTCACATGTTGTTAGCCTTAAAATGTGTGCGACTAACGGAATTACATTAGTTTCATAGCCGGGACTTGCAGGGACTAATATTGTCAAATGTAAAGTCCAAGTCCCGAGCTATATAAACCCCTCCATACTTCCATGGAGGGGTGAGGCTTTTCATTTCTTGTCTTACCTTTCTCTCTCTAGAATAAAACACACTTTTATTCTATCTTGTTTCTCTCACTAAAATGGCTAAACAACACTTCTATCCTCCCCAACCTCCGGATCTTTTACCCGTGTTAATAGTGAATCCAACTTAACAATTGGTATCAGAGCTAACCGGGGGTGTTTCGTGTTTTTGTCTCGATGTTTTGTGTTCATGGTTGTGTGTCGGATTTTTTTATGTGGTACGTTTTTCATTTTCTTTTCATAATTGTTACCAGGTCTAAATCTCCACCTCATCATCCATTTTTTAATCAGCTTTCTTGGATTTATCAAATTTTTATGTCCTCTGCTCTACACGTTTTTTATTTGTCCCATCAAATATCATTTGGTTTATTTGTTTATTGGGGAAAAGGACAGAAACAGAGATAACAGATCCACTTTTCTCGGTGTTAAAACCCTTTTTTTCCGACAGCTATTACGATGCTTTTTCAGATGGATATTGCGACAGCTTCTTCTACGGATTTATTTCGATGGGGTCTTTCTTACACATTCCGATGGGTAAGGCTATATCTATTGCGATGGGACTCATTCCGATGGGTCTCATTGTGATGGGTGGCTTGATCCATCGCAATGACATTTAAGTCGACATGCTGCCAAAATGTTTCCAACATTGCGATGGATAGTGAGTTATTGCGATGGGTTCATGCATTATTGCGATGCTTTCATCTTTATGTTGTACCGTGATGAAAGAGATGGAAAATTATGTTGACACATTGCGATGAAAGATAAAGTTTTATTGCGATGAAGTGTAGGGATAAGACTTATTGCGATGATTTTTTTTTGGGAAAAACATTGCGATGCAGTCTTTATTCACTACGATGACTAATGCTTCACAATGAAAACATTGCGATGACTTTTCTGAAAATCATTCAGATAACTCAAAATACTCAAATCTGATTTTAACATATCAACCTTATTACTCCAATCAACACCAAATCTATATCCTAACCCTTCGTCTCCTAATCCCATCTAGACTCGAACATCAACTAGACTCATTAAAACATAAACAAGATCTCAGATATTCGTGTAACGACATGCAAGCCTCGATCTTCACAGATCTAACTCAAAACAGAATATCATCACTGTTCTATGTTGAAGCTTAAAACTTCCTTTGATATTCGAAACTGAACAAAGACTTATAACAAGTATGTTATAATCTATTAGTTCCTTTCGACTGACACACATAAACTCTACATCAAACTCGATATGCAATCAATTACTCTACACCAACACCTACCCGAGACCACGAATGATCTTGTTGCCTCTGAAAACGTAAGTTCTTCATGGGTACATGATTCAAAATATGTTATCTAAAAGGGTGTATGAAACTGTTTTTTTCTGAGATAGGTTCGATTCACTCTGAAGTGATGATTGTATGATTGATGTTAAGATGAGAATGGAGTTTTTGGGAGTGCAGATTAAAGGGGGCGGATCTAACTAGTTTAGAGTGTGATGTTGACATTTGGTTTAAGATATGGAGGAAATGGGATTGATGTAAATACGGAGGCGATATTTTCTAAGTTGAGGGGATATGTGGCTGTATTAGGTTTTCCATATATGAGTAAAGTCAGATTTGTTGATAAGATAAACACATGGTCTTCTAGAATAAAGGGGCGAATTTTACAAGATGAGTAATATTGGTGTCTGTGTATGGGGCGGAACTTTCTATGTGGTGTATTTACCCAAAACTTTTTGGGTTATATGCCATTTGTCCACTCCCATCAGTTCGGGTTGTAATATTTTTGACTAGGCCATCTTCTTGCTTCATTGGGCCGAGTGAAATATGCCGGATAAGGGGTACGTGGACCCATTTCGTTTAAAGAAAAGCCTTGTTTTGAAACCCTATTCTTCAAAAAAATTTCGACGACCTCACCGCGGAGGTCGATCCGCGCATCAGTTGGGTATATGATTGATTTGGCTTCCAAGTAAAGTTAACTAGATGACATTGACAGCTTCTCATCTCTTTTAGTCAATGTCTAGTTAATGGCACTCAAACAACACAGACACACACGACAAACTCACGACAAAAACAAACAAACACCAAAACGATCCTTTAAGATTCACTAAAATTATCAAAACGGCTAGTATTCGGGCAAAGTAATGTCAAGTGATTACGAATTGGATTTGGTATTTCTTATTTGAAGGTGAAGTGGAATATCACGAAGGCGTATACTCAATTCATCATCGAGCCTTTTCACCCCCTCTATCGATTGATGATTCACTTCAACATTTATGATTGAGACTTGATTTATCTAGTTTCACTGTCAAGGGGTGGATGGTCGACGACATGGACAACTATCACTTAAGGAGTTACGTTGTAGTGCTCAGTGTCACACTCATCTGTAGTTGTGGGTAATTCAAGAGGTGTTTTACATCTTATACTTCTCTCTTCTTTTATGTATAAGGTACTAAGAGACGTTTCTCTGCACCGTTCGTCAATCAACAACAGTGCTAAGCGTAAGTAACAAATTTAGGAGATTGTACTTCAGTTTCAAGTTTGGAATATCAGATTTACTTCACCAGTGGTCACTACATATAGCCGAAAGAATACGAGGTCGGTAAGTTTAGCCAGAGAGTACAAGAGTAGAGATGTGATCAGCAAACAATTCTCACGAGCAACTTGAACCACAAAAGGTCAACAAAGATTTCTACTTCTGACACGAACATCTCGCGATTCTGATTATACTTCCCAAAATGATGCTCCTGAGTGTTCTTAACCACCATACTTTTGACAAGAACATCTCACGATTCTGTGCGTACACGACAGATGATGCTTTCGAAGTGTTCTTAACCTTCTTACTCCTGATAAGAACATCTCGCGATTCTGAGCGTACACGTCAGATGATGCTTCTGAGTGTTCGTCACCATCATACTTTCGACAAGAACATCTCGCGATTTTGACCGTACACGTCAGATGATGCTTCCGAGAGTTCGTAACCATCATGGGGGAAGAACGTGTACTTTTGGGTACTTAGTTCAACTTCCAGGGGGAAGTATTCTACAAGCGTGAGAAGATTTGTTGCTGATTTCTTACATGTTCCCCTAAACACATTATCATGATGACCAAAAATGTCAAGGTAGCAGTTACTTGGTGGGGTTTACTTCTTGGTCTACAAAATTCTGCTGTGCACTTTAAATGTCAAAGATAGAAGATTGCTCAAGCTACAGGTTCTGCTCAAGACAGGGATATTGGTTTGGGGGGAAGCTGATTCAGAAGCTTCGTCAAAAAGAAGTCTATGAAGAAAGCTTTTCAAGACATGTGGTATGAATTGGGGGGAAGCTAATCCAGTTCATACATGATACAATGGTTCCTCAACAAGCAAAGACTAAAAGGATTCAAACTGGGGTATAAGTTTTTCTAGAGGACTTGAAGACAACCGTGTCATCCTCAGCATTGGAAGCAAACTTAATACTGTCATATTTTTGTTGTATTTGCATTTGTTAGGAACATTGTAAGTAATTCCGTATGTCACCACATTGGGGGAAGATTGTTAGCCTTAAAATGTGTGTGACTAACGGAATTACATTAGTTTCATAGCCGGGACTTGCAGGGACTAATATTGTCAAATGTAAAGTGCAAGTCCCGAGCTATATAAACCCCTCCATACTTCCATGGAGGGGTGAGGCTTTTCATTTCTTGTCTTACCTTTCTCTCTCTAGAATAAAACACACTTTTATTCTCTCTTGTTTCTCTCACTAAAATGGCTAAACAACACTTCTATCCTCCCCGACCTCCGGATCTTTTACCCGTGTTAATAGTGAATCCAACTTAACACATGTGTATAACATCATCTACTTACTGTAAATAGATCAAACCATGCAATTTTATCAGTTCATCATTTAGTTATCTACTGTTTTTATACAGCCAACTAATTAGTCATGATTTTAGCTTCATTTCTTATGGTTATCATCATTTTTAAGCATGTTTATCAACACTTGATCCCCACACAACATTTTTATCATCATATATACATCATATACATATACAAAATGAAAGAAAATACATTTGTTCTTTACAAAATAATAAGAGAAAAATGTAGAGGATGATCTTCTTTACCAATCCAAGTGGATTTCTTGTTTTAGGAAGGCAAGAACTTGATGAACACAACAAGTATCTCCAAGACCATCAAATATCAAGATCATATGTTGGAAAATCAGCCCTAGGACACAAGCAAATCACCTCCAAAGTTGTTTATATGGCCACCAAATGATCAAGGTTTCAAGGAAACACCTTAATAGGACTAGTAAACATGTGGTTTGTGGCTAGAAAAGATCAATGATGGGGTTTGTTGCTTGATTTGGGACGGCAAGGAGGGGTAAGTTGAGAGAGTTTTTGGGGTGGTTTGCATGTAGGAAATGGTAAGTATGAAACAAGTAACTAGTTTTGTTTAGTTAGTGGTATGGTAAGCTTGAAATGTAAGCTAAAGCTTACACTTGGATAAGTAGTAGTTAACTTGATGCCACCTATATGTGGTGGTGTCAATGTTGCCGTCCACTTTTGCTAGTGGGGTGGGACAAAGTGTTTTGTCCCATCTCACTAGTTTACGGGTATTTCTCGATTCTAGTTTTCTCGATTTGCGTGCCCTCGGGTCGTTTTACGAAAAAACGTTTTTATAAATTATGAATCACCGTCACAAAACGAATCCAATAAAAATTGTCTCATCAAAAACGGAGTTCAAAAACATAAATACGTAATCCTAAGGTTTCCGTTTTAGTCGTAAAAGACGCCAAATTATGCACGTAAGCCCAAATTTAAATCCGTAAATTGTGAGTTCGTCAACCAACACAAAAATAAGTTTCAAAATATTATACGAGAAAATATTTCACTACCTGAAAATGTTAGATTTGTCATAGCTTTTCCTCCTAAAAGGGATCAACGTCCTCGTGATCCATTTCATTTGGATGTCCGTTTCTTATTGAAATCGAAGAGGTGCGGATATTTCTTCCACATTTCATCCTCTCGTTCCCAAGTATACTCCGGTCCATGCTTTGAATTCCATCGGATCTTGACAATAGGTATCCGACTTTGTTTCAGTTGCTTTACCTCACGGTCCATAACTTCTACGGGCTCTTCGATAAAATGCAACTTCCCATCTATTCGAACCTTACCTAACGGAATTTTCTCATCACTCACTGCTAGACATTTCTTCAGATTAGATACATGGAATGTGTTGTGAACACCAGGAAGTTCTGGGGGTAACTCTAGTTTGTAAGCCACCGGACCTCCTCTAGATAAAATCTTAAAGGGTCCAATATAACGGGGATTCAATTTTCCTCGCTTTCCAAATCTTATAACGCCTTTCCATGGCGATACTTTCAACATTACTCGGTCATCCACTTCAAACTCCATTGGCTTCCGCCGCACATCCGCGTAACTTTTCTGTCTACTTCGGGCAGTCAACAACCTCTTCTTAATCTGAACTATCATCTCCGTAGTCTCCCGGATCAATTCCGGTCCCGTGAGCTGGGTATCCCCAACTTCACTCCAACATACAGGAGATATACACTTCCTACCATACAAAGCTTCAAACGGTGCAGCCTTAATACTAGAATGGTAACTATTGTTATATGAAAACTCTGCTAAAGACAAATATTTATCCCAATTCTTACCAAAGTCTAACACACAAGCTCTCAACATATCTTCCAGTGTTTGTATCGTCCTTTCACTCTGCCCATCAGTCTGGGGGTGATAAGCAGTGCTCATGTCGAGATTCGTTCCCAAAGATCTTTGGAGAGATTTCCAAAAATTCGATGCGAATCTAGGATCTCGATCTGAAATGATCGATACAGGCACTCCATGCTTGCATACAACATTATCCAGGTATATTCGAGTCAGCTTCTCCAGTGAGAACTGCTCCTTAACCGGAATGAAGTGTGCTGATTTGGTCAGTCTATCGACAATAACCCAAATCGAATTGTTTCCAGATGATGTTCTAGGAAGCTTGGTGATAAAGTCCATTGTAATTCGCTCCCACTTCCATTCAGGAATCTTTGGTTGTTGAAGTAGTCCTGATGGCTTTTGATGTTCGGCTTTAACTCTAGCACAAGTCAAGCATTGAAGAACATACATAGCTATGTCAGCTTTCATATTCGGCCACCAGTACAACTTCTTCAAATCATGGTACATCTTATCAGATCCCGGATGAATGGAATACTTAGATTTATGGGATTCTAACATAATCAAATCTCTTAAGCCTCCAAACTTAGGTATCCACATACGACCTCTTAAACATTTCACTCCATCAGCTCTAACCTCTAAAGGATCTCCTTCTCCTCGGAACCCTTCATTAACAAAATTCTCCTTCTTACAAGCTTCTATTTGTGCATTTCTAATTTGCTTAGGCAAATTATTGTGCACGGTCAAGACTAGAGAACGCACCCTGATAGGCTCTCTATCTTTCCTACTCAACGCATCAGCAACAACATTGGCTTTTCCTGGGTGATACTTTATATCACAATCATAATCACTTAACAACTCTATCCATCTTCGTTGCCTCATGTTCAATTCCTTCTGGTAAAGAATATACTGTAGGCTTTTGTGATCGGTGAATACCGTACACTTGGTGCCATACAGATAATGTCTCCATAACCTAAGAGCAAAGACCACAGCTCCTAACTCAAGATCATGAGTAGTATAATTCTCCTCATTCTTCCTTAATTGCCTAGAAGCATAAGCTATCACTTTCTCTCTCTGCATCAAAACAGCTCCATAACCTCTAAGAGATGCATCACAATACACTACAAAATCTTCACTCCCGTCGGGTAATGATAAGATTGGCGCACTACATAATTTTTGCTTCAATGTCTGAAATGCTCCATCTTCATCACTTCCCCAAACGAAAGGTTTATTCTTCTGAGTAAGCTTAGTCAAGGGTTTAGCTATCAAAGAAAATTCTTTAATGAATCGCCTATAATAGCCAGCCAATCCTAAGAACTGTCGCACTTCCGTTGGCGTTGTCGGTGCAGACCAATTCTTAATAGCTTCAACCTTTGCAGGATCAACATGAATTCCATCTCTGTTAATCACATGACCAAGAAATTGCGCAGAATCCAACCAGAAATCACACTTCGAAAACTTAGCATACAACCTTTCATCCTTCAACAACTTCAAAACAATCCTCAAATGTTCTCTATGTTCATCTTCATTCTTAGAATAGATTAGAATATCGTCAATAAACACAATCACAAATTTATCCAAGTAGGGCTTGCACACTCGATTCATTAAATCCATGAAAACCGCAGGTGCGTTAGTTAACCCAAATGGCATTACTTGAAATTCATAGTGTCCATAACGAGTTCTAAATGCAGTTATAGGAATATCTTCTTCACGGACGCGAAGTTGGTGATATCCTGACCGCAAATCTATCTTAGAATACACACTAGATCCTTGCAGTTGATCAAACAAATCATCAATCCTAGGTAAAGGATATCGATTCTTAATTGTCAACTTATTCAGTTCCCTATAATCAATGCACATACGAAAAGATCCATCCTTCTTCTTAACGAACAAGACTGGAGCTCCCCAAGGCGACGAGCTCGGTCGAATAAAACCTTTATCAGACAACTCCTTAAGTTGCTCAGATAACTCTTTTAATTCAGAAGGGGCTAATCGGAAAGGCGCACGTGCCACCGGTGCAGCACCAGGAATTAAATCGATTCGAAACTCTACTTGCCTTATCGGTGGAAGTCCCGGTAAATCTTTAGGAAATACCTCAGGAAATTCACAAATAATAGGTACATCTTCCAATCGTTTCTCCCTAGACTCATTCCCGGTCACTTGAGCTAAGAATAACTCACAACCGTTCCTGATGTACTTTTGGACTTTAATACATGAAACGATTTTCCGGGATTCACCTCGACTACCATCAATTACTAACGTCCTATTCCTAAGAGGAATCTTAACCTTCTTTTCTCCACATAAAATAGTAGCATTATTCAACGACAACCAATCCATACCAATAATAATATCAAAACTACCTAATTCTATCAACATCAAATCAATCGGAAAGGAATGGTTCAAGAGATTTAGAGAGCATCCTTCTAATAGCTTATTAGTTTTCACTAATTTACCATCAGCCAATTCCACCTCGTAACTGGTACTTATCTCAACAGGTTCAATATCAATAAGGGCACTAAATTTAGTGGATACAAAGCTCCTATCGGCACCCGAATCGAATAAAGCAACAGCATAATGATTGTTGAGTAAAAACGTACCGGTAACGACATTTGGATCCTCTTTCTTCACCTCAATTGTTCCAAGTTGGTAGATACCACCCTGGGGGTTTCTTCCAGGTACAATCGCTTTCAACTTGGGGCATTCCGATTTCCTATGACCTTCTTCATTACAGTTGAAGCAAATGGTTCCCTTCTTACACCTTTCAACCTTGTGTCCAAGCTTTCCGCAATTTCGGCACTTCCAGCAGTCGCCAGGATGCCTCTTGTTGCCACACTTAGGACATCTATCATCGTTGCGCGGTGCATTGTTGGTAAGAGCATTTGCATTCCCCTTTCTCTTGTTCTGACGGTGATTGAAATTCTTCCTATTATCACCTCTATCTACACGCTCACCGTCACCTTTTCTTTTCTCACCTACACGGGCTTCATCTTCCTTATCCTGAATTATCTGTCCAATGAGTTGGTAAGCCATTCGAACAGCATCATCAATGGTCAGTGGTTTCGATGATGTCACGTCCCCCCGGATATTCCTGGTCAACCCTTTAACATATTGCTCAATTCGGATCTCTTCGGGTTCAACCAATCGAGGACATAGCAAGGCCAACTCATGGAATCGATTCGTGTAACTATCAATGTCCACACCTTTCATTCTCAGATGAATCAACTCCTGTTCTAACCTAATGATCACACTACGAGGACAAAACTCCAAAGTCATCCACTTCTTGATTTCAGCCCGAGGAGTAGCATTAGCAGCATCAAGACCCATGAAAGCAATTCTCCCGTTCCACCAAGTCAACGCACGACCTTTAAGAGTAGCCATAGCAAAAGTCACCTTATCTTCCTCCTTACACTTACTAATCCTAAACACCGATTCAATCTTCTCGATCCACTGGCTTAATCCTACAGCACCTTTAGTTCCATTAAAAGGTAGAGGTTCACACTTCATGAACGTCACATAAGTACAACCACCAACTTCAGGTGCATTCGTTCCAAGTCCTCCTACATTTCCTCCAGCATTAGCATTCACATTATTAGCATTCACATTCACATTAGTACCGCCAATTCCACTATCGCCAGCTCTACTACCGCCAGCTCCACTACCGCCAGCTCCACTACCGCCAGCTCCACTACCGCCAGCTCCACTACCGCCAGCTCCACTATCGCCAGCTCCACTACCGCCAGCTTCATTTCTAGCATTTGCCATAAATTCAGTCATAGATGCGGTAACTTGCTCCGTAATAATCCTACGTACATCATCCTCAGTCACAGCCTTCTTGGGTGGCATAGTTCTATAATTCCACAATTTCAAAGCATTAAGCATTCATCCAACAAAGGATTCATATAATATGGATCGAATTCATAATCAAGATACAAATAAGGCACAATATGGAATTCAAGACAAGATACATATTTCATTCGATTTGAAACAAAAGTATTGTCTTAGTACATCCATATCAAAGTTCTAACACTATATATACTCAAAATTCGTGCCACGTCTATTACTAACAAGTCGGTTCAGTCAAAGCTACAAACACAAAAGATATAAAGGTCACTACTAAATACAGACTGGTCTACTGAGAACCGCCAGATGGTCCATCATCCATCGTCTTCTGGATCTTCGTCGGACGATCACTAGACACATCTTCAGCTGGGCGCTTACGGATTACTCCTCTTTCAACCATGTCGGCATAAAATCTACTGTTCCAACCCACAGATATATTCAACTCCTTTTCAGCTTTCTCACGCATCGCACGAGCCACACTCAACTGAATCTCCATAGAATTCACCTTTCTCTTCATAGCAGCATACTCACCACTTTCCAACACCGATAACCTCCTAAAAGCCTCATTCAAACCACGTTCTACATCACTCAAATCCAAACTAAGCAATTCTCGCTCTTTCTCGCCAACCTTAGTCTTCGACTCCAAATAAGCAACCTGAGTCTGAACAACACCTAATCCAACCTCTGTCACACAACTCTTAACACGGGAAGCATCTAGATCACGTCTCAAGGCCCATGGTGCAAGACCATCAATATGAGTAGCCTCTCGAGTACTAGACGACTCTCCTATCTCACGTCTACGAGTAGCAATACCATCGGTACCGTCAGGTGCATCGTCATCCTCATCCTCCTCTGATTCAGAATCAGATTCAGACGATTCAGACATTTCATCCCTAGGTAACTCATCCTCGGAATCAGACAAACAAACTGGTGGGGGTAAAGGCTCGCCCGTTGGAACATCATACGGATAAATAAGCTCAGCTTCCTCATCGTCATCAACCTCAACATCTATACCTACATCTTCCTCGACATCCTCGTCGTTAATCTCATCATCTAACTCATCTAACCCAATCTCATCCTCATTCTCAATATCAGCATTCTCAATCTCCACATTCTCAATCTCCACATTCTCATTACCCACATTCTCAATATCCACATTCTCAATCTCATTCTCTACTAAGTCAACCTGAGGGGCAATCTGATCTCCTAGTCCTAACTCGGGCTCGGGATCCTCAAATGGTTCCTCCTCATCATCAATATCAAAATCTACTAAGTCTAAATAAGGATCATCTTCTATATTAGGTTCGGGAATAGCATGGTTTTCTACAGGAATATTAGGGTCAGCCATGACAATCTGCATTTATATATATTTATCTCATATTAGGATAACATACTAGTTAAACAATTACATAATGAAATCACGATATATACATATATATAAATTATATTATATATATCAAAATATATATCTTCTCAATAGGGCTTGTTGGTAACGTCGGAGATCTCTGGCACCGTTATAGTCAAAAGATTTTTCAAATATTTTCTCAAATGTTCATTGTCAAAAGATTTTGAAAAGTTTTGTTCAAAACCTTGGTTTTTAAAATCTTTTGTTCTCTACAACGAGAGCTCTGATACCAAACTGTAACACTCTCATTTTTCGTATCGGTACAGCGGAAGGGTCTTTCAGAGTGTTACGGGATAGCACAATAACTCCAATCATAGACAACACATAAAAATGGTTGTACAAGGTTTAACAAACATTCATTCGATAAAAAGTTTCAAAAGCGTACAACAGGTCCCAAATTATACAGGTCATTAAGTTTACAAAACACAGATCGAATGAACATTTTTAATATTAAGTGTGGCCATCAGAGTCGATCTCCATCCGGATTACCTTCAAGCACCTGAGATAGAAAACATGCAAAAATCATATCAGCGAATGCCGAGTGAATTCATAGAGTTTAATGAAAACCGTTATATAAAACAATCATTTACATTCATTTAAAATCAGAACACAAGTATAATGTCGGAAGTAAGTCCACATATTGCTAGTCAGGCAATATATATCAAGCATACATCTTAAACCGTCCATGAGACCGTAGTCTCTATATTACCATCATAGGTAATATATTCATCGTTAATAGTGTCGTATCTTATCGTTTATTATTTATGTCATATAGCATACGTTGTATATTGTATAGGATTATTATTAGCCGCATGACATTGTTACCTTACTGTGAAAACAGCGGGGCGCGAACCCGACAAACAATTTGCCCATTTAAGTTAGCGTGTCGTCACAAAAATCACGTTATGGAATCTTCTCATACATAAATTCGCTTACCAATCAATGTGGTACGACGGGGATCAACCGTCAAGGCGCGAACTGGGGTGATCGTCCCCAAATAGTACTATCAAATGCATAAGCGTCTACCAAATCCCGGTAGTTCACAATTCATGCTAATGGGACTTTAAGTGACATAACCTAACTACTAATAATCCTTTTAGTCTTGAATATAGGGTCATAGCATCATTCGGGTCCATCTCATTTAGCATACAATCGGGACTACTTGTGTTCTATTTTTATAAAAATCTAGCATGTTATCTCCCTCGCGGGTTTACAAATCATTTTATAAAACATTTAAAAGAGTGCGAGGCTATGAACTCACGTTGTTAATGAAAGGCGGATTATCGGCTACGGGCGTGCTTCGGTCACGGAAACCTATATAAATAATAATCGGTCTTAGACTCGGTCCAATGACTTTTATCAAAATAACAATATACATATGATGATTTTGTACATATGATGATGATCAAGTGGGTTTATAAATCCTTGTTTACTCATTTTAGTGTTTACGTTTTAGTATCGTCTTACTAGTTCACTAGTTTTATCGATTTTATCTGTTTTAAGTTCATTAAGTCTTTTATAAATTCTTTAACTTGTTTTTACCCATTTTATACTTATATGATCAGTATATATACTTTCATGTTGGGCCCAAATGGGTTAAGCCCAAATAATTCTTTTTACAAGTATTTATCTTTTTAAGTCTAATTATTAGTCCAATAGGTTTAGTTAGCTCGTAAATGTCCGTAATTCCTATAGTTCGGGTTTTATCGGTTTTTACTTGTCTTAGTTACTTATACATCAGTATATAACTTTTATAAACTTTACATTAGACGGGTTTAGTCGTCTAAGTTTTATTTGATGAAAAACGTTAATTTCACGGCGATAGCCGAAAAAGTCGTAAAAATCAAGTTTATAGTTTTTATTATTTATAAATATTATTTTTACCACCATTTATATAATTTACCCATTCAATTAACCTTTTATACATTTATATAAATAAGTTCTATAAGTTAGTGGGTTTATATTTTACATTTTATACATTATAAAGTGAGTGCTTATATAATAATAATAAACATTATTTCCAAAATCTGATTTTTAACTTCATGTTTACCATTTTTATCATATCTAGAGTTCCACAATGACTTAGAAGCTCATTTTTGGATGACAACTTCTTCATAATGTGTGCTACATATGACTTAGTTATAGCTACTGCCCATTTTGAGTTTAAGTTGCCTTAACAGTCCCTACAAAACTGCTTATTCAGATTGTACCACCTAACTTGTTTTGATCATATCTCACTAATTATTTTGATTCCATTGCATGGCCAACTCTCACATGTGTATAACATCATCTACTTACTGTAAATAGATCAAACCATGCAATTTTATTAGTTCATCATTTAGTTATCTACTGTTTTTATACAGCCAACTAATTAGTCATGATTTTAGCTTCATTTCTTATGGTTATCATCATTTTTAAGCATGTTTATCAACACTTGATCCCCACACAACATTTTTATCATCATATATACATCATATACATATACAAAATGAAAGAAAATACATTTGTTCTTTACAAAATAATAAGAGAAAAATGTAGAGGATGATCTTCTTTACCAATCCAAGTGGATTTCTTGTTTTAGGAAGGCAAGAACTTGATGAACACAACAAGTATCTCTAAGACCATCAAATATCAAGATCATATGTTGGAAAATCAGCCCTAGGACACAAGCAAATCACCTCCAAAGTTGTTTACATGGCCACCAAATGATCAAGGTTTCAAGGAAACACCTTTATAGGACTAGTAAACATGTGGTTTGTGGCTAGAAAAGATCAATGATGGGGTTTGTTGCTTGATTTGGGACGGCAAGGAGGGGTAAGTTGAGAGAGTTTTTGGGGTGGTTTGCATGTAGGAAATGGTAAGTATGAAAAAAGTAACTAGTTTTGTTTAGTTAGTGGTATGGTAAGCTTGAAATGTAAGCTAAAGCTTACACTTGGATAAGTAGTAGTTAACTTGATGCCACCTATATGTGGTGGTGTCAATGTTGCCGTCCACTTTTGCTAGTGGGGTGGGACAAAGTGTTTTGTCCCATCTCACTAGTTTACGGGTATTTCTCGATTCTAGTTTTCTCGATTTGCGTGCCCTCGGGTCGTTTTACGAAAAACGTTTTTATAAATTATGAATCACCGTCACAAAACGAATCCAATAAAAATTGTCTCATCAAAAACGGAGTTCAAAAACGTAAATACGTAATCCTAAGGTTTCCGGTTTAGTCGTAAAAGACGCCAAATTATGCACGTAAGCCCAAATTTAAATCCGTAAATTGTGAGTTCGTCAACCAACACAAAAATAAGTTTCAAAATATTATACGAGAAAATATTTCACTACCTGAAAATGTTAGATTTGTCACAAGTTTAGTATCCGAGGCCATAGGGGTCTTCATCGGTCTAGAATCTTCTAATCCAAATTTCTTTAGCATTTCTTTAACATACTTGGATTGATTAAAGAAAATACCATCGTCCATTTCGTAGAAACTAGAAGGGGGGTTGAATAGTTTCTTAAATTTACTTGTTAAAGATTGGTTTAAAAAATCCTTTTCAAAATTTAGGCTTGAGTATTATGTTAAACCTTCTTATACACAATATGAACTAGGTATAGTGCAACTAAACTAATAATCACAAGTATAGAGAATAATGAATGTAAAGAGATAAAGGAAGGAAAGATCAAACCAAACACCAAGGATTTATAGTGGTTTGGCAACGAAGCTCACTCCTCGTTCCTACTCCAATCCTCGAGTACTCCTTACTCGAGAGTTCACTAATCAACAAGTTCCTTAAGGTGGAGAAACCGTACATAACGTTGCTTATCCAATTTCCGACTCTAAGCTAAAAGTCGAGCTACACCAATATACTTTAAGGACCAAGTATTAACCTTATTACATACGCAACTTCCAAATAGACACAACTACTTGGATCTTCACAACAATGAATAAATAAGTTTGGATCTTCAATGAATCTTTGAGGTAGACACGACACTTCAAGGATAACAGTGTTCTTCTCTTTGCACTTTGAGAGGAAGAGATGAGAGGAGAAAGATTCACTTCTAAACAAGTAGTAATCAAACAAATGATCAAGGATTTGAGTGATTTAAGAAGTATGAAAGAATCTGGAAATGTATGTGCCAAAGAGGTGAATAGAAAGTCTGAGAATGGTCAACTATTTATAAAAAACACTTCCAACGGCTATATCTGCCCGCGCTTCCTTATTGGAGCCCGCGGTTCCTTATCGATAGGGAACCGCTATAGCCACTAAGGAACCGCCAGAGTAGACTCCGCTTCTTTTTGTCTTTTAGTGGTATGGTTCGAATCTAGAGATTAAAATATCCTGAAAGGATATTCCAAACCAAGATAGAATATGCCATTTTCAAATTTTCGAATTTTCAAATAATTAATTTAATAAAACATTTTCTTAAAAAGAAAATTTAATAAAAACTGGTCACACTTAATAAAAAGTGAGTTTTAAGAAAAGATTAAATCCTTGATCACTTAATTAGGATGAGTACTTGTTTGTACATACCTTAAGTGATAATGGCTGAAATGAAAAATACTTGAACTCAAGGATTCGTTTTTCGTTTTTTCGTAAATACTTGTTTTTACATATTGTCGTAATCAAAACAAAGCGAGACCGAAAAATGCAAATAACGTTTTTAGGCATCATTGCATTAAAAATCTCCCCCTTTTTGATTCCGAAAATACATAAACTCAATCACCTAATAAAAACAAGATTTTCAAATACGAGTTTATTTCATTTCTCCCCCTTTGTCGAAGCAAAAAGGTTGAAAAAGTCTTTGAAGAAGAAAAGAACCGGACTTTGCAAATGCTCCCTCTTGGTGCTTACTCCTCCTTGCTTGGGGCACCAAGGAATCGATATATGGTGACAAGCTACATAGAAGGGTTAGTAGTAGAGAAGAGACACCCAACAAGATATAGCAAAGGTCACAAAAAATAAGAGAAGAGACAACGATCCAAGATAAGTCATGTTAAAAGGAAACATGATAAAAGATCAAGGAAATAAATCATACAAAGATGTATGAAAAATAAAACAAGCCAAAAGAAAAGCATAAATCTAATCCTAGTTAAACTAGAACTCTAAGATTTGCTTGAAATAGATGTCTTGAAGATAAGCAACTAATGCTTAGATAAAAGACAAGGTAGTGGTGGAAGGAGGTGGTGGTGGCTTGGTAGAGATCTCATAGTCACAGTGAAGATGAGGTTCGACTAAGAGACTCTTGATATAATTCAACTCTTCATAGATATGAGCCATAGCAAGATGTTGATATTAACAACAATGACAATATGTTCCATGATGCTTGACATTATCATGTGAAGGAGGAAGAACACAAAAGGCTAGTGGTGGAAGATAAGAAGTTCCACAATCAACATTCTTAGAAGAAGAAGAGATGTGATTTTGAGTGTTCTTTGGTGAATTAGGATTGAAAGCAATTGGAGAAAATGGAGGAGAATCAAGGCTTTAATTTGGGGAATAAGACATTTTGATTTGAGAAAGGATGCAAAATGCTTAAGGTTAAATAAAGAAAGCCCAAGATATTTTGGGGGTGGTCAAAGGTTGAAACAAAGATTCCAAAAAGTGTTGGAACAAATTTGGAGTTTCAGGAATACCCGAAAAGGAAGGCACTGTGCGCGGTTCCTTTTCTCCACCAGCGGTTCCTTATCGATAAGGAGTCGCAGTCTCAATAGAGAACCGCCCACAGTGGGTTGCATTTGGTGATGAGTGAGGATTTTCTAATTCAGCAAATCCTAGTTTTCTAGTCTAACTAATCATGGATATATTCTAAGAAGCAAAGATAGACAAAGAAAACACACAAGAACTCACCAAACAAGGTTTTGACCAAAATACATGGATTTTAAAGGAATCGATGTAGGAGGTGTGTAGAGCTAGACAAAAAGTCATGACACAATGATCCTCCATAGTTCTCTTTTGTTCTTGCTATATCTGAGAGACGCATACATATGAATTATGTAAGCTCATTAGGAATAGCAAGAATCTATGAAAAACGTTTTAGATTGAATTAACAATGCAAAAACACTTCTCGACCATTTCGAAAGAACTTTGAGAATTTTGAAAAAGAAAAGAGAAGTTTTCCAAAAAGAGTTTGCGATACTTAAAAGCTCAAAGAAAAAAAAGACTCAAAAGAGAAAAAGACTCGATTAATTAAAATGTACAATTAAGGAATATGTTCCATTAAACCTAGACCTAGACGCAAGTAATTAAAAGGTTCCCTCTTAAGTGGCTTAGTGAAGATGTCGGCTAAGTTTTCTACTGTAAGACCCGTGAAAGTGCCGTAAGATGCTAAGTTATTGTCTCAAGAGCTGTTCAGTATGAGCATCTCTCTCAAGTTGTGGCTCACTTGTGGATGTGATATCCCGAGCCTAACGTCATTTATTTAATCCTATTTTACGTATATTTTTGAAATTTTTATAGAATTTTTATCGTGGAATTATTTGACGGTTTAAGTTGAAACCAACGTTTAAAGTCGTAATTTAACGTTTGACGATTTAAGAAGAACCGATAACGACTACGATACCGACGGATTCCCAAAATTCACCTTTTATTATCGATTGATCGATATTTGAGTTTTTCGAGATTTTATTTTTATTACGTGTTAAGTCGAGTCGGAACCATATGAATATTCGTTTTGTGTGCGTTTGAACCATTTAAAAGTATTTTCGAGTGTTCGGGACGACCCCCGACTTCCGTAAAGTTTTTAAACCGACTACTAGTCAGTCCCACAAACATTTGAGGTCGTTTTCACTTAAGGCCAAAAGAATACCAAAATTGCACCCAAGGACCTCCCAAAAATTAAAAAGGGACAAACTAAACACACACATTTCATTTACAAAAAAAAAACCAACACTCTCTCCCTTCCTCTCCTTTAGCCGCCGGCCACCACCAAGCCACCACCACACCACCATTTTTTTTAGGTTTTTGACAAATCTAATCAAAGACCACCTTTTCTTTTATCATTGTAAGTCTTCTAATCAATTAAAAACACACATGCAACAACTTGATTTTTCCAAGAATCAATGGTTTTTCAAAAATACGTTTTGGTCTAATTAAATCATGAATTCGTTTAATTAGTGTATTGATAATGTTAGATAATTAATTAAACAAGATGGGTTTTATGTTTTTGGTTCTCCACAGCCCCTAAAAGCCACGAATTTTTGGGGTGTTTGGTGGGTTCAAGGTGTTTGATGAAATGTGTTGTGGGGTTGTGTTTAAAATGGTGTTTTTAGTGTTTTTAAATCATTTAAACATATTGCATGTATGATTTAGGATTGGGTTTTGATTAAGATTTGATGTTCTTGATGATGTAGGCTGTTTAGAGTGTTTGGGAATGAGTATAGGTAATGGGTATAGGCTTAGGTAATGATAGAATGGTTTGGAATCAAGTTTTGAAATGATTTTGGAAGGGTGAATCTAGAACAGATTGTTTAGGGCTATTTTCGTGGTTTTAATTTTTTGTCCAGGTTGTGATTATAGGATATAGTTTTAGTGGTCATCGAGACGCTCGTTTCGGTATAAGATAGAGCTTTTAACTCCAAACGAGTCAAAAGTTATGTTATTTTGAAAATACGTGTACCGGGAGATGAGAATCAACACAATCCGAATTTGTGTTTGGTTTTGGGTCAAATCCCGGGGACCATAGATAGAGTTTGGTAAATGTTTGAAAGTTGATTTTTGGTCTCAAACCTGTGTATTTGAGTCTATTATTAGACTTAGGTGTCGTAGAGGTCAATGGTATATTTTAAATGGGTCAAATGAGTCCGACTTGGTCAAAGTGCAATTTCAGTCCGAAAAATGTAGGTTTAGTAATGTGTTGAGCAACGGGTCGTAAAAGCGAAAACTTTTAATGGGATTAAAAATGGGTTTCCTACAGGTCTTAAGGTATTTTTGAGAATTTTCTCAAATTTTATAAAAGGGTATAAGTCAAGGAAAACAGCCCATACTTTTGGTAAGTATCAGCGAAACCGTAAAATGGATAGTAACTTTAATAACATTGATAAATGGTATAAGTCTAGTAACAACTACTTGTTTGACTTTGGCGTGAGTTTTCATAAGCATTGAGTGTGTTCGCATTTGCGTGTGTTTAGTACAATAATGTACGCGGAGTATTGATTTGGTTTACGTACCTTGATTTTTAGGTCAAGTGTTTGATTTTCCCGGGCATCCACGTCGTCGGTGACATTTCTCGTTATGTCTTCGCTAGAACCACTACTACTACGCAAGGTGAGTCTATAGCCTCGCTCTTTACTTATTTCAAATGATTTTACCCGCGAGGGGGATACATGCTATTTAAAGTAAAATGAACATAAGTCATGAATGATTGTTGGACCCGAATGTTGCCTTGAAATTGTGTTGAGTACCTAGTTGCAAAAGTCCCTAAATTCATGAACTATTAACTATTGTTTAGTCCTAGCGTGGATTAGAAATAGCCGCTTATACAAAGTGATAGTACTATGGGGTTGACTACCCTATCCGAGACGAGGGCTAGTACGTTGATACCCCCTGCGGACGGATAATTTGTGATAAGAGATAAGGTATAATTGCAACTGATGCCTTATTAGGGGCCTTGGTTTCATCTGAATCACGCCGGTAATTATTACGCGGGTGATTGAGTTGACGGTTTAGTGTCATGAGCTTAAACACAATTGTCATATCCTTGAATAATAGATTGTATGGCCACAATGCTATTGAATGATCATGATTGGGTTTTTTTTTTACACTTATGTTCAACTGATGATTTGATAAACCTATAGATTCGCTCAACCTTTGTGTTGACGTTTTTAAGCATGTGTTTCAGGTAATCAAGGTTGATAGCAGTGGAGCATGCGAGGATGGAAGTTGTTGTGGCTTGGCGGTCTACTTAGTTTTTCCTCCCATTTAGCACTTAAATATCTTATATTATGTCATGTGAACGAAAATTGTATTTTTGGGTTGAGATTCAGTGGGGACCAAAACGCAAACTCTGTTTTATATTATTTTTGGGGTTTGGAAAACAGTAGACTTTGTTGTTTTAAACAATCTTTAATTTATGTTTAAATTTCTACGTCTCTTTGAGTCGTTCGAAATAGCTTGTGTGTGATGATAACTGTATAGCACCCAAATGTTGTAGTTCTGCTGCGCATAGCATTTGGTGGGGGTGTTATAGATTGGTATCAGAGCCATGAGTTATAGAGAACTAGGTCATTTTGAAAAAACCTAAACTATAACTTTTGGTGTCGTAAGATATTTGTCCAAGCACACAACTATCCTGCATGGCTCCGGTAAGATTTCTTTAGCATCGCTTTATATTTTAGATGTATCCCTCAAATTGATATAAATTCCCGAGTATTTAGTAAGTAAATACTTTGATATATATTGAGATATATTGTTTTGTACGTTGAGTACTTATCATCGTAATTTGCAATTTCCTGTAAAGATTATCGTATATGTTGCATGTAATTGGCATAACGGGCTACATTGCATTACATGGCAACACCGCGTTGTAATCCTACGTGTATGTAGGAATAGTTGTATGTATAAGTATGTATATACTAAGGTACTTAAAGGCATTGCACGTGAAGCAATGGTCCTTGAGTGATTATCGTACATGTTATAATGCGGTTTTGTTGAGAATTCGGCCTCACCGCAAATTATCAATCTTGATAATTAATTTGTTGTTCGGATAACCGAATATGAACCTCGTTTGATACTCTAGATACGTAAATAACGCTTCGTAACATATTGTATACTGACTAGATTGATCTCGATTGTCGTTATCGCACCGTGATGTGTCATTTTGGACATTTTCTTTTGAAACATAATTTACTTACGTATTACTTTATTTCCTTTATTCCTTATGGTTTTGATATATTGGTTGGTGTAAATATAATATAGACGAAGTATAATCAACGATGCGTACATCGTAGCGACGAATCACATGTGTATGTTATAAAACGTGGTTGAGGCGTGTTGCCATTTAATCGTTGTTTACTATTCTACTTGAATTTTAAGATGTGTTTTGAAATAGACTAGCGTTGTGATCAATCGCGATAACTTGGAATTTGGTTGGTTTTTGTGTTAATTTTGTGGAGTACGATTTCGAGACTCATCGAGGCCGATAACAACATTTAGTTGACATACGTATTCTCGTTCCATTTATTTCATTTCATCTTGTTGTCTTATTATTTTAAATTTGATAGTATATATGACGAGGTCCGGCATTTGTGTGAGTTAAGTAAGCACTAAACTTTGTTGATTAAATGGTTTAAACATAAAGTGTTTTACATATTTAATACTTGGCGGATGAAACTTTTGGATAAAAATGACTTATGATGTGTTTTAACCAATAAAATATGTGTAGAGTGTAAATGGACGAAGTGAAATTGTTTTTCTTTCAATTTGGTTGGTAAATCATAATAAGTAATTTGTATTACTCGTAAAATCCTTGTTTTTATATATTAATAATTTGATACTAGAAGCTAGTGATGGATTTGTTTAATATAATTTGAAAAGGGAGTTTATAATAAAATTTACGATATGACTGTCGAGTATATATAACTTGGATTTAGTATGAATTAATTTTCGGGTCAATGTAATAAACTTTTGACGTATCTTGTAATATAAAACATGAGTAGAAGATGTGGGCATGTGTTTTGGAGCTAGAACCTTTGTAAAATTGGTTTTATTTTAAACATAAGGTTATGTTTACGTATGCATTGGTATAAACTAGAACTCGTCACTCGTTGTAGTGAATAAACTGGGTTAAAATCGGAATGTACACTTTAAGTGAGAAATTATAATGCTTGAAATGAATTACAAAATCTTGATGGAACGTCATTGGAAACCATTTGTTTGTTTAATTGTCGTTATAGAGAACCACTATGCATAACTCGATGATGCTTGTTTAAAATCGTTTGAAAAATCTTTTGTTTTATTCCGCTGCGAGATGTGTTAATTTTAAAAATCACTTGATAATGGGCTAATGATTAAAAGTTGAATCTTATATATCTTTGAATTATTGAAATAAGCATTTCTGATTAATTATTACATTATTATATTATTATTATTTTTGAGATTCAAGTCTCGACTAAAATCAGTAAATTATCTGAGATAAAACTACGTGAAACCTCTTTATCATTTGAGTCGAAGTGCGCGAATGTGATTTAACAAACCAGTTTTAAGGAAGACTTATGTATAATAAAAAGTCAAAAGTTGATTTTAAGAGTTAATTGGAATAGATTGAGTTATTTTGGATATTTGTATATACGTAATGAGATAAGTCTTAATAACAGTAATGAGAAACTTTGAAAATTCTTACTATATACGTTTTGGTACTTAAGATATGAACATTAACGAGATTTTGACACGAGTATGGAGATTTTCAAAGCTAATGATTTGTCGATTATGATAACCGAGTCACCGCATCTACTAATGTTAATAATTTCCGAGAGATTGAAAATCTTCCAGAAATAAAAACTTTGTATAGATTGAAACATGAAAGGTCTGAAATCTTTAATGGGGTAACACAAATTAAAAATGTGTAAATGTTCGGTTTTACAATGTACAAGGTAACACTAATTATTATACGCAACTGGATTATACAACACATGCCTACTTGTACATTATTTAATAAAGATGTATATATATAATGTTTTGAGTCACGATGATTCGATCGTACGACATCTCTTCTTCGACTTTGCGAGTCTGCGTCTAAACTTGAGTCGTCATGTGACTGTTCATTTTAATATTTTCCATGATATGAAACCATTATTATTATATTTATTTTAAAAGTACTATTTCGCTAGGACTTGATGATGAGGGTATGTCACCCGGTATATTTTTGTCCTGTTAATGGACGCCGTGACTTTTCTTCTTTCGGTTAATGGAACCTACAATTCTGTACTTACTTGAATGATGCTATAAATCTTCATTAAAGTGGTTGTTTATTTATATTGAACAAAAGCAAGGAGACGAAGCCGCTTTATCAAATTGTAGAGGTGAAAGAACTCGATCTTCCTGGTGAAATTGTTTCTATTTAACCAAGTGATTATTCTTCTCTCCCCGTATGCCCTTGGTGGAATGTGTGTGCAACTCGAGACGATGGGAATTATGAGCGTTTTTTTATTTTTGACGCTTGTGTGATATTCAATTTTTACTCCATGTATTCGTAGATCGCTGTTTTTATCCCGAGACTTTTGTCATATATTTGAAGCATTTTCATTTCTAATGTAGTTAATTTTAGTTGGCAATTATATTGCTCGTTTACCTCGTTCGATCCCATTGATTTTTGATTTTTATGCAATGATCTTTAATCTTGAACCACCTTACCGTTATTTTGTGAATAGTATATTTTGAAAATATGTATGAGTGTGTTAAATGGTTCGTTCAACCAAATGCGAAGGGTGTCAATTTCTTTATTTAATTATTTATTTATTTTCTCATAAAAAGGCAAAGCAAAGGTATGTTTCCAAAGTGGACGAAAAATGTTTGATGTGTTTCTTAAAACAATAGTAACAATAATATCCCATTTCAAATTTCATTTCGAATGGTTTAATTATTTTGAAGATTAGGTCGAAAACTTTCGTAGTCATATTTGGTATGTAACAATAATGTTTGTGTCGTCACTCGATCCTCAATTATGCACAGCTTAGCTAACTATGCATAATTCAGGAAGAGTCCTGTTTTGTTGGTTTTTGTTGCTTGATCCTTAAGTATGCATGATCTAGCTAATTATGCATAGTTTAGGAAGGGCACTATCGTGTCAAACAAATTGGTCATCTTGAAACTTGTAGTGTTTTGATAAACGTTTGGATGAGAACGTTTCTTTTTAAAATGGTGGATCATTTTTGCAAGTAGTCGTAATTTCTTTGATTCTTAAAGAAAATTTTTGAATTTTCTTGTGTTCTTTGAAATCTTTTCTTTTTGTTTGACGTTGACTTAGTAAGAGTCACTGTGACCGAGTAATTTTGGAAAATGTTTTTATGTGTTGTGTGTAATGTGTGAAGTTTATCGGAACCGCTAGGGTGTTGATGTTATACCAAAGGGGTTCATACCGACACTGAGAAGAAATTTAAACAAGAATAGAAGACTGCCAAAGTAGAGGAAATCAGAGTTCAAGTGACTTTGAGGGGAAGGACGACGACTTCTCCTACATCGAATGTATCGTACCTTATATATTTTCTTTTCTCGTTCTTTTGATATGTTTAACGACACATGATAAATTGTTGAAGTTTACCAACTGTGCATCAGTAATTGGAAGACAATTCCATTGTCGTCTTCGTTTATTTAAGTGAGTAATCCTCTTTGCTTAACTCAACCATCCTTGATTATCGATGGTTAAATGATAGATATCCATAGTTGATGTTTTTATGGTGAACCCCTGCCTTTTATGTATTTATGTGGTAAATGATCTAGTCGAGTGATCGTAAGTTGTGAGAACTTGAGACGACATTGTCCAATGAAGTCTGATCATGGAGAACACGCGCCATGTTATGTATTTCTTTTATATCTAACTGTGAACGATGATGTTTATTGAGATTTTGACCACGTTTGGGACGAAAGTAGGATGGTGTTCTTGTAATAACTTGTGGGTATGGATCCGTGTGTGAGCACCCTGCGATGACATATGTGTGTATTTTATTTCTTTTTGGATATGCATCCATAGCTGGCAAGCTGTGAACCTTCCTAAACTTGCAATTTTCTTTCGACTGGACTCATCCGAGAATCAAGTCAAAGATTCTTATTTTATCATGGCTGGGCTGATTAGCAAGCATGAATTAACTTGATTGAACTTATTTTACTTGGCATGGTTTGGCTATTTCGCAAACATGTCGTGATACGGCTTTATGTGCTTCATAATGGCTTTTGTGTTTGATTGGATTGTGATGTTTTCGAGAGAGTTATGTATACGTCGAATGATTACCGTATCGATGAATTCGTTTTTGATGAAATAGGTTTGTATGTACGTAATATTGCGATAAGGTGATTTTGTACGACTAGTAATAATTACTTCGTCTTGTATATTCTGAACGTTTTCGATGGGGTTATGTGTGACCCGTGCGATTTTATTTTGTGAGTAGTTGTTTTTATGAGATGATAAACCAAGTGAAAGGACGATTCGAAAGTTGGAAGACGTGCTCCGAACGTATGTGTTTGATTTTGGTGGAAGTTTAGATCGTGGAAGGGCGTGATTCGTTTTGGAGAATAAGAAGGGTGGGTCCAAAGGTATGTTCGACCAGTTGCCTACTAGTTGGAACTGCTGGATGAACTCTGTGGAAATGACACTACTCTTCATGTGTCGAATTTGAAGAATTATGGGATGAAAAGGTAGATCACCAGTTGGATAGAATGAAGCAGGAAAAAGTCAGTTGAATGGGCTCGAAATGATTCGAGAGGCTACGGAAGAGATGGTGTAAATTAAGAATCACTTGCTAACCGCGAGAAGCTTTGAAAAGAGACATGTTGATAACCGTAGGAAGAAATTGGGAAATTGAAGTGGAGACCATAGATCGAGATGTTAAGAGATTGAAGCATGGTATAATACTAATTGTGAAGGTGTGATGGAACCCGAGACGTGAACCGAAGTCCACAACGGAACGTGAAGACTTCTTAAGAAAGTAGTACCCTTATCTTTCTAGTAGTACGAAATGCGAGTATAAGAACCGGAGAGCGCCGGGACGTCGCTCCCTTTAAGGAGGGGAGGATGTAAGACCCGTGAAAGTGCCGTAAGATGCTAAGTTATTGTCTCAAGAGCTGTTCAGTATGAGCATCTCTCTCAAGTTGTGGCTCACTTGTGGATGTGATATCCCGAGCCCAACGTCATTTATTTAATCCTATTTTACGTATATTTTTGAAATTTTTTTAGAATTTCTATCGTGGAATTATTTGACGGTTTAAGTTGAAACCAACGTTTAAAGTCGTAATTTAACGTTTGACGATTTAAGAAGAACCGATAACGACTACGATACCGACGGATGCCCAAAATTCACCTTTTATTATCGATTGATCGATAAATGAGTTTTTCGAGATTTTATTTTTATTACGTGTTAAGTCGAGTCGGAACCATATGAATATTCGTTTTGTGTGCGTTTGAACCATTTAAAAGTATTTTCGAGTGTTCGGGACGACCCCCGACTTCCGTAAAGTTTTTAAACCGACTACTAGTCATTCCCGCAAACATTTGAGGTCGTTTTCACTTAAGGCCAAAAGAATACCAAAATTGCACCCAAGGACCTCCCAAAAATTAAAAAGGGACAAACTAAACACACACATTTCATTTACAAAAAAAAACCAACACTCTCTCCCTTCCTCTCCTTTAGCCGCCGGCCACCACCAAGCCACCACCACACCACCATTTTTTTTAGGTTTTTGACAAATCTAATCAAAGACCACCTTTTCTTTTATCATTGTAAGTCTTCTAATCAATTAAAAACACACATGCAACAACTTGATTTTTCCAAGAATCAATGGTTTTTCAAAAATACGTTTTGGTCTAATTAAATCATGAATTCGTTTAATTAGTGTATTGATAATGTTAGATAATTAATTAAACAAGATGGATTTTATGTTTTTGGTTCTCCACAGCCCCTAAAAGCCACGAATTTTTGGGGTGTTTGATGGGTTCAAGGTGTTTGATGAAATGTGTTGTGGGGTTGTGTTTAAAATGGTGTTTTTAGTGTTTTTAAATCATTTAAACATATTGCATGTATGATTTAGGATTGGGTTTTGATTAAGATTTGATGTTCTTGATGATGTAGGCTGTTTAGAGTGTTTGGGAATGAGTATAGGTAATGGGTATAGGCTTAGGTAATGATAGAATGGTTTGGAATCAAGTTTTGAAATGATTTTGGAAGGGTGAATCTAGAACAGATTGTTTAGGGCTATTTTCGTGGTTTTAATTTTGGGTCCAGGTTGTGATTATAGGATATAGTTGTAGTGGTCGTCGAGACGCTCGTTTCGGTATAAGATAGAGCTTTTAACTCCAAACGAGTCAAAAGTTATGTTATTTTGAAAATACGTGTACCGGGAGATGAGAATCAACACAATCCGAATTTGTGTTTGGTTTTGGGTCAAATCCCGGGGACCATAGATAGAGTTTGGTAAATGTTTGAAAGTTGATTTTTGGTCTCAAACCTGTGTATTTGAGTCTATTATTAGACTTAGGTGTCGTAGAGGTCAATGGTATATTTTAAATGGGTCAAATGAGTCCGACTTGGTCAAAGTGCAATTTCAGTCCGAAAAATGTAGGTTTAGTAATGTGTTGAGTAACGGGTCGTAAAAGCGAAAACTTTTAATGGGATTAAAAATGGGTTTTCTACAGGTCTTAAGGTATTTTTGAGAATTTTCTCAAATTTTATAAAAGGGTATAAGTCAAGGAAAACAGCCCATGCTTTTGGTAAGTATCGGCGAAACCGTAAAATGGATAGTAACTTTAATAACATTGATAAATGGTATAAGTCTAGTAACAACTACTTGTTTGACTTTGGCGTGAGTTTTCATAAGCATTGAGTGTGTTCGCATTTGCGTGTGTTTATTACAATAATGTACGTGGAGTATTGATTTGGTTTACGTACCTTGATTTTTAGGTCAAGTGTTTGATTTTCCCGGGCATCCACGTCGTCGGTGACATTTCTCGTTATGTCTTCGCTAGAACCACTACTACTACGCAAGGTGAGTCTATAGCCTCGCTCTTTACTTATTTCAAATGATTTTACCCGCGAGGGGGATACATGCTATTTAAAGGAAAATGAACATAAGTCATGAATGATTGTTGGACCCGAATGTTGCCTTGAAATTGTGTTGAGTACCTAGTTGCAAAAGTCCCTAAATTCATGAACTATTAACTATTGTTTAGTCCTAGCGTGGATTAGAAATAGCCGCTTATTCAAAGTGATAGTACTATGGGGTTGACTACCCTATCCGAGACGAGGGCTAGTACGTTGATACCCCCTGCGGACGGATAATTTGTGATAAGAGATAAGGTATAATTGCAACTGATGCCTTATTAGGGGCCTTGGTTTCATATGAATCACGCCGTTAATTATTACGCGGGTGATTGAGTTAACGGTTTAGTGTCATGAGCTTAAACACAATTGTCATATCCTTGAATAATAGATTGTATGGCCACAATGCTATTGAATGATCATGATTGGTTTTTTTTACACTTATGTTCAACTGATGATTTTATAAACCTATAGATTCGCTCAACCTTTGTGTTGACGTTTTTAAGCATGTGTTTCAGGTAATCAAGGTTGATAGCAGTGGAGCATGCGAGGATGGAAGTTGTTGTGGCTTGGCGGTCTACTTAGTTTTTCCTCCCATTTAGCACTTAAATATCTTATATTATGTCATGTGAACGAAAATTGTATTTTTGGGTTGAGATTCAGTGGGGACCAAAACGCAAACTCTGTTTTATATTATTTTTGGGGTTTGGAAAACAGTAGACTT
This sequence comes from Glebionis coronaria, assembly GCA_025667525.1. Lineage (NCBI taxonomy): Eukaryota > Viridiplantae > Streptophyta > Magnoliopsida > Asterales > Asteraceae > Glebionis > Glebionis coronaria. The sequence continues at coordinate 66,381,933 of CM046875.1, forward strand.
TGTTGTTTTAAACAATCTTTAATTTATGTTTAAATTTCTACGTCTCTTTGAGTCGTTCGAAATAGCTTGTGTGTGATGATAACTGTATAGCACCCAAATGTTGTAGTTCTGCTGCGCATAGCATTTGGTGGGGGTGTTATAGATTGGTATCAGAGCCATGAGTTATAGAGAACTAGGTCATTTTGAAAAATCCTAAACTATAACTTTTGGTGTCGTAAGAAATTTGTCCAAGCACACAACTATCCTGCATGGCTCCGGTAAGATTTCTTTAGCATCGCTTTATATTTTAGATGTATCCCTCAAATTGATATAAATTCCCGAGTATTTAGTAAGTAAATACTTTGATATATATTGAGATATATTGTTTTGTACGTTGAGTACTTATCATCGTAATTTGCAAATTCCTGTAAAGATTATCGTATATTTTGCATGTAATTGGCATAACGGGCTACATTGCATTACATGGCAACACCGCGTTGTAATCCTACGTGTATGTAGGAATAGTTGTATGTATAAGTATGTATATACTAAGGTATTTAAAGGCATTGCACGTGAAGCAATGGTCCTTGAGTGATTATCATACATGTTATAATGCGGTTTTGTTGAGAATTCGGCCTCACCGCAAATTATCAATCTTGATAATTAATTTGTTGTTCGGATAACCGAATATGAACCTCGTTTGATACTCTAGATACGTAAATAACGCTTCGTAACATATTGTATACTGACTAGATTGATCTCGATTGTCGTTATCGCACCGTGATGTGTCATTTTGGACATTTTCTTTTGAAACATAATTTACTTACGTATTACTTTATTTCCTTTATTCCTTATGGTTTTGATATATTGGTTGGTGTAACTATAATATAGACGAAGTATAATCAACGATGCGTACATCGTAGCGACGAATCACATGTGTATGTTATAAAACGTGGTTGAGGCGTGTTGCCATTTAATCGTTGTTTACTATTCTACTTGAATTTTAAGATGTGTTTTGAAATAGACTAGCGTTGTGATCAATCGCGATAACTTGGAATTTGGTTGGTTTTTGTGTTAATTTTGTGGAGTACGATTTCGAGACTCATCCGAGGCCGATAACAACATTTAGTTGACATACGTATTCTCGTTCCATTTATTTCATTTCATCTTGTTGTCTTATTATTTTAAATTTGATAGTATATATGACGAGGTCCGGCATTTGTGTAAGTTAAGTAAGCACTAAACTTTGTTGATTAAATGGTTTAAACATAAAGTGTTTTACATATTTAATACTTGGCGGATGAAACTTTTGGATAAAAATGACTTATGATGTGTTTTGTAACCAATAAAATATGTGTAGAGTGTAAATGGACGAAGTGAAATTGTTTTTCTTTCAATTTGGTTGGTAAATCATAATAAGTAATTTGTATTACTCGTAAAATCCTTGTTTTTATATATTAATAATTTGATACTAGAAGCTAGTGATGGATTTGTTTAATATAATTTGAAAAGGGAGTTTATAATAAAATTTACGATATGACTGTCGAGTATATATAACTTGGATTTAGTATGAATTAATTTTCGGGTCAATGTAATAAACTTTTGACGTATCTTGTAATATAAAACATGAGTAGAAGATGTGGGCATGTGTTTTGGAGCTAGAACCTTTGTAAAATTGGTTTTATTTTAAACATAAGGTTATGTTACGTGTGCATTGGTATAAACTAGAACTCGTCACTCGTTGTAGTGAATAAACTGGGTTAAAATCGGAATGTACACTTTAAGTGAGAAATTATAATGCTTGAAATGAATTACAAAATCTTGATGGAACGTCATTGGAAACCATTTGTTTGTTTAATTGTCGTTATAGAGAACCACTATGCATAACTCGATGATGCTTGTTTAAAATCGTTTGAAAAATCTTTTGTTTTATTCCGCTGCGAGATGTGTTAGTTTTAAAAATCACTTGATAATGGGCTAATGATTAAAAGTTGAATCTTATATATCTTTGAATTATTGAAATAAGCATTTCTGATTAATTATTACATTATTATATTATTATTATTTTTGAGATTCAAGTCTCGACTAAAATCAGTAAATTATCTGAGATAAAACTACGTGAAACCTCTTTATCATTTGAGTCGAAGTGCGCGAATGTGATTTAACAAACCAGTTTTAAAGAAGACTTATGTATAATAAAAAGTCAAAAGTTGATTTTAAGAGTTAATTGGACTAGATTGAGTTATTTTGGATATTTGTATATACGTAATGAGATAAGTCTTAATAACAGTAATGAGAAACTTTGAAAATTATTACTATATACGTTTTGGTACTTAAGATATGAACATTAACGAGATTTTGACACGAGTATGGAGATTTTCAAAGCTGATGATTTGTCGATTATGATAACCGAGTCACCGCATCTACTAATGTTAATAATTTCCGAGAGATTGAAAATCTTCCAGAAATAAAAACTTTGTATAGATTGAAACATGAAAGGTCTGAAATCTTTAATGGGGTAACACATATTAAAAATGTGTAAATGTTCGGTTTTACAATGTACAAGGTAACACTAATTATTATACGCAACTGGATTATACAACACACGCCTACTTGTACATTATTTAATAAAGTTGTATATATATAATGTTTTGAGTCACGATGATTCGATCGTACGACATCTCTTCTTCGACTTTGCGAGTCTGTGTCTAAACTTGAGTCGTCATGTGACTGTTCATTTTAATATTTTCCATGATATGAAACCATTATTATTATATTTATTTTAAAAGTACTATTTCGCTAGGACTTGATGATGAGGGTATGTCACCCGGTATATTTTTGTCCTGTTAATGGACGCCGTGACTTTTCTTCTTTCGGTTAATGGAACCTACAATTCTGTACTTACTTGAATGATGCTATAAATCTTCATTAAAGTGGTTGTTTATTTATATTGAACAAAAGCAAGGAGACGAAGCCGCTTTATCAAATTGTAGAGGTGAAAGAACTCGATCTTCCTGGTGAAATTGTTTCTATTTAACCAAGTGATTATTCTTCTCTCCCCGTATGCCCTTGGTGGAATGTGTGTGCAACTCGAGACGATGGGAATTATGAGCGTTGTTTTATTTTTGACGCTTGTGTGATATTCAATTTTTACTCCATGTATTCGTAGATCGTTGTTTTTATCCCGAGACTTTTGTCATATATTTGAAGCATTTTCATTTCTAATGTAGTTAATTTTAGTTGGCAATTATATTGCTCGTTTACCTCGTTCGATCCCATTGATTTTTGATTTTTATGCAATGATCTTTAATCTTGAACCACCTTACCGTTATTTTGTGAATAGTATATTTTGAAAATATGTATGAGTGTGTTAAATGGTTCGTTCAACCAAATGCGAAGGGTGTCGATTTCTTTATTTAATTATTTATTTATTTTCTCATAAAAAGGCAAAGCAAAGGTATGTTTCCAAAGTGGACGAAAAATGTTTGATGTGTTTCTTAAAACAATAGTAACAATAATATCCCATTTCAAATTTCATTTCGAATGGTTTAATTATTTTGAAGATTAGGTCGAAAACTTTCGTAGTCATATTTGGTATGTAACAATAATGTTTGTGTCGTCACTCGATCCTCAATTATGCACAGCTTAGCTAACTATGCATAATTCGGGAAGAGTCCTGTTTTGTTGGTTTTTGTTGCTTGATCCTTAAGTATGCATGATCTAGCTAATTATGCATAGTTTAGGAAGGGCACTATCGTGTCAAACAAATTGGTCATCTTGAAACTTGTAGTGTTTTGATAAACGTTTGGATGAGAACGTTTCTTTTTAAAATGGTGGATCATTTTTGCAAGTAGTCGTAATTTCTTTGATTCTTAAAGAAAATTTTTGAATTTTCTTGTGTTCTTTGAAATCTTTTCTTTTTGTTTGACGTTGACTTAGTAAGAGTCACTGTGACCGAGTAATTTTGGAAAATGTTTTTATGTGTTGTGTGTAATGTGTGAAGTTTATCGGAACCGCTAGGGTGTTGATGTTATACCAAAGGGGTTCATACCGACACTGAGAAGAAATTTAAACAAGAATAGAAGACTGCCAAAGTAGAGGAAATCAGAGTTCAAGTGACTCTGAGGGGAAGGACGACGACTTCTCCTACATCGAATGTATCGTACCTTATATATTTTCTTTTCTCGTTCTTTTGATATGTTTAACGACACATGATAAATTGTTGAAGTTTACCAACTGTGCATCAGTAATTGGAAGACAATTCCATTGTCGTCTTCGTTTATTTAAGTGAGGAATCCTCTTTGCTTAACTCAACCATCCTTGATTATCGATGGTTAAATGATAGATATCCATAGTTGATGTTTTTATGGTGAACCCCTGCCTTTTATGTATTTATGTGGTAAATGATCTAGTCGAGTGATCGTAAGTTGTGAGAACTTGAGACGACATTGTCCAATGAAGTCTGATCATGGAGAACACGCGCCATGTTATGTATTTCTTTTATATCTAACTGTGAACGATGATGTTTATTGAGATTTTGACCACGTTTGGGACGAAAGTAGGATGGTGTTCTTGTAATAACTTGTGGGTATGGATCCGTGTGTGAGCACCCTGCGATGACATATGTGTGTATTTTATTTCTTTTTGGATATGCATCCATAGCTGGCAAGCTGTGAACCTTCCTAAACTTGCAATTTTCTTTCGACTGGACTCATCCGAGAATCAAGTCAAATATTCTTATTTTATCATGGCTGGGCTGATTAGCAAGCATGAGTTAACTTGATTGAACTTATTTTACTTGGCATGGTTTGGCTATTTCGCAAACATGTCGTGATACGGCTTTATGTGCTTCATGATGGCTTTTGTGTTTTATTGGATTGTGATGTTTTCGAGAGAGTTATGTATACGTCGAATGATTACCGTATCGATGAATTCATTTTTGATGAAATATGTTTGTATGTACGTAATATTGCGATAAGGTGATTTTGTACGACTAGTAATAATTACTTCGTCTTGTATATTCTGAACGTTTTCGATGGGGTTATGTGTGACCCGTGCGATTTTATTTTGTGAGTAGTTGTTTTTATGAGATGATGAACCAAGTGAAAGGACGATTCGAAAGTTGGAAGACGTGCTCCGAACGTATGTGTTTGATTTTGGTGGAAGTTTAGATCGTGGAAGGGCGTGATTCGTTTTGGAGAATAAGAAGGGTGGGTCCAAAGGTATGTTCGACCAGTTGCCTACTAGTTGGAACTGCTGGATGAACTCTGTGGAAATGACACTATTCTTCATGTGTCGAATTTGAAGAATTATGGGATGAAAAGGTAGATCACCAGTTGGATAGAATGAAGCAGGAAAAAGTCAGTTGAATGGGCTCGAAATGATTCGAGAGGCTACGGAAGAGATGGTGTAAATTAAGAATCACTTACTAACCGCGAGAAGCTTTGAAAAGAGACATGTTGATAACCGTAGGAAGAAATTGGGAAATTGAAGTGGAGACCATAGATCGAGATGTTAAGAGATTGAAGCATGGTATAATACTAATTGTGAAGGTGTGATGGAACCCGAGACGTGAACCGAAGTCCACAACGGAACGTGAAGACTTCTTAAGAAAGTAGTACCCTTATCTTTCTAGTAGTACGAAATGCGAGTATAAGAACCGGAGAGCGCCGGGACGTCGCTCCCTTTAAGGAGGGGAGGATGTAAGACCCGTGAAAGTGCCGTAAGATGCTAAGTTATTGTCTCAAGAGCTGTTCAGTATGAGCATCTCTCTCAAGTTGTGGCTCACTTGTGGATGTGATATCCCGAGCCCAACGTCATTTATTTAATCCTATTTTACGTATATTTTTGAAATTTTTTTAGAATTTTTATCGTGGAATTATTTGACGGTTTAAGTTGAAACCAACGTTTAAAGTCGTAATTTAACGTTTGACGATTTAAGAAGAACCGATAACGACTACGATACCGACGGATGCACAAAATTCACCTTTTATTATCGATTAATCGATATTTGAGTTTTTCGAGATTTTATTTTTATTACGTGTTAAGTCGAGTCGGAACCATATGAATATTCGTTTTGTGTGCGTTTGAACCATTTAAAAGTATTTTCGAGTGTTCGGGACGACCCCCGACTTCCGTAAAGTTTTTAAACCGACTACTAGTCATTCCCGCAAACATTTGAGGTCGTTTTCACTTAAGGCCAAAAGAATACCAAAATTGCACCCAAGGACCTCCCAAAAATTAAAAAGGGACAAACTAAACACACACATTTCATTTACAAAAAAAAAAAACAAACACTCTCTCCCTTCCTCTCCTTTAGCCGCCGGCCACCACCAAGCCACCACCACACCATCATTTTTTTTAGGTTTTTGACAAATCTAATCAAAGACCGCCTTTTCTTTTATCATTGTAAGTCTTCTAATCAATTAAAAACACACATGCAACAACTTGATTTTTCCAAGAATCAATGGTTTTTCAAAAATATGTTTTGGTCTAATTAAATCATGAATTCGTTTAATTAGTGTATTGATAATGTTAGATAATTAATTAAACAAGATGGATTTTATGTTTTTGGTTCTCCACAGCCCCTAAAAGCCACGAATTTTTGGGGTGTTTGGTGGGTTCAAGGTGTTTGATGAAATGTGTTGTGGGGTTGTGTTTAAAATGGTGTTTTTAGTGTTTTTAAATCATTTAAACATATTGCATGTATGATTTAGGATTGGGTTTTGATTAAGATTTGATGTTCTTGATGATGTAGGCTGTTTAGAGTGTTTGGGAATGAGTATAGGTAATGGGTATAGGCTTAGGTAATGATAGAATGGTTTGGAATCAAGTTTTGAAATGATTTTGGAAGGGTGAATCTAGAACAGATTGTTTAGGGCTATTTTCGTGGTTTTAATTTTTGGTCCAGGTTGTGATTATAGGATATAGTTGTAGTGGTCGTCGAGACGCTCGTTTCGGTATAAGATAGAGCTTTTAACTCCAAACGAGTCAAAAGTTATGTTATTTTGAAAATACGTGTACCGGGAGATGAGAATCAACACAATCCGAATTTGTGTTTGGTTTTGGGTCAAATCCCGGAGACCATAGATAGAGTTTGGTAAATGTTTGAAAGTTGATTTTTGGTCTCAAACCTGTGTATTTGAGTTTATTATTAGACTTAGGTGTCGTAGAGGTCAATGGTATATTTTAAATGGGTCAAATGAGTCCGACTTGGTCAAAGTGCAATTTCAGTCCGAAAAATGTAGGTTTAGTAATGTGTTGAGTAACGGGTCGTAAAAGCGAAAACTTTTAATGGGATTAAAAATGGGTTTTCTACAGGTCTTAAGGTATTTTTGAGAATTTTCTCAAATTTTATAAAAGGGTATAAATCAAGGAAAACAGCCCATACTTTTGGTAAGTATCGGCGAAACCGTAAAATGGATAGTAACTTTAATAACATTGATAAATGGTATAAGTCTAGTAACAACTACTTGTTTGACTTTGGCGTGAGTTTTCATAAGCATTGAGTGTGTTCGCATTTGCGTGTGTTTAGTACAATAATGTACGCGGAGTATTGATTTGGTTTACGTACCTTGATTTTTAGGTCAAGTGTTTGATTTTCCCGGGCATCCACGTCGTCGGTGACATTTCTCGTTATGTCTTCGCTAGAACCACTACTACTACGCAAGGTGAGTCTATAGCCTCGCTCTTTACTTATTTCAAATGATTTTACCCGCGAGGGGGATACATGCTATTTAAAGGAAAATGAACATAAGTCATGAATGATTGTTGGACCCGAATGTTGCCTTGAAATTGTGTTGAGTACCTAGTTGCAAAAGTCCCTAAATTCATGAACTATTAACTATTGTTTAGTCCTAGCGTGGATTAGAAATAGCCGCTTATACAAAGTGATAGTACTATGGGGTTGACTACCCTATCCGAGACGAGGGCTAGTACGTTGATACCCCCTGCGGACGGATAATTTGTGATAAGAGATAATGTATAATTGCCTTATTAGGGGCCTTGGTTTCATCTGAATCACGCCGGTAATTATTACGCGGGTGATTGAGTTAACGGTTTAGTGTCACGAGCTTAAACACAATTGTCATATCCTTGAATAATAGATTGTATGGCCACAATGCTATTGAATGATCATGATTGGTTTATTTTTACACTTATGTTCAACTGATGATTTGATAAACCTATAGATTCGCTCAACCTTTGTGTTGACGTTTTTAAGCATGTGTTTCAGGTAATCAAGGTTGATAGTAGTGGAGCATGCGAGGATGGAAGTTGTTGTGGCTTGGCGGTCTACTTAGTTTTTCCTCCCATTTAGCACTTAAATATCTTATATTATGTCATGTGAACGAAAATTGTATTTTTGGGTTGAGATTCAGTGGGGACCAAAACGCAAACTCTGTTTTATATTATTTTTGGGGTTTAGAAAACAGTAGACTTTGTTGTTTTAAACAATCTTTAATTTATGTTTAAATTTCTACGTCTCTTTGAGTCGTTCGAAATAGCTTGTGTGTGATGATAACTGTATAGCACCCAAATGTTGTAGTTCTGCTGCGCATAGCATTTGGTGGGGGTGTTATATCTACCGAGGGCACCTTCTAAATCGAAATGTTCTCCTTTTGAACATTATCCCTAAGGAAATGGTGGTGAATCTCTATGGGCTTAGTTCACGAATGTTGCACAGGATTCTTGCTAAGGTCTATTGCACCCTTATTGTCACACATGATGGGAACATCATCAAGGTAAATCCCGTAATCAACACACGCTTGCTTCATCCATAGAGCTTGTTGACAAGCTTTACCGGCACTCACATACTCGGCTTCCATGGTGGATATAGCAAGAGCAGCTTGTTTCTTAGAGAACCAAGAAGTTAATCAACAACTCATGAAGGTACAAACTCCACTAGTCCACGTAGATAATGGTTTCTATGCCGATCCCTTTAGGATACCATAATCCTAAATATATAGTGCCCTTAATGTATCGGAAGATACGCTTAACCGCTTCAAGGTGAGAGGTTTTGGGAGCCTCTTGGAAGCGAGCATAAAGGCAATCACTAAACATGATATCCGGTCGACTTATTGTTAGGTGCAATAAACTACCAATCATACCTCTATATTTGGTGTTATCTACTGACTCACAATCATCATCTACGGTGAGTTTAGTATCCGAGGCCATAGGGGTCTTCATTGGTCTAGAGTCTTCTAATCCAAATTTCTTTAGCATTTCTTTAACATACTTGGATTGATTAAAGAAAATACCATCGTCTATTTGTTTAATTTGGAGTCCTAAAAAAAGTTAAGTTCTCCCATCATACTTATTTCAAACTCTTCATGCTTGATTTTGGAAAAGTCATCACACAATGATTGACAAGTTGAACCAAATATAATGTCATCAACATATATTTGTACGATAATGAGGTGAGAACCTTTCTTCTTTGTAAAGAGTGTATTGTCTACCATCCCTATGGTATACTCATGTTTTATAAGAAATGATTTAAGTCTATCATACCAAGCTGTGGGTGTTTGTTTGAGACCATAAAGAGCTTTCTTAAGCTTGTAAACATGATCCGGTTTCTCAAAATAAATGAAGTCGGGAGGTTGAGTCACATATACCTCCTCATTGATCAAACCATTAAGAAATGCACTCTTTACATCCATTTGTTGAAGCTTAAAGTATAAGGCATAAGCGTAGGCTAAAAGGATTCTAATGGATTCTAATCTTGCTACGGGTGCGTATGTCTCGTCATAATCAATACCTTCTTGTTGATTATAGCTATAACACCCCCAACAAATGCTATGCGCAGCGGAACTACAACATTTGGGTGCTAAGTAGTTATCATCACACATAAGCTATATTAAACGACTCAAAGAGACGTAAAAGTTTAAACATAAATTTAAACATTATTAAAATCATACAAGTCTACAGTTTTCCAAATCCCAAGATAATACTAAACAGAGTTTGCGTTAGGTCCCCACTGAATCTCAACCCAAAAGTACATTTTTGCTCACATGACAGAATAATAAAAGAGTTTTAAGTTAAATAAGGGTGGAAAAACAAGTAGACCGCCAAGCCACAACAACTTCCATCCTCGCATGCTCCGCTGCTATCAATCTTGGTTACCTGAAACACATGCTTAAAACTGTCAACACAAAGGTTGAGCGAATCTATAGGTTTATCAAATCATAAGTTGAACATAAGTATTAAAAACCAATCGTGATCATTCAATAGCATTGTCACGCAAACAATCTATTACTCAAGGATATGACAATTGTGTTTAAGCTCATGACACTAATCCGTTAACTCAATCACCCGCGTAATAATTACCGGCGTGATTCAGATGAAACCAGTGCCCCTACTAAAGGCATCAGTTGCAATTATACCTTATCTCTTATCACAAATTATCCGTCCGCAGGGGGTATCAACGTACTAGCCCTCGTCTCGGATAGGGTAGTCAACCCCATAGTACTATCACTTTGTATAAGCGGCTATTTCCAACCCACACAAGGGCAAGACAATAGTTAATAGTTCATGAATTTAGGGCCTTTTGCAACTAGGTACTCAACACAATTTCAAGGCAACATTCGGGTCCAACAATCATTCATGACTTATGTTCATTTTCATTTAAATAGCATGTATCCCCCTCGCGGGTAAAAACATTTGAAATAAGTAAAGAGCGAGGCTATAGACTCACCTTAAGTAGTAGTGGTAGTATTGGTACTACGGCGTAAACGAAATCGATCACCGACGATGAGGATGCCCCGGGAAATCAAATACAACACCTAACGAATAAACACGTAATGAATCAACACATTCAAGTACCTTCAAGTACTGTATGTACATAATTAAGAACACTCAAGGTTCATATAAACTCACGCCAAAACCCATACAAGTGATATTTACTAGACACGAGCCATTTTTATAATTTATTAAAACTATTACTCATTTTACAATTCTACCGGTACATACCGAATGTACGGGCTGTTTTACCCCACTTAGACCACTCCTAAAAATCTGAAAAAATTTGTAAAAATCACTTATAATCTGTAGAAACCCCATACCAAATTTCATAAAAAGTTTTCACTTCTAAGACCTTCTGCTCAACACATCTCTATACCTTAAAATTTTGGACAAATTTGCACCTTCCAAGTGCAACTCGACTTTGACTTATTTAGTCAACTCAACTTGAAACGCCAACTCCTAAAATTGAAAATATACTCTTTTGTACAGGTTTAGGACCAAAGAACAACTTCCAAACATTTTTAGAACTCTAGTTACAATCCTAGACATTCGACCTATATTTTGACAAAAACCCGTACCTTGTGATTTTCATCACCCGGTACGCCTCAAACTTTAAAATATCATAACTTTTGACTCGTTTTGAGTTAGAAGCTCTACCTTATACCAAATCGAAGCTAAAAAGAAGCTCTACCACAATATCTTATCATCCCAACACTTAACCAAAAGCTACTGTATGAAAAACGGCCTTAAAGTTTCTGACCTAAAACACCCTTTACAAAACCATGTAAAAACATCTTTCCAATCTCTTCCATTGATTCCTAGGCCTATTATATCATCATATCATCAATCTAAAACATCCTAATCATCCCTAATCACTTGTATGAACAATCTTAATCAAAACCCATTTCAAAAACTAGACATGCAATGTAATTAAACAATTTAAAAACATCATAAACATCATTATAAACACAACCCATGGCACATTTCATCAAACACCATGAAGGCACCACCAAACCCCATTTGGCCGTGGGTTTGGTGTAGCCAAAACACCCAAGAAAAACAGCTCCCAACTCGTTTTATTGATGATTCATCCTTATAAACACATGAATTAAACATTTGTACCATTTAATTAGACCAAAATCCATTTTTGAAAAATCATAAATTTTTGGAAAGATTAAGTGAATGCATGTGTGTTTTTAATTGATTAGAAGACTTACAAAGGTGAAATAAGAGATGGTCTTTGTTTAGATTCTTCAAAAACCCTCAAAAATGACGGTGGTGGTGATGGTGGTTAGGGTGGCCGGCGGTGATGGAGAGAAAAGAGAGAGATGGATATTTTTTTTTTTTGTAAAATGAAATGTGTATGTGTGTCCTTACTCCCTTTTGTAAAAATGGAGGGACCTTGTGTGCAATTTGGGCTTTCTTTTGGCCTTTGTTGAAAACGACCTCAAATGTTTACGGGATTGACTCACTAGTTATTTTGGAAAATTTTACGGGAGTCGGGGATCATCCCGAACACTCCAAAATACTTTTACATGGTTCAAACGCACACAAAACGAATATTCATATGGTTCCGACTCGACTTAACACGTAATAAAAATAAAATCTCGAAAAACTCAAATATAGATCAATCGATAATAAAAGATAAATTTTGGGCATCCGTCGGTATCGTAGTCGTCATCGGTTCTTCTTAAGTCGTCAAATGTTAAAATTACGACCGTAAACATTGGTTTCAACTTAAACCGTCAAATAAATCCACGATAAAAATTCTTAAAAATTTCAAAAATATACGTAAAATAGGATTAAATAAATGACGTTGGGCTCGGGATATCACATCCACAAGTGAGCCACACCTTTAGAGAGATGCTCATACTGAACAGCTCTTGAGACAATAACTTAGCATCATACGGCACATTTACGGGTCTTACATCCTCCCCTCCTTAAAGGAGCGACGTCCCGGCGCTCTCCGGTTCTTATACTCGCATTTCGTACTACTAGAAAGATGGGGGTACTTCTTACTATAGAGGTATTCACGTTCCAATATGGACTTCGGTTCACGTCTCGGGTTCCATCACACCTTCACGATGAGTGTTATACCTTGCTTAAATCTCTTAACATCTCGATCCATGATCTCCACCTCAATTTCCCAAATTTCTTCCTACGGTTATCAACACGTCTCTTTTCAAAGCTTCTCGCGGTTAGCGAGTGATTCTTAATCTACACCATCTCTTCCATAGCTTCTCGAATCATTTCGAGCCCATTCAACTGACTTTTTCTTACTTCATTCTATCCAACTGGCGATTCACATTTTCATCATCATAATTCCTCAAAGGCTGTAGCTTCAATGCTACCGTGGTAGATGTCGTTATACAAAGATACTACCAACGGCAAGTATCGATCTCAACAACTATCAAAATCAATCACACACGTTCGGAGCATGTCTTCCAACTTTCGAATCGTCCTTTCACTTGGTTCATCATCTCATAAAAATAACTATCACAAAATAGAATCGATGGGTCACACATAACCCCATCGAAAACGTTCAGAACATACAAGACGAAGTAATTATTACTAGTCGTACAAAATCACCTTATCGCAATATTACGTACATACAACCCTAGTTCGTCAAAAATGAATTCATCGATACGCTAATCATTCGACGTATACATAACTCTCTCGAAAACATCACAAACCAATCAAACACAAAAGCCATTATGAATCACATAAAGTCGTATCACGACATGTTTGCGAAATAGCCAAACCATGATAAAATAAGAATATTTGACATGATTCTCGGATGAGTCCAGTCAAAAGAAAATTGCAAGTTTAAGAAGGTTCACAAGCTTGCTAGCTATGGATGCATATCCAAAAGAAATAAAATACATACATATGTCATCGCAGGGTGCTCACCCACGGATTCATACCCAAAAGATATTACAAGAACACCATCTCACTTCCGTACCAACCGTGGTAAGAATATCAATATATATCATCGTTCATAGTAAAAAAAATATTACATGGCATGGGTTCTCCATGATCGGACTTCATTGGACAATGTCTCCTCAAGTTCTCACAACTTACGATCACTCGACCAGATCACTTACCACATAAATACATAAAAGGCAAGGGTTTACCACAAAAACATCAACTATGGCTATCTATCGTTTAACCATCGATAATCAAGGATGGTTGAGTCAAGCAAAAAGGATTCCTCACTTGAATAAACGAAAACGACAATGGAATTGTCTTCCAACTTTCTGATGCACAGTTGGTAAACTTCAACAGTTTATCGCGTGTCGTTAAACATATCAAAAGAACAAGAAAAGAAAATATATAAGGTACGATACATTCGATGTAGGAGAAGTCGTCGTCATTCCCCTCAGAGTCACTCGAACTCTGATTTCCTCTACTTTGGCAGTCTTCTATTCTTGTTTAAAATTTCTTCTCAGTGTCGGTACGAGTCCCTTTGGTATTTCATCAACACCCTCGTGATTCCGATGAAATTCGCACGTTACACACACACATAAAAACATTTTCCAAAATTACTCGGTCACAGTGACTTACTAAGTCAACGCCAAACAAAAAGAAGAGATTTCAAAGAACACAAGAAAATTAAAAAAATTTCTTTAAGAATCAAAGAAATTACGACTACTTGCATAAGGATCCATCATTTTAAAAACGTTCTCATCCAAACATCTATCAAAAACACTACCGATTTTAAAGATGACCAATTGATTTGAAACTACATTGCCCTTCCAAAACTATGCATAACTAGCTAGATCATGCATACTTGAGGACCAAGCAACGACAATTAACAAAACAGGACTCTTCCCGAATTATGCATAGTTAGCTAAGCTGTGCATAATTGAGGATCGAGTGACGACACAAACATTATTATTACACCAAATATGACTATGAAAGTTTTCGACCTAATCTTCAAAATAATTAAATCATTTGAAATGGAATTTGAAATGGGAACATATTGTTACCATCGCTTTAGGAAACACATCAAACATTTTTCATACACTTTGAAAACATACATTACTTTGCCTATTTATGAGAAAAATGAATAAATACTTAAGTAAATAAATCGACACCACTTACATTTGGTTAAACGAAACATTTCACACTCATACATATTTTCAAAATAGACTACTCACCAATCAATGGTAAGGTGGTTCAGGATTCAAGATCATTGCAAGCACAAAAAATAATAAAATCCAAAAATCAATGAGATCGAACAAGGTAAACAAGCAATATAATTGCCAACTAAAATTAACTACATTAGAAATGAAAATACTTCAAATATATGACAAAAGTTTCAGAATAATCAACGGCAATCTACGAATACATAGAGTAAAATTTGAATATCAACGCAAGCGTCAAAAATAAAACAACGCTCATAATTCCCATCGTCTCGAGTTGCACACACATTCCACCAAGGGCAAACGGGGAGAGGAAATTAATCACTTGGTCGAATAGAAACAATTTCACCAGGAAGGTCGAGTTCTTTCACCTCTACAATTTGGTAAAGCGGCTTCGCCTCCTCGCTTTTGTTCAATATAAATAAATAACCAATTTAATGAAGATTTATAACATCATTCAAGTAAATACAGAATTTTAGGTTCCATTAACCGTAAGAAGAAAAGTCATAGCGTCCATGAACAAGACAAAATATACCGGGTGACGTACCCTCATCATCAAGTACTAGCGAAGTAGCAACCCAAAAATAAATATAATAATAATGGTTTCATATCATGAAAAATATTAAAATGAACAGTCACATGACGACTCAAGTTCAAATACAGACTCATAAAATCAAAGAAGGGATGTCGGACGATCGAACCATCGTGACTCAAAACATTATATATACATCTTTATTAAATAATATACAAGTAGGTGTGTGTTGTATAATCCAGTTGCGTATAATAATTAGTGTGACCTTGTACATTGTAAAACCGAACATTTGCACATTTTTAATTTGTGTTACCCCATTAAAGATTTCAGACCTTTCATGTCTCAATCTATACAAAGTTTTCATTTCTGGAAAAATTTCAATCTCTCGGAAATTATTAACATTAGTAGATGCGGTGACTCGGTTATCATAATTGACAAATCATTAGGTTTGAAAATCTCCATACTTGTGTCAAAATCTCGTTAATGTTCATATCTTAAGTACCAAAACATATACAGTAAGAATTTTCCAAGTTTTACGTTTTTATTATTACGACTTATATTATCACATATATACACATATCCAACATGACTCAAACTAGTCCAATTAACTCTTAAAATCAACTTTGACTTTTTTATTATACATAAGTCTTCCTTAAAACTGGTTTGTTAAATCACATTCGCGCACTTCGACTCAAATGATAAAGAGGTTTCACGTAGTTTTATCTCAGATAATTTACTGATTTTAGTCGATACTTGAATCTCGATGATAATAATAAAATAATAAATAATTAAGATGCTTATTTCAATAATTCAAAGATATATAAAATTCAACTTTTAATCATTAGCCCATTATCAAGTGATTTTAAAATTAACACATCTCGCAGCGGAATAAAACAAAAGATTTTTCAAACGATTTTAAACAAGCATCATCGAATTATGCATAGTGGTTCTCTATAACGATAATTAAATAAACAAATGATTCCCAATGACGTTCCATCAATATTTAAAAATTTATTTCAAGCGTTAGAATTTTTCACTTATAGTGTATATTCCGATTTTATCCCATTTTATTCACTACAACAAGTAACGTGTTCTAGTTTACACCAATACATATAACATGACCTTATGTTTAAAATAAAACAAATTTTACAAAGTTTTTATCTCCAAAATACATGACCAATTCTTCTACTCATGTTTTATATTACAAGATACGCCAAAAGTTTGCTACATTTACCCGAAAATTAATTCATACTAAATCCAAGTTACATATACTCAACAGTCATATCGTAAATTTTATTATAAACTCCTTTTTCAAATTATATTAAATAAATTCTTAACAAATCCATCACTAGCTTCTAGTATCAAATTATTAATGTATAAAAAAAAAGATTTTACGAGTAATATAAATTACTTATTATGATATACCAACCAAGGTTGAAGGGAAAACAATTTCACTTTGTCCATTTCTTCTCTACACTTATTTTTACTTGTTACAAAACACGTCATAAGTCATTTTTATCCAAAAGTTTCATCCGCCAAGTATTAAATATTTAAAACACTTTATGTTTAAACCATTTAATCAACAAAGTTTAGTGCTTACTTAACTCACACAAATGCCAGACCTCGTCATGTAAAATATTAACTTCAAAATAATGAAACAACAAAACAAAATGAAATAAATGGAACGAGAATACGTATGTCAACTAAATGTTGTTATCGGCCTCGGATGAGTCTCGAAATCGTACTCCACAAAATTAACACAAAAACCAACCAAATTCCGAGTTATCGCGATTGATCACAACGCCAGTCTATTTTAAAACACATCTTAAAATTCAAGTAGAATAGTAAACAATGATTAAATGGCGACA
The DNA here is from genome assembly GCA_025667525.1 of Glebionis coronaria. Classification (NCBI taxonomy): domain Eukaryota; kingdom Viridiplantae; phylum Streptophyta; class Magnoliopsida; order Asterales; family Asteraceae; genus Glebionis; species Glebionis coronaria. The sequence goes on from CM046875.1 coordinate 66,399,194, forward strand.
CGCCTCAACCACGTTTTATAAAATACACATGTGATTCGTCGTTACGATGTACGCATCGTTGATTATACTTCGTCTATATTATAGTTACACCAACCAATATATCAAACCCATAAGGAATAAAGGAAATAAAGTAATATGTAAGTAAATTACGTTTCAAAAGAAAATGTCCAAAATGACACATCACGGTGCGATAACGACAATCAAGATCAATCTAGTCAATATATAATATGTTACGAAGCGTTACTTACGTATCTAGAGTATCAAACGAGGTTCATACTCGGTTATCCGAACAATAAATTAATTATCAAGATTGATAATTAGCGGTAAGGCCGAATTCTCAGCAAAACCGCATTTTAATGTACGATAATTACCCAAGGACCATTGCTTCGCGTGCAATGCCTTTAAATACCATAGTATATACATACTTATACATACAACCATTCCTACATACACGTAGGATTTCAACACGGTGTTGCCATGTAATGCAATGTAGCCCGTTATGCCAATTACATGCAACATACACGATAATCTTTACAGGAATTTGCAAATTACGATGATAAGTACTCAACGTACAAAACAATATATCTCAATATATATCAAAGTATTTACTTACTAAATACTAGAGAATTCATGCCAATTTGAGGGATACATCTAAAATACGAAGCAATGCTAAAGAAATCTTACCGGAGCTATGCAGGATAGTTGTGTGCTTGGACAATTTCTTACGACACCAAAAGTTATAGTTTAGGATTTTTCAAAATGACCTAGTTCTCTATAACTCATGGCTCTGATTACCAATCTATAACACCCCCAACAAATGCTATGCGCAGCGAAACTACAACATTTGGGTGCTACGTAGTTATCATCACACATAAGCTATATTAAACGACTCAAAGAGACGTAAAAGTTTAAACATAAATTTAAACATTATTAAAATCATACAAGTCTACAGTTTTCCAAATCCCAAGATAATACTAAACAGAGTTTGCGTTAGGTCCCCACTGAATCTCAACCCAAAAGTACATTTTTGCTCACATGACAGAATAATAAAAGAGTTTTAAGTTAAATAAGGGTGGAAAAACAAGTAGACCGCCAAGCCACAACAACTTCCATCCTCGCATGCTCCGCTGCTATCAATCTTGGTTACCTGAAACACATGCTTAAAACTGTCAACACAAAGGTTGAGTGAATCTATAGGTTTATCAAATCATAAGTTGAACATAAGTATTAAAAACCAATCGTGATCATTCAATAGCATTGTCGCGCAAACAATCTATTACTTAAGGATATGACAATTGTGTTTAAGCTCATGACACTAATCCGTTAACTTAATCACCCGCGTAATAATTACCGGTGTGATTCAGATGAAACCAGTGCCCCTACTAAAGGCATCAGTTGCAATTATACCTTATCTCTTATCACAAATTATCCGTCCGCAGGGGGTATCAACGTACTAGCCCTCGTCTCGGATAGGGTAGTCAACCCCATAGTACTATCACTTTGTATAAGCGGCTATTTCCAACCCACACAAGGGCAAGACAATAGTTAATAGTTCATGAATTTAGGGCCTTTTGCAACTAGGTACTCAACACAATTTCAAGGCAACATTCGGGTCCAACAATCATTCATGACTTATGTTCATTTTCATTTAAATAGCATGTATCCCCCTCGCGGGTAAAAACATTTGAAATAAGTAAAAAGCGAGGCTATAGACTCACCTTAAGTAGTAGTGGTAGTATTGGTACTACGGCGTAAACGAAATCGATCATCGACGATGAGGATGCCCCGGGAAATCAAATACAACACCTAACGAATAAACACGTAATGAATCAACACATTCAAGTACCTTCAAGTACTGTATGTACATAATTAAGAACACTCAAGGTTCATATAAACTCACGCCAAAACCCATACAAGTGATATTTACTAGACACGAGCCATTTTTATACTTTATTAAAACTATTACTCATTTTACAATTCTGCCGGTACATACCGAATGTACGGGCTGTTTTACCCCACTTAGACCACTCCTAAAAATCTGAAAAAATTTGTAAAAATCACTTATAATCTGTAGAAACCCCATACCAAATTTCATAAAAAGTTTTCACTTCTAAGACCTTCTGCTCAACACATCTCTATACCTTAAAATTTTGGACAAATTTGCACCTTCCAAGTGCAACTCGACTTTGACTTATTTAGTCAACTCAACTTGAAACGCCTACTCCTAAACTTGAAAATATACTCTTTTGTACAGGTTTAGGACCAAAGAACAACTTCCAAACATTTTTAGAACTCTAGTTACAATCCTAGACATTCGACCTATATTTTGACAAAAACCCGTACCTTGTGATTTTCATCACCCGGTACGCCTCAAACTTTAAAATATCATAACTTTTGACTCGTTTTGAGTTAGAAGCTCTACCTTATACCAAATCGAAGCTAAAAAGAAGCTCTACCACAATATCGTATCATTCCAACACTTAACCAAAAGCTCCTGTATTAAAAACGGCCTTAAAGTTTCTGACCTAAAACACCCTTTACAAAACCATGTAAAAACATCTTTTCAATCTCTTCCATTGATTCCTAAGCCTATTATGTCACCATATCATCAATCTAAAACATCCTAATCATCCCTAATCACTTGTATGAACAATCTTAATCAAAACCCATTTCAAAAACTAGACATGCAATGTAATTAAACAATTTAAAAACATCATAAACATCATTATAAACACAATCCATGGCACATTTCATCAAACACCATGAAGGCACCACCAAACCCCATTTGGCCGTGGGTTTGGTGTAGCCAAAACACCCAAGAAAAACAGCCCCCAACTCGTTTTATTGATGATTCATCCTTATAAACACATGAATTAAACATTTGTACCATTTAATTAGACCAAAATCCATTTTTGAAAAATCATAAATTTTTGGAAAGATTAAGTGAATGCATGTGTGTTTTTAATTGATTAGAAGACTTACAAAGGTGAAATGAGAGATGGTCTTTGTTTAGATTCTTCAAAAACCCTCAAAAATGACGGTGGTGGTGATGGTGGTTAGGGTGGCCGGCGGTGATGGAGAGAAAAGAGAGAGATGGATATTTTTTTTTGTAAAATGAAATGTGTGTGTGTCCTTACTCCCTTTTGTAAAAATGGAGGGACCTTGTGTGCAATTTGAGCTTTCTTTTGGCCTTTGTTGAAAACGACCTCAAATGTTTACGGGATTGACTCACTAGTTATTTTGGAAAATTTTGCGGGAGTCGGGGATCATCCTGAACACTCCAAAATACTTTTAGATGGTTCAAACGCACACAAAACGAATATTCATATGGTTCCGACTCGACTTAACACGTAATAAAAATAAAATCTCGAAAAACTCAAATATCGATCAATCGATAATAAAAGATAAATTTTGGGCATCCGTCGGTATCGTAGTCGTCATCGGTTCTTCTTAAATCGTCAAATGTTAAAATTACGACCGTAAACATTGGTTTCAACTTAAACCGTCAAATAAATCCACGATAAAAATTCTTAAAAATTTCAAAAATATACGTAAAATAGGATTAAATAAATGACGTTGGGCTCGGGATATCACATCCACAAGTGAGCCACACCTTTAGAGAGATGCTCATACTGAACAGCTCTTGAGACAATAACTTAGCATCATACGGCACATTCACGGGTCTTACAATAGCCTTGAGCTACAAGTATAGCCTTGTTACGAGACACACCACCATTCTCGTCTAACTTATTCCTATATACCCATTTGGTTTCTATGATGGTCGAACTTCTAGGTGGAGGAACAAGTTCCCAAACGTCATTAGCAATGAATTGATTCAATTCTTCTTGCATAATGATGACCCAACTTTCATCCATCAAAGCTTCTTTAACATTCTTTGGTTCAATCAAGGAGACAAAACAAAAGAAGTTACTTTGATTTTGTACTTGAGATCTTAGGTTCCTTTGATTTAATTCTCCTATGACGTTATCGAGAGCATGATCCTTTGACTCCTTAATGTTTACTCCCTTTTCAACACTAAGGTCTTCAACTCCTATGTTTCTAACATCTTTTTCATTAACTATGTCTCTTTCATCCAAGTCATCATCTACCAAAGGTGGTGTCTTAGATGAATGAGGGGTTTCATCAAATGTCACGTTAAATGATTCTTTAGTTACACCTGAGGTTCTATTAAGGACTATGTAGGCTTTGCTAGTTTGAGAATAACCTAAAAAGATACCTTTATAAGACTTTGGGTCTAACTTAATAAGGTAGTCTTTGGTGTTGAAAATGAAGCACTTGCTTCCAAACACCCTAAAGTATTCCAATGAGGGCTTCTTACCTTTAAGAATCTCATAGGGGGTCATTCCTAGAAAAGGTCGAATAAGAATTCGGTTGAGAATATAGGTCGATGTGTCCACGACATTGCACCAAAATTTATTAGGCATAGATTGCTCATTTAACATCGTCCTACTCATCTCTTGGATGGTCTTATTCTTCCTTTCAACTACCCCATTTGATTGTGGAGTGCGAGGAGCCGAGAAGTTATGGGTAATACCATGAGCTTCACAAAAGGCACCAAATTGCACTTCATTATCAAATTCCCTACCATGATCCGTCCTAATAGAGACAATTGAACATCCTAGTTGATTTTGAATTCTTCAACTAAAGGTTTCGAAGTGATTGAAAGCTTTATTCTTAGACGCCAAACATCTAGTCCAAGTGAATCTAGAATAGTCATCAACTATAACTAGGGTATAAAGGTTACCTCCATAACTCCGTATGGCGGAAGGTCCAAAGAGATCCATATGTAGGAGCTCTAAGCACCGAGAGGTCGAAACCAAATTCTTGGCTTTGTGACTTGAGTGAACTTGTTTCCCAATTTTACAAGCATCACAAAAGTGACTATCAAACTTCATCTTGGGGAGATGTCTTACCAACTCCTTAGAGACTAAAGATTGAATTAAACGTATATTAGCGTGACCTAATCTCCTATGCCAAAGAGTAGAACTATCATCTAAAGTCGCTAGACATAAGTTGTCCTTTGACTTCCTATTGACCTTCATGACATAAAGCCCATGCTTTCTAACACATTTTCCAATGACCTTTCCATCTTTTACGATTTCACTGTCATATTCCAAAAAGATGACCTTACACTTAGTCACAAATTTGACCTATACTTAGAAGGTTAAAACCTAAGTTATCTACGTGCTCTACGTTTTCTATGTTCATAGAGTCAAGAGAGACCGTACCTTTGCCAATGATATTACCACGTCGATTACTTGCAAATGTAACGTTACCTCCATGATATGCTTTGTAGTGCGAGAACAAACTTCGATTACCTGTCATGTGTTTAGAACAACCACTATCCTTAATCCACTCGTCGGGCTCTAAATCGATTCCCAAGCATATCTAGGTAACAACACACAAGATCAAACATTTGGTCTCCAATATCTCATGGGTCCAAAGTTGTTAGTTCCAAACATCCCTTGCATTTGGTTGGGATGCATGAATGGAGGAGACATTCCCCATGGGGAAAAGTATTATTGTTAAAAATTGTAACACCTCCAAATTTACACAATTCAATATAGCGGAAGAGTCGTTGGTGTTACGGGATAGCACATTACTCACATCATAGACAACGCTTAAAAATCGCGTTGTTTAATAATAAAGCATTTCCATTCATAAATATCAAATTTACATAGGTCCCAAGTCATTGTATTTCATACAAGTTTTACAAAAGCATTTGAATGGAAATTATTATTTAAGTGCGGGCCATGAATTCTTGTTGTCTTCCCGAGAATTACCTTCAAGTACCTGAGATAAAACATGTTAAAAGAAAAGGTCAGCGAAAACGCCGAGTGAATTCATAGAGTTTAATAAAACCATTAATATATCATCGGTATAAAATTATTACCGGAAATCATTTTGTATAAATCTTTGTATTAGGCCATAAAATAGCCAAAGTCATTTTATACAAATCCTTATCAAAAATCATAATATAGGCTTTTGCCTTCAAAATCATTATACGAACCATTGTCGTAAAAACATCATACAATACGTTTTATAACGTTGTATAGAGTTAAATAAAAACCGTTATATGAATATGGTTATGTAAAACCAAAACATGGACATAATATCAATAATAAGACCCCGTATTGCTAGTCAGGCAATATATCGTAATTCAGTGCGTATAGTAGTATTTCATTATTTGGATTATTATAAGCCGCATGACATTGTTACCTTACTACAACAAACAACGGGTAGCTAACCCGAAACTCAATTTGCCCATCTAAATTAGCGTGTCGTCACAAAAGTCATGCTATGGAAATCTTCTCATACATAAATTCGCTTACCAATCAATGTCGCACGACAGGGATCAACCGTCAAGGCGCGAACTGGGGTGATCGTCCCCAAATAGTACTATTATATGCATAAGCGTCTACCAAATCCCGGTAGTTCATAATTCATGCTAATGGGACTTTTAGTGACATAACCTAACTTTAATAATCCATTTTATTTCATACATCGGGTCATACAATCATTCATCGGGTCATACAATCATTCGGGTCCAAATCAATAAACAAACAATCGGGAAAAATGGTGTCCAATATTATCAAAACTAACATGTATCTCCCTCATGGGTTTATAAAACATTTCATAAAAACATTTAAAAGAGTGTGAGGCTATGAACTCACGTTGATTGGGAAAGACGGTTATCGGCGATTTGGATGTACGGTACGTGCTTCAATCACGGAAACCTAGACAAATAATAGTCGTCTTAGACTCTTGTCCAGTGACTTTATAAAAACAATGGCTATGTATATATATGATGATTTTATAAATATGATGATGATCAAGTGGGATTGTACATATTTATTTACTCATTATAGTGTCAAGTGTTGGTAAATTTTTATTCTAGTTTCACTAGTTTAACTTCTTCACATGTTAAGGCCCAATAAGCCCATTATAAGCCCATTACCTTCTATTAGTCCAATTTACACATTTAATATCAGTATTATACTTTACGTGTTGAGCCCAAGTGGGTTAAACCCAATAAGTAAGTTTATACATGTTTAGCCAAATTAGTTGGATTAATAGTCCAATAAGGCTAACTTAGCCCGTTAATGTCCAAATGCTATAAAGCTCAGGTTTTATCGGTTTTTACTTGTAATAGGTACTTATATATCAGTATATGAGTTATAAAAAGTTTACATTAGACGGGTCCGACCATCTAAGTTTTAATTGAGGAAAACGTTAGTTTTACGATTTTAGCCGAAAAGACGTAAAAATCATGCTTATAGTTTTATAACTTATAAAACTTATCAAATTACAATTTTTATAAAATGTCCATTTATTTATCATTGTACATATTTATAAAAACGTAATATATAAGTCAGTGGGTTTTAATTTACATTTTATACTATATTTATTTGAGTGCTATTATAATACTATTAAACTTTAATTTCACAAAATCTGATTTTTAGTTTCACTTTCACCTTTTTTATCATATCTTGAGTTCTACAAGGATATAGAAGCTAATTTTTGGATGACATAAACTTCATATTATGTGTTACAAATAACTTAGTTTTAGCTACTGCTCAATCCAAGTCTAAGTATCCTTAACAGTCCTCACAAAACAGACTATTCAGATTGATACACTAATTTTGTTTTGATTATATCTCACTCATTATAATGATTCCATTGCATGGCCAACTCTCACATGTGTACAAGACCTAATACTTACTGTATATTGATTCCACTATGCCATTTTATCATTTTATCATTTGGTTAGTTACTGTTTTTATACAGCCAACTTATTAAGCAAGATTTTAACCTTTTTACATATGGTTTTCCATCTTTTTAACCATGTTTATCAACACTTGATCCCCATACAACATTTTTATCATCATATATTCATCATATACATATACAATAGGAAAAAAAATACATTTGATCTTTACAATAATAACAAAGAAAATGGAAAGGATGATCTTGTTTACCAACCAAGACTATAACTTGTTTTTGGATGACAACTCCTTGAGGTACACCAAATTTGTCTTCAAGATCATCAATCACCAAGAATATTTGTTGAGAAATCAGCCCTTAAGCTCCATGGAAACTCCATTTTAGTTGTTAAGATCACCTCCAATCTTCATGTCTTCAATAGGTTATCATCATATGTAACTTATACATAAGATTTGTGGTTAAATTTTTGGTGTATGATGATGATTGTGGTGGTGGTGGACGTTCATAGAGAGAGAGGAAGAGAGAAAATGAAGTTTTTGCATGTATGTGAAATGGTTTCATGGTTTAGCTAGTTGTTTGATGGTTTTTGTCAAGTAAGAAGGACAAGTCTCCTATGTACACTAGAAAAATTGACAACAAATGGGCGTGTTGTAGCTTGTTTATGCCACCTATAGTGGGGGTGAGGCAAGTGTAAACTTGTCTCATCTCAACTAATTTACGGGTACTCCTTGATTCTAGTTTCCTCGATTTACGTGCCCTCGGGGCGATTTACGAAAAACGTTTTTATAAATTATGAATCTACGGAACAAAACGATTCTAATAAAAATTGTCTCATCAAGAACGGAGTTCAAAAACGTAAATACGTAATTCTAGGGTTTCCGGTTTAGTCGTAAAGGACGTTAAATTATGCTCGTAAGTCCTAATCTTTTCTCCTAAATTTGTGAGTTTATGAACCAATACAAATTTAAAATTCCAAAGTAATATTCACGAATAAATTTATTTCCTGATATGTCGGACTGTCACCGAAAACGGCGTATGTAAACGTAAGCACGTAACGTAGAGTCCTCTGGTTTAAACGTAGTCGATGCTACTTCAAGACGTAAACCCAAATTTCTTCCCAAAATAAGTGAGTTCATAATATAACATTAAAAATAATGTTTTTAAATAATACTTGAGAATAAAATATCGACCATAAATTGACGGATTGTCACAGCATTTACCCCTAAACAGGATCTTTGTCCTCAAAGATCGATTTATCTTACTACTCGCTTCTTATAGAGTTAAAGCCATGTGTGTATTTCCTCCACATTCGGTCTTTTCTCACAAGTGTAATTCATTACAATAAGCGAGTTTCCTCAAACATAATTACGGGAATAAGATCAGGCTTAATGTTGACTTACTTTCTCTATCCATGATGTTCACGGGTTTCTGATGAATGCAACTTTTCGCCGATCCAAATTTCATTAAGAAACAATCAGATTCTCACTTGATAGACATTTTATCAAGTTTGATATACGAAACATAATTCACGCAGCACTTGAAGTCCTAGGGTAGATCCAGCTTATATGCCTTTCATACCAACTTTTACATTATCCCAATGGTCCCATACAACGGGGACTTATATCCCATGATCTTTCAGATCATCAATTTACTTTTTCATGGTTAAATTTTTTGGCATAACTTCGCTACCCATCCTGCACTTCAAGATCTACATTTCATATTCACATAACCTCCTGCCTACTACCGGCAGTCAATAATCAGATCTTAATTTCAACAACCATTTCAGGTCTCGCGGGTCGGGTATTTTGTAAGGTTAGGTTTGTCGTCATAGAAAACCTTAAACCTAAAATACATGTCCAACTCACAGTGGTTGTATGTCGGGTGTCTTCATCCCAACTCCTGCTTACAGATGCTCTCATATTTAGATCCTCACAAGGTTCGATCTCGATCCTAATACGTTAATTATCAATGATAATCTCTCCAAAGGAAAATAACTATACGGTTTATTACCAAAGGTCAATTATTCAAGCATAAAACAATACTTCTAGTGTTTTGTATCGTTACTTTACCTCGTCCCTTCGATTAGGGTGGTAACAGTACTCTCATCAAGGTTTGTTCCCAATGAATTCTGAGCAAATCTCTAGAAATTCGATGCGGAGCGAGGATCTTGATAGAGATGATCGATACATGCACACTATGTTTACACGACTCCTTTAAATACAAAAGAGTCAATTTCTTCATCGAGAATCTATCATTAACAAGAATGATATTAGCAGATTTGGTCAGTCTGTCGACGATGACCCAAATAGAATCGAATTCAGATGATGACCTTTGCAATAGTTAGACGTTTACTAATGTATGAGGCGATGTCTGCCTTCATAATTTGCCATCAGTACAACTTCTTCAGATAACATACATTAAATCAGAAATGGCATGAATAGAATACTTAATCTTATGAGATTCCAACATAACTAAATCTCAAAATCTCCATATTTAGGCAACCACAAGTGGCCTTTAAAACATTTAACGCCATTAGCTCTCATTTCTAATGGTTCACATTAGCCGCGAACCTCTTTACTATCTATATTATCCCTCTTACAAGCATCAGTTATTTTTTTTAAATTGTTCGGGCAAATCATTTTGCACCGTCATTACTAAGGAACGCATCATAATTGGTTCTTTATCCTTTCTATGTAATGTGTCAGTATTTACATTCACCTTTCCTGATGAATTAATTATCACTACCACAATTCATTCAGAAATATATATATAAATATATATATATATATATATATATATATATATATATATATATATATATATATATATATATATATATATATATATATATATATATATATATATATATATATATATATATATATATATATATATATATATATATATATATATATATATATATATATATATATATATATATATATATATATATATATATATATATATATATATATATATATATATATATATATATATATATATATATATATATATATATATATATATATATATATATATATATATATATATATATATATATATATATATATATTCATATTCTCTAAGTTTTAGTTTCGTCTCACACGGTCAAATAATATAAAGGATTAAGTCTTTAATCACATGTTAATTATTCAAGGTACAGGTTTTCATTACTCAGCCAATTTAGGGTAGTCTATAATGATTACTAACTCCTTCTTATTCTTATAAACAAACATATGGTCCTTAATGATCACAGGCATGAATTTATCAAATTACAGCCTACACACGTGATTCACCAATTTTATGGATGCTACATGTGCATTGGTCAATCCAAATGACATAACATAAAACTCATAATGGTCATTACAAGTTCTGGATGTAGTGATTGGAATAGAATATCTTTTTTGCAGATGCGAAGTTGATGATAACCATGTCGTGGATCAAATTTTTGAATATACTCTAGAACCTTGTAAATGATCGAACAAATCTATCATCTTGGGTAGTGTATATAGATTTTGATCATCAATTTACCTAGCTCACGGTAATTCAACAAATAAAAGGAATAATAACACCATAGCTCTTCATAATGACGAGCTCGGTAAAATAAAAGCTTTCTCCGACAACTCTCTCAGTTGTACGGTAATTCTTTTAATTCAGATGGTGCTGAGGTACAGTGCACACGCCACAAGTGTAGCACCAGGAATATAATCCATTCCAAATTCAACCTGCCTTAATGGGGAAAGTCTAGGTAATTCACCAGCAAATACCTCCTAAAGTTTCAAATAACATGAAAATCTTTTAATAAATTCACTTTTAAGTTCTTCCTAGATTAGAATATCTATGACTAGTTCATAACCATTCATGGTATAATTTCAAGTCTAAATTCAGGATATGGACATCCATCAAGAATTATTTAGATCACTTTTGATAATCAGCATCTTATCTTTTAGGGGAATTCTACTCGAGTTCCTATCAATTAAGACAATGTCGTCATGTCATAATCAATCAATCCATTCTACTGGCACTACTAACTTTCCAGTTTCATTACCGTCGATAAGATGTGAACTTCTCAAAAGACTAATAATAACTCATAATCCTTCACAAATTCAAGGATATCAGGAGACATAACTCACTTTAAAAAGAGTAAGGTCAACGCATAATCTACGCGAGAGAATTTCAAATCAGATAAAGACGAAAACATTTAACGAATAGGAATATATCCAATGTTTTCATAATTTGAGTACGCATTCGAAAGCTCCTCAGATCGTTACCCAGGTCATTCAAATGAAATCAAATCAAAAGAAATGATAGGAACGTCGATACACCCAGTCGGGTATTAATATTCGATAAACAGATACTTTTCCTAAGAATCTCACTACGAGAGACTTGGACAAAAAGGGAATATCAATTGTCAATTATGACAATTTCCACGGATGAGTAAATTCGACTCAGAATAATAAATGGTTCGGGCACATATGTAGGTGTTCCTAACAATATGTCCCTATTTTTCACTTCTTGCAGATCTCATAAAATTTAATCTTTCACAATCTTCAATGAAAATTCAGTTTTTATTAATAATTTCATGGTGACTACTAATCAGCCTTGCATGGTCCCTTCCAAATTGTATGTAGGCGCGCAACTATATACAATTTCAAGATTAACGATGCAATACTCAGTTCGTCAAAACTTTGTCATCATGTTTAAAATATATATTCATGCTTAATCATGAAATAAAAATAAAAATCAAATGAATGTACAAAGATGTTCTTTGTTATGAAAACAATTAAGTTTTCCAAAGTGTTTTATAAACAACTCTATTTCGATAACGATTACTCATAAATCTCACTTTGAATAATTCATATGGTGACAAAAATTTAATTTTAATCAAGAGATATTGTTTTAACTTTATAAAAACAATGAGTGATCTGCAAAAGAGTGATGAAAAGTTGTTATCAAGAACTAACTACAATCTATCATGAAATGAGCTTAGCCAGTTAATCATGAGGTTCATGACCTCGATGACACTCAAAAAGAATAATTCACAACGTAACTCAAATCGAGATGAGTACTTGTTTAATGGTTGCATCACTAATGCGAACATTAGGATGAAGCAATAAAAGATAGATAACACCGCTACATGTAGAATCTAGCAATCAAAGGTAGTCTTTTCATTAATCACAAACAAGTCAAAATTGTACCGTAACACATTACGTGTCACTATGTCATACAATTCCAAGAACTCATCCTACCAACTGATGTCTCAGTAAGTTAGGGATTTTTAAAAGATACCACAACGAATACTAACCTACAATAGTCATTAGGTGTTCCACATGTCCCGGAAGATCCATCGGTCCCAATTTTAGAAGAAGATTTCTTCAATTTATTTCTTGGACACTGGGCATCCTCGTTAGTGGACAATGGCCTAGGAACTACCCTTAAAACGAACCAACAATCATTTAAAACCTTATAATTCAATCACAGGACTTAACAGATTCCTCTTAACAATCTCATATTCCATACGGGTTAAATTTTACTTTATTCAAGTTTTAATCAACTTATACTCAATGCGATATCCTACCTCATTCTCCAATACTTTCAACCTTATTTTTAGACCTTAATAGGGCAATAAAAGTTCGATATGAACAACACTTACTTTTCAATCCTATAGCTCTTACAATGATAGTTATCAAATGAGTCACTAGTATGAAATGACTCACACATTCAATTATACTTCTCGGAAAGGTACTAGTGGCATGAGGCTTTTGGGTAATGGTTCCAATGATAGCCTCAAGTGCAACATTCACCCTTTCGATTTCAAGTTTAAGAATTGGGCGACACCGAATCAGATGACATCCTTTTAGGTGGTAAGGTTTTGTCAAACTCCACTCTATAAGGAAAGATCGACATGTCATCGATATCAGTTTTAATCTCGCCAATTCTTCTTCAAGATCTTAATCAACTACTATCAACATTCCTACGAATATCAACCATTTCGTTGGGATCATAAATATCCACAACTTGATTTAGATCTAGAATAGCTAGAATTCCTACGGGAATAGCTTTGATTGATTTGTTAGGGGAGCTAGGGTTCCTTGTGACAATCTACGTCTGATGAGACTGTATTTATACATAGTCTCATCGTCCAAGTTGGGCTTAAAATGCTTAAAATGTCATCAAAATACCCAAAAATGTGCTTGTATTTGTTCATTGTGTATTTCAGGTACGGATATCGTGAATTCACCAAAAGATTACAAGGATCAAGCAAAAACGAACACGAGAAACGAAGCCGCACAAAGAACCGGACCCGAGCAATGAACTTTCCAAAAAGACCTTGAAGTTTTGAAGAATTGGCAACATTGGTCCTCCAAGTTTGAAGAATTGCCACTTTACACCCCTATTCTATCATCATTTACCTTGGGGTCCCTAAAGTTTGAACAAGATACAAGAAAAAACCTTGGAATATTACTAAATATCATTTTTAGTCCTTGGTTAAAAGTATTTGCAAAAGCTGTGCCAAAAATGACAAGATGAGCAAAGTGTTTACAAAGGGGAAAAGTTATTTGGCTATTTAATACAAGTTGAAGAAGTGAAAGAAATCAAGGGACCACTTTTGCCCAGACAGCAAACTCTCACCCTCCACTCACAACCAGACACGTCACCTTCCTCACCCCACACCAGCCAATCACATCTTTCCCTTCTCCCACATCAGCATTCCACCATCAAGTTTTAATATTAACTAAATCAGTTTTTAAACTGATTTTAGTATTATATTAAGGGGCGCCAAACAATTTCTGTTCACCATCTTCCCCCTTAATCCCCATTAAGAACCCTAATTTCTACTTAATCCAAATCAAAGGGATAACTTTTGCAAACCTCCAGATCATCAATTGAAGGTGTCAACATAATTTCTACACTCCCCAAAACCTTTCACTCTCACCATACTGCCCCACCCAATGGTCCCCTGCATATACTTTGGCTAAAAAACAAAGGGGAATAGATATCCAAGGGTCCTAAGATGGTTACTCACCTCTCCAAGCAAGATTAAACGACCAAGATTGGTCTTCATCAAGCTGGCATCACATGGGCTTATTTCTGACCAAGAAAAATTCAACTCATCAAAGGGCAAATCTGGAATTCGTATTTTAGGGTTTACATATCTTTCTAGCTTCTAGTATATTCTAATGAGTAGTATAAAGAGACCCCTCAACATGTGAGTAGGCTCTTGTTCCAGTTTTACTTTGTAATTTTTTTTAATGAAATAAAATAGTTAAAGTTTTCTTAATATTATTTCAAAGTAATTCTGAGTTCCCAAGTTTATACTTGTTTTAGTTTAAAATTTATCTTATATTCAATTTAGTTTAAGTCACAAAAAGGGTTTAAGATTTTCAGTATTTTCAAAAGTGTTAAAGATTTTTAGAATTTTCAAAAGTTCATGAAGTGAAAGTGGATTGAATTTTTTTATTTTTCTGAATTTGTGTTTCCAATATTAGCTCAAAACGTTTTCAAAAGCTTTTGTTGAGTTTGTACCAAAAGGTTTCAAAAAGTTGGTGGTTTCAAAGGATTTGTGAAAAATCAGTTTTCATTTTTTTTCTTTACTAAGCTTTACTGTATCAAAAGCCATAAGCTACAAGCTTATGGCCTTTGATACTTGAAGTTTGTTCCTGGTTTGGTGGTGTTATGTGCAGGTGACAAGAATTAGGAACTTTCATCCATCTCATTTACTTTCCAGTTTTTGTTGAAGACATTTTTTGCCCTGGGTCTCTTGTAGATTCCAACAACTGGGCTTCTCTACATGTTTTGCATAAGCTCATCACTTCCTCAAGGATCCAGATAGAGAAGGCATCAGCTATGGGTGGCTTGAACCCTCTATTTGAATATTTGCTGATTTTTTGTGCATGCTTTATGTGTTTTGTGTGTTAGTTGTCTATGTGCCTATTTTATGCTTTGTTTCTGCTTATTTGATGATTATTTGCATGTTAGATTAATTATTGTTCAGTTTAAGTAGATTTTGAAAGCAGTTACTTTGTTAATTTTCCATTTCAGTAGTTAAAGGGGTGTTTGGAATTAGGCTTAAGCTAAAAAGAGTGACAGCTTTTGGGTTTACAGTCCACCTAAACATACTTGATTTGTTGATTGGTAGTGTTTTCAGTCACTAGTTTCAGTTTTAATAGGGTTTTAAGCAAATTGCATGTTAAAAAAATTGGTAAAACCTGCCTAATCTAATCAGTAAGCTGCTATAGGGTAGTTTTTAAGTTTTTCTTGCTAAGAATTTGTAGTCTGTTAATGTTAGGAGCACACTAGGGTCTGGTATTGTTGTTTTGTGGTTTGGTGATTGTATTGACCAAAAATTGAGTGCCTAAAATCCACCCAAGTGCAAGCTAAATCAGATTAAGTGCTCAGTCCTATACTAGACACATCAGTAACTGTTCTTGGCCATCTTTTGTGATTTTCTTGTGTTAAGGGTGTTGTTTTTCTTGTTTGCATAGATTCCCTACACTCCACTGAGTGTAGGGGTGCCCCATTGTCCAACTAAAATCAACCACATCAACTTTCCTAAGCTGATTCATCACCAGACCTGCATTTTGCACTAGCAGTGGGAACTTAATTACCCCTGCTAGTGTATTTGTTTGTACTGCTACACTAAAAGACAGAATCAAAGCAAGTGTCAACATCAATAGCCTAATTGTTTGTCTTTATTGATCAAATTTAGGTTTTAGGTCTTTAAATCTTTTTCATTATTTTTCTTATTTTATTTTTGATTTTTCAGTATAATTTATTTTCCAGTTACTGTTCATTAAGTAATTTTTAGATTAAATAGCTAATTTAATTAACTTTTTAATTACTGTTTTTGGCATTTAGTGTAAAAAAGTATTATTTTTTCAGTTTTAAAATTTTTGTTAGACTTAGAAATATATTTTAAGGCTTTAAGTTTAAAAATATTTACTGTTCACTGTCTTAATTATTTTTTTTAGAATTAAATTAGTTTAATTAGGGTTTAATTATTAAACTATTTTGTCTTTTAGTGAAAAATTTTACATTTTTCAAACTTTTTCAATTTTCTACTGTTCATTAGTATAATTTAGGATTTTTAAAATTGTCAAATTAATTTTGGCATTATTTTATTATTTTTTATGATTATTTTAGTTTAAAAATAGTATTTAGTGTTTTAAAAATAGAAAAATAGTTTTGAAAATTTAGAAAAAATACTTTTTAGTCTTTAAATAATATAAGTGAGTTATTAGTTCAATAAAATAATATTTTGGACATTTTGTTAATTATATTTAATTTTAGGGCTTTAATTAGCATTAAAAATTGAATATTTAATTATTAAAAGGTTTTAAAATATATTTGTTGGATTTTTATTCTTATTTATATTATTTTGGACTTAGTTTTAATTTTTAATTAATTTTTAGGTTTTGTTTTTAATTTCGTCGCGTTTTACGTAATTACGTTCGCGTTTTACGTCATTCGTCGTAGTGTAATCGTAGCGTAATTCGTCTTTACTTTTTCTCTTCTCAACCAAAAACGTCACTAATCCAAACTTGATTTCATATATATTGGCACATTAATCCACACACCTCCTTCAAGAACGAACCCGCATTTATTCGACTTGTCGGTTTTCCTAAATCGTCGAGTTTAATACTTGCCGCATTTATACTTGTCTTTCCTAAGACTTGTATATAAAAACCGACATCAATTTTTGGCACCACTGCCGGGGAGGTGTTTTTAGTGTGCCATTATTATTACTATCGTGTTTGTGTGAGTAGTGCGTTTTTGCTTTTCAATTTTTGGAAAGCGTAAATATCGTACATACTCATTTTTGTTATTTTTATCTATTATATTATAATATCCAAATAAATCGTGTTTAGTTTTCCTAAATTAAACACAAAACAATCTTTACTATATTGTAGATATATTGGTTTTCGTTTTTCTTGTGAATATATTATTACTATATTGTATCTACGTAAGAACAATAAATATACAAGTACTCCAAAAGCGTGAAAACGCAACCTTGATTCGGGATTTCATCACTCGATCATTGTATTCGAATCCAAAGCAAAAGTTTAAAGGCAAAATAGATAAATACTTTCGTGAGGCTTAATTTCAATTAACACAAACTATAAGGTGTGTATAAGGCGGTTGTATTTCACGACCTAAGGGAAAAAGGCTCTTAAGTGCTTAGCGCCGCCTCGTTTCCCCCGCTTGCTTGTGCGTGTTTTGAGAAAGAAGGCTAATCGAGGGTTTGCCGCCCAAGTATTATCTACGTATATTATATTTGCTTGTGTTTTCAAGATTAAACCCTCTTGAACGTTTTGGTGTTCCACCAACGTTCTAAAGTCATCGAAGGCGTTCACTCCACGTGATCGTTTTCATTCCTTGAGACTCCTTTAATCGAGAAAGTCGATTCGAGGAGAGATTTGTAGATTTGTGTCTACGTAATACAACAAAAATCCAAAAAAAATTAAAAAAACAATCAAAAACCAAAAAAATTGAAAAATCAAAAAACCGCAAAAAGAATCTTCTTTGCTACCACCCATTCTACGCTTAGTGCATGCGCACTCGATCAAAGGATTATTCCAATTCTAGCGAAGCTTCGAATCGACGCAATCGTAATAGAAGGAATCGACGACGTACACGAGAATTAGAAACCGACGTTCCTAATATCGTTGTTGAAGAAACCGTAGAGGAGATGGCCGACAATCGTTCGATGATGGAATTGCTCCAAGCGCCCACCGAGGGTTATGGAGACGCGATCGTAATTCCCGCTATCGAAGCGGAGAATTTTGAGATAAAGAGCGGAATGCTTTCGTTAATCCAAGCTACAAAGTTTCGAGGTCGTGAAGCCGATAATCCTCACGACCATATTCGGAATTTTGATCGTCTTTTAGCCACGAGCAAGTTTAAGAACGTCGACACCGATGTCGTCAAGCTTATGCTTTTTCCGTACTCGCTCGATGGTGCCGCCAAGGATTGGTACGAGAAAGAGCCACCTAATTCGATAACTACGTGGAAGGATCTCGTTTCCAAGTTCGTTAATTATTTTTTCCCACCGTCTAAGACAACGTTTTTCAAGAATGAAATTACGAAATTTGAGCAAAAACCGAATGAATCTTTTAGAGATGCGTGGGATCGTTTTAAGGAATTGCTTAGGCAATGTCCTCACCATGGTTTTTCCGAGTTGCACCAAATCGATACGTTTTACAACGGTCTTAATTTTCAAGAACAAGATTCGTTGAATTCCGCCGCCGGTGGCAACTTTTTGTGTAAGACTCCGAAAGATGCATTGATAATTATCGAAAACCAATCCAAGGTTTACCAACTCCGCAATGCACCGAGTGTTGCCAATGTCGCCAATGTTAGTAGTTCTAATCGCGACATTGAGAGAGTTGATGCGAAAGTCGACAAGTTGACGAATGTGTTTACGTCTTTTCTCGTTGAGATGCAAAAGAAAGACGCTCCCGCTACGGTGAAAGCGGTTGAGGTTTCGTGTACGTTTTGTGGTGGACCTCATAATTATTACGAGTGTGCGGCTACGGATGGCCAAACGTCGAATGTGAGTGCGTTAAACAACAATTTTTCTAATCAAAATCAAAATAACGCCGGTCCATCGCAACAAGGCAATTATAGCAACAATTTTTCGAATCAAAATCATAACAATTTTCAAGGAAACAATCAACAAGGAAATTTTTCGAATCAAGGAGGTTATAATCAAGGTCGAAATTTAAGTTGGCAAAACCGAGATAACAACAACAACCAAAACTCGAGTTTTCAAAACAACGCTAATCAAGGAAACAATTTTTCGAATGTTAATCAAGGGAATTTTCAAAGAAGTAATCAAAACCAAGGGAACTTTAATGCTAATCAAAATTGTTCGTCAAACGATTTTCAAGAATATATGAAAACGAATGAGGCTAATATGAGACGATTAGAGGGACAAATTGGTACTTTGAAAAACGAATTTTCCAACACTTTGAAAGGTCAAAATAATAAAATTGAACAAGGTCAAAGTGAGATTAAAAAGATGTTTTCGGCAATCATGAGCAATCAAGCGAGTTCGTCTTCGAGTACGTTACCTAGTAACACCGTACCCAATCCGAAGGAACAATGTAAAGCCGCCTCGTCTATTGGAAAATGTCGTGTGATTACCCCTAACCTTGATGGATTTAGAGTTGTTTATTCTTCTCAACCCTCGACTTCTAAGACGTCTTCTTGTTCTAAAGTCGATGGGGTGAACGTGGCGACCAAGGAAAAGAGTGCACACCCTCGTGTACCTCAAATTCCATCCACGGTTCAAAAAGAGAGCTTTGTTGACCTTACCAAAGTAACCCTTGAAGAAACTTGTGCATCGATCCTCCAAAAGGCGTATGCCGAGAAAGGAAAAGGATCCGGGCCAATTTCTACTACCTTGTGATTTTTCCGAGATTGAGGGATGTTTAGCCCTTGCCGATTTAGGTGCTAGCATCAATCTTATGCCTCATTCTCTTTGGAAATTGATGAGATTGGCTTCACTTACCCCCACGAACATGACAATCGAGCTTGCAAATTGTACTCCACTTATACCAATTGGAATAGCCGAGGATGTCTATGTCAAAGTTGGAAAGTTTGTTTTTCCCGCGGATTTCATTATATCCGATTACGAGTGTGACCCTAAATGTCCCATTATTTTAGGCCAACCATTCTTATCGACGGCTCGAACCGTAATCGACGTTCACGAGGGGAGACTTATTATGAGATATGGGGATGATAAAATGGACTTTTTCGCTAGAAAATCCCGAGGGTTTAATGATAATGAAAAAACCGAGGTTTCAAAACCTAATGATTCAAATCCTAATAATTTCAAAATGTTCACTTTAGCGGAACATGAGGCTTGATGCATGTTTTGAAAGAATTAAGAAAAACGGTTTTAAAGATGATGATTTTAATGATAAAGAATACGTGTACCTAATTCAAAAGGGTATGTGTAAATTTATGGATGAAAACTCACTTTGGGATGTTTTTAGCGAAACAAGTGAACCACCAATTCTGAAGGGCGACGTTAGTGCCATCACGACAAAGACCAATATGGGCTCGTCTTCACCACCTTCGAAGGACCATGACTTTGAGGCCCATACTTCTAAACCCATTGAAGTGCCTCCCACTCCTAGCCCCAAATCCATTAAGGCTAAGGAAGTGGCCCAACCCAATGCAATCTCACCCATCATAGAAATGTCACCTAAGCATAGCCCAAGGGCTTGTAAGACCATGGTTGTGACTCTCGAAAAATCCACTCGAGAACTTGCTCACATCGACACTTTCTTTGATGGCGATGGTGATTTTGCCGAGATCAAGCATATACTTGCTAATCCGCCATCCATCTTCGAGGATTTACCCTTTGATAAATCTTCAAATGAAGAGGACGATCTCATGTCGGAAATTTCTTATGATGATGAGAATGACGACACTTTCACAACGTACTCGAATTCCGTATACGAACCTATTTTTCATCATAATCCCATTTTTGATGATGAATTCGAGAACGTTGATGACCATATCATCGATCCTCCTTCGTTTCACGATTGTGATGATGAAGAATTCTTTAAGGAGGTCGATGATTTTCTTGCTATAGACACAAGTCCCATTCTCGAGGAGTTACCTTATAAACACTCCTCATTTGAGAATGACGTTTACCACATTCGTGAGGATCTAACTTATCAACGATCCCCACAAAAGAATGATGGTTTCGTGCTTGATCGTGATCTTTTTGAGAGGGTTTCTAAGATACTCAAGGAGGGGAATGACAAACCTTGGTTTGACAAGCCTATCTTTGATGAAGAAATCGATGAGATCGACGTTCATGAGGATGACGAGTATGTAGACCCCGAGGGGGCGGTGTTCTTTGTTGATCGACGTTTTGAGAATTTATATAATCCACCACCCCCCAACCGCGACTTAAATGTGAGGATTTTTAGCGCGACTAATTTTGAATTTGACACGCCAAATATTTTCGACATTATTCAATCGGGTTTTCATAAAGAGTTTAAAAACGATGAAAAAGGAAAAGATTTTAAAAATATTTTAAAAGATTTTTCTACATGTTTAACTCCGTCATCACATCGTTTTATGAGTGCTACCACCTCGTCTACTCCTTTTGACGACGGTTGGTGTGGATCTAGTATGGGGGAAGCCCCAAATGTTCCCTCACATTTCTCCACGGAGGACGAGATTTACGATCCCGGAATTGCTTGTAAAGGGAAATCTCGGTCTTCCACCGATGCAATAAATGGAAATCTAATCTATTTTCTTGGTGTGAGTCTACCTCGAGTAGCTCATGATTTTGACTTACCCATTGCCCCACCTTTCTACTTCTTATCTTTTTTCTACTACCCCATTGGGGTTCGTGTTGAAGTTGCGTTGTTTCGTCTTTCATCCGAAAACGAAGACGCTATCTTTGACCCGGTATACGTTTATCGGGTTTTTAAAGTACTTCATGTACTTTTGGGCCTTGTTTATCATGTAAGCCCCACCAAAAATGACCATACCAAGATTATCCCTAAATGATCACATTTATGGGGATCCGAGTCGAGCTTTTAACTCGGTTATCAAAAACAAGGTGCCTCGTGGGAGATTCTCATGCTTATCCTTGTAAATATTATTGCTTTCTTAGTTAACGTAATGAGGGGACTTGTGCTCTTCCAACCTTTGTTCCGTGGTTGTTTGTGATTGTGATTTATTAGGATCATCGTCATCATTGAAGCCTCTCGTGTTCGTTTTATGGATCACTCGAGCTTCGATCGTTGCCTTTGGAGATTCCGATATCCGATGATATCCTTTTATGTTATAACGTTTATCTTATTAGCATAATTCATAAACGGCTTTTAGGTTATTCGTTTTACCCTTTCCATGCTCGAGATTAAGCATTCGACTTCGTCTCTAGTATGGGGGTGTTTTCACCCCTACACTCAAAACATTGAGGACAATGTTTAGTCTTAGTATGGGGGGGTGAGTAGATACTTCACCTTGCTTACGTCACCACGCAATCCAATATTCATCTTTTTGTTATCATTTTATGCAAAATAAGGCTAAAAATGGCCAAATTTTAAAATTTTTCTTGTTTTTTATAAGTGTTTAAGACACGAATGTAGGTTTTCCGATGGTGAGAACGAGAGTAATTTTTGACTCGACCGTGCGTGTTGAGCACTTAGCTTCGATTCCTTAACTTTTTAGGCTAAGTCTCTTAAATGAGGACGAGAAATGATAGAGTTATTTATAAGTCTCGTAATCGTCACGATCTCATGTGTAGTAATTATTAGCTTATTCTCCCCACGCTTTTGCATAATAAATTGTTAATAAATATTGATTTGGCGGTTTGGTCACTATTGTTGGTTTCTAATTTGTTTTGGTAGCTTCCATGTAATTAAATTGGGAAAACATTAAGGTATCGCCAGCGTCACGGTTTTGAAGTATTGGCACCCGAATAATCGAAAGCTTCACCTAATAATAAGATTTCAAGTGCTCACCTAAATTAAGCAAAAATTTGAAGCTCACAAGGCCGAAAAATCTATGCCCAAATTGAAAGTGAATCAACCCTTAATCTTCGAAGCTTTAAAGATCCAAAATTCGCTTTAGCGTGAGGATATACGTCTTTGGCTAATAAAACCACCGATGAGGCGGATAACAAAAGGCAAGGCAGGACCGGAGTCATAATAAAAGCTTCATGGCGAAGTTGAATAAAAGATGGAGGTAAACCAAAGATAATAAGGCCCTTCCGTTAGGGGGCGTATAAAAGTCTTGGTAATAAGTCTCATGTTTAAAACCGTTATAAAACCGTGTTTATCGATTCTTCTTGTTGACTTAATTTTTTGACATCGTTGTCTATTAGGATGAATTATTAATTTAATGATTTTGGTTACACCATTAGAACTCTATTTTTAGACTTAATCTCTATTCACGCATAAGTCAATGATGTATCCTCGTGATCATTAAGACAAAATAAAACATAAGAGATACCAAGTAGGAATAAGGGAGTTTAGGTTCGTAATTAACACTCATGAGATATGATCGTGTTGCTAACTTATAATAACAATGATCTCGTTACACGCTTAGCATGGAATTGGGTGAAAATCGAGGACGACGAAATTATTTCTAACGAAGCATTCACATGTTCTTGTTCTATGATCCCAAAAGTCACTTATTCGTGATGAAAACAATACATTATGTCTAAAACGCATGTAGTAGTTTATTTAAGTTTATGTCTTCAATAAAAGTCATCATAAAATGAATTTTGGAAGTGCTACGATACTTAATTCTAGCATTGCGTGGGGACACGGCAATGGTTTAGTATGGGGGAGTGATGAGACTGTATTTATACATAGTCTCATCGTCCAAATTGGGCTTAAAATGCTTAAAATGTCATCAAAATACCCAAAAATGTGCTTGTATTTGTTCATTGTGTATTTCAGGTACGGATATCGTGAATTCACCAAAAGATTACAAGAATCAAGCAAAAACAAACACGGGAAACGAAGCCGCACAAAGAACCGGACCAGAGCAATGAATTTTCCAAAAAGACCTTGAAGTTTTGAAGAATTGGCAACATTGGTCCTCCAAGTTTGAAGAATTGCCACTTTACACCCCTATTCTATCATCATTTACCTTGGGGTCCCTAAAGTTTGAACAAGATACAAGAAAAAACCTTGGAATATTACTAAATATCATTTTTAGTCCTTGGTTAAAAGTATTTGCAAAAGCTGTGCCAAAAATGACAAGATGAGCAAAGTGTTTACAAAGGGCAAAAGTTATTTGGCTGTTTAATACAAGTTGAAGAAGTGAAAGAAATCAAGGGACCACTTTTGCCCAGACAGCAAACTCTCACCCTCCACTCACAACCAGACACGTCACCTTCCTCACCCCACACCAGCCAATCACATCTTTCCCTTCTCCCACATCAGCATTCCACCATCAAGTTTTAATATTAACTAAATCAGTTTTTAAACTGATTTTAGTATTATATTAAGGGGCTCCAAACAAGTTCTGTTCACCATCTTCCCCCTTAATCCCCATTAAGAACCCTAATTTCTACTTAATCCAAATCAAAGGGATAACTTTTGCAAACCTCCAGATCATCAATTGAAGGTGTCAACATCCTTTCTACACTCCCCAAAACCTTTCACTCTCACCATACTGCACCCAATGGTCCCCTGCATATACTTTGGCTAAAAAACAAGGGGGAACAGATATCCAAGGGTCCTAAGATGGTTACTCACCTCTCCAAGCAAGATTAAACGACCAAGATTGGTCTTCATCAAGCTGGCATCACATGGGCTTATTTCTGACCAAGAAAAATTCAACTCATCAAAGGGCAAATCTGGAATTCGTATTTTAGGGTTTACATATCTTTCTAGCTTCTAGTATATTCTAATGAGTAGTATAAAGAGACCCCTCAACATGTGAGTAGGCTCTTGTTCCAGTTTTACTTTGTAATTTTTTTTAATGAAATAAAATAGTTAAAGTTTTCTTAATATTATTTCAAAGTAATTCTGAGTTCCCAATTTTATACTTGTTTTAGTTTAAAATTTATCTTATATTCAATTTAGTTTAAGTCACAAAAGGGTTTAAGATTTTCAGTATTTTCAAAAGTGTTAAAGATTTTTAGAATTTTCAAAAGTTCATGAAGTGAAAGTGGATTGAATTTTTTTTATTTTTCTGAATTTGTGTTTCCAATATTAGCTCAAAACGTTTTCAAAAGCTTTTGTTGAGTTTGTACCAAAAGGTTTCAAAAAGTTGGTGGTTTCAAAGGATTTGTGAAAAATCAGTTTTCATTTTTTTTCTTTACTAAGCTTTACTATATCAAAAGCCATAAGCTACAAGCTTATGGCCTTTGATACTTGAAGTTTGTTCCTGGTTTGGTGGTGTTATGTGCAGGTGACAAGAAACAGGAACTTTCATCCATCTCATTTACTTTCCAGTTTTTGTTGAAGACATTTTTTGCCCTGGGTCTCTTGTAGATTCCAACAACTGGGCTTCTCTACATGTTTTGCATAAGCTCATCACTTCTTCAAGGATCCAGATAGAGAAGGCATCAGCTATAGGTGGCTTGAACCCTCTATTTGAATATTTGCTGATTTTTTGTGCATGCTTTATGTGTTTTGTGTGTTAGTTGTCTATGTGTCTATTTTATGCTTTGTTTCTGCTTATTAGATGATTATTTGCATGTTAGATTAATTATTGTTCAGTTTAAGTAGATTTTGAAAGCAGTTACTTTGTTAATTTTCCATTTCAGTAGTTAAAGGGGTGTTTGGAATTAGGCTTAAGCTAAAAAGAGTGACAGCTTTTGGGTTTACAGTCCACCTAAACATACTTGATTTGTTGATTGGTAGTGTTTTCAGTCACTAGTTTCAGTTTTAATAGGGTTTTAAGCAAATTGCATGTTAAAAAAATTGGTAAAACCTGCCTAATCTAATCAGTAAGCTGCTATAGGGTAGTTTTTAAGTTTTTATTGCTAAGAATTTGTAGTCTGTTAATGTTAGGAGCACACTAGGGTCTGGTATTGTTGTTTTGTGGTTTGGTGATTGTATTGACCAAAAATTGAGTGCCTAAAATCCACCCAAGTGCAAGCTAAATCAGATTAAGTGCTCAGTCCTATACTAGACACATCGGTAACTGTTCTTGGCCATCTTTTGTGATTTTCTTGTGTTAAGGGTGTTGTTTTTCTTGTTTGCATAGACTCCCTACACTCCACTGAGTGTAGGGGTGCCCCATTGTCCAACTAAAATCAACCACATCAGCTTTCCTATGTTGATTCATCACCAGACCTGCATTTTGCACTAGCAGTGGGAACTTAATTACCCCTGCTAGTGTATTTGTTTGTACTGCTACACTAAAAGACAGAATCAAAGCAAGTGTCAACATCAATAGCCTAATTGTTTGTCTTTAGTGATCAAATTTAGGTTTTAGGTCTTCAAATCTTTTTCATTATTTTTCTTATTTTATTTTTGATTTTTCAGTATAATTTATTTTCTAGTTACTGTTCATTAAGTAATTTTTAGATTAAATAGCTAATTTAATTAACTTTTTAATTACTGTTTTTGGCATTTAGTGTAAAAAGGTATTATTTTTTCAGTTTTAAAATTATTGTTAGACTTAGAAAAATATTTTAAGGCTTTAAGTTTAAAAATATTTACTGTTCACTGTTTTAATTATTTTTTTAGAATTAAATTAGTTTAATTAGGGTTTAATTATTAAACTGTTTTGTCTTTTAGTGAAAAATTTTACATTTTTCAAACTTTTTCAATTTTATACTGTTCATTAGTATAATTTAGGATTTTTAAAATTTTCAAATTAATTTTGGCATTATTTTATTATTTTTTATGATTATTTTAGTTTAAAAATAGTATTTAGTGTTTTAAAAATAGAAAAATAGTTTTGAAAATTTAGAAAAAAATACTTTTTAGTCTTTAAATAATATAAGTGAGTTATTAGTTCAATAAAATAATATTTTGGACATTTTGTTAATTATATTTAATTTTAGGGCTTTAATTAGCATTAAAAATTGAATATTTAATTAATAAAAGGTTTTAAAATATATTTGTTGGATTTTTATTCTTATTTATATTATTTTGGACTTAGTTTTAATTTTTAATTAATTTTTAGGTTTTGTTTTTAATTTCGTCGCGTTTTACGTAATTACTTTCGCGTTTTACGTCATTCGTCGTAGTGTAATCGTAGCGCAACTCGTCTTTACTTTTTCTCTTCTCAACCAAAAACGTCACTAATCCAAACTTGATTTCATATATATTGGCACACTAATCCACACACCTCCTTCGAGAACGAACCCTCATTTATTCGACTTGTCGGTTTTCCTAAATCGTCGAGTTTAATACTTGCCGCATTTATACTTGTCTTTCCTAAGACTTGTATATAAAAACCGACATCAACGTCGTATAAATACCTCCTATAAATATTAAAATAATCATCAACAATCATATAATCAAATTACAACATATATATATATAATTCAAGTTATATATATATATTAAAATAACACTTCTCAGTCTGGCCTTGTCGGTAACTCGGGAATTCTTCGACATCGTTATAGTCAAAAGATTTTTAGACATTTTGTGAAAAATGTTTTTAGTTAAAAGATTTTGAAATGTTTTATTCAAAACCTTGGTTTTAAAAATCTTTTGTTCTCTATAACGAGAGCTCTGGTACCAAACAGCAACACCTCCAAATTTATACAATTCAATACAGCGGAAGAGTCGTTGGTGTTACGGGATAGCACATTACTCACATCATAGACAACCTTTAAAAATCGCGTCGTTTAATAATAAAGCATTTCCATTCATAAATATCAAATTTACATAGGTCCCAAGTAATTGTATTTCATACAAGTTTTACAAAGCATTTGAATGGAAATTATTATTTAAGTGCGGGCCATGAATTCTTGTTGTCTTCCCGAGAATTACCTTCAAGTACCTGAGATAAAACATGTTAAAAGAAAAGGTCAGCGAAAACGCCAAGTGAATTCATAGAGTTTAATAAAACCGTTAATATATCATCGGTATAAAATTATTACCGAAAATCATTTTGTATAAATCTTTGTATTAGGCCATAAAATAGCCAAAGTCATTTTATACAAATCCTTATCAAAAATCATAATATAGGCTTTTGCCTTCAAAATCATTATACGAACCATTGTCGTAAAAACATCATACAATATGTTTTATAACGTTGTATAGAGTTAAATAAAAACCGTTATATGAATATGGTTATGTAAAACCAAAACACAAACATAATATCAATAATAAGACCCCATATTGCTAGTCAGGCAATATATCGTAATTCAGTGCGTATAGTAGTATTTTGTTATTTGGATTATTATAAGCCGCATGACATTGTTACCTTACTACAACAAACAACGGGTAGCCAACCTGAAACTTAATTTTCCCATCTAAATTAGCGTGTCGTCACAAAAATCACGCTATGGAAATCTTCTCATACATAAATTCGCTTACCAATCAATGTGGCACGACGGGGATCAACCGTCAAGGCGCGAACTGGGGTGATCGTCCCCCAATATTACTATTATATGCATAAGCGTCTACCAAATCCCGGTAGTTCACAATTCATGCTAATGGGACTTTTAGTGACATAACCTAACTTTAATAATCCATTTTATTTCATACATCGGGTCATACAATCATTCATCGGGTCATACAATCATTCGGGTCCAAATCAATAAACAAACAATCGGGACAAATGGTGTCCTATATTATCAAAACTAACATGTTATCTCCCTCGAGGGTTTATAAAACATTTCATAGAAACATTTAAAAGAGTGTGAGGCTATGAACTCACGTTGATTAGGAAAGGCGGTTAATCGGCGATTTGGATGTACG
Organism: Glebionis coronaria; assembly: GCA_025667525.1. Classification (NCBI taxonomy): domain Eukaryota; kingdom Viridiplantae; phylum Streptophyta; class Magnoliopsida; order Asterales; family Asteraceae; genus Glebionis; species Glebionis coronaria. The sequence continues at coordinate 66,428,317 of CM046875.1, forward strand.
GTACGTGCTTCAATCACGGAAACCTAGACAAATAATACTCGTCTTAGACTCTTCTCCAATGACTTTATAAAAACAATGGATATGTATATATATGATGATTTTATAAATATGATGATGATCAAGTGGGATTGTACATATTTATTTACTCATTATAGTGTCAAGTGTTGGTAAATTTTTATACTAGTTTCACTAGTTTAACTTCTTCACATGTTAAGGCCCAATAAGCCCATTATAAGCCCATTACCTTCTATTAGTCCAATTTACACTTTTAATATCAGTATTATACTTTACGTGTTGGACCCAAGTGGGTTAAACCCAATAAGTAAGTTTATACATGTTTAGCCAAATTAGTTGGATTAATAGTCCAATAAGGCTAACTTAGCCCGTTAATGTCCAAATGCTATAAAGCTCGGGTTTTATCGGTTTTTACTTGTAATAGGTACTTATATATCAGTATATGAGTTATAAAAAGTTTACATTAGACGGGTCCGACCATCTAAGTTTTAATTGACGAAAACGTTAGTCTTACGATTTTAGCCGAAAAGACGTAAAAATCATGCTTATAGTTTTATAACTTATAAAACTTATCAAATTACCATTTTATAAAATGTCCATTTCTTTATCATTGTACATATTTATAATAATGTAATATATAAGTTAGTAGGTTTTAATTTACATTTTATACTATATTTATTTGAGTGCTATTATAATACTATTAAACTTTAATTTCACAAAATCTGATTTTTAGTTTCACTTTCACCATTTTTATCATATCTTGAGTTATACAAGGATATAAAAGCTCATTTTTGGATGACATAAACTTCATATTATGTGTTACAAATAACTTAGCTTTAGCTACTGCTCAATCCAAGTCTAAGTATCCTTAACAGTCCTCACAAAACAGACTATTCAGATTGATACACTTATTTTGTTTTGATCATATCTCACTCATTATAATGATTCCATTGCATGGCCAACTCTCAAATGTGTACAAGACCTAATACTTACTGTATATTGATTCCACTATGCCATTTTATCAGATTATCATTTGGTTAGTTACTGTTTTTATACAGCCAACTTATTAAGCAAGATTTTAACCTTTTTACATATGGTTTTCCATCTTTTTAACCATGTTTATCAACATTTGATCCACACACAACATTTTTATCATCATATATTCATCATATACATATACAATAGGAAAAAAAATACATTTGATCTTTACAAAAATAACAAAGAAAATGGAAATGATGATCTTGTTTACCAACCAAGACTATAACTTGTTTTTGGATGACAACTCCTTGAGGTACACCAAATATGTCTTCAAGATTCATCAACACCAAGAATTGTTGTTGAGAAATCAGCCCTTAAGCTCCATGGAAACTCCTTTTTAGTTGTTAAGATCACCTCCAATCTTCATGTCTTCAATAGGTTATCATCATATATAACTTATACATAAGATTTGTGGTTAAATTTTTGGTGTATGATGATGATTGTGGTGGTGGTGGACGTTCATAAAGAGAGAGGAAGAGAGAAAATGGAGTTTTTGCATGTATGTGAAATGGTTTCATGGTTTAGCTAGTTGTTTGATGGTTTTTGTCAAGTAAGAAGGACAAGTGTCCTATGTATACTAGAAAAATTGACAACAAAAGGGTGTGTTGTAGCTTGTTTATGCCACCTATAGTGGGGGTGAGGCAAGTGTAAAATTGTCTCGTCTCCATTAATTTATGGGTACTCCTCGATTCTAGTTTCCTCGATTTACGTACCCTCGGGTCGATTTACGAAAAACGTTTTTATAAATTATGAATCCACGGAACAAAACGATTCTAATAAAAATTGTCTCATCAAAAACGGAGTTCAAAAACGTAAATACGTATTTCTAGGGTTTCCGGTTTAGTCGTAAAGGACGTTAAATTATGCTCGTAAGTCCTAATCTTTTCTCGTAAATTTGTGAGTTTATGAACCAACACAAATCTAAAATTCCAAAATAATATTCACGAATAAATTTATTTCCTGAAATGTCGGACTGTCACCGAAAACGGCGTATGTAAACGTAAGCACGTAACGTAGAGTCCTCCGGTTTAAACGTAGTCGATGCTACTTCAAGACGTAAACCCAAATTTCTTCCCAAAATAAGTGAGTTCATAATATAACATTAAAAATAATGTTTTTAAATAATACTTGAGAGTAAAATATCGACCATAAATTGACGGATTGTCACAAAAATTATTCCAATTCATATGGCCATTTTGTTGTCCATAGTTTCTTCTAGGTATCTTTGATCTTGATCTAGAATTATTGTTATTCCTTCTAGGTGTTTTAGTTTTACTTCTAGGACGTGATTTAGCTTGATCATCTCTTTTTGGTGTAGTTGTTCTACTTCTAGGTTTAGACTCATTTCGTACTCTTGGAGGAGTAGATGTTTGTCTTGATAAGTTTCTAGTTCCCATTAGAGGTTTACTCAAGGGCTTGTAGAATTTATTTAGAGTAGGCTTTTCAAGAATAGGTACTTTGACCTTGTTAATAAGAATATGTTTTGGCCCTTCACATAAAATAGACTTTTCAGAAAGTTCAGGATTTTCACAAAAACTATCTTTTGTCTGCGGTTCTTTAGCTCCACCCGCGGTTCCATAGCAATAAGGAACCGCACCATATACTGGAGAACCGCGTACAGGGGCGCGTTTTTCTGAAAACCTAACTTGTTTTGGTTCACTAGTTGATGATTCATTAGTGTTATATCCCAACCCAAGTCTTTCCTTAGAATGAATTTGTTTGTTCAACATATCATCAAGAGCACTAGTACCTTTCATGAACTTTTCCAATTTAATGGAGGTACTCTTGAGATCTTCATTCTCTTGTCTAAGGTTTTCACATTTTAAACAACCTAGATCAACTTCTTTGTTTTTCTCAAGCTTGGCTAATTTCTCTCTTAGCTCACTAATCTCATTCTCAAGCTTAGTTCTAGTTGATTTTAGCACTTTGTTCTTTTCAATGAATTTAAGGCTAAGCTTATGTAAGTTATCGTATTGGCCTTCTAATTCACTATCATCTTGAGAAGAACTATTATTGCTATAATAATCGGTTTCGGAATGTACCTCTTTAGAAGTGTGAGCCATAAGACATTTCTCATCTTTGGGGTTGTCATCAACATCTTCACCGCTATCGCTCCATGAGCCTCCAAAGAACGCTGTGTAGTTCTTGTCGCGTGAAGGCTTAGGACAATCACCGATGAAATGATTCGGATCACCACATCTAAAGCATTTCCTATCACCTTTATCATCTTTGGCAAATCGGTTTTTCGAGAAGGGTTTCTTGTCGTTGTTTGGTTGCCTCACGTATTGACCTCGTCTTTTGAAGAACTTCGTAAAGTCTCTAACCGCCATGGCATATTCCTTATCATCACTATCCGAGGAGCTTTTATGGTCACTTTGCGCCTTCTTGGCCTTGAGTGCAAGAGACTTTTTTTCACTCTTGGTTTTCACCATTTCTGAGTCCTTCAAAATTATCATCTCATGAACTTTCAAGTTAACAATGAGTTCATCGAGTGATAATTTGGCGAGATCCTTTGATTCTTTAATCGCTGTGACGTTAGCTCTCCTTTTTGGATGCAACGGCCTAAGAAAATTCCTAACATTGTTCTTGCTAGAAAAACCTTCATCAAGTGCTTTTAGACTAGTTTTAATAGTGTTAAATCTAGCAAATGCACTATCAATAGTTTCATCTTCTAAGATGACAAAGTGTTCATATTGTTGAACAAGAAGATCGATTTTACTTTCTTTGACTTGGCTATTACCTTGGTGGGTTACTAAAAGAGTGTTCCAAATATCTTTAGCGGTTTCACACATAAAAATCCTTTCGTACTCTTTCTTTGGTAAAGCATTATAAATCACCATTTAGCCTCATTATTTTTAGCAAGTTTCCTTTTAGCATCATCATTAGCTTTGTCAAAAGTGACTATCTCTTTACTTTTAGAAACTTCATTATATTGATAAGGCAAAAAATCACCATTGGTAAGAACATGCCAAAGATCTAAATCTTTTGATTTCACATAAGTCTCAAATTTATTTTTCCAATAAATACAACTATCGGTTTCAAAAAGAGGTGGTCATTGCATGGATTGCCCTTCTAGATACTTGTTGGATTCCATAGATCGATTCAAGATTTAAAATACAATATATTTTAAAAAGGCTTGATCAACCACGCTCTGATACCAATTGTAGAAACTAGAAGAGGGGGGTTGAATAGTTTCTTTAGTTTACTTGTTAAAGATTGGTTTTTGAAAATCCTTTTCAAAAACTTAGGCTTGAGTATTTATGTGAAACCTTCTTATACACAATATGAACAAGGTATAGTGCAACTAAACTAATAATCACAAGTATAAAGAATAATGAATGTAAAGAGATAAGGGAAGGAAAGATCAAACCAAACACCAATTTATAGTGGTTCGGCAACGAAGCTCACTCCTCGTTCCTACTCCACTAATCTAGTACTCCTTACTCGAGATCTCACTAATCAACAAGCTCCTTAAGGTGGAGAAACCGTACACAACGTTGCTTATCCAATTTCTGACTCTAAGCTAAAAGTCGAGCCCTAATCTTAGCTAGGACCAATCTACACCAATATACTTTAAGGACCAAGTATTAACCTTAATACATACACAACTTCCAAATAGACACAACTACTTAGATCTTCACAACAATGACACAACAATGAATAAATAAGTTTGGATCTTCAATGGATCTTTGAGGTAGACACAACACTTCAAGGATGATAGTGTTCTTCTCTTTGCACTTTGAGAGGAAGAGATGAGAGGAGAAAGATTCACTTCTATACAATAAGTAATCAAACAAATGATCAAGGATTTGAGTGATTTAAGAAGTATGAAATAATCTGGAAATTTATGTGCAAAAGAGGTGAAGAGAAAGTCTGAGAATGGTCCACTATTTATAAGACAAACATCCAACGGCTATATCTGCCTGCGGTTCCTTATTGGAGCCCGCGGTTCCTTATCGATAGGGAACCGTTATAGCCACTAAGGAACCGCCGGAGTAGACTCTGCTCCTTTTTGTCTTTTAGTGGTATGGTTCGAATCTAGAGATTAAATTAATTATATGCCATTTTCAAATTTTTAAATTTTCAAATAATTAATTTAATAAAACATTTTCTTAAAAATAAAGTTTAATAAAAACTTGTCACACTTAATAAAAAGTAAGTTTTAAGAAAAGATTAAATCCTTGATCACTTAATTAGGATGAGTACTTGTTTGTACATACCTTAAGTGATAATGGTTGAAATGACAAATACTTGAACTCAAGAACTCGTTTTTTGTTGTTTTCGTAAATGCTTGTTTTTACATATTGTCGTAATCAAAACAACGCGAGACCGAAAAATGCAAGTAACGTTTTTAGGCATCATTACATTAACACATTTGTTTAATTTAGAGTCCTAAAAAGAAGTTAAGTTCTCCCATCATACTCATTTCAAACTCGTCATGCATGATTTTGGCAAAGTCATCACACAATGATTGACAAGTTGAACTAAATATAATGTCATCAACATATATTTGTACGATAATAAGGTGAGAACCTTTCTTCTTTGTAAAGAGCGTATTGTCTACCATCCCCATGATATACTCATGTTTTACAAGAAACGCTTTAAGTCTATCATACCAAGCTTTGGGTGCGTGTTTGAAACCATAAAGAGCTTTCTTAAGCTTGTAAACATGATCGGGTTTCTCAAAATCAATGAAGCGGGGAGGTTGAGCCACATATAGCTCCTCATTGATCAAACCATTAAGAAATGCACTATTTACATCCATTTTTTGAAGCTTAAAGTCTAAGGCACAAGCGTAGGCTAAAAGGATTCTAATGGATTCTAATCTTGCTACGGGTGCGTATGTCTCGTCATAATCAATACCTTCTTGTTGATTATAGCCTTAAGATACAAGTCTAGCCTTGTTACGAGACACAAAACCATTCTCGTCTAACTTATTCCTATATACCCATTTGGTTCCTATGATGGTCGAACTTCTAGGTGGAGGAACAAGTTCCCAAACATCATGAGCAATGAATTGATTCATTTCTTCTTGCATGGCGATGACCCAACTCTCATCTATAAAAGATTCTTTAATATTATTTGGTTCAATCAAGGAGACAAAACAAAAGAAGTTACTTTGATTTTGGACTTGAGATCTTAGGGTCCTTTGATTTAATTCGCCTATGACGTTGTCGAGAGCATGATCCTTTGACTCCTTAATGTTTACTCCCTTTTCAACACTAAAGTCTTCAACTCCTATGTTTCTAACATCTTTGGAATTAAATATGTCAATTTCATCCAAGTCATCATCTACTAAAGGTGGTGTCTTAGATGAAGTAGGGGTTTCATCAAATGTCACGTTAAGTGATTCTTCAATTACACCCGAGATTCTATTGAGGACTATGTAGGCTTTGCTAGTTTGAGAATAACCTAAAAAGATACCTTCGTAAGACTTTGGGTCGAACTTAGTAAGGTAATCTTTGGTGTTGAGAATGAAGCACTTGCTTCCAAACACTCTAAAGTATTCCAATGAGGGCTTCGTACCTTTAAGAATCTCATAGGGGGTCATTCCTAGGAAAGGTCAAATAAGAATTCGGTTGAGAATATAGGTCGATGTGTCCACGGCATTGCACCAAAAAAATTTAGGCAAAGATTTCTCATTTAACATCGTCCTACTCATCTCTTAGATGGTCCTATTCTTCCTTTCAACTACCCCATTTGATTGTAGAGTGCGAGGAGCCGAGAAGTTATGGGTAATACCATGAGCTTCACAAAAGGCACCAAATTGCACTTCATTATCAAATTCCCTACCATGATCCGTCCTAATAGAGACAGTTGAAAATCCTAGTTTATTTTGAATTCCTCGACTAAAGGTTTCGAAGTGATCGAAAGCTTCATTATTAGATGCCAAAAAATCTTGTCCAAGTGAATCTAGAATAGTCATCCACTATAACTAGGGTATAAAGGTTACCTCCATAACTCCGTATGGCGGAAGGTCCAAAGAGATCCATATGTAGGAGCTCTAAGCACCGCGAGGTCGAAATCAAATTCTTGGCTTTGTGACTTGAGTGAACTTGCTTCCCAACTTTACAAGCATCACAAAAGTGACTATCAAACTTCATCATGGGGAGATGTCTTACCAACTCCTTAGAGACTAAAGATTGAATTAAACGCATATTAGCGTGACCTAATCTCCTATGCCAAAGAGTAGAACTATCATCTAAAGTCGCTAGACATATGTTTTCCTTTGACTTCCTATTGACCTTCATGACATAAAGCCCATGCTTTCTAACACCTTTTCCAATAACCTTTCCATCTTTTAAGATTTCACTATCATATTCCGAAAAGATGACCTTACACTTATTGTCACAAATTTGACCTATACTTAGAAGGCTAAAACCTAAGTTATCTACGTGCTCTACATTTTCAATGGTCATAGAGTCAAGAGAAACCATACCTTTGCCAATGATATTACCACGTCGATTACTAGCGAATGTAACGTTACCTCCATCATATGCTTTGTAGTGTGAGAACAAACTTCGATTACCCATCATGTGTTTAGAACAACCACTATCCTTAATCCACTCGTCGAGCTCTAAATTGATTCCCAAGCGTATCTAGGTGTTGGAGTTTTACTTCTAGGTCGTGACTTAGCTTGATCATCTCTTTTTGGTGTAGGTGTTCTACTTCTAAGTTTTGACTCATTTCGTACTCTTGGAGGAGTAGATGTTTGTCTAGATAAGTTTCTAGTTCCCATTAGAGGTTTACTCAAGGGCTTGTAGAATTTATCTAGAGTAGGATTTTTAAGAATATGTACTTTGACCTTGTTAATAAGAATATGTTTTGGCCCTTCACCTAAAATGGACTTTTCAGAAAGTTCAAGATTTTCACAAAAACTATTTTCTGTCCGCGGTTCTTTAGCTCCACCCGCGGTTCTATAACAATAAGGAACCGCGCCATATACTGGCGTACTGCGTACAGGGGTTCGTTTTTCTGAAAACCTAACTTGTTTTGGTTCACTAGTAGATGCTTCATTAGTGTTATAACCCAACCCAAGTCTTTCCTTAGAATGAATTTGTTTGTTCAACATATCATCAAGAGCACTAGTACCTTTCATGAACTTTTCCAATTTAATGGAGGTACTCTTGAGATCTTTATTCTCTTGTCTAAGGTTTTCACATTTTAGACAACCTAAATAAACTTCTTTGTTTTTCTCAAGCTTAGCTAATTTCTCTCTTAGCTCACTAATCTCATTTTCAAGCTTGGTTCTAGTTGATTTTAGCACTTTGTTCTTTTCAATAAATTTAAGGCTAAGCTTATGTAAGTTATTGTATTGGCCTTTTAATTCACTATCATCTTGAGAAGAACTATTATTGCTATAATAATCGGTTTCGGAATGTACCTCTTTAGAAGTGTGAGCCATAAGACATTTCTTATCTTTGGGGTTGTCATCAACATCTTCACCGATATCGCTCCATGAACCTCCAATGAACGCCGTGTGGTTCTTGTCGCGTGAAGGCTTAGGACAATCACCAATGAAATGATTCAGATCACCACATCTAAAGCATTTCCTATCACCTTTATCATCTTTGGCAAATCGGTTTTTGGAGCAGGGTTTCTTGTCGTTGTTTGGTTGCCTCACGTGATGACCTCGTCTCTTGAAGAACTTCTTAAAGTCTCTAACCGCCATGGCATATTCCTCATCATCACTATCTGAGGAGCTTTCATGTTCACTTTGTGCCTTCTTGACCTTAAGTGCAAGAGACTTTCTTTCACTCTTGGTTTTCACCATTTCCGAGTCCTTCAAAATTATCATCTCAAGAACTTTCAAGTTGCCAAGGAGTACATCGAGTGATAATTTGGCGAGATCTTTTGATTCTTCAATCGCCGTGACTTTAGCTCTCCATTTTGGATGCAACGCCCTATGAAACATCCTAACATTGTTCTTGCTAGAAAACCTTCATCGAGTGCTTTTAGACTAGTAATAATAGTGTTAAATCTAGCAAATGCATTATCAATAGTTTCATCTTCTAAGATGACAAAGTGTTCATATTGTTGAACAGGAAGATCGATTTTGCTTTCTTTGACTTGGCTATTACCTTGGTGGGTTACTAAATATCTTTAGCGGTTTCACACATAAAAATCCTTTCGTACTCTTTCTTTGGTAAAGCATTATAAATCACCATTTTAGCCTCATTATTTTTAGCAAGTTTCCTTTTAGTGTCATCATTAGCTTTGTCAAAAGTGACTATCTCTTTGCTTTTAGAAACTTTATTATATTGATAAGGTAAAAATTCACCATGGGTAATAACATGTCAAGGATCTAAATCTTTTGATTTCACATAAGTCTCAAATCTATTTTTCCAATAAATAAACAATCGGTTTCAAAAAGAGGTGGTCTTTGCATAGATTGCCCTTCTAGATACTTGTTGGAATCCATAGATCGATTCAAGTTTTAAAATACAATATATTTTAAAAAGGCTTGAGCAACCACGCTCTGATACCAATTGTAGAAACTAGAAAGGAGGGGGGGGGGGGGTTGAATAGTTTCTTAAATTTACTTGTTAAAAGATGGTTTTTAAAAAAATCCTTTTCAAAAACTTAGGCTTGAGTATTTATGTGAAACCTTCTTATACACAATATGAACAAGGTATAGTGCAACTAAACTAATAATCACAAGTATAAAGAATAATGAATGTAAAGAGATAAGGGAAGGAAGGATCAAACCAAACACCAAGGATTTATAGTGGTTCGACAACAAACTCACTCCTCCTTCTTACTCCACTCCTCAAGTACTCCTTACTCGAGAGTTAACTAATCAACAAGCTTCTTAAGGTGGAGAAACCGTACACAACGTCGCTTATCCAATTTCCGACTCTAAGCTAAAAGTGGAGCCCTAATCTTAGTTAGGACCAATCTACACCAATATACTTTAAGGACCAAGTATTAACCTTAATACATACACAACTTCCAAATAGACACAACTACTTGGATCTTCACAACAATGACACAACAATGAATAAATAAGTTTGGATTTTCAATGGATCTTTGAGGTAGACACAACACTTCAAGGATGAAAGTGTTCTTCTCTTTGCACTTTAAGAGGATGAGATGGGAGGAGAAAGATTCACTTCTAAACAAGTAGTAATCAACCAAATGACCAAGGATTTGAGTGATTTATGAAGTATGAAAGAATCTGGAAATGTATGTGCAAAAGAGGTGAGGAGAAAATCTGAGAATGGTCAACTATTTATAAGATAAACTTCCAACAGCTATATCTGCCCGCGGTTCTTTATTGCAGCCCGCGATTCCTTATCGATAAGGAACCGTCATAGCCACTTAAGGAAACGACGGAGTAGACTCTGTTCCTTTTTGTCTTTTAGTGGTATGGTTTGAATCTGGAGATTAAAATATCCTGAAAGGATAATCCAAGCCTAGATAAAATATGTCATTTTCAAAATTTCAAATTTTCAAATAATTAATTTAATAAAACATTTTCTTAAAAAGAAAGTTTAATAAAAACTTGTCACACTTAATAAAAAGTGAGTTTTAAGAAAAGATTAAATCTTTGATCACTTAATTAGGATGAGTACTTGTTTGTACATACCTTAAGTGATAATGGTTGAAATGAAAAATACTTGAACTCAAGAATTTGTTTTTCGTTGTTTTCGTAAATGCTTGTGAGACCGAAAAATGCAAGTAACGGTTTTAGGTATCATTGCATTAACAATGACAATGCGATAAATATGTAGTTTGAATCTATATGTGAAGATGAATATTATAAAAAAAAATCAATATTGGCATTTACAAGCACACGATTTCATTCACATTTTGTCAATAAACGTGTTATATTTATATTCTTGACCTATTTGTTGTCTTATCCTCGATATATGCAGAATCGTCTCCATCTTGTACGATTAGGTTATATGGTTGATGGTTTTCTTTACCTTCATTGACTAAGACTACTTGCTTACTCGTATTACTATTCAACTCAGTATAGTAATGAAAAGCAACGATTCCATCATCTTTACAAGTGGTGTTGTGGTGATTTCCTTCTTCATGACCCACTTTATTCTCTTCTGGATGATCAGGACATAAATTGTTAGTACTTTTAACACTTGACCATATTCAAGAACATAAATTATTAGTACTTTTGACACTTGAAAAAAATTATGTACTACAAATCTATAACAATTAGTTTCAAATTTTAGTTTAACACTTCTTAACTCATAAAATGAAATTTTATATCAAATATCATCACTTTTCATATGTTAAAGAATAACTAAAGGAAATTAATAAATACACTCTTAAGATAAGTAAAAAAAATCATACTTACTTCTTCGTTCTAAATGTTGCATCAAAATATATCATGTCCCCAAACTCTTTGTAGTTCCACAGGCTGACATGTCTTTGTCGAGGAGCATAACCATCTACTAGTTGCACATCATACGTGTAGTTCTTGATGAACTTTAGGGATTTAGGATATTCAAAACAATAGTTTCTGTGTCAAGTGTCATTCTAATGTAGGGTCGGTTCGGGCTTTTAAGTTGATGAAAGAGATTATGTTGGATTTGAGAATATTGGCGCAATCGCGGTAGATTACAAGAATTTCATATGTGTTTTAAATTTGTTTATCGGGCTAGGAATGTGCAAATGGCGGTTGAAAAGCTGGAAAACCTAGAAAAACTAGAATACCTAGAAAAACTAGAATACCTAGAAAAAGTAGAAAACCTTGAAAAGCATTGTGACGTTGTTTTTATGGATTACTATAAAGAAGAGGGCGATGCGTTGTGGTATTCTTTTGTGCCAAAAAATCCGCAAGGTTGATATACTAGCGGTTCGGTGACGTGATATCGTCGGATGCTACATTTCAGGTCCAACATAATCTCACACAACCCATAATCTATATCCTCTTTATGGGAAAATCGAGGGGAAGTCACAGGAATTTGATAAATCTGAAAAAGGAGCTTAATAATTTTAATTTCAATACCATCAAATTAGTTGTATAGAGTGCAAGTTACTACTACATGTTGAAATCGACGACAGTAAAACACATCAAGAAAAAAGGTTCTAATTCTCATAATACACGAGCTACATAAGATGATTTGTGTTAATGTCAAGCATACATTATAAAACTTTTAAAATAATGATTGTATGCAAACTTTGCTACTTATAAGGATAAAATAGGCATGGATTTATAAATTATGCATTCACGCTATGATAGTTGAGAACCTAAGTAAACATATGCTATATCGAAAACATAGTGAAACATCAAAAATGGTTCACAATGCAAATTAAAGAAAAATAAAAGTCTTTGATCTTGATTGTTTTTGTTGCCTAATACACATAGATAGTACTTGGATTGAAAATAACCTTTGAATGTTTTTTTTGTGAGAATGCTTGTTATAAAGTTCATGTACAAATTTTTATCAAATAATTAGGTTTAAAAAATGAAAATCAAGACCGACTTAATTATAATAACATAAATAGTAATAAATTTGTATACAAACATCTCGTCACGAAACGCATGTCTTAAAAACCTTGTTACATGTATTAAAATTATGAGATAAATAAAGTAATTTTCTAACAAATTCAAACATTTAGTTATTGTCTTCAAATTTTGTGTTGACTGATTTTAGCATATAAATATAATTATAATTTCTATGAGACACATAATAAGAACAATAAAAGATATAGAGACCCGAAAAAAGACACAAAGACTCATAAAAACTATATTTTTATAGGTCTTTATGTTTTTATCAACAAATTTTTTGATATTTTTTTATTTCTTATCATATGTTCTAAGGAACAAGATAAAATTAAAAAATCTTTATAACTAAATTAAATTGACAATGAAGATTGCCTGAGTTCTTCCAGAATCATAATTTCTCGAACTAAAACCAAAACTCGTATATGTCCTTATCTCTCATATATTACCTATTTATAGTAGCTTATTATGTAAAAACCTAGATGTTTTCATAAGTATCTTTACAACATCTAGATATTTTCTATTAACTTTTTAATATTTCATAAAGATAAAAAATTTATAAACATTCTACACCACATTTTCACGACCAATCAAGTCAAGTTTGTAATCAAAATCACCTTTCAAACTTAAGTTTACGACTTAAGTATTTTAATTTTCACACTTCTTCCTTTCCATTCGGTTAACAATTACCTAGTTTTAATATATGGTTTTTAACAGAAATTCATATCACACTTCACAAATAAAGAAAATTTGTACAAAATAAGTTACATCGAAATAGAAAAGGCAAAATCAAAACCGATTTTCCAAACAAAGTACACGAGTAACAAGTTGGGACAAACCAAAATATACACCGTAAAAGTTGTGACAAAAACAACAACCCAATATAAAGGTGAGGGATAACCACCAATGTGAGCTTTAGGTAAACACAACCATATAGTTTAAACTTAGAACAAAAGTACACAAGGTACATAAAAACATACATAAAAATAAATCTAACATCCTAAAGTAGCAAAACCTAAACAAAAAAATCTAAATCGAAAACCCAAGGCGGCAGCAGCGGACGACAGGCGGTGTTGATAGACCACAACATATCTGAGCAGAAAAGACCGAACGATAACAGATATGAGGAGAAGAGAAATGAATAGTAGCAGCAAGCCATCGGATGGTGATGCAGCGGTGACAGACATCAGGCGGTAGTAAGAAAGGACAGATCTGTAGGCAATGGGCTTTTATTGTGAGAAATAGGAGAGAAAATTACATAAAAGAAAGAGGATGGAGGTTCAAACGATCGACCAAAACTGACCGCCGGAGATACATATAAAAGAAGGCAACACAAATTTAAGAGAGAAGGTGGAGAATATATTTTTAAGCGAAAGAGTATGTTTTTAGTATTTTAATCTATAGTTAGAAAAACAATCGATGATGAACAACCTAATTAATTACGATTGATATTATACGTGAAATTAAGAATATTTAAGATAGTGTGATAATAAATATTTCAAGATGATCTAAATTAATTGAGAAAATAACGTATTATGAGTTTGTTACTATGTTAATAGTATTATTTAAGATGAAATAAATTGATAATAGTAACAAGATTTTCATTGATATACAAATCTAAAAATTTCAACTTACTTGTTACAAATTACCATCATTAAAAAAAAGTCATAAAAAAAGGTTAGTCGTCGTTTATGCGCTAATCAACCATCAACCTTTTCGATTTCTGCAAATCAGCCGATGGTGGTCAATGACGGTCAACGGTGGCTAAACTTGTCGCAAACCAACAAATCTTGAACGAAAACGCTCAAAACTCGCCGAGAACTTGTTTTAATCACTAATAGTTGTCGTTTATATCAAAACTCAATAAAAATACTTAAAATTTGCTAAAAATACAAATCGAATTACTTACCAATTAATCCTGCCTAAACCAGATACAAACCATAGATTTAAGAAAAAGTAATTAGAACCAAAAATTTTAAAATTTTTCAAAAACAAGGCGGCGTTTCACCAAAAACTTAAAAAAATCCCACCTTAAAAAACATAAGATCACCGCCTTAAAAAACACATGGTCCTAAAAAAAAAACCAATCCCGTTGACTAAAGAAAACAAAAAAACATGATGTCGGAACCACCACCAACCACCGTCCAACCACCGCCAACAACCACCGTACCATCACCACTTTCCGACAACGAAGACGCATATTTATCAAGCTCACAGCTTTTATCTCAAAAAGAAGTAATAAAAAGAAGATCAAATAAGCTGAAAAAGCTTTCCAAAGTTTATAAGCATCATTACTGGTCTATGATGGAGGAGTTAAAGTTTAAGTATAGGAATTATTATTGGGAATATGGCAAATCACCTTATTATCAGAACCTAGATAATAATAATAATAATAGTAATAATGGTGCTAATGGTGCTAATGGTAATGAGTCTGTTGGGGAGCTTGGGTTAGGAGGAGGAGACGATTCGAGCCGTTGCGCGGTTCATGGGTGTAAAATGAAGGCTATGGCTTTGACTAAGTTTTGCCATGGTCATATTTTGTCTGATTCTAAGCAGAAGCTGTATATGGGGTGTAGCTATGTCATTAAGAGGTATTATTGCTATGTTTTTTGTTATATGTGGTGCTTTGATTTGATTGTTTTTCGGGTTTTCGAGCTTATTTGATATTGGGGGAAGGTAATAAGGTTATTTTTGTTTAGCATATGAGGTTATTGGTTATGGCTTATCGAAGTACATGAGGTGTAGTTGATAAGCTCATTTGCTAGAAAAAATGGGCTTATGAGCTTTTCCAAAATCAAGTAAGTTCATAAGCCCGAAAAATAAGCTAATCCAAACACCCCCTTTTGTTTGTTTGTTTCGGCTTATATATCAGGCTTATGGCTTATGTTGTTTTCGGCTTATGTTTCATAAGCCACAAAACGTGAGCTTACCAAACATAAGCCGAAAACCACATAAGCCTGCTATATAAGACGAAAAAGTACCCCCTTAGTTTAGTATAATTCGTTTATTAGGTGCACTGCTTATGTGTGTTTATTTCACTTATTTGATTGTGTTGGTTTACTATAGATTTAAAACCTGCTATGTACTAAAATGAGCCAGATGTAGTTGAAAGTGGTGGTAAAAGGGCAATGAATCGCCAACTTTCCCAAAAAGGGTAGGGGTTAAACCGGTTTGAGGCTGTGGTTGTAGGCTCAAACCCCGTGGATTAGTCTGCCAAAAGGCTGGGAATCATGGCTACCAAAAAAAATGGTATAAAGTTTTTGTTAGGGTTTAGTGATGTTTGGAGCCGATGTGTGGTTAATGGGTATAAAATAATTTTTGTCATGGACATAGTTTGTGTGATTCTAAGCAGAATTTGTATATGGGATGTAGTTTTTTTTGGGTATACCTGGGTTGACATTGCAAGCCAACGAAATCCCAGGGCGACTACCCTTTTGGATAGCCCGGAGTCGTCGCAGGTGAACCTCCGTGGCCACCCCCAAATGTACAAACCTAGTGAGGTTTGAACCCTTAACCTCCTTTGAAAGTCAAGGACCTTACCACTAGGCCATTTGGTGATGGTTGTATATGAGATGTAGTTATGTGAGGCGGTTTCAGACAAAGGAGAGTATTTGTGAAGTGAGCTTTTGTAAAGGTGCTTCGCGAGTTTGGGTAATCGGGCTTATGTGCCAAAAGTGTTAATCGGCTTTACAAAAGGCGTGTGCTTCTCACGAATATTTAGCTTTCTAGTCTATGTTCTTGATTGAGATTTTGTTTTTAGTAGGATCCTAAGACCACTAGTCTATATGTTTGATTCCTTTGTTATGCTTTTCGTGAATATCTAGCTTCTTATAGGATCCTAAGACCACTAGTCTATATGTTTGATTGCTATATGGCGTGACTGAATATATGGGGTATTAGCTAGCGGGTGTTTAGGTAAGACTTGTAAACAACTATCAGCTTAATGTGTTTTAGTACAGCTGATAAGCACTTTCCAGTGTTTGGATAGAGCCACACAACTTAAAATTATTAGCTTATTTTAGTAGTTTTAGCAAGTTGTTTTGTGGCACTTAGATAAAGGGACTTGTACCTCTATTTAATTAGCTGATAAAAGAAAATCCAAACATCCTCACCCGCATTCTGTTTCAATACAACGCAAGTCATCTAGCTGGTTTTGTAAATAAGCATAAGGTTACAAACTTACAATATGCTTTCCGAAACACCTCTTAATATTGAGTGGGTTATATGGATGCAAGTTTGGTTATCCGGTAGTAAGTATAATGTTAAAACATAAAAGATGGAATTATAAGACATGGGGATAGTGTGCTATGAACTTGCTAGGTACCATGTTTGTTGGTCTCGGTCAAAAGGCCTAAAGTTTTTCTAGGACACGTGGAGGATCTTCTTTGCGTTACTTTCGTAAAGTAGTTGGACCAAACTGTTAGGGACCACATAAAAGGGAAATATATAATAAGTTTAAAGTAGTCACCTCGCGTGTGCATCAGCCTGCTTATAACTTTCTTAAGAGAGATATTGTCATGAATTTCTTGTCTATGCCTTTATTAATTGTGTCGTCTAGAAACATAGCTTACCTGTGAGAGCTAAGTTGAAATGGAAACGGTCAAGAAAGGATCTAGTAAGAAAATTTCTAAACGTATTTGCTGGAACCTTTGCTTTTTTACTTAGTGTTGCCTTAAAACGTGACGTCTTTAGTCCATTGTCAAGAAAAAATAGCACACCTTATAAGAACCTTTTGTAAGGCAGTGCGAGTATACAACATGCACCACCAATTATAAGTTGTTCACCACCATAAGCGCATACACCTATAGCAATTTGATCCCTAGAGATACCTCTTACACAAGGAACCTAAATTGTGATATTTTGAGTCATTGGCTTTAACTATCTATCAAACATAATCGGGTTTAGTCCCTAACAGAACTAGTGGTCAAGGGACAAAACCCGAAACGGGTCAAAACCACACGGAGAGGATACATTAAAAAAAGTTTCTAGGGACCAATTTCGTTAAACCCGACAAACCACAGGGCCGATTTTAGTTTCCAAATTGATATGAATGTATTTTCTGAGGGAATTTTTTACCACATCAAGAAATGCATGAAGTTCTGCAGATAAAAATAGGAATAGTTTGTAACAGAATATGAGATTTGCAATCCCATATAACTTATCATACCCGTAAGCCTTTTATTGGAATAGTGTATGTGCTTGCATTTTTCTATTGTTATACAGTATACACTGAAACGTTCTTCTTTGTATTTATTTTCTGTATCAGCTCACAAGCAGGACCTATAATATGTGGGAAACCAATTCTTAAATGTACGGTTCCAAGACTATGTGCACCTCATTTGCAAAAGGCGGAAAAACATGTAGCAAGGGCTCTAAAGAAAGCAGGTCTAAGCGGGTCCTCTACAACTAAGGTTGCTCCAAAATTTCATGTCATCATTGCTGAATATGTTCGCCAAATTCAAATTAATAGAAGAGTTATTGCGAAGGAGTATAAAGAAAATCTTGAAATTAAGGAAGAAGATATCAGCATCTAGAGTTATAGTCCTGTTGTATTCTAAGTCTATTTTTACATTCTGTTCAATGTATTTTCTTGTTGTTGTTTCTTTCTCTTCCCGTCTGCATTTTAGGTGGCTGATTTTATGAAGCTTCAAATCGGATCTTTAACGGGCTTAGACCAACCTGTTTGTATTAGAGGTATCTATTTTTTTCTCTCTCTGTCTCATAGGTGCAAATGAAAACCGGTTTTTAAAAAAACCGGTCGACAAAACCGAAAACCGGGTTTTTGAAAACCGTTTTTTAACCGAACCGGTTAAAAATAACCGAACAGGTTAAACCGGTTTTACCAATTTTAAGTCAATCGGTTTTCTACTGGTTAAGTAACCGGTTTTAACCGGTTTTCAAAATTTTAAATTAATTTTTAATAATATCGATATAAAGACCGGTTATAAAAACCTGTGTCTATCAATAAGTCGGGTTTTTATAGGCTTTTTATGGTATATAGTCTAATATATATATTAGTATTATGTGTATAAATGAGTTGGACTTCCAAATGAAAACACTAGGGATGCGTTTATGGAAAACATTTTCCATCATTTTCCATTTTCTCTTTTGTAGAAAAAGAAAAGGGATTTCCTTTTTCACAGAACACTTAAAAATTTAGAAAACGCGTTTAGTTGGAGAAATAAATGTTTGTGTTTTCCATTTTCTAAAAGTATAAAGGAAAAAGGGGGAAAATGAATTTTTTGTGTCTTAAAGGAAAATATAGAAAACAAAAAAAAAGAGTTTTTTTGTTTTGTGTGCAAAAGGGTAAAACAGGAATTTTGCATTTTTTAGAAAATATATTTGGAAAACGATGAATTGAACGCGTTTTCTGTTTTCCTTGTTTTCTAAAAAACATTTTGTAAAAAACAGGGTGTTTTCCATTCAACTAAACGCATCTTAAATATAATAGTTTTAAGAAAATAGTTTTATAAATTTTAAATAAAAATTATAGTTTGTATGACTGCGATTTAAGTTTATTTAGATACTAAACTTTATTTGGATAATTTTCACCTTCCATATTCATTTTAATCTAATAGACAAGATTAAATATAAAATATATTTTCACCCTCTCTTTTTAAACATTAATATCTCTTAAACCGTTAATCGTTATACGAAGAAAAAAAACATACATTTACGAATAGCATTTAATTATCTTTCTACAGATATGCTATATGATATACTTTCGACAAAAAAAAAATTTCTTCATTCTTTTTACGTTTTTGATAATAATCATATATGATACTAATATTATATATATATATATATATATATATATATGATGTAACATCAGTATCATATATGATATAACTTATCATATATGATGGAACCCAACATCATATATGATTTAACATTTTTATCATATATATGATGAAACACTATTATCTATTATATGATATTTCACGTAAATTTTAACAAGAAAAAAAACGAATTTTTTTTTCTTCGAAAGTATGTCATAGTGCATATTGGTAGAAAGATAATTAAACGTTCGTCGCGATGGTATAATTATTTTCGTTTAACACTTAACGGTTTAGAAGATATTTAAATTATAAAAAATAGGTAAAAAAATAAAATATATTTAATCTCATCCATTAGATAGAAATGAGATGGATGATGGAGATAAGTCCCTTTATATCAAAAGAAAAAGTATGATATCCAAAATAACTCTTCTTATCGTTTAAATATAAGTTATGATTGTATAATTGTATTGTTTAAATAAAAATTATGGTTGCATTTTTTTAGTATGTTTGTATTATTTATTATTAACAAGTTTATTAAATAAATTAAGTTTTAAATTTCGAAAAAAACCTATAAGGTAAAAAATTGATAACGAAAATTTATAACCGAAAAAACCCCGATTCTGAACAGTTTTAATAAAAAAAAACCGATAACGAAAATTTATAACCGAAAAAAACCGATACGAACTTTTTTAAACAAAAAAACCGATTTCAAGAAACCGGTTTTTCTAAAAAACCGAAACCGGTTTTAACCGGTCAATTCGCACCAACGACGCACATGTCACAACATGGGAGCATCATCCTATTTACTCTGTATATGTGTTTTTTTTTTAATTCTTATCTGTGTCTATATTGCAAAATGGGCGGGTTGGATAATGGGCCAATTCATGAGATAACCTACAGCCTAAATCGACCTATGTCCAGGAAACTGGGTTGAAATTCCCTCCTAGAGCTCATAAGTAAACTGAAGTTTAGGGTTAAGCCATTTAAGCTCCTACCATCAATTGGGCCACTGTACCAAACTAGTAAATGATAATCCAAATGAAGTGCTCAAATGATATCCAGGTTGCCTGTTTGACCCATTTACTTATATATGTGTTGATACAGGTTATGTCATTTTTAACATGTCAAATGGGTTAATTAAAAAGGTTTAGCTAAAAAGAAATGGGTCAAACGGGTTGAAAGTCGCACAAAGTGTATACCAGTGCATACGTTTTGCCTCTTCTGATTATTCGGCTAGTTAGGTATTTTGAGTTTGAGGTGTTAAGTGTCTTTTCCGCGCTTCTTATGATAGTACCAATGCTACAAAATCTGGCCACACTCATGCAACTGTACATGTTTTGGTTACGTGATCAAACTTAAGTATTCATTCGTTTATCTAAAACAAGTCATCGATAATAGTTGAGATGTTAACATTTCATATTGGTTCGTTTTCTTTCTCATGAGGTAACTGATATACTATGAATATACAAACAGCAACTGATCAGATACTCATCCGAAATTTAAGTAGTTGTTTGCTTTGTTTTGCAGGACGAGGACATTGCTGTACTAAAAAGTTTCTGGTTAAGCTTGTGTAAAGACAAAACCTACATTGTCGTAGCTGTTTTAGCGTCCATCTAGAGTTTTAAACAATGTTGTTAGCGTCCATAAAGTATCAGTAACATAAATTATACAACCAACAAAAAAGAGTGCGGCTTTTATTGTACGAGTACTTGTCTAAGGGACCTGAAGTAGCGATAGTAAGGAGCAACGCATGTGAAGTTCCTAGTGGTTTTCAAAATAGTAAACCGAGTTAGTTCACGATGTGAGCAAGTCATACAAATCGACGTGTAACCATAAACTTGTTCATTTATGGTATCTCAACAAGGTTCGTTAATGAGCGTGGTCCATTTGCTGTCTATTGGTGTACAATTCTTGATACTGATATTCAAGTAATGTGTATATCATTGTTCGCGTTCTTATCACTTTAGTTGTCAATTTGTGCACTGTAAGATCGCCTACGTGGGTCGGATTTAATAACTCGTCGGCAGGTATATGTAGGGTCGTTTGTTGGATAGGATCGTTGGATGTTATCGTTCAGTATTGTTGTAGTTTCTAGCATCTTACTAGTTTTTTTATATATAATTAACTATTGCGCTTAGAAAAAAATGCAACACGTACAAGACTATAGCAAACGTCCAGTAACCCTCATACACTAACTCGCTAGATGTTCATGAGCCCGACCTCTCAACAGGAGCGCTCGTTGATAGATGATTAACTCGTCGACATTCCTGTCGCGTCTGTCATTTAAGGTTGCAAATCGGCATTGATTTAGTTTCAAATGTACTGCACAGGATCAGCACTCTACTCCGAAACCGGTTTATTCATTTAAACTCAATTAGATCAATAAACTCAGTATAATTTGCATCCAGTATATGATTGCATTTGTTAATATTCAAAGTATTTGTTAAAACACTTTATTCTCACATTTAAGAATCTCTCACTTTTTAATAATCACAAGAATTTAGATGGTGCATTATTAAAATGCTAACTTAATGAATAATTATGAAGCAAAATTATCAAAGCAATACTCTGCCTATTATATCACTCTTGTATAGTAGGCCAAAAAGAAAAAAAAAACATTGAATGATATGGTTCGGAAAGTTTATTAAAGTTGTTTATCATACTTTATTTTTGAATTATTAGAATCATAAATTGTTCAAATGTTTATGACATCCTTAATTATTTATTTTTTTTAAAGGAAAAAACTACTGTACTATTTCCATTTTGAAAATTTTACTTGAAACTCTGCATACCAAGAACTTTTCCACCTCCAAAACAATGTACCATGTATGCTGAAACCATATTTCTGAAAAAATTTAGGGCCCTATGGTTGGCACACCCTGTACTTTTTACTAACACTTTAACTTTGCTACTGTACTACTTAGTTTGATTTAACATGTCTTTTGTCACATGTTCGTTTTAATGACTAATCACCGCAACAAATAAAGTGTTTTTAGGAAGGATTTTACCACATGTGACATGTCTAGTTTTTTCGTACGGTTTTCTTTAACACGAAAGCACAAAGTGATTAATCATTCAGATGTGGTAAAAATATTCCGGCATGATGCAGTCATTTAGACCGCCTAAAGTGTCGGAGTTGGTCAAACCGTCCTTGGACATCACCGGACCTGAAAGAAATGAAACACCTCATGTATTTAACCCACTAAACTGCCACCGCCCACGTCACCAGATCTGATGATAAACCGGTTAGATCCGACCATTAACAACTAGATCCGGTGGTGGCCGGACCACCATGTTACATGGTAGACTAGCGATGCTGGCCGGAAAGCCATCAACCTTAGGGACAGATCTGGTACTTAAGGTGAAAATTGTCTTGGTAAATTGGTTTTTCTCAGATCTGAATTGGTTTTTTAAGATTTTATGATTAAAAATATGTGCTTTTGTGTTTTTGCACTTTTAATTTGTTTTTAAGATAAAAATAGTGATGGATGATTGTGGTTCTGGGTTGTTGTCAGTGATGGATGATGGTGGTTTTGGGTTGTGTGAAAAATTAAAGAAAATTGAAGAAGATGACATGTGAATATGAAAGATAATATGTGGTGTTCGGGATTTGTATTTTTTTATAATCGTTTGACTGAAAAGCAGGCTAGTGGCAGAAAGAAGAGGACATAAATAATGATTGGAGGTGTTTTGATCCTGTGTGGGAGGGGTTTATACCCACAAACCCTACTATTAAATACTACTGTAGGTAACTAGTCATGTCTTAATCACAAAACATTTTACAGTTTTTTTTACACACACTCGTATTTCTCTCACACACACTAACATTCTCTTCCAAAACCACCAATCTAAAAAAAACTGCCATCAAAATTAAACAGTCGAACACCGGTCACCAAGAAATGGTTAACGTTCTCATAGGCGTCAGTTTCGATTCAGATCTAATGCATGTCGTCCATAGTTAATCCGGGTCAGTTTAACCGACGATTGCATTAATCAAGATCCGATCATACATTAATCAAGATCCAGCTACATATAATCAAGATCCGGCCACACATAATCAAGGTCCAGCTACACATAATCAAGATTATTTTTTCAGATTTGTGACTTTTTTCCATTTTTGGGATGGGTGAGAAAGAAGAAAGCATTATTTAAAATTATTTTTAGTGAAGAGATAGAAACTAGTACTTCACATTTGTAATGAAAGATTTTGTTTCTAAAGTGAATTTATAGTCTCAGATCTGTTCTTTAATTTCTGATGTGATTCAAGATTATTATCTTAGTTTTTCAGATCTGTTCTCAATTATTTAAGTGAAGAAAGACAGAAATAAAATAATTTATGATATGAAATTTTTAAAAAATTAAAGAAAGAAATAAAATAATTATATAAGTTTTGAGAAGAGAGGTTTCATATCCCAACAAAGCAACTAGTACTTCACATTCTGTTTTTTCCACTTTTTACTGATTAAAGATGTACGGTGGTGTGAGGATACAAGGTTACCGGTGTGTCAACCCACCACCCCAAAATTTATGTTGGAAAAAAGAAGAGCAATATCTGGAAGAAGATACAAAAGTATCAAAATCACCTTTATGAAAAGAAGGAGTTTCACAAATTTGACAAAAAAAATAAAAAAATAATTTTTTTTAAAAAGCAATGGCCAATGGTGGATAAACTAGAACACTTTTTTTTAAGTTAGAAACTTTTAATATGGACTTTTAAGGATTAAAGGGTACCCAACTATCAAACTTTAAGCTGGAAAGTTGAGCAATAAGCGAAATATATTATTATTATTATTATTATTATTATTATTATTATTTTTATATAAAAATAAATAATAATATTAATAATATTAATATTATTATTATTATTATTTTATTTAACCATCATTTTATTAGAAACAAAAAGGGATTTACAACAAATTGGATGGGAGTCGAGATATTATTATTATTATTGTTTTTTTTTTAACCATCACTTTATTAGAAAAAAAAGGGATTTTACAACAAATTGGATAGGAGTCGAGATACCCCTTTAGCAATAGCAAAACCTATTCTATGAAAAATATGTACAGCAACGCGCGCTCCAATGTCTTGAGCCTTAGAAAATCTCTGGATCCGCTTCAGCAACGCAACTGCATCATCCTGTAACTCACCTAAAGAAGAAAAGGAGAAAGGAAGAAACCCATATCCGAGAGCTGCACACTTAGCCAAATACTTGCATCGTTTACGTTGTGCAGCATCAAGCACAGCTCGGCCAGGTACAAAGTCATTCATCCCCGTACGAGTCAAAGGAAAGAACCAGTCAGATCAACACACACATCTTTACCTCCATCCCAAGAATAAAACAAAATATCTGTCGGACGTTATTGCATTATCAAGTCCTCCATCTAATCCAATATTAACTTCCTTTCCGACATATATCCCTGAACGATAGCATATATCAGCAAGAGTATCACGTACCAAATTGTGACGATGCTTAATCCCAATGATACCAGCACACGATACCGCATAATCCCCAAATATATCCCCATCAAATACTCTCGAACAAGCAGAACAAAGCTTCAAAACTGAGAACAAGGGAATACCTAAGCGATAACACAAAACACATCGATAAGTCCTCCCATTCATAGTTTGGCCCAACCCCGAGATAGGAACCGTCCTAAGCCAATCAGAAGTATGATCCTCCCTCTAAGATGCCCATAAAGCCATCTGTCTAGCAGATAAAACGAAAGTGGATTCTGCATTCTTAATAACCCGAGCAAAATATATATCTACCATTTTCTTCATGAGTTTGGGGGCAACGACTCCACTCGGATTACTTAGAAAATTAATCTCCATAACCGAGTTAAACACACGTAAGGCATCAGCAAACTGGAGTCCATAAGATCTAATATCAGTGTGTTGAAGTAGCTTAGACTGCAAGTCAGCTGACTGTAACCGAGAAGCAAGAAAAGCATAATGCAAAACATCACCCGTAGAATAAACACCCAACCCCCCAAAGGAAAAGGGCAACGTAGCAAGTCTCCACTGCCAATCACCAAATCCCGGTCCAGAAGCAATAACAATACGCTCCAAAAAAGAACGGAGCGCCATTGTAACACCCCATTTTGGAAATGGAAATATCACAGCAATTATGCCGTTTCATCAAAGCATACAAGGTAAAATGTCTAAACATTACTTGATCATAAAAAGGAAAATACCGGAATCAAACATCGGTAGTCCAAAAGTAAAGCTCATCACACACAAACATAGTATAGTAAGGAATAAGGACGAAACAATGTCCAAAGCATAAGTATCATAAAGAAAACAAATGCATAATGTAAAGAAGGCTAGATAGCTTCCAGTCCATATGCACGTACTCTTATTGTCTACGAGCGTCCCTGAGTACCTGCCGTTTTGGGAACATAGAAAAGGAAAACGGCTGAGCAATACGCTCGGTGCACGGATGTACAATAAAGCATGAATAGGATAAGCATATAACATAATAACAGCGGAAGAAACTAAGTCCCGAGTAACCTGGTTAAGTCTTAATAAAACTGGTTTTATAGTTTGAAAGTCTTATGTTTATCTTATAAAAACTGTTTGTCATATTTTACCATTAGCCAATATAGGTCATGAATATCCACCGTGCATGAATAATTGGAGGGGTGACCTCATCATGCAAATTAGAGGGGCTGCCTCTAATTTAATATACTGGTTTATGGGTAGGAGGGATCAGCTCCTTGTGAAGGATGCAATGCACACACCACATTCACAATGTAATCCTGAATAAAAACGTGTAACTAGGATGCACCCATACGCCCCACATGATAAATATAAATAAATGGCCAAAAGCTGAAGGGACGCCACGAGCAATCACTCCGCCGTGGTGAAGTCATAACATCAGTGCCTCTAATGTTATGGTTATGGTACCTCCATAACTAGGTGAAACTGGTCATGCATGTATATGGCTATAGGTAATCATATTTAAACATAAGCAATCAAACTCATACTTATACTACGGGAAAACAGTTGGCTGCATACGGGGAAATCCTAATAAGAAAAGAATGTCCATACTGAAAGGACGGGAATTCGTACCTTATGTCCAGTGAACGAGAACGATGAACTGCGAGAATCCTACTTCCGAAACACTAGTGCTACATAAATACGTACATGAAATAAGTATCTGCTTACTACATACATAGCTGGTTTTATATCATGTCTTAGCTTATTTTATGTGTTCTTACTATTTACACTGTTTAAAGCCTTAAACTGTGTTAAATCCTATATTCTGTTCATTCTGATTAAGTATTTATGATATTTCATGTGTTATTATACTTACTGTGTAATAATAAGTAACTTTCCAAAAATAGCAGGTTTCCTTAAATAGAAAGTTTCCAAAAATAGAAAGTTTCCAAAAATAGAAAGTTTATAAAAGTAGAAAGTTTACAAAAATAGAAAGTTTCCAAAAATAGAAAGTTTCCAAAAATAGAAAGTTACCAAAAATAGAAAGTTTCCAAAAATAGATTTACTGCTTAAAATAGACAAGTTTCTAAAAATAGAAAGTTTCCATAAATAGATTAGCTGCCTTAATTAAATAAGTTTCAATAAATAGATTAGCTGCCTTAAATAAATAAGTTTCTAAAAATAGCTGGTTTCCATAATTAAAATAGCTGCCTTATTTAATTAAGTTTCTAAAAATAGAAAGTTTCCATAATTAGAAATAAGCTGGTTAAATAAGCTAAGTAAATAAGCCTAAGTATTTTCATGATTATATTCTAAGTCATATGATATATTATATAGTTTAATAATTATTTCATGTAATTTAATTAAACTATAGGTTATAATATTTAATTAAAGTATGACATGTTTTTAATTAAATATATTATATACTTAGGTTAAAATATGTATTATTAAATATTAATAATATAACCTAAGTCATGTTTAATTAATTAATTATATCCGTGGTTTTTAAATAATTAATTAATTATAAGTCTTAATAATATAAATACTTATGTTAAAATAATTCATGTTTATTAATAATTAGTTAACCTAAGTCATGTTATTAAATTAATTACATCATATTAATTTAATTCTTAACATAAGTTTATAACATAAACAACTAACATAATCATGATCCGGATCTAAACCTAAAAACATGCAGCGGATATGAAACAACACCGTACCCCGAACCAAATCGGGGTACCCCCTTGCTGCCGTGGGACCCACACGCACCAACCAAGACCAAAAAGGTCTTGGTGGTGGTCGGCTAAAAACAAACCGAACCCCCTTGGGGTCGGTTATACCTTGCGGCCCAAAAACAAACACCCTTAGATCGACCCTTTTGATTAATTAATGATCAAAACATGTTAGATCTAGGTTTAATTAATGTGTTTTTATGAAAACATCACGTGTTCTTAATTAATAAAAGATTAATTAAAAAGAAAAACAAGTTAAAAAGGTTTTACCGTATTCGTGGATCAAGAGGGTGAAGAACAAACACGAACAACCAATAAATTTAACAAGATCCAAGATCAAAGAAATCACCTTGATGGTGGTTGTAGGTGGCGGCACAAAAGGAGGAGGAAAATGGATTTTAGGTTTTCTTGAAATTCTTCTGTAAAAGTGATTTGAGTAGTAAAAATTACTTAACCCTTCCTTTTAGTAAAATTGACAATGGGCTTGGCCCATTGTCCTTATTTTGGCCGCGGGTAGGGACTCCCTTGTGGGGGTCCCGTACCTCGTTTCGTGTCTTGTAATTTCATACTCGTTTACGTTTAATTATGTTCGTGTTTTAAATGTTCTCGTTACGTAAATACCATACACTTATATATATTTAATTACGCTCGTATTAAATATATATACGTAATTAATAATAACTCGTGTTTTAATTACGCTCGTGATTTCGTGATCGTATGTTCGTGATTAATTATTGCTAAATAATTATTTCGTGATCGTTCATATAAAATACTTATCGTGTTCTAACACGTACGTAATACATAAACTCCTAATACGTAATCGTAATCATGCTATATTAGGAAAGTTTTTAACTAGTACGTACGAACTTAAGGTACTATGCATGGTAAAAGCATGCGGGTTTTACAACTCTTCCCCCCTAAAAAGAATAATTCGTCCTCGAATTATAGATAAAGTAAACTGGAAAAGAAGAACATACCCGAATTCAAAATATGAAATGAGGGTAAGAAGCCCGGATAGACTCCTCTGTTTCCCAAGTGGCTTCCCGCTCGGTATGATCCCTCCATAGAATTTTGACGAATGGAATCGTCTTCTTTCTCATGACTCGTTCTTGCCTGTCAAGAACTCGTTCGGGTTCTTCTATAAAAGTGAGATCTTCACGAATCTGTTCCAGTGGATACTGAACCATGTGAAGGGGATGATATTGATACCCTCTGAGTAAGGACACATGAAACATATTGTGAACATGCGAAAGCTGCGGAAGTAACGCCAATCGGTAAGATACTTCACCGACTCGTTCAATGATATCAAACGGTCTGATGAAACGAGGACTGAGCTTCCCTTTAATCCCGAAGCGTCTAACACCAAGTGCCGGCGAAACCTTAAGGAAGACGTGATCTCCTACGTTAAAGTGTAAATCCCTACGATGCTTGTCGGCGTAACTCTTTTGACGTGACCGTGCCTCCTGAATCTTCTGTCTAGCTACTGCGATCTTCTCGTTTGTCATCTCTATGATTTCTGGTCCTTCGAGTGTTCGCTCGCCAACCTGATCCCAGCAGATTGGGGCGCGACACTTTCTGCCATACAACATCTCAAATGGAGCACACTTGATGCTCGCGTGCCAGCTGTTGTTGTACGCAAACTCCACCAAACAGATGTATTCGTCCCAATCACCCGTCCATTCCAACGCACATGATCTCAACATATCCTCCAATGTTTGAATGGTTCGCTCCGACTGTCCGTCCGTTTGAGGATGAAAAGCCGTGCTAAGCTTAAGTTGTGTTCCCCAAGCTTTCTGCAGACTTTTCCAAAAGCGCGAAGTGAATCGAGGATCTCTGTCTAAGACGATGCTGGATGGTGCACCGTGTAGTCTCATGATCTCTCGTCTATACGTATCTGCGAGTTTACTTACCGGATCTTCCTTGCGGATCGGTAAGAAATGAGCTGATTTGGTAAGTCGATCAACGATAACCCAAATTGCATCGTGCTTCCTTTTGGTAGGCGGAAGACCGGTAACAAAATCCATGGTGATTTTATCCCACTTCCACTCTGGAATGTCTAACGGTTGAAGGAGACCGCCAGATCGCTGATGCTCGATCTTAACCTGCTGGCAGGTAAGACATTTGGAGACGTAAGTGGCCACATCCTGTTTCATACCACTCCACCAAAAGTACTGCTTTGATGTCATGGTACATTTTGGTTGAACCAGGATGTATCGAGAATGGGGAGCTATGAGCTTCTGCTAGCAAAGCTTCCCAGAGTTCTTGGTCATCAGGAACACAAAGTCTAGTGCCCTGCCATACGATACCATCTGCATCTACTCTGAATTCTGTCTGCTTCTCCAAATTCTGTATTATCGCCCATATTTCTCCGTCATCCTTCTGAGCTTCCTTGATCTTAGATAGTAACTCGGGTTCTACTCTAAGATTAGCCCAGTAACCATGCTGTCCACGTACCATGATCTCGATGTCTAGTCGCTCCAAGTCCCTTATGATTTCCTCTTCGATTCTAATGCTGTTGATCATTCCGGACTTCCTGCTGAGGGCATCTGCTACTACATTTGCCTTTCCGGAATGATACTGGAGATTAATGTCATAATCCTTCAACAGCTCTAACCATCTTCTCTGCCTCATGTTCAATTCACGTTGAGTGAAGATATACTTCAAGCTCTTGTGGTCCGTGAAAATGTCACATGATTCTCCATATAAGTAGTGTCTCCATATCTTCAATGCAAACACGACTGCAGCAAGTTCCAGATCGTGCGTGGGGTAATTTTCTTCATAAGGCTTAAGCTGCCGTGAAGCGTACGCGATCACTTTCCCATGTTGCATGAGAACACAGCCAAGTCCCTTCCCCGATGCATCGCTGTAGATTTGAAATCCACCCGTACCAGATGGTAGAGTAAGAATAGGTGCAGATACTAGCTTCTGCTTCAGGTCTTCAAAGCTCTTCTCTCGATCTTCAGTCCAGACGAATTTCTCCCCTTTCCGCATCAGTTTGGTCAATGGTAGTGCTAAGCGGGAAAAGTTCTCCACGAACCTACGGTAATAGCCAGCTAAGCCTAAGAAACTGCGGACTTCCTTCGCTGATGTCGGCCTCGGCCACTTAGTGATGGCCTCAACCTTCGCTGGATCCATAGTGATTCCTTCTGCTGATACAATATGACCTAAGAATGCCACCTTGTCTAACCAGAACTCACACTTGGAGAATTTAGCATACAGCTGCTTCTGGCGAAGAATCTGTAGTACTGTACGAAGATGGTTTTCGTGTTCCTCCTTGGACTTAGAGAAAATCAGGATGTCATCGATGAAAACAATGACGAACTTGTCCAGAAATTCATGGAAGATTCTGTTCATCAGATCCATGAACACTGCTGGAGCATTTGTCAGGCCAAATGGCATAACTACAAACTCGTAGTGGCCATAACGAGTACGAAAGGCAGTCTTAGCAATATCCTGCTCCTTGACTCGTAACTGATGATAGCCTGACCTAAGATCGATCTTGGAGAAATGTTTGGCCCCTTGGAGTTGGTCAAACAGATCGTCAATGCGTGGCAGTGGATATCTATTCCGAATGGTAATCTTGTTGAGCTCGCGATAGTCTATGCAAAGACGCATACTGCCGTCCTTCTTCTTAACAAATAAAACCGGTGCGCCCCATGGAGATGCGCTCGGTCGAATGAAACCTCGTTCGAGAAGTTCTTGCAGTTGATCCTTCAGCTCTTTCAGCTCTATGGGAGCCATGCGATAAGGAGCCTTGGAGATTGGTTCAGCTCCTGGAACCAGCTCGATACTGAATTCCACTTCTCGTGCAGGTGGTATGCCCGGAAGTTCTGTTGGAAACACGTCTTGGAATTCCGACACTATTGGTTGATCCTGAATCGATGGAGATTCAGCATCCATGTCGTGAACCGTAGCTAGATAACCCTCGCAGCCATGTGACAGTAGTGCACGCGCTTGCAGGGTGGATATGATTTGTACAGACCGTCCGGGTATGAACCCATTATGAATGTACTCTGGTGCATTGACATCACCGAAGATAACCCGATATGAATGGCAGTCTATGGTAGCATGATACTTGGATAGCCAATCCATGCCCAAAATCATGTCGAAGTCATTCATGTCCAGCGGAAGTGCGTCGACAGGTCGAACCTTATCATCAAATTCTAGGGGAAGACTCTTGTATACATGGGTGATTAATACAGAGTCCCTCAAAGGCGTGGAAATAGTAAGCCTATTTTCTAGTGGCAAGGGAGGCATCCTAATGTTCTTAGCATAAGCAGTAGAAATAACCGAGTGAGTAGCACCCGTATCGAAAAGAACACATGCAGCGCGACCATACATATACAAGATTCCAGTGATGGTACCTGTAGACTTGTTGGCCTGATCTCGAGATGTCGTGTAGACACGCCCGGCAGTAGGAGGCGGCTTGGTATCAGCATGTCCCGATGTACCCTCCATCTCGCCCTTACGGCAATCCTTCATAATATGGCCAGGAAGACCACACTTGAAGCACGCATCAGTATTACGACGACATGGTCCTGGGTGCCTACGGTGGCAAGTAGAGCAAATAGGATGAGTGTATCCTCCAGCAGGTGCTCTGGCTGGCTGAGGACCTGATAAAAAAACATTTTACATGAGACATAATAGTTGGGTACAATGAACGAAGCGGATAATCGTAAGATTGAGTACCAATGATAGCTGGACGGCTAGGCTGCGAACCTCTCTGGTTCTGGTCCCTACCGTTTCCATGGTTCTTGGTAGAAGTTTGCTTAAAGTGTCAGAATATGAGTCATAACATAAAACGTAAGAAATTTTGTAAGTATTAGGACCTGCTGTTGCTGGATTGCCCGGCGTTGTTACGGTAATTGTCATTACCGCCACGCCTATCCGTAGCAGATCGGTCATTAGTCTGACCATTTCCCTTGGGCTGATGAGGCTGCTGCTGAGTAGCCGGCTGAGACCGGTCCCCAGTTTTCTGCCTGGAAGATACATTTAAAGAGATGAATAATTGACATATGGAAGATATACGGATTGATCACCGCTTGAATATGAAGGTTTTACCTCTTGTCGGGTCTTTCAGCTTCCCCGAATTCATCCCTCTCCTGCAGCATCTCCAGTCTACGTGTTGCATCTGCTACTTGTGCTACCGTATCCAACGGAGCACCTGACAAATTATTTGCAATCCTTGGATTTAGAGCCCAACGAAAATGTATTGCTTGTTCTTCAGTGGTGCCCGCAGCTGCTCTCAGGACACCAGTATAGCGAAGGAAACGCTGCATGAAGTCATTGCTGTCTTCGTCAGGTCGCTGTCTGATGCTATAGTATTCCCTCATGAGCCGATTCCTTCCTTCCATGGAAAAGATGTTAGGCGGAGGAGGACAACCGTCGTTATGAAGAAGAGCGTCTTGCATCTCTGCATCAGCAACTGCAAAAATCGCCCAGATATCGTTTGCGTTTGCCATCTGACAGTATGACATAAAACGTATGATTAATGGTTCAAAACATAAAATATAAAATATATACATGAAAAAAAAAATTTATACTAAAAATTTCACGAGAAAAATTTTATGCAAGAAAATTTTTGTATGAATGGATGATGCAGTTTTATGAAAACTTTGTATGCTCGAGAGTGAACGCCTCTAGTCAGTTCACTCAAAACAAAAGACAAATCGAGGGGACGCCTATGGGTCGGTCCCAAATCTAAAAGTTTCGATAAAACACATGCGACTAAATAGGGCCAGTCCTGTACCAACCATTACTTAGTCAAAAACATTGTAACAATGACATATATATGTATGCTTAAAAATGATGAATGCATGAAAACAACTGTCAGTTCTAGGAAGACCGTAGTGACTACCCACTAATCACAGGTCATATTTAAGAGCCTACAGGTCGAAACCAGGCTTTGATACCATAATTGTAACACCCCATTTTGGAAATGGAAATATCACAGCAATTATGGCGTGTCATCAAAGCATACAAGGTAAAATGTCTAAACATTACTTGACCATAAAAAGGAAAATACCGGAATCAAACATCGGTAGTCCAAAAGTAAAGCTCATCACACACAAACATAGTATAGTAAGGAATAAGGACGAAACAATGTCCAAAGCATAAGTATCATAAAGAAAACAAATGCATAATGTAAAGAAGGCTAGACAGCTTCCAGTCCATATGCACGTACTCTTATTGTCTACGAGCGTCCCTGAGTACCTGCCGTTTTGGGAACATAGAAAAGGAAAACGGCTGAGCAATACGCTCAGTGCACGGATGTACAATAAAGCATGAATAGGATAAGCATATAACATAATAACAACGGAAGAAACTAAGTCCCGAGTAACCTGGTTAAGTCTTAATAAAACTGGTTTTATAGTTTGAAAGTCTTATGTTTATCTTATAAAAACTGTTTGTCATATTTTACCATTAGCCAATATAGGTCATGAATATCCACCGTGCATGAATAATTGGAGGGGTGACCTCATCATGCAAATTAGAGGGGCTGCCTCTAATTTAATATACTGGTTTATGGGTAGGAGGGATCAACTCCTTGTGAAGGATGCAAGGCACACACCACATTCACCATGTAATCCTGAATAAAAACGTGTAACTAGGATGCACCCATACGCCCCACATGATAAATATAAATAAATGGCCAAAAGCTGAAGGGACGCCACGAGCAATCACTCTACCGTGGTGAAGTCATAACATTAGTGCCTCTAATGTTATGGTTATTGTACCTCCATAACTAGGTGAAACTAGTCATGCATGTATATGGCTATAGGTAATCATATTTAAACATAAGCAATCAAACTCATACTTATACTACGGGAAAACAGTTGGCTGCATACGGGAAAATCCTAATAAGGAAAGAATGTCCATACTGAAAGGACGAGAATCCGTACCTTATGTTCAGTGAACGAGAACGATGAACTACGAGAATCCTACTTCCGAAACACTAGTGCTACATAAATACGTACATGAAATAAGTATCTGCTTACTACATACATAGCTGGTTTTATATCATGTCTTAGCTTATTTTATGTGTTCTTACTATTTACACTGTTTAAAGCCTTAAACTGTGTTAAATCCTATATTCTGTTCATTCTGATTAAGTATTTCTGATATTTCATGTGTTATTATACTTACTGGGTAATAATAAGTAACTTTCCAAAAATAGCAGGTTTCCTTTAATAGAAAGTTTCCAAAAATAGAAAGTTTCCAAAAATAGAAAGTTTCCAAAAATAGAAAGTTTCCAAAAATAGAAAGTTTCCAAAAGTAGAAAGTTTCCAAAAATAGAAAGTTTTCAAAAATAAAAAGTTTCCAAAAATAGAAAGTTACCAAAAATAGAAAGTTTCCAAAAATAGATTTACTGCTTAAAATAGACAAGTTTCTAAAAATAGAAAGTTTCCATAAATAGATTAGCTGCCTTAATTAAATAAGTTTCCATAAATAGATTAGCTGCCTTAAATAAATAAGTTTCTAAAAATAGCTGGTTTCCATAGATAAAATAGCTGCCTTATTTAATTAAGTTTCTAAAAATAGAAAGTTTCCATAATTAGAAATAAGCTGGTTAAATAAGCTAAGTAAATAAGCCTAAGTATTTTCATGATTATATTCTAAGTCATATGATATATTATATAGTTTAATAATTATTTCATGTAATTTAATTAAACTATAGGTTATAATATTTAATTAAAGTATGACTTGTTTTTAATTAAATATATTATATACTTAGGTTAAAATATGTATTATTAAATATTAATAATATAACCTAAGTCATGTTTAATTAATTAATTATATCCATGGTTTTTAAATAATTAATTAATTATAAGTCTTAATAATATAAATACTTAGGTTAAAATAATTCATGTTTATTAATAATTAGTTAACCTAAGTCATGTTATTAAATTAATTACATCATATTAATTTAATTCTTAACATAAGTTTTTAACATAAACAACTAACATAATCATGATCCGGATCTAAGCCTAAAAACATGCACCGGATATGAAACAACACCGTACCCCGAACCAAATCGGGGTACCCCCTTGCTGCCGTGGGGCCCACACGCACCAACCAAGACCAAAAAGGTCTTGGTGGTGGTCGGCTAAAAACAAACCGAACCCCCTTGGGGTCGGTTATACCTTGCGGCCCCAAAACAAACACCCTTAGATCGACCCTTTTGATTAGTTAATGATCAAAACATGTTAGATCTAGGTTTAATTAATGTGTTTTTATGAAAACATCATGTGTTCTTAATTAATAAAAGATTAATTAAAAAGAAAAACAAGTTAAAAAGGTTTTACCGTATTCGTGGATCAAGAGGGTGAAGAACAAACACGAACAACCAATAAATTTAACAAGATCCAAGATCAAAGAAATCACCTTGATGGTGGTTGTAGGTGGCGGCACAAAAGGAGGAGGAAAAGGGATTTTAGGTTTTCTTGAAATTCTTTTGTAAAAGTGATTTGAGTAGTAAAAATTACTTAACCCTTCCTTTTAGTAAAATTAACAATGGGCTTGGCCCATTGTCCTTATTTTGGCCGCGGGTAGGGACTCCCTTGTGGGGGTCCCATACCTCGTTTCGTGTCTTGTAATTTCATACTCGTTTACGTTTAATTATGTTCGTGTTTTAAATGTTCTCGTTACGTAAATACCATACACTTATATATATTTAATTACGCTCGTATTAAATATATATACGTAATTAATAATAACTCGTGTTTTAATTACGCTCGTGATTTCGTGATCGTATGTTCGTGATTAATTATTGCTAAATAATTATTTCGTGATCGTTCATATAAAATACTTATCGTGTTCTAACACGTACGTAACACATAAACTCCTAATACGTAATCGTAATCATGCTATATTAGGAAAGTTTTTAACTAGTACGTACGAACTTAAGGTACTATGCATGGTAAAAGCATGCGGGTTTTACAACTCTTCCCCCCTAAAAAGAATAATTCGTCCTCGAATTATAGATTTTAAAAGCATGCCATTAGCCAATCCATTCCCACAATCACGTCAAACGATCCTAGCTCTATAGGCATCAAGTCGATTTTAAAAGCGTAGTTTCCTAACTTCAAGGTACACCCTTTCAGTATAGTATTCGTACTAACAATTTTTCCATCGGCTAATTCAACATTATAACTAGTCGTTAACAATACCGGTTCTCTATCGATATGACGACTAAATCTAACGTCTACAAAACTCTTGTCGGAGCCAGAATCAAATAAAATACTAGCATAAAAAGCGTCTAGCAAAAACGTACCGGTAACCACATTGGGACCTTGTGGTTTATCAGCAGTTCCCACTTGATACACAGCTGCCGCATTATTTCCTCCCCGTCTGTTCCCTGCCTTCGGGCAATTTGCTTGCACATGCCCTCTTTCTCCACAGCTATAACATCCTCTCATCCTGATAGCATTAGCCCCAGTGGCTACTCCTCCCGTTCGACAACTAGAAGTCCTATGACCTGCCTTTCCACACTTGCCGCATGCCGGCGGGCAGTTTCCAACATGATACAAGTTGCACTTTCCACAATGGGGGTTCACTTTCACACCTCTAGGGTTCGTCGCGGCCCTCATCCCTTCGTTCCTTCTCTGATTAAACTGCTGATTACGGTTCGGCCCTTGGTTGTTTCGGTTTCCTCCTCGGTTCTGGCCTTGGGATTGATTGCCTTGTGCTGCCTCCCATTTTCTTTTGTTGCCCTCAGCAATGTAGTTCTGCTTGTCCTGAAGCTTAACGTCCATCAAAGCGTGTGCCATTTGAACCGCTTCATCAAACGTTCCAGGTTTCGACGAAGTTGTTTCACCTTTGATGTTGCTAGATAAACCCTTAATATACTGCTTCATTTTCTTGGCATCATTGGCAAATATGTCCGGACACAAAAGACTTAACTCATTGAATCTCCTGGTGTAAGCAACTATATCGTTGTTCCTTAAGGTCAAATGTCTCAGTTCGTCCTCCAATTGCCCCAATTCCTCCTCTGGGCAAAACTTCTTGGTCAACAAAGCTTTGGTTGCATTCCACGTTCTTGCATTTGCCACAGCCAATCCCACCGTAGCTACCTGGGTATTCCACCAGCTTAACGCATCATCCAGAAATGTAGCTGCTGCAAACTTTACTTTATCCGCCTCTGCACAACCACTGATTTCAAACGTACTCTCAACTTTTTCCAACCATCGCCTAAGTTCTAGGGCTCCACCCGATCCACGGAACTGCGTAGGACCACACTTCATAAAGCTTGAATAGGTACACACTCTCGGGGCTGGTTGTCTCCCCGCGTTCCTTCCTGGATCCTGATTTCTCCCAGCTCGGTCCGCTTGCAACGCATTAGCTATCGCTTCCTGAATCATGTTGTTAACACGATCGGCAGTCAACTTTGGAGGCATTGTTTTATCGAATATCTCTTTCTGCAAGACAAGGAAAATAGAAAAGCAATGTAAGTATTCATATCAAGTTTCCCAGACATAAAATACATACAACGACACATCACTACGGAGTTACTAATATTCATCAATTCACACCACAAAAGATCAAATTTAAGACATATCACAGATCATGAAAGGTAACATAGATTGTATTGATAGTTAACCAAAATCGTGACAAGTAATGCCACTACAATCATTCACCACAAAACATCAAGTACTTGAGTTTCTCGTCATAATACCATCATACAAAGGTCTAAAATAGTTCTATTACAATGATCAAAGAAAATACAAAACAAGTAACTAGGCATGTGGTGATCCACAAGGCCTCTTGGATGGCGGCTCGTCGTCGTCTTCCTCGGTTTCCTCATCACTCACGTCCTCGTCCACATCATCCACTTTTCCCTTTCCTTTCTCATCTGGCCCACATTCTGTTTCCTTTCTCGTCCCTGATGTGGATCCATGCTCAATCGCTACCTGATTTCCCACCGAAATACAAGCACCTCCAGTAGGCGGCTGAACCATGAAGTCATTCGCCTCCATCTCCACATCGTCCACGAATCTCCAATCCGGGGGCAATGAATCCCTCACACGATGCTCCCAACTCTGCATCCTCGACAACCTCATCTGATCTTCCCTCACACGATCAAGACTAGCACTTAAATTCGCAACCATTGATTTCAAACTATTGATGGCACTTGTGTTCATCATCCCATCATACGCAATCCTTGAAGTCCTTTCCAACAGTCTTTGATGCTCCCTTTCAGTCTTATCAAACTTCTTAATCACCCTAGTCTCAACTACAAACCGCTCATACATTAACCTTTCCATCCTCCCCAAACGACCTGCGGGATCCCAGTAGTGACTCGGTCTCGGAAAATAGACCCTTGCAGTATTCTCATGAATCGATGGCGACTTGGATGACTCTCCACTGTTCCCATTACTATTGTCCATCGGGCGATCAAAAGGTTGCTGCTCATAACGACCGGTCGGTGGTACCTCATAACCCTTCGGCGAACTCGGGGATTGAAACAAATCGGGTTCGGTCTGGCCTACGGCATCCTCGGGAATGCCATCATCCAATAGCTCCTCGGGCTCTTCTTCGGAATCCTCATTGTCGTCACTACTCATGCTGAAATTATCCACCTCACTTTCGCCATTGTCGTTTTCCGGCCCTATTTCGTCTTCTGGAGCGATCCATCCATTATTATTGTCCGGCGGGTTCGGAGGAAACGGTCCCCCTTCGTGACCTACGACGTAATCGTTCCCGTTATCGTTGGGCGGTACCTCGGCCATTCCTGCAATAACAGCGAATTTCGGAGGGTACATAAGTAATTATACAATAATTATAAATATATGCATGCAAATGCAATGCAAAGGTGGTACATATGCCCGAAATGTAATAATATGATGCTCATGCATGATTAATATGAAAATTACGATGTCGGATATTTCACGTAAAATTTAACGTCTACATATAGTAATTCCATACTTATATAATAATTACCCACATATATACTTTACTCAAAAGTATACGTCAAATGCCATAAATACAACAATAAATCTTACCGGAGCCATGCAGGATAGTTGTGTGTGCTTGAACCCTTTCTTACGACACCAAAAGTTATAGTTTAGGATTTTCAAAAACGACCTAGTTCTCTATAACTCGTGGCTCTGATACCAATCTGTAACACCCCCACAATTGTTATGCGCAGCGGAACTACAACAATG
This sequence comes from Glebionis coronaria, assembly GCA_025667525.1. Lineage (NCBI taxonomy): Eukaryota > Viridiplantae > Streptophyta > Magnoliopsida > Asterales > Asteraceae > Glebionis > Glebionis coronaria. The sequence goes on from CM046875.1 coordinate 66,467,954, forward strand.
GGTGCTACACAGTATTCTTTGCACACAAGATATATCAACGACGCTAAAAAGACGTCATCTTAAAATTCAACATTTAAAATTGTTAGATAATACATGTCCACAGTTTTTCCAACCCCAAATAGTGCACAGAGTTTAGCGTTTTCGGTCCCCATGAATCTCAACCCCAAAAACTTCAGTTTTACAACCACATGACATTAAACATAAAAATTGTTTAAGTAGAAAAGGAGGGAAAAACAAGCGGACACCAAGCCGATCACACAACATCCATCCCATGCATGCTCCATCCTACTGCTCAGCGGTTACCTGAAACACATGCCAAAAATTTGGTCAACGAAAACGTTGAGTGGAATTCATAGGTTTTTCAATCCATTTGAACGTATATATAATAAAAACCATTCGTGATCATTTATAGTCTTGTCGATCAAACAAACTATAATCAGGATACTGACAATTGTGTTTAAGCTCATGACACTAATCCGTTAACTCAATCACCCGCGTAAATATACCGGCATGATTCAGATGAAACCAGTGCCCCTTCTAAAGGCATCAGTTGCAATTATACCTTATTTCTCATACAAAATAATCTACCGCAGAACTTACTACAAGTACAGCTTCTCGGCTAGCATTGGGTCGTTAACCCCGTAGTACTACAAATTGCATAAGCGGCTATTTCCCCCTTCGCAAGGGCAAGACAATAGTTAATAGTTCATGAATTTAGGGACTTTTGCAACTTTGGTACTCAACACAATTTTTAAGGCAACTTTCGGGTCTAACAATCATTCATGATATACGTTCCTTTTTAAAAACTAGCATGCATTTCCCTCGCGGGTAAAACAATTTGAAATAATATAAGCGAGGCTATAAATTCACACCTTAGATATTAAGTAGTCGGTAGTTCGAGGAGTGTTCACTGACGATGAAACGGATGCCCGGGTAAATCAACACCTATCACAAATAACGCGTAATGAGTAATCTCATTTAAATACTTACGGTACTGTGTAAAATACATATATATAAGTCACTTAAGACAAATATAACTCACGCCAAAAACAAAAACAACAAGTATCATTCATTTTATTCCATTCGTTCTTATAACCTACGTTGTCCATTTTTACTCATTCTCGCCGGTACTTGACTAAAGTACGGGCTGTTTTACCTTATTAAACCATGCTTATAAAATTTGACAAAATTTCCAAAAATCCTATATGACCTGTAGATAACATGTTTTTAAGCCCAACAAAAGTTTTCACTTTTACGACCCGTTACGCAACTCATTTCCACGACTACATTTTACGGGCTGAAATTGCGCTTCGACCAATTTTGACCACTTTGACCTATATGAAAAATACCTTTGACTTCCTTGACTCATAAGTCAACATATAGACTCATTTGTACAGGTTAGGGACCAAGTTTTGACCCTTGATCATTTACCAAATTATACTTGTGACCCTCGGGATTTGACTAAAACTTTGCACAAATCCGGATTGTGAAAGTCCTCGTCTCCCGGTACCCGATCTTTAAAATGTCATAACTTTTAGCTCGTTTTGAGTCACGGGCTCTACCTTATACCAAATTAAAGCTAGAAAAACCCTCTATCACTATATTTAGTTTTCAAGACCTGGAACAAAAATCATTTTTCCAAAATAGACCAAATGTTTCTGCCTAAAAATGACCATACCAAAAACATGCTTAGACTCGATTCCAAGACTTCTAACCAACACTAAACATCATCCTAAGCCTTCCCAAACATATCCTAACATCAAACTTCCATCCTACCCCTATTGATCAACCAATCTCAATATCAAGAATCAAAGAAAATAGACATGCAAGTAATAAAACCTATATGAATCTTCCTAAAACAACAAACCAAACACAAATATAACATGCAAATTCAACAACCACCATGGCTCCCCAAACACCCCCTTTGCCGTGGGGTTTGGGTGACCCAATCACCACAACCAAATTAATTTTGGTGGGTTTTCTTGGTGTTTATACTTCCATAACACTTAAAATTAACATGCATTAGCTCTTTAAGCCTCAAAAACGAATTTGGATCATATGGAAAAATCTTGAAATTTTTTTATCAATGCATGTTGGATTTGAGCACATGAATAGGTGGGTAATGACCAAACTAAGCGTGGTCTAACCTTAGATTTTTGAAAACTCAAGTGGAAAAGATTTTTGGTGAATTTTTGTGTGGGTTGGGGTGTGCCGTGAGCTAGAGAGAGAGAGAAGAGAGTGATGGTTTGATTTTTGGTGCAAGTGTTGTATGTGTTTGTGTGTGTTTCAATTTTGGCCCTTTTTGATAGTTAGGAGGGACCTTTGTGCAATATTGGGCTTCTTTTGTCCTTAAATAGAAAACGACCTCAAAACTTTGCGGGTTTGACTCATTTGTCAATTTTGAAAATTTTACGGGAGTCGGAAATCTTCCCGAACGCTCCAAAATATTTTTGGGATACTTTAAATGTACTTGGAAGGCTATAAAACTCACCCGACTCAACTTAACACGAACCGTAAATAAAATTCTCGAAAAATTACATTATCGACAAATCGTCAAAAATATATAAAATTGGGCATCCCTCGGGATCGTAATCGTCATCGTCCTTCTCAAAACGTCAACCGTAAAAATTATAACCTCGAACATCGGTCTTAACCAAAATACTTATAATTATAGAAATTAAATCTTATTAAAAATTTCCAAAAATTAGCGTAATTTAGGGTATCGTTAATGACCTCGATTCTAGGGTGTCACATCCACCCCTCCTTAAAGAGAGCGACGTCCCGGCGCTCGCCTCTTCTTGTACTCACATTTCGTCTTACTGGAACAGATGAGGATACCTTTCCTTGAAAAAGTCCTCACGTTCCCAGGTGTATTCCGGTCCACGCTTAGAATTCCATCGGACCTTCACAATGGGAATCCTACTACGCTTCAACCGCTTGACCTCCCGGTCCATAATTTCCACAGGTTCTTCCACAAAGTGCATTTTGTCGTCTAGTCGAATCTCGTCCAAAGGAATCACCAATTCCTTGTCCGCCAAACTCTTCTTCAGGTTCGATACGTGAAACGTGTCATGAATAGCACTAAGCTCGGTCGGCAATTCTAACTTGTACGCTACTGGTCCAATTCGTTCAACGATTTTAAACGGTCCAATATACCTCGGACTCAACTTTCCTTTCTTTCCAAAACGAATTACACCCTTCCATGGCGATACCTTGAGCATAACCATATCTCCAACTTCAAACTCCAACGGTTTCCTTCGGTTATCGGCATAACTCTTCTGTCGGCTTCTCGCAGCAAGCAGTCGGTTCTTGATTTGCACGATCTTCTCTGTCGTTTCTAAAACCATTTCGGGTCCAGTCAATTGACTTTCCCCTACTTCACTCCAACACACGGGCGATCTACACTTCCTTCCATACAATGCTTCGAACGGTGCAGCTTTGATACTCGCGTGATAACTATTATTGTACGAAAATTCCACTAGAGGCAAGTGGCGTTCCCAACTTCCTCCAAAATCGATCACGCATGCTCGGAGCATGTCCTCCATCGTTTGAATCGTTCGTTCACTCTGGCCGTCAGTTTCCGGGTGATAAGCCGTGCTTAAACTCAGTTCAGTGCCCATCGCACGTTGAAGCGATTTCCAAAATTCCGACGTAAATCTACTGTCGCGATCCGAAATGATCGATAATGGCACTCCATGTCTACAGACGATCTCTTTCACGTACACGCTGGCGAGTTTTTCCATGCTGTCCGTCTTCTTCATAGGTAAGAAATGAGCAGATTTCGTCAACCTGTCCACAATTACCCATATCATATCGCTTCCACTAGGAGTCCTAGGTAAACCCGTCACAAAATCCATTGCGATTTTCTCCCATTTCCATTCTGGGATTTCCGGTTGTACCAACAATCCAGATGGTTTCTTATGTTCTGCCTGAACCTTCGCGCAAGTCAAACACTTACTGACGTAACGAGCAATATCTGCCTTCATATTCGGCCACCAATAGACTTTCTTCAGGTCGTGGTACATCTTATCCGATCCAGGATGTATCGAATACTTCGACTTATGCGACTCATTCATAACCAATTCTCGAACTCCAGGCTTTCCTTCCTCAGATGGACACAATGGTAACCAAATCCGATTCTCAAAATATCTTAGTCCGTCAGATCTAATCACAAAAAGAGGTTTCAACATTCGTCCCAAGTTTTCGGCTTCAACATTCCCTTTCATTAATCCTCTCTCCTGAGCCTTCAGTATGGTTTCGGTTAAGTCAACGCTCTCACTCATCACTAAAGCTCTAACCCTCAAAGGTTTCTCCCGTTCTTTCCTACTCAAAGCATCCGCTACAACATTCGCCTTCCCAGGGTGGTAGCGAATTTCACAGTCGTAATCACTCAATAGTTCAACCCATCGTCTTTGTCGCATATTCAACTCCTTTTGATCTAAAATGTGCTGCAAACTCTTGTGATCAGTGAATACAACACACTTTGTCCCATACAGATAGTGTCTCCACAGCTTCAACGCAAAAACTACCGCTCCTAATTCCAAATCGTGCGTCGTGTAGTTCTCCTCGTTCTTCCTTAATTGCCTCGACGCGTAAGCTATCACCTTTTCACGTTGCATTAACACTGCTCCGTAACCCTTACGAGACGCATCACAATACACTACGAAATCTTCGGTTCCTTCAGGCAATGATAAAATCGGCGCGGAACATAACTTATCCTTGAGCGTTTCGAAAGCAAGCTCTTCCTCATTTCCCCATTCATACACCCTATTCTTCTCGGTAAGCCGCGTCAATGGTTTCGCAATCAACGAAAATCCTTCAATAAACCTTCTATAATACCCAGCTAAACCCAAAAATTGTCGAACTTCAGTCGGCGTCGTCGGTGCTGACCATTCCCTGATCGCTACGATCTTAGCAGGATCTACACGAACTCCCTCACTATCAATCACATGACCTAGAAACTGCACTGATTCCAACCAAAACTCACACTTAGAGAATTTTGCATACAGCTTCTCCTTCCTTAACAACTCCAAAATCCTTCTCAGGTGCTTCTCGTGCTCCTCCTTACTCTTAGAGTAAATAAGTATGTCGTCGATGAAAACAATAACAAACTTATCTAGATACGGCTTGCACACGCGATTCATAAGATCCATGAATACAGCAGGCGCGTTCGTCAACCCAAACGGCATCACTCGAAATTCAAAGTGTCCATACCGCGTACGAAAGGCAGTTACAGGAATATCCTCCTCTCTTACACGCAGTTGATGATACCCTGATCTTAAATCGATCTTTGAGTATACACTGGAACCTTGTAATTGATCGAACAAATCATCAATCCTCGGTAATGGGTACCGATTCTTAACCGTCAGCTTATTGAGTTCTCTATAGTCGATACACATCCTAAACGAACCATCCTTCTTCTTTACGAACAACACTGGCGCTCCCCAAGGTGATGAGCTCGGCCTAATAAATCCTTTGTCCATCAATTCCTTCAATTGATCCGCTAACTCCTTTAACTCAGATGGTGCTAAGCGATAAGGTGCACGTGCAACCGGTGCAGCTCCTGGCACTAAATCAATTCGAAACTCGACCTCACGGTTAGGCGGTAAACCTGGCAACTCGTCTGGAAAAACGTCCGGATACTCGCAAATAATTGGTACCTCTTCAATCCTCGCCTCTACATCACCATCGCTCGAAACTTGTGCCAAAAACACATCGCATCCGCTCTCTACGTACTTCATCATCTTCAAACACGAAATCACCTTCAAACGAGAAGTGCATTCGTCTCCCTTAACCGTCAAAACCCTATTCCTCAGCGGAATCTGCACCAATCTCTCACCACAGACAATCGTAGCACTATGCGCCATTAGCCAATCCATTCCCACAATCACGTCAAACGATCCTAGCTCTATAGGCATCAAGTCGATTTTAAAAGCGTAGTTTCCTAACTTCAAGGTACACCCTTTCAGTATAGTATTCGTACTAACAATTTTTCCATCGGCTAATTCAACATTATAACTAGTCGTTAACAATACCGGTTCTCTATCGATATGACGACTAAATCTAACGTCTACAAAACTCTTGTCGGAGCCAGAATCAAATAAAATACTAGCATAAAAAGCGTCTAGCAAAAACGTACCGGTAACCACATTGGGACCTTGTGGTTTATCAGCAGTTCCCACTTGATACACAGCTGCCGCATTATTTCCTCCCCGTCTGTTCCCTGCCTTCGGGCAATTTGCTTGCACATGCCCTCTTTCTCCACAGCTATAACATCCTCTCATCCTGATAGCATTAGCCCCAGTGGCTACTCCTCCCGTTCGACAACTAGAAGTCCTATGACCTGCCTTTCCACACTTGCCGCATGCCGGCGGGCAGTTTCCAACATGATACAAGTTGCACTTTCCACAATGGGGGTTCACTTTCACACCTCTAGGGTTCGTCGCGGCCCTCATCCCTTCGTTCCTTCTCTGATTAAACTGCTGATTACGGTTCGGCCCTTGGTTGTTTCGGTTTCCTCCTCGGTTCTGGCCTTGGGATTGATTGCCTTGTGCTGCCTCCCATTTTCTTTTGTTGCCCTCAGCAATGTAGTTCTGCTTGTCCTGAAGCTTAACGTCCATCAAAGCGTGTGCCATTTGAACCGCTTCATCAAACGTTCCAGGTTTCGACGAAGTTGTTTCACCTTTGATGTTGCTAGATAAACCCTTAATATACTGCTTCATTTTCTTGGCATCATTGGCAAATATGTCCGGACACAAAAGACTTAACTCATTGAATCTCCTGGTGTAAGCAACTATATCGTTGTTCCTTAAGGTCAAATGTCTCAGTTCGTCCTCCAATTGCCCCAATTCCTCCTCTGGGCAAAACTTCTTGGTCAACAAAGCTTTGGTTGCATTCCACGTTCTTGCATTTGCCACAGCCAATCCCACCGTAGCTACCTGGGTATTCCACCAGCTTAACGCATCATCCAGAAATGTAGCTGCTGCAAACTTTACTTTATCCGCCTCTGCACAACCACTGATTTCAAACGTACTCTCAACTTTTTCCAACCATCGCCTAAGTTCTAGGGCTCCACCCGATCCACGGAACTGCGTAGGACCACACTTCATAAAGCTTGAATAGGTACACACTCTCGGGGCTGGTTGTCTCCCCGCGTTCCTTCCTGGATCCTGATTTCTCCCAGCTCGGTCCGCTTGCAACGCATTAGCTATCGCTTCCTGAATCATGTTGTTAACACGATCGGCAGTCAACTTTGGAGGCATTGTTTTATCGAATATCTCTTTCTGCAAGACAAGGAAAATAGAAAAGCAATGTAAGTATTCATATCAAGTTTCCCAGACATAAAATACATACAACGACACATCACTACGGAGTTACTAATATTCATCAATTCACACCACAAAAGATCAAATTTAAGACATATCACAGATCATGAAAGGTAACATAGATTGTATTGATAGTTAACCAAAATCGTGACAAGTAATGCCACTACAATCATTCACCACAAAACATCAAGTACTTGAGTTTCTCGTCATAATACCATCATACAAAGGTCTAAAATAGTTCTATTACAATGATCAAAGAAAATACAAAACAAGTAACTAGGCATGTGGTGATCCACAAGGCCTCTTGGATGGCGGCTCGTCGTCGTCTTCCTCGGTTTCCTCATCACTCACGTCCTCGTCCACATCATCCACTTTTCCCTTTCCTTTCTCATCTGGCCCACATTCTGTTTCCTTTCTCGTCCCTGATGTGGATCCATGCTCAATCGCTACCTGATTTCCCACCGAAATACAAGCACCTCCAGTAGGCGGCTGAACCATGAAGTCATTCGCCTCCATCTCCACATCGTCCACGAATCTCCAATCCGGGGGCAATGAATCCCTCACACGATGCTCCCAACTCTGCATCCTCGACAACCTCATCTGATCTTCCCTCACACGATCAAGACTAGCACTTAAATTCGCAACCATTGATTTCAAACTATTGATGGCACTTGTGTTCATCATCCCATCATACGCAATCCTTGAAGTCCTTTCCAACAGTCTTTGATGCTCCCTTTCAGTCTTATCAAACTTCTTAATCACCCTAGTCTCAACTACAAACCGCTCATACATTAACCTTTCCATCCTCCCCAAACGACCTGCGGGATCCCAGTAGTGACTCGGTCTCGGAAAATAGACCCTTGCAGTATTCTCATGAATCGATGGCGACTTGGATGACTCTCCACTGTTCCCATTACTATTGTCCATCGGGCGATCAAAAGGTTGCTGCTCATAACGACCGGTCGGTGGTACCTCATAACCCTTCGGCGAACTCGGGGATTGAAACAAATCGGGTTCGGTCTGGCCTACGGCATCCTCGGGAATGCCATCATCCAATAGCTCCTCGGGCTCTTCTTCGGAATCCTCATTGTCGTCACTACTCATGCTGAAATTATCCACCTCACTTTCGCCATTGTCGTTTTCCGGCCCTATTTCGTCTTCTGGAGCGATCCATCCATTATTATTGTCCGGCGGGTTCGGAGGAAACGGTCCCCCTTCGTGACCTACGACGTAATCGTTCCCGTTATCGTTGGGCGGTACCTCGGCCATTCCTGCAATAACAGCGAATTTCGGAGGGTACATAAGTAATTATACAATAATTATAAATATATGCATGCAAATGCAATGCAAAGGTGGTACATATGCCCGAAATGTAATAATATGATGCTCATGCATGATTAATATGAAAATTACGATGTCGGATATTTCACGTAAAATTTAACGTCTACATATAGTAATTCCATACTTATATAATAATTACCCACATATATACTTTACTCAAAAGTATACGTCAAATGCCATAAATACAACAATAAATCTTACCGGAGCCATGCAGGATAGTTGTGTGTGCTTGAACCCTTTCTTACGACACCAAAAGTTATAGTTTAGGATTTTCAAAAACGACCTAGTTCTCTATAACTCGTGGCTCTGATACCAATCTGTAACACCCCCACAATTGTTATGCGCAGCGGAACTACAACAATGGGTGCTACACAGTATTCTTTGCACACAAGATATATCAACGACGCTAAAAAGACGTCATCTTAAAATTCAACATTTAAAATTGTTAGATAATACATGTCCACAGTTTTTCCAACCCCAAATAGTGCACAGAGTTTAGCGTTTTCGGTCCCCATGAATCTCAACCCCAAAAACTTCAGTTTTACAACCACATGACATTAAACATAAAAATTGTTTAAGTAGAAAAGGAGGGAAAAACAAGCGGACACCAAGCCGATCACACAACATCCATCCCATGCATGCTCCATCCTACTGCTCAGCGGTTACCTGAAACACATGCCAAAAATTTGGTCAACGAAAACGTTGAGTGGAATTCATAGGTTTTTCAATCCATTTGAACGTATATATAATAAAAACCATTCGTGATCATTTATAGTCTTGTCGATCAAACAAACTATAATCAGGATACTGACAATTGTGTTTAAGCTCATGACACTAATCCGTTAACTCAATCACCCGCATAAATATACCGGCATGATTCATATGAAACCAGTGCCCCTTCTAAAGGCATCAGTTGCAATTATACCTTATTTCTCATACAAAATAATCTACCGCAGAACTTACTACAAGTACAGCTTCTCGGCTAGCATTGGGTCGTTAACCCCGTAGTACTACAAATTGCATAAGCGGCTATTTCCCCCTTCGCAAGGGCAAGACAATAGTTAATAGTTCATGAATTTAGGGACTTTTGCAACTTTGGTACTCAACACAATTTTTAAGGCAACTTTCGGGTCTAACAATCATTCATGATATACGTTCCTTTTTAAAAACTAGCATGCATTTCCCTCGCGGGTAAAACAATTTGAAATAATATAAGCGAGGCTATAAATTCACACCTTAGATATTAAGTAGTCGGTAGTTCGAGGAGTGTTCACTGACGATGAAACGGATGCCCGGGTAAATCAACACCTATCACAAATAACGCGTAATGAGTAATCTCATTTAAATACTTACGGTACTGTGTAAAATACATATATATAAGTCACTTAAGACAAATATAACTCACGCCAAAAACAAAAACAACAGGTATCATTCATTTTATTCCATTCGTTCTTATAACCTACGTTGTCCATTTTTACTCATTCTCGCCGGTACTTGACTAAAGTACGGGCTGTTTTACCTTATTAAACCATGCTTATAAAATTTGACAAAATTTCCAAAAATCCTATATGACCTGTAGATAACATGTTTTTAAGCCCAACAAAAGTTTTCACTTTTACGACCCGTTACGCAACTCATTTCCACGACTACATTTTACGGGCTGAAATTGCGCTTCGACCAATTTTGACCACTTTGACCTATATGAAAAATACCTTTGACTTCCTTGACTCATAAGTCAACATATAGACTCATTTGTACAGGTTAGGGACCAAGTTTTGACCCTTGATCATTTACCAAATTATACTTGTGACCCTCGGGATTTGACTAAAACTTTGCACAAATCCGGATTGTGAAAGTCCTCGTCTCCCGGTACCCGATCTTTAAAATGTCATAACTTTTAGCTCGTTTTGAGTCACGGGCTCTACCTTATACCAAATTAAAGCTAGAAAAACCCTCTATCACTATATTTAGTTTTCAAGACCTGGAACAAAAATCATTTTTCCAAAATAGACCAAATGTTTCTGCCTAAAAATGACCATACCAAAAACATGCTTAGACTCGATTCCAAGACTTCTAACCAACACTAAACATCATCCTAAGCCTTCCCAAACATATCCTAACATCAAACTTCCATCCTACCCCTATTGATCAACCAATCTCAATATCAAGAATCAAAGAAAATAGACATGCAAGTAATAAAACCTATATGAATCTTCCTAAAACAACAAACCAAACACAAATATAACATGCAAATTCAACAACCACCATGGCTCCCCAAACACCCCCTTTGCCGTGGGGTTTGGGTGACCCAATCACCACAACCAAATTAATTTTGGTGGGTTTTCTTGGTGTTTATACTTCCATAACACTTAAAATTAACATGCATTAGCTCTTTAAGCCTCAAAAACGAATTTGGATCATATGGAAAAATCTTGAAAATTTTTTATCAATGCATGTTGGATTTGAGCACATGAATAGGTGGGTAATGACCAAACTAAGCGTGGTCTAACCTTAGATTTTTGAAAAATCAAGTGGAAAAGATTTTTGGTGAATTTTTGTGTGGGTTGGGGTGTGCCGTGAGCTAGAGAGAGAGAGAAGAGAGTGATGGTTTGATTTTTGGTGCAAGTGTTGTATGTGTTTGTGTATGTTTCAATTTTGGCCCTTTTTGATAGTTAGGAGGGACCTTTGTGCAATATTGGGCTTCTTTTGTCCTTAAATAGAAAACGACCTCAAAACTTTGCGGGTTTGACTCATTTGTCAATTTTGAAAATTTTACGGGAGTCGGAAATCTTCCCGAACGCTCCAAAATATTTTTGGGATACTTTAAATGTACTTGGAAGGCTATAAAACTCACCCGACTCAACTTAACACGAACCGTAAATAAAATTCTCGAAAAATTACATTATCGACAAATCGTCAAAAATATATAAAATTGGGCATCCCTCGGGATCGTAATCGTCTTCGTCCTTCTCAAAACGTCAACCGTAAAAATTATAACCTCGAACATCGGTCTTAACCAAAATACTTATAATTATAGAAATTAAATCTTATTAAAAATTTCCAAAAATTAGCGTAATTTAGGGTATCGTTAATGACCTCGATTCTAGGGTGTCACATTTTATTTATTTATTATTATTATTTTTATTTATTTTAAATAATAATTTTATTTTAAATAATAATTTTATTATTATTATTATTATTTTATTTTTTTGAAAGGATTATTATTATTATTATCATTATTATTATTATTAATATAACATTATTTTCTTATTTTATTATTTGTTATTTTATTATTAATTATTACTTATTTATTTTTATTGTTATTTATTAATATTATTATTTTATTATTATTTTTATTTTTAAATATTATTATTATTTTTAGTTATTATATATTATATATTATTATTATTGTTATTTTATTTATTTATTATTTTTATTTTTATTTATTTATTGATATTTATAGTTATTTATTATTATTATTATTTATGGCAGATATATATTTCATAAAGGTTATCAAAAATGCAGAATCTACATTTCGTTTGTCTCCACGGCAGATGGCCTTATAGCAATCTCAGAAGGAGGACCACACATCTGACTGGCTTAGAATGGTTCCTATATCTGGGTTAGGACAAACGATGAACGGTAAGACTTATCGTTGTGTTTTGTGTTATCGGTTAGGTATCCCTTTATTTACGGTGTCGAAGCCTTGTTCAGCTTGCTCAAGGGTTTTTCCTAGGGATATTTATGGAGACCATGCGGTATCGTGTGCTGGTATTGTGGGTATTAAACATCGTCATAATGTTGTGTGTGATACCCTTGTCGACATTTGTTATCGTTAGGGGATCTCTATTGGTAAGGAAGTTGGTATCGGGCTGGATGGGGGTTGTGATAAATTATTACGTCCAACAGATATATTACTATACTTGTGGGATGGAGGGCTTGATGTTTGTGTGGATTTGACAGGATCTTCGCCTTTGACGCAAACCAGGATGGCTGATTTCGCGCCCGGTCGTGCGGTGGTTGATGTTGCACAGCGTAAACGTGTTAAATATATGGCTAAGTGTGTGGCTATCGCATATGGGTTTCTCCCTTTTCTTTCACTTCCTTTGGGGAACTAGAAGATGATGCGGTTGCCTTGTTGATGCAGATCCAAAAGTTTCCATGGTTCAAGACATTGGGATACGTGTTGTCGTTCATATATTTAATAGGATCAGTTTTGCTATTGCTAAAGGAGTGGGAGCTCAGTTAGTATCTCGGCTTTCCACTAACTTTTTGTAATCTTATTATTCTAATGAAGTGATGTTGATATAAAATAATAATAGTAATAATAATAATTAATAAATAAGTAGGAAATAATTTATACACCAAACATAATGGAAATGATTTCCACACAAATTATAAAGGATATAATTCCCTAAGAATTCAACTCTTCGCATTTTTTATTTCTCTATTAACCAAACAATAGAAATGAAATCATTTCTATTTCTTTACTTCCAATTCTCTCAACAAACACACCCTAAAGCTATTTCACAAACAATAAGGCAACTGACAAAATTTTTGACTTGAAATAAATAAAAAATTTAGGGTGCGTTTGGTTTAAAGGGTTGGTGGGGGTTAAGGGATTACAAAAATCAAAACCCATGTTTGTTATAAAAGTAGACTTTAAAATTTGGTAGTTAATGACAAATAGTGCTATTTTTTCAAAACCATAGGAGGTACTCAGGATTAAAGAAAGTGTGGGACCAGGTTTAGCACTTTGTGGACTGAAACTTTTTGTTCAATTAATATATTATATTAATGTATTCATTAATAATAAAATAATTTGAAAAATTATTAAATTATTATTTCTTCTATATAATATATATTATATTTTTTTTACAAAATTATAATTTTTTCTCTCACATCATTTAATAAGTCTTACATCAAAACCAAATCTCCCTCAATCCTAAACCTCCTACTTTATAAACCCACACCTAAAGTAAAACCCGAATTCAAACTAAACGACCCCTTAGTCATTCCAATGATTTCTTTTTTTGCTTTACTAGAAAACTAAAAAAGTAAAAAAAAATACATTTATGATGTAGTTTGTTTGTTTTCTTTGTTACCCGGTGCCTACTTTTTTTCTCGATAATATAAGGATCTAAGTTCAGTTTCATACTAAATTTATTTAAAATATGAAATGAGTTATCTTTATTCTTCATCTTTCTATTACTTAATGGGAAAAAGATCTTCTCAAGTTAAATCCAACTTGATAGATCAAGTTATTCAATCAAAATAAAGATAAATACATGTGGGTCCTTACATTTCACTAAAAGAAAAACTTTAAAAATTTATTTAAATTTTGATTGGCCAACATGAACAATCAAGTTACATTCAACTTGAGATGATTTTGATTTTAATAAGCTTATTATCATCAATCGAATTTATAAGCATTTAATTAACTTATTTTGAGTGAATTATGTGAAATTATTGTTCTTAATTATAAGCTAGCTTATTAGGTGATTTATGTGAATAAGTTGATTTGTTTGAATAAGCTGATTTGTTTAAATAAGCTTATGTATAAGATTTCAATTTGATGAGAGTTATGAATAAGCTTGTTAATTAAATGATTTGAATTTATTTTGTTGAATTATAAGCTAGCTTATTAGCTTATTTTAACGAACTATCCGATCATTTGAATAAGAGAGTTATGAATAAGCTTATGACCATGTTAATAAGCTGTATTATTAATAATTTTTATGTTGCTTATGTGAGTTGAATTAAGCTTGATGTATCATATTTGATACCTTATTTATCATATATGACAGATGTATGATATATGATAAGCAAATAAAATTATGCACGAGGTATCAAATAAGATAGGCAAATCAATTATGCACAAGAAAAATAAGACTTTATGACAAATTCACACAAAATATCTTTAAGCTCTTCAAACATGTCTTCTATCATATGTAATACTGTATATATGATATTATATATAGATTGGGCATAACTCAAAAGTGACTATGGATGGCTATGGTAAGTGACATGTGACTTAGAGTTGATAATCAAATATGTTTGACAAGCCTCAATCTCATAATCAAATATGCTTGTTGCTTATTATCAGATTTTATATATGTGAGTTATGAATAAGTTTATGTTAGTGTGAGATATTTTAATTAAGTTGCTGATATAAATTAAATTAGGCTTGATGTATCATATTTGATACCTTATTTATCATATATGATAGATATATGATATGACATATTAAATATGACACATGATTATCAAATATGATGTTTATGATAAACCACAAGAAAAAAACCAGACTTTAATATTTTACATGACTTTCTACACTTTTTGACCTATTGTGTATTTTTATATTGTCTGCTATATAATTTAGTTGTTGATACAATGGTGGCTAATATGTTCTTTCCTCAATTCTATAAATGCAGACTGTGAGAACACATTTGATAAGATGAAGTTGTCGTTGAGGCCAACGAGGAAGTTTTACAAGAGAAAAGTGGATTTGGCTGAAAATAAAGAAGAATTGATTGAGATGAAGAACAGTTTTTCCAATAATCACCATATGAATCACCAGATGAATCTATTAATGCAATGATGCCTAAAAACGTTACTTGCATTTTTCGGCCTCGCTTTATTTTGATTACGATAATATATATAAAAAAGCATTTACGAAAACAATGAAAATCGAATTCTTGAGTTCAAGTATTATTCGTTTCATCCATAATCACTTAAGGTATGTATAAACAAGTTCTTAACCTAACTAAGTGACCAAGGATATATACCTTTCTTAAAATTCACTTTTATTTATAAGTGACAAATGTTTTTAGTCAACTTTAATTTAAAGAAAATGTTTTTAAAAAAAATAGAAATTTGAAAATAGAATATTCCCTTTGGATAAAAGATATGCCATTTGGGTATTTATTTCACCAAATGGACTTTCCCCACTAAATTACAAAAAGGATCGGAGTCTAGAGCCGGCGGATCATTATAGGCACCCGCGGATCCTTATCGATAAGGAACCACATGCCGATAAAATGAGCCGCGCTCAGAACTAGCCGTTGGATCTTTCTCCTATAGATAGTGGAAATATTTCCTTTTCACCTCTTTTGCACAAATTATCAGATTCAAAACCCCTTCTTTAATCACACAAATCTTTGGTTATTTGGTTGGTTATACTTGTTTAAGAAGTGAATCTTTCTCCTCCCATCTCATCATCTCAAGTGTAAAGCGAAGAACACCTTCATCCTTGAAGTGTTGTGTCAAGTTCAAGATCTACTCAAGATCCAAACTTTGTTTCATTCTTGTGTTATTATGAAGATCCAAATTGTTGTGTAAACTTAGAAGCTGTGTATGTATTGTGGTTAATACTTAGGCCTTAAAGTATATTGGTGTAGATTGGTCCTAGCTAAGAGTAGATATCGACGTTTAGCTTAAAGTCGGAAATTAGTTAAGCGACGTGTAAGATTTCTCCACCTTAAGGAGCTTGTTCATTAGTGAACTCTCAAGTAAGGAGTACTCGAGGAGTGAAGTAGGAACGAAGAGTGAGTTTCGTTGCCGAACCACTATAAATCCTTGGTGTTCGCTTTGATCTTTCCTTTCCTAATCTCTTTCTATTCATTATTCATTATTGCATATACTTTGTGATTATTAGTTTAGATTCACTATCACTTGTTCATATTGTGCATAAGAAGGTTTTACATAAACCACTTGAATCTAGCTTTTTGAAAAGGATTTTAGAAAACCGATATTTGGATCATTTTAACTAGTGAAACTATTTAACCCCCCCCCCCCCCCCCCCACCTCTAGTTTCTACAATTGGTATCATAGAGGGTTGCTCAAGCTTTTGAAATATATTCTATTTTAAATCTTGAAACGATCTATGGATTCCAATAAGTACCTAAAAGGGAAATCTATGCAAAGACCACCACTTTTTGAAACCGATAGTTTTATTTATTGAAAAAATAGATTGGAGACTTATTTAAAATCAAAAGATTTGGATCTTTGGCATGTTATTACCAATGGTGACTTTTTGCTTTTACAATATAGTGAAGTTTCTAAAAAGAAAGAAATAGTTACTTTTGAAAATTTAAATGATGACACTAAAAAGAAACTTGCTAAAAATAATGAGGCTAAAATGGTTATTATAATGCTTTGCCTAAGAAAGAGTATGAAAGAATTTTGATGCGTAAAACCGCTAAAGAAATTTGGGAAACTCTTTTGATAACCCACTAAGGTAATAGTCAAGTCAAAGAAAGCAAAATCGATTTTCTTGTTCAACAATATTAAAAATTTGTCATCTTAGAAGATGAAACTATTGATTGTGCATATGCTAGATTTAATACTATTATTACTAGTCTAAAAGCACTTGATGAAAGTTTTTCTAGCAAGAACAATGTTAGGAAGTTTCTTCGTGCGTTGCATCCAAAGTGGAGGGCTAAAGTCACGGCGGTTGAAGTATCAAAAGATCTCGCTACATTGTCATTCAACTTATTGGAAACTTAAAAGTTCATGAGATGATAATCTTGAAGGACCCGAAGATAGTCAAAAGCAAGAGTGAAAGAAAGTCTCTAGCATTGAAGACCAAGAAAGTGCATAGTTGTCATGAAAGCTCATCCTATGATAGTGAAGATGAAGAATATGTTATGGCGGTTAGATACTTCAAGAAGTTATTCAAGAGGAGAGGACAATATGTGAGGAAATCTAGCAATGATAAGAAGCCACTCTCAAAGAACCGATTTGTCAAGAATGACAAAAGTGATAAGAAATTCTTTAGATGCGGTGATCCAAATCATCTAATAGTGAATGTTCCAAGCCATCTCGCGACAAGAATAATATGGTGTTCGTTAGAGGATCATGGAGTGACGGTGGTGAAGAATGCGATGATAATGCTAAAGATGAGAAGTGTCTCATGGCTCATTTTTCAAAAGACTTATATTCCAAAATCGAATACTATAGCAACGATAGTTCTTCTCTAGATGACTTATAATCAGAAAGTCAATATGATAGTCTATGCAAACTAAGTATATAATTCATAGAAAAGAATAAATTGCTAAAATTAATTAAGTCTAAACTTGAAAATGAGATAAGTGAGATAAAGGGTAAATAGCTAAAATGGAGAAAAATAAAGAAGTTGATTTAGGATGTCTAAGTTGTGAAAATCTTAGGCAAAAGAATGAGAATCTCAAGAGCGCATTCATTAAGTTGGAAAAATTCATAAAAGGTACCAATGCTCTTGATGACATGTTAAGCAGACAAATTCATAATAAAGAAAGACTTGGTTCAGGTTTTAACACTAATGAAGCATCTACTAGTGAAACCAAACAAGTTAAATTTTCAGAAAATGTGTCTGTTGACCGCAGATCAATATTGTACTCCGCGGTTCCCTATATTTATGGAACCGCGGAAGGAGATAATGAACCGCGGATAGAAGGTTTTAACAATGTCAAAATAAAATTTTTTGAAAAATCTTTTATAGGTAAAGGGCCAAAACATTTTTTCATAAATAAAGCCCAAGTACCTATTATCGATAAAAAGGAGTTTAGTAATTCTATACTTCGTTGAGTAAACCTTTAATGGGAATGAAAGATGTAATGAGGAAATCATCTACTCCTTCTCCAAGAGTAAGAAATGATTCAAGCATCTACTCATCCTCCAATAGTAAGAAATGATTCAAGGCCTAGAAATAGAACACCCGCACCTAAAAACAATGACCATTCTAAGTCACGGCCTAGGAGTAAAATACCTACACCTAGAAACAATAGTCATTTTCCATGGGGTATTCTATTCATGAATCACAACCAAATGCAAGAGATGTTTGGAACTAATAACTTTTAACCCATAAGATATTGGGGACCAAATGTTTGATTTTGTATGTTGTTACCTAGATATGCTTGAGGATTGATATAGAACCCGATGAGTGAATTAGGATAGTGGTTGTTCTAAACACATGACGGGAAATCAAAGTCTATTCTCCACTTACAAAGCATACAACGGAGGTAACATCACTTTCGCTAGTAATCTATATGGTAACATCATTGGCAAAGATACGGTTTCTCTTGATTCCTATGCCATTAAAAATGTTGAGCATGTAGATAACTTAGGTTTTAATTTGCTAAGTATAGGTCAAATTTGTGACAATAAGTGTAAGGTCATCTTTTCGTAACATGATAGTGAAATCGTAAAAGATGGAAAAGTTATTGGAAAAGGTGGGCTTTATGTCATGAAAGTAATAGGAAGTCTAAAGACAACATATGTCATGTGACTTTAGATGCGAGTTCTACTCATTGCATAGGAGATTAGGTCACACAAATATGTGTTTAGTTCAATCATTAGTCTCTAAGGAGTTGGTAAAACACCTCCCCAAGATTAAGTTTGATAGTCACTTTCGTGATGCTTGCAAAATTAGGAAGCAAGTTCACTTTAGTCACAAAGCCAAAGATTTGGTTTTGAACTCTCGGTATGGATATCTTTGGACCTTCCACCATACGGAGTTATGGAGGTAACCTTTATACCCTAGTAATAGTTGATGACTATTCTAGATTCACTTGGACTAGATTTTGCTAATAAGAATGAAGCTTTCGATCATTTGGAAATCTTTAGTCGCAAGATCCAAAATCAACTAGGATGTCCAATTATGTATATTAGGACGGATCATGGTAGAGAATTTGATAATGAAGTGTAATATGGCGCCTTTTGTGAAGCTCATGGTATTACCCATAACTTCTCGGTTTCTCGCACTCCACAATCAAATAGGGTAGTAGAAAGTAAGAATAGGACACTCCAAGAGACGAGTAGTGTAAAACCCGCCTTTAAAATCCTTGAACATTAATTACACGCAGTCTCAAACTTTATTAAAACGTTATGTAAGATATTATTTATTATATTATTATGTTATTATTTATTCAAAAAATAAATAATACAAGTCAAAGATTAACACGAGAAAATTAATAATACGTACACGTACGTAGATTATTAAAACACGAAAGTAAAATATGAACGCACATCATGAACCTTAGAACATGCCACGAGATTTAATAAAGTCGAAAACGAAAAAAAACATATATTGGAAGGGAGTGTTGGACAGCCACAATGAGAAAGAAACAAGAAAGCCCAAAGGCCCGACCCATGTACCAATTTAGCATGTCAGGAATAATTTTCTTCATTCGTTCACATTTTAAAAAAAACTATGAAAACCCTAGCAGATGTTCTATGTTGGCCGCCAGTTTACAAGCAAAAAGGGAATGATTGGTGTTCTTGTTTAGACGTCGGCAACAAGCAAAAAGGGAAAGATTGGTGTTCTTGTTTAGCCGTTGGCAGCAAGCAAAAAGGGAACGATTGGTGTTCTTGTTTAGCCGTCGACAACAAGCAAAAAGGGCACGGTTGGTATTCTTATTTAGCCGCTGGCACCAAGCAAAAAGGGAACAAGGATTCGTGTTTTAATCCTTAAATCGTCACGCATTGGTAATTATTTAAAGACCTTCAATCTTTTATTGATTTCTTGATTCACGAATTGATTTATTAAACATATGAATACTTGGTTATAAAAGATTAAATCATGGAATTAAAGGGGTTCTGGGTTGGTGTTCATATGAACACTTGGTAATGACACAGCAGGGGGAACCCAACACCACCGGTGGTAACCGTGGCTATGTAGTGGCAACCAAACAGCAAGCAGGGGGCTGCTGGCCGCCGGTACAAACCAACAACCGCCAGCTGTTGGTGGAGTTTTTACGGTTTTGATTTTTTTATTAGTGTGACCTAGATGAATATCTCGATAGGCTCGGGAGGTTTTGACTTGGGACTTTCGGGTACACGTACTTTAAGAAATAAAAAGAAATGGTTAACTAATATTAAATCATTTTGCCAATTAACTTTGTATATCTTACTTATCCATGTTATAAATGTTACTTTAATTTAATTAGTATATTAAATTAATGATGATTTAACTAGTTTATTAATTAAAACGTATGATTTTATTTAAATGATTTAATTCTTATGGAAACTATTTTGGAAACTTTCTATTTTAGGAAACTTTCTATTTCAGGGAACTTTCTATTTTTAGCAGGTTAACTATAACAGTAAAATAATACGAGAATACATGTTATACACTAATCAGAAATACTTAAGAACAGTCAGAGTTTTCAGACTATATACGAAACAGTAAAGTAATACAAGAACATATAAATCAAGTTAAGAAACAGTAAGAATCAGTAAATGTAAACAGTAATCAGACAACTCATTCGTGTCCTTTAATCATGTAGCTCACGTGAAGTCAGAGTAGGAGTTTCGTCTGTTCGCCTTCAGTCAGTTACTGGACATAAGGTACGGATTTCCCGTCCTTTAGTATGGACTTTCCTTCCTATACATGATTAGGATTTTCCCGTCTGCAGCCATCTGTTTTCCCAGTTATATGTTTTAAAACTTTACATGATTGCCATGATAACTATATTAATTGTCTGAGCTTTATATACATGCATGACCAGTTATTACTAGCTATGGAGGTACCATAACCGTGACATTTGAGGCACCGGTCTCATGACTCCTCTGCGGGGGAGTGATTTCTTGCAGCGTCCCTTTTTTTATCAGTATTATCAGCGGGGCGTATGGATGCATCATAGGTTATCAGTTTACAGCTTATCAGGTGAATGTGGTGTGTGTTCTACATCCTTCACATTGGAGTTGATCCCTCCATCCAACTTATCAGTTAGAGGTCACCCCTCTACAGCATGACGAGGTCACCCCTCTATGTATTCATGCATACGTTGTTACAGTACATGACGTATATAAGCTCTTGGCACTTAAAATACAATATATTATTGTTTTCATATTAAACAGTTAATAGTTCAGCTTTACCAGTTTTAAATCAGGATTTTAAGAACATACACAGTTTTCCGTTGCGTTTTACTTATTAGTCTTTCAGTTTCAGTATTGTTATCTGTTCAGCTTAGTATTCCAGATCTTCATATATATTCAAGATATTCTTATCATGTCACTATATCCGTTCACTGGGCGTTATGCTCAGCCATAGTTTTTCTTTCAGGATCCGAACGGCAGGTACACAAGGACGCTCTTAGGATTCTGAGAGAGTATGTGCATTGGATGGAAGCTATCCAGACTTCTTTACTTTATGCACTTCATACATTACTTTGCTTGTTTGGACATTGTTAGTCCTTCCTTTAGTAATTAGTCATTTACTTTTGAGATTATGTTTGGATTACCAATGTTTGATTCTGGTATTTTCGTTATGGTAAGTTAATGTTTTTCTTTAGACATTTGCCTTGCATGCTTTGATGACAAGCCATAAACACACGTAAAGGTCCACTTATCCAAGTGGGGTGTTACAATTATGGTATCAGAGCCCAAGGTTCGACCTGTAGGCTCTAAAACTTGACCTGTGACTAGTGGGTAGTCACCAAAACTTCCTAGATTTTGGCGTTTGTTATCTTACATGTTTCTCATGCATTTATCAGTCAGTTTTCTTAAAATTTTTACTAAGTAAAAGGTTGGTACAGGACTGGCCATATTTAGTCGCATGTGCTTTTCAGTCGAATTTTGTTTTGGTGAACCGACCCATAGGCGTTCACCTTTTCTCATTCAGATTTTGTTTTGGTAAACCGACTCATAGTCGTTTACCCTTACTCATGTCAGATTCATGTTTTCCAGTCGAATGTTATTTGGTGAACGGACCCATAGGCGTTCACCATTGCTCAGGTTAATTTTCATGCTTTCAATCGAATATTGTTTTGTGAACTGACCCATAGGCGTTCACCTTCGTTCATATCATGATGTTTCATTGAAGTTTTGACTAGTATGGATTGAACAACAACCATCCACATTTAGTCCCAGAATGTAAGTTTCTATACATGACAGTTCTCGTAAAATTTTGACAAGTATGGATCGAACCAGAATCGTCCATACTTAGTCACATGTCTTCTCATTCGAATTTGGTGGATTGAACCATAGCCATCCACACTAGTTGTTGTTAAACCTCAGTTGATGATACTCTTATGTTCTTTGTAACAATCAAGTTCTCACAATCTCACATTGATGTCATTTTCATGTTGATTCAGTTTCATGTCTCCATATGAGGATTATGTTATCAATAGGGTGATGATGTTTTCATGCTAAGGCACGGAAGGATTACAGTAAGATACTGTTTTAGGAAAATCGTGTTTGGTCTTCATCAATCATGTCTTCATGCTGACCATTGTTGAAACTCCGTCTAATCATACTTTTGAGCCTCTATACAACCAGCATTGAGTCTACGCAGAAATTGACAGGCTATCATGTTACTCGTTTCAGTCGGTTTGCTAACAATTTAAATCAACTTAATTCTTTTGATCATGTCAGACGATTGGTACCAGTACCAATCGTCCCATAAAATTTGCCATCGGTGTCATGTACAGTATTTCATGTGTACTCTGTGCGCAATGTCTCAAGCGTACTCCATGTACAGTATTTCATGTGTGTTTCAGGTATAGTATTCCAGGTGTACTCCATGTACCTTACTCTATGAGAATTATTAATCGATCCTCAACCACCTCAGGCGTTTGTTCCACTTGTCGTTATTCTACAGATGCTGATGTTACTCATAAGTTGGAGATTTTACTAGATACAGATTCTGCTCATATTTTGGAGACTTTACAAGGTGCTGATGCTGCTCATAAGTTGGAGATTCCACAAGATGCTGATTCTGTTCATAATATGAAGATTTTACAGAGCAAGAACGGAGACTATAGATCTTAAATTCCAGACAATAATATACCTCAACCATCAGACGCTACCATCCCATTCCATGCCTTCACTTCCGTTAAGATGTCACACACCATACAATTATTTTTCAGTCAGAAGAGTGGGAACCGGTACCCAGCCGGCCACTCAGCAAAAATAATTACATGAATCACGATCATGATAATGACCGTCATGAAACTGACAGACAAGGAAGTGGTGACAACCACCCTGCTAATAATTAATCAGTCAGTAACCATCGGAACTCTGGAATTGACGTGACCAGAAATACAGAGGTCAGCAGTCTAACCGGTCCGCCAACCCTAGCAGTTACCAGAAAATTTTCAACCTTATTCGTATCCACCTACCAAAACACATGTCAAGACATCAGTCAAGATACAGGTCTCAAGTATCATTACGGAAGACATATGTCAGGACACCAGTCATGATACATGTCATACGAATATCTTCTCAAGGCACAAGTCAAGACTCATAACTCCAGTATGTCTTCCAAACTAGGCCCTCAGTAATTTAGGGTACCATCCAAAGGGGTATACCCGTTCTGTTATGCCACGCATAAATCAGACCATTACAATTCAGTTACCACCACTGGAGTATTATCCAGGCTAGACACGCAGTGTTCATTCTGTAGGGTTATAGATAAACACATTCAGCAAGATCTGCCACGTTTACTTCACATATACGTAGGTCAGCTTTATCTTAAATCATGTATTACCTACCTTCCAGCAAGGAAAGACTCCACTGTATCACCAATATTTATAAAGGTTTTCTTTTCGGTTGATGACAAGATCCGTCTTACTAAATCCTAAATACTTTCATCTTGTACCTGACAGAAAAATCAGTATAAATTGTTTTCTGCTTTTCAAGCGCGTGACTTATTATTCAATAGCTACGAAGACTTTCTAACTATCAGTTATGACCGATTTCTGAAAGGTCTCCAGAAATCCCTCCCTAACCATGAGACGGAGTTTAACATCAGGCTTGTCTCAA
Organism: Glebionis coronaria; assembly: GCA_025667525.1. NCBI lineage: Eukaryota > Viridiplantae > Streptophyta > Magnoliopsida > Asterales > Asteraceae > Glebionis > Glebionis coronaria. The sequence continues at coordinate 66,492,364 of CM046875.1, forward strand.
GGACATAACCTATTTTCAGAACTCCTTATCACAGAGCTTCAGCTAAGTTAAAAGAGTTACAACATTAGCTTCAAGAGTTACTGGAACGTGGCTTTATTCGCCCTAGCGCACCACCAGAAGGTGCACCGTTTTCTGTCTATCAAGAAGAAGGCCGGTAACATGAGATTAGGTATCGATCACTGAGAATTTTACAAGATCACCATTTATAATTGATGTTCATCTCACGTATAGAAGGTTTATCTGATCTGCTACGATGTCTTAAACATTTTTCCAAAAACACTTCACGATCATGCTACCATCAGTGATGAGATACATAACAGGACATTTCAAAGACTGCTTTTGCACACGTTATGGTATTTTTAAAATTTTGATTTATGCTACTGAGCTCCCAAATGCTCCAGCTATATCACGAAATTAATGAATCAAATTTACCATGAATTCTTAGACAAAATCGTCAGTATATTCATCTATAACATCTTGATCTGCTAAATTCTAGAGCAGAACATGAGAATCATCCTCTCACAGTCATGCAGATTCTCCAATAGGAGAAAATTATATACGCAGCTTTCCAGATGTGAATTCTAGTTGAACGGGGTAGCATTTCTAGGCCACATTATTTCAGCAGAAAGAAATTATAGAAATCCTACGAAGGTGAAGGCCATCACCAGATGGTCACGACCGACGTCTGTGACAAAAGTATGAAGTTTTCTAGAATTCAGTTAGCTACTACCGTAGAAATTGCTGACAGTTCCTACGATTAGCTCTTCCACGACTAAGCTTATGCATAAAGGAGAGAATCTTCACTAAATTTTGTCTTCCATAAGATCCTACGCTAGGAGAGGTCTAATTTACTGAGACTCATAATTCTTCCAAGACTATTCATCCAGATTCTACAGGAATGTACCATAAACCCAGGCAGGATTTTGATAGAAGTAGTATAACACACTGATACAACTATGTTCATATCTAGGTGCCTGACATGCCATCAGGTTCAAGATAGAACACTAACATGCTGGTGAGTTATTACAAACAATAGAAATTCTGAACAGAAATGAGACAAAGTTCCATGAGGTTGTTATCAGGTTACTGCAGACTCGAAAGAAGTATGATAATATCTAAGTCATTTTCGACCATTTAACCCAGCCTACACGTTTTCTTTCATCCAAAAGGATTACGCAGTAGCGGATCTACAGGATTTTCAACAATAGATCGTGCGATTTCAAAGTATTTCATAAACAATCATGTCAGATAGAAATTCACGTTCGCGAATCACGATCACGTTCATGTTCACGATCACGTATACGTCTACGTTTACTTTCACATTTACGTATCATGTCTACAATTATGATTTTGTTCATAAGTTGTCCATCTCATGATTTACGTCTACGTTCGCATCCATGACATTGTTCACACAGGTTCGTATTCCATCCCACTATATATGTTCCAGGTCTTGTACTGGATTTGGTTACAGAAAGCTTGAGTAACCAGACTCAAGTTTAGTACAACTTTTCCATACCAGGCAGACGTTTCACGTCTCAGGCCGTATCGCTTGGCATTCCTTCGTCAGTCAGCATACGTTCATGATATGTCCTAGTATCACGTTCACAGTATGTCTCACGTATCACGCTCACGATATATTCCATGCATACCGTTCATCAGATGATCGCGAAACACTTTCACAATCACTCACGTAGTACGTTAACAAGTGTTCAAGTTGTTCGTTCCAATATGTCTTCAGTATCGTTTCTCAGAGATATAAATGTTATATTTTCAGGTTATTGTACGTATCGTTCCATGAACTCTACATGTTATAATTTTTTTTCATTCGATCAGATTCAGAAATCCATCTCAAGCATGGAATTAGAAACTCTTCAGCATCATCACGACAGGGTCATTAGGACCAAGATTTTTTTCATTGTGTCAAGATCCATAAAGGAACCGTTCAAGCGGGAAGCCACTTGGAACGGAGGAGTCCATCCGGACTTATCATACTTTTTCCTTCCATAATTCAGATATGTTCTTTCAGTCATGTTACGTTTCATGTCATCTTCAGCCATGTCACGTTCCATGTTCTCTTCAGTCATGTCGCGTTAATGTCCTTTCAGCATATATGTCTTCTCAGCTTTTGAGTTCTTTCAGCTTATATAACTTCACCAGCTTATTTTAACCTTAATTCGAGGACGAATTTACTTTTAGAGGGTAAGAATTGTAAAAACCGCAGCATTGTCATGTCTTTAATTCGAGGACGAATTATTCTTTTAGAGGGGAAGAGTTGTAAACTCCACCTTTAAAATCCTTGAACATTAATTACACGCAGTCTCAGACTTTATTAAAACGTTATGTAAGATATTATTTATTATATTATTATGTAATTATTTATTCAGAAAAATAAATAATACAAGTCAGAGATTAACACGAGAAAATTAATAATACGTACACGCACGTAAATTATTAAAACACGAAAGTAAAATATGAACGCACCTCATGAACCTTAGAACATGCCACGAGATTTAATAAAGTCGAAAACGAAAAAACATATATTGGAAGGGAGTGTTGGACAGCCACAATGAGAAAGAAACAAGAAAGCCGAAAGCCCCGACCCATGTACCAATTTAACATGTTAGGAGTAATTTTCTTCATTCTATCACATTTAAAAAAACTATGAAAACCCTAGTAGATGTTCTATGTTGGCCGCCAGTTTACAAGCGTAAAGGGAACGATTGATGTTCTTGTTTAGCCGTCGGCAGCAAGAAAAAAAGGAACGTTTGGTGTTCTTGTTTAGCCGTCGGCAGCAAACAAAAAGGGAACGATTGGTGTTCTTGTTTAGCCGTCGGCAGCAAGCAAAAAATGAACGATTGGTGTTCTTGTTTAGCCGTCGGCAACAAGCATAAAGGGAACGGTTGGTGTTCTCATTTAGCCGTCGGCAACAAGCAAAAAGGGAACGGGGATTCTTGTCTTAATCCTTAAATCATCACGCATTGGTAATTATTTAAAGACCTTTAATCTTTTATTGATTTCTTGATTCACGAATTAATTTATTAAACATATGAACACTTGGTCATAAAAGATTAAATCATGGAATTAAAGGGGTTTTGGGTTGGTGTTCATATGAACACTTGGTTATGACACAGCAGGGGGAACCCAACACCACCGGTGGGAATCGTGGCTATGTAGTGGCAACCAAACAACAAGCAGGGGGCTGCTGGCCGCCTGTACAAACCAAAAGCCGCCGGCTGTTGGTGGGGTTTTTAGGGTTTTGATGTTTTGAGTACTGCGACCGAGATGAATATCTCGTTAGGCTCGGGGAGGTTTTGACTCGGGACTTTCGGGTACACGTACTTTAAGAAATAAAAAGAAATGTTTAACTAATATTAAATCATTTTGCCAATTAAGTTTGTATATCTTATTTATCCATGTTATAAATGTTACTTTAATTTAATTAGTATATTACATTAATGATGATTTAACTAGTTTATTATTTAAAACGTATGATTTTATTTAAATGATTTAATTCTCATGGAAACTATATTGGAAACATTCTATTTTATGAAACTTTCTATTTCAGGAAACTTTCTATTTTTAACAGGTTAATTATAACAGTAAAATAATACGAGAATACATGTTATACACTATCAGAAAAAACTTAAGAACAATCAGAGTTGTCAGAATATATACGAAACAGTAAAGCAATACAAGAACATATAAATCAAGTTAAGAAACAGTAAGAATCAGTAAATTTAAACAGTAATCAGACAACTCATTCGCGTCCTTTAATCATGTAGCTCACGTGAAGTCAGAGTAGGAGTTTCGTCTGTTCGTCTTCAGTCAGTTACTGCGCACATGGTACGATTTCCCGTTCTTCGGTATGGACTTTCCTTCCTATACATGATTAGGATTTTCCCGTCTACAGCCATCTATTTTCCCAGTTATATGTTTTAAAACTTTACATGATTGCCATGATAACTATATTAATTGCCTGAGCTTTATATACATGCATGACCAGTTATTACTAGTTATGGAGGTATTGTAACCGTGACACTTGAGGCACCGGTGTCATGACTCCTTTGCGGGGGAGTGATTTCTCGCAGCGACCCTTTTATTTCAGCTTGGCAATTTTATCAGTATTATCAGTGGGGCGTATGGATGCATCCTAGGTTATCAGTTTTTTAGCTTATCAGGTGAATGTGGTGTGTGCTCTACATCCTTCACATTGGAGTTGATCCCTCCACCCAGCTTATCAGTTAGAGGTCACCCCTCTACAGCATGACGAGGTCACCCCTCTATGTATTCATGCATACATTGTTACAGTACATGACCTATATAAGCTCTTGGCACCTAAAATATAGTAAATTCTTGTTTTCATATTAAACAGTTAATAGTTCAGCTTTACCAGTTATAAACCAGGCTTTTCAGAACACACAGTTTTCTGCTGCATTTTACTTATTAGTCTTTCAGTTTCAGTACTGTTATCTGTTCAGCTTAGTATTCCAGATCTTTCATATATATTCAAGATATTATTATCATGTCACTATATCCGTTCACTGGGCGTTATGCTCAGCCGTAGTTTTTCTTTCATGATCCAAACGGCAGGTACACAGGGACGCTCTTAGGATTCTGAGAGAGTATGTGCATTGGATGGAAGCTATCCAGACTTCTTTACTTTATGCACTTCATACATTACTTTGCTTGTTTGGACATTGTTAGTCCTTCCTTCAGTAAGTCATTTACTTTTGAGCTTATGTTTGGATTACCGATGTTTGATTCCGGTATTTCCGTTATGGTAAGTTAATGTTTTTCTTTAGGCATTTTCCTTGCATGCTTTGATGACACGCCATAAACACACGTAACAGTCCACTTATCCAAGTGGGGTGTTACAAGTAGGACCATGTTAAACTTGCAATCTTTGCCTCAAAAGTTTTGGTGCAATGTCGTGAACACATCGACTTATATTCTCAACCGAATCCTCATTCGACCTTTTCTAGGAAAAAACCCCTATAAGATTCGTAAAGGTAAGAAACCATGTTAAACGTGTAAGAGATGAGTATGACCATGTTAAACGTGCAATCTTTTCCTCAAAACGTTTGGTGCAGCCGTGGACACATCGACTTTTATTCTTAACCGAATCCTCATTCGACCTTTTCTAGGAAAAAGCCTCTATGAGATTCTTAAAGGTAAGAAACCCTCATTAGAATATTTAAGGTGTTGGAATCAAGTGCTTCATTCTCAACACTAAAGATTATCTTACTATGTTCGACCCAAAGTCTTACGAAAGTATCTTTTAAGGGTATACACAATCTAGTAAAGCCTACATAGTCCTTAACAGAACCTCGTGCATAATCGAAGAATCACTCAACATGACATTCAATGAAACTCCTCCTTCATCTAAGACACCACCTTTGGTAGATGATGTGTAACACCCCATTTGTTAAGATGGAATGCTACAGTAAAATGTGGCGTATCATCAAAGCATGCAAGGTAAATGTCTAAACATTCATGACCATAAATAGAAATACCAGAATCAAACATCGGTAGTCTAAGTAACTCACACACAAGCAATTATAAGTACTGTAAATGAAAGGACTAAAAAATGTCCAAATGAAGTAAAGTATGAGAAAGTAGGAATAAATGCATAAGGTAAAAGAGGCTGGATTGCTTCCATCCAAATGCACATACTCTTGAGATCCTACTTGCGACCTTGGGTACCTGTAGTTTGGGAACATGGAAATAGAAAACGGCTGAGCATAACGCCCAGTGCACGGACATATAATAAAGCATAGGAACATTGAGTATGAAAGCATAAAAGAGCATATAAAGCATGAAAAGCAGCGGAAATGAATAAGTCCTGGGAGACCTAGATGTATGTCATGTTTACTGGTTTTAGTTCTGAAAAATAGCTTATGTTACTTATAAAATCGGTATTAGTTTAATATACCAAAAGACAATATAGGTCATGAGGTCAACAACGTGCATGAATACTTGGAGGGGTGACCTCGTCATGCAATTAGAGGGGATACCTCTAATTAAATGGTAATGGGTAGGAAGGATCAACTCCTTGTGAAGGATGCAAGGCACACACCACATTCACCATGAAATCCTGACTGAAACTGTAACTAGGATGCACCCATACGCCCCACATGATAATAAATAATAATAAGGGCCAATAAAATGAAAGGGACACCACGAGCTATCACTCCGCCGTGGTGAAGTCATAACACTAGTGCCTTTAGTGTTATGGTTATGGTACCTCCATAACTAGGTGAAAGTGGCATGCATGTATATGGCTAAGGTAACTAATAAACATAAGCATTTAATCTATAACTACTGGGGAAAATAGTTGGCTGCATACGGGAAATACTAATAAAGGAAGAGGTTGTCCTTACTGAAGGACGGGAAATCCGTACCTTGTGTCCAGTAGAAGCTAACAAAATTGCTGAAGAACCTACTCCGCCTTGACGGATAATACTAAATAAGAATGGAAACGTGTATGAGTTGTCTGAATTACATTTGTTTTACTGGTTATGTGTGTTCTTAGCTTATTATTCATGTTAAGTCATGTTTTAACTGTTTGAAGTGTTTACTGTAGTTATTCTTGTATTCTGTTATTTACTATTAATGTAGTATGGTATTATAATACTTGTATTGTAATACTAAGTAACTTTGTAAAAATAGCAGGTTTCCTTAAATAGTAAGTTTCTAAAAATAGAAAGTTTCCAAAAATAGTAAGTTTCCATAATTAGAAATAAACTGGATTATTAAGTCAAGTAAAGTATAATTAGTAAAATACAAGTCACGGTTCAAGTATATATCTTATTAGTTATATAACTTGGTTAATTAATTAAACTATACATTATAAGAATTTAATTAAAAATACATGTTTTAATTAAATTAAGCTAAGTAAAATACTTAGGTTATACATGAAATATTAATTTTAATATTTAACCTAAGTCATGCATTTAATTAAGATAAATAGTCTAGAAAATAATTTAACTAACATATTTTCTGATTTTTAATACTTTCCCAAAACCCGAACCCGTGTTTTAAAATTAACCCGAGCCCGTACCCATGTTTCACATATAAGCCGAGCCAAACACCCTTGACAGTGGCTACCCGGCATAGCCGGTTGCCGCTGTCCGAGTTAAAATACACACTGCCGAGCTACGGCTAGGCGCTGCCGGGTTCGGTGCACACCGGTTCCAACCGGTTCCCACCGATTCCCACTGTTTTTGTCGTTCGGTTCCCACTGTTAAAACAAAAGTCCCACGAGACCCTATTGGTCTCGGTTGACACTCGATCCAAACCAAAACCATACCCCGACTCGCGGTCGGGGTCCCTTGCCTGCGTCCGAGCGAAACCATCCCAAGCCGAGACCCTAAGTGGTCTCGGTGGTGGTGATTAAAACAAGCCGAGACCCCCTTGTGGTATCGGTTGTGTCTCGGCCGAACAACAAACACCAAAACACCCCTTTAATCAATGATTTAATTAATCCCACATGTTTTATTGATTTGTTTTTAAGATTACTTAAATTACTATCATGAATTCATAGAAGAATTTAAAAATAAAGGGTTTTGATTTTTACCGAACACGTGGAAGAGAAAGGTTTTAATCACGAACACGTACACACAAAATCAACTAGCAAAATTCGTCCCGAACACCTCTTGGTGTTGATGGTAGCCGGCGACAAGGAAGAAAGGGAGGCAGGGTTTCTCTAAATTTTCTGTAACCTAAATTATGACAAAAAGGTTTCCTGTGTTTTATATTTAACATGGGTTTTCAATGGGTCATGGGCCAAAGGCCCATCCCTTCCTTTCTTTCTGTCTTAGCCGCGGCCTAAAAGGAGCCCATGGGGAAACCCGTAGCTTTCTTTGCGTTAATTATTACGTGATCGTTCATGTTTAATTATCGTGGATTTTATATGTCGTGATCGAAACACATTTATAATATAATTAAGTACATACATGTTATTTATTATCGTGACATGTGAATTATATTATAAATGGAAAGTTTTAAATTTTATCCTATTTTCATATGTTTACTGTTCATGTGCATTGTTGATAGTATTTTAATGCGGGTTTTACATGATGACTTAGATGAATTAGACATAGTTAAATCCACAGAGATTAGAAAACTGGGAAATGAAGACATTGCTGTTGAAAAGATAGTAAACATTAAAGAATCTAAGGATCAAGCCCGAAATCAAAGTAACTTCTTTTGTTTTGTCTCTTTATTGAACCTAAGAATGTTAAATAAGCTTTGATGGACGAGAGTTGGGTCATCACCATGCAAGAATAATTGAATCATTTCATTGCTAATGATGTTTGGGAACTTGTTCCTTCACCTAGAAATACCACCATCATAGGAACCAAATGGGTCTGTAGAAACAAACTAGATGAGAACAGTGTAGTGTCTCGTAACAAGGCTAGACTTGTAGCTCACGGTTATAATCAACTGGAAGGAATTGATTATGACAATTGATAGGTGTGAAAACACCCATCCTTTTACCACTCATTTCATGCTAAAACAAGACCAAAACGCGTATTTAATGTCATTTGTTTGGAATTATGCGTGGTTTGTGTGTTTGTTGTGTTTTCAGAGCCATCCGGATAAATATTGAAGAAAACATGGGATTGCACGGGTTTTATCGAAGAAAAAGACTCAAGACGAAGTCTATTGTCCAAGAGATGCAAAAGATTTGAAGTCAATGGGCCTATTTGAAGATGTATCGAAGAAAAGGACCAAAGATGGAAGATTTACATATGTCGAAAGAACTCAAGTCTATTAAACGAAGAAACTAAAAGACGAGTCAAATTTATTCGTCGACAAATCCCGAATCAGAATCGAAAACGTCAAGTTTTCTGAAAAGACGAGAAGACAAAAAGAAAGGGAGAAAGCCCACTCACCAACCAAAGACAAGGCCTATAAATAGGACCTCCCTTCACACATTACAACTAGTTTTTTATTTTCTAGTTTTTCCTTTCTTGTTTCGTAGGGAACCAACACCACTAAGGTGTTGGTGATTTTTATTTTCCTTGATTTCATCATAGACTTGTAAGTTTTAATCTTTCCCTTTGTTTGTTTAACATTAATCATTCAATATCATCTTTCCTTTAATCTTGTTCATCTTTCTCTTTTTGATTCAAAGTCTTAAGTTCTTATTTGGTTGATTTTGATCTTTAAAAGTAAGTGGGTTTTGTGTTTTTATTGTTTTGGTTTGATGATTATGATTAGTAGATGATTAGTGGTTAAATTGGTTTAAGTTTTGGTTAAAAACTTGGTTGATTTTGGCTAAAAATCGTGTTATTTTATTTCCCTGTTACTCGTGTTCTTAAGTTTCCCAGATTCCGAATGAGCTACAAACATTCCGGATGAAGCTTTTGTTTTAAACATTCCGAGTAAAGCATTTTCATTCAGGTATTCCGAATCAAAGTGTTCATCCGGAATAATCAGTATTCCGGATGAGTAGATAAATTCCGAATCAAAGTTTTTCAAAAATGTTCCGAATCAGTTTTTTAAAATGTTCCGAATGAAGGTTTTTATTAAATATTCCGGATCAGTCTAAATATTCCGAATCAAGGTTTTTTCCAAAAATGTTCTGAATCAGTTTTAGTTATTCCGAATGAAGCTGTTTGTTTAAGTTATTCCGAATCGAAAGTATTCCGCATGAGCAAAAGTATTCCAAATCAACATATGTTCCGGATGAGCCAAATGTTCCGAACCAAAGTTTTGTCAGATTGTTCCGAATCACCATATGTTCCGAATGAAGCAAATCTTCCGAATGAATCAATTAATTCCGCATGAGTCCAATTCTTCCGAATGAGCAGATTTATTCCGCATCAAAGTTATTCTGAATGAACCTTTTGTGTGATATTCCGAATCAAGCATTTTTTCAGTAAGGGTAATTTACTGTTTCTGTTTTATTGTTTAATTTTAATTCAAGCTTTATTTTATTAACTGTTTTTGGTTTAACTTTTTATCACTTTACGCGTTTAACCCTTTTTAGTAGAATAGAAAACCAAACCCCTTTTAGTAACCAAGAACAACTATTCCACTTTGAACCGTGATCGATTCGAGAAGATACCGAGAACTAAATTGAACCCATGCAAAAACCTTCGTATCAAATGGCGCCGCTGCCGGATCTTCTCGTAAAGATTAACAGTTTTTTGTGAGAAATTGAATTTTGGGATCCGTTCACCGTGAACGTTACTTTTTCTTAAAAATTTTCAAAAACCCAAAAAAAATACAAAAAAATATAAAATTTTCAAAAATACAAAAAAAATTAAAAAACATAAAAAACCAAAAATATTTCTTGCTTTGTTAGTTCTTTTGCAGGTGTATGCGCACTCGATCAACGTCTTATCAAGAGCCCGAGACTCTCGATAACTTAGACATGGCCGGTGTACACAACAACAATAACAATCCACCTCAAAACAACATGAATAATAACAACAATGAACCTCTACCGGACAATCGTCCTATGATTGAACTTTTGCAAGCACATGTAGAGGGCAACAACGATCCTATTATCATACCCGCGATTGTAGCCAACAACTTCGAGCTCAAATCCGGCTTTATTCAGATGGTCTCTGCTCAACCATTCTTGGGGCGTACCATTGATGATCCTCATTACCACATCAAAAGGTTCCTGCAACTCACGAATACGGTCAAATTCAATGGTGTTCCACAAGAGGTAATCCGCTTACAACTTTTTCCTTTCTCCTAGAGGGACAAGCCCGACATTGGCTTGCAAAGGAACCGCCACAAAGTATTCTTACGTGGACGGACTTAGAGACCAAATTCATAAACTACTTTTTCCCACCCTCACGTACTACCGCTTTGCGGAATGAAATTATTAATTTTGAACAAAAGTACGATGAAAGTTTTAGTGAATCTTGGGACTGTTTTAAAGACCTTTTACGAAAGTGCCCACAACATGGTTTTACCAAAGTGCACCAAATTAATACTTTTTACAATGGTTTAAGCATGAATGACCAAGATTCACTAAATAGTGCCTCGGGGGGTAATATTTTGGTTAAGAGTTCTAATGCCGCTTGGGATATTGTTGAGAATAAGTCTAGAGTGCAAACCAAGAGTGTTCAAACCAATGCCGCTAGTGCTAGTACTAGTGACAACGACAAGAGACTTGACAAAATTACTTCGCTTCTTGAATCGCTTGCTGCCCAAACCGCTAACAACACCAAAAGCATCAACGCTCAAAATGCTCAAGTCAATGTTGTAAGCCAACCATGTGAAATATGCGGGGGTCCTCACTCTTACACTACTTGTACCTCCACCCAAGACTATCCTTGTGAGAATGTTAATGCAGCATACGGTACTTATCCTCCGGCCGGCTATCAAGCTCGTCCTCAAGGAGACCGTAACTTGCTAAGCTATCGTTCCAACAACTTTCTTTTCCCGCCCGGTTTTCCTCCAACCAATCAAAACCAACAACAAAACCTTAACCGAACCAACCAAAACCAACCTCGAGCACCTTACCAACCACCTCAAAGACAACCATATCCACCTCAAAATCCTACTCAAGTTTACCAACCCGCTCCTTACCAACCACCTGCTTATCAAGCACCTCCTCCTACCCAACCCACCGTTTTCAACCACGAGGTCAAAACGTACATGCGGACAAATGATGTGTTGGTGAAGAATCTGCAGACCCAGATTATTAATTTGAAGGGCGACATGGTGAAACAAGGGAATGATATTAGAGCCGATATGAGAAACTCTTTGGGTATTCAAACGAATGACCTAAGGGACATGATGGCTGGTTTCTTCCAAGGTAATCAAACCTCTTCTTCGGGTACTCTTCCGAGTAACACCGTCGCTAATCCAAGAGGGGAGATGAAAGCAATCACCACTCGCAGTGGAAAAGGTACCAAGGAACCCGAGCTTCCTATACCTACACCGGTGATTGTGATAAAGGAAAACGAGTTTGGAACTTTCTCAAAATGTTTAAACAATTGAATTTCAACATCTCATTCGCTGAGGCTCTCGCTCACATGCCCAAATACGCGAAGATGTTTAAAGATATTCTTAGTGACAAGGAGAAGCTTCTTGATATTGCTAATACCCAACTTAACGAGAATTGCTCTGCGGTTCTCTTAAGGAAATTACCAACCAAACTTGGTGATCCGGGTCGCTTCTTAATCCCTTGCAACTTCCCGGGAGTAGAGAATTGCATGGCCCTAGCCGATCTAGGTGCTAGTATCAACTTAATGCCTTTAAGCGTTTGGAAGCAATTATCTCTCCCTGAGCTAGTCCCCACCAAAATGACTTTGGAATTAGCTAATCGTACGGTTGCTTATCCAGTGGGGATAGCCGAAGACGTCTTTGTAGGAGTCGAAAAATTCACTTTTCCCGCCGATTTCGTTGTAGTCGACTACGAGATGGACCCTCGGGTTCCATTAATCGTTGGACGTCCATTCTTGAGGACCGGTCGCACTCTCATCGATGTAGAAGCGGGTGAGCTTATCATGAGAGTTGGTGACGATCAAATTGTCTTCAACATGGGTAAGATTTCTAAACAGCCTTATTCATACGAGAGTGTTAATTGTATCGACGTTCTTGATGAGGCTTGTGACGAACACTTTAATTATGCTTGTAAAAGTAGTCGTACCTCTCCTTCCAATGTTGAGACCGTTGCCTCTATTGCCCCATCACTCACTCCATTTGGAGAAAGTGATTTCCTTCTGACTGAACTTGAAGCAAGTTTAGGGGATGTGGATTTAAAATATGACGATTCTCCCACCGATTGGGATGAATACATTCGTACCATTGAGAAACTTCTCAATGAGGACCATATTTCTCCACCATCTCTCAAGGATATTGCTATCGATGAACCGAATTTGAATACGCCTTCCATCAAAAATCCTCCGGATTTAGAGCTTAAGGAGTTACCGTCCCATCTCGAGTACGTGTTCCTTGAAGACAAGAAGAAGTCACCCGTCATCATCGCTAAGGACTTGAAAGAAGAAGAAAAATCTCGCCTTATCGCCGTGCTTAAAGATCATAAGAAGGCAATTGCTTGGAAAATTTCCGATATCCGCGGAATTGATCCAAACTTTTGTACTCACAAAATTCTCATGGAAGATGACTTTAAACCCGCAATCCAAAGCCAAAGAAGGGTTAATCCTCGAATTCACGACGTCATCAAACAAGAGGTTATCAAACTTCTTGATGCCGGAATGATTTACCCTATTTTGGATTCGCCATGGGTAAGTCCCGTCCATTGAGTGCCAAAGAAAGGCGGAATAACCGTTGTTCCCAATGAACACAACGAGTTGATTCCTACTCGTCTCGTTACTGGGTGGAGAGTTTGTATCGACTATCGCAAACTCAATGATGCCACGAGAAAAGATCATTTTCCTCTTCCTTTCATGGATCAAATGCTCGAGCGTCTAGCGGGTAATGGCTATTACTGCTTTTTAGACGGTTTCTCCGGGTATTTTCAAATTCCCATCGATCCCAAAGACCAAGAGAAAACCACATTCACTTGTCCTTATGGAACATTTGCCTACAAAAGAATGCCTTTCGGCTTATGCAATGCTCCTGGGATGTTCCAAAGGTGTATGATGGCTATCTTCCATGACATGGTTGAAGAAACTATGGAAGTCTTCATGAATGATTTCTCGGTTTATGGCGATTCTTTCTCTGCTTGCCTTGCCAATTTAGAACGTATGCTTAAGCGGTGTGAAGACACTCGCCCTGTTCTTAATTGGGAAAAATTCCATTTCATGGTAAAAGAGGGCATCGTGCTAGGACACAAAATCTCCAAAGCCGGTCTTGAAGTGGACCGTGCTAAAGTCGATGTTATTACTAAATTGCCTCCACCTTCAACCGTGAAGGGTGTGAGAAGTTTCCTCGGTCATGCGGGCTTCTACCGTCGATTTATCAAAGATTTTTCTAAAATCACTCGCCCAATGACCCACCTCTTGGAAAAAGATACTCCTTTTATCTTTTCCAAAGAGTGTATTGAAGCCTTCAACCTTCATAAGGATAAGCTAACTAAGGCACCAGTCTTGGTCACCCCTAATTGGGAGCTACCTTTTGAGTTGATGTGCGATGCTAGCGACTTTGCTATTGGAGCGGTTTTGGGCCAAAAAGTGAACAAACACTTCCAACCAATCCATTATGCTAGCAAGACAATGACGGGGGCTTAATTGCATTATACGACAACCAAAAAAGAGCTTTTAGCTGTTGTCTATGCTTTTGAAAAATTTCGCCCCTATCTTGTCCTTTCTACCACCATCGTGTATACCGATCATTCCACGTTAAAGTACTTGTTAACTAAACAAGATTCCAAACCAAGACTTCTTCGCTGGGTTTTGCTACTTCAAGAATTTAAAATCGAAATTCGTGATAAGAAGGGAGCTGAAAACCTAGCCGCGGATCATCTCAGTAGATTTGAGGATCCTTATCAAGGGGATCATCCGAACAAAGAGATCAATGACTCTTTTCCCCTTGAGACCTTAATGTCTATCAACTCGAATTTTGATGAAACCCCGTGGTTTGCGGACATTGCAAACTACTTGGCGGGTGGAATTCTCATCGACGGGTTAACATCCCAACAAAAGAAAAAGTTCTTTAAAGATATTAAGACTTACTTTTGGGATGACCCGTATCTCTTCAAACAATGCGTTGATTTGATTATTCGCCGATGTGTTGATGGAACGACAGCTTTAGACATTCTCGAAGCTTGCCACAAAGGACCCAGCGGTGGTCACTTTGGTCCCAACTTCACCGCAAAGAAAGTGTTTGACTAGGGATTTTATTGGCCCTCCATTTATCGTGACGCTCACGAAATGGTTAAAAATTGTGATGCTTGCCAACGACAAGGCAAGATCACACATAAAGATGAGATGCCTCGAAATTTCATACAAGAATGTGAAATCTTTGATGTATGGGGTATCGACTTTATGGGGCCATTCCCTTCATCTAAAGGAAACCTGTACATCCTTGTAGCCGTTGACTACGTTTCTAAATGGGTTGAAGCCAAAGCTTTACCCACTAACGACGCAAGGGTGGTTTGTAACTTTTTGAAGTCGCTATTCGCTAGATTCGGTGTGCCTCGTGCCATTATTAGTGATCGCGGGACTCATTTTTGCAATGATCAATTCGCAAGAGTCATGGCTAAGTATGGTGTAAATCATCTTCTTTCCACCGCATACCACCCACAAACTAATGGGCAGGCTGAAATATCTAACCGAGGTTTAAAGCGAATTCTTGAACGAACCGTGGGAGAGCATCGTGCCTCATGGGCCGATAAACTTGATGATGCTCTGTGGGCTTTTTGTACCGCTTACAAGACTCCGATTGGTTGTACACCATATCGCCTCGTGTACGTGAAAGCATGCCACCTCCCCATTGAGTTGGAGCACAAGGCTTACTGGGCCTTGAAGTGGGCTAACTTCGACATCAACAAAGCCGGTGACCTAATCCAACTTAATGAGCTTCATGAACTCAGGAATGATGCTTATGAAAATTCTTTGATCTATAAGGAAAAGACTAAGCTCATTCATGACTCTAAGATTAAAAACCGAGAGTTCCAAGTTGGAGACAAAGTTTTACTCTTTAACTCTCGGTTGAAAATCTTTTCGGGCAAGCTGAAATCTCGTTGGTCCGGCCCATTCACCATTGCCCAAATTTTTCCATATGGTACTCTCGAGCTCGCTCAACCTAATGGACCTAATTTTAAGGTGAATGGCCAATGAGTGAAGTTGTACTTTGGTGAGGACATCTCTCATGAGATGATTCCATCCCTCACCACGTTTCCCATGAACTAGTGTTGGGTCGAGTCAGGCTCGTGACTCGGTTATCAAAAACAAGCGCTCCTCGTGAGGCAACCCGGGTATCTATCCCTTTCTGTTTTACCTCCTAAGTGTAGGGGGGCCTATATAGGTTGTTTGTGTTTGTATGGTGGTGTGATTACAGGGATGAATGCACTTTTGGAACCTTTGAAGAACCGTGCTCCCGTGTTATCCGCAATCCGGTTCTATCTCTCAACTATCGTGATTCAATTTTCTTCATACTCACATTTGAAATTGATCACTTTAGTCGTCTCTTCCTTAGCTTGATTTAACCAACGTGCACAATGTCATAAGTGTAGGGGATACTTTTCCCACATGCTTAAACATTGAGGACAATGTTTATATTAAGTGTAGGGGGGACTTCTATCGAAGTTTTAAGTGGACTTTTCCATTAAAATGCCTTCATTTAACCAGAAAATCATCTTTTTCAGCATTTTTCAAATTTTTAATTAACTTTGGCCATTTAGTCATAATTTTTAAATTTTTATCATTGCTTTCATATGTATATATCCCACAATAAAGTCAAAAATATTAATAAAGTGGTGTAGCAAGTTTAGAAGTCTTCGACATATTAGGCCCGTTGCGATTATTTTGACTCAACCCGAATAGACTTATCCAAGTTTATTCTAGCAAGTATCCTTAACCATGTAGACCTTAATTGATTTATTAGGCTAAGCATCCACGAGTCTCATTACTTGAGATTTTAAATTGTGGAGAACGAGAAATGATAGAGTCAATTATAAGTCGGTATTCTTGCACAAGCACACTTGGTGTGATTATAAGCCTATTCTCCCATCGCTTGCTAATAATTTATCTACAATAAGTAAGGTCGTACGATTTTATTGAATAACTTAGCTTATAGCCCAAGTTCGTTTAAAAGTTGCTCGGTAATGATAAGAGTTCATAGCCAAGGCATAACTTATGAAGCGGGGCGCGAAGATTGGCGAGTCCGAAAAGGCCCTAACAAGGCACGAGGATTCCATTTTATTGCTAAAGATCCACGGTGATGTGAAAAGCATTATTCCCAAAATCAATATGAAGGATCAAGACTCACGACGAAAAGCAATCAACTCCCATAAAGATCATGGAGAAGTCTATCCGAAAAGACCCTAACAAGGTATGAGGATAAAAAGATCCAAGTCTGAAAAGGAGGCGGGTCGTTGTATCTCAAAATCCCAATTAACGATTGAAGAAATAATGATGAAGTCGTGGTCAACAAAGTTGGAGTATCTCTCAAAAGTCTCCAAGTGAAGAAACTCTATTAACGATGAGAAGACCATTATCTCAAGAACGTCTCTCAAGATATGAAGTATGAAGTACATGCCAAATATCGGCCCGAGAAAGGTCTCAAATCGTGAAGCGAGTTATGCCAATATATGAACTTTTTGATATCCCGAGAAGCAGTTTTAAGAGATTTTGTCCTTTAGCTAACTATTAATCAAATCGTCCTACTTTGCTTTCAGCCTAAATAAACTATCGAAATAAGTCCAAAAATGCATCTTCATGATCATTCTAAGACAAAAATAAAATATAAGAGATACACCTAGGAATAAGGGAGTTTAAGCATATAATTAAGCCATGTGTGTAAGTGTTTGTTTTGCTAACTTATAATAACAATGATCTTGTTTTTAAGCTTAGTTTGGGGAACGTTAAACTTGAGGGTGATAAATCTTTGCAGCAGCCAAAGCCCTAATGTAAGTCTTAGATCTCTTTGCGAGTTATTTCCTTATAGCTATTTTCAAGTGAAAATGGTTTTCTATCCCTTTTGTTTCATTCAAGTTTTTATATATCTCTTTAGTAGTAGTGGTTATTGTTAATAAGGCCAAGGTTGATTGATTATGAGAAAATTGTAAAATTGCTTTATCACTAAGCATTGCATGAGGGCATGGCAATGGTTAAGTGTAGGGGATTTGATAGGTGTGAAAACACCCATCCTTTTACCACTTATTTCTTGCTAAAACAAGACCAAAACGCGTATTTAATGTCATTTGTTTGGAATTATGCGTGGTTTGTGTGTTTGTTGTGTTTTCAGAGCCATCTGGATAAATATTGAAGAAAACATGGGAATGCACGGGTTTTATCGAAGAAAAAGACTCAAGACGAAGTCTATTGTCCAAGAGATGCAAAAGATTTGAAGTCAATGGGCCTATTTGAAGATTTATCGAAGAAAAGGACCAAAGATGGAAGATTTACATATGTCGAAAGAACTCAAGTCTATTAAACGAAGAAATTAAAAGACGAGTCAAATTTATTCGTCGACAAATCCCGAATCAGAATCGAAAATGTCAACTTTTCTGAAAAGACGAGAAGACAAAAAGAAAGGGAGAAAGCCCACTCACCAACCAAAGACAAGGCCTATAAATAGGACCTCCCTTCACACATTACAACTAGTTTTTTATTTTCCAATTTTTTCCTTTCTTGTTTCGTAGGGAACCAACACCACTAAGGTGTTGGTGATTTTTATTTTCCTTGATTTCATCATAGACTTGTAAGTTTTAATCTTTCCCTTTGTTTGTTTAACATTAATCATTTCAATATCATCTTTCCTTTAATCTTGTTCATCTTTCTCTTTTTGATTCAAAGTCTTAAGTTCTTATTTTGTTGATTTTGATCTTTAAAAGTAAGTGGGTTTTGTGTTTTTATTGTTTTGGTTTGATGATTATGATTAGTAGATGATTAGTGGTTAAATTGGTTTAAGTTTTGGTTAAAAACTTGGTTGATTTTGGCTAAAAATCGTGTTATTTTATTTCCCTGTTACTCGTGTTCTTAAGTTTCCCAGATTCCCAATGAGCTACAAACATTCCGGATGAAGCTTTTGTTTTAAACATTCCGAGTAAAGGATTTTTCATTCAGGTATTCCGAATCAAAGTGTTCATCCGGAATAATCAATATTCCGGATGAGTAGATAAATTCCGAATCAAAGTTTTTCAAAAATGTTCCGAATCAGTTTTTTAAAATGTTCCGAATGACGGTTTTTATTAAATATTCCGGATCAGTCTAAATATTCCGAATCAAGGTTTTTTCCAAAAATGTTCTGAATCAGTTTTAGTTATTCCGAATGAAGCTGTTTGTTTAAGTTATTCCGAATCGAAAGTATTCCGCATGAGCAAAAGTATTCCGAATCAACATATGTTTCGGATGAGCCAAATGTTCCGAACCAAAGTTTTGTCAGATTGTTCCGAATCACCATATGTTCCAAAAGAAGCAAATCTTCCGAATGAATCAATTAATTCCGCATGAGTCCAATTCTTCCGAATGAGCAGATTTATTCCGCATCAAAGTTATTCCGAATGAACCTTTTGTGTGATATTCCGAATCAAGCATTTTTTCAGTAAGGGTAATTTACTGTTTCTGTTTTATTGTTTAATTTTAATTCAAGCTTTATTTTATTAACTGTTTTTGGTTTAAATCTTTATCACTTTACGCATTTAACCCTTTTTAGTAGAATAGAAAACCAAACCCCTTTTTAGTAACCAAGAACAACTATTCCACTTTGAACCGTGATCGATTCGAGAAGATACCGAGAACTAAATTGAACCCATGCAAAAACCTTCGTATCAACAATACATATGCACCCGTAGCAAGATTAGAGCCCATTGGGATCCTTTTAGCGTATGCGCTTGCATTAGACTTTAAGCTTCAACAAATGGATGTAAAGAGTGGATTTCTTAACAGTTTGATCAGTGAGGAGGTATATGTGGCTCAACCTCTCGGCTTCATTGATTTTGAGAAGCCGAATCATGTTTACAAGCTTAAGAAAGCTTTTTATGGTCTTAAACAAGCACTCAAAGCTTGGTATGATAGACTTAAAGCGTTTCTTGTAAAACATGAGTATACCATGGGAATGGTAGATAATGCGCTCTTTACAAAGAAGAAAGGATCTCACTTTACCATTGTTCAAATATATGTCGACGACATTTTACTCGGTTCAATTGGTCAAAGTATGTGTGGTGACTTTTCCAAAATCATGCATGATGAGTTCGAAATGAGCATGATGGGTGAACTTAAATTCTTTTTAGGACTCCAAAATTAAACAAATGGACGATGGTATTTTCTTTAATCAATCTAAGTACGTTAAGGAAAAGCTAAAGAAATTGGATTAGAGGACTCTAAGCCTATGAAGACTCCCATGGCCTCGGATACTAAACACACCGTAGATGATGATTGTGAGTCGGTAGACAATACCAAATATAGAGGTATGATTGGTAGTTTGTTATACCTAATGGCAAGTCGACCTGATATCATATTTAGTGTTCGTCTTTGTGCCCTTTTCTAAGAGGCTTCCAAAAACTATCACCTTGAAGCGGTTAAGCGTATGTTCTGATACATTAAAGGCACTATACATTTGGGATTATGGTATCCTAAAGGGACTGGCGTAGAAACCATAGTTTACGGTGACTCGGATCATGCGGGAGATTATGTGGATCTGAAAGGCACTGGCGGTATTTGTACGTTCATGGGTTGTTGTTTAACTTCTTGGTTCTCTAAGAAACAAACCGCTCTTGCCATATCCACCACGGAAGACGAGTTTGTTAGTGTTGATAAATCTTGTCAACAAGCTCTCTAGATGAAGCAAGCGCTAGTTGATTACGGGATTACACTCGATGATGTTCCCATCATGTGTGATAATAAGGGTGCAATAGACCTTAGTAAGAATCTCATGCAACATTCGCGAACTAAGCACATAGAGATTCATCACCATTTCATTAGGGATAATGTTCAAAAATGGAACATTTCTATTGAGAAAGTACCCTCGGTAGTTAACTTAGCTGATATCTTCACTAAGCCATTTAAGAAGGAACCTTTTAATTACTTGTGCTTAGGTCTAAGATTAATGAAACATATTCCTTGATTGTGCATACTTGATTGAGTCTTTTCTATTTTGGGTCTTTTATTTTTGAGTCAAAGTTTTATGGGTTTCAAAATTTTTGCTTTGCTTTTCATCCAAAAACATGATCACTAACCATAGATTTTAGCGATAAAGAACCACGGAAGAGATATTGATCCGCAGCCATATATATAGTAACAACGGGGTCTAACTGTTTTCAGGTCGTTTTCTTTCTAAGTCTTTGAGTTTCTTAGGAAAATATAGTGTTTTCAAAAAATTTCTTTCTTGATTACAAAACACCTCGAAGTCTTTTCTCAATGGTCGAGAAAATGTTTTGCATTGTCAATTCAATCTAAAAACGTTTTTCTTACGCTCTTGCTATTGCTTTCGAGCATACGTAATAAATATGTATGGGTAACAAAATCATAGCAAGAACAACATTGAATTATGAAGGATTCATGGATTATTGATAACGCCCAAATCCAACATGTTTTTGGATGCGTTATCCATGATTTTGTACATGTATATTGGTTATATCTATAATACTTTTGTGCATATTTGTGCCAAAATGTCTTTGTAAGTCTATGTGTAGCCAAATGTAGGGATTTTACTGAAAGCAAAGTAAAAGTGAAGATTAGTACAACTACGAAGAATCCTAGTCAAGTTCGAGACCCTTGTACGAGTTACAAGCCTTTGAAGATCATTTCCGGGTGCGAGAACTAGTGTTATCAAGAATATACAAGCCTCATAAGTAATCCTGATTTGGAAAATACAAGAGAAATCATGTAGCTATTTGTAGTGTTAAGTGTAAAAATCACTTAGTATGAGAGTTGAAGCCAGCCGTGTGAGTTGAAGCCAACCAACTTCATGTGCCACCATCTCCTCTTCCTTGGGCAGATTTTCTGCTACAAGTTACACTATATTCTTGAAGAATCTAAAGAAGGCACAAGAACCTTCTATGGAGTAGTCTAGAACACTTTTGGCTCCAAGCAAATGCCTTTGCCAACAAGCCATGCATTCATTCCAAGCCATCAATTTTGTTAATAAATAAGACCCATGGGGTCACAAATTTCATATCCTACTTCAATACTTTTTCATAACGATCATATTACTTATTATTTCACCAAGTAAACCCTCCTTCCCTTGTCCAAAACACCATTCCCGGATTTTAGCAAGGTGGTGCACGAAAACTCACTTTTGGAGTCCGAAAAGCAAAGTTAACATCACCAAACTCTTAGGAATCATTACCCTAATTATTAGCACTATATTTTCACTTTATAAGACTTTGGATTATGACTTCTAAGACTAATATTTCTGAGTTTATGTCAATGTTTAATATGAGTGGCTAGTTTCATTTTACACTTGGTAAGATGCTGTTTGTGGTATGAAGATGTGGTTGTGATTGTGATTTATGTTTTGATTCAATTTCAAGTTTTTCCTTTGAACCATTGGTACTTATGTTTAATGTGACATTGGTTGTCAAAACTTAATTTGTTGTTAAAGATTTCATAGGTCGAAAGAGTTATTTTCTAATAACAAGTCATAGCCGGTTTGTCTATGGATTGGCTATCTTTTGTATTGACCATTTCTTAAGAAGTTTTGATCACTAAGAAACATAATTATAAGTGTTAAAAAGTTTATGAAACGAACCACGAATTAAACGAGTTGAAATTGGATAAAGTCTTGAATTGAGTGATTGAGTCTAATGCTTGTTTTCCTTAACCAAAGTCTTGACGAAGATTGAAGCTTTTGAAAACAATAGATTGAATTAACCATCTAATTATCATAATCATATATGTTAACGTGTCATCACAATCATACTACATCGAATGCCCAAACTGATTCTTACCAAGTGTTGTTTTTAATCTGATTATTTTCATCAAAACTACTTGTTATTATTTGTCTTCACATTGCTACAATCAAAAAGGTTATATGTGATTTTTGAATGATCATAAGTTTTCCAAATCACCGTGAACGATCTAGGTTTTACCTATAAAAGCAATACACACATGAAAGGGTCATACTTGCTCGTGCGTTTTTAGTTTATTCCAGTATTCGTGTTTATAAATTTAGAACTTGTTCAATCCCATACACCGGACACACATCAATTATCAAAAATATGCCATGACTATGTGTCTAGATAATCGCACCTCCAACATTGTTTTTACTTTCAAAAAGTCTTTTTTCAAAGTAGTGTTTATTGGTTCTTGTACGTTTCTTAGTATTTATTTGCTCTTTAGCATAACTTTATTATAAGTTAGACTAGAATATAGGATTTGCTGAATTAGAAAAACTCCCTCATCCTCCAAAACAAACTCACTACCCACATATCATTAAATATTCACGGTGCCCTATATTTAAAGAACCGCATGCATGTTTAATGAGCCGCAGTCAGAAGCCTTAATATTCGTGTTTTTCTGAACCACCCAAACTATTCCAACATTTTCTAGAATTTAAGTTTTAAACTTTTGACCACTCCCAAAATATCTTGTGCTTTCTCTACTCAACCCACACATTTTTTGCATCTCTTCCATACCAAAGCAAAAGTGTCTTATTCACCAAATGAAAGCCTTGATTCACCATCATTTTCTCTAATCTCTCTCAATCCAAATTCACCTAAGAACACACCATATCCAACATCTTCTCCTTATAAGGAAATAGATTTTGTAAACTCTTCTTTTCCTCTACATCCTTTTTGTGTTCTTCCTCCATCACATGATAATGTCATGCATCATAGAACATATTATCTTTGTTGTCAATATCAACATCATGTCTCACATCTATGAATTGAATTACATCAAATGTCTTCTAGTCAAGTCCTCTCTTAACTATGACTACAAGAACATCACCAAGCCTCCACCATAATATTCTGCTACCACATCGTCTTCTAATTAAGCAAGTTCCTTGCGTATTAATAAGACATCTAATTTAAAAAAAAATCTTAGAATTCTAGTGTAACCAGGATAAAAATTATGCTTAAGTTTTGGGCTTATGTTTCATATGTGACAATCCGTCAATTTACGATTGATATTTTATTCTCAAATATTATTTGAAAATATTATTTTAATGTTACAATATGAACTCACTTATTTTTGGGAAGAAATTTGGATTTACGTCTTGAAGTAGCATCGACTACGTTTAAACCGGAGGATTCTACGTTACGTGCTTACGTTTGCATACACCGTTTTTGGTGACAGTCCGACATTCAGAAAATAAATTTGTCCATGAATATTATTTTGGAGTTTTAAATTTGTGTTGGTTTATAAACTCACAAATTTACGAGAAGAGATTAGGACTTATGATTTTATTTTAACGTCCTTTACGACTAAACCGGAAACCTTAGGATTACGTATTTACGTTTTCGAACTCCGTTTTTGATGAGACCATTTTTATTGGATTCGTTTTGTGTCGTTGATTCGTAATTTATAAAAACGTTTTTCGTAAAACGACCCGAGGGCACGCAAATCGAGGAAACTAGAATCGAGGAGTACCCGTAAATAAATGGGGATGAGACAAGTGGGACACTTGCCCCACCCCCATCAAAACCGGCCAAACTATTGCCACAACACCCTTTGAGGTGTCAAAGTGTAAACAATACACTTACACTTGTAAGCAAAGCTTACAAGTTAAGCTTTTACACTATCAAAACCATCTAAGCTAGAAACCACTCAACTCATTCACTCATGCAAAACAACCATAACTTTCTCTCATCTCTCTCATTGTGCCGTCCCTACTCCACCATCAAACACCATTTTGATCAAAAATCAACCATGAAATCCTATGTTATTTCTACATATGTTGAAACCCTCTTGAAGCTCTCTTGAATGATGGTTATTATAACATCCATGGAGGAGTTTTCATAGTGTCTTGAGGCTGATTTTCCACAAGGAGTACATGAAGCATGGTGGTCTTGAAGATGGTCATGATTATTCATAAGTTTCTCCAACAAAAACCATGTCCAAATCACAACCTACATCAACTTGGTGGTATAAAGATTGTCCTCCTCATATTCTTGTTATTTTGATTAAGTAAACATGTATTTTATTTCCTATTGTATATGTATATGATGATTATATGATGATAAAAATGTTATGTGGGGATTTGGTGTTGATAAACATGATTAAAAAGGTGAAAAACTATAAAGAACAAGGTTAAAATCTTGGTTAAAAGTGATGGCTGTATAAAACAGTAAAGAAACAGGTCATGGGCTGATAAAATGGTGAAGTAGAATCCATTTACAGTAAGCTATATGTCTTGTACACATGTGAGAGTTGGCCATGCAATGGAATCAAAATAATGAGTGAGATATGATCAAAACAAGTTTAGGGTATAAATCTGAGGTCACTGTTTTGGACAATTTTTAGAAAATATTTAGAAGATGATTCAACAGTAGCTACAGAAGAGTTAAATGTAGAACATATCATGTAGTTTATGTGATAAAAATTTGAGCTTCTATCTCCATATAGAACTCAAGATATGGCAATTTTGGTGAAAGTGAAGATAAAAATCAGATTTTGGAAAATAAAGTATATTACTATTATATAAGCACTCAAAATTTAATAGTATAAAATATAAGTTAAAACCCACTAACTCATGAATTTTATTTATATAAGTATGTAAAAGGTTAAATAAATGGACATTTTATAAAAATGGTAACTTGTTATGTCTTATAAGATATAAAACTATAAACATGATTTTTACGACTTTTTCGGCTATTGCCGTAAAATTAACGTTTTTGTTAAATAAAACTTAGATGGTTGGACCCGTCTAATGAAAACTTTATAAAACTTATATACTGATATATAGACATGTATAACAAGTAAAAACCGATAAAACCCGAACTATAGGGCATACGGACATTAACGAGCTAAGTAAACATATTGGACTAATACTTGGGCTAATAATTGGACTAAATAAGATAAACACTCATAAAAAGAACTTATTGGGCTTAACCCATTTGGGCCCAACTTGAAAGTTTAAATACTGATAATATAAGTGTGAGAAGGATTAATAAGAGTTAAAGAACTTATAATAAGTTTATTGGACTTAAAACACGTAAAAAGGCAAAACTAGTAAACTAGTATGAACGTTATCGACACATAACACAAAAATGAGTAAACGAGAATATGTAAAACCACTTGATCATCATACATATATAATCATCATATGTATACATAATTGTTACTTTTATAAAGTCATTGGACAAACCTCTAAGACCGAGTATTATTTGTCTAGATTTCCGTGATTGAAGCACGTACCGTACGTCCGAATTGACGATAACCCGCCTTCCCACATCAACGTGAGTTCATAGCCTCGCACTCTTTTAAATGTTTTTATAAAATGTTTTATAAACCCGCGAGGGAGATAACATGTTAGTTTTTATAAAATAGGACGCCATTTGTCCCGATTGTTTGTTTATTGATTTTGGACCCGAATGATTGAATGTATGACCCGATAAATGATTAAAGGACCCGATAGATGAAATTAAATGGATTATTAAAGTTAGGTTATGTCACTAAAAGTCCCATTAGCATGAATTGTGAACTACCAGGATTTGGTAGACGCTTATGCATTTAATAGTACTATTTGGGGACGATCACCCCAGTTCGCGCCTTGACGGTTGATCCCCGTCGTGCCACATTGATTGGTAAGCGAATTTATGTATGAGAAGATTTCCATAGCGTGACCTTTGTGACGACACGCTACTTTAGATGGGCAAAATTGGTATCGGGTTAGCTACCCGTTGTTGGTTTAGTAAGGTAACAATGTCATGCGGCTTATAATAATCCAAAACTAACGAAATACTATTAGACGCTTCGAATTACGATGTATTGCCTGACTAGCAATACAGGGTCATACTATTGATATTATGTTCGTGTTTTGGTTTTCATAACCATATTCATATAACGGATTTTATTTGAATTTATACGACGTCATAAGACGTATTGTATGATGTTTTTACGACATTGGCTCGTATAATGATTTTTAAGGCAAATGCCTATATTATGATTTTCGATAAGGATTTGTATAAAAATGACTTTGGATATTTTATGGCCTATTACAAAGATTTGTATAAAATGATTTTGGCTATTTTACGGCCTATTACAATGATTTGTACGAATTGATTTTTGGTACTAATTTTATACCAAAGTTATATTGATGGAATTTATTAAACTCTATGAATTCACTCGGCATTATCGCTGACCTTTTCTTTTAACA
Organism: Glebionis coronaria; assembly: GCA_025667525.1. Taxonomy (NCBI): domain Eukaryota; kingdom Viridiplantae; phylum Streptophyta; class Magnoliopsida; order Asterales; family Asteraceae; genus Glebionis; species Glebionis coronaria. The sequence goes on from CM046875.1 coordinate 66,519,223, forward strand.
TGTTTTATCTCAGGTAGTTGAAGGTAATTCTCGGGAAGACGACAAGAATTCATGGCCCGCACCTAAACTATATTTTCCATTCAAATACTTTGTAAAACTTTGTATGAAATATAATGACTTGGGACCGATGTAACTTTGATATTTATGAATGGAAATGATTTATTATTAAACGACGCGATTTTTATGCGTTGTCTATGATGTGAGTAATGTGCTATCCCGTAACACAAACTAGTCTTCCGCTGTATTGAGTTGTATAAATTTGGGGGTGTTACAGTTTGGTACCAGAGCTCTCGTTATAGAGAACGAAAGATTTTTAAAACCAAGGTTTTGAATAAAACATTTCAAAATCTTTTAACTATAAACATTTTTCTAAAAATGTCTAAAAATATTTTGACTATAACGGTGCCGAAGAATTCCCGAGTTACCGACAAGGCCAGACTGAGAAGTGTTATTTTAATATATATATAACTTGGATTATATATATATATATATATACATATGATGTAATTTGATTACATGATTATTTGATGATTATTTTGATATTTACACGAGGTATTTATACGACGTAGATTGTCACAAGAAACCCTAACTCCCCTAGTAAATTAATCGAAGCTATTCTCGTAGGAATTCTAGCTATCCTAGATCTAAACCAAGTTGTGGATATTTATGATCCCAACAAATGGTTGATATTCATAGAAATGTAGATATTAGTTGATTGTGATATTGAAAAAGAATTGGCGAGATTAAAACTGATATCGATGTCATGACGATCTTTCCTTATAGAGTGGAGTTTGACAAAACGTTACCACCAAGAAAGATGTCATCTGATTCGTTGTCATCCAATTCTTAAATTGAAATCAAAAGGGTGAATGTTGCACTTGAGGCTGTCATTGGAACCATTACCCAAAAGCCTCATGCCACTAATACCTTTCCGAGAAGTCTAATTGAATGTATGAGTCATCTCATACTAGTGACTTATTGAATAATTATTGATAAAGGAGTTATAGGATTGGAAATTAAGTGTTGATTCATATCGAGTTTTATTGCCCTTTTAAGGCCTAAGAATAAAGATGAAAGAATTGGAAAATGAAGTAGGATATCGAATTGAGTAAAAGTTGATTAAAACTTGAATGAAGTAAAAAAAAAAAAAAAATTTAACTTGTATGGAATATAAGATTGATAAGAGGAAGTCGTTAAGTCCTGTGATTGAATTATAAGGTTTTAATTGATTGTTGATTTGTGTTAAGTGTTGTTCCTAGACCATTGTCCACTAATGAGGATGCCCAGTGTCCAAGAAATAAATTGAAGAAATCTTCTTCTGAATTGAGACCGATGGATCTTCCGGGACATGTGGAACACCTAATGACTCTTGTAGACTAGTATTCATTGTGGTATCTTTTAAGAATCCCTAACTTAACTGAGATATCAGTTGGTAGGATGAGTTCTGAGAATTGTATGACATAGTGACACATAATGTGTTACGGTACAATTTTGACTTGTTTGTGATTAATAAAAAGACTACCTTTGATTGCTAAATTTTGCATGTATCGATGTTATATATCTTTTCTTGCTTCTTCCTAATGCTCGCATTAGTGATGCAACCACTGAACAAGTACTCATCTTGATTTAAGTTACGTTGTGGATTATTCTTTTGAGTGCCATCGAGATCATGAACCTCATGATTATTTGGCTAAAGCTCATTTCCTATCATATTATAGTTAGTTCTTGGTGAACAAGCTTTCATCACTCTTTTGCAGATCACACCTTGTTTTATATAGTTAAAACGGTATCATTTGAGAAAATTTAATTTTCATCACCATGAGGATTATTCAAAGTGAGAATTATAAGTGATTAATATCAAAATGAAGTCGTTTATGAAAAGCTTTGGAAACTTAATTGTTTTCATAACAAAGAAAATCTTTGTAAATTTCTTTTTGATTCTTATTTAAGAATTAAGCATGTAAATGTTTTTATAAATATAATGATAACATTTTGACGAACTGAGTATTGCATCGTTGATCTTGAAATTGTATATAGTTGCGCGCCTACATACAATTTGGAATAGACTATGCAAGACTGATTAGTAGTCACCATAAAATAAATGAATAAACACAACATTTTCTTCGAAGATTGTGAAAGATAAAATTTTGTGAGATCTACAAGAAGTGAAAAATAAGGACATAGTGTTAGGGACACCTACATATGTTCTTGTAGCATCTATTCTTCTGAGTGGAATTTACTCATCTGTGGAACTTGTCTTATTTGACAATTGACAATTCTTTCTTGTCCAATTCTCCTGTAGTGAGATTTTTAGGAAAAGTATCTGATTACCGAGTGTTGATACCCGACTGGATGTATCGACGTTCCTATCATTTCTTTTGATTTGATTTCATTTGAATGACCTGGGTAACGATCCGAGGAGCTTTCGAATGCGTACTCAAATTATGAAAACATGGGATATATTCATATTCATTAAATGTTTTCGTCTGTATCTGATTTGAAATTCTCTCGCATAGATTATGCGTTGACCTTGCTCTTTTAATAGTAGTTGTGTCTCCATATATCCTTGAATTTGTGAAGGATTATGAATTATTATTAGACTTTTGAGAAGTTCACATCTTATCGACGGCAATAAAACTGGAAAGTTGATAGTGCCAGTAAAATGGATTGATTGAGTATGACATGACGACATTGTCTTAATTGATGGGAACTCGAGTAGAATTCCCCTAAATGATAAGATGTTGATTATCAAAAGTGATCTAAATAATTCGTGATGGATGACCATATCCTCCATTTAGACTTAAAATTATACCGTGAATGATTGTGAATTAGCCATAGATATTATAATCTAGAAGAACCTAAAATGAATTTATTAAAAGATGTTTCTGTTATATGAAACTTTAGGAAGTATTGTTGGTGAATTAACTAGACTTTTGCCATTAAGGCAAGTTGAATTTGGTATTGATTATATTCCCAGTGCTGCACCTGTGGCTTGTGCACTGTACGTCAGCACCATCTAAAATAAAGGAATTACCGTACAACTGAGAGAGTTGTCGGAGAAAGATTTTATTCTACCAAGCCTGTCATCCTGAAGAGCTATGGTGTTATCATTCCTTATATTTATAGATTACTGTGAATTGAGTAAATTGACAATCGAAAACGATGTCCATAACTCGAAATGGAAGATTTGTTCGATCATTTACAATGTTCTAGTGTATGTTTTAAAGATTTGATCCACGGCATGGTTATTTTCAACTTCGCGTCCGCGAAGGAGATTATCTATTCCAATCACTACATCCAGTACTTGTAATAAACATTATGAGTTTCACGTGATGTCGTTTGGATTGACAATGCACATGTAGTATTCATAAATATGATGAATCACGTGTGTAGGTTCTAATTTGATAAATTCATGCTCGTGATCATTAAGGACTATATGTTTGTTTATCAGAATAAGAATGAGTTAATAATTATTTATAGATTGCTCTGAATTGGCTAAACAATGAAAACCTATACCTTAAATATTTAACATGTGATTAAGGACTTAATCCTTTATATGATTTAACCGTGTGATTAATAGATAATGGAAGCTATATTGACTTTTCAAAGATTAGAACCATTAACGCTTAGGGATTAAAAACTTAATCCTTTACATAAAATGACCGTTGGATTAATAATGGTAAGATGTATGCATATAGACTCTTCAAAAATTAAAGAGCCCTTTTAAGACTTTGGATTTTACCAAAAAGAAATGGAAATATGTTTTGACAAATGTTTTAACAAAGGATTTTTAAAGGGATTATTCCCTTATACACAAACCATTTAACTAAACTTCTGTTTAGGGGTAAATGTTTGTGTATACCTCAAGATAACTTAAGAAGGATTGAGTAAAACCATTTATACCATAACCTGAAAACTTAAAGCGATAATTTTTGCTTTTCAACTAAGAAAACTTTGACCAAAGTATAAACAAAGGTTTTTCGAACATTTACGAATCTTATTAATTATTTTCGATAAATCAACAAAAATCTTGTTAATTAAATTCAAATTATTTTAACCATTTTCATATAATTGGACGGACTAAGAAATTTAACATCTTTATGTTTACATTTCATAAAAAAATTGAATATTGAATATTTAATTAATTGTGATAATTATCGTCGCTTTAGACGACGGATTGAGTAAAACGGACAAAAATAATAGTCGAGATAGAATTAAAACTTAGAAAATATGAAGAAAGGTGAACGTTATTACTGACGCGTAATATAGAAAGAATATCTGAGTGAATTGTGGACATGATAATTATATCATCATGAGAGATGAATATAGGTACTGACATATTATATAAAAAGGATAAAGAACCAATTAGGATATATTTCTTAATAATGAAGGTGCAAAATAAATTGCCGAACATTATAAAAATAAACGATGTTTGTAAAAAGGATGATATAGATAATAAATGGGGTTTGCGGCTAATGTGAACCATTAGAATTGAGAAGCTGATAGCGTTAAATGTTTTAAAGGCCACTTGTGGTTGCCTAAATATGGAGATTGTGAGATATAGTTATGTTGGAATTTGTAAATATAGGTATTCTATTTATGTCATTTATGACTAAAAGTATCCTTGTCTGAAGAAGTTGTACTGATGACAATTATGAAGGTAGACATCGCCTCATACATTAGTAAACGTCTAGCTATTGCAAAGGTCATCATCTGAATTTGATTCGATTTGGGTCATCGTCGACAAACTGACCAAATCTGCTAATATCATTCCCGTTAATGATAAATGCAAAGAGTTATGTAAACATAGTGTGCCTGTATCGAACATCTTTATCAAGATCCTCGCTTCGCATCGAATTTCTAGAGATTTGCTCAGAAATCATTGAGAACGAACCTCGATGAGAGTACTGTATACCACCCCAAATCGAAGGGACGAGGTAAAGTAACGATACAAAGTAATATAAGTGTTGTTTTATGTTTGAATGATTGACCTTTGGTAATAGACCGTATAATCGTTTTCCTTTGGAAAGATTACCATTGATAATTATTGTATTAGGATCGAGATCGAATCTTGTTAAGATCTAAATATTAGAGCATCTGTAAGCAGGAGTTGAGATAAAGACACCCGACATACACCCATTGTGAGTTGGACATGTCTTTTAGGTTTAAGGTTCCTATGATGGCAAACCTATCCTTACAAAATACCCGACCCGCGAAATCTGAAATGATTGTTGAAATTAGGATTTGATTATTAACCGCCGATAGTGGGCAGGAGGTTATGTGAATATGAAATGTAGATCTTGAAGTGCCAAATGGGTAGCGAAGTTATGCCAAAATTTTTAACTTTGGAAAATTGAATTCATGATCTGACAAATCATGGGATATAAGTTCCCGTTGTATGGGACCATTGAGATGATATAAAAGATTGGTTTGAAAGGCATATAAGCTGGATCTACCCTAGGACTTCAAAGACTGCGTGAATTATGTTTAGTATATCGAACTTGATGGAATATCTATCAAGTGAGAATCTGATTATTCTTAGTAGAGCTTAGATCGGCGAAAAGTTGCATTCATCAAAAACCCGTGAACATCATGGATAGAGAAAGTAAGTCAACATTAAGCCTGATCTTATTCCTGTAGTTATGTTTGATGAAACTCGCGTATTGTAATGAATTGCACTTGTGAGAAAAGACCGAATGTGGAGAAAATACCCACATGGCTTTAACTCTATAAGAAGCGAGTAGTAAGGTAAGATGATCTTTGAGGACAAAGATCCTGTTTAGGGGTAAATGCTGTGACAATCCGTCAATTTACGATTGATATTTTATTCTCAAATATTATTTGAAAATATTATTTTAATGTTACAATATGAACTCACTTATTTTTGGGAAGAAATTTGGATTTACGTCTTGAAGTAGCATCGACTACGTTTAAACCGGAGGATTCTACGTTACGTGCTTACGTTTGCATACACCGTTTTTGGTGACAGTCCGACATTCAGAAAATAAATTTGTCCATGAATATTATTTGGAGTTTTTAATTTGTGTTGGTTTATAAACTCACAAATTTACGAGAAGAGATTAGGACTTACGATTTTATTTTAACGTCCTTTACGACTAAACCGGAAACCTTAGGATTACGTATTTACGTTTTCGAACTCCGTTTTTGATGAGACCATTTTTATTGGATTCGTTTTGTGTCGTTGATTCGTAATTTATAAAAACGTTTTTCATAAAACGACTCGAGGGCACGCAAATCGAGGAAACTAGAATCGAGGAGTACCCGTAAATAAATGGGGATGAGACAAGTGAGACACTTGCCCCACCCCCATCAAAACTGGCCAAACTATTACCACAACACCCTTTGAGGTGTCAAAGTGTAAACAATACACTTACACTTGTAAGAAAAGCTTACAAGTTAAGCTTTTACACTATCAAAACCATCTAAGCTAGAAACCACTCAACTCATTCACTCATGCAAAACAACCATCACTTTCTCTCATCTCTCTCATTGTGCCGTCCCTACTCCACCATCAAACACCATTTTGATCAAAAATCAACCATAAAATCCTATGTTATTTCTACATATGTTGAAACCCTCTTGAAGCTCTCTTGAATGGTGGTGATTATAACATCCATGGAGGAGTTTTCATAGTGTCTTGAGGCTGATTTTCCACAAGGAGTACATGAAGCATGGTGGTCTTGAAGATGGTCATGATTATTCACAAGTTTCTCCAACAAAAACCATGTCCAAATCACAACCTACATCAACTTGGTGGTATAAAGAGTGTCCTCCTCATCTTCTTGTTACTTTGATTATGTAAACATGTATTTTATTTCCTATTGTATATATATATGATGATTATATGATGATAAAAATGTTATGTGGGGATTTGGTGTTGATAAACATGATTAAAAAGGTGAAAAACTATAAAGAACAAGGTTAAAATCTTGGTTAAAAGTGATGGCTGTATAAAACAGTAAAGAAACAGGTCATGGGCTGATAAAATGATGAAGTAGAATCCTTTTACAGTAAGCTATATGTCTTGTACACATGTGAGAGTTGTCCCATGCAATGGAATCAAAATAATGAGTGAGATATGATCAAAACAAGTTTAGGGTATAAATCTGAGGTCACTGTTTTGGACGATTTTTAGAAAATATTTAGAAGATGATTCAACAGTAGCTACAGAAGAGTTAAATGTAGCACATATCATTTAGTTTACGTGATAAAAATTTGAGCTTCTATCTCCATATAGAACTCAAGATATGGCAATTTTGGTGAAAGTGAAAATAAAAATCAGATTTTGGAAAATAAAGTATATTACTATTATATAAGCACTCAAAATTTAATAGTATAAAATATAAGTTAAAACCCACTAACTCATGAATTTTATTTATATAAGTATGTAAAAGGTTAAATAAATGTACATTTTATAAAAATGGTAACTTGTTATGTCTTATAAGATATAAAACTATAAACATGATTTTTACGACTTTTTCGGCTATTGCCGTAAAATTAACGTTTTTGTTAAATAAAACTTAGATGGTTGGACCCGTCTAATGAAAACTTTATAAAACTTATATACTGATATATAGACATGTATAACAAGTAAAAACCGATTAAACCCGAACTATAGGGCATACGGACATTAAGGAGCTAAGTAAACATATTTGACTAATACTTGGGCTAATAATTGGACTAAATAAGATAAACACTCATAAAAAGAACTTATTGGGCTTAACCCATTTGGGCCCAACTTGAAAGTTTAAATACTGATAATATAAGTGTGAGAAGGATTAATAAGAGTTAAAGAACTTATAATAAGTTTATTGGACTTAAAACACGTAAAAAGGCAAAACTAGTAAACTAGTATGAACGTTATCGACACATAACACAAAAATGAGTAAACGAGAATATGTAAACCCACTTGATCATCATACATATATAATCATCATATGTATACATAATTGTTACTTTTATAAAGTCATTGGACAAACGTCTAAGACCGAGTATTATTTGTCTAGGTTTCCGTGATTGAAGCACGTACCGTACGTCCGAATTGCCGATAACCCGCCTTCCCACATCAACGTGAGTTCATAGCCTCGCAATCTTTTAAATGTTTTTATGAAATGTTTTATAAACCCGCGAGGGAGATAACATGTTCGTTTTTATAAAATAGGACGCCATTTGTCCCGATTGTTTGTTTATTGATTTTGGACCCGAATGATTGAATGACCCGATTGTATGACCCGATAAATGATTAAAGGACCCGATAGATGAAATTAAATGGATTATTAAAGTTAGGTTATGTCACTAAAAGTCCCATTAGCATGAATTGTGAACTACCGGGATTTGGTAGACGCTTATGCATTTAATAGTACTATTTGGGGACGATCACCCCAGTTCGCGCCTTGACGGTTGATCCCCGTCGTGCCACATTGATTGGTAAGCGAATTTATGTATGAGAAGATTTCCATAGCGTGACCTTTGTGACGACACGCTACTTTAGATGGGCAAAATTGGTATCGGGTTAGCTACCCGTTGTTGGTTTAGTAAGGTAACAATGTCATGCGGCTTATAATAATCCAAAACTAACGAAATACTATTAGACGCTTGGAATTACGATGTATTGCCTGACTAGCAATACAGGGTCATACTATTGATATTATGTTCGTGTTTTGATTTTCATAACCATATTCATATAACGGATTTTATTTGAATTTATACGACGTCATAAGACGTATTGTATGATGTTTTTACGACATTGGCTCGTATAATGATTTTTAAGGCAAATGCCTATATTATGATTTTCGATAAGGATTTGTATAAAAATGACTTTGGCTATTTTATGGCCTATTACAAAGATTTGTATAAAATGATTTTGGCTATTTTACGGCCTATTACAATGATTTGTACGAATTGATTTTTGGTACTAATTTTATACCAAAGTTATATTGATGGAATTTATTAAACTCTATGAATTCACTCAGCGTTATCGCTGACCTTTTCTTTTAACATGTTTTATCTCAGGTACTTGAAGGTAATTCTCGGGAAGACGACAAGAATTCATGGCCCGCACCTAAACTATATTTTCCATTCAAATACTTTGTAAAACTTTGTATGAAATATAATGGCTTGGGACCGATGTAACTTTGATATTTATGAATGGAAATGATTTATTATTAAACGACGCGATCTTTATGCATTGTCTATGATGTGAGTAATGTGCTATCCCGTAACACCAACTAGTCTTCCGCTGTATTGAGTTGTCTAAATTTGGGGGTGTTACATCATACATCCTTGTATGACTTTTATTTCCTTGTATCTTTTCATGTTGTTGTTTAACATGATATATATATGGATCTTGGATATTTTTTTTGTGACATTGCTATATCTTGTTGGGTGTTTCTTTCTTTCTTCTAACCTTTCTATGTAGCTTATCACCATAGCTCGATCTCTTGGTTCCACAAGCAAGGGAAAGTAAGCACCAAGGGAGAGCCTTAGAAAAGTATTTTCTTTTCTTCTTCAAAGACTTTGGCTACCTTTTTGCTTCGACAAAGGGGGAGCAATATAATAAACTCATCTTCGAAATCTTATTTTTATACTTGATTGAGTTTATATTTTGTCACAATCCAAAAGGGGGAGATTGTTAATGCAATGATGCTAAAAATGTTACTTGTATTTTTCAGTCTTGCTTTGTTTTGATTACGACAATATATAAAAACAAGCATTTAAGAAAATAATGAAAATCGAATTTTTGAGTTCAAATATTTTTCATATCATCCATAATCACTTAAGGTATGAATAAACAAGTTCTTAACCTAACTAAGTGATTAAGGATTTATAAATTTCTTAAAACTTACTTTTATTTATAAGTGACAAAAGTTTTTAATAAACTTTAATTTTAAGAAAATGTTTTATTAAAAAGAAAATAGAAATTTGAAAATAGGTTATTCCTTTTGGATAAAATATATGCCATATGGGTATTTATTTCAGTAGATGGACTTTCCCCACTAAAGGAAAAAAAGAAGTGGAGTCTAGAGTCGGCGGATCATTATAGGCACCCGCAGATCCTTGTCGATAAGTAGCCACATGCCTATTTAATGAGCCGCGCTCGAACTAGCCATTGGACTTTTCTCCTATAAATAGTGGATCATTTCTAGATTTCCTTTTCACCTCTTTTGCACGCAAATTATCATATTCAAAACCCCTTCTTTAATCACATAGATCCTTGGTTATTTGGTTGATTATACTTGTTTAAGAAGTGAATCTTTCTCCTACCATCTCATCCTCTCAAGCGCAAAGAAAAAAACATTTTCATCCTTGAAGTGTTGTGTCAAGTTTAAGATCTACTCAAGATCCAAACTTTGTTTCATTCTTGTGTTATTGTGAAGATCCAAATTTTTGTATAAATTTGGAAGTTATGTATGTATTGTGGTTAATACTTAGGCCTTAAAGTATATTGGTGTAGATTGGTCCTAGCTAAGATTAGGTCTCGACTTTTACTTAGAGTCAAAAATTGGTTAAGTGACGTTTAAGGTTTCTCCTCCTCAAGGTGCTTGTTGATTAGTGAAATCTCGAGTAAGAAGTACTCGGGGAGTGGAGTAGGAACTAAGAGTGAGTTTCGTTTCCAAACCACTATAAATCCTTGGTGTCGAGTTTGTAATTTCCATTCCGTATTCTATTCATTATTTATTATTGCATATACTTTGTGATCATGAATTTAGATACACTATTCAGCCCCCTTCTACTTTCTACATAATCAATGGTTTTTTCATCTTTAGATTTAACATTCTCCACTGCAAAGATGTATAAATATAGTGATTAAAGATTCAATAAGTATGCATAAAATAATAAAGATGCAATAAAAAATTATCTAACCTTTGACAATTAGCTTCACATCTTTCTTATCGTCTAAGCATATAACAACTAGTAAATAATTAAGAAAGATGCTCACTCTGGATCAATACTCTAGAAAATTCATCTTTTGGACTCTTACCATATAAAATTCCTTTGCCTTTATCATCTACAATGATTGAAAAAGATTCAGTATATTAAAAGTGTCATAATGGATCAATTTTGAAACCTATCAAAAGTAAAACATGCAATAAAAAGCTAGCTAACCTTTGATAATTGGCTTGACATCTTCCTTGTTATCTAAAAGTATAGCAAGTAGTCAATAAAAAATTGTCAATAATTAGCAGATTTGATCACTCAGATCATTAAATTATAAACTGCATAATCTTAAAATGCATAATTCTAAACATAGTTGATCACTTGGATCAACACAAACACACATTTTTAGCCTATCAAATGTGATACTTGAAGGTATCATATATCATAATACAAGCAATTTAGTATTATTTTTTTATAATATCATGTATAATAACCTGAGCTATTTCATAATTTTGCTATTATCAAATTTGATGTTTCAAAACCATAATTTATGATTATCAAAATAAGTTCAGTTTTAGTCAAATATAGCTAAGGCCTCGTGTTTACCAACTCATTTAACATATTTTATTTTGTTTATGCGATATCATAAATGATATTAATTTATTTTGCTCTATTTTCACACATCATATATGATAAATGGTATATCATATATGATGTACCTTAGTCTACTTTATTTTGTCACACGTCACATGTATGCTATATAATATATGATGTAGCATTTAACCTTTTTAAAAACATAGCATGTATCAAATATGATAACTTTCCATTTTAATAAAATGTTATAGTTCCTCGTCTACATTTTTTCATGACTTTGGGCTCGTGTGGGAAAATTTACTTTCTATGAACATATTTATTTGTAAAGACTAATTTCCTAATTTCTAGATACATATTTTTTTTATTAAGAACCTAATATCATCAGCATTTCAACGTACTCATCATAATTCTTTTTATCTTAAATTTACTTGTTACAAGTCAATTTAGATAAACTTCACAGTAATCCCATTTGATATATGTCATTTAATGCAAAATAACAATAGAATAATACAATAAATTTCAGTTTTATACCTTTTCCTTTGATTTGATTGGTATTTTTTCTCTCTTTTCCCAAAGCTTCGACTGAATCTTTAAATTTCATTTTTGTTAATGTTTTTATTTCGTGCGTGCGTTTTGGTAATTATCTATTTTTCGAAGCATTTTGTTTTGTATTTTAGTGTGTTTGTTTTGATCGGTGAAAACATGTGACTTACATGTGTGTTTTTATGGAGAGAAAATGTTCTCCAATAATGAGGTGTGCGGTGTTTTAATGTGGATAAGGTTTGGTTGGACGAGGGTGAGAAAAGATGATCTTACCTTCATCGTCTTTTATTTCTTTTTCTTTAATAAATAGCTTTTAATCTCAGCTATTGATCTAATATTAATAGAAGGTGGGGATGTTTCCCTTATATTCAAGGGATAGAGGGTATCCATTTTAGCCCTCTAACCCAAATGTCCTAAGACTAACACACCATAAATGGAATGGCAAAGAGCGAGCCAACTAGTATAAACTAGCTAGCTAAGAATTAGTACAGCAACCCAGATGTAGTGCACATCATGCAAATTCGTCCATGCTTATTTTCTTTTCCTGCAAATGTTAATCCAAAACCAAGAAAATATTTGCCCAAAACATTTTCCTTATTATATTAGAAGAATTTGACCAATAACATTAAAATTTGTATTATCAGAATTAAAACTTACACTACTATAATTAATTTGACCAGAAATCCCAATTTGACCAAAAGCATTAATGACGAATACAAAACTATGCAACACATTTATTAATACAAATTAGTTTTCTTGAAAGAACCCTAGACACAATAGGGTCAAGTCTGGGTGGCCCAACAAATTTGTATGTCTTATAAGAACTTTGCCATTTAACGTACTGGACTCATAAGTAGCAGTACCTTTTATCCAATCCCAAGTCCAATATCTCTTATTTTCATCATAAGCAAATCTCTTTACAGCTTCATGTATCTTAGTAGTTCAGTCGGTACTTTCTTTTGACTAATTCTCTACCTTAACAGTACTGTGAGTACTACCTTTTGACCGAGTTTCCTTGGGTCTCTGAACCATGTTGTTGGGACTTTTTGTTATCAAATCTGTTAATAACCTATTTCACCTTGTTTGTTTTGATTTTAATGCGTTTAGACTTAACTTTTTTAAACCCAGGTCTAACAAATTTATTCTTTTGATAAGAGTTTTAATGGTCTAAAGTTATTTTCTTTTGAAAAGGTGCCCTAACATGTGGTTGTGCTACATAAGGTCTTGGTCTAGCACTACTAAAATGTGGTATTGGGTTGTTAGCATTAACATTTCTACCAAATTATAACTTGGTTATGCTACAAAAGTTTTTTGGTGTAGCAATTCCAAAATGTGGTCTTGGACTCGCAAAATTAACTGATCTACCAATATTAACAGGTCAACCAGAATTAAAATGACTAGCATTAATAATTGGTTTTAGACCATCCCTGAGTAATAATGATATGTAAATCATTTTGGTGTTATGGCTTGGTTTGGTCTTCATGGCATAAAACTTGTTATCAACCATGTTAGAGTTGTTCCCATAACCCATCCCTTTCTCTAATTCCTCCTACAATAGGCCTGCAAATTATCAAAACTACCACACATATAACAAGATTTATTGTAACCCTTTGTTGGAACTTCTTATTGTTCCAAGTTCCTTGGTTCAATTTTCCAGCCTTCTTAAATGATTCTTTCTCTTCCAACTTAGCAATAGAATGAGAGTTGGAACTAACTGGACTACTAAGATCAGATGTCTAATCCTCAGTTTGAACATCAATACTAGTACTAGTTGTTGGTGTATCTTATGGAGTGTGAATACAAGATTTGCTAGGAGAAACAACATTATCACTCTCCTTTTTGTGCTCAACCTAAATTGGCATAAACTCATGTTACATCTTGTAAAATTCTGGCAAACCAGTGTATGATAAATCATTCATACGAGGAAAGTACATAAGATGGGGCTCAACAATGTGGTAATCACCAAGTATCCTAGACCTCACTTGCATTTGTTAGTAACCTGACTATCAATCATCTTCTATAAGATTTTAGTTGCATTGTCAAAACTCTTGAACTTAACCTCATTTTATATTTACTAGTTTCACTAGTTTCTAGTTTTGACATAATTTAGTAATTTTAAAAGCCTAGTTTGCTATCTTTCTTTTTATAAGAATGATAGAGTCTTTAAAAACTATTTCCTATTTCTTATAGCACTCAATCAGTTCTACTAACATAATAACACCTCTTTTACAATTTGATACACTACATTCAAAGGAGTTATAATTTTTGGTAATGTCATTAATGTACTTTTTGAGTTCCTCGTAATTTTTTTGACAAGTTTGAGTACAGTGTTTATCAAGAATTACCTCAGAGTCTGAAAATGCCATGAGAGCCATGTTAGTAGCAGGCTCCTCATCCTTCTTGAATCCCTTGTCAGTGCCAACTCCATCAATAGCCATCAATGCCTTTGTAAAAGGATCTTCAACAGTCACCTTCCTTTCTTAAGGCTTGCTCTTGTTCTCTTGACTTCTTGGACTTCAACACTCCCTTGAAAAGTGACATCTCTCGTGGCAGTTGTAAAACTCCACCTTTGACTTGTCAAACCTAACTCTGCCACCAACATTAAGAGTAATTCGTTTCCATTTCCTTCTAGGAAACCTTCTTGCTCTATTGCTTAGAAAGAGAAACTCGTTCTTGATATCCAGTTCTTCTAAGTCATTATCACTAAGTTGTTGAAGATCATAAGCAACTATATATGCTACATTCTCATAATTAGACAAGAATACATAGATTGTACCATCACTCAACCCATCAGTACTGGTAGTAGCACTACCAGAACTAAAAGATGTACTAGCACAGTTAACAATATTACCAATATTAACCTCATCACTACAAATTAGGTTAGAGGTTGACACAACCTTTTTCTTGAGTTTTTTTCAGTCACTTTAAAGTAATTGTACATATCATCAATATTGACTTTGTCAATATCATCTTTATTTTCCTAGATGGACACCTCTGTGGCCATCTCTACAGGCACGCTTCCAAGAAACTTAGCATTGATATCCTCCTGCTCAGTCCACCAAAGTATATGAGTTTTCTCACAACCCTTTGAAGTCTATTGTAAATATAGTCAAATGATTCTGAGCCAACAACATTGAATTTCTCAAACATTGACTTCAACAATGATTTCTTAGCCTTTTTTGTAGAGACATGGCCACCAAATCTCATAACAAAAGCATTAAACATAGCTTTTGCATCTTCATGTTGTTGAAAAGCAAGAATATTCTCATTAGGTATAGCTAACATAACTATACTCCTAGCCTTCATATCATTCGCCCTTTTTTCTTCTCATTAGTGGTTATCTCTTTTGGTTTGCCATCAGATGTAGTAGTAGTGGTAGGCTTGGTATGAGTATCTCCATGGGTAATGACTTCCTACAAATCCTAGTTGTACATCTACACAAACTGAGTAAACCTAAATTTCCATTCTACAAACTCTCCTTATTTGAAGACTGTAAGCTTGTTCATGGTGTTTGGTTGTGTTGCATCTAAATCCTTCTCTTTTGTTGAAAAGAGTGTTCAGTAATCTTCAAGTTCAAAGATTCTCAACAAGCTTTGATACCACTTGTTGATCCATTTGATCGTTTAAACCTAGCTTGTAGATTTAGACTAAACAAAATAAATTCTACATAGTCTTAGTAGAAACTTTGAATTGATATCAAAGAGTATCTGGAATCTACTTTTTGATATTATGAAGATTGTATGTACAGTATAAAGGAACTTAGACTGATTATATAAACCAAACACTTCAATATTATAAGATAATACGAATACTCCAAAAAAGAGTATTAAGGTTATAGAACCTTGAAGTCTAGAACGTAATGTATAATGTATCTAACATCTAACCATGTGACCTCCTTTTATAATACAAGGAGTCCTTTACAGGATAAAGATTCTAAGCAATAATTTAAACTTCGAAGATATACACACAATATCTTCTATAGATAACCTACACGTCTTCAATCTTTATCTTTCTAGCATTACTAGTAAATCTGACAACATTAATCTTGACGAAACCAACTTGGCTAATTATGTACATACACTACTAGCTCTAATATATCACTACCAACACTAATATAGTTAATACTAGTAGTATAAAATATAATTAACACTAAATTTATTCCCAACAATCCTCCCCTAAACTTGTGATTACTCTTTCAAATTTATAAGTTTCTGGAATAAAAATAGGAACAAACAAACAAAACTTACAATCCAACTTACTTCTGAATTTGACTATGGATTAACCTCAGAAACTCAAGAGCAACATGATCTTCTACATCCACTTTGAGTTGAGTATTGACCATCTTCTTAAGAGTATCTTGAGAAAATGAATAAAACCTATCCATAAGCAAGAATGTAGAAATGTTTGTCATCGCCAACTGATATACCCCAGAGGAATTGTATAAATACCAATGCTTCATCTCTATTGTACTTTAACCTCACCATATCTCATCACTATTATCTTATTTATACATTCTCATCATACTCTCCCACGGAAATAGTCCATTCGATCACTAATAGTTGTAGTCTTACCAGTTTTAAAACTATAGTTCACTATGAATCTAATAGTTGATGATTCGATACTTTGATTTTAGAGGTACAACCGGAATATCAGCAACAACTAGATCCAAACATCCTTTAGCTCTTCACCAGAAGGACCCAAACCCTCTGTTGTAAAAGTTCTGATTAGAGCCATTATTTTTTGTATCTTTGAAGTTCTTTGTACAGCCAAAGTGCAAATATCAAAAGATTCTTGAAAAACTGTTGGATGTTGTGTAGTAGAACTTTGAACAATGTTTGTTGATCTCTTTCTTTTTTACCTAGCCATCTCCATCCATCTTTTTTTCCTTTTTCAAAATTTCTTTCCATATCTAAATGAGGTTCAATAAAATTCTGCATACTTCATATAATAGGCCAACAAATTCTTCAGGTTGTTCAAAGGTCACACCTTTGAAATATTTGTCCTTCCAATTTTTGTGACTCTTACGAACTGCCTTACAAGATTTTCTTTTTGAAGCTTTAGAATTCAAACTCTTCTCCTATTTAGCCTTGTATTCCAGGATTCTAGCCATGTCTTTCTGATATTCTGAGTTATACTTACCAATTCAAACTTTTCTTGAAGTGACATGGAATCCTTCCAAGCTTCATAGTCTGCCAAAAACATTTCAATAGTAGGATTAGACCAATCCAACTATTTGATCATACTAGCAAGCTTCTCCTCTATGCATTCATGGTCATCACCAGCTTCCTCATCTGACTCAGTCTAAGTCATCTCCAGATCTTCTTCTACAAAACATTTAGCCGATACTCCATCATGTCCAATTTGTGCAGACCTTTGAGATACTACTTCTTCTTCTTGAAGAATGCTTTTACCTTTATCAATCCTTGTAGATCTCTCAGCAGAACTAACAATTTTATCAACAACATTAATTTATTCTAAACCAACATTAATCTTTCCTCTACAAGCATTAACCTCCCTTGAAACCAAACTTACTTCTTTGCTCACTCCAGCTGATTTTAAACCCAACACAGTCTCGGCTACATCTATTTCTTCTAACTTAACTTGATCTTGAAGCTCCTCATTATTTAACCCATCTTCCAATTACTCCCCTTGATTTATGAGGAGTTCAACACCAGTAGACTCAATAAAAGTCTCTTCTAAAGAAGAAGAGATCCTAAGTTTCTTTGAAATAGATGACTGGTCCTGTTGAAGTCCCTACACCAACTCCCTTAAAGTAGCAAGTTCTTTGGCTTGTGCAGTAAGAAGAGTAACATGCTCATTTCTAGTTTGTTCAAAAGAGATAATTCTAGTACTCAAAGTGAAATCATCAATTCTAGTTATGAAAGTTTGTCCTCACCACCTTGAATGGAAGGAACCCTTCAGCACAATAATGATTTTAGCACCTTTGAAATGTTTGTCTTTCGAATTAAAGGGATGTGATTGGGTCAGGAAATTCAAGTTTCCAGTTATAGGGTAAGACTATGTAATGATTAAAATTAAGAAAAGATTATATAAATATCTTTGAAAAAGATTACCTAAGGGTGAAGTAAATGGCATAAAAATCTCAACGATAGTAATAAAATTCCATCCAAACCAGAACTAACGGCTATGCACCATAGTTAATGATACTACCAACATTAATGCTAACACTACCAATATTAATCCTAAAACAACATTAATCCCTATATACAACAGAGTAAAACCCAAACTACTATCTCTAATCACCAAAATGTACGTCAATGAGTACAAAACAATATACACACATTTTTTAAACATACCCAGCAGTAAGAACCCATACACTTCTAGATTTGAAAAAACTTTAGTTTCTAAACAATTCCTCAAAGCACACTCATATAACTGAGGTAGACATTGAAGCCTGTATGGTTCTTTGTTCAGAAAAATCCATCAAGTCTAGGTCTAAAAGTAAGCTCATATAGAAAATAATACACACATACACTTAGGTTTCATTAACATCTAATTTATGAAAACCATTATCATTATTGTGTATTGCTTGTGATTAGATAAGCTCATTATAAAAGCCTTCTTGACAGGATTTCCAACATATAGCAGTTCTCTAACCTAGATGTCCTAAGACTAACACACCATAAATAGAATGTCAAAGAGCGAGCCAGTTAGTATAAACTAGCTAGCTAAGAATTAGTACAGCAGCCCAAATGTAGTGTACATCATGCAAATTCGTCAATGCTTATTTGATTGTCCTGCAAATGTTACTCCAAAACCAAGAAAATATTTGCCCAAAACATTAACCTTATTATATTAGAAGAATTTGACTAACAACATTAAAAGTTGCATTATCAGAATTAAAACTTACACTACCATAACTAATTTGACTAGAAAGCCCAATTTGACCAAAAGCAATATTGACAAATACAAAACTAAACAACATATTTATCAATACAAATTAGTTTTCTTGAAAGAACCTAAGACACATTAGGGTCAAGTCTGGGTGGCCCAACAAATTTATATGTCTTATAAGAACTTTTCTCATTAAAGGTACTGGACTCATAAGTAGCAGTGCCCTTTATCCAATCCCAAGTCCAATATTTCTTATTTTCATCATAAGCTAATCTCTTTACAACTTCCTTCATCTTAGTAGTTCAGTCAGTACTTTCTTTTGACTGATTCTCTACCTTAACAGTACTGCGAGTACTACCTTTTGACTGAGTTTCCTTGGGTCTCTAGACTATGTTGTTGGGCACCTTTTTGTTATCAAATCTGTTAAAAACCTGTTTCACCTTGTTTGTTTTGATTTTAATGGCTTTAGACTTAACTTTATTAAACCGATGTTTAACAACTTTATTCTTTTGATAAGAGTTTTAATGGTCTAAAGTTGTTTTCTTTTGAAAAGGTGCCCTAACATGTGGTTGTGCTACATAAGTTTTTGGTCTAGCACTACTAAAATGTGGTCTTGGGTTGTCATCATTAACAGTTCTACCAAACTTATCATTTGGTGATGCTACAAAAGGGTTTTGGTCTAGCAATTCCAAAATGTGGTCTTAGACTCGCAGAATTAACTGATCTACCAATATTAACAGGTCTACCAGAATTAAAATGACTAGCATTATTAACTGGTTTTAGACAATCCTTAAGTAATAATGATTTGGAAATCATTCTGGTGTTAGGGCTTGGTTTGGGCTTCTTGGCATAAAACTTGTTATCAATCATGTTGAAGTTGTTCCTATAACCCACCCTTTTTCTCTTATTCTTCCTAGAATAGGCCTGAAAATGATAAAAACTACCACACATATAACAAGATTTACTGTAACCCTTTGTTGGAACTTCTTATTGTTCCAGTTTCTTTGGTTTCCCCTAGGTTTGTTAGTTATGTACATTTCAGCATATTTAACAGACTTTCTAACATGTTTATATTTAAGGGCATCATGGTTCAGTTTTCCAGCCTTCTCAAATGATTCTTTCTCTTCCAACTTAGTAATAGATTGAGAGTTAGAACTATCTGGACTGCTAATATTAGATGTCTAATCCTCAGTTTGAACATCAATACTAGTACTAGTTGTTGGTGTATCTTATGGAGTGTAAATACAAGATTTGCTAGGAGAAACAACATATCACTCTCCTTTTTTATGCTCAACCTAAATTGGCACAAACTCATGTTCCTTCTTGTGAAATTATGGCAAACCAGTATATGATAAATCTTTCATAGGAGTAAAGTACATAAGATGGGTCTCAACAGTGTGGTAATCACCAAGTATCCTAGACCCCACTTGCATTTGTTAGGAGCCTAACTATCAATCATCTTCTACAGGATTTTAGTTGCATTGTCAAAACTCTTGAACTTAACCTCATATTATTTTTACTAGTTTCACTAGTTTCTAGTTTTGAGATAATTTAGTAATTTTTAAAGCTTAGCTTGCTATCTCTCTTTTAAGAAGAATGATAGAGTCTTTAAAAGTTAGTTCATGTTTCTTATATCACGCAATCAGTTCTTCTAACATAATAACACTTGTTTTATAATTTGATACAATACATTCAAAGGTGTTATAATTTTTGGTAATGTTCTTAATGTACTTTTTGAGTTCCTCGTATTTTTTTGACAAGTTTGAGTATAGTGTTGATCAAAATTTACCTCAGAGTCTTGAAATGTCATGAGAGCCATGTTAGTAGCAGTCTTCTCATCCTCCATGAGTCTCCCGTCAGTGCCAACTCCATCAATATCTATCAATGCCTTTGTAGAAGGATCTTCAACAATCACCTTCCTTTCTTGAGGATTGCTCTTGTTCTCTTGACTTCTTGGACTTCTGCACTCCCTTGAAAAGTGACATCTTTCGTTGCAGTTGTAATACTCCACCTTTGACTTGTCAAACCAAACTTTGTCACTAGCATTAGAGTAATATGTTTCCATGTCCTTCTAGGAAACCTTCTTGCTCTCGTGCTTAGAAAGACCAACTGGTTCTTGATATCTAGTTCTTCTAAGTCATTACCACTAAGTTGTTGAAGATCATAAGCAACTATATCTGCTACATTCTCATAATTAGACAAGAATACATAGATGGTACCATCACTCAACCCAACAGTACTGTTAGTAGCACTACCAGAACTAAAAGATGTACTAGCACCATTAACAATACTACCATTATTAACCTTATCACTACAACTTAGGTTAGAGACAGACGCGAAGTTGACACAATCTTTTTCTTGAGTTTTTCTTCAACTACTTTAAAGTTATTGTACATATCATCAATATTGACTTTGTCAATATCATCTTTATTTTCCTAGATGGACACCTCTGAGGCCATCTTTGCAGTCATGCTTCTAAGAAACTTAGCATTGATATCCTCCTGCTCAGTCCACCAAAAGTTATGAGTTTGCTTACAACCCTTTGAAGTCTATTATAAATAGAATGAAGTAATTCTAAGCCAGCAACATTGAAGTTTTCAAACATTGACTTTGACAATGGTTTCTTAGCCTTCTTTGTAGAGATATTACCACCAAATCTCAAAACAAAAGCATTAAACAATGACTTTGCATTTTCATGTTGGTGAAAAGCAAGAATACGCTCATTGGGTATAGCTAACATAATTATACTCCTAGCCTCCATATCATTCGTCCTTTTCTTCTTCTCATTAGTGGTTATCTCCTTTGGTTTGCCATCAGATGTAGTAGTTGTGGTAGGCTTAGTATGAGTATCTCCATGGAAAATGACTTCCCATAGATCCTAGTTGTACATCTGCACAAACTGAGTAAACCTAAACTTCAATTCTTTACTCTCCTTGTTTGAAGACTATAAACTTGTTCATGGTGTTTGGTTGTAAAACTTCTGAATCCATCTCTTTTGTTGAAAAGAGTCTTCAGTAATCTTCAAGTTCAATGCTTCTCAGCAAGCTCTAATACCACTTGTTAATCCTTTTGATCGTTTAAACCTAACTTATAGATTTAGACTAAACAGGATAAATTCGAGATAGTCTTCGTAGAACTTTGAATTGATATCAAAGAGTATGCGGAATCTACTATTTGATATTATGAAGATTGTATGTAAAGTGTAAAGGAACTTAGACTGATTATATAAACGAAACAGTTCAATATTATTAGATAATACGAATACTCCAGAAAAGAATATTAAGGTTACAGAACCTTGAAGTCTAGAACGTAATGTATGATGTATCTAACGTTTAACCTTAGGACCTTCTTTTATGATACAATGAGTCCTTTACAAGATCAAGATCCTAAGCAATATTTTAAACTTAGAAGATATACACACGATATCTTCTATAGATAACCTACATGTCTTCAATCTTTATCTTCCAGCAACACTAGTATCTATGACAACATTAATCATGACCAATGCTAGCATGGCCAAATCTGTAAATAAACTACCATCACTAATATATCACTACCGACACTAATATAGTCAATATTGGTAGTGCAAACTACAAACAACACTAGTGTTATTCCCAACATTATTGATTTGTCGTATTTAAATATTAGTATGGCGCATCCCAATGAAACTTTTGAATATGTTAAAAAGATTGGTAATTTTAAAACTAATAGTTCAGTGATTATAGATTTGAACGTTGTCCTTTGTTTTCATGTTAGCCTTTTATCTGTGCAAAAACATACTAAAGATAATAAACTTACTATATGTTTTAATGAATCTAAATGTGTTATTCAGGATTTAACTCAAAAGTCCCTAATAGGGACTGGTAGTGAGAGGGTTGGTCTTAATTTCTTGATGAAGGTAGGACTATTCATAATAGTAACATTAGAATTTGTATTATTTCTAGTTTTATTTGGCACAATAGGCTTGGTCATCCTACTGATCAATTTTAGGTGTACTTAAAATGATATTAAAGATAATAAAATTACTGGTACAGAACCTTGTGAAGTTTGTCATAAAGCTAAACAAACTAGGGAGTCTTTTAATATTAGTGATCATAAGACCACTAGTCTTGGTGTCATTATTCATCTTGATGTTTGGGATCCTTATAGAGTTACTAGTAGAGATGGTTATAGGTTTTTCTAACTATTGTTTATGATTGTATTATTGATTTCTTTAATTTTGTTAAGAATAAAATTGGGAAAAGTGTTACAATTTTTAGAAGTGATAATGTAACAGAGTTTATTAATAATAAGTTTGAAACTTTTGTTAAAGATAATGGTATTTTACATCAAACTACTTGTGCTTACACACCCTAACAGAATGGTGTAGTTGAGAGAAAACATAGGCATATGTTAAATACTGCTAGAGACCTCATGTTTCAGGAGGGATTGCCTATGAACATGTGGTCTAAGTCTATTTTAACTGCTACTTATTTGATTAACAAGTTGCCTACTATTGTTTTATCTAAGAAAAGTCCATATGAGTTGGTGTATAAGTTTAGACCTTGTGTACAATCTACTAATGTCCTTTTTCCTAGATAGTGTTTAAACTACTTATACATATGTTAGTTTTGAGGTAGATTGTACATTTAATACTGATACTACAACTAGTAAAAAGGACACTAGTGATAACTTGTATGCAACAAAAACTGGTGTTTCTGAGGGTATACGGGATACTAAAAATGATGATAATTATGATTCTAAGGGTGAAGGTTTAAGTTCATTTGGTCACATTTATGGGTGGTCACCAGAACCAGCAGCGGGGCAAACTATTACGAAAGCTAGTAGAAAACTAATCTTTCTTCAAAGTATAAATATTTTGTGCTTAATAAAGATGTTAATTACAAAATTAATAAGGTTGTTAGTTATGCTAATCTTAGCATTGATAATTTTGTATTTGCTACTAATTTGAACAAGATTCATGAACCTACCACCTATCTTGAAGCTGTCAAAGACATTAGATGAGTGGATGTCATGAATCAAGAAATGAAAGCCTTAAACAGAAATAATACTTGGGTTATAACAGATTTACCTTAGGGTAGAAAAGCTACTCCATGTAAATGGATTTGGAAGTTAAATATAAATCTAGTGGTGATGTTGAGAGATTTAAAGCTAGACTTGTAGCTAAGGGATTTAACCAGAGAGAGGGTATTAATTATGAGGAAACTTTTTTCTCCTGTGGTGAAAATTGTTACTATTAGGTGCGTTTTGAGTCTAGTTGTGAGTGATAATTGGCCATTATTTTAACTGGATGCCAATAATGCATTTTTATATGGTGAACTTGATGAGGAAGTATATATTTAAATGCATGAGGGGTATGAAGAGAGTAATGATAAAAGAGTTTGCAAATTAGTTAAGTCTTTGTATTGACTTAAGCAAGCTCCTAGAAAGTAGAATAAAAAACTGGTGTCTGTTTTACTTAAGCATTGATTTGTGCAGAGTTTGAATGATTTCTCATTGTATATAAAACATAAAGATAATGTGTTTTGTTGTTATATTAGTATATGTTGATGATATAGTTATTACTAGGAGGTTAATAAGTTTAAAGAAATTTTAAGTTCCAAAGTTTCTTATTAAAGATCTTGGAAAGCCTGCATATTTTCTAGGTATTGAAGTGATTGATATTCCTAGTGGTATATGTTTAACTCAAAGGGAGTACCGTATTGAGTTTTTATCTGATTTTGGTATGTTGGCATGTAAACCATGCGGTATTCTTATTGAAGTTAATCCAGATAATAAAATCCTTAATGAAAAGTTTGTTGATGATTAAAAGTTAACTGAGATAACTCAATATCAAAAATTGGTGGGTAAATTGATATATTTGACTATGACTAGACCTGATATAGCATATGTTGTTCATTATTTATGTCAAGTCATGCATAGTTGTGACAATCCGTCAATTTCAGGTCCATATTCTAATCTCGACTATTAAGTATTATATGTTTACTTTAATGAGAATTTTAATTTTTCGGCTAACCGAGAAGGTTATGGCTTGAAACTTAGCGTACGAATGTCGTTTAAATTATAGCCGGCAAGGAATACGTTAGGTATCGATATTTAAACTCTCGTTATGACATATTTTCTATTGCCGTCGTTTAATTTTTTGTTTTACGAGTATTTTTCATTGTTTACGATAAACCTTTACGTGTCATTCGTTCATTCGAACATTAACGAATTTTAAGTCATTTAATTATCAAAATTATAAATGTCCTCCGAATGTCGATGTTTTTATTTTATAATGAGCATTTATTTTTCATGTTATACGCATATACTTTAAATCGCGTAACTTTTAAAATATCGATATTCGATAATACCCGCTTTACCAAATTAAGAATAAAAGTTAACAATAATAAAACTTACTTATGAAGCCTTCGGACCAGAACACAAATTTGTCATTTGTAATGTATCATTTTTATGCATAATAAAACACTACACGTGTTTACATATCATCACCCATCACAACACTTCATCATATTTATCTTTCTTTTTCTAATTCTACAACATCTCACAAAGTGATACCCATTTTCTTGATCATCTCTTTTCTACCAAAACACAAGAGTAGCACAAAGCTCACTTCATTAGTTCTTAAGGTAATAGTTTTTTTATTACTCTACTACAAAAAATTTTCTTTTATTTTCTTACTGTTATTTCTTTCAATTAATATTTGTTTTAATGTTAATTGGTGTCAAACTTTTTCAACTTTACTTTTAATCATAAGCATTTATTAGTTTTAAAACTTCGTGTTTTTGTTGCTGATGATCCACAAAGATTTTATACAAGTAGAATTATGTATTTATTAAGACTAGTTAATACTCTTAATTTATTTATTTCCTATCAAAGATATATACACTTGTTTTCAACATCTTGTTTCCAAGGTTAGATTGGGACCTTCTTTATTATGATGACCCGATTTTGAATTTAATTTCTTGGTAGGTAATAGTAGTAGAAAATAAAAATTTAAAGAATACTTTGTTGTGATTACGTGAAAATATTTGGGTTAAATATGGTGCTTTTAGATGGGTTTGAAGCTTATGGAGCGGCTCTCGGCTCGTTATTTTTACTCCTTTCTTGTCATTTGGTTGCGGTTAAGACGTTCGTTCCTCGTTTTCCGTGCCATCATCACTAAACATATTGTTTGAGGTGAGTCTATAGCCTCGCTTTAAAATTCTTTAATTGTTTTAGAAACTTGCGAGGGGGATAACATGCTTGTTCTATTAAAAATAAAGAGTACAACTATAAGTTGCGATAAACCAATTAAATTGTGAAACTAGTAGTTGTGGAAGCTCTATTTACTTGAAAAGTATTTATTGAAAATGAAGGGTACAACAAGAGTTGTTGTAAACCCATGAATGGGTGCAACCAGAAGTTGTGATAAACCCTATTTATTTTAAATAGAACACAAAGGACCCGATTGTATGCTTAGATGAAAGTTATTACATAAGTTAGCTTACAGCCTTAAAAAGACCTACATCCCATCATGAATTGTTAATCGAAAGAACGCTAATACTATGGATAGATCCATCGGGGTGACGCCCAGTCCGATGCGATTAGCTATCGCAATGTGTAGTGAAGCACATGTGTATTAGAGCACATCGGATGCATTAGTATAAGAGAAATATACGCACTTGGCTGGTGTGTTGGTGGGCTGAAATAAATATATGTTAACGTTCAACGTCACGAGGCTTATGTAATAACACCGATAATTATGTCCGTACAACATAGTTGTCTTTCGATGAATTATTAACAATGGAAGGTTATTCAGAATACTTGTGTTCTCTTTATTTAATTTAAACTCTATGGATTCACTAAACAATTTTTTTTTATAGCATGTTTTATCTCAGGTCCATAAAAAGGTACTAAAGGAAGGTGGTTTCATGAAGCTTGCTAAATTTTTGTAACTATGGCCCGCTCATATAAAATATATCCATTCAAAATAATTTTTATCTTTTGATGTGTACTGTAAATATATTAAAATTATCTAGGACCGTGTATGGATTATTATGCATTGAATGAATGAATGGATGTTTTTATCAAAACGACTCGTTTTGAGCCGTTTTCTATGATTATGAGCTTGAATCATGTATGTAACACCTAAGGACCCTTCCGCTACTATGACCAAAATTAGGGGTGTTACAGATTGGTATCAGAGCTCAAGTTATAGAGAACGAAAAGATTTTCCAAAAATAAAATTTTGAAATCTTTTAACTATAACAGTTGCAAGCGAAATCTCCGAGTTGCCAATGGACGAGAATGAGAGTATTTATATATAGGGGATTATATATATGTTGTAATCTTTATCGATTATTTGTACTTGTAAATTACAAGGCATGTTTTCATTTATTTAATTCTAAATGATAGTTTATACTTATATGAGATATTTATACGACGTAGATTGTCACGAAGCCACTCTAGTCATTTTAATGCTAGCGCTGAAGCTATTCTTGAAATGAATCATGTTATTCTCGAGACTAACTAAGTTGTGGATATACACGATCCAAACGAAATGGTTAATATTCTCGATAATATTATTTTTGTTACAAGGATTTTTGATTTCCTTGGTTCTTATTATTGATTCCTCAATCCGTTCATTCCGTTTAGCAAATTTAATCTGCATTTTCATTAATCTTCGACATTATACTGTTTTGTTCAAAACAAGTTTGTCTGAGATGCTACTATTGAATTTTTTGGAATTGAGATTTATTGATATGGTATTCACATGCCAACCAGGATTCCATGTCATATCACTGATCATTTTCTGTTAAATTAGTTTCTCATCCGTTTCGATCCTTATCTTTTGCATTGAGCTGGCGATGCTTAAATTAGGTGATTTATTATCGTCTTGTAGAAATGAATTGGCCATTTATTTGAACAAGGAAATTATAAATTATTGAACCACAAATTTCTAAATCTTATTTTGATGGATTTGATCAATCCATGGAAATAATGATTTATAAACGTATGGGCTTAAGCATATAGCATCTGCGTGATTAAACTCTTAAACTCTTATTGACTCGTAATTCGTTTGCTCGATTCATTCTTTGATTTGTTCCTCAAATTCTTTGATCGTGAGATGGTTGTATTGGGGCTATTCCAAAACCGCCAAATTGAGGAGGATGTCAAGCGTCTCTGAAAGACACTGTAGGAATCTTCTTCTAGTGGGACCGAGGAGCCTTCTTAGTCATGTGAATTACCTAGTAATACTTAGTGGAAATTGTAGTATCTTTTCATAAATCACTAACTAAACTGTGACATCAGTTCGTAGGACTAGTCTTTTAAGTTATATAGCATTAGACGATGACAATCTATAATGCTTAAAAATACAACTTATACTAGTTTGTGGTTAATGTAATGACTATCTTTTGATTCCTAATTCTACATCGTTCTATTATTATCTTTCTTTGCTTTTCTCTTTAAATTCATGTAGTATAACGCAACCATTGAATGAATACTCATTATGATTTGATTTGCGTTGCACAAGAATCATACAGTCAATGAAAGCTATGATTGAAGCATGAATGTGCCAAGTTATTAGTGAATAAGTTTCTATATCTTTAACTGAATTCATGACCAACATGAATGGTGGAACCTGAACTGTCAAGGTCAAGCAGTATATTCACGGGCTGACCAAGAATATACGCGGTGATGTGACTTCTTCTAAGCCATTTACTAATTGTGAAGCTGTCTGCATAGCTTTTTAACTCATGGGACACATAATTCAGGACAAGGCTGATGAGGTCACTGAATGGGAAAAATAATTCCAAACTAAAAATCGTTTCGTGCATTAGAGCTCGTGAGTATATCGAAAAAGGTTGTAAGTTATTCCTAGCTCATGTATCGGAGAAGAAATCGTAATAGAAGCGAGTAGAGAATTTTCCAGTCATTTGTGACTATTCCGAAGTGTTCCGGGAAGATTTTCCAGGACTTCCGCCTCTAAGGCAAATAGAAATTCCAAGTCGATCTAATTTCGGGTGTTGCAATTGTGGCATGTGAGACATATTTATTAGCACCATCCAAGTTGAAGTAATTATTTGTGTTGTTGCAAGAACTATCCGATAAAAGTTTTATTTGACTGAGCTCGTCACTTTGGAGAGCTCCTATTTTATTCTTTAAGAAGAAAGATCGTTCGTTTCGTATGTGTACTTTCTTCCTTCTTTGGCGCATAAGCACTAGATCGAGGGCTTTCGAAACGAAGTACTTGGCTTGCTTTCCTTCCCCCACTTAATCCGATTACCGAGAGCTGAATAAGCTAACGATCAAGAATCGTTACCTGCTTCCAAGAATTTATGATCTACTTGATCAACTTCAAAATTATCGTGTTTTCTTCAAGATTAATCTTCGTTCTGTTTACCATCCACTTCACATATGCGAGGAAAATATCCCTATTACGGCGTTTAGAACTCGTTATGGTCATTATGAGTTTACGATTATGCCTTTTGGGATGACCAATGCACCTGCCGTATTCATTGACTTAATGAATCGTGTGTGTAAGTCGTATCTTGATAAATTTGTGATCGTATTCATTGATGATATTTTAATCTACTCTAAGATCGAGGAAGAACGCAAGTTGATCTTCGGGACGAAGATCCCGATTTGGTAGGGATGATGTGACAATCCGTCAATTTTAGGTCCATATTCTAATCTCGACTATTAAGTATTATATGTTTACTTTAATGAGAATTTTAATTTTTTGGCTAACCGAGAAGGTTATGGCTTGAAACTTAGCGTGCAAATGTCGTTTAAATTATAGCCGGCAAGGAATACGTTATGTATCGATACTTAAACTCTCGTTATGACATAGTAATATTTTCTATTGTCGTCGTTTAATTTTTTGTTTTACGAGTATTTTTCGTTATTTACGATAAACCTTTACGTGTCATTCGTTCATTCGAACATTAACGAATTTTAAGTCATTTAATTATCAAAAATATAAATGTCCTCCGAATGTCGATGTTTTTATTTTATAATGAGCATTTATTTTTCATGTTATACGCATATACTTTAAATCGCGTAACTTTTAAAATATCGATATTCGATAATACCCGCTTTACCAAATTAAGTATAAAAGTTAACAATAATAAAACTTACTTATGAAGCCTTCGGACCACAACACAAATTTGTCATTTGTAATGTATCATTTTTATGCATAATAAAACACTACACGTGTTTACATATCATCACCCATCACAACACTTCATCATATTTATCTTTGTTTTTCTAATTCTACAACATCTCACAAAGTGATACCATTTTCTTGATCATCTCTTTTCTACCAAAAACAAGAGTAGCACAAAGCTCACTTCATTAGTTCTTAAGGTAATAGTTTTTTTTATTACTCTACTACAAAAAAATTTCTTTTATTTTCTTACTGTTATTTCTTTCAATTCGATATGTACTCAAAAAAAAATTATTTTTGCAATCAATAGTAATAAATATTTGTGTTAATGTTAATTGGTGTCAAACTTTTGCAACTTTACTTTTAATCATAAGCATTTATTAGTTCTAAAACTTCTTGTTTTTGTTGTTGATGATCCACAAAGATTTTATACAAGTAGAATTATGTATTTATTAAGACTAGTTAATACTCTTAATTTATTTATTTTCTATCAAAGATATATACACTTGTTTTCAACATCTTGTTTCCAAGGTTAGATTGGGTCCTTCTTTATTATGATGACCCAATTTTGAATTTAATTTCTTGGTAGGTAATAGTAGAAAATAAAAATTTAAAGAATACTTTGTTGTGATTACGTGAAAATATTTGGGTTAAATATGGTGCTTTTAGATGGGTTTGAAGCTTATGGAGCGGCTCTCGGCTCGTTATTTTTACTCCTTTCTTGTCATTTGGTTGCGGTTAAGACGTTCGTTCCTCGTTTTTTGTGCCATCGTCACTAAACATATTGTTTGAGGTGAGTCTATAGCCTCGCTTTTAAATTCTTTAATTGTTTTAGAAACTTGCGAGGGGGATAACATGCTTGTCCTATTAAAAATAAAGAGTACAACTATAAGTTGCGGTAAACCAATTAAATTGTGAAACTAGTAGTTGTGGAAGCTCTATTTACTTGAAAAGTATTTATTGAAAATGAAGGGTACAACAAGAGTTGTTGTAAACCCATGAATGGGTGCAACCAGAAGTTGTGATAAACCCTATTTATTTTAAATAGAACACAAGGGACCCGATTGTATGCTTAGATGAAAGTTATTACATAAGTTAGCTTACAGCCTTAAAAAGACCTACATCCCATCATGAATTGTTAATCGAAAGAACGCTAATACTATGGATAGATCTATCGGGGTGACGCCCAGTCCGATGCGATTAGCTATCGCAATGTGTAGTAAAGCACATGTGTATTGGAGCACATCAGATGCATTAGTATAAGAGAAATATACGCACTTGGCTGGTGTGTTGGTGGGCTGAAATAAATATATGTTAACGTTCAATGTCATGAGTCTTATGTAATAACACCGATAATTATGTCCGTACAACATAATTGTCTTTCGATGAATTATTAACCATGGAAGGTTATTCAGAATACTTGTGTACTCTTTATTTAATTTAAACTCTATGGATTCACTCAACAATTTTTGTTTATTTTATAGCATGTTTTATCTCAGGTCCATAAAAAGGTACTCAAGGAAGGTGGTTTCATGAAGCTTGCTAAATTTTTGTAACTATGGCCCGCTCATATAAAATATATCCATTCAAAACAATTTTTATCTTTTGATGTGTACTGTAAATATATTAAAATTATCTAGGACCGTGTATGGATTATTATCCATTGAATGAATGAATGGATGTTTTTATCAAAACGACTCGTTTTGAGCCGCTTTCTATGATTATGAGCTTGAATCATGTATGTAACACCCAAGGACCCTTCCGCTGCTATGACCAAAATTAGGGGTGTTACAATAGTCCTATGAAATCTAATTTGGGATTAGCTTTTGGAGTTCGGAGGTATTTGAAAAATTAGCATGGTCTAAGGATCACCTTTAAAGAAGGTAATTGTGATAATTTGAAATTCTGATTGGGCTAAGTGTAAAGTTACCAAAAGGTCTTTGACTGGTTACTATGTTTATCTGGGTAATAATTTAGTTTCTTGGAAGAGCAAGAAATAGAGTGTTGTTTCTAGATCTTCTACAAGAGTTGTGTATAAATTTATGTGCAGTGTATGTTGTGAGGTTATGTGGATCAATAAAATTCTTAGTTATTTAAAGGTTGATGTTGTTTTACCCGTTGAGATGAATTGTGATAACAATTCAGCTTTCAGATATCTTTAAATCATGTTCTTCATGAAAGAGTAAACACTTTAAAATTGATTTGTATTTTCTGAGGGAAAATATATACAGGTTTTATAAAACATTTGAAAGTTAAATCTGAAAACAATATTGCAGATATTTTGACAAAGAGGTTATTGATTTTTGACCATAAAACTTTTTGTAGTTGTCTTGGTTTGTTTAATGCTTTCTCAGGATAAAAGCTTAAGTGGGAGTGTTGAAGAATAAGCTTTTATTATCAAGGACCGAATTATAAATTGTTGATAGTTGAAGTTGCAGGTTATAAGAGGAAGTGAAGTAATATCAAGTCTAAGGAGATAAAGTGTTGATATTCATACTTGGAGGACTGGAGTGAAACTTTGGCTGGATATATAAACTCTTCTTCTCATTATGTTATAGTTTATCCATAAATCATAATATTCTATTAGGTTTTATTGTGTGTATTTTGATCAATCATTCCTGATTGATCTTGTGAGTTCTTGAGCTCTTGTAATCGTATTCATAATCCCTTTGTATAGATTGATTCTAATAATAAAGTGAGCCAAGGGGAGGTTGACTATGATCTGTTGTTTTGTGATTGATATAAGGTTGATTGATATGTTTTTAAAGTAACATTCCCCCTCCTTCAAGTTCACCTTGCTCCAAGATGTATCTACAAAAATTATTGATTTCGGAATCCTAGATTCTTATTTGAATAAACATGGACTCTTTCCAATGGTTCTTCACATAAGGTTGATAAATATCCTAACGAAATGCAACCTATGGTGGTAACCAAGCACCATCAAATCT
This sequence comes from Glebionis coronaria, assembly GCA_025667525.1. Lineage (NCBI taxonomy): Eukaryota > Viridiplantae > Streptophyta > Magnoliopsida > Asterales > Asteraceae > Glebionis > Glebionis coronaria. The sequence continues at coordinate 66,552,214 of CM046875.1, forward strand.
AGAAGTTGAAAACATGCCATGAACATGATGGAAGTTAAGGGAATTGGCATCATTGATATCATTATGATATCTATTATTTTTAATGTGTAGTTTTTGGTTTGTTACTGTTCACATGGAAAATGCACAAAGCAGATTTTTTTATATATGTGCTACCAATAGAAAAATTATTCATACCGAATGCAAACATGATACCTTGTCTGTTAAATCCTCCTTCAATAAGTGGTTTGATTGGTACCTAATGATCAATTTTTTTTATCCCTTTCATTTTTTGTTTTTCCCATGATAGAATCATCTCCTGAACCGAATCCAAGATCCAATCTATTCGCCTCAAGGAAAGCAGGTTCCTCAAAAAAGGACTTGGTGATATGGGCTAAGACGAAGGCTTCTCCCAAAGATGTATGTTTCAACCTTAACATTTCCAGTTGTATCGCTTATTTAAGTCCGATATATAAAACGATTTAAGTAAGTTAGCATAGACTCCCTTTATTCGATTTGCAAGTATCATAAAAACGCTATGATATTCGATCATCGTACCTATTCTCAAGAGCTTAGATAGTGCATATTATACGTCCCGATCGCCACCGTCTAATGCCATGAAAAATAACTCAAATAACAGTAATGGATTGTTATTTTTTTCACTGATGAAACAATTAATTCGTCGATGAGCAATAACTTTTTCGATGAACAGTAACTCTCTGATGAATATCACTTTCCAATGGAGAGTAATTTTTACTAGATCAAGATAGTAACCCAGTTTTTTATATTAAACCCTAAATTGGTAGCGCTCTCAACGAGAGCTCTCAATAAAAGCATCAATTGATACGACTCTGTTAGGGTTGTATAAGGATAGTCGTACAACTTCAAACGTGTGTTTGCTCTTTAAGAACTAAAAGAGAAAAGCTAAAAATATTTATTAATATTAACTTGATTGATTTTTATGTAACACTAAATAACTAAGTTTGAAAAACAAGTCGATAATCATCACACCTATAGGGATGAGAGAGAGAGAGAGAGAATATGTGTGAAATAATGAACCAACCAACACTTTTTCCCAAGTGGGAAGAGGTATTATAATCTTACAAAGACTAGGTAACAGCGGCCTACAATGGGCTCTTTAACCCGACCCGTTACACAAATATTAACTAAACTAATTAACCGACTACGTGCTATAGCATAGAACTATCTAGGAGTGACTGATACTTTACTTGTTGGGATGATACATTTTCGTGTTCCTAGGAATATCCTCTTAAGAGATGTCACTTTAGATTTACATAAATAATTCCTAACCTAAATAAGCTAAAGATCTACAACACGTAGTCATTAATAAGGCAGAGCATCGGTTCAATATGTTCTTATTTCACAAGCCAAATGAGGTTAGCCACGTACGATACAATGAACACTTGTACTTGTACTGTTAACTCGTTAATATATATTTTCACAATTCCTGAGACTTTGAGAGTTGAACCACATTTTAGCCCACCATCTTTACAATAACAACTAAAAATAAAGTACTCCTACATTTTAACGGCATTGTTAACGTGTCGTATTTAAGTCTTCCCATCGTGATCTTCCACATGTACTATACGTACTTGCAGTCTAAAAATTACCGTACTAAACCAAAGTATAATGTAATACTTGCAAACTTGTAATTGTAATCCTTATGAAATGTGATTAAGTGAAGTGATTATACAAGAGGTGGTTATTACTCATATGATTTAGTATGAGATTATGGGCATGTTTAGCAAGAGATTTTTTAAAACTTTTTAAAAGCTGATAATTTTTTGCTTCAAAAATAATATTTTTTAAAACAATTAGCTCTTTTTGACACAACAACTTTTTGAAATTGTTAGTTTTTTATTTTTAATAATTAGCTCTTAAATAAAAAACTGATTCATATAGTTTTTGAAATAATTAACTTTGTAAAAGCTGTAAATCACTGATATACCCTCCAAACACATTATAATTTATCTAAATATGTCTTTTTACGTCATTTTACATCTTAATTTTAAAGGTAACAGCTAATTTACCAAACACTTTTATTAAAAATCAATACAGCATATAAGTAATGTTAAAAACTTTATAATTAACAGCTTAAAAACATAAAGTTAATAGCTTACAACTATTTTTGTTAAAAATGTAACCTAATCTGCTAACCCAAGTTAACATTAAGGACTTATTATGTGTTGTTTGTATCTATCAGTTATGCTTTGGACATGGGTTGATAGAAGAATTGGACGCCAGGGACTATTCTTGCTACTTTCTGATTCTGTTGTTGGACTCAAGCCCATGTGCAGCCCACAAGCCAAATGGCTAGTTTAAAGCCTAACACCTTTTGTTTATGAAGGGGAGCGTCTCTCCTTGTTGGTCATTATCGTTGTTTCATAAATATGTTTCATACACGCACATACTCTCTTTGTTCTTCATCTTTGAATCCCTAGTTATTTTCTTTTCAGTTTATTGATTTTTTATTGTAAAATCATTATCATGTACATAATAGGGCTACACGTGATTAGCACTGATAGTCTCATCTTTTTATTAAGTTATTTTGTTTTTGTTTATCAAATATCACTTAATCTATTGAAAAGGTGTTTGAGATCTCTTGAATCGTGTTTTTCTACATGGTATCAGAGCCAGGTTTCTAAAAAATAGATGAAATTTTTTTTAGGGTTTGATAAAAATTGGGTAGATCCACTATTGAGATAGCTGGATCTGTTAATATTATTTATTGATCTTCTGTTTTGGTACTTTAATTTTTTTGAGAAAAAATTAGGGTTTCGGAGATCTGTTGCCTATTATCTTTTTTGATACTATTTATTGTTACTAGATCTTTGTCCTTTGGTTAAAGTGTTTTTCCATAATTCTCATTGAGAAAAAAATTAGGGTTTCACTTTTTTGGAGGATTGGTTGATTGGTGGTGGTTTCTATGGTGGATTGCTTGATTCGTTGATTTATCTGTTCGATTGGGTCATTTTCCCTATTTTTTCCGAGAAGAAAACTTAGGGTTTGTGCCTAGGAGGTTCTGTTACTTCCTAGACTAAGTGAATCTAGGAGTAACAGTTCGATCGAGCTTGTTTTTGTGTGTACTGTAACACCTCTCTTCTCTCTCTTTATTTTCTAATTGTTTCATTGGATTTTATGCTCTTATTTGTTTCTTTATATTATTCTTGGGGTTGGTAGTATTTATATTTCACCCTCTTATCTGGATCCTTACTCACTGCTTGTCCTTGACCTGCCACCCTTGAGTGGTTTTGGAAGCCTCAGAACTTAGTTGGCATTGTTGTAAGTTCGTTTATTGACCATTGTGACCCTTCACCATGTCTGACCATGAGCAGTCTGTACATGGTGATGATGATACTCAAAGTGTGATTGATCCAATCACACTTATTAGTAAGCTTGACCTGAGTGACCCTTTGCATTTGCACCCTAATGATACTATTGTGTTGACTGTTGTCATTGTTAAATTAAAGGGAACTAAAAAATGTCAGGTTTGGGCTAATGCTCTGTTACTTGCTTTGGAAGGTAAAAACAAAATTGGGTTTATTAATGGATCTTGTAGAAGATCCATAACTGATGAGATTTTGGGTAAACAGTGAGATAGAGTGAATGTTGTTGTTCTTGGGTGGATTTTAAATTCCATTTCTGAGGAATTATTCCTTGGTCAATTTTTTTCAAATAAGGCTAAACATGTTTGGACTGAACTTAAAGAAACTTATCACAAAGTTGATGGGTCTGTGATTTTCAATCTTCATCATAAGATCAACACTCTTAAGCAGAATGGGTCTAATCTGTCTGATTACTATCATAAATTGAATGCTTATTGGAAACAGTATGATGCTATAATTGAATTGCCTAATTGTTTGTGTACTGTTACTGGTGATTTTAAGAAACATAATCAATTGTTGAAACTTATGTAATTTTTTATGGGTCTTGATGATTCTTATATGAGTATTATGAGTTCTATTCTTTCTAGGGAGACCTTGCCAGATGTCAAGGGTGCTTATGCTAGCATCTCTAGCAAGGAATCTCACAGAGTTCCTTTTGGCATCCTTACTGGGTCCTCCCAAAGGACTCAAACATCTGATTTTCTTTCTAATGGGCCTGCTAGAAATATTGTTCAAATAACTCAGAATACTAACAATAGTAATTTTAGACCTAATTATGGTAACAATGGCAACTTTTGACCTAGCTCTAGCACCACTGGATTTAGACCTAATACTCCAAACAGTAATGTGTTTAGACCTTATGGTAATTCTAATCCTGAAGTTGTTTGTGAAAATTGTGGTTATAATGGTCATACTATTGATAGATTCTTTAAAATCATTGGGTACCCTAATGACTTTGGGAAGAAAAAAAGGGGGGCAGAACTTTAAAAGGAAAAGTGTGTCCAACAATTTTTTTGGGACATCTTCTTCTTTTGGGTTTACTGATGAATAATTGGCTACTTTCCTCTCTCTTATAAAGGATAACAAGGGTACTACTAGTGATTCTGGAAACGGGGTTCATGCCAATATGGCAGGTATTTACTTTAACAATAGCAAGGTTTTTAATGATAATTTTGAGAAATTTTTTTGTTCCAACACCAACATCAAATCAAAACTTGGGTATAATGGGAAGTTTGTTGATTCTAGGGCAAATCAACATATGACCAATAATGATAGTGAATTGGATAATGTGTTTGATATTTCTCACCTTAACATTAGTGTGGCTCATCCTAATGGGACTGGAGCCATCATATCTAAAATTGGCAACCTTAAACTTTCAAATGGTCTGGTTTTGTTTGATGTTCTTGTTATACCTGATTATTATGTTACCTTGATATCTATTCACAAACTTGCTAAGGATAATAAAATCTTGGTTGTTTTTTATGAGAATAAATGTTTTTTTGTGAATCAGGATTCGAATCTCAAAAATGTGTTAGGGACTGGTAGGCAATGTGGTGGTCTTTACTATTTAGATATAGAAGGTACTAAATATGTGAATCATTCTAATGTGCTTACTTGCTCTTTATCTAAACATGATTGGCGTGTTAGATTAGGTCACCCAGTTGACCTTGCTCTGAATGCTCTTAAAAATCATTTGAACATTCCTAATTCTGATCAAAGAGATTTTTGTGAAATATGTCAAAGAGCTAAACAAACTAGAGAACCATTTCATTTGAGTGACCATAAAACAAAATTTCTTGGTGACATTGTGCATTTAGATTTGTGGGGTCCTTATAGGGTGACCAGTCACACTGGTCATAGGTATTTTCTAACTATTGTGGATGATTTCACAAGAGCTGTTTTAATCAAAGATGAAGTTGGTTCTTCAATTGAGATATTTTATAATCTTTTAAAAAATCAATTCAAAAGGAATGTTAAAACTTTCAGGAGTGACAATGGAACTGAGTTTGTAAATCATAACTTCCAAAAATTTTCATGAAAAAGGAATTGTACACCAGACCTCTTGTCCTTATACTCTACAACAAAATGAGGTTGTTGAAAGGAAACATAGGCATATGCTTAATGTCACTAGATGCCTTATGTTTCAGGGGAGAATACCTTTGAGATTTTGGACTGAATGCATTCTAACTGCTACTTATCTTATCAACAGATTACCTTCTTCTGTGCTAAATGGTAGATCTCCTTATGAGATGATTTACAATTCATCCCCTAATCTCTCTCATATTAGGACTTTTAGGTGTCTTTGTTTTGCCACTATTTTAAATAGTCATGATAAACTCACCAGTAGGTCTGAAAAATGTGTTATGATGCGTTTTTCCAATTCTCAAAAAGGTTATATGCTTTACAGTCTTGACACGCATCATTTTTTTGTTTCTAGAGATGTTAATTTTTTTGAATCTATATTTCCTTTTAAGGATGCTGCCTTGAATAAGAAGAGTAATAACCAAAACATTGATGTTTTTCAAAGTGATAAAGTTTTGACCTTTTTTGACTTGGATAACCCTGAGCTTCCTGATGATGATGAGAGAGAGTAGTAAAGAATCATAATGGTGACCCTGAGTCACCAAGTGCTAGCAACCCATCCTTTAGTCTAAGGTGACAATGATACCATTCATGCCAGATTAAATGGGAGTGAGGCAACCACACTTGATGATAATCAAATGTCTGAGGGACCTTTAGATCTTAATCCAACTCTTCCCTTCCATGGCTAGAACATGGAAGAGAACTTAGGTGATATTTCTAATACTAATGCTTAGGAGGACCAAGTCTTGAGAAGATCTTCTAGACCTTCTATTTTTCCAAAAAAAACTATAAGGACTTTGCAGTTAACTCAAAAGTTAAATATGGTATTGAAAATTTTTTTGGGTAATCTAAACTCAAAGGGGATGTTTTGTGCTTTGTCACTGAATTGATTAGAAATAGTGAACCTAGGAATTTTTTTGAAGCATCTCAAAGCCCACATTGGGTGGATGCTATGAACTTGGAATTTGCTGCTTTACTTAAGAATGACACTTGGGACTTAGTTGAGTTACCTGATGGTAGGACTGCTTTGAATTCTAAGTGGGTTTGGAAACTTAAGTTTAAGTCCAGTGGTGAAATAGAAAGGTATAAAGCTAGACTTGTTGCTATAGGTTGTGGTCAAAAGGAAGGGATTGATTATGAATAAAATTTCTCTCTTGTTGTTAAGATGGTTACGGTTAGATGCTTGATTAATATAGCTGTTAACCAGTCTTGGCCTATTTACCAACTTGATATCAACAATGCCCTTTTATATGGTGAGTTGGATGAAACTGTCTTGATGAAACCTCCTCAAGGTTTCTATACTGGAAATAAAAATCTAGTTTGTAGATTGAAGAAGTCCATTTATGGACTTAAACAATCTCCAAGACAGTGGAATTCCAAACTTACTTCTATGCTACTGGAAAATGGATTTTTTCAAAGTAAATCTGACTACTCTCTTTACACAAAGTCTAATGACAAATTGTTTATTGTTGTGCTTGTTTATGTGGATGATATCATTATTACTGGTAATAATCAAAAGGAAATTGAGAATTTTAAAAAAAAAATGAAAGGAAAATTCAAAATCAAAGATTTGGGAAACCTGCAATATTTTTTGGGAATTGAGGTTATTAATACTAATTCTAGAGTCTGTTTGAATCAAAGAACATATGTGTTGGACCTCTTGTCTAAATATGGTATGCTTGCCTGCAAACCATCAAAGATCCTCTTATGTCTAAGCTAACAATTTCTAGTGAGGCTTCTGAGATTGACCCCTTACTTGAAAATGTTGTTGACTACCAGAAACTTATGGGAAAACTTATTTACTTGACCAATACAAGGCCTGACATTTCATATGTTGTGCATTATTTAAGTCAGTTTATGCATTCTCCTTTGAAATCTCACCTCAAAATTGCTTTTAGAATTTTGAGATACTTGAAGGGATCTCCAGGCCTTAGTATTCATGTAGCCAAAAATTCTGGTATATCTCTCAAAGCTTTTTCTGATGCAGATTGGGCTAAGTGTATTGTCACAAGGAGGTCTGTGATTGGTTACTGTGTCTTTGTGAATGATAATTTAGTGTCTTGGGAAAGTAAGAAGCAACATACTCTCTCTAAATCCTCTACTTAAGCAGAGTATAGGGCTCTTGCTTCTGTCACTAATGAAGTCATTTGGATCCTAAAAATCTTGGGTGATTTGAAATGCCATAACCTTTTACCCGTGGATCTACATTGTGATAGTAATTATGCTATTAAGATAGCGGCCAACCCTGTGTTTCATGGAAGGACTAAACACCTTGAACTTGACCTTCATTTTGTAAGAGAAAAAATATTAAATGGTGTTGTTAAAACTGTTAAAGTGGACTCTGTAAATCAAATTGCAGATGTCGTAACTAAAGGGTTGGACATTGGTTTGCACCAAAAGTTTGTCAAGAAACTTGGCATGATAAACCTGTATAGGTTATCAGATGAAGGGGAATGTTAAAAATATGACCTAATCTGCTAACCCAAGTTAACATTAAGGACTTATTATGTGTTGTTTGTATCTTTCAGTTATGCTTTGGACATGGGTTGATAGAAGACTTGGATGCCAGGGACTATTCTTGTCACTTTCTGATTCTGTTGTTGGATTCAAGCCCATGTGCAGCCCACAAGCCAAACGACTAGTTTAAAGCCCAACACCTTTTGTTTATGAAGGGGAGCGTCTCTCCTTGTTGGTCATTATCGTTGTTTCATACGTGTGTTTCATACACACACACACTCTCTTTGTTCTTCATCTTTGAAACCCTAGTTATTTTCTTTTCAATTTATTGATTTTTGATTGTAAAACTATTATCATTTAGATAATATGGTTACACGTGATTAGCACTGATAGTCTTATCTTTTTATTAAGTTATTTTGTTTTTGTTTATCAAATATCACTTAATCTATTGAAAAGATGTTTAGGATCTTTTGAATCATGCTTTTCTACAATTTTTTATCAAACATAACCTATGGAAAGATTAAACTTAGTTAGGTCTAATATAGCTTTTTAGAATTGTAGTTTCCAAATACTGAACAGTAAAGTTTATAATCAATGAAAAATTAATCATATTTGTGAGACTCAAAATCAATAGCTTTATACTTGATCAATAGCTATACTACACATCTTAGCTAGTTGGCCATGATGCATGTCTTATAACGCCTAAACAATGTACTATCTTATTGTATATGTACTTAAAATCACATTATTACATTTATGGAAAGTTAACAAATCATGTAGACTCGAGCCAAATTTTGATGGATCCAATGTGATCATGATGTGGAAAATAGAATAAGTAGATAATGATTCATTGAAATCACCTTTGAAAAAACTAAACTTTCACAAATTTGGTCAAGACCTAAAGGGAAACAAGTAAGTGATGGTGACAATACTATAACTATTTTTTGTGATTATATCTAGTGTTTTGGCAGATAAACCATATGCTTGTGTTGAATTTGTCCTTTGGAGGGCATAGTACTTTTTCTTAGATTAATTAAAATTCGGTGTATAAATGGTTTTTATTGATTAAACTCATGAAGTGATAACTTGTTTTAAGGATCATTTATGGTCTTGTTTATATGCCGGAACCGGATATATAAGTAAGTAAACTGGTCTTAGCTACAAACATATTCTTGAAAATACAAATGCTTCTTGGTCTTGGACTCTTGGTATTTAATTTTCACATCGTAATCATAATAGATTCCCCATTGAATTCAATGACATACATCCATTTGTTTTTCACTTGACTAGAAAGTGGGTTTCAAAATACACAAGTATACACATAATAGTGAAAAACAAATCTCCAAAGGAATTCTTCAAATAGATAAGGTATTGAAATTTGCTTGAAGAAATATAGAAATTTTGTTTAGTCAAATTTGTGTAATAAAAGTTAGGGGTCCATTAATATGAGTGTTGGTGACTTAATAATCTTTTTAATGACCCGAAAGGTAAGCAGCCGTAGTATTAGGTTTGCCATTAAGAAGCCACCTGTATTATATCACATCATATCATCAAATTCATTTGAAATGTACCACTTCTGATTGATACAATCGAGTAGATTGATGTGAATATTCGAATGTAGGACACTACGGTAACAAAGCCTTGTGTCAAAGAAATTACTGTATTAAACTATTAGACGTAAGAAAAAGTAGTCTAGCTAGGTTTTATTTTTTAGTTCAATAAGTTCATACCCAATAAAACAACCATTATTTGGACCTTGAGGAACCAAAAAACAAACTGATATAAAAAAAGCACGATCGGTAATCCACAAGTAGAACAACCATATATTAAAAGAGACATGATATAACAAGTGAGTTAAACATGTCTATTAAATGATGTTGAGACAGCAGAAGCAGAACAAGTATAAGATGTAAAATCTTTAATTTATTTGGAAAAATATAATATTAACATTTTATGCATGATTCTCTACAAATAGTTTAGTATATCATAAGGGATGGGATTTCTCATATTGATTTGCACATTTAAAATTAGTGTGTCTTGACATATATGTTTTTAGTTTACTTTTAATTATGTTTACTTTTATAAAGGTATATGTGTCAACACACACTAACTTTAAATGTCTTAATCAATTTAAAAAATATGCAAATCACTTCCCATATCATAAATGTTCAAAACTTATGCAACTTTTTTCTTTTTTGTATTCTAAACATAAAAACAAAACTAAAAACCCCATGGCTATATATAGAATTTTGGTTAACTATAGCCATCCACTTGTGACATGTTAATCCTTTGGACTTGTTTTTCAATATCACATAAACTTAAACTAAGTAAAATCATTTTAATTTTAAATTATAAGATAAAGATGTATTCATCACAATTATACGTAAACTAATCTTTCTTTTTTTACAACCAACTTCATCACTAACTTAGTGTAATAAAACAATCAAATTCATCACTAAAACATACCTCATTTAAACACGTATATCTTCCACAAATGTTGATACAAAAGTTGGATGGACCTTTCTTGACCCAAATTAGGCTTAATTCGGGTGTAGGAGGTTCCGGCTCTTGCACAAAGTGAATGTATGTTTGAGATCTTGCACACTAAACAACACGTTGTTAGACTTACCGTGGGAATGTATCCCACGATTAGACTCCGGTGTGAGAGTAAGTAATCGGTTTAGGGTTAATTATCATTGAGTTGCGAGAATGAATGTCATCGTACCTTTGTGGAACCCTTAAGGGTTCCTTATATAGGCGGTAAAGTCCCTTTGGGCTTTACTGAACCTTTGGCCCACCAAGTAAAGGATAATCACCCTAATTAGTTGATTGTTATCTTCTAATTATGGTTAGTGTATATCCTTTACTTTAATATAAATCACAATTCTAATTAGGTTGTGATCCTGTCTAACCCTTTACCGGACGTACCGGACCGTGGGACGTACATGACACATGCGGCCACTATTCATTCGAAACCCATAAGTCCAAATGACAATAATCTAACACATTCGTGATGGGCCAGATGCGGGTAGTACCCGTGGGCCGGGTCCATGACTCGGATGGGGACTATACGTCACAATGTCCCCCCAGTCTAGTTGTTACAACTGTAGGCGTAACCTCTAGACTAACCATTGCTCCTTAGCTTGTACAGAAAAAATAGCCGCATAACACAAGTTGTCGACCGGGACAACATTAATGAAGGCATTAATGGTAGTCAGAAAACGGTTGTGTCGGCGTCTGTTCACTTGTCAGACCTGAAAAAGTACACCACATGGGTCCCATTCTCAAAGCACGTATAATCCTAAGAATAAGATGACACGTGGGCCCCTTCTGACGTTTCATCTGTTCTCCAAATCCCAGCCGTTAGATGGACGTAGTGGTTTACATGTGTCCCTCGTCCAACAGTCCTCGGAAGTCGATGCAACACTATATAAAGGTATGTGTGTGACACTGCACACACAGTTTAGAAAATCATCGTCCATCATTGTTGAAAACCTTCACTCCTTCTACTCCTGTTTACGCACGGATATCCTTTATTCCAGGTTAGATCCCCACGCCCTTCTCCATATTCATATAAAACATGGTCAGGGATAATCCTACTATTACATCCATGCTCAACGTATTCTCATATGAGAAATTCGTTGAGTTTTGCTCGAAATACTACATTCCATAAAGCATTCATCCTACATTCCTACCTATCCAAGTGAGAATGAGGCGATTACCGATTACCCATCTGGGAAAATAGGGCTATACAAACGCCTATTTGATTCGGTTAACTATCGTATCCCATTCTCTAGATTCCTCGGAGATATTTTGACATACTACGACTTCCATATCACCCAACTACACTGTATAGGGGCGTGCAAAATAAACCAATTCGAAATAACGTGTCATTCATGTGATGTAGCTCCTTCCGTTAGTTTATTTAGGGTATTTTACGTCCCCCAAATGGTCAATGGTTGGTTATCTTTTAAGAAACGTCTGGGGAATACGCCCATGTGCTATAATAAGGCATTAGATTCGTTAAAGAACTGGTACGACAAATACTTCTTTGTAGATGTCATTGTATTCCCATTCCCATTCGTGTTAAAGCACTCAATCCGCACGGATTATCCTCCCCCTTCTAATACATATAGTGAAAGGGATGTTAAGATCTTAGACATACACCGCACCCATTTCCATAAGGGTCTATGATAGGTGTGAAAACACCCATCCTTTTACCACTTATTTCTTGCTAAAACAAGACCAAAATGCGTATTTAATGTCATTTGTTTGGAAATATGCGTGGTTTGTGTTTTTGTTGTGATTTTAGGATCAAAATGTTAAAAGGGGAGAAAACACGGCTTTCACGGGCTTTTATCGAAGAAAAGGACAAAAGACGAAGTCGAAATATCAAAAGTGTAAAAAGAACGGAAGTCCAAGACCAATTCCGAAGATTTATAGAAGAAAAAGTCAAAAGACGGAAGTGTACTAAAAGCCGAAGAACTCAAGTCTAATCTATTGAAGAAATTACAAGACGAGTTCATTAATCCCGAGACTAAAGTCGAAGACTTAAGAAGATTAAGGACTAAACGATAATTAGAGAAAGAAGAAAGAGGGAGGAAGCTTCCACTAAGCACCTCCCTAATCCCCTATAAGTAGTTTCATTTCATTTTCATTTAGAGTGGTTGGGTGGATTGACAACCCATCTCTTCCACCATTTTCATACCTTACAATTTAATTTCTTGCACTTTTAATTCTTGTATTGCACTCTTTAATTCAAGTAAGTTTACTTTTAATGTTATTGAATCTTTATCTTTTCTTGTTTAATCTCTCATCTACCTTTCTTTTTTGTGTTTAATCTTTGTGTTCATGTTCTTGAGTTTTTATGGTTTTCAATCAAGTGGGTTTTGATTATTTTGGTTATGATTGTTGGTGTTATTGATTTGGATTGATTGGTTATTGTTAGTAGATCATTTGTGGTTGTTTTGGTTTAATCTTTTGGTTAATCTTGATTAGCTTTGGTTAAATTCGTCCTTGTTCTTCATTCCCTGTTCTTCGTTCTGTTCATGCTACCCAGATTCCGGATCAGTTACATCATTCCGAATCAAACCTCATTTCATTTTTATTCCGGATCAATAGTAGCTAAAGTCTTCCATTCGGAATATTTATCATTCTGAATCAATGTTGTTCATCCGGAATATCCATTATTCCGGATCAAGCTAAACATTCCGGATCAAACTTTTCTATTCGGAATATTCATATATTCCGGATCAACTTTTCTATTCGGTATATTCATATATTCCGGATCAACTTTTCTATTCGGAATATTCATATATTCCGGATCAATCTTTCCATCCGGAATAATATTCCGGATCAAGCTCTTTATTCCGAATCAACCCTATTTTATTTTTATTCCGGATCAACCATTTTTCCCTTTCTTATTCCGGATCAAAACCTTATTCCGAATCAAATAGTTTATTCCGGATAACTGACATATTCCGGATGAACTGTTTTATTCCGAATGAGTGTTTTCCAGTTTTTAGTTTTAAGCTTTATTTTTCTCGCCTTTTTTTTATTTGCATTTTTACTTGCCTTCCTTTTAGTTTAAGTTTAAGTTTGCGTCATTTACTTTATTTCCCTTTTAATTTCTCGTCATTTACTTTTCACCAAGTTTTTATCTTTCAATATTTCTTTTTATCGTCTTTACTTTATTTTTATTTGTTTCAAGTCTTTAATTTTTCATTAGATTTAGACAACGACAACCCTTTCATTTGATTCACCAGGAACAACAAATCTCTCACAATTAACCAGTTATCAATTCGAAGAGATACCGAGAAAACGAACTTTTCAAACTAGCAAAATCCGTACATTAAAATGGCGCCGCTGCCGGCTCTTTTCGTTAAGATCAACGGTTTTTTGTGAGAGACGCGTTGGCTTTTGGGATCCGTTCACTCGTGAACGTTATTTTTCGAGTCAAAAATTTTCAAAAATCCAAAAACATTTGAAAAATCATTAAAAGCATTTCTTTTTCAAAGTTTTGCACCAAAAATATTCCTCTTGCTTCTCTATCTTTCTTTATGGATTCTTATGTCCATTGCGTCGGGTGTGGGAAACAATTATCTGGGAACGACTCATGTCAATGGTGTACATGTGAGCGGTGCGGAAACGATATCGACAATACACAATTCAGATTCGGATTTTGTCCATTGTGCAACTCGACTAATTCGTCCTTTTTGAATCCACCTCCTGTTCCCCCGTGCATCTATTGTGGGAACGATTCTCATTGGCATGTTTCGTGCCCGGTTCGATACCCGTATGATCACGAGCAAGAACTGGGTTACAATTATGACAATGATAATAGCTATCTACAAGAAGCACCGGATTTTTCTCCATACCCTTGTTGCCAAAATTATGGGGGCCCTCACGATACTTCTTATTGTCAGCCAATGAATTTTTATGAACCAAATCCGTGTCCTCATTTTTCTTCACCGATGGATTATTATGAACCAAATCCGTGTTCTAATTCTTCTCAACCGATGACTTACTATGAGCCACATCCGTACTATAATTCTGGTTTTCATAACTGTGAGCCCCCACTTCCCAACCTCAATCATCAATCCTCTCAGAGAATTCGTATTGCCCAACAACTCACTACTTTGAATGAAGAAACACACTCCATTGTTTTGCAACTTCAAGAAGCCGTTGTTATGTTTAAAGAAGTTAGGGAGGAGGAAAAGCGACAACAACAAGAGCAAGTATCTAATCTTAGTGATTATACCCCTCCTCTTGTGCGTCAATACTATTATGATGATGATGACGATGAGAATACTATTTCTTGGAATGATCTAGTTGCTCAATTTCCTAGCGTAATTGTACTTCCCTCTCTTAATATCCCCAATGCCTCTAAGGATTGTGATACTTCGAGTGAGATTAGTGATTTTGGTCTTGATAAATTCTTTGATGAGGTTTGTGATGTGCTAACTTTTGAGGAGCTTACGGGTGAGGTCTCTCTTAATGATGATGTTCCTTCCACCAACACTTTGGGAGATGATTCTTTGGCTTTCTCTAATCCTCTTTTTGATCAAGATGATGATTTTACTTCTAGTGATGACGAGTCACTATCCGATGAAGACGTTCTGCATGAAACTTTCAAGATTTATTCGAACCCTTTATTTGATTTTGATGACGCCTACATGTCTAGTGAGGTGAATCTCCTCTTTGCCGAAGGGATTGAGGACATTAATAGCCCTGATTATCTTGCTATTAATGAGCATACTTTGTTAGCCATACCTCCTTCTATCGCAGAGGTGGAAAGACTTGACTCTACTGAAAAAGGGACGCAGGTGGAAGGTAATTGTTCTCATACTTCTCATATTATATTGCCACCTCATCCTACCGCGTGCACACCCAAGCGGGTGATGTATCGCTTTTACTCTCCTCGTTTCATACCGGGAAATGAGGATGAGTGCTTTTACCCGGGAGGTGTCAATGACCATTCTATGATTGATACCTTTACGGCTTTGCCGAATAGTGACCATCCATTGTCTTTGGGGGATGACAATTTGTCTCCTCTACCCACTCCACCTCCTGTGGATCAAGACTTCACATACTTCTCGTATGTTGAAAGGACTTTTCTACCTTTCAAAACTTATCCTCCTGCCTCTCCTTTATTAATGTCAACCGGGAACGAGGAAAAGGTCTTTGATCCAGGTATTACATTTGAGGCTTCCCCATGGACCATTTAATTCGGGGACGAGTCAGGCTCGTGACTCGGTTAACAAAAACAAGCGCTCTTCGGGAGGCAACCCGATTATCTATCTTTATCTGTTTTCACCATAAATGTAGGGGGAAGCCCCGTGGTGTTTCTTGTTCTATTTCTTATCATATACAGGGATTAGAGCTTTAAAGACACACTCTTGATGACTTTTGACGAACCGTGATTCCGTGTTCCCTTCTTCCCGGTTCTATCCTAACCTCTTTTCGATTCACTATTTTATATTTCTCAATATTAAAATAGGAATCTCGTTAGTTGTCTCTTCCTTAGCAAGATTTAAACAACGTGCACAATGTCCTAAGTGTAGGGGAGTTTACTCCCACATGCTTAAACATTGAGGACAATGCTTATATTAAGTGTAGGGGGGACTTCTATCGAAGTTTTAAGTGGATTTTTCCATTAAAATGCCTTCATTTAACCGGAAAATCATCTTTTTCAGCATTTTTCAAATTTTTAATTAACTTTGGCCATATAGTCGTAATTTTTAAATTTTTATCGTTGCTTTCATATGTATATATCCCACAATAAAGTCAAAAATATTAATAAAGTGGTGTAGCTAGTTTTGTAGTCTTTGGCATATTAGGCCCGTTGCGATTATTTTGACTCAACCCGAATAGACTTATCCAAGTTTATTCTAGCAAGTATCCTTAACCATGTAGACCTTAATTGGTTTATTAGGCTAAGCATCCACGAGTCTCGTTACTTGAGATTTTAAATTGTGGAGAACGAGAAATGATATAGTCAATTATAAGTCGGTATTCTTGCACGAGCACACTTGGTGTGATTATTTGCCTATTCTTCCATCACTTGCTAATAATTTATCTGCAATAAGTAAGGTCGTACGATTTTATTGAATAACTTAGCTTCTAGCCCAAGATCGTTTAAAAGTTGCTCGGTAATGATAAGAGTTCATAGCCAAGGCTTAACTTATGAAGCGGGGCGCGAAGATTGGTGAGTCCGAAAAGGCCCTAACAAGGCATGAGGATTCCATTTTATTGCTAAAGATCCAAGGTGATGTGAAAAGCATTATTCCCAAAATCAATATGAAGGATCAAGACTCACGACGAAAAGTAATCAACTCCCATAAAGATCATGGAGAAGTCTATCTGAAAAGACCCTAACAAGGTATGAGGATAAATAGATCCAAGTCCGAAAAGGAGGCGGATCGTTGTATCTCAAAATCCCAATTAATGATTGAAGAAATAATGATGAAGTCGTGGTCAACAAAGTTGGAGTACCCCTCAAAAGTCTCCAAGTGAAGAAACTCTATTAACGAAGAGAAGACCATTATCTCAAGAACGTCTCTCAAGATATGAAGTATGAAGTACATGCCAAATATCGGCCCGAGAAAGGTCTCAAATCGTGAAGCGAGTTATGCCAAGATATGAACTTTTTGATATCCCGAGAAGCAGTTTTAAGAGATTTTGTCCTTTAGCTAACTATTAATCAAATCGTCCTACTTTGCTTTCAGCCTAAATAAACTATCGTAATAAGTCCAAAAATGCATCTTCATGATCATTCTAAGATAAAAATAAAATATAAGAGATACACCTAGGAATAAGGGAGTTTAAGCATATAATTAAGCCATGTGTGTAAGTGTTTGTTTTGCTAACTTATAATAACAATGATCTCGTTTTTAAGCTTAGTTTGGGGAACGTGAAACTTGAGG
Organism: Glebionis coronaria; assembly: GCA_025667525.1. Lineage (NCBI taxonomy): Eukaryota > Viridiplantae > Streptophyta > Magnoliopsida > Asterales > Asteraceae > Glebionis > Glebionis coronaria. Next base: position 66,569,561 of record CM046875.1, read on the forward strand.
GTGATGAATCTTCGCAGCACCGAAGCCCTAATGTAAGTCTTAGATCTCTTTGCAAGTTATTTCCATGTAGCTATTTTCAAGTGAAAATGGTTTTCTATCCTTTTGTTTCCTTTAAAGTTTTAATTTCTCTTAGTACTCTAATTTTTGTTTTAGTAGTATGTTAATAAGGCCAAGGTTGATTGATTATGAGAAAAGTGTAAAATTGCTTTATCACTAAGCATTGCATGAGAGCATGGCAATGGTTAAGTGTAGGGGATTTGATAGGTGTGAAAACACCCATCCTTTTACCACTTATTTCTTGCTAAAACAAGACCAAAACGCGTATTTAATGTCATTTGTTTGCAATTATGCGTGGTTTGTGTTTTTGTTGTGATATTAGGATCAAAATGTTAAAAGGGGAGAAAACACGGCTTTCACGGGCTTTTATCGAAGAAAAAGACAAAAGGCGAAGTCGAAAGATCAAAAGTGCAAAAAGAACGGAAGTCCAAGACCAATTCTGAAGATTTATCGAAGAAAAAGTCAAAAAACGGAAGTGTACTAAAAGTCGAAGAACTCAAGTCTAATCTATTGAAGAAATTACAAGACGAGTTTAATAATCCCGAGACAAAAGTCGAAGACTTAAGAAGATTAAGGACTAAAGGATAATTAGAGAAAGAAGAAAGAGGGACGAAGCTTCCACTAAGCACCTCCCTAATCCACTATAAGTAGTTTCATTTCATTTTCATTTAGAGTGGTTGGGTGGATTGACAACCCATCTCTTCCACCATTTTCATACCTTGCAATTTAATTTCTTGCACTTTTAATTCTTGTATTTCACTCTTTAATTCAAGTAAGTTTACTTTTAATGTTATTGAATCTTTATCTTTTCTTGTTTAATCTCTCATCTACCTTTCTTGTTTGTGTTTAATCTTTGTGTTCATGTTCTTGAGTTTTTATGGTTTTCAATCAAGTGGGTTTTGATTATTTTGGTTATGATTGTTGGTGTTATTGATTTGGATTGATTGGTTATTGTTAGTAGATCATTTGTGGTTGTTTTGGTTTAATCTTTTGGTTAATCTTGATTAGTTTTGGTTAAATTCGTCCTTGTTCTTCATTCCCTGTTCTTTGTTCTGTTCATGCTACCCAGATTCTGGATCAGTTACATCATTTCGAATCAAACCTCATTTCATTTTTATTCCGGATCAATAGTAGCTAAAGTCTTCCATTCAGAATATTTATCATTCCGAATCAATGTTGTTCATCCGGAATATCCATTATTCCGGATCAAGCTAAACATTCCGGATCAAACTTTTCTATTCGGAATATTCATATATTCCGGATCAACTTTCTATTCGGAATATTCATATACTCCGGATCAACTTTTCTATTCGGAATATTCATATATTCCGGATCAATCTTTCCATCCGGAATAATATTCCGGATCAAGCTCTTTATTCCGAATCAACCCTATTTTCTTTTTATTCCGGATCAACCATTTTTCCCTTTCTTATTCCGGATCAAAACCTTATTCCGAATCAAATAGTTTATTCCGGATAAGTGACATATTCCGGATGAACTGTTTTATTCCGAATGAGTGTTTTTCAGTTTTTAGTTTTAAGCTTTATTTTTCTCGCCTTTTTCTTTATTTGCATTTTTACTTGCCTTCCTTTTAGTTTAAGTTTAAGTTTGCGTCATTTACTTTATTTCCCTTTTAATTTCTCGTCATTTACTTTTCACCAAGTTTTTACCTTTCAGTATTTCTTTTTACCGTCTTTACTTTATTTTTATTTGTTTCAAGTCTTTATTTTTTCATTAGATTTAGACAACGACAACCCTTTCATTTGATTCACCAAGAACAACTAATCTCTCACAATTAACCAGTTATCAATTCGAAGAGATACCGAGAAAACGAACTTTTCAAACTAGCAAAATCCGTACATTAGTCTGCCAAAAAAATTCTTGTGTCTAATAGGAATCAGCCGTAATTACTTCGGCAGGGCGGACCGGTACCCCATATTCCTAAACAACCGTAGAGAGGGTGGGTGAAAATAAACTTAGAATTACACTCCATCATCTATTTATACAATATTAATAACTAACTTATCTTGTTTGTTTGCTTGTTACGCGTAGCTATGAATCTATTCGGACTGCTGCGTCAAGGAGATCCCTCCCAGATTCCCGAGGGTACCCGAGCCCTGGGCCAGGATGAACCCCCGCTGCTTGATTCTACCCAAAACATCACCATCCCCTTAAACGTGACCCCAGAATCGCATTCTGACATGAGCGGATCACAAATTGAGAAGTCGCCACTTGATTTTGACAATGAAGATGGTGGACAACCGTTGTTAGAAGACGCGGGTGATCGTTCGACTGGGGCGAAAGATCCTGCCAACCTCCAAGAAGAAGACCAAGGAGACAACCTAAACCAGCTATCCGAGGATGTGGAAAGGATGTTCGAATCTGAAGAGGAAGAGGCGGTTGAAGAGACGGATAATCAGGCGCAAGCCAAACCTGCTCTAAGAAGACGTAAGTCCAAGAGGAAAGTAAATAAGGTAGCAGAGGCAGAGGCGGGGGCTTCCAACGCTCCAGCCAAGAGGTTACGGAAAGACCATCCGCAATATCAAGATGGTAGTAGCATGAGTGCGCCCAAAGATACCCCGGTTGCCCCGCCTACAGTCGTAGTAACTCAGCCCGACACCACCGCGTGTAAGGCCACACCAGTTACCGCCATGTATCCCACCAGCTCTGAAATAACAAGGGATCATACGTAAGTAACGTTCCACCTTAATCCACACTTGGTAGCTTTATTGATCATTACTAACAACACAAACATACAGGGATGAGCCGGCCAAGGATATAGCAAATGAGGATGATACCAACTGGCAATCCCCTCCCATGTTTGAGGATGTGCCACCATCACCTCTACCCACGGCGAGCGAGGAGCCCCTCCCAGAAGGAGCGTCCCTATTGTTCCGCCCTCAATGGCGCATAGTCGAGATGAGTAGGCTGGAGATGACAGAGGCGTGTAAGGATTTCATTAACCATATAACTCCGCCCGGTCTGATCCAAGATCTGGATGAGTTCACGCGTGACCATCTCTTAGATCAATTCAATGTGTGAACCGTTCACCAGATGGCTATTCAGGCGGCCATGCGCCATCGGTTTGAGGGGGCTCTAAACCATATCCAAAGCGCAAACAGAAAGATAATTCGCAGGTAAAATATGGTCGAAGAGCATGAGCAAACCATAGCCACCCTCCAAGCCAACTTGAGGACCGCCGAATCCACCATAATGGAGCAAGCACTCTATGCCGCCTCGCACGAAGCCCGCATCGCCAAGCTAGAGGGTGAAGCCCAATCATTAAACAACAAGGTATGCACTTGCTACTTTCAAACTTTGTCATAATTGTGTCATTTGTTTTTACAAGTAGTAAGTATACTGCAATTGTGACTGACACATACCCTTGTATCCGTAGGTGACTTCTGCTGAGTCCACTGATCAATCCTTGGCCAATGATGTGGCCACACTCTCCAAGGATCACGATGACCTGCACCAACTAGTAAAGGGCGAGGAACAGTTGGCCGCAGCGTTTGTTGACTACAGGGTCGAGCATGAGAAGGTTGTGGAGGGACGGATTGAGGATATGGACACACGGCTGGACGGCATGGTGATACACGGCTTTTGACACCCCGTATAAAAATTAAAGTTCGTTGATCTGGTCTAATCGAATTGATCTAGGTTAACTATGCGACTCAGTCGTTCTTTAGTGAAACAAAAGTGTGTCGTTGTAGTATATTTAAAAGGTGCAAAACAATTAAAGTAAAAGTAAAGATAAAGTAAATCTAAATCTAATTTAAAGTAAAAGGGTGCAACTATAGTAAATTTAAGTCTAACTTAAAGTAAATGGTGCAAGTATTTAAAAGCGTGACGAAAAATTAAAAGGTACTAAAAGTAAATAACGCAAACTTAAATCTATCTAAGGTGAATTTAAAACGCAACTAAAACTTAAACTAAGGCAATGCTAAAATAAATCTAAGACAAGTAATCTTAAAGTGCGACTAAGTAAAAATGGCGGGAAAAACAAAGCTTGAAAATTGAATTTAAACTAAAACTAATTAATTTCGCAATATATTAAAAACTGAATTAAATCTGCAATTAGCCAAATGAATTCGCAATTATCTAAAACACCCTAAATCCGCAATCCCCAAAACCTTAACAATTCCGCAATTGCATTGCCTTAATTCCGCAATATTGCGAATGATTTCGCAATCCTTGAAGATGAATTTCGCAATTGCTTAAATTGCAAAGAATCCGCAATATGTTGAAGAACAATTTCGCAATTGATGAAGCTAGGGAAAGATTTCGCAATGAAGAAAAAAATGAATGATTTCGCAATTGACTAAAGGGGTTCAAATTCGCAACTTAGGGAAGTTCAATTCCGCAATACCACAAATGTCACAATTTCGCAATAATGGAAAAAGTTCCTAAATCGAATCAGATTTCCTAAAAACTAGGAAAACTCAAAAAGTACGAAAATAAGCTCAAAAATCTTAACTTTTCAAGGACAATAAGCAAAATAAAAAGACAATAAGCTAAATAAAAACACTAGATCAAATATAAAACGTATTAAATCAACAAAAACAAGACACGAAAATTAAAAAGACTTAAACTTTTAAGAAAACTTTGAGAACACTTAAGTTAAATACCAAATAAGCACATAAGATTGTCAAGCTTATGGCTATTTCGTATGAAAACTTGAAAGGAAAAAGAAAAGACAAAACTTTTAATCAAATAAGCAAATGGATTAAGCAAAAACTTGCTTTATCCGAAATTGGAACCGAATCAAAAAGAAGAAGATTAGAATGAGATTGATAAAAGTAAACTTGATCAAAGATAAATAAAGATTAAAGCAAGAAAATTAAAAACACTTACTTGGAAATTAAAAGATAATTAAGGTGTAAAACATGTATTTAAATTGACAAGTAATTAAAGGTGCATAAAATAAAGTGGAGAACTAATTTGTCAAAATAGCTAACAAAACTTAATGAAATGAAAATGAGAGGTATATATAGGAGATTAGGAGGGTGGTTAGTGTTGATCCCAAACTTAGATCGATTAAGCTTTGTGTATACGAGATTAGATCAAGTAATACACGTAGAGAAACCTTTGCTTATGAATAAAGTAACTAAGTGTTATGCGGAATTAACACTTAATCTAAAACACAAAGATGTTAAACAAACTTTCACTTGTATTAGAATGATCGAACTTGATTACAATGAAAGAGGTTTAACTTGTGAAAACTTATGATAACTGATGATTAACATTAACCTAAAAGATCTTCTTTTATAGATTAAGAAGTCTTGTACAATAAGCTACGAATCAACTATTCTAGGTAAAGATAATAATAGAAAATACAATGTCGAGCTTATCTTTGTTGGGAATAAATTATGGGTCAGTTCACTAGACGCTGATAAGAAGAATGTCAACGCTGATAAGTTGACATTGGACGCTGACAGCCAAGCGTTGACATTTAAGAAGTCAACGCTGACAGCCTTGAAGATTGACACTGATGGAATATCTTCATACGAATCTTTTTGTTTATTTGTTTCTTTATTTGTGTATGGTAAAGATAAGCTCGACATTGTATTTTCCATTATTATCTTTACCTAAAATTGTTGATTCGTAGCTTATTGTACAAGACTTCTTGTTCTATAAAAGAAGATCTTTTAGGTTAAAGTTATAATTAAGTTTTCATAAGTATTCGCAAGTTAAACCTCTTTCATTGTAATCAAGTACGATTATTCTAATACAAGTGAAAGTTTGTTTAACATCTTTGTGTTTTAGATCAAGTGTTAATTCCGCATAACACTTTGTTACTTTATTCATAAGCAAAGGTTTCTCTACGTGTAGTACTTGATCTAATCTCGTATACACAAAGCTTAATCGATCTAAGTTTGGGATCAACAAGTGGTATCAGAGCTTGTTGAGAAACTTTTGATCTTTAAGTAACGCAAGAACCCTAAAACACCAAAAACCCTAAAAACCCTAAAATTCTCAAAACCCTAAAAACATCATGTCTGGCACAGATCAACCTGCTGCTTTGCTACAAAACAACTCCTCAAATCCTAGTATCAAAATTCCCATGTTTGATGCCAGGAACTTTGAACTTTGGAAGTCCAATTTTGAGCAATATATAGCTATTCATGACTACACTCTTTGGGAGATTGTCGAATATGGGAACACATTCGACAAAGCACAAAAGATTGCTGCTGCTATTGCCACAAGGACAGCTGTTCCTAATTGTATAGAAGCTGATAAGAAGGAAAAGCCTGGAGATGGAAGAGCTGTATCTGTTGAAGATATAGCCAAGAAGAGGGTGGACATGAAAATCTTGAATATCATGAAACACGCCCTAGGTCATGAGAATCAGCACAAGTACAAACGCTTTGAGTCTGCAAAAGAGCTTTGGGAAGCTCTTGAAGTAGCACATGGTGGCAATGCTGACACAAAAGAAGAAAAGAAGAAGCAACTCTTGCATGAGTATGCTGTCTTTAAAGCTCAACCCAATGAGAATCTCAGCAGTGTGAGAAGTAGACTTCTTGACATCACAAGTCAACTTTCCTTCATGGGAACACAGATTGATGACCCTGAATTGAATGCTACTTTTCTCAAAAGCCTTGGTGATGTATGGAAGATTGAGAGAAGATCCATTCTTGTCAATAACACCCACAAGACCTCCAGGTTTGATGACATCTTCAACAAACTAAGACTGTTGGAGAATGAATGGCTTTTGGATAGTGATAATAAATCTTCCAGTAGTAACATGGCCTTCTTCTCACAAAGTGAAGGCCAATTTGATTCCATGAACTTCTATGGGCATCCAGCTACTGGATCTCAATGTGTCAACGCTGGATCTCAGTCTGTCAGCGCTGGATCATATCCTGTCAACGCTTTATACTCAAGCGCTGACACACACAACTTTGGCGCTGATAGAATTAAGCCTGCTGGTTTAGATCTAGATACTGTGTGTGCATTCATTGCTTCTTTGCCCAGTGATTCAAGGATTACATATGAAGATCTTGAGCAGATAAGTGATGAACAATTGGAAGAGATGGACATCAAGTGGACTATGGCTCTTGTAAGTTTAAGAGCAAACAGGTTTAATAAAAGGTTCAAGAAGAAGATGACCTTTAATGCTAAGGATGTTGCTGGATTTGACAAGTCCAAGGTTGAGTGCTACAACTGTCATAGGATGGGGCACTTTATGAGGGAATGTAGATCTCCAAGAAGATCTGATGCTGGTAAGCCTTCAAGCCAAATGGTTAAGAGCCAAGATCCCAAGGCCATGGTTGCTGTTCAACAAATTGATGGTGTTGGAGGATGGGACTGGAGCTGGAACTTTATGGCTAAGGATGAGGAAGAGGACAGAGCTTTGGTTGCTGAAGTTAAAGAAGAGCATGTTGAATATGCTCTCATGGCACACTCCTCCTCTTCATCAGATAATGAGGTATATGATGATGCTTTCTGTTCTAAGGGTTGTCGTTTAAATACTGAAAAACTAAATCAAGAGATAGTAAAATTATTAGATGAGGCAAGTACTGAAAGATGCAAAGTATCTAATTATCAAATTGCTCTTACCCAAACAGAAAAGACAGTAGCTGAGTATAAGAAAATGGAGTTTGATTTAAAGGATCAAATAAATATCTTAAAACATGAGTTACATCAAAGTAAAGATATTCAAGATATAGTAAATAGGGTTAATCTTGATTTGATAGCTCAGTTAGAGGAGGCTAACAAAAATAAAGATAATGTGAGTCTTAAAATCCAGAGATTTGATAAGGCCACACAATCCCTAGGAGAGTGTGTTAGTAAACAAAGAGACTCTAAGGATATGAGTGGGATTGGGATAAAAGATTATACTGGTGTTCCACCACCAGCTGGGGATTTCTATGGTGTCCAATCAAAGGACTTATCTTGGACTGGCTTGCCAGAACTCCAAGAGAAGGAATTCATTCCTCCACCTAGAGTGACTTCCCCAGTTGAAGAATACAAACAGAAAATGACTGACCTAGATGAGTGGAAGAAAGCTAACCACACTTTGTTTGTTAAGGGAGGGTTGTTGTGTGAAAGTCCAAATGAGCCCACACCAATCATGATACCAATTGTGGAGTCCAATGATCCTAAACCTATTAAAATCACACACCCTACCACTGGCAAAGCTGTTGACCTTGGCCCACAAACTGTTAGAAAACCTAGTGTTAAGTATGCAGAGATGTATAGGAATACTAGGTCACCAAAAAGCCAAGTTAGTAACCAAGGAACAGGCTTCTTTGCTTCTAGACCTAAGACTATGTCTAGAAAAGCTTGTTACACATGTGGTAGCTTCTCACATTTGGCATATAAATGTGTCAACGCTTCCAATGTCAACGCTGATAGGAACCATTTCAGCGCTGACAAAAGTCAACATAGGTCAAACACTGTCAGACCTAATACCTTTGTGAACAAAAGTTCACAAGTAGTTAGACCAGCCCCATTCTTTTCTAGAGGGTCTAACACACAAGGCCTAAGACCTTTTCAAAAGTCAAACACTTGGTCCAATAGGCAATGGGTTCCTGTAGCAAACCCTAGGTTCAACGCTGATAAAGGCAATCGGGGCGCTGACAAGAACAATTTCAGCGCTGACAGACACACTACCAAACCTAGGTATTTGCAGCCACAGGGAAATAGGTCTAAAGCTTCTACTAGCTTAACATGGAGACCAAAACAAGACCAAAACTCTAATACTACTGGTGTTTCTATGACATGCAACAGGTTTCATTATATTTCAAAAGCAATGTCAACACCAATTGGGGTTAACTGGGAATTTCATTCAAAAAGGGATGAAAATGGGGTTGTTATGAGAACCAAGTCTGTTCTTGTTGAACAACCAGATGAATCCAAGTCTTCCAAGGCTTGGGTTCCCAAAGAAAACTAATGTGTTTTCTTTATGTGCAGGGCATTCAGAAGAAGATCAATGATTATGGATACTGGGATAGTGGATGCTCAAGGCACATGACAGGAAAGGAAGACTATCTGACAAACTTCACTCCTATTCAAGATGGTGATAAGGTATACTTTGGAGGGGGCTACGGCACCATCACTGGAAAAGGAACCATTGTCACCAACAATCTACGGTTTGAGAATGTCTTCTTGGTAAAAGAACTGGATTATAATTTGTTTAGTGTATCACAAGTGTGTGATAACAAAAATAAGGTTCTTTTCACAGATACTGAGTGCTTGGTGTTAAGCAAAGATTATAAGCTCCCTGAGGAAAAATACATAGATTTTAGAACACCAAGGCATAAAGACATATATAATGTGAATCTTAATGGAATTAAGGTAAATAATAAAATGATGTCATGTCTTTATGCTAAAGCCTCAGTAGATGAAAGTAATCTTTGGCACAGGAGATTAGGGCACATAAACTATAAGAATATCAATAGACTTGTGAGGCTTGGTTTAGTTGATGGTTTGCCTGAAAAGGCTTTCCACAATGACCACACTTGTGTTGCATGTCTTAAGGGCAAGCAGCACAAAGTCTCATTCAGGTCTAAACAGGTGCACTCTAGTTCTAAACCACTTCACTTATTGCATATGGACCTCTTTGGTCCAACTAATATAGAAAGTTTGAAGGGTAAATCATATTGTTTTGTTATCACTGATGATTATTCCAGGTTTACATGGACTTTCTTTTTAGCCAAGAAAAGTGAAACTGCCCAAAGTCTGATTAATTTCATTACCCAGATTGAAAAGAAGAATGGTAATGAGGTCAAAATTATTAGAAGTGACAATGGGGGTGAGTTTAGAAATCAGTTGTTAGATGATTTTTGTGCCAAGAAAGGGATTACTAGGCAGTTTAGCATAGCTAGAACCCCACAGCAAAATGGGATTGCTGAAAGGAAGAATAGAACCCTAATTGAAGCAGCCAGAACCATGTTGGCTGATGCCCACTTTCCTATAGCCTTTTGGGCTGAAGCTGTTAACACAGCTTGTTATGTTCAAAATAGGGCATTGGTCAACAAAATACATAATAAGACACCTTATGAGTTACTTTGGGGAAGGAAGCCAAATATTGGCTTTCTCAAGCCTTTTGGTTGTCATGTAGTTGTTTTAGAAACTAGTGAAGCCCTGGGTAAATTTGATTCAAAAGGTGATGAAGGCTACTTCATGGGTTATTCAGTGCAGAGCAAAGGATATAGGGTTTACATTAAAAAGGAAAAACGTATACTTGAAAAAGTACATGTTAGGTTTTTAGAGAGTAAACCTAGTGATCCTGAAAGTGGTCCAAATTGGTTGTTTGACTTAGAACCTTTATCTAGAGCTTTAAATTATATGCCTGTTACTGATCCAGACATTGTGAAGGTAACTTCAAGTGTTTTGGAAAAGAGAATTGGTAATGTTTCAGGTATACAGGTTGCTAAGGAGGATGGACCACCAGCAGTTAAATCATCTCCCACACAAGAATATGTTACACTTCCTATATGGACAGATGAGTATTATGCTGCTGCTGCTGCTAGAAAAGATAATGGTGGTTTTCAAATACCACCAAATACAAACATGCATACTTCTTCAGGCGCTGACAAAGGGAAATCAAGCGCTGACAAGAGCAATTCAGACGCTGATGGATCAGACGCTGACACCAACAGTTCAAGCGTTGTTAGCCCAAGCGCTGACAAACAAGGTTCAGACTTTGACAACACCTTTGCACATCTTTTCTCTTCACATTTTGAACAAGGTGGACCTTCCAATGTCCATGAAGAGATTCATGTTGATCAAAGAGAGTCTGATGAAGAAGATATTGGCAACATGGAGCGTGAAGTTGAGGACACCAGACTTTTTGAAGGAGGAGTTCTCACTTCCACAGCAAAGGATAACCCCACATCTCAGATCATTGGTGATGTTATGGCTCCAGTTCAGACAAGAAGATCCCATCAAAGTCTTGGTGGATTTATTGCCAATATACACAAGAAGGTTGATACCCCTCTTGTACAAGCATGTTTGTTTGCATATTTTCTGTCACAAGAAGAACCCAAGAAGATTTGTGATGCTCTCACAGAACCTAGTTGGGTGGAAGCAATGCAGGATGAGCTTCACCAATTTGCTATACAAGATGTTTGGGAGCTGGTTGATTGTCCTAGATATGTGAGACCAATTGGGACAAGATGGGTTCTAAGGAACAAGAAAGATGAAAGGGGAATTGTGGTCAGAAACAAGGCACGTTTGGTAGCTCAGGGATATACACAAGAGGAAGGCATAGATTATGAAGAAGTTTTTGCTCCTGTTGCAAGAATTGAAGCTATCAGAATTTTCTTAGCTTATGCCTCTTGCATGAACTTCACTGTTTATCAAATGGATGTGAAGAGTGCTTTCCTCTATGGAACAATTGTTGAGGAAGTATATGTCATGCAACCTCCTGGTTTTGAAGATCCTGAGAATCCAGACAAGGTTTATAGAGTGAAGAAAGCTATGTATGGACTTCATCAAGCCCCAAGAGCATGGTATGGTACCTTGTCTACATATTTGGTGGACAATGGATTCAAGTGGGGCACCATAGATCAGACACTATTTACAAAGAAGAAAGGAAAACATGTGTTGCTTGTGCAGGTCTATGTTGATGATATTATTTTTGGGTCTACTGATCCAAAAATGAGTGAGGACTTTTCCAAGCTCATGACAGATAAATTCAAGATGAGTGCCATGGGTGAGATGAACTTCTTTCTAGGATTGCAAGTTCAACAGAAAGAAGATGGTATCTTCATCTCCCAAGACAAGTATGTAGCTAAAATCTTGAAGAAATATGGTTTTTCTCCACATGAAAAGGATGCTTCCACTCCTATGGATAGGGAACACCCTTGGGGAAAAATTGGAGCTGGAAAGGATGTGGATGTTAGGCACTATAGATCAATGATTGGATCATTGATGTATCTTACAGCTTCAAGACCTGACATAATGTTTGCTGTGTGTGCTTGTGCACGCCATCAAGTGACTCCCAAAGAATGTCACCTTTTTGCTGTGAAGAGAATTTTTAGGTACCTAAGATGTTATCCAGATCTTGGCTTGTGGTACCCAAAAGATTCTCCATTGGAGCTTATTGCATATTCAGACAGTGACTATGGTGGTGACAAGTTTGATAGAAAATCCACAACTGGTGGATGCCAATTTCTTGGGAGTAGATTGATATCTTGGCAATGCAAGAAACAAACAGTGGTGGCAAACTCTACAACTGAAGCAGAATATGTGGCTGCAGCTGCTTGTTGTGGACAAGTCTTATGGATTCAGAACCAGCTGTTGGATTATGGGTATAATTTTATGCATACCAAGATTTTTGTAGACAATAACAGTACTTTATGCATTATTAAAAATCCTGTACATCATTCTAAAACCAAACACATAGAAATTAGACATCATTTTATAAGAGATTGCTTTGAGAAAGGTTTAATACAACCAGATAGGGTAGCCACAGAAGATAATGGAGGAATCTTCCAAAGGGGAAGATAATGTCAGCCTTGTACAAACTGTCAACAAACAGGGCCGTGAACTCCAAGTATTGAGGGAGCGGGTAACTGTTTTGGAGAATCCAAGTAGCAGGAGTCTAATGGATGAATCTTCCAAAGGGGAGGATGAAGAGGATGAAGAGGATGAGCTGATTCATACAACTAGTGAGAAGAGTTCAGAGAAGAGTTCACAATTTAGTGAATCTTTACAGGTTGCTGAAGCACTCACCAACTTGAAGAAGCACCCAGTTATTGATACATCCAAGGTGACACCATTAAACTTGGAAGGATCTTTCAAAGAAACAATGGGCGCTGATACAGGTTTGAACGCTGACACATCCAGCGCTGACAAAGGTAATCGTGGCGCTGATAGAGGTAACTTGAACGCTGACAAAGTTGCAGGTGGTGTTGATGTATTCCAGTCATCAACAATCATCAAAGATGTGTCCACACAGGTTTCTTCTTCTACTTTACCTACTATTGATCCAAAAGACAAAGGTAAAGGAAAATTGGTTGAAGAAGATGTTCCAAAGAAAGATGCAGCACAAATTGCATTTGATGAACAGTTGGCTGCACAACTTTTGGAAAGAGATTTGAAGAGGAGTGGTAGATCACCATTTGTTGTTTCTGAGAGTGAGGAAGAAAGTGGTGATGGAAAAGAAGATGATAGCTCAGATTCAAGTGTTCAAATTATTGAAGATCCAGAAAGACTTGAATATGGAGATGAGTTAGCAAAGGAAAGGTTGAGTGATTTGAAGAATCAGATTGATTGGGACCTTCCTGAAATCACCAGAATGTACCATGCTTGGGAAGACAAGGTTATGGACAACCCAGGGATGAGTTTGTCAGATCAAATTTGGGGGTTGGAAGTTCTTCTTAGGGTACAAGATGACATAAAGGTGATTATGAGGTTTAATGCACAAGAGGTCAAGACCTGGCTCAAAAGAGATAGAAGGCAGTTGTATTACAAGTTGCTTAGATGCCATCAACCCAGATGGACATATAAGAAGTTGCTGGCTTTATCTTTTGAGGAGCTAGAGTATAGGGCACATCCTATTTGGAGGAAGGTGCAAGAACAAAATGTCTTACAGTTTCTTTCAGAAGAAAGGAAACAAGAGCTTGCTGAGGAAATGCAGATTCAAAAGGAAATGAGGATTGCTCAAAGACCAGTGAAGAAAGGAGATCCTTTCCAATTTCCCAAAGATATGGATGTGTATTTTCCAACTGAAGGTGTCATAAGGAAGCATCTCAAGCTTTCTCCATTGGAAGCTTCAGATTTGGTTAATGTAGTACCTCTAGATGACAGAAATCCAATCATCAGTTTTGATGAAGATGAGTGTGGATTTTGGAAGATTGGCAGATTTGGAAAGGAGGTACATACTTTCACTTCAGTTATTTCTATCTTTGCAAGCATAGACAGAGAAGACTTGGTGCATCTATGGAGATTGATAGAGGCCAAGTATTAATAATTGGCTTTTGCCTAGTAAGAAAATTTAAGTTCGTTGTGTTGGTCTAATCGATTGATCTAAGTTTTCTATGTGACTCAGTTTTATTTTGGTGAAAACAAATATTTTTGGTTGTTTTTAAATTTAAATGTGCAAAGACTTAAAAGTAAATGTCGTTGAAAGTAAAGTGGCGTTAAGGTAAAGTGCGTGAAAATAAATCTAAGTCTAATTAAACAAAAGTGTGCGATATTTAAAAATGTGACGAAAAGTAATTTAATTAAAATGACTTAAAAATTAAGGCGTGACGAGAATTAAAATCAATCAAGTATAAAAAAAAATGTAAACTTAGAAAAGTAAACAAGACGAAAATATGAAAAACAACTCCCAAATCGGAATATATTCCGATCAACCACGATCAGAATTTAGACTTACCCTTGATCGGAATGTGAATAACCAACCCCTGATCGGAATGTAAATAAGTGTACCCAATCGGAATGCTGTCACCTAATCAGATCGGAATACCAAAGTTACCCTGATCGGAATGTTGCTTATCTACCTTGATCGGAATAATGTGTCAGAGCAACCAATCGGAATGTGTAGAAGATCTTTGATCGGAAAGCTGTCACCAAATACCAATCGGAATCCACTAGCCTCCCCAATCAGAATATCACTAACCCACGATCGGAAAGACTTCCTTTGCACACGATCGGAATGTATCGAACCACTCCAATCGGAATACAGAAAGGAATACCAAAACCCTTTTCAGATTGAACCAATCTGAAAGTAAATCCCCTTTCGGATTGATACCAATCGGAATACGCAGAAAATAACCAAAAATAAGCTAGAAAAATAAGCTATGATTCTAATAAGCACAAGACTAAAATCCTAGCTAAAACCGTGTAAAAATAAGCTATAAAACTGAAAGGTGAAAACTTTTAAGATACGAAAAAGATAAACTTTAAGAAAAACAACTTTTATATAAAAATAATATTTATAAAAGTTATATAAACTTGAAAATAAATCAAATAAGCTATGAAAATAAGAAGTTTAAAACAATCAAAAGCTTAAAAATCAAATCTTTAACAAATCAACGAATTAAAAACGTGTAAATCAAAGAAAGGTAGAAGAGAATTAAGATCAACAAGATAAAGTAAAGGTGCAAGAAATTAAAGAAACACTTACTTGAAAATTAAAGGTAATTAAAAGTGCAAGACAAGTAATTAAATGTGCAAGTAATTAAATGTGCATAAAATAAAGATGGAAGAACTAATTGTCACGATTAGTCAACAAGAACTAAATGATGAATAAGAGGGGTTTATATAGGTGATTAGGGAGTGGTTAGGGGAAGCTTCCTCCCTCCTTCCTTTCTTGTTAATTGCACCATCAAGTCCTTCCTTCTTAATCTTTTTGTTAATCTTGGAATGTGATGACTTGTGGCCCGGGATTTCTTTGGACTCGTCTTTAAATTCTTCGATAAATAAGTCTTGAGTTCCTCGGCTTTAAGTAAACTTCCGTCTTTTGACTTTATCTTCGATAAATCTTCAGAATTGGTCTTGGACTTCCGTTCTTTATCCACTTTTGACTTCTTGACTTCGTCTTTCATCCTTTTCTTCAATAAAAGTCCGTAAATGCCCGTGAATTTCCGTGTTTTCTCCACTTTTCACTTTTTCGTCCTAAATCACAACAAAAACACAAACCACGCATAATTCCGACATAAAAGACATAAAATACACGTTTTGGTCTGGTTATTATTGTAATTAAGTGGTAGAAAAGATGGGTGTTTACACACCTATCAAATCCCCTACACTTGACCATTGCAATGTCCTCATGCAATGCATTAGTTACAAAGCATGTTTACACTTTTCATCATGATCAATCCACATTGGCCTTTATTAAAGAGATAGAAAATTATAAAAATGCAAAGCAAAGAAATTAAAAGCATACCTTG
The DNA here is from genome assembly GCA_025667525.1 of Glebionis coronaria. Taxonomy (NCBI): domain Eukaryota; kingdom Viridiplantae; phylum Streptophyta; class Magnoliopsida; order Asterales; family Asteraceae; genus Glebionis; species Glebionis coronaria. The sequence goes on from CM046875.1 coordinate 66,585,466, forward strand.
GGTTTTGAAAATGTCATGAATAATCATCATCCTCAACTTTTCACTTTTTCCAAACCAAGCTTAAAAACGAGATCATTGTTATTATAAGTTAGTAGACTGACACGAACTCATGTGGGCCAATTATTTACTTAGACTCCCTTATTCCTATGGGTATCTCTTATATTTTATTATTTGTCTTGAATGATCACGAGGATGCATTGTTCGACTTATTTAGATAATTATTTAGTCTGAAAATAAAGTGCACGATTTAATCAATAGTTAGCTAAAGGACCAAATCTTTTAAAACTGCTTCTCGGGACCTCATAAAGTTCATATCTTGGATCTATTTATCCTCATACCTTGTTAGGGTCTTTTCGGATACACTTCTCCATGACTTTTGGGGAGTTTTTGCTTTACGTCGTGTGTCTCGATCCTTCATATTGATTTTCGATAAATGATTCTTCACATCACTTTGGATCTTTAGCAACAAAACATAGCCCTCATGCCTTGTTAGGGCCTTTTTGGACTCGCCAATCTTCGCGCCCCGCTTCATAAGTTATGCCTTGGCTATGAACTCTCGTCATTACCGAGCAACTTTTAAACGATCTGGGGCTAGAAGCTAAGTAACTTTTCAAATCGTACAACCTTATTTATTAGCAGATAAATTTATTAGCAAGCGATGAGAGAAGAGGCTCATAATTAACTCACATAAATTCACGAAAGAATACCGAACTTATAATTGGCTCTATCATCTCTCGTTCTCCACAGTTTAAAATCTCAAGTAATGAGACTCGTGGATACTTAGCCTATTAAATCAAAGTTTTGGGTTTTCGAGTCGCCTATAGGATCTTGCAAATTCTTATACTTTTTCAAGTTTAGAAATCGCGTTCTAAAGTTCCCTTGATAAACGACTCTCTAGGATCAATTATAGGAACTTGCGAAAAGTTCTTGTTCTTAACCCGTGAGAGTTAAGACTTTCGCGTTTTATAGCTCCCTATATAAAAGCCTAGCAAAACTTGACTTAAACACGTTAAGGATACTAGCTAGAGTAAACTCGGATTGAGTCAAAAGATTCACAACGTTTGAAAATTAAAACCACTTATTCAAAGATTTATTCTAGCAAAGGAAGAAAATAACTATACAAAGATAACAACTAATAGGCCAAAATAGATCAAAAATTTTGAAAAATGTCGAAAAATTGATTTTCCGGTTAAAATGAGGACAAATACAAGGAAAGGAAAAGACCACTTAACTTCGATAGAAGTCCCCCCTACACTTAAGATAAACATTGTCCTCAATGATTAAGCATGTGGGAGTAAACTCCCCTACACTTAGGACATTGTGCACGTTGTTTAAATCTTGCTAAGGGAAAGACAACTAAAGAGATTCCTAATTTAATATTGAGAAAATATAAAATAGTGAATCGAAAAGAGTTTAGGATAGAACCGGGAAGAAGTAGAACACGGAATTACGGGTCGTCAAGAATCATCAAAAGTGGATCATTGAAGCTTGAATCCCTGATTAAGAAGTGAGGAAAGGAAATAGCAATCCAAAGGGTCCCCCCTACACTTATGATATAGAAAGCGGAAAGATAGATGCATGGGTTGCCTCCCAAGAAGCGCTTGGTTTTTGTTAACCGAGTCGTGAGCCTGACTCGACCTTGATCATCAACGGAAGTAGCATGAAACAAATCCACCCGGATCAAAGATATAGTTTTCATCCATCAATAAGCGAGAGCTTAAGGCGAACAAGGCAAGCCAAAAGAGAAATGGCAAGGTTCCCTTAAGCAGCGGTGGAGCACGGTGGAAGCAAAGTTGAAGTGGAGCAAGCATGTCTTCAAAATTTCCAAAGATATTTCCTTTTATTTCATCAGGTGGATACTGAGATGGCTTAAAGACTTCAATACCGGGGTCGAACACCTTTTCCTTCAGGGGAAAATAGCACTCCGGCTCAGCCGAGTGTGAAGAAGATCCGCAAAGAAGCACAACCTCGTCCTCAGAAGTGGGACAAAGAGGTGTTATATCATACGTGCAACGGATTTCGGTGTCGACCGGTTTCGTCTCCTTTGACAAAATGCTCTTCAAATCCAAAGTAGGATCAAGGCGATAATCTTCGAAGTCAAAAGGAGGAGCATCACTCTCATGAGGGAAGTAAGTGTTGAGAAATTCAGAGAAATCTTCCTCAAATGAATAATCGTCCAAAGTAGGATCGAGTGATGATGGAGGATCTTCATCATGTGAAGAATCGCTCGATAGAGTATTAGCCTCATCGAAATCATCGAAAGTGGGCAGCTCGGGATACTCAGAAGTACACTCAAAATCATCCGAATCTGAGCTAGAATCATCATCATCATAAGCGTCAAAGACCGGTGACGAATCATAAATGGGAGAAGCGTCCAAAGTAGGGAGAGAATCATCCACATCATCATGAAAAAGTGGATTATCGATGCAAGAGTCGAATAGAGGATTTTCGTAGACGGTAAAGTCATCTAGCACATTAATCATATTCACTGATTCTCGGCCTCCAAAAGTTAAACTAGTAAGCTTCCCCATTTTGAAAACTTTTGCATCATCCCCGACTCGTAAGATTAACTCACCTTCGGCCACATCTACTAAAGCACGTCCGGTTCTCAAGAATGGCCGACCAAGTATTAAAGGGATACGAGGGTCCATTTCATAATCAACTACGACAAAATCGACCGGAAAAGTAAATGTGCCAACTTTAATGAACACGTCTTCGGCTATACCAACAGGGTAAGCGAGAGTGCGATTTGCAAGTTCAAGAGTCATCTTTGTTGGAGTGAGGTCGGGCAATGATAGTGTTTTACAAACACTCAAAGGCATCAAATTAATACTAGCCCCGAGATCAGCAAGGGCAGTAAATTCTTCAGTTTTGTTGAACACGCAAGGCAACACGAAACGACCGGGATCTCCAAGCTTTTCTGGAAGTTCTCTAAGAAGGACTGCAGAGCAGTTTTCATTTAAGCGTGTGTTGGCGAGTTCAATCAGCTTTTCCTTCTTGTTAAGCAATTCCTTAAATGCTTTAACAAATTTGGGCATGTGGACAAGTGCTTCAAGAAAGCTAATGTTGAAGTTCATTTGAGAAATCATCTTGATATAGCTAGTTACTTGAGCGTCCTCCTTGTTTAGCATTTTGTTCTTGCCCAAGCGAGAGGGATAAGGGATAGTAGGTTTGGGTGGGGAGGGTGCTGGTGTGGTAGGTAACGGTTGAGATGTTGAGGGGTCATTGGTGGGAACTTCATCACGTCGAGGCGGAGACGGTAATGGTGCACTAATACTAGGTGTAGGAGGAGTAGGAATACATGGTGGTGGAGGAGGTGTAGATGATGGGGGTGGGGTTGGTGGTCCTATGATGGTGACTCCACTACGAGTAGTAATAGCACTCACATTGGCTCGCGGGTTAGTGACGGTGTTTGAAGGTAGAGAACTTGAAGTAGAAGGTTGAGCAGGGGGCAAGAAACTAGCAAGCATATTCTTCAAATCATTGGTTTGATTGCTGAAGGAGGATTGAATATCATTTCGAAGCTCGGATCTTATCTCATTTCCTTGCTTTGTGATATCTCCTTTCAGATTGATAATTTGGCTCTGCAAGTTCTTGATTTGCTCACCTTGGGTTCTCATGATGGCCTCAACATCCGGATTACTGGGTGGGTTTTGTTGGGCGGGTGGGTGATAAGGATTAGAAGCTCTTAGTGGGATTTGGTTGCTTCTAGTGTAGTTGTTGGCGGGGTTTTGGTTTTGAGGAGAAAAACCGGGTGAAAGGTAATTGTTGGAACGGTAGCTCAGCAGATTTCTATCCCCTTGTTGTCTAGCTTGGTAATTTTCCGGTGAATAATTACCGTAAGTTGCATACACATTTTCCGGATTTCCTTGTGTCGAAGGACAATCGGTGTATGAGTGAGGACCGCCGCATGTCTCACAAAGATTAGCAACTGCTTTAACTTGTTGTTGTTGTTGGTTTGAAGCGAGAAGCGTAATACTTTTGCTCATTTCAGTCATCATGCGGGTGAGTTCGGTCATCTCAGGGTTTGCTGAGGTGGAGGAAACATTGACTCTCGGGTTGTTCCTAGAAGACGTAGAGGAATCCCAGTTCTTATGGTGAGTAGTCATGTTCTCAATTAACTCTCTACACTCCTCGGGTCTCCTTTTCATGAATGTGCCACCGGCGGCTGCATTGATCGTATCACGATCTCGAAAAGTCAATCCGTTGTAGAAAGTATCGATCAAGGTGACCGGAAGCATGTTGTGGTTTGGACATCGATCGATCAAGACATTATATCTCTCCCAAGCATCAAACAGAGATTCATCAGGGTCTTGCATGAAACCGCTGATTTGATTGCGAAGGCTTGTGACCATGGATGGTGGAAAGTAGCGCGACAAAAAGCGTTGAGTCATGTCATCCCAAGTGTGAATAGAATTCTTGGGGAGACGATCAAACCATTTCTCGGCATGATGTAATAGAGTATGTGGAAAGAGTTGTAGGCGAAGTTCATCCATTGTGGCACCAGCCAACTTCATGCTCTGGGTGATAGTAATGAACTTGTCGAGGTGTTTGTTGGCATCATCATCAGGCAGTCCACGGAATGGGTTTGTTTGTACTTGCTGAATCATATGGTGCTTCAACGAAAACTCAGGAGCGTTGATTTGCATCGGCGCAATCGGTCCTCCTCGTCCAAACATTGTTGGTTGACAAAGTTCTTCCATGGTCCGAAGATCGGGCTGTGGAAGAGCATTGTTGTTATTGTTATTATTCAGGTTCGGTGGAATGTTGTTGTTAACACCTGCCATATCTAAATCTTCTTGAGGCTCGGGCTCTTGATAATTAGAAGATCTAGTACGCATACACCTGAAAATGCAAAAGAAAAAGAAACCAAACGCAAAGACAATATATATACACAATAAAGATAAAATCTTTTTGTATTTTTGAAATTTTTAATTTTTTATGGATTTTTATCAATTTTTAATTTTTATGATTTTTTGAATTTTTTATGCAAGAAAATTAACGTTCACAAGTGAACGGATCCCAAAAAGCAACGTGTCTCTCACAAAAAACTGTTGATCTTTACGAAAAGAGCCGGCAGCGGCGCCATTTAATAACTGGCTTTTGCCTAGTAAGAAAATTTAAGTTCGTTGTGTTGGTCTAATCGAATTGATCTAAGTTTTCTATGTGACTCAGTTTTATTTTGGTGAAAACAAATATTTTTGGTTGTTTTTAAATTTAAATGTGCAAAGACTTAAAAGTAAATGTCGTTGAAAGTAAAGTGGCGTTAAGGTAAAGTGCGTGAAAATAAATCTAAGTCTAATTAAACAAAAGTGTGCGATATTTAAAAATGTGACGAAAAGTAATTTAATTAAAATGACTTAAAAATTAAGGCGTGACGAGAATTAAAATCAATCAAGTATAAAAAAAAAATGTAAACTTAGAAAAGTAAACAAGACGAAAATATGAAAAACAACTCCCAAATCGGAATATATTCCGATCAACCACGATCGGAATATAGACTTACCCTTGATCGGAATGTGAATAACCAACCCCTGATCGGAATGTAAATAAGTGTACCCAATCGGAATGCTGTCACCTAATCAGATCGGAATACCAAAGTTACCCTGATCGGAATGTTGCTTATCTACCTTGATCGGAATAATGTGTCAGAGCAACCAATCGGAATGTGTAGAAGATCTTTGATCGGAAAGCTATCACCAAATACCAATCGGAATCCACTAGCCTCCCCAATCGGAATATCACTAACCCACGATCGGAAAGACTTCCTTTGCACAAGATCGGAATGTATCGAACCACTCCAATCGGAATACAGAAAGGAATACCAAAACCCTTTTCAGATTGAACCAATCTGAAAGTAAATCCCCTTTCGGATTGATACCAATCGGAATACGCAGAAAATAACCAAAAATAAGCTAGAAAAATAAGCTATGATTCTAATAAGCACAAGACTAAAATCCTAGCTAAAACCGTGTAAAAATAAGCTATAAAACTGAAAGGTGAAAACTTTTAAGATACGAAAAAGATAAACTTTAAGAAAAACAACTTTTATATAAAAATAACTTTTATAAAAATTATATAAACTTGAAAATAAATCAAATAAGCTATGAAAATAAGAAGTTTAAAACAATCAAAAGCTTAAAAATCAAATCTTTAACAAATCAACGAATTAAAAACGTGTAAATCAAAGAAAGGTAGAAGAGAATTAAGATCAACAAGATAAAGTAAAGGTGCAAGAAATTAAAGAAACACTTACTTGAAAATTAAAGGTAATTAAAAGTGCAAGACAAGTAATTAAATGTGCAAGTAATTAAATGTGCATAAAATAAAGATGGAAGAACTAATTGTCACGATTAGTCAACAAGAACTAAATGATGAATAAGAGGGGTTTATATAGGTGATTAGGGAGTGGTTAGGGGAAGCTTCCTCCCTCCTTCCTTTCTTGTTAATTGCACCATCAAGTCCTTCCTTCTTAATCTTTTTGTTAATCTTGGAATGTGATGACTTGTGGCCCGGGATTTCTTTGGACTCGTCTTTAAATTCTTCGATAAATAAGTCTTGAGTTCCTCGGCTTTAAGTAAACTTCCGTCTTTTGACTTTATCTTCGATAAATCTTCAGAATTGGTCTTGGACTTCCGTTCTTTATCCACTTTTGACTTCTTGACTTCGTCTTTCATCCTTTTCTTCAATAAAAGTCCGTAAATGCCCGTGAATTTCCGTGTTTTCTCCACTTTTCACTTTTTCGTCCTAAATCACAACAAAAACACAAACCACGCATAATTCCGACATAAAAGACATAAAATACACGTTTTGGTCTGGTTATTATTGTAATTAAGTGGTAGAAAAGATGGGTGTTTACACACCTATCAAGTATACAGCTGAAACACCTACTTCAGCAAATGGAATAAGACTTTGGAACACATTTTTGACTTTGTGTGGTCCAAGAGAAGCAGATCCTGCCATATGGAAGGATCTTGAAGATGATCTCAGTAATCTTCATTGGAGGCTTTATTCTACTTGTGGTGTATTTCATTTGAGCTCTACAAAGTTTTCAGAATATCTACTTGTGGATGCTGACTATTTCTTGTCCAAAGAAGTGTTGGAGAAGATGCTAGAGACACCCTTGGAGATTGATTATACTAGTGACGTGGCCAAGGACTTGATTAGATATGTTTATCACCAACATAAGAAGTTTTTGCAAGATTCCTCCTAAGCCTTAAGTTTTTATTCAGAAACTTGATCATTGGAATAGATATCAAGTTTAGGGGAGGATTGTTGGGAATAAATTATGGGTCAGTTCACTAGACGCTGATAAGAAGAATGTCAACGCTGATAAGTTGACATTGGACGCTGACAGCCAAGCGTTGACATTTAAGAAGTCAACGCTGACAGCCTTGAAGATTGACACTGATGGAATATCTTCATACGAATCTTTTTGTTTATTTGTTTCTTTATTTGTGTATGGTAAAGATAAGCTCGACATTGTATTTTCCATTATTATCTTTACCTAGAATAGTTGATTCGTAGCTTATTGTACAAGACTTCTTGTTCTATAAAAGAAGATCTTTTAGGTTAAAGTTATAATTAAGTTTTCATAAGTATTCGCAAGTTAAACCTCTTTCATTGTAATCAAGTACGATTATTCTAATACAAGTGAAAGTTTGTTTAACATCTTTGTGTTTTAGATCAAGTGTTAATTCCGCATAACACTTTGTTACTTTATTCATAAGCAAAGGTTTCTCTACGTGTAGTACTTGATCTAATCTCGTATACACAAAGCTTAATCGATCTAAGTTTGGGATCAACAATCTTTACCATACACAAATAAAGAAACAAATAAACAAAAAGATTCGTATGAAGATATATTCCATCAGTGCTAATCTTCAAGGCTGTCAGCGTTGACTTCTTCAATGTCAACGCTTGGCTGTCAGCGTCCAATGTCATCTTATCAGCGCTTGAATTCTTCTTATCAGCGTCTAGTGAACTGACCCATAATTTATTCCCAACAATCCTCCCCTAAACTTGATATCTATTCCAATGATCAAGTTTCTGAATAAAAACTTAAGGCTTAGGAGGAATCTTGCAAAAACTTCTTATGTTGGTGATAAACATATCTAATCAAGTCCTTGGCCACGTCACTAGTATAATCAATCTCCAAGGGTGTCTCCTTCATCTTCTCCAATACTTCTTTGGACAAGAAATAGTCAGCATCCACAAGTAGATACTCTGAAAACTTTGTAGAGCTCAAATGAAACACACCACAAGTAGAATAAAGCCTCCAATGAAGATTACTGAGGTCATCTTCAAGATCCTTCCATATGGCAGGATCTGCTTCCCTTGGACCACACAAAGTCAGAAATGTGTGCCATAGTCTTATTCCATTTGCTGAAGTAGGTGCTTCAGCTGTATACTTGGCCTCTATCAATCTCCATAGATGCACCAAGTCTTCTCTGTCTATGCTTGCAAAGATAGAAATAATTGAAGTGAAAGTGTGTACCTCCTTTCCAAACCTGCCAATCTTCCAAAATTCACACTCATCTTCATCAAAACTTATGATTGGATTTCTGTTATCTAGAGGTACTACATTAACCAAATCTGAAGCTTCCAATGGAGAAAGCTTGAGATGCTTCCTTATGACAGTTTCAGTTGGATAATACACATCCATATCTTTGGGAAATTGGAGAGGATCTCCTTTCTTCACTGGACTTTGAGCAATCCTCATCTCCTTTTGAATCTGCATTTCCTCAGCAAGCTCTTGTTTCCTTTCTTCTGAAAGAAACTGGTAGACATTATTTTCTTGCACATACCTCCAAATAGGATGTGCCCTATACTCTAGCTCCTCAAAAGATAAAGCCAGCAACTTCTTGTATGTCCATCTAGGTTGATGGCATCTAAGCAACTTGTAATCCAACTGCCTTCTATCTCTTTTAAGCCAAGTCTTGACCTCTTGTGCATTAAACCTCAAAATCACCTTTATATCATCTTGTACCCTGAGAAGAACTTCCAACCCCCAAATTTGATCTGACAAACTCATCCCTGGGTTGTCCATTACTTTGTCTTCCCAAGCATGGTACATTCTGGTGATTTCTAGAAGGTCCCAATCAATCTGATTCTTCAAATCACTCAATCTTTCTTTTGCCAACTCATCCCCATATTCAAGTCTTTCTGGATCTTCAATAATTTGAACACTTGAATCTGAGCTATCTTCTTCTTTTTCATCACCACTTTCTTCCTCACTCTCAGAAGTGGCAACAAATGATGATCTAACACTCCTCTTCAAATCTCTTTCCAAAAGTTGTGCAGCCAACTGTTCATCAAATGCAATTTGTGCTGCATCTTTCTTTGGAACATCTTTTTCAACCATAATCCCCTTACCCTTGTCTTTTGGATCAATAATAGGTAAGATAGAAGAAGAAACCTGTGTGGACACATCTTTGATGATTGCTGATGACTGGAATACATCAACACCACCTGCAACTTTGTCAGCGTTCAAGTTACCTTTATCAGCGCCCCGATTACCTTTGTCAGCGCTGGATGTGTCAGCGTTCAAACCTGTATCAACGCCCATTGTTGCTGTGAAAGATCCTTCCAAGTTCAATGGAGTTACCTTGGATGTATCAATAATTGGGTGCTTCTTCAAGTTGGTGAGTGCTTCAACAACATTTAAAGATTCACTAAATTGTGAACTCTTCTCACTGGCTGTATGAATCAGCTCATCCTCTTCATCCTCCCCTTTGGAAGATTCCTCCATTCTACTCCTGCTACTTGGATTCTCCAAAACAGTTACCCGCTCCCTCAATACTTGGAGTTCACGGCCCTGATTATTGACAATTTGTACAAGGCTGACATTTTGCTTTTGCAAGCTAATGACAGCAGCCGTCAATTCAGTCAATGTCATAGGTTCCAATCTGCCCTTAGCTAGAATGGGGATTTGACCTCCCAAAATAGAATCATAGGGCATGGATGAGGTCTTAATGATGTTGGGACTGTCTTGACCAGCTTCTAAGCCTGTGTCAATAGCCCCAGCCTCATCCATGTCACCAGCCACACTTATGGAGGTGGTTCTCTCTGCTACAAGGCTAGGACCACTAGAGGAGAACACTCCAGTAGTCCTTTGGTGTTTATTCAACCTAGATTGTAATGGGGTGGAAGATGAGGTAGATTGTGTGGATGTTGGTTGGTTAAGGGGTGTTTGGGATTGTTCAGGGATGTCATCAACGTTGGGATTGGCTGTGTCAGCGCCAACATGTTGAGTGTCAGCGTTGACATTGGGTTGGTCAACGTCCATGTGGTCAGGTGAAGGTAATGGTTCAAGGATAGGCTCAAGTTGAGATGCAGGGTCTGGTTGTGGTTGAGCAGCCTGAATTACTTCAAGCATGGCTTGGGTGAGAGGTATAGATCTGTTTGTGGAGCTCATCTTGTCAAAAATGGTTTTCTTTTGCTTAGGGATCTCATAAAAAGTGTCATGATCCCTAGTACAATATTCTTGTAAATCAAACACCATTTGCAAAAATCTTGGGTAAGCCAAAGTCATTTTACTTCCCTTATTTTTACACATCCCTTCAAAAATCATTTTTGAAAAATTATACTTAAGCCCACGTGACATACAAACCAAAGCACTTGCAATTGACCTGTTTATTTCATTAAAAGCAGTACATTTTGGACTTAAGCATTGAAGAAGGACATGTATCAAATATTTCCAGTCAGAGGGAAATTCCTGCTTATGATATTTATTTAAAGTTTTACCAGCAGGAATAGGATAACCCAATTCCCTAAGACCTTGTTCTATTGTTGCAATGGCAAGGGTAGTCACACCATCAGCGTCATCAAGACGCAAAGCTTGGCGAACCAAGGCTTCAGTGACCACCCATGTTCTTCCATGAACAGTAGATGTTAATGTGGTCACTCCATTAGCTGTTGTGGAACTAACATTGTTCCAAAACTGTCTAATGTGTGCGACAGGGACTAGTGGTTCATGAGAAAGTGCATACCTTATTGAGGATGCATTTAAAAATGCCACCATTTGTGAATACTGAGGGAACAAATCATTATCAGCGGCCAAGTAAGCTACCATATTATGTTGGCTCTTGAACTCCAATGTCAGATTGTTTGAGTTGAACTTTGGTGCCACGTTTAAAGCTGTTGAGGTTAGGTGATATGGGAAAAATCTAGGAGAAAAATGTTAGACAAGAAAATATGAATACCCAGAACAAAAAGTTTAGCCAAATTTATAGGAAAGATGCATGATTTGGATTGGTAAAAAATGAGGCAGTTATATTCAAAGAGTAATGATGAAAATATTGAATCAAATATAACTTATCTCATGCATTAATTAAAAGTAACAACTCCCCAAAATTACGGCCAAAGATTAGTCAAAAATAACAACTGGGTAGGGCCCACTAGGTGTCAACGGTCAAAAATAGCCCATCAACGCCCAACGGCTATATTTTCTTGTCAGCGTGTGCCTAAAGCCTTGTCAGCGTCACGATTGGACGTAACAGCGTTTGGAGAAAAACTTGTCAGCGTCTAAAAATAAAAATATTTAAAAAGAAAAAGACCTTAACAAAGTAATTTATCCTAAGGGAAATATCTTGCAAGTTGATAATAATTACTGGGCGGCAAGCACTGTCCATTTATGCACACTTGCTTAAGCAAGATAGACACAAATGTCCTCAAGTGTCCCTTGCTAACCAAAATACTTACCAACAAAGTTATTTCATAAAATTCTTTGTAACTCCCAGGTAAACCCATAACAAAACTATTCCCAAGTCTCCCATCAGACCACAACCAATTCTAGGCCAAAAATGTCTTGGCAGCATGCATAGTTTGTCAACTTTGCATGCTACAGTGCCTCATGGTTTAGTAAAACTAACCCATACTCACCTGTGGACACAATCTAGAATTGTGATGAGAGTATTATAAGAATACCCAAAAGTCCTAAAGGTTCCTTAAACCTCCCCTTAAACTATGATACATGAGTTTCTCAAAATATATATGAACATTAAAAATTTATGTCAAGATAGGAATATAAATATTCCAACCATCATCCATAAACAAAAACATGTCCAAATAGCTCTTCAAAGATCCATAAGCAACTCTGTATCCAATGGCATAAAGCTACCACCACCTACACATTTAGATTGAAAACCACAAAACTAACATTTGTTGATGACAGCGCCCCGACAACACTGATCAGCGTTGAAGGAACTTTTGTCAGCGTTAGACAATAATATCTCTAACAACGGCAAAATAACACTTATCAGCGTTACATTTACCTTTGTCAGTGTTAGAAAAATAAAGTGGAAAAATCTAAATCATCACAAAGACCAATAACAATGCATTATCCTGTACATACTTTTACAAAAAGGTTCCAAAACACATATTAAGTGAGATTAACCATTCCAATATTTGTTACCAAATATTGAAATCTTCCAGTATCAAAAGGTTTAGTTAACAAATCAGCCACATTATCTTCTATGGCTACCCTATCTGGTTGTATTAAACCTTTCTCAAAGCAATCTCTTATAAAATGATGTCTAATTTCTATGTGTTTGGTTTTAGAATGATGTACAAGATTTTTAATAATGCATAAAGTACTGTTATTGTCTACAAAAATCTTGGTATGCATGAAATTATACCCATAATCCAACAGCTGGTTCTGAATCCATAAGACTTGTCCACAACAAGCAGCTGTTGCAACATATTCTGCTTCAGTTGTAGAGTTTGCCACCACTGTTTGTTTCTTGCATTGCCAAGATATCAATCTACTCCCAAGAAATTGGCATCCACCAGTTGTGGATTTCCTATCAAACTTGTCACCACCATAGTCACTGTCTGAATATGTAATAAGCTCCAATGGAGAATCTTTTGGGTACCATAAGCCAAGATCTGGATAACATCTTAGGTACCTAAAAATTCTTTTCACAGCAAAAAGGTGACATTCTTTGGGAGTCACTTGATGGCGTGCACAAGCACACACAGCAAACATGATGTCAGGTCTTGAGGCTGTAAGATACATCAATGAACCAATCATTGATCTATAGTGCCTAACATCCACATCCTTTCTAGCTCCAATTTTTCCCCAAGGGTGTTCCCTATCCATAGGAGTGGAAGCACTCTTTTCATGTGGAGAAAAACCATATTTCTTCAAGATTTCAGCTACATATTTGTCTTGGGAGATGAAGATACCATCTTCTTTCTGCTGAACTTGTAACCCTAGAAAGAAGTTCATCTCACCCATTGCACTCATCTTGAACTTATCTGTCATAAGCTTGGAAAAGTCTTCACTCATCTTTGGATTGGTGGATCCAAAAATGATATCATCAACATAGACCTGAACAAGTAAAACATCCTTACCTTTCTTCTTTGTGAACAATGTCTGATCTATGGTGCCCCTTTTAAAACCATTTTCCACCAAGTAAGTGGACAATGTACCATACCATGCTCTTGGGGCCTGATGAAGTCCATACATAGCTTTCTTCACTCTATAAACCTTGTCTGGATTCTCAGGATCTTCAAAACCAGGAGGTTGCATAACATATACCTCCTCAACAATTGTTCCATAGAGGAAAGCACTCTTCACATCCATTTGATAAATAGTGAAGTTCATACAAGAGGCATAAGCTAGGAAAATTCTTATAGCTTCAATTCTTGCAACAGGAGCAAAGACCTCTTCATAATCTATACCTTCCTCTTGTGTATATCCCTGAGCTACCAAACGTGCCTTGTTTCTGACCACAATACCCCATTCATCTTTCTTGTTCCTTAGAACCCATCTTGTCCCAATTGGTCTCACATATCTAGGACAATCAACCAGCTCCCAAACATCCTGTATAGCAAATTGGTGAAGCTCATCCTGCATTGCTTCCACCCAACTAGGTTCTTTGAGATCATCAAAAATCTTCTTGGGTTCTTCTTGTGACAGAAAACATGCAAACAAACATGCTTGTACAAGAGGGGTATCAACCTTCTTGTGTATATTGGCAATAAATCCACCAAGATTTTGATGGGATCTTCTTGTCTGAACTGGAGTCATAATATCACCAATGATCTAAGATGTGGGGTGATTCTTCATTGTGGAAGTGAGAACTCCTCCTTCAAGAAGTCTGGTGTCCTCAACTTCACGCTCCATGTTGCCAATATCTTCTTCATCAGACTCTCTTTGATCAACAGGAATCTCTTCATGGACATTAGAAGGTCCACCTTGTTCAAATTGTGAAGAGAAAAGATGTGCAAAGGTGTCATCAACGTCTGAACCTTGTTTGTCAGCGCTTGGGCTAACAACGCTTGAACTGTTGTTGTCAACGTCTGATCCATCAGCGTCTGAATTGCTCTTGTCAGCGCTTGATTTCCCTTTGTCAGCGCCTGAAGAACCATGCATGTTTGTATTTGGTGGTATTTGGAAACCACCATTATCTTTTCTAGCAGCCGCAGCAGCATAATACTCATCTGTCCATATAGGAAGTGTAACATATTCTTGTGTGGGAGATGACTCAACTGCTTGTGGTCCATCCTTCTTAGCAACCTGTATACCTGAAACATTACCAATTCTCTTTTCCAAAACACTTGAAGTTACCTTCACAATGTCTGGATCAGTAACAGGCATATAATTTAAAGCTCTAGATAAAGGTTCCAAGTCAAACAACCAATTTGGACCACTTTCAGGATCACTAGGTTTACTCTCTAAAAACCTAACATGTACTTTTTCAAGTATACGTTTTTCCTTTTTAATGTAAACCCTATATCCTTTGCTCTGCACTGAATAACCCATGAAGTAGCCTTCATCACCTTTTGCATCAAACTTACCTAGGGCATCACTAGTTTCTAAAACAACTACATGACAACCAAAAGGCTTGAGAAAGCCAATATTTGGCTTCCTTCCCCAAAGTAACTCATAAGGTGTCTTATTATGTATTTTGTTGACCAATGCCCTATTTTGAACATAACAAGCTGTGTTAACAGCTTCAGCCCAAAAGGCTATAGGAAAGTGGGCATCAGCCAACATGGTTCTGGCTGCTTCAATAAGGGTTCTATTCTTCCTTTCAGCAACCCCATTTTGCTGTGGAGTTCTAGCTATGCTAAACTGCCTAGTAATCCCTTTCTTGGCACAAAAATCATCTAACAACTGATTTCTAAACTCACCCCCATTGTCACTTCTAAGAATTTTGACCTCATTACCATTCTTCTTCTCAATCTGGGTAATGAAATTAATCAAACTTTGGGCAGTTTCACTTTTCTTGGCTAAAAAGAAAGTCCATGTAAACCTGGAAAAATCATCAGTGATGACAAAACAATATGATTTACCCTTTAAACTTTCTATATTAGTTGGACCAAAGAGGTCCATATGCAATAAGTGAAGTGGTTTAGAACTAGAGTGCACCTGTTTAGATTTGAATGAGACCTTGTGCTGCTTGCCTTTAAGACATGCAACACAAGAGTGGTCATTGTGGAAAGACTTTTCAGGCAAACCATCAACTAAACCAAGCCTCACAAGTCTATTGATATTTTTAAAGTTTATGTGCCCTAATCTCCTGTGCCAAAGATTACTTTCATCTACTGAGGCTTTAGCATAAAAACATGACATCATTTTATTATTCATCTTAATTCCATTAAGATTCACATTATATATGTCTTTATGCCTTGGTGTTCTAAATTCTATGTATTTCTCCTCAGGGAGCTTGTAATCTTTGCTTAACACCAAGCACTCAGTATCTGTGAAAAGAACCTTATTTTTGTTATCACACACTTGTGATACACTAAACAAATTATAACCCAGTTCTTTTACCATGAAGACATTCTCAAAACGTAGATTATTGGTAATAAGGGTTCCTTTTCCTGTGATGGTGCCATAGCCCCCTCCAAAGTATACCTTATCACCATCTTGAATAGGAGTGAAGTTTGTCAGATAGTCTTCCTTTCCTGTCATGTGCCTTGAGCATCCACTATCCCAATATCCATAATCATTGATCTTCTTCTGAATGCCCTGCACATAAAGAAAACACATTAGTTTTCTTTGGGAACCCAAGCCTTGGAAGACTTGGATTCATCTGGTTGTTCAACAAGAACAGACTTGGTTCTCATAACAACCCCATTTTCATCCCTTTTTGGATGAAATGCCCAGTTAACCCCAATTGGTCTTGACATGACCTTTGAAATATAATGAAACCTGTTGCATGTCATAGAAAGACCAGTAGAATTAGGGTTTTGGTCTTGTTTTGGTCTCCATGTTAAGCTAGTAGAAGCTTTAGACCCATTTCCCTGTGGTTGCAAATACCTAGGTTTGGCAGTGTGTCTGTCAGCGCTGAAATTGTTCTTGTCAGCGCCCCGATTGCCTTTATCAGCATTGAACCTAGGGTTTGCTACAGGAACCCATTGCCTATTGGACCAAGTGTTTGACTTTTGGAAAGGTCTTAGGCCTTGTGTGTTAGACCCTCTAGAAAAGAATGGGGCTGGTCTAACAACTTGTGAACTTTTGTTCACAAAGGTATTGGGTCTGACAGTGTTTGACCTATGTTGACTTTTGTCAGCGCTGAAATGGTTCCTATCAGCGTTGACATTGGAAGCGTTGACACATTTGTATGCCAAATGTGAAAAGCTACCACATGAGTAACAAGCTTTTCTAGACATAGTCTTAGGTCTAGAAGCAAAGAAGCCTGTTCCATGGTTACTAACTTGGCTTTTTGGTGACCTAGTATTCCTATACATCTCTGCATACTTAACACTAGGTTTTCTAACAGTTTGTGGGCCAAGGTCAACAGCTTTGCCAGTGGTTGGGTGTGTGATTTTAATAGGTGTAGGATCATGGCTCGTGATTGGTGTGGGCTCATTTGGACTTTCACACAACAACCCTCCCTTAACAAACAAAGTGTGGTTAGCTTTCTTCCACTCATCTAGGTCAGTCAGTTTTTGTTTGTATTCTTCAACTGGGGAAGTCACTCTAGGTGGAGGAATGAATTCCTCCTCTTGGAGTTCTGGCAAGCCAGTCCAAGATAAGTCCTTTGATTGGACACCATAGAAATCCCCAGTTGGTGGTGGAACACCAGTATAATCTTTCATCCCAATCCCACTCATGTCCTTAGAGTCTCTTTGTTTACTAACACACTCTCCTAGGGATTGTGTGGCCTTATCAAATCTCTGGATTTTAAGACTCACATTATCTTTATTTTTGTTAGCCTCATCTAACTGAGCTATCAAATCAAGATTAACCCTGTTTGTGATATCTTGAATATCTTTACTTTGATGTAGCTCATGTTTTAAGATATTTATTTTATCCTTTAAATCAAACTCCATTTTCTTATACTCAGCTACTGTCTTTTCTGTTTGGGTGAGAGCAATTTGATAATTAGATACTTTGCATCTTTCAGCACTTGCCTCATCTAGTAATTTTACTATCTCTTGATTTAGTTTTTCAGTATTTAAACGACAACCCTTAGAACAGAAAGCATCATCATATACCTCATTATCTGATGAAGAGGAGGAGTGTGCCATGAGAGCATATTCAACATGCTCTTCTTTAACTTCAGCAACCAAGGCTCTGTCCTCTTCCTCATCCTTAGCCAAAAAGTTCCAGCTCCAGTCCCATCCTCCAAAAACATCAATTTGTTGAACAGCAACCATGGCCTTGGGATCTTGGCTCTTAACCATTTGGCTTGAAGGCTTACCAGCATCAGATCTTCTTGGAGATCTACATTCCCTCATAAAGTGCCCCATCCGATGACAATTATAGCACTCAACTTTGGATTTGTCAAATCCAGCTACATCCTTAGCATTAAAGGTCATCTTCTTCTTGAACCTTTTATTAATCCTGTTTGCTCTTAAACTTACAAGAGCCATAGTCCACTTGATGTCCATCTCTTCTAATTGCTCATCACTTATCTGCTCAAGATCTTCATATGTAATCCTTGAATCACTGGGCAAAGAAGCAATGAATGCACACACAGTATCTAGATCTAAACCAGCAGGTTTAATTCCATCAGCGCCAAAGTTGTGAGTGTCAGCGCTTGAGTATAAAGCGTTGACGGGATATGATCCAGCGCTGACAGACTGTGATCCAGCGTTGACACATTGAGATCCAGTGACTGGATGTCCATAGGAGTTCATGGAATCAAATTGGCCTTCACTTTGTGAGAAGAAGGCCATGTTGCTACTGGAAGATTTATTATCACTCTCCAAAAGCCATTCATTCTCCAACAGTCTTAGTTTGTTGAAGATGTCATCAAACCTGGAGGTCTTGTGGGTGTTATTGACAAGAATGGATCTTGTCTCAATCTTCCATACATCACCAAGGCTTTTGAGAAAAGTAGCATTCAAGTCAGGGTCATCAATCTGTGTTCCCATGAAGGAAAGTTGACTTGTGATGTCAAGTAGTCTACTTCTCACACTACTGAGATTCTCATTGGGTTGAGCCTTAAAGACAGCATACTCATGCATGAGTTGCTTCTTCTTTTCTTCTTTTGTGTCAGCATTGCCACCATGTGCTACTTCAAGAGCTTCCCAAAGCTCTTTTGCAGACTCAAAGCGTTTGTACTTGTGCTGATTCTCATGACCTAAGGCGTGTTTCATGATGTTCAAGATTTTCATGTCCACCCTTTTCTTGGCTATATCTTCAGCAGATACAGCTCTTCCATCTTCAGGCTTTTCCTTCTTATCAGCTTCAGGACAATTAGGAACAGCTATCCTTGTGGCAATAGCATTAGCAATCTTTTGAGCTTTGTTGAATGTGTTCCCATATTCAACAATCTCCCAAAGAGTGTAGTCATGGATGGCTATATATTGCTCAAAATTAGACTTCCAAAGCTCGAAGTTCCTGGCATCAAACATGGGAATTTTGATACTAGGGTTTGTGGTGTTGTTTTGTAGCAAAACTGGAGCAGGAGGCTGATTTGTGCCAGACATGATGTTTTTAGGGTTTTGAGAAATTTAGTGTTTTTTGGTGTTTTAGGGTTCTTGCGTTACTTAAAGATCAAAAGTTTCTCAACAAGCTCTGATACCACTTGTTGATCCCAAACTTAGATCGATTAAGCTTTGTGTATACGAGATTAGATCAAGTAATACACGTAGAGAAACCTTTGCTTATGAATAAAGTAACTAAGTGTTATGCGGAATTAACACTTAATCTAAAACACAAAGATGTTAAACAAACTTTCACTTGTATTAGAATGATCGAACTTGATTACAATGAAAGAGGTTTAACTTGTGAAAACTTATGATAACTGATGATTAACATTAACCTAAAAGATCTTCTTTTGTAGATTAAGAAGTCTTGTACAATAAGCTACGAATCAACTATTCTAGGTAAAGATAATAATAGAAAATACATTCTCGAGCTTATCTTTACCATACACAAATAAAGAAACAAATAAACAAAAAGATTCGTATGAAGATATATTCCATCAGTGCTAATCTTCAAGGCTGTCAGCGTTGACTTCTTCAATGTCAACGCTTGGCTGTCAGCGTCCAATGTCATCTTATCAGCGCTTGAATTCTTCTTATCAGCGTCTAGTGAACTGACCCATAATTTATTCCCAACAGTTAGAGGAAGCTTCCTCCTCTCCTTCCTTTCTTCTTAATTGCACCATTAAGTCCTTCCTTCTTAATCTCTTTGTTAATCTTGGACTTTGATGACTTTTGACTCGGGATTTCTTTGGACTCGTCTTTTAATTCTTCGATAAATAAGACTTGAGTTCTTCGGCTTTAAGTAAACTTCCGTCTTTTGACTTTTTCTTCGATAAATCTTCAGAATTGGTCTTGGACTTCCGTTCTTTTTGCACTCTTGACTTCTTGACTTCGTCTTTCATCTTTTTCTTCAATAAAAGTCCGTAAATGCCCGTGAATGTCCGTTTTTTCTCCACTTTTCACCATTTCGTCCTAAATCACAACAAAAACACAAACCACGCATAATTCCGACATAAAAGACATAAAATACACGTTTTGGCTCGGTTATTATTGTAATTAAGTGGTAAAAAGGATGGGTGTTTACACACCTATCAAATCCCCTACACTTGACCATTGCAATGTCCTCATGCAATGCATTAGTTACAAAGCACGTTTACATTTTTCATCAAAATCAATCCACCTTGGCCTTTATTAAAGAGATAGAAAACTATAAATATTCAACGTAAAGAAAATAAAGAAATCAAAAGCATACCTTGGGTTTTTGGAAATGTCGTGAATGATCATCATCCTCAAGTTTTCACTTTCTCCAAACCAAGCTTAAAAACGAGATCATTGTTATTATAAGTTAGTAAACTAACACGAATTCATGTGGGCCAATTATTCACTTAGACTTCCTTATTCCTAGGGGTATCTCTTATATTTTATTTTTGTCTTGAATGATCACGAGGATACATTGTTTGACTTATTTCGATAGTTTATTTAGTCCGAAAATAAAGTGAACGATTTGATCAATAGTTAGCTAAAGGACAAAATCTTTTAAAACTGCTTCTCGGGACCTCATAAAGTTCATATCTTGGCATAACTCGCTTCGCGATTTGAGACCTTTCTCGGACCGATATTTGGCAGCGACTTCATACTTCAAACCTTGAGAGACGTTCATGAAATAATGGTCTTCTCTTCATAAATGGAATTTCTTCACTTGAACTTTTTGAGAGATTCTTCATATATGGACCACGACTTCTTTATTTTTCTCCAATCTTTATTTTGGATTTTGATATACAACGATCCGCCTCCTTTTATGACTTGGATCTATTTATCCTCATACCTTGCTAGGGTCATTTCGGATACACTTCTCCATGACTTTTGGGGAGTTTTTGCTTTTCGTCGTGTGTCTCGATCCTTCATATTGATTTTCGATAAATGATTCTTCACATCACTTTTGGATCTTTAGCAACAAAATGTAGCCCTCATGTCTTGTTAGGACCTTTTTGGACTCGCTAATCTTCGCATCCCGCTTCAATAAGTTATGCCTTGGCTATGAACTCTAATCCATACCGAGCAACTTTTAAACGATCTTGGGCTAGAAGCTAAGTAACTTTTTAAATCGTACAACCTTATTTATTGCAGATAAATTTATTAGCAAGCGATGGGAGAATAGGCTCATAATTAACTCACATAAATTCACGAAAGAATACCGAACTTATAATTGGCTCTATCATCTCTCGTTCTCCATAGTTTAAAATCTCAAGGAATGAGACTCGTGGATGCTTAGCCTATTAAATCAAAGTTTTGGGTTTTCGAGTCGCCTATAGGATCTTGCAAATTCTTAGACTTTTTCAAGTTTCGAAATCGCATTTTAAAGTTCCCTTGATAAACGACTCTCTAGGATCAATTATAGGAACTTGCGAAAAGTTCTTGTTCTTAACCCGTGAGAGTTAAGACTTTCGCGTTTTATAGCTCCCTATATAAAAGCCTAGCAAAACTTGACTTAAACCTGTTAAGGATACTAGCTAGAGTAACTTAGATAAGTAAACTCGGGTTGAGTCAAAAGATTCACAACGTTATGAAAAATTAAAACCACTTATTCAAAGATTTATTCTAGCAAGAAAAGAAAATAACTATACAAAGGGAAAAACTAATAGGCCAAAATAGATCAAAAATTTTAAAAAATGTCGAAAAATTGATTTTCCGGTTAAAATGAGGACAAATACAAGGAAAAGGCCACTTAACTTCGATAGAAGTCCCCCCTACACTTAACATAAACATTATCCTCAATGTTTAAGCATGTGGGAGTAAACTCCCCTACACTTAGGACATTGTGCACTTTGTTTAAATCTCACTAAGGAAAAGACAACTAAAGAGATTCCTATTTTAATATTGAGAAAATATAAAATAGTGAATCTAAAAGAGTTTAGGATAGAACCGGGAAGAAGTGAATACGGAATCACGGGTCGTCAAGAATCATCAAGAGTGGATCATTGAAGCTCGAATCCCTGATTAAGAGAGGAGAGGAAAGCAAACCAATGGGTCTCCCCCCTACACTTATGATAAAGAAAGCGAAAAGATAGATGCATGGGTTGCCTCCCACGAAGCGCTTGGTTTTTGTTAACCGAGTCGTGAGCCTGACTCGACCTTGATCATCAACGGAAGAAGCATGAAACATATCCACCATGATCAAAGACATAGTTTTCGTCCATCAAATAGCACAGGCTTAAGGCGAACAAGGCAAGCCAAAGAAGAGTAGGCAAGGTTCCCTTCAGCAGAGATGGAGCACGGTGGAAGCAAGGGTGAAGTGGTGCAAGCAGATTTCCATAAGTTCCAAAGATAATTCCTTTTATTTCATCAGGTGGATACTGAGATGGCTGCAGAATATCAATACCGGGGTCGAACACCTTTTCCTATAAGGGAAAATAGCACTCAGGCTCAGCAGAGTGTGAAGAAGATCCGCGAAGAAGCACAACCTCGTCCTCAGAAGATGGACAAAGAGGTGTTAACTCATACGTGCTGCGGATATTGGTGTCGACCGGTTTCTTCTCCTTAGAAAGAATGTTCTTCAAATCCAAAGTAGGATCAAGACAATAATCTTCAAAGTCCAAAGGAGGGGCATCACTCTCATGAGGGAAGTAAGTGTTGAGAAACGTAGAGAAGTCTTCCTCAAATGAGTAATCGTCCAAAGTAGGATCGAGTGATGGCGGAGGATCTTCACCGTGAGAAGAATCGCTCGAAAGAGTATCAGCCTCATCGAAATCATCATATGTGGGCAGCTCGGGATACTCAGAAGTAAGGTCATCATAATCATCCGAATCTGAGCTAGACTCATCATCATAAGCATCAAAGACCGGTGGAGAATCATAAATGGGAGAAGCATCCAAATTGGAGCGAGATTCATCCACATCATCGTGAAACAGTGGATTATCGTTGCAAGACTCGAATAGAGGATTGTTGTAAACGACAAAGTCATCGAGCACATTAATCATATTCACATATTCTCGTCCTCCAAAGGATTTGCTCGTAAGCTTCCCCATTTTAAAAACTTGTGCATCATCCCCGACTCTTAAGATTAACTCGCCTTCGGCCACATCAACTAGAGCTCGTCCGGTTCTCAAGAATGGCCGACCAAGTATTAAAGGAATACGAGGGTCCATTTCATAATCAACAACGACAAAATCGACCGGGAAAGTAAATGTGCCAACTTTGATGAACACGTCTTCGGCTATACCAACGGGGTAAGCGAGAGTGCGATTTGCAAGTTCAAGAGTCATCTTTGTTGGAGTGAGGTCAGGTAATGACAGTGTTTTCCAAACACTCAATGGCATCAAATTAATACTGGCCCCGAGATCGGCAAGGGCAGTGAATTCTTCGGTTTTGTTGAAGATGCAAGGCAACACAAAACGACCGGGATCTCCAAGATTTTCCGGAAGTTCTTTAAGAATAACTGCAGAGCAGTTTTCATTTAAGCGTGTGTTGGCGAGCTCAATCAACTTTTCCTTCTTGTTAAGCAATTCCTTGAATGCTTTCACAAATTTTGGCATGTGGACAAGTGCTTCAAGAAAGCTAATATTGAAGTTCATTTGAGAGATCATCTTCACATAGCGTGACACTTTAGAGTCATCCTTGGTTAGCATTTTGGTCTTGCCTAAACGAGAGGGATATAGGATATTGGGTTTGGGTGGTGAAGGTGAAGGCGTAGCAGGTAAAGGTTGAGATGTTGAAGGTTCCTTCCTAGAGACATCGTCATGGCGAGGCGGAGACGGTAATGGTGCACTAATACTAGGTGTAGGAGGAGTAGGGATAAATGGTGGTGGAGGAGGTGTAAATGATGGTGGTGGGATTGGTGGTCCTACGATGGTGACTCCACTACGAGTAGTAATAGCACTCACATTTGCTCGCGGATTGGTGACGGTGTTCGAAGGTAAAGAACTTGAAGTAGAAGGTTGAGCGGCTGGCAAGAAACTAGCCAACATATTCTTTATATCATTTGTTTGAGTGTTGTAGGAGGATTGAATAGTATCTCGAAGCTCGGATCTTATCTCATTTCCTTGCTTGGTAATATCTCCTTTCAGATTGATAATTTGGCTCTGTAGATTCTTGATTTGCTCACCTTGGGTTCTCATGATGGCTTCAACATCGGGGTTAATGGGTGGGGGTTGTTGAGCGGGTGGTTGATAAGGATTAGAAGCTCTTGGTGGGATTTGGTTGCTTCTAGTGTAGTTGTTGGCGGGGTTTTGGTTTTGAGGAGAAAAACCGGGTGAAAGGTAGTTGTTTGACCGGTAGCTCAGCAAATTTCTATCCCCTTGTCGAGCTTGGTAATTTTCCAGTGAATAATTACCATAAGCTGCATACACATTTTCCAGATTTCCTTGAGTCGAAGGACAATCGGTGTATGAGTGTGGACCACCGCATGTTTCACAAGGAGTAGCAACAGCTTTAACTTGTTGTTGTTGGTTTGAAGCCAAGATTTGCATACTTCTGCTCATTTCGGTCAACACGCGTGTGAGTTCGGTCTTATCAGGGTTTGCTGAAGTGGAGGAAACATTGACTCTCGGGTTGTTCCTTGAAGAAGCAGAGGAATCCCAGTTTTTGTGGTGAGTAGTCATGTTCTCAATTAGCTCTCTACACTCCTCGGGTCTCCTTTTCATGAATGTGCCACCGGTGGCTGCATTAATCGTATCCCGATCACGAAAAGTCAAACCGTTGTAGAAAGTATCTATTAAGGTCACAGGGAGCATGTTGTGGTTTGGACATCTATCGATCAAGACATTATATCTCTCCCAAGCATCAAAAAGAGATTCATCAGGATCTTGCATGAAACCGCTGATTTGATTGCGAAGGCTCGTGACCATGGATGGTGGAAAGTAGCGCGACAAAAAGCGTTGAGTCATGTCATCCCAAGTGTGAATTGAATTCTTCGGGAGACGATCAAACCATTTCTCGGCATGATGTGATAAAGTATGTGGGAAGAGTTGTAGGCGAAGTTCATCCATTGTGGCACCGGCGCACTTCATGCTTTGGGTGATTGTAATGAACTTGTCGAGGTGTTTGTTGGCATCATCATCAGGCATTCCGGTGAATGGATTAGTTTGCACTTGTTGAATCATGTGGTGCTTCAACGAAAACTCAGGAGCGTTGATTTGCATCGGTGCAATCGGTCCTCCTCGTCCAAACATGGTAGGTTGACAAAGCTCCTCCATTGTCCGAAGATCGGGCTGTAGAAGAACATTGTTGTTATTGTTGAGGTGCGGTGGATTATTGTTGTTGACACCTGACATAGCTAAATCTTCTTGAGTCTCGGGCTCTTGATAAGTAGAAGATCTAGTACGCATATACCTGAAAATGCAAAAGAAAAAGAAACCAAACACAAAGACAATATATATATATACACAATAAAAATAAAATCTTTTTGGATTTTTGAATTTTTTAATTTTTATGGATTTTTAACAATTTTTAATTTTTTTGGATTTTTTGAATTTTTTATGCAAGAAAAATAACGCTCACAAGTGAACGGATCCCAAAAAGCAACGCGTCTCTCACAGAAAACCGTTAATCTTTACGAAAAGAGCTGGCAGCGACGCCATTTGATACACGGCTTTTGACACCCCGTATAAAAATTAAAGTTCGTTGATCTGGTCTAAACGAATTGATCTAGGTTAACTATGCGACTCAGTCGTTCTTTAGTGAAACAAAAGTGTGTCGTTGTAGTATATTTAAAAGGTGCAAAACAATTAAAGTAAAAGTGCAGATAAAGTAAATCTAAATCTAATTTAAAGTAAAAGGGTGCAAGTATAGTAAATCTAAGTCTAACTTAAAGTAAATGGTGCAAGTATTTAAAAGCGTGACGAAAAATTAAAAGGTACTAAAAGTAAATAACGCAAACTTAAATCTATCTAAGGCGAATTTAAAACGCAACTAAAACTTATACTAAGGCAATGCTAAAATAAATCTAAGGCAAGTAATCTTAAAGTGCGACTAAGTAAAAATGGCGGGAAAAACAAAGCTTGAAAATTGAATTTAAACTAAAACTAATTAATTTCGCAATATATTAAAAACTGAATTAAATCCGCAATTAGCCAAATGAATTCGCAATTATCTAAAACACCCTAAATCCGCAATCCCCAAAACCTTAACAATTCCGCAATTGCATTGCCTTAATTCCGCAATATTGCGAATGATTTCGCAATCCTTGAAGATGAATTTCGCAATTGCTTAAATTGCAAAGAATCCGCAATATGTTGAAGAACAATTTCGCAATTGATGAAGCTAGGGAAAGATTTCGCAATGAAGAAAAAAAATGAATGATTTTGCAATTGACTAAAGGGGTTCAAATTCGCAACTTAGGGAAGTTCAATTCCGCAATACCACGAATGTCACAATTTCGCAATAATGGAAAAAGTTCCTAAATCGAATCAGATTTCCTAAAAACTAGGAAAACTCAAAAAGTACGAAAATAAGCTCAAAAATCTTAACTTTTCAAGGACAATAAGCAAAATAAAAAGACAATAAGCTAAATAAAAACACTAGATCAAATATAAAACGTATTAAATCAACAAAAACAAGACACGAAAATTAAAAAGACTTAAACTTTTAAGAAAACTTTGAGAACACTTAAGTTAAATACCAAATAAGCACATAAGATTGTCAAGCTTATGGCTATTTCGTATGAAAACTTGAAAGGAAAAAGAAAAGACAAAACTTTTAATCAAATAAGCAAATGGATTAAGCAAAAACTTGCTTTATCCGAAATTGGAACCGAATCAAAAAGAAGAAGAGTAGAATGAGATTGATAAAAGTAAACTTGATCAAAGATAAATAAAGATTAAAGCAAGAAAATTAAAAACACTTACTTGGAAATTAAAAGATAATTAAGGTGCAAAACATGTATTTAAATTGACAAGTAATTAAAGGTGCATAAAATAAAGTGGAGAACTAATTTGTCAAATTAGCTAACAAAACTTAATGAAATGAAAATGAGAGGTATATATAGGAGATTAGGAGGGTGGTTAGAGGAAGCTTCCTCCTCTCCTTCCTTTCTTCTTAATTGCGTCATTAAGTCCTTCCTTCTTAATCTCTTTGTTAATCTTGTACTTTGATGACTTTTGACTCGGGATTTCTTTGGACTCGTCTTTTAATTCTTCGATAAATAAAACTTGAGTTCTTCGGCTTTAAGTAAACTTCCATCTTTTGACTTTTTGTTCGATAAATCTTCAGAATTGGTCTTGGACTTCCGTTCTTTTTGCACTCTTGACTTCTTGACTTCGTCTTTCATCTTTTTCTTCAATAAAAGTCCGTAAATGCCCGTGAATGTCCGTGTTTTCTCCACTTTTCACCATTTCGTCCTAAATCACAACAAAAACACAAACCACGCATAATTCCGACATAAAAGACATAAAATACACGTTTTGGCTCGGTTATTATTGTAATTAAGTGGTAAAAAGGATGGGTGTTTACACACCTATCAAATGGCAATAGACTTCGATGAGGAGTTGTACCCTCACATTCTTACGGCCATTTCCGGCCGTAGGTGGATGATTGGGTCCAACTTAAGACTAGCGGTGACAAAGATTGTTGAGTCGCCCCAGCTGGTCCAGCCGTTTGCTAACGTGGTCTCTAATGGAATAGACCGCGGCAGGCATGAGTGGCTCCTAGCCGGGGTGGAGTGCGCTGGACAGGGTAAAGTTGCCACGCATCACGCTTTTCATAAGTCGGATGCAGAGAAAAACATGACTGCATCCATGATAGCCCTTAGACAAATCGAGTATCCTTTGTTGAATGAGCCTGAAGCACTGAAGGACGCTCCCATAGATATGGTCATAGAGTGGCTATGTATTGAGGTAGACTTTGATTCCCAACTCACTATTGCTTTGTATGCTGGCACTCCTCCCCCCGAGAACCCATGGGCTTTAAAAGGAGAGGGAAATCTAGGGGAGGCAATTAAGGCAAACATGGACCACGCCAAAGGAAGGAGGGGAAGCTGTATCCTATGTCGTACCCCTACCATGGGATCCACCCATTTACCTAGGTCCGATTGTGTCCTGGTGATAGCCCCTACAAGACCCGAATTATCCGTATTGCTGGAGGGTGATGTCGTGCCTGGTGGATCTACCTAAGCATCCCCGACCCAACAAAGGAAGGAATTGGGAGAGTCCATGATTCCCAAATGATGAACATTTGTACTTGATAAAACATTTATACATTTTGTAATATTTGGCCCTGGATGTCCACGGCATATGTTTGTGCATACACTTATATCCTTTTATGAATTTTATATTTAGATACTTTCATATCGTTGTTATGTGTAGTTTCACCACGACTTAGTAGGGAACATTTAAGTGTTACAAGTTACTAGACGTGCACCGTGTGTCTTTGGCCTATCCGCCATTATGTTAATGCGGTATGCTTATAAACTTATTACAACGTCTTGCTAATAAGGTGTCTAGTAAGCATTCGTCATCCATGGCCGTTGGGGTTGCATCCCACTTACACGGCAAGTTGAATTATTAGGTTCACGCAATCCTCTTGCTTCGCATGGAAATGAATAGTACATGTACAACTAATGAATGCATATGAATAATAGACAGAAATAAAAGATGCTAAGTAAAAACATAGAAGAAAATTTGAAGCAGAACAAGCCGTGGAGCTAGCTAGGCACCACGGAATTTATTATTACGTCCATGATTTTTGAAACATAATGAAAGAAAATCCTAAGACAAAATGATTCCTAGACGAAAAAATAAAATTACATGGACCTTATTAATGTTGACTGCAGCTAGATGTCCATGTGGAAGGCCGTAGCTTTAAAGATAGCATCTTTTGAGATTGCTAATGTTCCATGTCCGGCTAAGTCTCGGCCATCCATGTCGCGCAACCTGTACGCGCCATTACCCAAGGCATCTGTGACCTCATACGGCCCTTCCCATTTTAGGCCAATCTTTCTTGTGTTTTCGGCGCGGCTTGTTGCATTTTCCTGATAAACAAAGTCTCCTGGTTTGAAGGATACACCCTTTACCTTAGCGTCGTAATACCTTTTCATATTAGCCTTAGCTTTTTCCTCATTGATTGCTTCCAATTCCCTTTTTTCCTCCAAGAGATCTAAGTTAACCTATAGTTCCTCATTGTTCATGGTAACGTTAACTTCCGTAGTACGGATTGTTGGCATTCCAATTTCGGCTGGTATTATTGCTTCAGTGTCGTACACCAGCATGAATGGAGTATCCCCATTAGCTGTTTTGATCATCGTTATATGCGACCACAACACATGTGGTAACTCATCGAACCACTTGGCACCTGCGCCGTCTAGGGATGCTTGAAGGATGCAAAATGTTGCGTAATATTCAACGCCTCGCACCAATCTCTGAATGGGTTATCCGCGAACTGCTTGTCGTTGTCTAAAATTATCTCCCCTAGTAAACCAAAGTGACATACAATATTTTCCCACACAAACTTTTTTACTTATTTTCCGGTGATTGTGGCCACTGCCTTGGCTTCGATCCATCGGTTAAAATAGTCCATGGCAACAATTAAGAATTTAACACCTCCAGCCGCCACCAGAAAAGGTCCGGCTATGTCAATTCCCCATTTGTAGAATGGCCATTGGGATGTGATTGGTGTTAACTTTTGTTGTGGGTGACGTGGCACTAGCCTGTACACCTGACAATCATTACACCTGAGGATAATGTCATGTGCGTCTTTATGCATGGTCGGCCAACAGTACCCCGTCTGTAGGGCTCTTGCTATGACTGATCTAGGACCCGCATGTATACTGCAGGACCCCTCATGAATTTCACTAATCACGTAGCTCCCTTGTTTTGGTCCTACACAACACAACCACGGATGTAAAAATGATCTCTTGTATAAAACCTCATCACGAACCTCAAACCCCTACGCCCTTCGCTGGATGCGGCGTGCCTCAGTCTCGTCATCCGGAAGTGTTTCATTTGTCAAGTATTCGATTAGGGGGGTCATCCACGTAGGTCCCTCCTCCTCGACTATTGACAGAGTTTCCTCCTCTACAATTGATTTATCCTTGAGGATTTCTACCAATACTTGTTTGGATAGATTAGCGAAACTAGTGGGCCCAATTTTGCTCAAAGCGTTCGCCTTCTTGTTCTCACCCTTAGGTACCTGCTTGACGGTGAATCTAGTGAATCCTCCAATGAGTAATTTTACCTTTTCAAGGTATTAGATCATGTTGTCCTCCTTGGCCTCATACTCCTCGAGAATGTGGTTTACGACTAGTCGTGCGTCGACGTATGCGTCTAGATCCCGCACTCTCATTCGAGTGGCTATTCTTAAGCCCGCGATCAAGGCTTCATACTCAGCTTCATTATTGGTTGTTGTGAATTTGAATCACAAGGCGTAAGTGAAATCCATTCCTTCCGGATTGCTAAGTATAAGGCCTGCGCCAGATCCATCTGTGCAAGAAGACCCATCCGTGAACAAGATCCATCGGTCTTGGAGTTTTTCCTCTTTGGGAGTCTCCATGCCTTCTTCCTCTGTTTTTTCAGTTAGAAAGTCTGCCAAGATCTGACTTTTGACCGCCATGCGGGGTATATATGAAATATTGTGTTCCCCTAACAGGACACTCCATTTTTCAGGTGTCCTGTCGTGTCTGGCCTTGACATGACTTGTTCGATTGGCTGTCTGTTATGACCACGATAGGATGCGCCTGGAAGTACCGGCACAGCCGCTTGGTGGCATATACTAGCGACAAAACTAGCTTTTCCATTGGCGTGTAGTTCAGCTCGGGTCCTTGTAATGCTCTACTGACAAAGTAAATGGGCATCTGCACCGTATCCCTATTCGTCATCAAGACTACGCTGATTGTGCTATGCATGGTTGATAGGTCGATGATTAGTTCCTCCTTGGGCCGTGATGCGACCAACATCTGGAGGGATTCCAAATGTTTCTTGAGTTCTGTGAAGGCTTCTTCTGCCTCCTTTGTCCAATTAAAGTCACTCTTCTTCACACACAGCTTGAGTGTTTTAAAGAGGGGTAACGATTTTTCCGTAGACTTAGATAAGAATTTGTGTTAAGAGATTGTACTTCTTTACGCGTCCTTGGGGATGGTAGTTGTATCACGGCCCCCATCTTGTCTGGGCATGGTTTGATTCCATTTGGATCAATCATATATCCCAAGAACATTCCTTCTGTAGCCCTAAACGTGCATTTCTTTAGGTTTAGCTTCATACTGATCTGTCGCAGCGTGGCGAAAGTTTCTTCAATATCTCTAATAAGCCCACCTTCCGTATGGCTCTTGATAACCAAGTCATCAACATATACTTCTAGGTTACGCCCGATTTGGTTGTCAAATGCTTTGTCAACCAACCTTTGATAGGTTGCCCCCGTGTTCTTGAGACCGAGCGGCATCTTGGTGTAACAGTAAACACCCTGGATCATATGGAACGCCGTTTTTTCCTCGTCCTGTTCGGCCATCTGAATCTAGTGATAACCCTTGTATGCGTCTAAAAAACATTTGAACGGGTACCCGCACAAATACTTCACTTTCCAATCAATCTCTAGAAGTGGGTAGCAGTCCTGCGGTCATGCTTTGTTGAGATCGAGAAATCAACACACATACGCCAACTGTCGTCGTCTTTCTTTACCATGACCGGGTTAGATAACCACTCATGGTAATATACCTCTCGCATGATGCCTGCGTCCACCAGTTTCTTAACTTATTGTAATATCACTTGGGTGTGTTCCGGGACCTGTCCGCGTTTCTTTTACTTTACCGGGGGATATCCTTGTCGGACTTGCAACTTAGGTTCTGCTATCTAACACGGTACGCCCGTCATGTCCTTTGGTTCCCAAGCGAATACATCGAGGTTTGCCTTTAGCAGGTCGTGCATAGCACTTCTACCTTTGTCGGTTAAAGTTCCTTCGATCGCTATTTCTTGGTCTGGATAGCCTGGATGGACTGCTACCTTCTAATTTGGTGGTAGTTGTTCATTCCCTTTAGGGACTGATTTGACTGGTGAGGCTATCGCATGGCACTCTGATGGCGGGACCACCGTGTTGAAGATGGTGACTATTACTCCTTCTACAGGGAATTTCATCATACCATGTGTCATGGATGGTACGGCTCGAATGGCCAATATCCATGGCCTTCCAACGATGCCATTATACGAAGATGGTGAATGTATCACCATAAAATTCATCCACGTTGTGGTAGAGTGTTCGTCATCTCCGATGGTGACTAGTAGTCGCAGTTGGCCCATCGGCCAGATGGTTTCTCCACTAAAGCCAGTGAGCGGAGATGTAGCCAGCATCAACTGCTTCTTTACATCTGGTCGGATCCGCGAAAACCAGTGCTCGTAGAGTATCTCGGCTGATGACCCTCCATCCACGTACATGCGGTGGACATTGTGGCTTCCCATATTTACTTAAATTGTGAGGGGGCCTTAGGCCATGTTGCTTGAAGTTATGAGAGGGAACGAGATCTCCTTGGCACGGGAAAATTTTTGGCTAATTTTTGCTTAATCCGGCGTTGTCCCGGTTGTACCATGAATATGGTAGTTGGCTTGTCTTTAGGATGGTCCTTTCTATCACCCTTTTTATCTTTTCCGTCCTTCCAATATTTGGCGAGATGCTTGAGTTGTCCTGATTTTACCAACGACTCAATATATTTTTTGAGTTGGATGCACTCATCGGTGCCGTGACCTTTATCATTATGGAACTCACAGAATCGATTCCCCTGACGGCGATCGACTGGAGTTGTCATAGGAGGTGGTCGTGGGAAGTTTGCGCCCTCAGAAAGCAATATCTCTCGTGGTAACATCTTTAAGGGGGTAAACTTACCAGCTCGTCCTCCCCTTTGCTAACCACGGTAGTCAAGGCTCCTTCCACTCGCCTGGTTTGATTGCTTTTTGGGTTGGTCGTGACTCCGATAACCCTGGTTTCCTTTCGTGGAATAGGCCCCTGAGACTGCGGTATCCCCTTCCACAAAGGATCTAACCCTTTTCATTAACTCATCAAATGTTTCAGGGCATTTGTCATTCAGACGTCTAATTAGTTCCTTATCCGTTATGGCGTGCATGTAGTCGGATATCTTTAAAACTTCACGGCATGCCTTGATTATTGTGCACTCGTCTTTAAAATGCTCCGTGAAGTCTTCCATGGACTCCCCATGCTTTTCTTTTATAGTAGCAAGTGAAACCATATCTCTGTTATGCTTCTTCCATTTGAGTGTAATTCCTCCTGAAGTCGCTCCGCAACTCAACAAAGCTATCGATGCTTCGATGTGGGAGCCTTTCGAACCAATCAAGTGCATTCCCAATTAGTGTCGAATTATCATCTGGCACCACATAGGCATAAGTTATCGTTCAATCTTTTTTTGTGTTTCAAAAACTTTTAGATTGTCATCCAGATCACCGGATCCATCGTAAGTTTTTACACAGGTAGGCGTGCGTCGCTTTTTGTCCTTGGAGTAATCGCGGATGCGACTTGTGAATGCGTCCTCCTTCTCTCGGAACCATTGGAGAGAGAGGTCTTCATCAACCCGATGGGAGCGACGTCGTGACCGCCTCCTTCGTTCCATGTTATCACCTGATGATTCCGAAGAGGAGTATCTCACCCTACGACGTCTAGGATGATGGTCCTCGGAGTCAGATCTGGATAGATCATCACTAGGCGAGCGCCTTCCCCGCCTTGAGCGACCGCGGTAGGTGCTAGTCAGTGGTGGAGGGGTGATATCCCTCCCTTTGGGAGGGTCTATCCTATCCAGGACGCTAACACGACGGGTGTCATCCCGAGGCGTTTCTTTGACATCGTGTTCCATGGATTTGTCAGATAGGTTTGCGTCCCCTTGATTTGCCTCAAGGTCCTCGATTATTTTGTCTCCAATCCGTTCGAAGACATTACACGGTTGAGGATGTTCCTCCACTCGATAATCTGTATCCGCCCGACGCTTTTTGTTCTTTTTTTGTGACCGTTTGGGCATGTCGCCCGCAACGCTGTCAAAGTTCAGCCTGGCTTGGAGATTCCTTCCCAGGTTCATCCTTGCTGTTATGACAGGAACAATTAAATAGAAATTCTGAGTCACATAGTCTTTGATGCTTTCGTTATTAACGTCTTGGATGATTGTGTCAACTTTAGGCTCCGTGACCAAAGGTCGCGACTTCTCTTTGTTAGGAGTTAGTGGTGTTGACCCGGGATCTAGGTTATTCAGAACCAAGGTTAGTTCAGGGGTATTGAATTGCGCTCCCAACCCTCGTGGAGGTTGGTTTGCAACGTTTCGATACTGGCCTATTCCCGCTCCTCCCCCTTTGAACTCGATGGTCGGGGTTTCCGTACCCGACTTTCGATTGACGTTCTTCTGGAATCCCTGATTTTCGTTTCCCTTTGTCATTGGTAGAGTAGAGTTTAGTGTAATCTCCAATGGATGACGCCAACTTGTTGATTCAAAAGTTGGATGGACCTTGCTTGACCCGAATTAGGCTTAATTCGGGTGTATGAGTTTCCAGCTCTTGCACCAAGTGAATGTATGGTTGAGATCCTGCATACTAAACAACACGATGTTAGACTTACCGTGGGAATGTATCCCATGATTAGAATCCAGCGTGAGAGTAAGTAATCGGTTTAGGGTTAATAATCAGTGAGTTGCGAGAATGAATGTCATCGTACCTTTGTGGAACCCTTAAGGGTTCCTTATATAGGCGGTAAAGTCCCTTTGGGCTTTACCGAACCTTCTGCCCCAAGTAAAGGATACTCACCCTAATTAGTTGATTGTTATCTTCTAATTATGGTTAGTGTATATCCTTTACTTTAAGATAAATCACAATCGTAATTAGGTTGTGATCCTGTCTAACCCTTTACCGGACATACCGGGACGCGGGCTGTACATGACACATGCGAACACTATTCATTCGAAAACCATAAATCTAAATGACATTAATCTAACCCATTCGTGATGGGCCAGATGCGGATAGTACCCGTGGGCCGGGTCCATGACCTGGATGGGGACTATACGTCATCAACAACACACACACACAAAACATACGATGCATGAATTGGTCTTGATTTTTATGATCAAATACACGTGCTCAACTAGAGTCTTAATAAGCCAAGGCGCGTCTTGGGTGCCAAAGACTTGGTCTTGACATCATTATTACGCCTCATCTTATCCCAAATAAAGTCGAGTATAACAAGGAAATCCTAAGAACATATTCACCATCGTCATCTTTAAGGCACGTCAGTTTTTTCTCTCTACAACCAAATTCACCACAAATTCAATGTAATAAGATCAACTTAGACATTAAAATATATATCTTAGGGTAAACTACCAATTTCGTCCGTTAACTTTGCAAAAATGGCAAATATGCCACTAAGTGGAAAGTTTTCGGATATTTGCCACTATACTTTGCATTTCCATGCAAAAAAACTCCCGATGCGACTTTTTTTAACTTTTGGTCGTTATCCTCAGTTAACTCACTCAGGTGCCATGCATGTGATGGTATTTTCGTAATTTCTGATCCCTTTTTTTGCGTCAGCACATCTCCCACCTTTCGTTCATGCAAATTGTGTCGGATGTGACTTTAATTACACATCTTATTTACTCGTAAAACGAGATTAAAATGAGTAAAATATCATCAAACGTGCACAATATATGCGTGTTTTCTTGTTTGTGTATGTGCAGGCACGGAATTCGAGAAATCACAAAGAAATATTCAAAAAACAAGACAAAACGAACATGAGGAACAAAGACGTACAGGAAACCCGAAGCCGGATGTCATTTTACGGGTTTTGAAACCTTCAAGATCTCAAATTACCAAATTGCCCTAGAAGATCTGTGAAATTACCATTTTGACCCTCAACTTTCCAAAGTTTACACTTTATACCTTTAAGATATCATATATTACACAAAGTCTCCCTAAATTATGGAAATATTACAACAATAGTCCTTGGAATGGTTATTTACAAGTTGGAGACTAAAATTGCCAAAAGTAAAAGTTAAATGAATGTTAAGAAAGAGTGATGAATGTTAACTAAGTTGAGGGGTTATTTTATCATTAGTTGAAACTTACAACCGCCCTTCCCTCAAAAGTTTCAAGAACTTATGTTGCCGAGTTTTAAAGTTCTGCCAAAGCTGATAACAACTCAAGGGACGAAAGTTGCCACTCTTGAAAGATTAGGCATTTATTACGTATTAAACTCAAATAAAATGTCTGAAACATGTAAACATTTCCCAAAATGGATCAAATTAGTATGTTCCTAACGCATAAACCCTAAACCATCATCGGGTTTAATCAAAGCCTTTTCAAAGGGCTTATGCAAATTAACTGAGGCAAAACATAATTAGATCCATCTAGTACTCAACCCATGTGGAAATTTGATTCCATCTCAGCAATGGAGACCTCACAAGCAACCTCAAGTCACGGGATGAACAAGCTTCCAAAATCCTTGACCA
The DNA here is from genome assembly GCA_025667525.1 of Glebionis coronaria. Classification (NCBI taxonomy): domain Eukaryota; kingdom Viridiplantae; phylum Streptophyta; class Magnoliopsida; order Asterales; family Asteraceae; genus Glebionis; species Glebionis coronaria. The sequence goes on from CM046875.1 coordinate 66,621,761, forward strand.
AGATCAACGTTCAGGATCATATGGAGTGCTCTCTACAACTTTTCAATGGCCTTGATCACCTCTGACTTTGCGCATCACATGGGAGCTTCAAGTATGAAGATTCAAACTGAGCATATGCCACAACATATTCTAGGTAGTTTGGGAACTTTGTGTATGATAATCCAACTAGGGGTTTCTTCTTCAAGTAGTATAAATAGTGTAGGTTAGCTAGCATTTGATTTGTTCTAATTTTTATTGTTCAATCTTTGTAATTGTAATACGAATTATAGAACACTACAATTGAGTTTTTGTTTTTTAAATTCATTTACTTTTAATGCATTTAATATTTAGTCAAAATTTAATTTCTTGCAATTTTAATTTTCAAGTTATATCAAAAGCTTAACTGTTTTTTAGATCCACTTATAGAATAAGCTAGATTATGGCTTCTTTTACAAATAAGCTATGAGCAGTCCTCTATAAGTGTTCATTTTCTTGTTCTCCTCAAAGTTTATTTCATTTTCAAAAATTTATTTTCCAAGCCATTTTATAAAAATCTTGTTTTTGATTTTTATTTCATTATTACTGTATCAATAAGCTCAGTTGGAGCTTATCTTACAAATAATTTGTAATTTGAGCTTATTAGTACTTTTGCTTTCTACTTTTTACTTGTTTTATTTCATACCTACAAGGATTTTGGTTGATCATTAGTTGATGTTTCAAAGAAATCTGTGGTAATCAAGAAAGAGGGATAAGTTGTCTTATATAAGTTGTGTTTGGTTGACAATAAGCTAGAAAAAGGGGTCTTGTAATTGCTTATAGAAAGCTTAGTTGGGGTGGAAGTACCTAAACTCAATGTAATCTAATTTTCTCCTTTTTACCTTTTCTATCTAAAATTATAGCTTATGTGTTTTGCTTTTTTTGTTTAATTGTTACTACCTATTTGTTTATTCTTAGCTGTTTTACATTAGGTTGCATGTCCCTTGTCTTATTTTCTTGTTTCTAGTTCTAATTTTAAGATTCATTTGCAAAATTGACAAATCTTGTCCAATAAAGGGTGTTTGGATTAGTTTGACACACTAAGTCAATCTCACTTTTGAGGTTAGGATTTTGTGAACTTTCGTATCTAGGTTCATTGTAGTTATAATTTAGCTTTACTTATTATCTTTTAAGTTAAAAATCAAGAAATTTCATATTTCATAGTTTTTGTGTAGTGTGAATCAGTAGGGGAAGAATTCTCTTAGTGATGTTATTTGTTGTTTTGCTTACTTGTTTTTTTCACGTATATTTGAGGAATAGAAGATATCTTATAGTCCTTTAGGTGTGCTTGTAATTTAGATTCATTTAAAGCTTTCAACTTGGTAAATTTTACCAAGTTTGAAGCACAACACACCAGCAATAATTGTTGGGTGAATTTGAGGTTTTAGATTTAGATAATCAGCATTTAAGTAGTTTAGAGATTAAGGTTTAACTGTTTTAATTTACTTTTGGGTATAGAGCTGATTTGGTAGCTTATAATTAAGCCACAAATTAGCTATATTCACCTTAATCTAGTTACTACTGTTCATGTTCTTGTTTATTTGAGTTTTTTGCTACTTGGTAATTCCGTATGGTGTTAATTGTGTGTATTTGTTGTTTTTATACTTGTTTTAATCCTCCAATAAGCCAAAGCTTATTGGGGTTCTGTCCAAAAAATAAAAAAGTGCAAAATGGCGACTGGGACTCGAACCCCACTCTTTCACTCACACACACACAACCTCACCACTGCGCCCTATTTTCATTAGACCCTTGGGTGTGGTTTTCTTTACACTTTTCTTGTTTCCTTTTTTCATAATAAGTTATAACCAGCTTATTAGGCTTTTTTGCTTAAAACCAACGGGCAACAACATTATTTTGTACTCTAAAGTTTATTTTTCTTAATTGTTTATCTATCCAATGACTTAGGACTCTTGTTTTTGTCATTTTACTAGATAACAATTTCACTTAGCTTATTCTTTTGTGCTTATTTAATCCCACATATTATTGATGTGGGATTATTTCAAATTTTCTTGTTCTCGAGTTCTTATTTTTCAAATTTAGTGTCTTGTGCAAAATTTCATAAGTTGTGGTAGCCTACAACACGAAATTCGACTATTTTATCCATTTGTGACAAAATAATGAATTTGGTGTTTGCTTATTACAGCTCATATAGTTAGCTTTTTCCAAATTTTCTTTTACAACTTATTTTTAAATATCATTTTAGTAGTCTCTGTCAAAAATCAGCTTATGAGTTTGAGTATTTAGTTTCTTTTAACTTCTTCACTTTAGCCTATAGCTTATTTTGGTAAGCTACACTTAATGTTTTTCAATTTTTATTTTTGAATTACTTTTTATTGTGAAAAAGATGATTTTGGTTCTATAATACCACTGATAAGCTTATTAGGCTTATTGAGTCTAATAAGGTAGCTTATAGCTTATTTGCGGCTTATAGAAGCTTTTTCAGCCTTTTTTGTCAGTTTTAAAGATGTTAACAATTAAATTTTAGGTCTAGTAGCACTTTTATTTTTCTATTTTTGAAAAGTTTTCTTATTGGGCCAAAAACCCCATTAATCCTTAAGCTGATTTTAGTTTTGAGTTGATTTCGACCTAATTAGGTTTTAAAATTAATTTTTATTTTCATTTTTGGTTTACTTAAGTTAGTTAGAAGTAATTTTTAATATTTTTGAAATTTATGATATTTTTTATTATATTAATATTCTTTTCTAGATTTACGTGATTCGCGTAAATCGTGTTTTGTTTGTAGTCCTTTTAGTGTAGAATCGTCTTTAATTCGAACCCTTTCTTGCTAATCATCAAACTAATCCAAATACGTCTTTCAAGTGTACCATCTATCTCCTCGTCTACAACGAACCTTAACGTTTACTTGATTTTACATCTTTACGTATTTTCATATATACCCGCACGAAAACTCAAACATCAGTGTCCCCGAAAGCATTTTCCAACCCGGCACTCTTTATTTCCCGGTAAAAAATTCACTTCAATGGCTGAATTTGCAATCTAAAGTATCCATCATTTATGCTATAAATACATCATCTCATTTCCTTCCCTCAACTGGTATCTCACAAAAAGAACACCAATCAACACCAATCAAAAAATTGATAAATTTTGGCAAAATCGCTCTCGCGGTACCACCATCCCTTATTTAGGTCTCCTTTATGGTATGCTTCGGTCTTCTTTAGGTCTTTTATATGGTAAGCTTAGTTTGGATATGCTCTTATTCCTATGTACATTGCCTAGTTAATGATAATCTATGTTTTGTCTTTTTTTTTTGTTTCACATAATCGAATCAAAACTTGTCTATTGTGCAAATACATCACAATGGTGAATTTACCTCACCACCAGAAAGAATGTATCGCTTTGGTACTATGAATTGGTTTGACTTAGTCTACTGTGACAAGTTTGGTATGTACACGCTAGAAGAAATTTTTAAGGATTTAGGGTACATAGAAGGTATGCTTTTGTTCCCGAATTTTAGGATGCCTGGCCAGTCAATGGACGAAGGTTTGCTACCACTATCATCTGAAAAAAACATTAATAGATTTTTGAAGTATGTTCCTAGGTTTAAGGAAATGGAGGTGTATATTAAAACAGGTGTTTCTTTGGTAAGCAACACCTGATGAAGCAAAAGGTACATAAGGGTAAGGCTGTGGTGGTAGAAGAAACTGTTGGTGATGCTGTTGTGAAAGAGTTAGATCCAGACAATGTCAACAGTGAGAAAATGGTGACATTTTGTCAGATTATCTTTGTTGGGAGGGAAGAAACTGTAGTTGCTAACGAATTATGTGTCTGTGATGACGACATTGAGTTTCCACCACCATGGTCAACGGAAAAAATGTTTGATGATGGGACTAGAAGGATGAGTGTTGAGTATGAGTTCAGGAGAATATTAGAAGATCTTGACAACAAGATCGGGTTTAATTATTCAAGCTAGGAAGAACAACAAGTTTCAAACGTTATCACTTGTGATGATGTCACTTTTGGTGAGGTTGATTTTGATATGGGGATGGAAATTCATCTGTATCATACAGATAATAATGATAGCATCAGTGGCAACTCAGTAAATTTTTCTACATGGGACAATGATGCTGATTTGGATGAAGCCATGAATTTTGATTAGAATGATGATCCTTACCATCTTGATTATGATCTTGAAGAGATTAGTGACATGTTTGCTGACATTGATCAAGCACTGGATGAGCTTCAGCAAATAACTCAAACTGAAGATTTGGATGACATTTTTGCTTTTTATCAACATCAAATAGATGAAGAAGGTATTGAGTTAGTGATTCCAGATGATAAGTTAAAGCATACGTTGTTGAGGCGAAACCAAAGGTTGTTGAGGTCAAAGCAGAGGCTGTTGAGGTGAAGAAATAGGCAAATGATGTGATGATGCTCCTGCACAAGAGCTGGTGGAATATCTCAAGAAGGGAAGAGTGATGGCAGTGATGGTAAAAAGCAAGAGAAAAATAAAGCTAAATAAATTGTTTCAAGCTTAATCTTTTGTTATGGCTAATTTTAGAAGATTATGTCGATGTGGTGTTAGGTTTTAATCTAACTTTTGGTTATGTAATAGGTTATGGTAAGGAAGCCTAACACTGGAAAATGTATGTCAATCTTAATTTTGTTATGGTAACTGCAAATGTATGTCAATCTTCAATTGCTCACTGACATGGGTTGTTTGGATACAATATGAGGGTTTAATACATCACATAGAATTACAGTTTGTCTAAATGGTGATAAAAAACCATGTCAAACTACAAACTTGCAAATCTATATCAAACGCTTACGATGTTTGACATAATAGAGTCAAACATCACTGGAAGCCTACCAAAATACATGTCAAACTATCTAAATGGTGACTGCAAATGTATGTGAATCTTCAATAGCTCACTGTCATGGGCTTTAGGATACTGCATTAAGCAATCATTCATTTACAATTTTGGTTACTAGCTCTTGCAAATCCATATCAAACTCTTTGGATGTCTAACAATCTAGAGTCAAACATCAATAGAATCCTACCAAATCCATATCAAACTACCAAAAACAAAAGATTTTAGGAAACTCTTTCCATTAAACCTTAGAAAAACAATGGTACATCAAGAGATCCAAAACGCACAGGACGAACCAGTGCCCCTAAACACTATCCTACCATGTCGACCTTTAATTTCTTTAGAAGTTTGACTATCTCACGCGCACCAAGATAGAATTGGTCCGTCATGTGAGACCTCCAGAATCTGACATGGAACAACTAGGCAACAAGGGGGTAACACGTCATGGTACAAGAAACAATGAATTACTGTTGACACAAAGCTGACGTAAGAAAAACATATACATTACATCATAAAAGATCAGAGTTTTAAACATAGGTCCCAGAGTTTTATAAGCGGAAAAATATATTATTTCATCACGCTTTATAACATAAATTTGATTAAAAGATAGAATAAACTTCTAACAGTTTTTACTAAAACCAATCTTTTAAAAGCATCACAGAAATCTCCAAGCTGCGATAATATCATGCGGACTCTCATCCAAGCAAAGTTAAGTAATAATACCTGAGATTAAACATGTAAAATCGTCAACATAAAGTTGAGTGATATTCATAGGTTTAGCAGTAAAGGTGTGGAACACAATAGAATTTGTAAAACAAGTAATGGGGAGATAACTATATACATTGTCCATAGTCACGGTGCATATTATTGCTATTTAGTTCATGAACCGAAGCTTAACTTACATAAGTTCCTCTAGGGAGTATTCAGCCTAAATACTCAGGTATAAACATATATTGGTGCGTCATGGTTAAACAACCGCAACATGGGACGGGGATTGTCAATCCCGATGGATCCACCCACAACATTCGCGCTTAGTACTTGAAATTAACGGTTCATGATCAGGAGAGGAAACTTAGAGGCTAGACTAAAAAGAAATAATATCATTGAATTCATCTGGAAAGCATACACGTTCTGGATAGCATATAAGTTCTGGATAGCATACAGTTTTTTTGGTTGTGTTCCACCATGTAAAATCTCACCCCGTGTTTAGAAACCATGTACAAGTAAAAAGGGGCTATGAACTCACCTTATCCATGAGGTGAGTGAATCACGGTACTTAGAAGCTGAGTAGAAATGGTAGTGGTAATACGATCACCGACAACATGGATGCCCGGGAAAACACGAAAGCCGTAACCTATCAAAATAAGGCGCGCGTTAAGACTCGAACTCAAGTATCGATATGTACCAAGTATAATATGACTTAAGTATTTTGAAAGTATTCATATTTCAAAACCAGTGACACGAACCAATGAATCCATACTAACCCATTTATCCAACACTACTTGTTTAAACACTTGTACACTTGAAATTGACTCGTCATACGACGCCAAGTCAACGCAAGTCAAACTATCCCTTTACCTTACTTGGACCAGTAGCTAAGTCATTTATATAATGACTAAGCACTTGAGTAAGTCACCATGTCCAATAGTGAATACTCAAACTCACGCAACACAATCATTGAACTATGTGTCCAAAATACAAATTAGCAAGTACACTCGGAATGTACACACGGATCTACCCTATCTAGACTTGTCCGATTTAGATGAAATTTGGTGTAAAAGTCAATTATAACCTGTATAAGACCCTGCCAAAATTTGAGCCAAATTTCATACTTTAAAACCCATCAGCTCGACACTTTACTCGACTCTAGGATTTGGGAAAGAATTGTACACTTGTTTTAGAAAACCGTTTGGACCACCTTAAAAGTGTTATCTCGACAATCTGCCTTTTAAACCCACTACTAGACCCATCATATTAAGTTTATAAACTTTGAAAACCAGTAGTATCATTTATCTAACCAAGCCTAAAGTCCCCGAGATTCGACCCAAAATTAGCCACAATTTCGGATTGTGTCGATTTGCGTCTCCCGGTACACGAATACTAAAACTAGCATAACTTTTAACTCGTAATGAGTTAGAAGCTCTATCTTATACCAAAACGAGTGTCTCGGAAAACTCTACAACAAAATCAAATAACCTCAGCCTATATTCAAACATAAACCCACGAAAAAACTGTTCTAAGCTGCTGTCCAAAATACACTTTTAGAAAATCATAACAAATCAATTTTCCAACCAAATCTAATCATTCCCATACCTATAGAATTACCCTACTATCATACCCATCAACCCAACACTCATAAGACACTTGCAAGTTAAATTTTTAACAAAATCAAAGATCAAAAGTAAACCTTTTATGATAAAAACATAAAGATCATGCCAAGATCATTACATGCATGATGCTTAAAATATAATCCAACCATAAAATCATAAAATTCTTAAAAGTTGATGCATGTGTTTGATCTTGGTATAAAAAGAATCATAAGAAGATTTTAAACATGGGACTTGATTTAATTTTCATTGATTCAAGCTTGATTTAACAAAAATGAGGGTGTTTTGTGGAGAAGGTGTGGCGGCAAAAATGGAGGAGGAGGGAGGAGTGATGATTTTTTTAGCTTGTTGTTGTATGTGTTTTTGTTTAGAAAAATGAATTTATATGGTGTTTAGGTGAAGGGTTATTATTATCAAGTTTTGAAACGTGTGGACTAAAAAGTAATTAATATTTTAAAGGGTAGAAATTGACTATTAGTAAATCTTGAAAATATTTACGGGGCTCGGGTTTCGTAAAAAATGCTTTTCAAAAGTTACAATGCATTATAAATATGATTATATGGTATCTCGACACGACTTAATACGTAATTAAAACAAAATCGTCGAAAATATTAATTATCTAAACAATCGATTATAAAATGTAAAATTTTGGGCATCCGTCGGTATCGCGATCACTAGGAATTCTCGTTGTTCATTGATTTTGAGTAAACTCGTTGTAAAACGCACGTGGGTGATTTTAAATCAAAAACTTTGATTTAAATGAATATGGAAAAATAAAATAAAAATTTTATAATTCCATACAAATTATTGTCAATGATCAGAAAATATTTAAAAGTATAATTTATTAAAATTATCATGATCTCAGGATTTACATATAAGAATACAAGAAAACGTAATACGTTGGAAAGTTCAAGAAACACGAATAAAAGAATAAAATAATACAGGGAAAGTACCGGTTCTTACAGTCTTCCCCCTAAAGGAACTCTGGTCCCTCAGAGTTCTCTTGGAAACAGTAGAAGATGCAAACGAGAGGAGGTACAAAGTGTAGAACAAATTCATTGCTTCCCAATAATTTTTGCACCACGACGAGCCTTAACAATTGGAATTCACTATGCTTCACTTGCTTAACTCTTCTTCGAATAAATTTCCAAACTTGGATTAGAATAATGACCTTTCAGTACGGAGAATTATCAAGAGATAGAATGAACACAAGAATTGCTTAAACAGACAAAGTGCGCTAAAATGAATCAGGATTGGTAACCAACAAGATTTGTAAATCGTGCAACTCGTAAAACATGACAATCTGAAAATATAATAATCTAATTACAAGAGAAATAGAAGGGAAAAAATGAGTTACAAGGTTTAGTGATTTAAAAATCAAACTCTATATATTTAATAAGTAAGCAGTTGTTATAACTTTTTCTTGATCAGGATTTTCAAAGCAAAAGTAGAACAGTTCCAAAATAGTTATCCTGATCGGCTTATGAACTTTTGGAAAAATGTATGAAATTATCGTTAAAAACTCAGGTTTATCGTTACCATTAGAGAAAATTCAGATTTTCCAAGTTATTTAGAATCATTGTTAGAAATTATAAATTAATTTAATAATTCCATTATATTGAAGATAAAGTATGATAAAATCAATTACTTTAAAAGATACAGCATGATATCCTTTGAAACACTAGATAAATTTCCCAAAGAGGATATATATATCTAGTATTTAACTTAAAACAGTTATTTTGGTAATTTAAACATTTGATAAAATATGTAAAACGTTCTTAAAATTTTATAATAATTTTTTTTTGAAATCCAAGAAGGTGAAAAGATAGTAAACAAGTATTAAACGAATAATAATCGACAATTAGTATATAAGCAATAACACGAGGGGATAAAACATAATTCGTATCAATTCTTAACGAACATGATAGAATAATTGTATCGATGATAAGGAAAATAAGAAACAAAGGATTTAGCAAGATTAGTTCGCGAGTGAGGTTGGCGTCACAAACAATGTCTTATTAAGTTCTCAATGATCGGTGCACGATCGAAAGAGAAAAGCCACACAATAAATTTTCGAATCAGAAAATTCTTAATAAGTCACTTGAGAGTAATTCCAGCAAAATGAACAACATTAGCAATGAAAGGCGAAATCAACACATGATTCACACGAATGAATTTCAAGACAATAGAGTCTAACACACATCATGACAAATACACGAAGTCATTGTTCACGTCCAGTCGTAAATCGCTATTCGCGTTCAGAGACGTTTCGAAGGTCTACAAAAATAGATAGAGGAGGTCGATCGATGTAGAAGCATAACAACGTTTGAAACTTTCAAGTCTTGTATTAATGGTAAGAAATTAGACAAGTGGTAACAAGAATTATATCACGAATGAAGATGAGGTAACAGGTAAAACAAAGATTGTTGAGTAACAAAATATGTGCTCGAGGCATGTACTTTGTTCAAGAAAAGATAAGGGTTCATAGGTGTATGTCGCGAATTGTTGTTACTCGCATAAGATGTAAAAGTTTTCTAAAACTTTATTTTATCAAACTTTTTAAGGAACATAATTAAAAAGTTGGTTCTTGGCCAAATATTTAGGGTGACTACTATTTGGCATCGCATGGCTCCTTCTAAATTAAGCATAGGTGATCAGGCCATGCATAATTTAGGACTAGCAATGCGATGCTTAGCTTCGTCAAATCAGTATTACATATCATATGATTTTAAATATGTATATAATAGCATTTGTAAAAACAGGAATCAAACATACGAAACTTTTCGCCAATATCTAATTGGCTAGATGTTTAAATCAAAATTTTATTGTTACAAGAATTCTTTGCAAGACCAAAGTAGAACAACTTGTGAAAATACATTGTAAAATTAATATAAATTAATTTTATAAGATAACTTTCAAGTATTTAATAATGACCAAGTGGAACATTTTGTAAAATGATTTGCAAGCAATACCAATTTGAGTTTATATGGTAACTTATAAAATAGCATGTGGGTTACATGAGGGTAATAAAGAGTATTTCGGACAATCAATGAAATGGTTACAAGGTGATAGGGTTTCACGAGGTTTAGCAGGAATCGTTAGGAGACACGTGTCAAGATGGTAACGAACGATACGAAAGCAAGAACTTCAACCTCGGATCAGTGGTACGACAGAAGCAAAGAAGACAACATGGAATGACAAATAAGTTATATATAAAAGAAAGGATAAAGGAATCCCTATGTGTGTACATTGTAATTTATTTGACATAAATATATTTTTAGGAAGGTAGAGCATCAGTTAACAATTAGTACAATTACTCTGAAAAGTTCTGTTGGGAATCTAAACTTGTTAGATTCCCTGATCATTGATTTAAACATAATTAGGCTGATAGATAGTCCCTTGCATGTGCCTAGGAGGCAGGCAAGTTTCGCAAGACTCACAGAGATCCAAGTCTCTGTGAGCAACCTCAGAGGAGTCCATGTCAGAGACATTGTCAGGGAAGTCGAAGATTACCTGAAGACATACTCCTTGGCTGTGATGGATAACAGCCAAGATGTATTAGGGACTCTGAGGGGTTGAGAGTTAACAGGGGTGGCAATACCCTGATAACTCTCAGCACACTTTGGACATGCCATTTGTGTGTTCGAGACTATGAAGAATAAGGAAACTGTTTTTGACAACTGTTCCTTAAAGCATAATGGAAGACTACCAAGAATAGAAGGACATCATGTGACTGATGTGGGAACTTGTAAAAGCTTGTGTAGTCGACATCAAGTACTGTTTAAGTCAAACTCGTAACACTATAAATAGGATGTGTATCCATGCATTAATGTTTAACACTTTGAGATATTAAGAACATTAGTGCGTATAACTTAGTGAATCAAACAGCTACGACTGTATTCATAAGTTAAGGTTTATTGTTGTTCAAAGTGTGCACAACACATTGTCATCAAACGGTGTTATCCATAACACTTGTAATTCTTTATTATACAATAATAAGATTACGTTTGAAAAGTAATACCTTGTGTTGATTAAGTTAAGATTAGGGTTTCTTGCATTGATTAGGGACTTTTAATTGGTATCAGAGCGATGTTTGATATTAAAACCTTCAAGAAACATCGTTCTCAGTTTTATAATCAAGATCCACCATGCCGGAAACTTCTAGCCCACAATCACCTTCCACAAACCCATCTTCACCAAGACTTAACCCTCCAGCAAATGACGATGATCTACCCCAACTTCTTGACTCAAGAGGTGGATCACACGTAACCAGTGTACCAGTCTTTAATGAAGAAGACTTTGCCAGTTGGAAGAGTCAATTTCTTGTATACCTTGATGGACTTGAACCTTTTCTCTTAGAAATTTTAGAAAATGGTCCATATATTCCCATGGCGCTTACTTCTACTGAAGAAAACCCTCTTCCCAAACCGGTCAAACAATGGACCGCAGCTGATAGGAAATTAGCAAACCAAGATAAACGTCTCAAAAGCATCATAATTTCCTGTCTTCCCAAGCATATCATGAAGTCTGTCATTCAGTGTCCCACAGCTAAACAAATGTGGACAGACCTCATACTTGGCCATGAAGGACCCTCTGAAACAAGAGAGACAAAGATTCAGGCACTCAGACTTTAGTTTAATGCCTTTAAGTCACTTGAAGGTGAAAAGGTTCAGCAAACCTATACTAGGCTGAAGATTCTTCTAAATGACCTCGCTATGAATGATGTCACTATTGGTCAAGCTGAGATCAATGCTACTTTTGTCAACAACCTTCCAAGAAAGTGGCTGAGCATGAATCAAACTCAGAGAGCTAACAACTCAATCAAAAATGATACCCTTGCTCAGCTCTATGGTAAGTACAATTATGAAGAAGGGCTGATCGATACTATCTACAAATCAGAGACTGAAAGATTTGTAGTCCAAGGAGCATCTTCCAAAGCTTTGATCTCTGCAACACATCATCTTGACAGCGATTCTGATATTGAAGAAGATACCCGTAGCAGCCAAGAGTTCTTGTCAGACCTCAATGTAGAATTCCATGAAAGAGCACTGCTAGCCAACCAAAGAAGATACTACAAAAGATCTGGAAGAGTAGGATCAGCTAGCAAACCAACTGACAGGTCAAAAGAAACATGTTTTGCCTGTGGAAAGCTTGGACATTTTCAAAAAGAGTGTCCTTCCACCAAGACATCCTCACCCTCTTATCCATTATCTTCGTCCAAACCCTACAAGTTCAAACAACATAACAACTCATCTCAATCCAATTCTTCAGACACTAAGAAGAAAGATTACAAAAATAAGTACAAGGCACTTAAAGCTGAGTTAGAACAAATGAACTTGAAGATTGAAGCTATGTCCAAAAAGAAAGGTGGTGAGAAAAAGACAGAGAAAGGGTTGGTTGCTGAAACCTATGATTGGAATGATGAACCATTGACTTCAGATGAAGAAGACACCACAAGAGTCAGGGCTTTTATGGCGATAGCTGAGGATGAACCAGCTGTTGGAAAAGGTGATGCAAGATCAGGACAATGGGTTGACATCACAATGAAAAAGGTACACAGGCTTCTATCTATGTCTGATAGTGATGAACGTAAGCATGTCCTTGATTACACCATTGTTGATTTGCACTTTGTTGAGGAACAAAGGAAGAACCTACTTGATAAGTTTTACTCTGTTAAAACTGAAATGATAAATGCTAAGGCTGAATGTGAAACTCTCAGGCGGGTTAACTTAGAGAAAATATCCCTGCAAAATGAAGTAGCTAGATTAACCTTGAAAAACATAGCTTTAAGTGATCAAGTCACTGAATTGAACAAGATTATTGAAAAATGGCTGTGTGCTAGGTTTACTATTGATGAATTGCTTAGGGATGAAGTGCCTGCTAACTTAAACAGGGATATAACTGCTAAGAATAAAAAGCTGAGGATTCTCACCAAACCCAAAGACATTGTCTTTAAATCTACAGAGACTATTCATATGTCAGATACCTCTTTGACTAATGACCCTGTCTCTGAAGATGTGGCTGAGCTACCACCGTTGCCCAAACTCTCTGGAGTTGAACCTAGCAGTTCTTCTAGATCTGCTAAGGACGAACTTAGGACAGATATTGAGAATCCTCCAGCCAAAGTTTTTCGTGTGCCTGCTAAACAAACTGGTAAGCAAGTAGCTTTTAAGCCTGTTACTACTAAAGCTGTGAATAAGGTTGACCCTACCACTGAAGATCGCCTGTTGTCTCTTATGAAAGAAGTAGAACTCTTGAAACAACACATTAAGCCTTCCGCTGAATGCTCTACTTCTCATGAACCTAAGTCAGTCCTAGGTGAACCAAAAGGGGAAAGGTTAATCAAACCTTATTGAAATGTTTGTAAAAATTCTCACCATCCGACCTTAGATCATGACAGACACATGGCAGCTAAAAGAGCACAGACACCCTCTAGGGACAGACCACAGAGTTCCAAAAGACAACAGGGAAATTACAAATCTTATCCTCCCTGTAAATTCTGTGGGTTCACAGACCATCACTCAGATGAGTGTGGTGACTTCCCTGGGTGTGATATCTGTGGGAGTTATAACCATGAAACAATGAACTGTCCATCCCAACGCCAAACGTTTTTCAGGAACACAAGAGTTGCTAACAAGCAATTCAGGGAACCCACTGGAAAGTGGGTTCACCATAGGAACTAATCTGTTTCTATGTATCTGTGCAGAAATATCTCAAGGAATCGGTATGGTATCTAGATAGTGGTTGTTCTAGACACATGACAGGGATTCAACAATACCTGCACAGATACTCAAAGGAGCCAGGTCCCAAAGTGGTGTTTGGAGATAACTCTTCAGGTGACACAGAAGGATATGGCTCAGTGAATTGCAATGGGATCACATTTACCAGGGTTGCATATGTGAATGGTCTTAAACACAATCTTATTAGCATCAACCAATTATGTGATGCTGACTGTAAGGTTTTGTTTACTAAGACTCAGGGAACCATATTCAACAAAAATAATGATGTTGTGCTGGTTGCACCTAGAAGGAGAGATGTTTATGTCATCAACATGGTTGTGTGCTCTGAAGACAGTTTAAATTGTTTTCTTGCCAAAGCCTCTGAAAGTGTCAACTGGCTGTGGCACAAAAGACTGTCTCATCTCAACTTCAAGAACATCAATAAGATAGCCACTCAAAACTTGGTTGCTGGTCTACCTTCAGTAATGTTTTCCAAAGACAAAACTTGTTCTGCCTGTGTCAAAGGAAAACATCACAGGTCTTCATTCAAGACTAGGCAATCATTCTCTATTGACAAGTGCTTACATCTCCTTCACATGGACTTGTTTGGGCCTGTCAAACCTCAAACCATTAATCACAACAAATACACCTTGGTCATAGTTGATAAATTTTCAAGATATACATGGGTGTTCTTCCTCAGAAGGAAAAGTGATGCAGCTGATACCATCATGTCCTTCATCAGACAGGTTGAAAATATGAATGATGTTAGAGTCAAAGCTCTAAGAAGTGATAATGGTACAGAATTCAAGAATCGTCAACTTGAATCATTTTGTGATGAAAAAGGGATTTCTCAGAACTTCTCTTCAGCTGGCACTCCTGAACAAAATGGTGTGGCTGAAAGAAGAAACAGGACTCTGATTGAAGCAGCAAGAACTATGTTAAAACCCGCAGCCTTACCAAAGCAATTTTGGGGAGAAGCTGTACACACTGCCTGCTACACTCAAAACAGATCAATCATTGTCAAAAGACATGGCAAAACCTCCTATGAAGTTTTCAGAAAAAGATCTCCAGACGTCAGCTATTTTCATGTGTTTGGATGCCCTGTGTTTATTTATAACTACAGGGATAAACTTGGAAAGTTTGATGAAAAAGCTGATGATGGATTCTTTTTGGGATACTCTCCAACAGCCAAAGCCTTCAGAGTATTCAACATCAGAAGACAAGAAGTAGAAGAAACTTTCCATGTCAGATTCAATGAAGATGATGAAGTCATACAGAGGACAGGAACAGAGGGTGATGAAGTAGATTTCAATGAAAATATTTCTTTCCCAAGTGATGAGTTCACAGAACCCAGACCTACCTGTCATCACCACTCCAACACTCTCACTCCTTATGTTCCTGCTTTTGACCCTCTGTCTACTCACAACATAGAAGTTCCTACCTCTCAGGAACTTGATGAAGAAGAACCTCAAATCTCTGATGGTCCTTCTCATGATATTGATGACTCACCAATTCTTCAAATCTCTAAAGATTCTCCTGCTGATAATGAAATAGCTTCCCTTGATATAGCTGAAGAAGACTCTGACACTAAAGTAGTCTTTGAAGAAAGCCCTCCTAGTCAGCAGGATGAGACTCAAATTGTACCAGATGTGCCCTCAAGTACCCCTGTTATTGAATCCTCAACTCCTCAAAATAAGTGGTCAAGAGATCAACACATTCTTCTTGTCAACATTATTGGGGAACCAAATGCAGGGGTCACAACCAGACAGCGAATCCAAGACTCAGAGTCAGCCTCAGCTAATGAATGTCTATTTGCTGAATTTCTTTCTCAAATTGAACCTAAAAGAGTTGCTGAGGCTCTGGTAGAAGAAGGATGGGTAGCTGCTATGCAAGAAGAAATCAATCAGTTCAAAAGGAACAAAGTATGGACACTAGAGCCAGCTCCACCTGGAAAGAATATCACAGGCACTAGATGGATCTATAGAAATAAGATGGATGAAATTGGGAACATCATCAGGAACAAGGCAAGACTGGTAGCTCAGGGGTTCTCTCAGACTGAAGGAATTGATTATGATGAAACTTTTGCACCTGTTGCTAGACTTGAGGCCATCAGAATCTTTCTTGCTTATGCTGCCTATATGAACATCACTGTGTATCAGATGGATGTAAAGAGTGCCTTCCTCAATGGTGATTTGGCTGAGGAAGTCTATGTTGCTCAACCTGAAGGATTTGAAAACAGCGAGTTTCCCAACCATGTGTACAGACTTCACAAGGCAATGTATGGTCTGAAACAAGCTCCAAGAGCATGGTATGAAACTCTTTCAAATTTCTTATCTGAAAATAAATTTATCAGGGGTTCTATTGATAAAACACTCTTTACCTTCAAGGACAAGAGTGATTTCATCATTGTGCAGATTTATGTGGATGATATCATCTTTGGGTCAACAAATGTCAATCTTAGTAAACGTTTTGCTAAATTAATGACCAAGAAATATGAGATGAGTATGATGGGTGAATTAACTTACTTTTTGGGCTTTCAAATTAAACAATGTCCTAAGGGAATTTCTATTTGTCAAGAAAAGTATGTTAAGGATTTACTTAAAAAATATGACTTAGCTGATTGCGCATCAGTGAAATGCCCCATGCTTCCACCCAACAACTTGGGCCCTGATGAGTCAGGGGTCTCTGTCAATGAGACTTTATATAGAGGCATGATTGGGTCACTGATGTATCTAACAGCCAGTCGTCCAGATATCCAATTCTCCACATGTCTCTGTGCAAGGTACCAAGCTAACCCAAAAGAATCCCATCTAATGGCTGTTAAGAGAATTTTCAGGTATCTCAAAGGAACACCATCCCTAGGTCTATGGTATCCAAAGGAATCAGGCTTTGATCTCAAGGCCTATTCAGATTCAGATTATGCTGGATGCTGTATTGACAGGAAAAGTACTTCTGGCAGCTGTCAAATCCTAGGAGGAAAATTGGTTGGATGGAGTGCTAAGAAGCAAAACTCTGTGGCTATGTCTTCAGCTGAAGCAGAATATGTCGCTGCAGCCAGCTGTTGTGCTCAGGTGCTCTGGATGAAAAGTCAATTGGCTGACTATGAAATCTTGTATGACAAAGTTCCAATCTTTTGTGACAACACCAGCGCCATTGCCATATCCAACAACCCTGTTCTTCACTCTCGTACCAAACACATTGATATCAGGTATCATTTTATCAGGGATCATATAATGAAGGGAGATATTGAGCTGCATTTTGTTCCCACAGAGCTGCAACTAGCTGATATCTTTACAAAGCCTTTGGCTGAACCTTCGTTCAACAGGCTAGTTGCTGAGCTAGGGATGCTAAATATCTCAAAGCCTGTGGCTTGATATAAAATGTGTTCATTAAATGATTGATTCTATATTAAATGTTTATTAAATGTTTTTCACATGAAACTAGGTAGTTACTTTCCAAGTAAATGCAAAAAACATTCTCATATATTTAATCATTTATTTTTCGGATAACGAGGAGACAAACTTTTTGAAAGGTCAAGGGGACCCACTTGAGCAGTCATTTTCGCCCTTGCATTTAATACGGTTGAATAACTGTTCACTTAAGTTTGAATATATATTGTCTTCTTTCTCTTCTCACCCACCACCATTCTAAAAATCAACTTCTCTCTCTAAATTCTTATCTCTCTCAACCATCCGCCATTTTCATTCACCTTCAACCTCAAATCAATGGCGTTTCCCGTACCAAAAGCCTCCAATGTGAACTTCGAGATCAACGAGAGCATCATCGCCTCCAACAACGCCATTGGATGGATTAAGGCACCAAACAGCACCTATTCAGATCTGGTAAATTTCATGCAGAATTGTGACCTAAATGAAGCCTTCACCAAATCTCCATCCACTTTTTACCAAGAATACCTTAGGGAATTCTGGTATTCTGCTGAAGTAGTAGAAGACACCATTACATTTAGCCTCTCATGCAATGAACATCCTTTTTCCTTTTCCCTTAAAGACTTTTCTAGTGTGGCCGGACTAAAACATGGAGATGAATGCTTGAAGACTGTTGACAAAAAGGCTGTCAAGGAAGCCCTGGCCACACTAAACCCTTGCCATGATGTTAATCCTGCCCTTACACCAGCTGAAGTCCTCGCCAAAGCCCCTCTGAAGATTAAGTATTTCACTCCTATGTGGCGTGTCCTCTTCACCCACATTGTGAAGTCCCTGGGTGGAATACAGGGATCACAGGATCAGATGTCGTCCAATCATCAGGCTATTGCGTATGGATTAATCTGGGGAGCTGATGTCGACTTTGGAAGTATCCTATTCTCAAACCTGGTAGAACAACTGAAGGGAAGGAATCAGGTCAGGGAAAAGAACATCTGTTATGTGCGCTACCTGTCCCTGATCTTTGAGAGTTTGCTTGGAGAGAATTACCACAACAAGGCCTTGACAGCTCTTAAGCCCTATCGCATCACAGGCGCCATCTACAAGGAGATAGGAGCTGAGGATACCCCTGTCACCGCCCACATGCTGAACGTGGCCAACCAGGTACCTAACGCTGAGAAGCCCTTGCTCCCTTCCTCTGAGAAGGTGAATACTTCTAGTGTCGCTGGCAAGTCTATGTCTTTGACCTCTGGGCAGCACACTACTAAGTCCAAGGCTTCATCTGGCCAACAGCCAAAGAAGAAGAAAATCCCCTCTTCTTCCCACTCCAAAGCTGTTAGTAAGGCCAAGGAAAAGAAGATTGACACCGCCTCTGGTCCAGATACTCTTGTGGATTCAGAATCTTTGGCTGACAAACAACAGGCGTCTAGTGTCTCTAGGTCAGCAGAGACAACAGGAAACCAGCCAAACCAAGCTGATATCTCACAGGTAATCAGTGTACATTTTTAGAGGTTCACAAGCAACCACTCTCATTTGTCTGTAGGAGAGAGTGGTGAAGTTAGGGTAATCCTCGACCCATAGAAGTATGTCATTACACTTAGAATACTTTAAGACTTCTGTACACCCTGTCTTTGCACCAGGGAATGATTCATTTGTGTTTATAAAGCACCCCGATGACCCTGAACCCTCTAGACAGTATTCAGGCTAACAACAACCTGAATACATTAATGTCTCAACCTTGATCAGCTGTACTTCACACAGCCTCTTGGTTCCCTCCTTAAAAGAGTCCCAAAGGATTTATCCTTTCAGGGGGAGCTGAATCATCACCCTCAGCTTTCCTAGGGGCAGCGTAACAGGCGACCTACAACAACATATGTTTCACTCTTAAAAGAGTCCCAAAGGTTTTTCCTTTTGGGGGGGCTGAATAATCACACTCAGCTTTCCTAGGGGCAGCGACTGGCGATCATTAAACAACATATGTTTCACAATCAAAAGAGTCCCAAAGGTTTTTTACCTTTTTGGGGGGGCTGAATAATCACACTCAGCTTTCCTAGGGGCAGCGAATGGCGACCATTAACCACAATTCATTCACACTTAAAAGAATCCCAAGGATTTATCCTTTGGAGTGGCTGAGTAATCACCCTCAGCCTCTATGGGACAGCGAAATGGCGACCATTCTCCTTATATTTTTTCCCTGTTACTAATTACAGCAAACTTGCAGGCTGAAATTGTACAGCCAGTCCAAGAATCTCAGGTACACGAAAAGGATGCTGAAACAATGACTCAGGATAAACTCAATACTGAAGAGCTTGTGTTAAATGTTGATGAAAAAATGCTCTCAGTAGAAGATTATGTCTCTGAATTTGAGCCCATGCCTGAAGATGAATTCCCTGAGGGAATGTTTGATGAAGAGGATGAAGAAGATGAGGATGACCAGCTGTCAGCCTCTCCTCCTAAAGAAGATGACAAGACTTCTCCTCTCAAGGAAGCTGTTGACACTCCAAACTCTGCTACATCTGCAACAACAGTCTTCCAAAGACCAACATATGATCCAACAGCCGAATTCCTCATGTTTGATCATCCTACCCAGACCAACTTCGACTTAATTCCAAGGGGGGGTGATTTTGCTCAGCAAAGCCTCAATATCAAGAATCTTCAGCCCGTACATCATCAATCTGATATTGAGCGCTTATCAAGGAAGCTGGATGTGATCAAGTCAGAGATGCACAATTTTACTGTCACATTTCCAGGCATTATAAAGAAGGCTGTGACTGAGGCTGTCACTAAGCCAATTCAGGAGGGTGCAAGAAAAGGTGTGGCCCAGGGACTAAGTCATCTCTCGACACGAATCAAGGATGCCATTGACTCAGTTGTCCCTGCTTTGTTCCATGCACAAGAAAACACCTTGAACAGGCACTTCAATGCGGTTCGCAACAGGCAATACAACCATGCTGGCTTTATTGTCAGGCGTGTTCAGGCAAATACTAATGCCAATGCCAACCTCTTTTCAGGCAAATACTAATGCCAATGCCAACCTCTTGCTGAAGATTTCCAGGGCCTCGAGAAAGAGATAACGTGCCATGGCTGCCTCTGTGGAGCAGATTGCAAGCCGTTTTCAGGCACGTTCATCCAAGCATCAGGGAAGTAAGGATGAACGTGAGGGGGAGAAGAATACTACACTCAGCCTTGCATCTGCTGAACAAGGCTCATCATCAGCCAATCCCTCAACTACACCTGTTCCTCTTCAAGTCATCACACCAGTTATAGTACCTGATGATGAGGATGATACTCAGGGGGAGCAACAAACACAAGATGGAGCTGACTCATCTAAATCCATGATCTTAGTTAACATCAGCAAGCCTGAGGATGAGGATGAGCCAGCGGCCAAGAAACTAAAATTCACTGTGAGCTCTCTCCCAAAATCTATTCAAACTCAGGCTCAGACAGCGTTTCTCAAAAGAGCTGATGATTTGAAAAACATAAGTGTGGAGTCCTCTGTCTCGAAGAAAGGGAAGGAGATAGTTTTGGTTGATACTGACACCAAACTTAAGAAGATAGCTGCGATGCTAGAGACAGGAGGATCCACCATAGACCTTTCCCACTTTTCAACCTTTACACCTTCCGATGAGAGTCCTTTAACTCCTGAAGAAATAGAGCAACAGGCTGAAGAATTCAAAAGACTAAATGAGCTCAAGACAGCCAAAGAATTAAATGAAGCTACTCTGAGGAAGATGACACCACCTGAAAGGGAAAAACAAAAACAAAGGTTGAGGGAAATGGAACTTAAACGCGCTGAGGCCTTAAAGAAAGTCAAAGCTGACTATGATGCCTGCGTGAACAACAGGTATGCTGCTGGCAAGATAACCAAGTTTAAATACACCATTCACAAATCCACAAACACCCCACAGATGATCTTATGGAGGGAAAACCAACAGAGGAATATGGATGTGTTTGACAACTTCAGGTTAAAGACACTTGGGTTATCAGAATGGTTTGAACTCGAAGCCTTAGCTGCCAAAAAGTCTGGACAGGCAAATTTCCTTCTGCTTAAAACTCTTAAGGCTAAGTTTAACTGGATCAAGGAAACAGCTGCCAAACTCAAGATTGATCCCCCACCACAACTTTTCGAACAAGAACCCCCAAAGACAGGCAACAAAAGAAGAAGAATTTCACAAATTGTTGATGAAACTTTTGTTACTGAAGATGTTCGTGTGGATGGTATGCACAGGGATTTGATCCTTCCAAATGGTATTGTTGGCCCTATTGATGGTCAGACATACTCGGTGCCTGAAAGAGGAATGGCTTTTATGAACAAGGCTTGCCAGTATGCTTTTCAGAGGGAAGATGAGCTGTGCCTGGCTTCAACTATTCAGCTACTCTGTCACAAGAAGTGTCTCAAGATCAACTCAGAGTATTCCAAGAAGTTTGCAAAGACTTTGCAGGATGAAATTAATAACAGATTAGATGTGGCCGAAGCTGAAGAAAGAATCAAAAATGATGACTATTGAAGATAGTGTCAGCCCTTTTTACCTTCATCTTTTATTTTACTTATGTAATGAACTTGTAATTTTCTTTAAGTCTTAATAAAATCATGAGGTATGTTTGTTTAGATCTGTTATGTGTAAGAAGAAGCTGTTAAACTCACTTACCTTAACTTAGTTAGATCTAGCATTATTATGTTTAAATAGGGGGAGATTGTTGGGAATCTAAACTTGTTAGATTCCCTGATCATTGATTTAAACATAATTAGGCTGATAGATAGTCCCTTGCCTGTGCCTAGGAGGCAGGCAAGTTTCGCAAGACTCACAGAGATCCAAGTCTCTATGAGCAACCTCAGAGGATTCCATGTCAGAGACATTGTCAGGGAAGTCGAAGATTACCTGAAGACATACTCCTTGGCTGTGATGGATAACAGCCAAGATGTATTAGGGACTCTGAGGGGTTGAGAGTTAACAGGGGTGGCAATACCCTGATAACTCTCAGCACACTTTGGACATGCCATTTGTGTGTTCGAGACTATGAAGAATAAGGAAACTGTTTTTGACAACTGTTCCTTAAAGCATAATGGAAGACTACCAAGAATAGAAGGACATCATGTGACTGATGTGGGAACTTGTAAAAGCTTGTGTAGTCGACATCAAGTACTGTTTAAGTCAAACTCGTAACACTATAAATAGGATGTGTATCCATGCATTAATGTTTAACACTTTGAGATATTAAGAACATTAGTGCGTATAACTTAGTGAATCAAACAGCTACGACTGTATTCATAAGTTAAGGTTTATTGTTGTTCAAAGTGTGCACAACACATTGTCATCAAACGGTGTTATCCATAACACTTGTAATTCTTTATTATACAATAATAAGATTACGTTTGAAAAGTAATACCTTGTGTTGATTAAGTTAAGATTAGGGTTTCTTGCATTGATTAGGGACTTTCAAGTTCCTATTTCAGGAAAGTAAGAATTTTAACACATAAAAATATACACATTTTTCGAAACATACAGTTCATCATCGGTTTACCAAATTACTTGGTTACAAAAGTTCAAGATATATATATATATATATATATATATATATATATATATATATATATATATATATATATATATATATATATATATATATATATATATATATATATATATATATATATATATATATATATATATATATATATATATATATCTTTACATTATATATAACAGGAGGGAAATGCCACGTCACCATGTTATTAATCCACGTCATCACTACTCATCAACCATATTTTCGGAATTTAAAAATTATGTTCTGACGAGATTCGAACCTAGGACCTGTAACAAACCAACAAAGGCTTCAACCACTGGACCAAGCCATATTTTGTGATATGTTACAACAAAACAAATATAATATATAATAAATTATCGAGGTATTGTTATCCTTAACTTATACCCGATCTATATTACTCCTACCAGATAAAAAAACACACGTATAAGAAAAAAAAGGTTCACATTCTTCTCCCAAACCCTAACGATTTGTCTTTTTTTTCAGGCTCAAAATATATTTGAAGAATAAATTTATCAAAAACCAATACCGGAGTATATATCTTGGATTAGAGGTACGATGTATTTTCTATCCCCTAAAACCTAATGATTATCGATTGTGTTCTCAATATCCAGCTTCACCATAACTTTTCTACTTTGGTTATCTGCTAAAAACTATCTTTTTCCCAAATCTTTATCAGAATATCAGATCCACATATTTATCTTCTTCTCCAAAATCTAACAGGTACGTATCTTACTCTTAATTCCTAATGAAGTAATTATGTTTCTTTTAATTTTTAAGTTAATATGTATATTTGAAGTTGGTGTTAAACTGTGAAATTTTATTTCTTTTATAAGTCATCACACAGCAAAAATTATAGTATTTGAAGTGGTATGAATGGTGTTGGTAGTGCTAGCAACAACAAGGCGTGTGGCTTATGAGCTTGGTCTAGGAAAAAAGGCCAAGACATGTCAAGAAGATTGGTGACAACTATTGCTTTGAGAGCACATTAGAGGTTTACTTTTTCTCTAACTATGATGTAAGGTTTTGGTAAATTTCACTTATGGCAAGAGTCGTTGTTAATGACAGAATGAATTTATATTGAAGCAATATAAGTCCCACATTATTTGCATGTGATGTTATTAAGTGAGTCATGCTCTCTGTGGTTATGTATTTTAGTGTATGAATTTTATTGTGCTAATTTGGTGACAAGCGTTATTCTTGCCAAATCAGTTTTATGAATCATGATCACAGGTAGAAAAGTTTGAAACCGGTGATGATCTTCCTTATAGAATGGTTTTTCATCCAAAAGAAGAGGCGAGGGTGTAATTTTTTCATTACCCAAAAATTACAGGTAACTATTAACTTTGGTAGTGAAGGATTCCTATATATATCTCACATGTTGAATAATGTTGTAATCAAGTTATATAACTGTTAACTGATATCGTTTGAGCGATAACCACCTAATCCAAAGTTATTGTGAATAAAGTTAGTTTATTAGTTAAAATATTAATTTCATGGCTCTTTTTCCTATTTTAGGATTGCGGCTCAGGGATCTGCTTGGAGGACTTCAGGTTCTGCACTCCATCGTCTTCTGTATATAATATATTGTTCGATTAAAAATACTATGAAGGTTGTTAAACCGGTTATTTTATAATCTTTGTAGACATGAAAGAAGGGTATCGGTTGTCAGGTGGCGGTTGGAAAAGCGATCTTTGGGACGAGAATTATAATCGGCCTCTTGGATTAATAAGTTACACGTCATCATTTGAAACTCAATTGGTACAAGTCTATATGATATTTGACACCAACATATGCAGGTTTGGCTTTTAAGGATCGACGATCACATAGGCTTGGCTAACTATCTGGCTTTGAAGATAACTGGGGCCACCTATAATATACAAGATCCAGTTGGCGAGTCCGCTAGCAGAAGTGCAGAGGAAGGTCATTTTTATTATCTTAATTTGTATATGTAACTGATTTATTAAGCTTGCACACAACTGATTACCATTAAGCATTTTAGAAATATACCCTTTAAACATAAGCAATAAAATAAGTAATCCCAACCACGCTTATCTACATGCACAACTTTGTGGTTAAATTTTAAGATCAACTTTACCCAAAAAATTTATTAGTTTAAATGTGTATTCAGCTATTAAAGTATTAATTACTACATTGTTCATTGTACAGGCTTCATTCCGTAATTCTCCGAACAAAAACTCCAATTATGATTACATTTCCACTTTATCCATACATTGTCTCGAGATTGTATGGCCACTTTTCACTGTTCTATGTTATTATTTGCTGGTATTGTTGTTTGGAAAACCTCTTTCCACTTGTACTTCTGAATCTGAAAATCCATAATATTTTATACTAAAAAGGAGTCTGTTACGTGATTTTATTGTAGATAGATCAACTGAAGGGTGATCTTAATGGCAGCTCTGCGTATCTTCTAAATATATATTTTGATAATGTACCTGTGTTTAGAAGAGTTATGTAGTGTTGTAGATTTGGTCAAGACATATGACTGCTTAGTGAAATTTCTTTTGCTAATTACTAATGTAGCATGGTTTTCATGTGTCGTGCGTGGGACTATTAGTAGCAAAGAATCTCATTGGTGCTAACCTCAATGGCATGTAAGATCCTTATGCAATCATCACTTGTGGTAAAAAATGTACATAGAACCAATTTGGCACTTTAGATGTATCATGTATGTCAGACTATGTAATCAACTCTTATGCTTAAAAGGCTAAATGATCAGTTCGGATTGATCCAATGTTTGCTAATTAGGCGTATAATTCTAAATTTGTAACATAATTTTTCTAAACATGTGGAGATTAGTTACTGAGAGCTTAGCTTCTCTAGTAGTTATTTCCTACTTGCGGTGGCTATTCGACCCAAGAGGACAGGGAGGATGACACTTCTCCTGAGGTATCATATCTTCCAGGTCCAGTGTCCTATAAAATAACACAATATGCAGTTATGATAAATATCTCTATGCTAGATATATGGTCTGATTCATGGCATTAATTTGTCTCATAATGATTGCAATTTTCTTCCCGAGAAATATTTGTTCTTAGCTAGAAGAGTGAATATTTGTTTTTTTAGCTAAATAAGTTGTTAAATTGTGACCCTGATGGATATATGGTTTTTTAGGTACTAATGCCTACTGAAGAGGAACCTGATATACTATTTTATGTGAAAAGCATGTTCTTATGGTTGGTGCAATTTTCTGTTTACAACAAATTGGGTCTGGACTAACCTACAAAGATTGTAAACCAGTGAGATTGCAATTAAGAGAACTTTGAAGAGGAGCTTGGACTTTCAGGTCAGTTTTCCTCTTTAACGTGAAAGAGGTAAACCAAAAGCTATGCATTTACTCTTATCATTGTGAATTTGTGATATGAAGTCACAAATATGAGTATTTGGCTAACCACTAAAAAACCATGAACGTATGTTTTTGAAACCTTGATGTGTATCTCTGTAATGTGGTAAACAATGTCTTGCTTTGAAAAAATGGGTAATGTTTTGTGAAGACAGAATGCTGCAATCGAATGATGGTCTAATTTATTGAACCGAAAACGGGCTAATTAGGCATTAGAGCAATTGGCTGATTCAATAGCTGATGCATTGCAGCATCGGGCCGAAGCATTGGAACAGAGGGCTAACAAACGTGTATAGAAGGCTGATGGATTCAGACGTTAGGGTTAATTAGCATTGCGTCAACGGGGAAAATTATTCGATGGTGGGATGATGCATAAGCTACAAGGAGTGTTTTGCGTGACAGAAGAAGGCCAAGTGATGATCGACAGCAGGTACTTGTCACAAATGTTGTTATATCTCATGATTATTATTTTTGATGATATGCGCTGCCCTACATATTATTAAATTTCGGAAATAGACAATGTGAGAGAAATAAGAAGTTATTGAAGATCTTTGTTGTGGTATACAGTTGCTTTAGTCGGTTTAGATCAGTTTATTGCTAAAACTACTACATTGACTAATGAGAAAGCATGTGATGCATATCCAGTTCATGCTAAAGTGGGATCCCGTTTTGCGAGTGAAATTTCTGATTCTGGAGATATAAATGTTGAAAATGATCGATCTGAAGACGCAGTTGCCAAGATCAAAGTACGTATAATGTTTTGTTTATTATAAAAGCTGCTTCTGCACTTTCATTAGTTTGATATGACCTCCCCTTCCCCCTATATGCTACGTCAATACCTCTTACAAACACAATACGGTGATTAAGAAAGATGAAAATAACTAAAAAAAATAACCATGTTTATAATTGCTTACAATGATCAAATTAGAAATTAATACATAAACATTTTCTAACAGATAATTTCCCCATAAAGCAAGGTCGATGGGCCACGCCTTGCACAAAGAAGTGAACATGCTATGCATTACGTCTAGAAGCAGAAGCAGATATATCTCCTTACCCACATCATGAAAAGGGCCTGCTAAGAACAACAGGAGTAATACAAATCTTGACAAGTTATTCCAACTCCTTTGTGTTAACCAAACAAACCACTTGTGCGTAAGTTGACTTGCTGTAATTCCTTGTGACACTGCTCCTCTAAGGGATTAGGACTCTTCTTTACCATGTCTACACGCCTGAAATAAGTTGGTAATGCTGATCAGATCCGAACTAAAGGTTTTAGTATATATATCACATGTTCATACATGCACAACTGTGATACCTGTCATGTGTTTGACCTCATGGTTGAGAGCCTCTTGAGCTGTTATCCGCTGCACATATTGGAAAAATTCTTTAACGATGTAAACTACTAACAGATAGTTGAATATAATTCAACATACCCCATCATTTTATAACAAGCTGATGCGTTTTCAACAAACCAAATCTAGCCTCAGATATGACTGGTGATCCAGTGAAAGATGTTGCAGGAAATTTTCTATGCAGTAAGTTATACCTGAGGAGAATACAATATTGTCAATTAAAATTAAGGCTGAATCTGTCACCATTGGAGGCTAGAAAGCGAGACCAGAGTCACCCATAGCTGGAATCCTGGGAAAACATGGCAAACAAGAGAATGTGAACCTCATATTCAACATTAAAACCTTAATAAAACAAGAAACGGATCACTTACTGGTGCTTGACAAAGTTCAGTTTCACCTATATAAGAATATGTTTATTCAAATACTGTATATATTATGGACCTTTTTTTTAGTTCTACACAATTATTTTGAGAAGGATACGTGTAGAAAGATCATATAATAATGATTTCTTTAAAATGACAAATCTTTTGTTTTGTTTGATTACACAAGACGACTAAAAAGTAAAGGTGCTTTTCGGTTCGGTGTTCAGATTTTTTGTTTTACTCGATTCGAGTTATTCAGGAGAAATTTTTTACTAATAATTCAAAAATTATGGGTCACTAAAAATACAGATTTACCGTATAATTTTATTGTAATGTTATGTTATCTTGCGGAGTTTTTCTAAGAAGTCACTATGCTTTAGCTCATGAATTTCAGGTTTCAAGGCTGTAGGAAACAAGGATATTATCAATTAGTCGATGGATTAGCTGGATCGATTATGGACGGCATAGCTCAATAAAAGGACCTGATTGCTTCATAATTGTATCAGAAATTTAGCTTCTAAAAGAAAAACATTACACGTTATTACCGAAATTTTTTGAGCCCCCCCTAACACGAAATCCTAGCTCCGTCTCTGAACCAGCTAAATAGGTTTCTGATGTATCTGGACTATAAAGATCTAGAAATAGCACATGTTCCCAGCGTACTTATAATATATCGACCCTAGATTTACCTATCTGGCCCTGCATTTGCCACCTCTACACCTATATAATGGCTGTATTGAGGTAGAAGTAAGGTCACACCATGTATATAAACCATCAATAAAAAAACTTCTGAAACGCAGGCCTATAAAAACCACCCTCAATTGGCAGATAATGATGTACACGTAGCCACGACTCCACAACATCAACGTCACATATGTTATATCCAATCTAAGTGTATGACTTTTGATTTTCGTATTTACATTTGCATGTAATAATTTTTTTATATGCAAGCAAACATAATTAGAATATGAAGTAGATAAAAGACTCTTATGAGCATAATTTTTTTATGCCCAAGATTTCTTTC
The DNA here is from genome assembly GCA_025667525.1 of Glebionis coronaria. NCBI lineage: Eukaryota > Viridiplantae > Streptophyta > Magnoliopsida > Asterales > Asteraceae > Glebionis > Glebionis coronaria. The sequence goes on from CM046875.1 coordinate 66,650,680, forward strand.
ATGTGTTATAAGAATAAAGGAGAGACATGTGAATATAATTCTAAACAAATCAAGCATCATTCTCGTACATGCATTCGACTAACTAACAAAAATCTTTAAACAACAAAATTGGATTCCTTATCATATTACTATCATTAACAAACTTATGCACATTCTATGACAATAAACATATACTACATTTTATACAATAGATCCATGTTTGTCACATCAGTTAAAGTTTGATTCAAAAAGAGGAAAAAAACAATTAATTAGACGCGATTATAAATATAAATGAAGCAACTTACAATTTAAGGAGAAAACAACCTAAGATCGTCCCATAGATGAACTCGGAATAACCAGTAATATGTGTTTAAGGGTGTATAAATGGGGTTAAGAAATTAGGTGGTATAAATAAGTGATAACATATCCTTTGATAAAAAAATACTACAATATATCCTTACACTTACACGTGTGGGGATAATGTGTTAAGCTAAACAAAAAAAATAACGGCCTTATGCTTCGATAACATATACTCATTAAAACTTAATTAGATGATTTTTAAATGAACAAATGTTACTATATTACGGAATATTAATTAAGTTCCGTATTTATATAAATGTTCAAAAGATAAAAAGATGAAATCAAATAAACCCACTAAAAATAATAAATAAAACGAAAAGTTAATAAAATTTTATCGAAATTGATATCGAATTTAAGACTATAAATTTTTTTAAAATATGGTAAACTTATATTATAAAAATAATAGATAAAGAGATATTTCAATTTAAAACAAAAAAAAAACTTTAATAAGTTAATACAAAAGTTTCTCATAAAAAGTTGTTACAAAGGCTCATATGGAATAAATATAAATTGTGAGAAACACACCAACAACTTGCTATATTTAGTACGTAAATTGGATAAAATTCAACTTTCCTACTTTTAAAATGTCCCAAATCATATATATTCTCTCCATCGTAATAAAATTATTCTCTGTTTTCTTATTCTTTACATAAATACATTTTAACCTTAATTGTTTAATTTAAAACATTTATAAAGTTTGTAGTTATAACTTTAGTTAAGGGTAATATATTAATCTTTATCTAAACTTTCTATATATTTTTAAAAGTAGACAATTAATTTGTAACAAAAAAAAATACACAATAATTTTGAAACTGAGGTAGTAATCAGTAACACATAGAACTATAAAAAAACACAAATAATTCTTTAGGACAAAAAACTGATATTATTTAATATTATATAGGCCCAAAGTTTTTTTTATTAAAAATAAAAAATGACTACACTTTTTTTAAACAACGTCTTGCAAAATAATAATTAAATACATTACATAATCATATATGTGTCTAATTGATAATATATTTAACCATAACCCAGATTGATAATATATCTATTTAACAGCTCATATGTTTAACCATAACCCGTAAATTCAAAAAAAAACAAAAAATAAATAAACAACCAAATGCTTTCATAAGCTCAGATTGAAAAAATCTAATTAACTTATGTCGACAAATAATGCATTAAAAACAATACTAAAAAAACTTTTAGTAACCATCAGTATACTAAAAAATATACAAATAAATACGTACACCAATTAAAAAATTAAAAACAACTATTTTCTTCAAATGAAAATTAAAAAAAAACAAATATAAGTCATGCCAACAAATGATGCACTAAAATACAATTATACTAAATGATAAACATAAAAATAAATATTTAACACATAAAAAGATTTAACGACAATTAAAAGTCATACCCGATATACCAAATTGGCACAACGCTTAAGGTCGTAACAAACTCTCATAAACAACGCCATTCTTTGCAAGGTTATTACTACTATAATTTAAAGCTTGAATAAATAAGACAAAAAATGCAACTCAACCAAAGTTGCTCATCTAAAGTTTATTAACTTAAAAATTAAAATACCTAATCAAAATATCTATTTTCTATATTTTCATATGCATATTTGATAAATAAGTATATCTTTTGATTACTTGGAAACTGTTTCAAGTTGCTCCATTATCGACTCTCGCGATTGAAAAAGTATCGCATGATGTATTTTATGTTTCGTGTATGTTCATTGTTATTACATATTGTAAATTTAGTACTTTTTCTAATTTTAACGAATCAACTTCTTTTAGGATGTAAGAAAATATGAAGTACTACTTGGTTATATTAAGTTTAATGATATTTTATAAACTTAATATTTTTGTCATGAAATTCTTTTGAAGTTAGTCGTCCATGAGATGGGACAACAAGGTTTAAACAATGTCAAAGTCTAATTTCTTTATTATGATAATGAACAAGCCTTCTGGTGTATCTGAACCAGCTAAATAACATGTTATATATAATGTTATTTATATATAACATTATAAATAACATGTTATAAATAACATGTTATAAATAACCGAAGTTTTTTTGAGCCCCCCCTAACACGAAATCCTAGCTCCGTCTCTGAACCAGCTAAATAGGTTTCTGATGTATCTGGACTATGAAGATCTAGAAATAGCACATGTTCCCAGCGTACTTATAATATATCGACCCTACATTTACCTATCTGGCCCTGCATTTGCCACCTATACACCTATATAATGGCTGTATTGGGGTAGAAGTAAGGTCACACCATGTATATAAACCATCAATAAAAAAACTTCTGGAACGCAGGCCTATAAAAACCACCCTCAATTGGCAGATAATGATGTACACGTAGCCACGACTCCACAACATCAACATCACATATGTTATATCTAATCTAAGTGTATGACTTTTGATTTTCGTATTTACATTTGTATGTAATAATTTTTTTATATGCAACCAAACATAATTAGAATATGAAGTAGATAAAAGACTCTTATGAGCATAATTTTTTTATGCCCAAGATTTCTTTCATGTGTTATAAGCATAAAGGAGAGACCATGTGAATATAATTCTAAACAAATCAAGCATCATTCTCGTGCATGCATTCGACTAACTAAAAAAAATATTTAAACAACAAAATTGGATTCCTTATCATATTACTATCATTAACAAACTTAAGCACATTCTATGACAATAAACATATACTACATTTTATACAATAGATCCATGTTTGTCACATCAGTTAAAGTTTGATTCAAAAAGAGGAAAAAAACAATTAATTAGACGCGATTATAAATATAAATGAAGCAACTTACAATTTAAGGAGAAAACAACCTAAGATCGTCCCTTAGATGAACTCAGAACAACCAGTAATATGTGTTTAAGGGTGTATAAATAGGGTTAAGAAATTAGGTGGTATAAATAAGTGATAACATATCCTTTGATAAAAAAAATACTACAATATATCCTTACACTTACACGTGTGGGGATAATGTGTTAAGCTAAACAAAAAAAATAACGGCCTTATGCTTCGATAACATATACTCATTAAAACTTAATTAGATGATTTTTAAATGAACAAATGTTACTATATTACAGAATATTAATTAAGTTCCGTATTTATATAAATGTTCAAAAGATAAAAAGATGAAATCAAATAAACCCACTAAAAATAATAAATAAAAACGAAAAGTTAATAAAATTTTATCGAAATTGATATCGAATTTAAGACTATAAATTTTTTTAAAATATGGTAAACTTATATTATAAAAATAATAGATAAAGAGATATTTCAATTTAAAACCAAAAAAAAAACTTTAATAAGTTAATACAAAAGTTTCTCATAAAAAGTTGTTACAAAGGCTCATATGGAATAAATATAAATTGTGGGAAACACACCAACAACTTGCTATATTTAGTACGTAAATTGGATAAAATTCAACTTTCCTACTTTTAAAATGTCCCAAATCATATATATTCTCTCCATCGTAATAAAATTATTCTCTGTTTTCTTATTCTTTACATAAATACATTTTAACCTTAATTGTTTAATTTAAAACATTTATAAAGTTTGTAGTTATAACTTTAGTTAAGGGTAATATATTAATCTTGATCTAAACTTTCTATATATTTTTAAAAGTAGACAATTAATTTGTAACAAAAAAAAAGATAAACAATAATTTTGAAACTGAGGTAGTAATCAGTAACACATAGAACTATAAAAAAACACAAATAATTCTTTAGGACAAAAAACTGATATTATTTAATATTATATAGGCCCAAAGTTTTTTTTAATGAAAATAAAAAATGACTACACTTTTGTTAAACAACGTCTTGCAAAATAATAATAAAATACATTACATAATCATATATGTGTCTAATTGATAATATATTTAACCATAACCCAGATTGATAATATATCTATTTAACAGCTCATATGTTTAACCATAACCCGTAAATATAAAAAAAACAAAAAATAAATAAACAACCAAATGCTTTCATAAGCTCAGATTGAAAAAATCTAATTAACTTATGTCGACAAATAATGCATTAAAAACAATACTAAAAAAACTTTTAGTAACCATCAGTATACTAAAAAATATACAAATAAATACGTACACCAATTAAAAAATTAAAAACAACTATTTTCTTCAAATGAAAATTAAAAAAAAACAAATATAAGTCATGCCAACAAATGATGCACTAAAATACAATTATACTAAATGATAAACATAAAAATAAATATTTAACACATAAAAAGATTTAACGACAATTAAAAGTCATACCCGATATACCAAATTGGCACAACGCTTAAGGTCGTAACAAACTCTCATAAACAACGCCATTCTTTGCAAGGTTATTACTACTATAATTTAAAGCTTGAATAAATAAGACAAAAAATGCAACTCATCCAAAGTTGCTCATCTAAAGTTTATTAACTTAAAAATTAAAATACCTAATCAAAATATCTGTTTTCTATATTTTTATATGCATATTTGATAAATAAGTATATCTTTTGATTACTTGGAAAGTGTTTCAAGTTGCTCCATTATCGACTCTCGCGATTGAAAAAGTATCGCATGATGTATTTTATGTTTCGTGTATGTTCATTGTTATTACATATTGTAAATTTAGTACTTTTTCTAATTTTAACGAATCAACTTCTTTTAGGATGTAAGAAAATATGAAGTACTACTTGGTTATATTAAGTTTAATGATATTTTATAAACTTAATATTTTTGTCATGAAATTCTTTTGAAGTTAGTCGTCCATGAGATGGGACAACAAGGTTTAAACAATGTCAAAGTCTAATTTCTTTATTATGATAATGAACAAGCCTTCTGGTGTTTTGTTGTGTATATTTTTTAATAAACGTAATATATAACTAATACAAACATGTTGACAAACATTGCTACAATGCTTTACAAAAACATTGTAGAAGATACAATTTTTAACACCATTATTTAGTTAAACAAAAATATATAACCATAATTACATGTCATGTCCGTCCATCGAGCGGCGTTCACAATTTTTTACCTTCTAATTTCAATTTAATTCGTGAAACACAAACCTAAATACGCTTAGTAATATAACAAACTAAAACAAGACAATTAACATTTCTACTATGCTTAAAAAATATAAATAAACAAACAAAATTTTTAACATCAATATTATCTTAATAAAAAATGTTAAAGATCTTAAGAAGTTGTACCCGTCCATCGGACGGGTTTTGCCACTAGTATATATATATATATATATATATATATATATATATATATATATATATATATATATATATATATATATATATATATATATATATATATATATATATATATATATATATATATATATATATATATATATATATATATATATATATATATATATATATATATATATATATATATATAGAGAGAGAGAGAGAGAGAGAGAGAGGAAGGTTAATGTGAGAGCTTTTTTAAAGTTATAAAAATGAGAACTAATCTAAAACACCAATAAAACATTGATACATAATAATATTACCAATAATACACCAAAATATACATTATTTATACAACATAACATTCTATTGACTAATAAACGACGACTTAGTGTGTAACGTATTACTGATACACAATTAAAAATGTGATACACATATATCAAAATCTCAACAAGATAATATCTTATACATAAAATTGTACATTTGATACACAACCACCACTAAATAACATGATACACGATACCAACACATGATACAAATCACACCTTAAATCAAGATGTATCACCTAGAATTCGTCAATTTTCAAAAGAAAGCCCATCAAATTATTAAAAAACTTAGTTTTAGTTAATCTCGTTTAAAAATTATTTGAAGTAGAGTGTTATTTGTGAGATTTTAGGTGTTTCTTATTTTTTCAACTTTAAAAAGTTCTCATTTGAACCGAAATCTATATATATATATATATATATCTTTATATTATATATAGGTACAATTATGACTTGATACCACACTTTTATTCCATGTCATATGTGACATGGCACTTATTAGCCAATAGTATTACAGAAATCCCTAAAATCTCTCAATTTTTTACGTTTTTAAAGTTTTGAAATCGCAGATTTTTGAAAACTCCGTTTTGGAAACGCAGTTTTGAGAATCGCGTTTTGATTATTGAACCGGATCTGGTTTGAATCTCAACCAGTCATATTCAAATCTGGCCCGGTCTGGTTTAACGGTTCGAATCTAAATCGAACTGGTTCAACGGTTCAAATCGGGCCGGTCCGATTTAAATCTGAACCGGTTTGGTTCAATTATGGACAGAATCGGCTCAGGTATGAACCGGGTTACCTGGTTGAACCGAGCCTCATATGAATAGGTAATGTTTGATCTGAACCGGGTCAGATTTTGTTTGGACTGGTCGGACATGAACCAAGTTAAATCAATTAATGACAAAAAGTGCCACTAACAAGATTTGAACCTTGGTCTCCTCCCTCAAAACTTAGCACCACCCATTTTACCAACTGGGCTATGCTTAGTTTTAATTATAAGCATGCAAATCATTATATTTAATGATGCTTTAGTTGGGCTTGTGTTGGGCTTATATAATACATAAGCTTGTCCGGTCCATAAAAGATACATCGAATTGCCCCAATAAAAAATGAAAGTACCTTTGGAATCGTAATCTCGTGCCCTTTACAATGGAATTCCCTTGGATAAAAATAGACCCCATTTGCATTTCAAAAAACGTGTAAAAATCAACGAAACGCATCCGAAAATCACCGGTTTTTATTCTTATTATATCCTTTGTACCTCCAAGACTTAATAGAGTAAAACAAAAATATTTTCATTTATATTTAGCATAATTTGGTTTTAGTGGTCTATTTTGATGATATTTTGATGTGCGATTTGCAAAAATTATTACAAGAAATTATGTATTTATTTAATAAAACACACAACCACAAAAAAATACAAAATAACATTAAAAAACTTATACATTTTAAATTATATATAAAATCTACTTTAGGGTAAACTATAACATATATATTTTAAATATTAAATTACAAACTAAAAAACTTAAAAACTAAAAAACTTAAAAACTAGAGGGGTTGCCTCTAATTTTTTTACGTTTTTTACTATTTCTTCCAATTTTTACTATTTCCTCCAATTTTTTACTATTTCCTCCAATTTTTACGTTTTCGTCAGTATTTTTATGTTTTTGTCTGATCTTTCACTATTTCCTCCAATTTTTTACGTTTTCGTCAATATTTTTATGTTTTTGTCTGATATTTTACGTTATCGTCCGATTTTTTACGTTTTAGTCTAATTTTTTACGTTTTCGTCAGTAAGTTTACATTTTCATCTGTATTTTAAGTTTTCGTTAGTGTTTTTATGTTTTCGTTCGAAATATGTAAAATATTTGGAGCAAAACGTAAAAACGCTGATAAAGACGTAAAAAAACGTAAAACTACAGACAAAAATATAAAAATCCAGACGAAAACGTAAAAAAAAAAATTCACGCCTTCGCTACTATTAAACTTGCGTCATTCCAGTATAGGAAAATAACATAACGTTGTTGTCTAAAATTTGGTATTCTTTTTAAGGTTTATCCAAGTGTAAAGGTTTTTGTTTTCATTAATGCGTGTTTGTGAGGTTTAGATATGGAATTTATTTATTAATTTTTGAAATACATATTTTTAAATTCAGATAGAATGTTAAATCTTTTAATAATATCTATTTTAATATAAATTTGAGAATCATATTATAGCAATATATCTGGTTAGGGTTTCACCATCGGGTCAACCCGGTCAAGTCACCGGGAAAGGAGATCGATCATTGGGTCAGCCCGATCAAGTAACTGGGTCATGGGTTCGTCGTCAATGGTTCTTTCATATTAAGAAAAACAAATCCCGCCCGTTGACCACAAAATAAACGTTACTTAAGCGTAAACTATAACTAAAATATACAAATGGTTAAATTATAGATTCAAGAAACTAAAAATGCACGACAATAAACCCTCCGGAACAAGAAAAAGAACGACCCCGCCCGTTGGGCGGGTTACGACGCTAGTATATATATATATATATATATATATATATATATATATATATATATATATATATATATATATATATATATATATATATATATATATATATATATATATATATATATATATATATATATATATATATATATATATATATATATATATATATATATATATATATATATATATATATATATATATATATATATATATATATATATATATATATATATATATATATATATATATATATATATATATTATATATATATATATATATATATATATATATGTGTGTGTGTGTGTGTGTGTGTGTGTGTGTGTGTGTGTGTGTGTGACCGGTCACAAAGTTACTATTTTTAAGCGTTTTCAAAGCAATCCATGTTTCATAGTTGAAAAATCTCATTCATTATAGTTTTACGAGCTCAAACGAACTCAAAACGCTTGAAATCATATTTTTAAATTCTATCAATTTTGACCCTTTAAGTTTGACCTTTGGGTTTGACCAAACCAGTTGACTCACTAGATAATATTTTTAAGATCGAAGTCTAATGCAATTTGGTGTAAAACGATGTTTTGAACAACTTTCCAGTTTTACTCGAGATTTGAAACGGATTTAAAACAGACGAAAATGCCCTCGCATCAAAGCTGTCAACAAAATGATATTTTAGAAATACGCAGAAATGAGTTCTTAAATTTTACAATTCCAAATGAGCGTAACTTACTCTTTTTTAAGATTTACTGGCCAAATTTTATGTCCTAAACGGACGTCTCAACAAGTAGGTATATATATCTTTATGTCTAAAGTTATAAAAATATTTTCTCGACACTGTTAAATCTCTTGTATAATTTCTGTACAAAGTATATCTTTCGAGAAAGCTTGAAATTAAATCCAAATTTCATAATAACCCAGAATTAATATACACACAAGACTTGTGGATTCCATAAAGACGAAAAAGAATAAATTATATAATTAATCATGTAAAAAAACACAGTATAGAAATGGTTCAAAAATGCCAACGATAACCTAAGAAATCAAAAACGACGCATGACATCCGTGTCTTCGATTTCGAGATTCAATGCAGGAAAGTGTTTTGGCGGTGTGATTTTCCAAAATCACAAAACATGTCGAGAAAGAAAAGGGACATTAACAAGTCGCACTCCTGGAGCGAGGAGGTTTAATGAAAGGGAGGGTACAAGTTTATAGGAATAGAATTGCATTCCAAACATCCGCTACACAATAAAGGATGAATCTCAAGATGACAATGATGGTTTCAAGGTACAAACGGACGTTGTAATTCGAAGTCAAAACGTAGAATGGTCAATGAAATAAAATGTAGTCCATGTACAATTGTCGTGTAAAACGGTGACGTAAAGGTCAATCAAGATTACGAAAACCCACGATATTATTCAGTACTGATTCAACGAATGCTTCGAGATGTGTGACTCACACGATGTCCTTTAGTATTTTTCGGAGACACAATGGTCTATAGACTATATTTTCAAGACATCCAATCACAAATGATCGGAAAGTAATTTGTATATCTAAATAGATATTTTAAAGAGGTTTAATAATGAAAGCAACACGCATGGTAGTAGCATGAAATCAGAAGTTTCATCGAAAATAACACTTATTCAATCCCGAACAATGGTATCACGAGAGTATGCACAACATGTAACAGTGAGTCGAGAAAACCTGACGGTTCAAAAAGAACGAGTATATGAAGTCAGTCGTATCACGCATCAATGAAACAGCAATAGTACTCAGAAAAGTTAGTATGAAAAGTCAGCAGTATACACGCTCTGAATACAAGTATGTAACGTCATAACAATATAAAATCATTGCAACAAGATCAATCCACAAGAATTTAAGAAATCCAGTATAAGCAGATGTAATCACAGTAATATCGAATGATAATTCATGAAGCACATAGGCTTTGAAAAGACATAGTAATTATCGTCACTAGGTAATGTAATATTTCAACATGTAATCAGGAGGTGAAATACTACAACGATAATTAAAAGTAAATAATAAGGATTAGAGAGTTACCCGCACAGATATCTAACAACAATGGCAGATTCTGTGTTTGACACTTAGAAACATGAAATATTTGAACTTTTCGGTTATAGATTAAGTTTTGATAAACGACTCAGTTCCCTATAACCATCGCTCTGATACCAATCTGTGAGACCCCTAGAATCTAACATGGAACAACTAGGCAACGAGGGGGTAACACGTCATGGTACAAGAAACAATGAATTATTGTTGACACAAAGCTGACGTAATAAAAACATATATATTACATCATAAAAGATCAGAGTTTTAAACATAGGTCCCAGAGTTTTATAAGCGGAAATATATATTATTTCATCACGATTTATAACATAAGTTGCCTAAAAGATAGAATAAACTTCTGACAATTTTTACTAAAACCAATCTTTTAAAAGCATCACAGATATCTCCAAATTGCGATAATATCCCGCGGGCTCCCATCCAAGCAAAGCTAAGTAATAATACCTTAGATTAAACATGTAAAATCGTCAGCATAAAGTTGAGTGATATTCATAGGTTTAGCAGTAAAGGTGTGGAACACAATAGAATTTGTAAAACAAGTAATGGGGGGGATAACTATGTACATTGTCCATAGTCACGGTGCATATTATTGTTATTTAGTTCATGAACTGAAGCTTAACTTACGTAAGTTCCTCCAGGGAGTATTCAGCCTATATACTCAGGTATAAACAAATATTGGTGCGTCATGGTTAAATAACCGCAACATGGGACGGGGATTGTCAATCCCGATAGATCCACCCACAACATTCGCGCTTAGTACTCGAAATTAACGGTTCATGATCCGGAGAGGAAACTTAGAGGCTAGACTAAAAAGCAATAATATCATTGAATTCATCTAGAAAGCATACACGTTCTGGATGGCATACAAGTTCTGGATAGCATACAAGTTCTGGATAGCATACAGTTCTTAAATGTTTATGTTCCACCATGTAAAATCTCACCCCGTGTTTAGAAACCATGTACAAGTAAAAAGGGGCTATGAACTCACCTTAGCCGTGAGGTAATTGAATCACGGTACTCAGAAGCTGAGTAGAAACGGTAGTGGTAATACGATCACCGACGATGTGGATGCCCGGGAAAACACGAAAGCCGTAATCTATCAAAATAAGGCGTGCGTTAAGACTCGAACTCAAGTATCGATATGTACCAAGTATAATATGACTTAAGTATTTTCAAAGTATTCTGTTGGAAATACGTTTTACGTATTTATGAAGGATCGGTCGCTCCAACGATAATTATGTAATGGGCTCGTGGTCCACTTAGTAATGTATAGTCCATATAGCCCACATGTAGGGTGGGCTATATATACACCCCTCCTAGCATGTTAGGGGGGGTTGGTGGTTCATTCATTTTACATTTTCATTAATCTAATCTCACTTTCTCTCTCTACTTTTCTTCCCTCTCCTTTCTCTCTCTATACTTCATCTTCCTCCTTCCCCATTTCCACCATTAATCAATAGATCCAATCCATCATTTAACAAATCCTTAGATTACGTAGACCTTCAATTGGTATCAGAGCCATGGTTGAATCTTAGGATTTGCTTATTTTTTATCTTTTGATTTGGTGGTAAAAATTCTTTCTTTTCTAATTTTTTATCAATCTTTTCATCATTCGATCAATTTTTTATCAATTTTTATAAATTTTATCAATTTTTTTTTTTTATCAGTTTTATTTTTTCGTGTGTCAGTTTTTTATTATCTGTTTTTTTTTAATCAGTCCAAATCAGTCAAAATTTTCTTCTTTTTATCAGTTTTTTTGTTTATCAGTTTATTTTCTGGTACAACCTTGCCTAATCCTTTTTTAATCAGTCACTTTTTAATAATTTTTTAATCAGTATTTTTTTTCAGTTTTCTTCTTCATTTTTCTTATCAGTCCAAACCGTCCAATCTGTCAAAACAGTCCAAATCTGTCAAGTGTCATCAGTCCTTTTTTTTTTTTTTGATCCAAAGTTTTCAGTTTTCGTATCGTCTTTCCGCATAGGTTTTCCGAATGGTCATTTTTTTCGAATAGTCATTTTTTCCGAATAGTCATTTTTTTTCCGAATAGTCATTTTTTCCGAATAGACATTTTTTTCCGAATAGACATATTTTCCGAATAGGACTTGACTTTCCGAATAGGACTTGACTTTCCGAATAGGACTTGACTTTCCGAATAGGACTTGACTTTCCGAATAGGACTTGACTTTCCGAATAGGACTTGACTTTCCGAATAGGACTTGACTTTCCGAGTAGGACTTTCCGAGTAGGATTTTCCGAATAAGACTCCCCAGTCTCGGACAACTGATACAAACACTCAACTCCAAAAACATTCAAGTTTTGACCCACACAAAACACTCGACACAACTCAAAACTAACCCAGACTCGATTCATTACACCCGTCCCACTCCCTCTCGAACAAAACAGGACTCCAAACCAAAATCACTCTCAAGACTCTCGACTCAAATTCAGACTCAAGACTCAACCTCGAAAACCAACTCATCTCACTCGACAGACTCCACTCCACAACAAACGGACGCACTCTCATCTCTCGGACACCCCTCACTCTCTCCCTCGAACTAAACAAACACCCCTCACTCTCTCCCTCACTCTCTCGACCCTCGCCCAACACAACCCAAACCAAACTCACTCAGACTCGAAAAAAAAAAACTTACCCTTACCCACACCCCTCAAACCAACCCTCACATACTCTCACCCAACACATACTCTCGACCAAACATCCACAGAGCCTCGTTTCTACAAACCCTCACCAAATCCCAGACTACTCAAAAATAGACTCGATCTCAGTTTCATTTTCAACCTTCATCGATCTACACACTCAACCCCATACATCACAGAATGACACTACAGATGAGAGAAGACTTCAATTAAAAGGTGATACCTACCCGAGACCTTATCAAGATCTTCCAGTCATCGTTTCTGCTTGCAACGAAATGGATTAAGAAGTTTTTGTTACTTCGCTTTATTGACTTGATCTCGAATCCTCAACCAGTTCCTCCTCTTTGGTTCTAAGTTGGATTAGGTGTATGAAGAAATAAGGTGGATTAGGTATTTTGTTTAGATATCAGGTGGATTAGGTACTTTGGCTGCGTTGGAAAAGATACGAAGGAATTGAGATTGTAGGATGGGAGAAGAGTAAGTTTTTAGATGTGGCTGCCTGTTTTGGGGATAGAAAGTAAGAGTAGGTTTTGTTGTGCGAATAGTGTTGAGATAACAGGTGAGAGAGAGTTATAAAGGGGGCGAATAAACCAAAGAGGGTGAGTATTTTGAGGAGTGTTTAACAAAAGTCAAGGGTAAGTGCAGATTTTTAGAGGGACGGAGTTTACAAAGCTAGAAAGGTAGAGAGGCCACGTGTTGTTGGACGGAGAAAACAAGGAGATAGTATCAGATTTTTTTTTATTTTTTCAATCTTACTTTATTTTTTTTCAAGAAAACGTTTTTTAGTTTTTGTTTAGTTAAATCTCATACGTATTTTTGGGACAAATTTTTTTTATAGATTTTATAAAATTTATATCCAAATTTTTTATCATTTCAATTTTTACTCAAATCTTCTTTATTTTATTTTTATTTTGAAAATTGTTATTTTGGATATTAATTTTTATTTTGATATTAATTTTTATTGAGATAATCAATTGTTATTTTTATTTTTATTCAAATTTTTTTAATTTTTATTTTGAAAAAAGTTATATTCGAGACAAAGTGACGTGACCAAAGTGACGTGACAACGTGAGAAAGTGCCAAGGTTTATTTTCTCGACGGATTTTTGATCGGCTACTTGTACGTGAAGACGGACTTTATTCATCCATCGAGGATTTTTCAGATTTATTTTCAGATCGTTTCGTTGGTTTTATCATATTCCGTGACTTTCTGTTTCTAAGTTTCTTCACGTATTATAAATCCCGACTACAACAACATCCACATTATCTTTCTTCGACTTTCAATGGATTTTTTGATTTCGACATCAAACAAGGGAGAATCATATAATTTGCAAGACAAGGTCAGCGAAAGTGGCATCACTTCATTTCGAATGCTTCAGTCTCATCTTGTCACTCTTTCGGGGATTCAAGGAGGGAGCGAATTTGGGACAATCTTTGGTCAAGATCGTCATATATTCATGGAATCAATGTTCACCATCTTTACCCAACTCGCAGAGCAACTCAACAATGAAAATTTTAATCACTCTGCATCGGCACTTGCTTATAAGGCTCTTGTGACACAACTCACGCCTTTCCTCCAATTCAATATCATCAAGTCTGAAAGTTCGATGCTTTGCCAATCTTTTCTTCGAGTTACACATACCGAGCTTCGAGTTTTCCGTGATACAATTTTAAAACTCATGACATCGGTCTCGTCTTCGATTTATGAAAGATCTCGACTTCAGCAAGGGTATGATAATGGAGTGCAAGACTTTTCGATGCAAGAGGACATTGGTCATACGATTGACAACCTGGAGCCTAACGATGGCAAGAGCACGGAATCAGGAGGACAACATGATACCAGTGGCACGTCAGGGAATGCTCACGAGATCCTTCTTGATGACACCTTACCCGTTTATGACGAAGAGCCTGCAAACTTGGTACAATGTAATGTTGTTTATGATGTCTATGCTGATGATATGCCGCATATTGAGCATTCTGAACCTAATTATGACAACCATGGGATGGAAAAGAGTGATAGCAATACCACTTCTGATTCATCCGATGTAAGTCATAATGGGGGAGAGATTGTTCAGAATGCTATAGTACATCATGATAATTATCCTATAACTGCTTCATTGACTGCTTCTGATTCCAAGATTAAAGAGCTCGAAACAATCGTAGCTCGGCAATCAAAAGATCTTGAGGATGCCAAACTTGAATTTTCTAAGAAAACGGTCAAATTTGAAACATACTTTGAAAAACTTGAAAAATCAAACGTTGTTCTTGAAAGAAAATTGGATCAAACTGTTTTAGATTCTAAAGCTGAAAAGGATAATCTTTTGAAACAAATTCAACTGCTTGAATCTAAGTTGGCATCCCAAGATAACTTGCTCAAAGAGAATGAGACTTTAAAGGCCCAAGTACAGGAAAAGGTTTTTGCTATAGCTGCGTTGAAAAATGAGTTAAGGAAAAGTAAAGGACCTAGTGTGGACACTAAGCTTGAAAAACCATCAATCTTGGGGAAACCGCCTACAAATCAGTTCGTCAGACAACCGACTGTCAGACAACCTACTGCATTTGGATCCGAGCGACCACAATCCTCGAGACCGCGGTTTGCCTCCCAAGTTGATTTGGGTCATATTTCTAGAACTGTCACTCCACCAACTAGGCCTAATGTAACTAAATCAGTTTTAGCAAGACCTAATCACATGATTGCCTCTAATTTCCCTAAGAATAGTTCAATGAACACGTCTAGAACTAGTTCAAATGATGTGCGCCATGATTTTGGTCAAAGGGAAGCTATTCAAAAGACACAAGTAAGAGATAGGAATTTCAAACCTAGTCAGATGCCTTCTATTTTACCCAACACTGCTAACCGTAGCATGCCCAATCCTAGGAGCATCAATCAATCATCTAGGGATTCTAGATCTTACTCGGACATTAAATATGCTACTTGTAAAACATGTAGAAAATGTGTCTTTACGGCAAATCATGATTCCTGTATCAAGAAATTACTTAATGAGGTAAACTCCCGTGCTAGAATTAAGTCCCAGTGGATAGCTAAAATCAAACCCGTTGGTAAAGATTGGCGCCCCACTGGTAGAACTTTCACTCTTGTAGGAAACGAGTGCCCTTTAACTAGGATAGTCTCCGTTTCTTCTAAGACTACTAGGGAGGAAATTGATAAAGATGATACTTCACTTAAGCCTACACTTAAGATTTTCTATAAAAGGAAACGTTTGCCAGCTAAGATAAGTGAATCATCTACTCAGGTCGCCTCTGACACAAGTAAAGCCAACTGTGAACCCCCACGTGCTTCTATAATTGATATCGCTAACCCACGTCAAAGCATGCAAATTCCTAATGAGATTGCAGGTACCAAAGTTGATGTTCCAAAAGAACGAAGCGGTCCAATCGTTGTGTACCGTTCAACTAAGGACACTCTTAGAGTTTGGTTGCTGAAGAAGCAGATATCAGAGAAACAAATGTCTCAGGGGATTCATGGTTAAGCTGCAAACTAGGACTTACAGTCACATAACAGACTGTAACTCGATCTCCAAAGACAGGAAAGTTTATCGCCGATGATAAACTTGTTGGATTGTAGCACACGACTTATAATGATATAGAAATGAAGATGAAGATTAAACCAAAAAGGAAAGATTAGATTAGATGAAGGAAAAGAGAAAAAACAAGGAAGATGTGAATTCCTAGTGAGAGAAACACATACGTTTCTCTCTCTAAAACAAATGAAATGGAAAAAAAACACACACACAAATGAGGCTTAGGAGGCCTTTTATACTAAGTAGTAAGTGTTTAGGAGGCCTTCCTCATTTGTGTGTTCGGGACTAATTCCCGTTACATAAACATTAATAACTAAGAACTCTCGACACCGTTGAATAGTATTTTTCACGAGCTTCGCAACGGTATATTATATGACCATCACTTTAAATACGGCTAACAATCTCCCCCTAAAGGGTGGTTATGTAATATGTGACTTCACTTCGTTGGTGTTGCAGACTTTGAAGCTCGTTGTCTTGAGAGTTCTTTCATAGTTCCTTTCATGACTTGTGATCTTGGATCTTTGATCTTTGCCTTGACATGATCTTGTAACTTTTCCAGCTTGTGTTCTTGTGTCTTTACCCACATACTCATGATTTGAGTTCACATGAAAACTTGTTAACAATCTCCCTTGATCATCAGAGTAGCGGAAGTCTTTGTCTTTAGATGTTCTTGAGCTTTCTTCAATAATCCTGAATATGTGGCCTTGAATTGCGACTCTTGAGATAACGCCACCGTTTGCATTCCACCGGTTTCCCGTTATACAGTACGAATACTGTACCTATGATCAGGTAAGTTCAAAGAACTTCCTTGACAGGATTTCCAGCTGTGGTAGCCGTTCTCAATACTTGAATATATCGAAAGATAATTCAAAGTAAGGAGTGAATCATGCAGTTCCATTCTGCTGATTAAGTCGTCAATTCACTTTCCTGGAACAAGTCTGAATCAATTAAGAATCAAACCATCGTTGCTTTCCAGTTGACACAAGTTTGATTCATATAGAATCGCACAAGTTACCTACCGCAGTGCTGTTTGATGATGACACTGGAAGGATTTCCATTCGTCACTGTAAATACTGAATAGTATTACTCTGAATGTTCTGGCAAGATCATAAAGATAATGCGTCGAGACCTGGAACGAGTTTGAATCAATTAAGAATCAAACCACTGTTGCTTTCCAGTTAACATATGTTTGATTCAAGTGAATCTTACATATGACCTACCGCAGTGCTGTTTGATGTTAACACTGGAAGGATTTCCATTCATCACTGTGAATACTAAAGAGTATCACTCTGAATGTTCTAGCAATACCACAAGGATAGAGCGTAGGACTCTGTAAATCATCGCTTGTGTTCTAATGATGAACAACAATTGATCTATGGAATAAGTGTCCTAATGAGATTTTTGATGAATCTCGTTGGCTCTAGACTCTATAAGTGTACGTTTATTTGGTGATCGGAGGCTGGAGCAGACTGCCACCTATTCAATATCTACTATCTCGGAGTGAGAAAGTTGATAGAAATGAGTTGAACTCCGTGACAATAAAACAAACTTCTTTTGAGAGAAGCTTGAGTGGGCTGGGAAGGGTTGTGCATTGCATCACTGGGTCCATGATGCTTTGTCTTCAGTATCAGAAATCATCAAAGTGATTCTGATAATAGATGTATTGACCCGGTTTCTGCCTAAGTTGTATGGAGGGCTTCTTTCTTTACACCCTTTATCCTTACATTTCTTTTTCATTCTTCAACCCCTTCAATGCTTACCAAGACGTCATAACTAGCACCTTGTTGTGATTGTTCTAGTGCTAGCTTAAGTCATTAGTCGGCATTATTCCCGTACACTCAACTACTCCATCTTTCCTAAGGACTTCTAAGTTCTAATGGATTGTCCCTGGGAAGATCCCTCCGGTTCTGGTTGGATCATAGGACGAATACCTAACCACCTTTTGACACCAATACCATCGTGAATTTATGTGTTGAAGGGTATAGATATCGTAACCAGAAAAATCATTTGAAAATGCAGTCAAGGTGTTGAAGAAATCAATGTTTACACCTTGAAAGTTTTCTATATCACCAAAAACGCTCCCCCTACATATGTGCATCATAAAAGGAAAGGTTTTTGCACATATTAGGAAGAGAAAGCACTTACATCAAAGATATTATCCAAGACAACATATTTTAATCACTATTCTCCCCCTCAAAAATTGCATGAAATTGAAATTTTTGTGAAATTAGTGATGAAACATGGAGAGAATAATGTGTCATGAAACTTTGGAACAGATGTTTATGAAATCATTATACTCCCCCTCGAAAAGAGATTGTATTTAAATAGGGGAGTATATGAGCACATTGTTTTGAAATACTTTGAAAAATTGTGCTCAAAAGTCCGAGAAAAATTGTGTTCATGAGCTTAAAACTTTGAATGTTTCGATATAAGCTCATGACCGAGAAAAATGAATTTCTCGTTGTTGAGGATAAGTCAAAGACTTTCCTTTATTTAGGGACCGGGTTATAGTCTGACATGTGACTATAAGCCATTATGAGAAGAAAAATAGAAAAGACATGTTTTGAAAACATTTGAACTCTCATTCGAACTTTATGTACGTACCCGTGTCGTTATTGAACAACATTTCTAAGCACGTCCATATTATCGATGCTGAGAGACATGTCGGAGAAGAATATTTTTGGTGTTTTTTGAAAGGTTTTCTCATTTTTTATTTTGTTTTTATAGGTTTTATATTTTTGTATTTTGATTTTCTGATAAATATATACAAGATTACTGCGAATGTGCAAGACGTTCAAGTTCATCAGGAGTGAAACTACGCATACCAAGTCGACGAACCAAGAATTCAAATCTGTCTTGAGGAAGAGCTTTGGTGAAGATGTCGGCTAGTTGGTAGTCCGTCTTGACAAAGAACAGTTCGATCGTTCCTCTTTCCACATGCTCCTTAATGAAATGGAATCGGACAGCGATGTGCTTGGTCTTGGAGTGTTGGACCGGGTTGCAGGATATGGCTATGGCTGATTGTGAATCACAGTAAATAGGGACTTTGTTAAAGTAAAAGCCATAATCCGTGAGTTGTGTTCTCATCCAAAGGACTTGAGCACTACACACGGATAGAGACGCATATTCTGCTTCCGCGGTGGACAACGCCGTACAGTCTTGTTTCCTTGATGACCAGCTCACTAGCTTTTCGCCTAAGAATTGTGCTCCACCGGAAGTGCTCTTGAATGTATCATGACACCCTGCATGATCGGCATCTGAAAAACCCGTGAGATTAAAACCAGAATCCTTCGTATACCAAAGACCCATGTTAATGGTTCCCCGGAGATAACGAAAGATCCTTTTAACCTCCTTGAGGTGTTTCTCGGTTGGCTGAGCCTGGTACCGAGCACATAAACAAGTAGCATGCACAATGTCCGGTCTGCTTGAGGTTAAGTACATAAGGGACCCGATCATACTTCGGTATTTTGTAGCATCTACAAATGTCCCTTTCTTATCCAAATCAAGCTTGTGTTTAGTGTCTATTGGAGTACCAATAGGATCACAATTATCCATACCAAATTTCGTTAGAATCTCAAGCACATACTTGGACTGATTTATAAAAATACCACGGGGGGATTGGTGAACTTGGAGACCAAGAAAAAACGTCATTTCCCCCATCATGGACATTTCAAATCGACTTTTCATAAGGTCGGCAAATAATATGGAATATTTTGGGTTAGTAGAACCAAATATAATATCATCTACATAGACCTGAGCCACCAAGATGTCGTTGCCGTAGTGCTTGATAAACAACGTTGGATCAATAGTTCCTTTGCTGAAGTGATTTTGGAGAAGAAATGATGATAATTCGTCATACCATGCCCTCAGTGCTTGTTTCAAACCATAAATTGCCTTTTTCAACTTGTAGACATGGCTTGGATGTTCGGTATTGATGAAACCTTCAGGTTGACATACATACACATCTTCTTTTAACGGCCCATGCAAGAAAGCCGTCTTCACGTCCATTTGATACACAGTGAACGATTTGTGTGCAGCATATGCCAAGAAAATCCTAATAGCTTCCATCCGAGCAACCGGGGCGAATGATTCAGCGAAATCAATTCCCTCCTGCTGTTTATAACCTCTCACAACTAACCGAGTCTTGTTCCTAATGACCGTTTGCTCCTCATCCATCTTGTTTTTGAATAACCATTTCAGGGTAAGCGGATCGATATTGTCCGGTCGAGGTACTAACTCCCATACATCAAGTCGGATGAACTGATTGAGTTCTTCTTGCATAGACTCAATCCATGATGCATCGGTCATTGCTTCTTTCACACTTGCTGGTTCCATTGTGCTGACTGATAGTGCATAGATACACATATCACCATCGGTACGCAGCTGATTTCGTGTTGAGACCGGTCGTGAGAGATTTCCAATCACTTGAACTAAAGGATGATTCTTAGTCCATTTGTGTTCATGTGGAAGTGTATGAGAAACTTGATGCGAGCTCGACGGATCCACATATGGTGTTGAAGGCTGAGTAGTACTTGTGGAAGCCGCAAATGGATTAACAAACTCATGTTCGTTGAGCATCGCATTGTTTGCATTTTCAGCAACTATTTCATTCTGAAGATGAACATGAGTAGGAATTTGCTGAGAATGTTGTTGAGTTGCGTCAGCAATCGGAGAAGTGGTTGAAATGTGTTGAGTCAATATGGTTGAGGTTGACGTAGATGGTGCAGAAGTAGATGCCGATGGTGTAGATGCAGTCGGAGGTTCTTGAACTACCGAAGCAGGTGCAACTGGGGCATTTTGAGGAACACCAAATGACGAAGGACCCTCCATATATTCATCATATATTGGCCCAAATAAAACTTCCAAGTCACGTTGCGATGGTTGTAACGATGAGATTGCTGACGGTGCAAATTGAAGCGCGAGTCCTGAACTTACATGTCCAGAAGTCTGACCTTGAAGCTCGGGATGTGAACTTCTATGCTGAGAGGCCATACCCGAGAGTTCATCAAATGTAACGTTCATAGTCTCCATTACCTTTCTTGTCCTTCGATTATAAACCCTGTAAGCACAAGCAGTTGAAGAATAACCAATGAAAAAGCCAATATCACCTTTAGGTTCAAGTTTACCGATATCTTCACGATCATTCTTCGGATAACATAATGCACCGAAGACATGTAAAAATGAAATATCCGGTTTTCTTCCATTAATGATCTCATAAGGTGTTTTGTTGAAACGGGTGTGAATAATGGAGCGGTTTTGAGTATAACATGCAGTTGCTATAGCGTCGGCCCAAAGGAATAATGGTGCACTAGAGGAGAGAAGCATCGTTCGAGCAGCTTCAACTAACGTACGATTCCTCCGTTCCACAACTCCATTCTGCTCTGGAGTTCTTACAGCCGAAGTTTGATGAGAAATCCCAACTTCGTCAAAATAAGCTTTCAATTTCTGATTTGTGAATTCTGTACCGTTATCCGTTCTCACAATAATGACAGGGGCTTGCAGTAGAACTGATGTTTTCTTCAAGAAGTTAATAATTACATCAGGGGTTTCATCTTTTGAAGCAAGAAAATGAACCCATGTGTAGCGAGAATAGTCATCCACAATGACAAGGACATACCGCTTTCCATTAATACTTTTGATTCTCATTGGGCCACACAAATCCATATGTAGGAGATGTAACCTATTCGTTGAGTTGGGAACAGGTTTGGGTTTGTGAGGCTTCTTCTTACTTTTACCTTGCTCACATGAAGGACAAAGATGGTCTTTTGTATATTTGAACTTTGGAAGACCGGTAACGAGATCATCTTTCGCGAGATGGGTGATGGCATCGAAATTGAGATGAGATAACCTTTGATGCCATAACCACGACTTTGTTGATGTGGCTCGGGCCATGAGACAAATTGGAGAAGCAGCAGACATTTGAAAAACATCAATGGTGTAAAGGTTGGTGGTACGATTTCCTTTCAACAGATCAATTCCTTCAAGATCTCTTACAAAACATGTATGACTTCTAAAAGCGACCTCCAAGTCTGAATCACAAAATTGCCCAACCGAGAACAAGTTATGTCCCAAGCCATAAACAAAAGAGACTCTGGTGATGATTATATTTCCCCAATGAAGATCACCATAGCCTAGAATTGCTGCAACATGATCATTTCCAAATCGAACAGTTCCCATGAAACGCCATACAAAGTTCTTGAGAAGGCTTCGATTCCCAGTCATATGTTTGGAACAGCCCGAGTCCACGCACCAGAGACAAATTTCAACAGCCTCAGAGGGACCGTCTGCATCATAAACGGGAGCTCTGTCATCATGCATTCCTGAGGTTGATGCTTGCTGTAAGTTTGCCATCAAGATGTAGTTGGCATTCACCTCTTCTTCCTCGTCATATTCTGCAGCAGAAGCCATAAGATCAAATTCCTCAGCTTGAAGTGGGATTCCTGCCTCTTCTTTTTGTGCTATGAGAAGCTGAGTTTGAAGATAAGCAGCATCCCTCTTCTTTTTGACTGTGCAATCGCGAGCATAATGACCAAATCCCCTGCAGTTGTAGCACTGAACCTGACGATTGTTGTTTCCATTTCTCGTACCAGTATTCTCAGCCCTTGCAGCCACAATGTTTCCCATCTGGTTACCAACCGCTGGCACAACTATTAACCCATTCTGATTACCCGCATTCGGAACACCCGGATTTGGACCACGGTTTTGCCCATACTGATTTCCTGCATTGCCAACGGTGTGCCCAGCATTCTGACCATATTGTTGAAACTGAGTCCCCGTGTTTCCAGCAACTACCAATTGGCGATCTTGATTCGCATTCATGAAAGGTTGAGCAATCTGCCTATTTCTAGTATTCGAGGAGATTCTCTGATTGTTGTTGGTGGGGTTAATGGTGAATTTAAATGCCTTTGCAAGAAGGGCAAGACCAGTATTAATAGCATGAGTAGGATCAGTAATGTCATCAAAACAGGCAATGGGTTGTTGTAAGTAATTCATAGCAGCAGGGTGTTGATATCCATAAGCAGTGAGTTGTTGTTGTTGTTGTTGTGGCATGAAGTTACTTGATGAGGGTTGATGGTAGGGTACCATGGGATATGACATAGATAATGGAGAGTTTGCCATAAAAGCCAATGGATCTTGTGTCTTGGCACGTCTTTCTGCCCTAACTTCGTTAGCTTCATCTTGATTCATCTTCAAATAGTCATAAACTTGAGTGTAGTCCACAACATGAAGATCCTTGGTTTGATTGACAAGAGTGACATATCGTGACCATTCAGGAGGAAGATTATCAAGAAATTTGATGTTGGCAGCAATTTGTGCAGGTTCATGTTTGTTTCTTCTAAGATGGTTCATGAGGGTTGAAAACCGATGATAATAAGGTTCAATTTGTTCCCCTTCAGTAGACGTAAATTTCTCCCATTCACGAAGCAACTTAGTTTCCTTTTCTTGTAAACCTATTTCACTGCCCTTCATCATTTTCTGAATCCTAAGCCACATCTCGTGTGCGGTTTCACAACTATCGACAGCAGCATAAACATCTTCAGGAAGTCCCATAAGAATGACTTGAATTGCTTGATCATCAGCGTCGAGTTGTTTGGATTCAGCTTCAGTTAATTCTTCATCTGTTTGCTCATGACTTGAATCAGCTACTGGGTTAGCATTCGTAGGGTCCCCAGGCACAATAATTGTTCTTCTAACGTACGGACCCTTTTGAATCGAGTTGACAATCAACTTTCCCAGAGGTTTACATTTTGCATAACGAAGGAGACGACTAGCCCATGTAGTGTAATTCTCCTTTGTAAGCATGGGTGGACGATTCTCAGTACCCGCAGCATAGATATCTTGTTGAGACGTCATCGTAGAAGTCGTGTGAACAACAGGATCTCAATTCGTAGAAAGCGTGAGGTGATGTTGAAATTCCGAAACTTCCGATTTTTTTTTTCTCAGTCCGACAATAAATTCCTCAGTCCGAAAAAACGGTAAGCTGAAAAAATTGTGTATCGCCAAATTTTGAAATTGAGTTCGAGATAGCCAAAAACTAGTAGGGAAAAAATTTGATTCTACTTGACCTAAAAATTTTAACTCTTTTTTTTTTTTTTTTTTTTTTTTTTTTTTTTTTTTTTGATCTTCGTGTAAACTATGTTCTGAGACTAGTCTAGATGGTGGCTAAGACTAAAAATTACTCAAACAAAATTTCCATCGGAATGCCCATCGGAATATTCTATCGGAATGTTCTATCGGAATGTCCTTCTATCGGAATGTCCTACGATCGGAAAGTCCTTCTATCGGAATCTTAGATCGCAATGATGATCTGTCGGAATGCTAGATCGCAATGATGATCTGTCGGAATATGTTCAGATCGTAATATGTTCAGATCGGAATACTTCAGATCGGAATATTTCAGATCGGAATGCTGACAAAATTTAGGCAGAGTAACGTTTCAAGATTGCCTTAAATCCGTCGCAATCCAGATCGCAATAACGATCGGAATGTTCAGATCGGAAAAAGGTATCGAGATGTTTAGATCGCAAAGTGGAACCTAAGGTTATTGCGATCTGGCCACACGTGCTTTGTACTTTCCGATGGTGAAACTTGCAAGAATTTCGGAAAGATGAACAAACACGAAATTTCTCAACTTTTGATCCAAAATACTTGTTTTTAAGCCAAAACCAAGATGCCCAAATCACTACTACACGATTTAAAGAAGGTATACTTCTTAGAAACACAAACAAACACGAAATTTGTTTGATGTTTTGACGAGAGACAATCAAAATCACACGAAATGCTCAAATACGAATCCCTTGGCTCTGATACCACTTGTTGGATTGTAGCACACGACTTGTAATGATATAGAAATGAAGATGAAGATTAAACCAAAAAGGAAAGATTAGATTAGATGAAGGAAAAGAGAAAAACAAGGAAGATGTGAATTCCTAGTGAGAGAAACACATACGTTTCTCTCTCTAAAACAAATGAAATGGAAAAAAAACACACACACAAATGAGGCTTAGGAGGCCTTTTATACTAAGTAGTAAGTGTTTAGGAGGCCTTCCTCATTTGTGTGTTCAGGACTAATTCCCGTTACATAAACATTAATAACTAAGAACTCTCGACACCGTTGAATAGTATTTTTCACGAGCTTCGCAACGGTATATTATATGACCATCACTTTAAATACGGCTAACAAAACTTATCCTAAAAACGAGAAATTCATTTTTCTCGGGCATGAGCTTATATCAAAAACATTCCAAGTTTTTAAGCTCATGCACTAAGGCTTATAGATAAATGACAGTCTGTAACCCGTTCTTCAAAGGCAGGAAAGTTTATCGCCGATGATAAACTTATCCTTACAACGAGAAATTAATTTTTCTCGGGCATGAGCTAATATTAAAAACATTCGAAGTTTTTAAGCTCATGCACAATGACTTACAGTTAAATGTCAGACTGTAACTCGAACTTAAAATAAAGGAAAGATTATCTTTTATGATAACTTATCCTCTTAACGAGAAAATCACCTTTCTCGGTCATGAGCTTGTATTAAAACATTCGAAGTTTTAAGCTCAGAAAGGAAAGTGTATCTTTTAAATAAGAGAACTTTTCCTCATAACGAGAAATTAACCTTTCTCGGTCATGAGCTTTCCGTTAAAACAGTCAAAGTTTTCAAGCTCATGAAAACGACTTCTAAGTAAATGTCAGCTTAGGACTCGTTCTTCAGATAAAAGGAAAGTTTATCGCCGATGATAAACTTATCCTTAACAACGGGAAGTTTACAACTTCTCGGACTTGAGCTCGCTTTTAAGATATTCAACATCTTACGCTCAAGTAATTGGTTTTTCAAAACTTTGAACACAATTTTTCAAGAATTTCTCAAAAGGTTTTTCTAAATCTTTCAAAATTGTGTGTTCAAAAATGTTTTGATAAAAAGAGCATGTCTTCTGGAATCGATAATATTTACGAACCTAGAAATGTCATTCAATAATGACACGGGGTTGTAAATAAAGTTCGAGCAGAAGTTTAAAAGATTTAAAACATGCTCCATATGGTTTGCTATTATTTCAGATAGCAACCCGCTTTTCATAATCAAGTCAAGCATTTCACCGGAAAGCTTTGACTCAACAACGGGAATTAATTTTCTCGGGGACGTGACGAGGTGACCAACATTCGTGAACAAGAACCATGTGCTTCTTTCATATGCTGTTCTCCATTATTCAGGTCCAACCTCGTAAATTGCTAATCTTGTGAATACATTATCATATATGATCCTTGCACGTGATAAATACCTTACACTTGTGTTTAAAAGGTATTTAATTTACGTTTTAAGTACACCCTCATTAATTTGAGGGGGAGCTTGTTAAAATCATGAAGATAATTGGATTTGCATTTTTCTTCCCAAATTTTCTTAAAATGCTATTAAATCAATTGATATTAAAAACATCGATTGGGTTAATATTTTTAATATGGGGGAGAAAATGTGATTTAATATGGGATATGATCAATCATAAATGGTTTGACTTAACGTGTTAGCTCATCCCGACATGTGCGAAATATTTTCGAATATCGTAGCATATGTTAAGGGGGAGCAAAATGGATTCGCACTTCAAAATGGATTTCATGGTGACATACACTTACCCAAAACATCTCTATTCACAACGGTGAAGATTGTGGTGACATAAGGATGGTAGGATAGGTTAAAGTCCAATGATTTCTCTAGAACCGGAGGAATCTTCCCAAGGACATTCCATAGCTAGAAATAGTAGTCCTTAGGAAAGATGGAGAAAGATTGTGAACGTAGCTGAATGCCGACCAAGTACTTAAGTTAGCACTGGAACAATCACAACAAGGTGCTAGTGATGACGTATTGGTAAGCATTTAAGGGGTTGAAGAATGAAAAAGAATTGTAAAGATAAAGGGTGTAAAGAAAGTAGCCCTCCTTACAACTTAGGCAGAAACCGGGTCAATTCATATGCTATTGAGATCATTTTTAATGATTCTTGATATTGAAGAAAGACATCATGGACCCAGTGATGCAATGCACAACCCTTCCCAGCTAACTCAAATATCTCTCAAAAGGTATTTGTTTTAATCACACGGAGATCAACACATTATCTATTGATTTATTCACTCCGAATAAATTGGTATTGAAAAGGTGGCACTCCTCTCCAGCCTCCGATCACTAAAATCCAAAATGCACGATCGAGTCTAGAGCCATTTGAGATCATCAAATATCTCATTAGGACACACTTTCATATTTACTTGCTTCTTCACACACTGTGAAAAGTAAGAAAGTTCTTAAGAGTCCTACGCAAAATCTTCATGATCTTGCCTGAACATCCGAGTAATACGAAAGTATTTACAATGAAGATGGAAATCCTTCTTGAGCGAATATCAAAAAGCTCATGGTAGGTGACTTGTGCGATTCTTTATGAATCAAACTTGTGATAACTGGAAAGCAACAGTGGTTTAATTCTTAAATGAATTTAAACACGTTCCAGGCCTCTACGCAATATCTTAGTGATCTTGCCAGAACATTCAGAGTAATACTATTAAGTATTTACTGTGACGAATGGAAATCCTTCTAGTGTTAACATCAAACAGCACTTGGTAGGTAACTTGCAAGATTCTACATGAATCAAGCTAGTGACAACTGGAAAGCAACGATGGTGCGGTTCTTAATTGAACTTCACTTGTTCCAGGAACATGAATTGACGGCTTCAAATCATGCGGATAATATTATCCAAATGATTCACTCTTTACGTTCGCAGTCAGCTTTGGACGGTCGAGTAAAGAGAACGGGTTTACCCGCGAAATCTTGTCAAGGAGGTTCTTTATTGAAACTACCTGTCACAAGTACGATATTTAATATCGTCCAACGGTCTTCACCGACCGGAGGTAAAATGCTGCCGAATTAGAATGAAATGTTCAAGGCCATTTCATCCGTGTATATGGTTTGTTGCTAACTGTCTTATGCAGCGTAACAAGAAGGTGGCATTGCGGTGTATAATCCAGAAGAAGTCATCACCACATGCTTATACTACATACACTTAGTACTTCAACAAATTCAAGAAAGTCTGAAGGTCAAGTCTTCCGCTGTATCAACCTCTGAAGCTTTCAAGAATTTAAAGGTATAAGTATGTGGAACATGAAGTCACGAAGAGGCAAATTTCACAAGTGATGAATGCACAAGGTCAAGGCAAGGAAACATGCTCAAGACTAAAGTCAAAGATCATATCAAGCATATTCACAAGAACAAGATCGAAGACTCAAGCATAGATGCTAGGTTTAAGATTTTGTAAAATGGTGTGACCTCCCTTAGGGGGAGATTGTTGGAAATATGTTTTCCCAAAGGAAGTCTCGGTCACATCATTATTAGCATAGATCACGAGCCATAGAATATTTAGAACTTTGTAACTTGGAGCGACCTCCCTTAGGGGGAGATTGTTGGAAATACGTTTTACGTATTTATGAAGGATCGGTCGCTCCAACGATAATTATGTAATGGGCTCGTGGTCCACTTAGTAATGTATAGTCCATATAGCCCACATGTAGGGTGGGCTATATATACACCCCTCCTAGCATGTTAGGGGGGGTTGGTGGTTCATTCATTTTACATTTTCATTAATCTAATCTCACTTTCTCTCTCTACTTTTCTTCCCTCTCCTTTCTCTCTCTATACTTCATCTTCCTCCTTCCCCATTTCCACCATTAATCAATAGATCCAATTCATCATTTAACAAATCCTTAGATTACGTAGACCTTCATATTCATATTTCAAAACCAGTGACACGAACCAATGAATCCATACTAATCCATTTATCCAACACTGCTTGTTTAAACACTTGTACACTTGAAATTGACTCGTCATACGACGCCAAGTCAACGCAAGTCAAACTATCCCTTTACCTTACTCAGACCAGTAGCTAAGTCATTTATATAATGACTAAGCACTTGAGTAAGTCACCATGTCCAATAGTGAATACTCAAACTCACGCAACACAATCATTGTATTATGTGTCCAAAACACAAATCAGCAAGTACACTCCGAATGTACACACCGATCTACCCTATCTAGACTTGTCCGATTTAGATGAAATTTGATGTCAAAGTCACTTATAACCTGTATAAGACCCTGCCAAAATTTGAGCCAAATTTCATACTTTAAAACCTATCAGCTCGACACTTTACTCGACTCTAAGATTTGGGACAGAATTGTACACTTGTTTTATAAAACCGTTTGACCACTTTAAAAGTATTATCTCGACAATCCACCTTTTAAACCCACTACTAGACCCATCATATTAAGTTTATAAACTTTTAAAACCAGTAGTATCATTTATCTAACCAAGCCTAAAGTCCCCGAGAGTCGACTCAAAATCAGCCACAATTTCGGATTGTGTCGATTTGCGTCTCCCGGTACACGAATACTAAAACTAGAATAACTTTTGACTCGTAGTTAGTTAGAAGCTCTATCTTATACCAAAACGAGCGTCTCAGAAAACTCTACATCAAAATCGAATAACATCAGCCTATATTCAAACATAAACCCCCGAAAAATATGATCTAAGCTGTTGTCCAAAATACACTTTTGGAAAATCATAACAAATCAATTTTCTAACCAAATCTAATCATTCCCATACCTATAAAATTACCATACTATCATACCCATCAACTAAACACTCCTAAAACACTTGTAAGTTAAATTTTTAACAAAATCAAAGATCAAAAATAAACCTTTTATGATAAAAAAAACATAAAGATCATGCCAAGATCATTACATGCATGATGCTTAAAACATAATACAACCATAAAATCACAAAATTCTTGAAAGTTGATGCATGTGTTTGATCTTGGTATCAAAAGAATCATAAGAAGATTTTAAACATGGGACTTGATTTAATTTTCATTGATTCAAACTTGATTTAACAAAAATGAGGGTGTTTTGTGGTGAAGGTGTGGCGGCAAAAATGGAGGAGGAGAGAAGAGTGATTATTTTTTTGTTATCTTGTTGTATGTGTTTTTGTTTAGGAAAAATGAATCTATATGGTGTTTAGTTGAGGGGTTATTATTATCAAGTTTTGAAACTTGTGGACTAAAAAGTAATTAATAGTTTAATGGGTAGAAAATGAATATTAGTAAATCTTGAAAATATTTATGGTGCTCGGGTTTCGTAAAAAATGCTTTTCAAAAGTTACAATGCATCATAAATATGACTATATGGTTTCCCGACACGACTTAATACGTAATTAAGACGAAATCGTCGAAAATATTAATTATCGAAACAATCGATAATAAAATGTAAAATCTTGGCCATCCATTGGTATCACGATCACTAGGAATTCTCGTTGTTCATTGATTTTGAGTAAACTCGTTGTAAAACGCACGCGGGTGATTTTAAATCAAAAACTTTGATTTAAATGAATATGGAAAAATAAAATAAAAAATTTATAATTCCATACAAAGTATTGTCAATGATCAGAAAATACTTAAAAGTATAATTTATTAAAATTATCATGATCTCAGGATTTACATATAAGAATACAAGAAAACGTAATACGTTGGAAAGTTCAAGAAACAGGAATAAAAGAATAAAATAATGCAGGGAAAGTACGGGTTCTTACACGTCATAATTTGGAGATCGACTGCCTTCCCCTTATCCCTCTTTTTAGCATGATTTAAGACTCTTGTGGTTTGGTAAGCACCATCGTTATCCTCAACCCGTAGATAACTTTCCATCTCTTAATGAACATTGCTCTCTTTGTGACAGTCTCCTCCTCAACCCGTAGATAACGTTCCAATTAGGCGTGCACCCAAGTCTTTGGATTTGGAAGTAGATTCATATTGAATGTTTGCCATTGTATTCTAGAAGAAAGTTTGTTTCGAATGAGAAAGTTTGTGCATAGAGTCATGTGTTATATAGACATGAAAGTTAAAACATTGTACAATTTTGGTCCTTAAAATAAATGGGGCAAATGGTTCGGTTGATTTCATTACTAACAAAGGTTACAAAACACACCCCGGTCAAAACAGAGTAATTACAAGAAGAACATCAAAAACATTAAAAACAGGGTACACATCCTAATCACTATCTTCCATGAGATCCACATAAGCTTGCTTCTGGCTAATAGCATCCCTAGCTTTATCAATCAACTTGGTCAAATCAACCAACTTTTACGTGTCGCTATCACGTATTTCTTTCAAACAATCGACCCAACCATCTTCATATTCATCAACCTTTGTCTGGATCTCGTTGATCAGCATTCTAATATTTCCTATGGTATTCCTTAGCTGGTCACATTGACCGCGCAACACATCCACATAAGCTTGTTCAGCCGCAACCATATGACCAGTGTACATACCCATACACGCGTTAAACTCTAAATCTCCACATACTTCCTTCAATTCATTAAGGATTGGAGTTCTTCCAGTCATTTTACTTGAGATAAATTGATCAGTTGAAAGGGTTTGTGAAAGAGTTAGGGTTATAAATAATTGAAATGTCGAATTTCGATCAACAACCGATCGTAATAATATATACTTTCAAAGGTCGTGCAAATTTAGTACTTGAAAAGTTTTAGTCTTTCAAAGGTCGTGCAATTTACGTCTTTCAAATTGTGTCAGAACGTGGATGGTCAGGTTTTTTTTTAACGGGAAAACGGTTTCAGAGACGCATTTTGCATAAACGAAAGGTGGAAGAAAGAGTGTCGGTGGAAAAATGCTTTCGGGGACGCATTTTGCATGAAGGAAAGGTGGGAGATGTGCTGACGCGAGAAGGGGGATCGAAACGTGAGTGAGTTAACTGGGGATAACGGCCAAAAGTTAAAAAAAAGCCTACTCATGAGTTTTTTTGCATGAAAATGAAAAGTATAATGAAAAATATTCGAAAATTTTCCACTTTATGACATATTTACCATTTTTGCAAAATCAATGAACGAAATTTACAATGTACCCTATATCTTAATTAAACACTTATATACCTTAGCAAAACACACACATAAACGCATTCACTAGTGAGTGTTGGTCAAATTTCATCCATTAATACGCCGAGGTAACCATATATGGTTTTCACTTATATCTCATGTATGACATGACGACCCTATGTTAGGGCCACATTGTAACCCAACCACGTAGTAACTTGATATCTCGTCACATCCATACAATTTTGCAGTACAAAAGTTTGTCTTATATATGGCATATATAGAGATTAAAATTAGTTGTCGTCACAGTACAAAATAAAATTAAAAATAGTCAACCACCTTGTTTTACATGCATACCAGCGATGAACACAAACTGCACCGTAAACCGCAAAATCGCAAAAACTGCAAAAAATCGCACCACAATAACCGCACTGCAACAAAAACCGGTGGATCGGTTTTAAGAAAAAAGAAAAACCGTAAATGCGGTGCGGTTGCGGTTTTACCCTTAAAATCGCACCACTAAATCCGCACCGCACCGCATAGTAATTATATAAAACCAAAAAACGACATATCGATTATTTAACATGTGTTATAAGAGTTTTAATGCATAATATCATTAATATTCTAAATAATGTGTGTGTTTACATTAAATATATGCATTGTTATAACCGAAAATACGTACATCGTGAATAAAAAACCGCAAAAAAATGCATTAAGTATATAAATCATAAGCGGTGGTGCGGTACGGTTAACATCCACAAAACCAACAAAAACCGCAAAAATTCGCAAAACCGAAACCGGAAAAAATCGCGCAGTGCGGATTCTCACTTTTGAAAAAACCGAATTACAGATGCGGTTTCATTTTTGCCAAAACCCGCACCGCACCATGCTCACCCCTATATGATGTTGCATCAGCCCTACATATATTAATATGTAATGCTTTGTAATCCATCGACGTACCTTTACATCACGATCCAACTGATAGTTCGTGTTTTTGCACTTATATAAGTTTTTTATTCTAATTTGTAACATATACTCATCAATATTTAATTACACAGATGTACAAGGTAAGCGAGCAATAAGCTGCGCCGTAAGCCTTTTTGAATAGCAAAACTAATTTTATGAAAAACCACATGTGTGGACTTACGAGTGAGTTAGGATTTTTTTTTTGAAACGGCGATTGTATTAAAAAAACTAGCAAGGAGCTGGAGTTACAAAGTAATTAAATAAATATTTTTAAGCCAATCGTTCCAATTGAACGATGCTTTACATCTAAACTTACACCAAATAAACGAACTAGAAATGATCTCATCTAATAACAATGTCTTCGAAGGCACCTTACTGTCGAAAATAGTTTTATTTCTAAAAATCCAAATAAACCACCATGTAGTATAGAATACCCCTTCCAGCATTCCTTTAAGTCTTGACGGGAGGCTTAACGTAAACAACCAATTCAGCCAATCTTTATAAGAATTAAAACCTATATAATCCACGTCCCACCAGGTAGCAATTTTGTAATAAATCTGGCACGTCAATGAGCATCTAAAAAATAAGTGAGTAATTGTTTCTGACCCATCATCGTAAATAGGACAAGAAAGAGAAGCAATATCCATACCCCAACGGGATAAATTAAATCTGGAAGGCAACGCATCCAGCTTAATCTTCCAAGCTAGAACGTTAATTTTAATTGGAATATACTTTACCCATCTCGTCCTTGAAGCTACGGTCTGAGAAAGTTGGTTATCGATTTGCTTTCTCAATGAAGCCACTGAATAAGTACCGTCCTTACTCATAGACCAAATGTATCTATCTGCCTGAGGAACCAAAGAAATATCTCGAACTTCATTCCGAATCTCATTAAGTTGAGATTGTTCTACTCCACCCCTAGCAGTTCGACGCAAGGAGCTCTCTAGACTATGATCCTCCAACTTAGATCGGATAGTAATATTTTTACACGTTTCTAGCGCAAAGATGCAAGGAAACTTGTCGCGAAAAACCCCTACGTCAGGCCATTTGTCATTCCAAAACCAAGTTGAGCTGCCATCCCCTACTTTCAATTCAAAGAATTCGAAAAGATCTATACCTCGGTCTTTGAGAATTCTGACTTCTTTAACTATATTCAACCAACAAAATATGTTGCATCTCCTCAACTGTTTGTATAAACTGCCTTCCTCCCCATGAATTGTTGTGACCACTTTACACCACAACGAGTGAGTTAGGACTTACGAGCATATGAGACTATTTCACGTTAGAACGACGCGACTGCTGAAGAGTATCCTTCAAAATCATACAGATGTGATTCATTAGTATAAGGGTTGTGACTATCTGCACTTAAATGTGAAAAATCTTAAGTTCAATTTTTATTACGTGCTAGGTGGTAAAATGGGCGTGCGGACGGGCAGGCTAAACGGTCGGCGGGTTAAACGGGGATGGACTAAAAGGGCGTAAGTTAAAACGGAAAAAAACATATAAAAACGTAAAAATAAAAAATAAAAATACTTATATTAAAGTCGCGGATAAAAAATTAAATATAAAAAATTCGCCTAGTAGCCCAATTAGTATTTTACATGGATGCCCATTAAACCTATTTATGTGCCCGTTTTACCCATTAATAATAGAGAATAGACAAAAAGTGTTCTATCTTTTTTTGAAAAATGTCAAAAATAAATACTTAAATTTATCAAAATAAGCAAGACTTGTCAACTTTATGTGCAAGCTAAGTGTGATGTGGCCTTAGTACGTTTTTTTACTCTTCATTCATATCAAATTTTAAGCTTAAATTTTGGTCTATTTTACGTCTCGTATTTTTACAAAGGCTTTGCCAGACCATGACGAATCTTTTAGAACCAAAATATTTACCGCTTAAACTATGTGTAAATAAATAAATGTTCCAACAAAAAATTTAAAAATTGACAATAAATGAGATGTTGAAAAGATGAAAATAATTTAAATTTTTTTAATGAAACAATTTCAAGGTGTTTCTTAAGGTCGCCAAATCATGCTTATAAGGCTCGGTTTATTCATAGCTTTGAACCAACCGGTTGGTATATACTTTCTTATTATGTTATAAAAACTAAAAGTACAAAACACAACTATCCTTCATCCGACTAATTTGTCTCATGACATTGAGATTTCTCAACCAATTTTACACATGTCATAATTTCATTGGCATGCTACATTTTAATTATTTAAAAAAAAATTTATATGTTTTTTTTTTTTTTTTTTTTTTTTTTTTTTAAAAAAATTATATGTTACAGCGTATATAAAGTGATGAGTAATACATATATATTATCCTTTAGTTTTTATAAAGATATTTTGTTTTCAATTCTCTATATTTACGTCAACATTATCATATTTCCATTTCAAGCTTCAAAATCTTCCAAATTTTGTAATTTCATTATGAATGATAACTTTCCAAATTTTGTAATTTCATTTTTTCAATGGAGTGTAAATTTATTTCAATTACACAGTAAAGAGTATAAAACAAAAAATATTAATTGAACTCCTTCATTAAATGTATACTTGTAAATAATTAAATTAATTAAAATATAAATATTTTATAAGTTGGTTTGATTTGGATTGAGTCGTTGAGAAAAGTTAATATCAGTTTGTTTGTATTGGTTGTGTAGAAAGAAGAGTAAGAAAATAATATTTTGATAAAAAGTTAGATTAAAATAGCTTGTGGATAAACATAATCTAATATCGAAAAATACTATCGTCTTTCAAACTCAACCTACTATAAATCATCTTTCATAAATTTTTGTTATAACATTGAAAGCCACCCTTATAAAAGGGTAAACAAGATCAAGATCAAGTCTCCATAGGAACATAACACCAAATACTCCATAGCAACATAGCAACATAAACAAAGAACCGCAAAAAGGCACAATTATTATATAAGTCACAAGTAATGGTTCAGTGCGGTTAAAAATCGCAAAACTGCAAAAACCGCAAAAAAACCACAAAACTAAAACCGCGATTTTTGGTTTGGTGCGGTTTCTATTTTTGTAAAAACCGCAAGTGCGGTTACGGTTCGATTTCAGTCAAAAACCGCACCAAACCGAGCCATGCTCTTTGTAATCCATCGACGTACGTTTACATCACGATTTTAACTGATAGTTGGTGTTTTCGCACTTATATAAGTTTTACCCGTACATATATGAGTGAGTTAGGACTTACGAGCATATGAGACTATTTCACGTTAGAACGACGTGACTGCTGAAGAGTATCCTTCAAAACCAACAGATGTATGTGATTCATTAGTATAAGGGTTGTGACTATCTGCACTTAAATGTGAAAAATCTTCAGCTCACCCTTTTTATTACGTGCGAGGTGGTAAAATGGGCGGGCGGACAGGCTAAAGGGACGACGGGTTAAACGAGCATGGACTAAACCGGCGTAAGTTAAAGCGGAAAAAAACATATAAAACATAAAAATAAGAACTAAAAATACTTGTTTAAAAGCCGCGAATAAAAATTAAATATAAAAAATTCGCCTAATAGTATTTTACATGGATGCCCATTAAACCCATTTAGTTTCTTATATATGCGTTCGTTTAACCCATCAATAATAGAGAATAGACTAAAAGTGCCTTATCTTTTTTTGAAAAGTGTCAAAAAAAATGCTCAAATTTATCAGAATGAGCAAGATTTATCAACTTTATGTGCAAGCAAGTGTGATGTGGCCTTAGGCTATGTTTGGTAAAACTAGTTGTAAGCTGTTAACTGTAAGCTGTTAACGGTAAGCTGTTTACAATGTTTGGTATGTTAGCTGTTAACTGTAAAATTAAGATGTAAAATTACTTAAAATGACATATTTAAATAAATTATAATATGATTGGAGGGTATATCAGTAATCTACAGCTGTAACAGCTCTTGATAATTTAAAAAGTTGTATCAGACAGCTTTTTATTTAAGAGCTACTTGTTTAAAATAAAAAGCTAACAACTCTAAAAAATTATTGTATCAAACAAAGCTATTAGATTATTTTTTTTAAAAAAAAGCTAACAGCTCTAAAAAAACTTTCAAACAGCTTGATGTTGTGGTTTTTACTACCCTTTAGGAAAAGAGAAATAAATAGGGCAAGTGAGCACGACGATTTAGGAAAACCGTGTGTGTATGACCCTAAAAGTGAGTTCGTTCTCGAGGAGGCAAGTGCGTTGTGTTAAGAGATGATATTGATTTGTGATTATATGATTGAGAAAGAAAGAAAGAAATGGGATTAGAAGAGAGAGACGGTTACGAAGACGAATTAAACTAAAACGAAAAAGGCGAACACGTAAAACCGTAAATAGTGCAAAAATTAAAACTATATCCTAAAAATTCCTAAAAATTACTAAAAATCCACAATAATATTCTAAGAGTTTACAAAAAATCTAAACTTGTTAAAACCTTTTAATTAATTAGATAATGACTTTTTAATGCTAATTAAGCCCTAAAAATCACAATTAATTATTAAAAAGCCCTAAACAAGATCTTATAGTTTGTAAACCTCAAAAATATCCTAATTAAGCTAAAAACTATTTTTAAAAATTTTAAAACCAAATTAAACTATTTTTAAACACTTAAAAACTATTAAAATCAATTAAAACTTAAATTAATTCTAGAAAATAATTGAAAAGTCCTAAAAATATTTGGTAAGTGACAAAACTCCTAATTAAGTGTCCTTAACCTAGGAAAAATGTAAAAACTAAAAAAAAAATCAAACTTTAATTTTTAATAATAAAATAATATTAAAATATTCAAAAAAATTCAAAGTTCATAAAAAAATTCTAAAAAATTACCAAAAATCTTAAATAATGTAACTAAGACAAAAATGCAATCAAAATTTTCTGAAACCTATTTAATAATTTTATATTAAATTTTAAAGTTAGCTAAAAACGCTAAAATCCAATAAAATCAAAAATAAGATAAATTGAAAACTTAAATAGCTGAAAACCTCAAAGTTATGATTAAAAACCTAAAAACTATTTTTTTAGAATTTTAAATTACCTTTTCCTATTTTTAAATTACTTTTCAAAATTTAAATTAAAAATAATCCTAGAAAATAAACTAAATAAGAGAAAAATAAACTTTTTTCACTGAAAAGTCCTAAAACCTAATACAAACAAAAGAAAAATGCTAACTGGTCAAAAGCTTAAAGAAATAAGCTGGAATAAGCTTATTAATAAGCTGTTATGTAAATAAGCTAGAAAACAAATACCACTTAAGTAAGTAATGAAATGAGAACCTAGCAGTCAAAGACCCTAGGGCACGCTGGTAAGTTGTGAGTGTTGTGAGGAGGATGGCTCAGGTTCGAGTCCTGGCCAGTCCTTTTTGGAAACTTTTTTCTTTTTTTTTTAACTTTAAAACTCAATACCAGGACTATTTAAGTCTCAAAAACACAAATCCAATCTAATGCAAACAAGATTAAGCTTAACAAATATGAAAACGTGCCCAGTTCATCTTTTTATGAACACAAAGAGAAGTTTGTTTCTTCACTTGTGCAAAAGGAATCAAGAGGACTTGATTCTTGGTTTCTGGTGTTGTTTTTGATGGATAAATGGCACCCCTATACTCAGTTGAGTATAGGGAGTCAAGACAACACAAAAACAAGCAAAACTTAGCACACAATCAAGCTCAAACTGCTCCTACAAGTTTCTGATTAAGCATACACAAGTCTGATGAACAGCAACAAGTTTACATGCACAAATCCGAATTTCTAAGGCTCAAATCTTGCATACAAGCTAAGCATATGACTTGCAAACCCTACTCAATCCTAAACAGTCCTAATATCTAGCAGTATTCAAGATTTGATGCACAAAATTCACACAATTCAAGCAGAACAAGGCAGTTGACTGTTTTTGGCTATGATTTCAATTTTTAAGCATACAAATTTGTTTAATACTTGACCAAACAGAAAACTAACTACTACTATCACCTACTACTACCCTAAGGAGTGTATTGAACTGATTTATCAGCAAAATCTAAACCATTTAAACCATATAAAACCTTGATCCAAACACCCTTTAAAATACTGAACTTGAATTTTAACAAAGCAAATCACACCAAATCAAATCCAAACTGATTTTAATTAGTCCTAACATGCATATTAACATCACTCATGCATAATCAAACCATAAACTACACATTTAAACACTTAGCATGCAAATCACACATAAACTGAAAATTTGAAAACTAAAAAGGGAAAACAAGAGTTTTACCTTAAGGGACCTACATCCAGGTCCTTTAGTGGCAGCTTAGCCACCTCCTTCAGGCTGGGGCCTGAGCTGAGCCTTGGACAAACAAGCAGGCTATGACCCTGCTAAGAATGAACAAACACAATATGGAAACTTTTCTGATTTTTCTTCCTTCTTTTAAATCTTTTCCAATTAACTCAAATGTTTTTTCTTTCACAACACTTAAACCAAACAGCTTGAAATCCAGGAGAATCAAACTCAAAACAAGATTTCACCAAGAAAAGTCAATTTTCAGAAACTTTTGAAAATAAGACTAAATTTTAAAAACTTGAAAAATAAACAAACAGTAAGTGAGACACAATCAATAAGCAGAAAGTAAAAGTGGATCTTTGTTTCTCATCAACATCTCAACACCATTTTTCATTCATAAAAAACTGGCTTTACAGGGAAGTGATAAAGGAGAAAGAAAGAACAACAAATACAACCCACATACGGGTGTATTTATACTAGGCTATAGAACAAACTAGAAGCTGAATAAAATATTACAAAAATGTGTAAACCCTAATGGCTTGAAAAGCCCTAAATGCCCTTGAAGTTCTTGGTCAAAATCATCCATGTGATGA
Source organism: Glebionis coronaria (assembly GCA_025667525.1). Lineage (NCBI taxonomy): Eukaryota > Viridiplantae > Streptophyta > Magnoliopsida > Asterales > Asteraceae > Glebionis > Glebionis coronaria. Next base: position 66,691,033 of record CM046875.1, read on the forward strand.
TGTTGAAGTAGCCAGCTGTTGTAAAGTGATCTAAACCCTTCATCTTGCCTTTGGGAGTAAGATAGCACTTTCTGAACGTTGATTCTCTGCTTCTTTTTGTTTGGGAGTGAATAGTGGGGCAGGGGAGGGTGGTACAAGCATGTGAGGATGAGGGTGACGTTTTTTGGGAGTGGGGATGGGATTAGGGTTAGGTTAATCAGTGATCTGGAAAAGATGGTTCAAAAACCCTTTGTTTTTGGTTGGATTAATTCTGGGATTATTAGGGTTCATGTGTTTGATTAGTGTGGGTTTAATCCGGTTTTGGGGGTGATTATGTTTAAATAAGTGTTTGGGAGGGAAGGGATTAATTTAAGTTAAATGGTGTGGGTGGAATTCTGACGTGGGAGGGAGAGTGATGTGGTGGGTGTTGATTGGTTGGTGGTGATGGTGTGGCTAGATGATTGGTGGGGGTAAGTTGGTGTGTCTGGCAGAAATGGTCCCTCACTTTTCCTTTTATCTTCAACTTGTATAAAACAGCAACAAACTTTCTTCCTTTGTAAATAAGTTTTGGTAGTTTGTCATTTTTGGCACAAGGATTTTACAAACTTTGAATAAGGACTAAAAGTGCAATTTTGGCAATCTTCAAGGGCCTTTAGTGACATGTCTTCATACTTCAAGGTGTTGACTTGTTTGTTGACTTCTTGGAGGACCAATATTGACAATTTAGTTTTGTTGAGGGACTAAATTTGCCAATTCTTCAAAGTTAAGGGTCCTTTTTTGTAATTTTGACAAACTTTAGGGACCAAACTTGTAATTATGAAGATACAAGGGTATAAAGTGTCAATTCTTCAAACTTGGAGGACCAATCTTCATAATTCTTCAAATCTTCAAGGGTTTTCTTTGGAAAATTCTTCATTAGGGCTTGGTTCATCGTGCGGCTTCGTTTCCCGTGTTCGTTTTTGACTGATTCTTGTGATCTTTTGTCATTTTCTCAATATCCGTACCTAAAATACACAAGCAACAAACACAAGCATATATTTGGGTATTTTGATGATATTTAATGCATTTTAAGCCCTATTTGGACGATGAGACTATGTATAAAAGCAGTCTCATCACTCCCCCATACTAAACCATTGCCGTGCCCTCACGCAATGCTAGAATAAAGTATCGTAGCATCTCCAAAATTCATTTTTATTCACTTTATTGAATGATAAACTAGCTATACTAGTACTATTGCTACTACTTGTGTTTTAGACATAATGTATGATTTTCATCGCAAAATGGGACGTTTAGGTTCATAGAATAAGAACACGTGAATGCTTCGTTAGAAATAATTTCATCGTCCTCGATTTTCACCTTAATTCCATGCCAAGCGTGCAACGAGATCATTGTCATTATAAGTTAGTAATGATAACACTACTCATATGCCCTAATCACGTACTTATCCTCCCATTATTCCTAAGTTGTATCTCTTATATTTTATTATGTCTTGAATGTTTCACGAGGATACATTGTTTGACTTATGCGATAATAGAGATTTAGGTCTAAAAATAGAGTCCTAACGGTGTAACTAAGACCATCAAATCAATAACTCCTCCTAATAGACAACGATGTCAAAAAATTAAGTTGACAAGAAGAATCGATAAACACGGTTTTATAACGGTTTTGAACATGAGACTTATTACCAAGACTTTTATACGCCCCCTAACGGAAGGGCATTATTATCTTTGGTTTACCTCCATCTTTTATTCAACTTCGCCATGAAGCTTTTATTATGACTTCGGTCTTGCCTCGCCTTTTATTATCCGCCTCATCGGTGGTTTTATTAGCCAAAGACGTATATCCTCACGCTAAAGCGAATTTTGGATCTTTAAAGCTTCGAAGATTAAGGCTTGATTCACTTTCAATTTTGCATATATTTTTCGGCCTTGTGGGGCTTCAAATTGTTTGCTAGATTTAGGTGAGCACTTGAAATCTTACTATTGGGTGAAGATTTTGATTATTCGGGTGCCAATACTTCAAAACCGTGACGCTGGCGATACCTTAATGTCTTCCCAATTTAATTACACGGAAGCTACTAGAAAAGACTAGAAACCCAACAATCCTAACTAAACCGCTAAGTCAATATTTATTAAGCAAAAAATATTTACATGCGAAGGGAGAATAAGCAAACAACGAGAACACATGAGTTTTTGAAAGAATACGAGTACTCTACGTTTAGCATAGTAACTTATAATTAACTCTATCATTTCTCGTCCTCATTTAAGAGTCTTAGCCTAATGTGTAGTTAAGGAATCAAAGCTAAGTGCTCAACAGCACGGTCGAGTCAAAAATTACTCTTATTCTCGCCATCGGAAAATCTACATTCGTGTCTTCAAACACATATGAAACATGAGAAAAATTTTAAAATTTGGCCATTTTTAGCCTTATTTTGCAACAAAACGATAAACAAAACATAAACTTTGGAAAGCGTGAAGGTTTGGCAAGGCAAGTATCTATTCACCCCCCCCCCCATACTAAAGTTAAACATTGTCCTCAATGTTTCGAGTCTAGGGGTGCAAACACCCCCATACTAGAGACGTAGTCGAATGCCTAATCTAGCATGGAAAGGGTGTAACCAATAAATTAATAGCCGTTTATGAAGTGTGCTAAAAAACTAAGGTTAGAACAATCAAGGATATATCATGGATATTGAGAAATGTCTCCAAAGAAAACGATCGAGTGCTCCCATAAAACGAACACGAGAGGCTCCAATCTCGAAGATCATGATCTAAAAACCACAATGCACAAACAACCACAGAACAAAGGTTGGAAGGGCACAAATCCCCACACGTAAGCTACATTAGAAAGCGATAATATGTACATAGGATAAGCATGGGACTCCCCCACGAGGCACCTCGTTTTTTTATTACCGAGTCATGAGCTCGACTCGATCCCCTCAATACTAATTATCATTGGGGAAGGTGACTTGGTCGAGGTAGTTCAAGGATGGAACTTCCCCGCCAAAGTAGTGCTTCAACCTATGTCCATTCACCTTGAAGTTAGGACCATCATCTTGAGCTAGCTCGATGGTCCCATACGGAAACACTTGAGTCACGGTGAATGGACCGGACCAACGGGATTTCAACTTACCGGAAAAGATTTTTAATCTTGAATTAAAAAGCAAAACTTGATCCCCAATGTTAAAAACCCGGTTTTTAATTTTAGAATCATGCAACTTTTTAGTTTTCTCTTTATAAATCAATGAATTTTCATAAGCAATATCCCTCAATTCATCTAATTCATTCAATTGCATTTTCTGGTGTTTTCCCGCGGTCTCCATATCATCATTACAATGCTTTAAGGCCCAATAAGCCTTGTGTTCTAACTCGATAGGCAAATGACAATTCTTTCCATACACAAGCTTATAGGGAGTGCACCCAATGGGCGTCTTATGAGCGGTCCTAAAGGCCTATAAAGCATCGTCCAACTTATCCGACCAAGATTGTCGGTTTTCCCCAACGGATCTCTCCAAGATCCTCTTCAATGCTCGGTTTGAAACCTCGACTTGCCCACTCGTTTGTGGGTGATAAGCCGTAGAAAGCCGATGTGTAACCCCATATTTCCTTAGAACCCTTTCAAATTGGTCGTTACAAAAATGGGTTCCACGATCGCTTATGATAGCACGAGGGGTTCCAAACCGAGAAAACAATTGCTTCAAAAACTTGACTACCACACGAGCATCATTGGTGGGCAAGGCCTTGGCCTCCACCCACTTAGAAAGGTAGTCAACCGCAACGAGAATGTACTTATTACCACGAGATGATGGGAACGGCCCCATAAAGTCTATACCCCAAACGTCAAAGATCTCACACACTTGGATGATATTTTGTGGCATTTCATCTTTTTGTGAGGCTTTTCCTTGTCGTTGGCATGAATCACACGACTTCACAAGATCTTGTGCATCTCGGTAAATAGTAGGCCAAAAGAAGCCGGCATCAAACACCTTCTTAGCCGTGAGATTAGCACCGTGGTGACCACCCGTGGGTCCCTCATGGCAGGCTCTAAGGATGTTAGAATCTTCGGTGCCAAATACACAACGTCGGATGATTTGATCCGCACAAGTTCGAAACAAGTAAGGGTCGTTCCAAAAGTAGAACTTGACGTCACGAAAGAATTTTCGTTTTTCTTGAGTCGTCATACCCTTAATGATGAAGTTACCCGCATGGTAATTTGCAAAGTCCGCAAACCATGAGGTGGAAGAGTCAAGCTTAGAATTCACTACACCAAGTGTCTCGAGCGGAAATGTTTCGGTGATTTCCTTGGGCTCGTAAACACTTTGGTGAGGATCTTCCAAACGAGAGAGATGATCGGCCGCTAGATTCTCGGCTCCTTTTTTGTCAACGATTTTGTGATCAAATTCTTGAAGGAGGAGAATCCAACGAAGTAATCTAGGCTTAGCATCTTGCTTTGCCATAAGATACTTAATAGCCGAATGGTCCGTATACACTATGCCTTTAGTCAAGACGAGGTAAGGTCGGAATTTCTCAAATGCATACACCACGGCAAGGAACTCCTTTTCCGTTGTAGTGTATTTAAGTTGAGCCTCGGTCATCGTCTTGCTAGCATAGTGAATAGGCAAGAAGTGCTTATCATGACGTTGCCCCAAAACGGCCCCAATAGCGTAATCACTAGCATCACACATAAGCTCAAAGGGGAGGTTCCAATTGGGAGCAACAAGAATGGGAGCTTCGGTAAGTTTCCTCTTAAGGATTTCAAAGGCTCGTACACAATCTTCGTCAAAGACAAAATGTGCCTCTTTTTCAAGAAGATGTGTAATGGGTCGAGAAATCTTCGAAAAATCCTTGATGAATCGACGATAAAAGCCCGCGTGGCCTAGGAAACTCCTAACTCCCTTAACGGTTTTGGGATGAGGTAATTTGGCGATGACGTCTACCTTAGCTTGATCTACCTCAATCCCCGCTTTCGAGACCTTGTGCCCTAAGACGATTCCACTCTTAACCATAAAATGACATTTTTCCCAATTGAGCACAAGGTTGGTTTCCTCACAACGTTTCAACATTCTCTCTAGGTTCGACAAACACGAAGTGAAAGAATCACCAAACACGGAAAAGTCATCCATAAAGACTTCCATCGTCTTCTCGATCATATCATGAAAAATAGCCATCATGCACCGTTGAAAAGTTCCCGGTGCATTGCAAAGTCCGAATGGCATTCTACGATAGGCAAACGTTCCATATGGACACGTAAACGTAGTTTTTTCTTGATCACGAGGATCGATGGGAATTTGGAAGTAACCGGAAAAACCATCTAAAAAGCAATAGAAATCGTTTCCCGCAAGACGCTCCAACATTTGGTCCATGAAGGGCAAGGGAAAATGGTCTTTTCGAGTGGCTTCATTCAACTTTCGATAGTCAATGCACACTCTCCATCCGGTCACGAGTCTAGTGGGAATCAACTCGTTGGCATCGTTTGGCACAACGGTCATCCCTCCCTTTTTAGGGACACAATGAATAGGACTCACCCAAGGGTTATCGGAAATAGGGTAAATCATTCCCGCGTCAAGGAGTTTAAGGACCTCCTTTTTGATAACGTCGTGAATTTTGGGGTTCACCCTCCTTTGACTTTGGATTGTGGGCTTGAAATCCTCCTCCATTAAGATTTTGTGGATACAAAACTTGGGATCGATTCCCTTAATGTCGGATAACTTCCACGCAATCGCCCCTTTGTGATCCTTTAGAACATCGACAAGTGCGGTTTTTTCATCATTCGAAAGTTCCTTCGCAATAATAACCGGCAACTTGTCGTCCTCCTCCAAATAGACATATTCGAGGTGAGGAGGTAAATCTTTCAACTCGAGGATAGGTGGTTCCTCAAGTGAAGATTTGGGCTCGATACTCATAACCTCCTCGGGCGGAGGAAATGAGAAATCGTTGAGAAAATCCTTGATAATCGAGAAGTCCTCATCGTTGTCGAGGTCTTCGTCACAAGTACGTGGAACATTGCATTCTTCCAACGTAAAACCACCACCTTCAAATGGAGTGAAGGTTGGTGTCGAATTATCAAGAATTGGATCTAACATAGTGGGATTGCCACTAGTTTCTTCATCACCAAACCCTAAAACTTCTTGTGAAAATTCCTCGCAAACCACGTCGATCATATCAACGAGGTTTATGGTAGCAACGGAATAAACATGAGAAAGCTGAGAATTTTGAGTTGCGTTTATAACAAGTTCCTCGTCGTTGAAACGTAAGGTGATCTTTCTAGCATGAACATCAATTAAAGCCATAGACGTATCTAAAAACGAACGACCTAAAATAAGAGGAACTTGAGGATCCATGGGGATATCAACGACGATAAAGTCTACGGGATAGTAGAACTTCCCCACTTTCACAAAAACGTCTTCCGCCAAACCACATGCACGAATCGTGGAATGGTCGGCCAACTCGATAGACATTAGTGAAGGAGTAAGATTAGGAAGATTGAGCGACTTGAAGATTGCAAGTGGCATCAAATTAAAGCTAGCACCAAGATCGGCCAAAGCATAGCATTCTTCCATATCTTGAATGGCACAAGGGATCAAAAATTTACCGGGATCACCGAATTTTTGAGGTATGCGATTAAGATAAACCGACGAACAACTAGACAATTGGTGTAATTTCTCCTTGTTGTTCAACATACTCTTAAAGTTAGCGGCAAATCGAGGCATCATGACCAAAGCATCGGCGAAACTCACATTAAGGTGCAACTCACGAAACATTTTCATAAAAAGCTCAAATTGATAGTTGTCGCGGTCTTGTCGTTTCTCCTTCCTAAGTCTCGATGGGTAAGGCAAGGGTGGTGTGGGTTGGGGCATAGGCATATCCTTTGGAATCTCGGGTTCCAATGTTGGTAAAGGGTCGACCGTAGGTGTGGCATGAGCGGTACTTTGTGGGCTTGAGATATGCTCCTTTTCGACCACCACCTCGGGTTCTTCCTCAATTTCCTCCACCGTTGGAGTAATTGGTTGAGGAGTCGGTTCTTTAAGTGTCTTACCACTTCGTGTGGTAATCACTTTCATCTCTCCCTTCGGGTTTGAAATGGTGTTACTAGGAAGACCACTCGAAGTAGAGGCTTTGTTCCCCATGACGGCTTCTAAAATGGCATTAAGCTTAGCATCTTGACTATTAAACTTCAAATCTTGACTAGCGGCTTTTTGGTCAATTCTTTGTTCAAGCCTAGCATGACTTTGTTCAATCTTATTGTTTTGCCCTCTAATTTGATTAGCAAAATCATTTTTCAACTCATTTCTCATGTTAAGATTTTCCTTCACAAAATTTGCTAACTCCTTGGTGTTTTTAGCCGTGTCCCTAGCTTGACTAGCTAATTGCTCTTGAATGTTTTCCAAAATCTTATCATTTGCCGTGGCGTAATTCAAAAAGTCCATTGGAAGTTCTTTAGTGTAAACATTTTGAAGACCTTGACTTGTGTTTTGAAAATTACGGTTTTGGTTTTGATTTTGCAATTGGCTACTACTTCCTTGATTTCCATAGTTGTTATTACCCTTGTAATTGTTTCTTTGATTGCTTTGGTAACCAACTTGATTGTTTCGATAATTGAAATGTGTATAATGCAAGTTCGTTTTCTCAGTTCTTAACTAATAGAAAGTCCAATCAATATCAAATTTTTAATTGTTTTTGGTTGTTCAAGCTTGCTTGGTAATCTATTGCTAATTCAAACAACACTAAGTAAAAATGAAAAATATAAACCTATTTATACGTAAAACAAATTGCAAATTCCAAATTTTATTCAAGTAAAATATTAAAATGCAAAATTTAAAAGTATAAGGACTGAAAATGTAATTTCTATGAAATATAAATGCTTGAAATGTAAATTCTAAAAATTATAAGGACTAAAAATGTAAAACAGTTAACTACAAGGACTAAACTTGTAAAAATTCTAACAAACTAACCAAATTTAACAAACTAACAAACTTCTAAAACTGAAATTAAACAAACTAACAAATCCAGGGACTAACTTTTGCAATTACCACAAAATTAGAAAGATTAGCTAAGTTTAAACACTAATTAAACTCCTAGGGACTAAAGTGCAAATTTCCAAACTTATAACCAAAAAAACGGGCTTAATGAAAGAATAAGCTCGTTTGAGCTTATTTCTCAACCAATTAAGCTGAAACAAATTGCAAACTACTTCAAATCCAATAATAGAAACGTGTGTTTAAGGAAAATGTCTAAAAGTCCAAAATAAACAAAAGAGAGCTTATCAATAAGCTCAAAATAAGCTATAGCATAATCCAGACATCCACAACTTGATTTTTGTAAAGAAAATGAATAAGCACTTGATTTAAAGTAGGGGAAATCAAACTAGAACAATTTTCATCCACTAATAAGCTAGAAATCTGAAAATAAGCTCAAATGAGCTTATGTTGACCAAAAGTTGACCAGATTTATGAAAAAGCTCAAAATCTCAAAATCTCATATTCAACCCTTTCTAAACTGATTTGTGAAAGAAAATAAGGACTTTTATGAAGTGGATTGTGAGATCTAGCAAAACAGTCAACCACTTAGATCAGAGAATGCAATTTGCTCAGGTCTTAACTAATAAGCTGATTTCTTGCTTATTTCTGAAAACTGTAGAATTTCCTCCTAAAGTCTGAAAGATTATGTATTAAGCTATAACTAGAAACTGGTTTGAGCAATTTTGATCTAGTAATGAAGGAGAAATAAGCAAATGAATCTGACAAGTTTTGAACTAAAAGCTGTTAAAATGAATGACCCAAACTTTTTATTAACCAATTGCCTTTTTGACTATATGTATGACTTATAAAAGACTCAGGACTACTTGTTAACTTCTAAGGACTGCAAATGAACACTTAAACACTAATTAACAACACTTGACAACTGAATTACAACTAGACCCAAACACACCTTATCTGATTTTTATCAAACTTTTCAAAGGATTATTGAGTAATGATTAAGACTGAGTTATGAGCTATAGCAAACTAGTTTATGTGATCAAAATGAAGGCTAATGAAACTGAAATCAAGCAAGTTTACCAACTAGAACTCAATTAAGGTGTTTAGCTAAGCAATTACTGAAATTAAGCCAAAAACTTCAATACTAAACTCAAGTGAACAAGATTAAGCTACAATACACTAGACTCACTCAATCAAACAACCACTTATCAAATAGAATCAGGCAGCCATCAAGTTTACACTAGAGAATGAAGCATGCAAAGACTGTTTAGAGGAATTTGAAAACAGAAGCTTTAAAACCTAATGTAGAAGTCCTTTGGGTAGAAGAGGAGCGCTGAGCTCTCTTGCCCTAGTGATACCACCACCTATCACTAGCTATCAACTCTTATCAATCACCAAAACAGCTAAAACTCATCATTCTGCCATGGAAACTTCAAGAACAATGGAAAGGACTGAATTTTTGATCAAACAGCAACAAATCTTCAACAAAGCCAGTTATGATCAATGTATGATCATAACAAACTTCTATCAGCAACAAATTAATCACACAATAGCAGTAAGGTAGCAGGAATTGAAGAACAAGAATTGGCGGGAAAACTTGGATTTGAATTTTTATTGATGAAAACAGTTACAATTGGTTGTTACAAGGTTCTAACTAACTAACAAACTCAAGAGGTTGTCAGTCTCTTGAGTTGTTAGATGAAAAGGAGGGAAAAGAAGAAAAGTGAAATTGAGAGAACTATGTGTTTTCTGAAAATTAACTACTACTGAAAATGAAGAACAAGTTGTGTATTTATAGGCTAGACTTGAGAGTTTGTTGGAGATGTGACGTGTTCAGGCCAATCATTGCTTGACACGTGGATGAATTCTGCCAATCTTCTTTAAAGGTGATGAACACATTTTGGGGATTTTTGATTCATTGGATAATATGCTAATTAAGTTGCACCATTGGATTCGTCTCATCAAAACGAGCAACTTTGATATTTTGATCTTCTTCTGAAATGCATTCTATCAAAAACGCGATCCTGGAAAATATTTTGGTGAAAGAGAGAGACACGTGGCAGCTTCTTATTGGTGGAAAAAGTGTTACACGGATCACACTGTTGTGATCTTGCATTAAATGTGGCGGCTTGTAGTGGGATTTAATTGTTTGATCCGTGTGACATGTTTCCTTGTTTCTGATTGGTTAAAAGCCTTTGCACATGGATTCAACTTGCAATACTTTCCAAACTTGGCAATTTAAGTCCCTTAACTTGGCAGATTTCTCTTTAAGGCTAGAAACTTCATTCCTTTGACAATTTTGGCCCTTCAACTTTCATTCTTCAACAAAAATGGCCCTTTAACTTGATTGACTTTGTAGTTTGACCAGGTTTGACTTGGATCTTGACTTTGCAGTATTTGCACTTTAAGTCCCTCAACTTTCAAGACTTGTCAAGATAGGTCCTTGAGCTTTGAAAACTTGTCACTTGTGATCCTTCCTTGTCTTTTTCATCCATTTTAGCTTGGTTTTTCCTTGTTTGCTTGAAATTGTATCCTTTTACCTACATAAGATCACACAAACACAAACATACCACATAACACTGCTTTTTACAATATAAAAGGGTATTTTGCTTCGTGTTTTAGGGTTATTTGTTGATAAAAGGATATGAGTTTAAGCTCATATCAAATTCCCCTACACTTGAGCATTGCCATGTCCTCATGCAATATTATCTTTCAAGGCTTAAAAAATTTACATTTCCCTCATAATTAATCCACCTTGGCCATATGAGATGCATCTACACTACTCTAAACTAAATGATGCATGATTTTGACTTTTAACAATGCAATGGATTAAAATACAATTCTATCTATATCTTTTTGATTTTTCTTGAAATGGTTTTGATGGAAATAACTCATAAAGAATTCAATGACTTGGATTAGGGCTTGGGTACCATGGACACTTATCACCCTCAAGTTTCACTTTCCCCATACCAAGCTAGTAAATGGAATCATTGCATTCACAAGTAAAAAGTGCATCAACTTATTCATGACAATTAAATGTGGAACCGGTTATTATTTGAGCAAATTGCTTGTGAGCAAATTTGTCATTATTAAAGTGTGAAATATAAGAAATGTAAAATCCAAAAATAAGGAAGGACGGTTTTAATCCTAAGTAATCTTCTCATCCATTACTTGAAAAACCGCTCACAATTAATACAAGTCCGTATTAAGAATAATAAGTCATTCGCCTTATGTGTAAAATCCTCATGTCATGCTTTCATAAGTAACTACACACTCGCTAAGGAAAGAAAAATAAAACTCACGCAATAATTTACATCCGCATCTTTTTGAGATTTTGGATCTTCAACCCCGCAACCCGTCAAGGTAATATTGGATTGGAGCAATCTATTGAATCCCCGCAACCCGTCAAGGTAATATTGGAACTCAATAGTCACTATAATTAACACCACACTGCCCCTCTTGGGAGTCTTGCATTATTTTTTTTTTTTTTTTCTTTTTTTTTTTCTAGCCACTCATTTTTTTTTCATAAGCCGCTCTTATTTTTCTTTATTCCTCTCCAAAAAATTTGCAAAGAAGAAAAGGAAAAACACCCGCTAAATATGGAGCATGACACAAGTCTAGTACACATAAAACGTGCTAACTTAGAATCTTAAGACGTACTCATATCAACCATAAATGATTAGCCAAAAATGCATAAGAGATTACGAACCAATTAAAACCGTACTTGATTATTTATTAACAATTATATACAAGCGAAGAAAATAGAGGTAGAGAAGAGAAGGGTTTAGCCACAAGTAATTGCCATGAAGTCTATCTAGCCCTTTTATACTTGCTTCAACTCTATCATTTCCCATTCTCCACAAATTTAAAATTTCAAATAATGAAATTGGTGGAAGCTTAGCCTAATAGACCAATGAAGGACTACATGGTTAAGGATACTAGCTAGAGAATGCTAAAATAAGCAAACTCGGGTTGAGTCAAAATATCCATGGCGGGCCTAATATGTCAAAGAAGTCTAAATTTGTTAAAACCATGTTTTATTATATTTTTTTTCCTTTTTATATATTTTTGATGAAAAATAAAAGAATATATACAATGCAAATGTGTTATGCAAATGAAAAATGATTGATGCAAAAATTATGAATGCATATTTTTGTGGCCAAAGTAGATCAAAAATTTGAAAAATGTTGAAAATCCAATTTTCCATGTTATCATGCAAGACAATGACAAGTTCTAGGTAAGGTCACTTCGATAGAAGACCCCCCTACACTTAAGCTAAACATTGTCCTCAATGTTTAAGAGCATGGAAGTGAACTCCCCTACACTTATGACAATGAATAGACTTTGCTTAACCCAAGTTAAGGAAAGGACTACTATTAGTGAAATCAAGTTTAAGCACAACGTGTCAATGAAAAATCACTAAAGTAACGAAGTGAACCGGATACAAGGGCCTCTTCCATAAGCTCCAAAGCATGAGATGAGTGAGCAACCCTACAAACAAGCATGAAGACAAAAGAAGGTCTCCCCTACACTTATCTCCAAATCTATGCCTTTATTTCTAACCTACAACACTCTAACCTAGTTATACGATGCTTGAGTTAATGAGTCTCTAGCTCGACTCGTCCCTCAATGAATTAATTCATGGGGAAAATGGGGACCTCTTGGACCATTTCAACGGAAATGTCCTCCCCAAAGTAATGCTTAACACGGTGACCATTCACTTTAAAATTTGGACCATCGGGTTGGGACAACTCAAGAGTTCCATATGGAAACACTTGAGCAATAGTGAATGGACCGGACCATCTCGACTTAAGCTTGCCCGCAAAAAGCTTTAATCTTGAGTTAAAGAGGAGAACCGGCTCTCCAACTTTGAACTCACGATTCTTAATCTTAGCATCATGCAATTTCTTAGTTTTTTCCTTATATAACAAAGAATTCTCATAGGCATTGGCTCTCAACTCATCCATCTCATTGAGTTGATCTTTCCTATGTGAACCGGCTTGGTTTAAATCAAAGTTAGCCCACTTGAGAGCCCAAGATGCCTTATGTTCTAACTCAAATGGGAGGTGGCACGCTTTTCCATAGACAAGCCTATAAGGAGTACAACCAATTGGTGTCTTAAAAGCCGTCCTAAACGCCCACAAAGCATCATCAAGCTTATCCGACCAAGAAGCTCTATGCTCTCCCACCGTTCTCTCTAAAATTCTCTTTAAACCACGATTTGTGACCTCGGTTTGACCATTTGTTTGAGGGTGATACGCGGTAGAAAGTCTATGATTCACTCCATATTTCTTCATAACTCTTGTGAATTGATCATTACAAAAATGCGTACCACGATCACTTATGATGGCCCGAGGTACACCAAATCTAGCAAACAATTGTTTCAAGAACTTTACAACCACTCTAGCATCATTAGTAGGTAAGGCTTTAGCCTCCACCCACTTGGACACATAATCCACCGCCACAAGTATATACTTGTTTCCCTTAGAGGATGGAAAAGGTCCCATGAAATCTATTCCCCATACATCAAATATCTCACACTCTTGGATAAAATTTTGTGGCATCTCATCACGTTGTGTAATTTTTCCTTGTCTTTGGCAAACATCACAAAATTTCACCATCTCTTGGGCATCCTTGTAAATGGAAGGCCAATAGTAACCCGAATCAAAGACTTTCTTGGCGGTGTAGTTAGGCCCAAAATGTCCACCCGTAGGTCCTTTATGACATGCCTCTAAGATTTTAAATGCCTCGGGCCCATCTACACACCGTCTAATGATTTGGTCCGCACATTGCCTAAAAAGATATGGATCATCCCAAAAGTAATACTTAACTTCCTTAAGAAACTTTTTCTTTTGTTGGTAAGTAAGACCCTCAATAAGCACATTGCCCACAAGATAGTTTGCAATATCCGCAAACCAAGGTGTGGCATCCTCTTGGGAAGAGATAGACATGAGCTCCTCTAATGGAAAGGATTCATTGATTTCTTGATGTGGGAAATCTCCTTGAAAAGGATGCTCAAGTCTACTCAAATGATCCGCCGCTAAATTCTCGGCCCCTTTTTTATCACGAATCTCTATCTTAAACTCTTGAAGCAACAAAACCCATCTCAAAAGCCTAGGCTTAGCATCTTGTTTTGTCATAAGATACTTGAGAGCGGAATGATCCGTATACACTATGGTCTTGGAAAGCACAAGGTATGGTCTAAACTTCTCAAAAGCATATACTATAGCAAGCAACTCTTTTTCCGTGGTAGTGTAATGAAGTTGTGCACCGGTCATGGTTTTACTCGCATAGTGTATAGGTTGGAAATGCTTATTAACTCTTTGTCCTAAGACGGCCCCCACCGCATAATCACTAGCATCACACATAAGTTCAAAAGGTAATTCCCAATTTGGAGAAACCAAAACGGGAGCCTTTGTCAATTTTTCCTTAATTGTCTCAAAAGATTCTAAACAAGCTTGGTCAAAAATGAAAGGAGCCTCTTTCTCCAAGAGATGAGTCATCGGTCTAGCTATCTTAGAGAAATCTTGTATAAAGCGCCTATAAAAACCCGCATGACCTAAGAAACTCCTCACACCTTTAACCGAGGTGGGTGGGGGAAGCTTAGCAATCACATCAATTTTGGCACGATCAACTTCTAATCCCTTATTGGATATCTTGTGTCCTAAAACAATCCCCTCTTTTACCATAAAGTGACATTTCTCCCAATTAAGCACCAAACGTGTTTCCTCACAATGCTTAAGCATTCTCTCAAGATTGGTGAGACACGAGCTAAAGGAGTTCCCAAATACGGAAAAGTCATCCATAAAAACCTCCATGGTTTGCTCTATCATATCATGGAAAATTGCCATCATGCACCTTTGAAACGTCCCCGGTGCATTACATAGGCCAAAAGGCATCCTCTTGTAAGCAAATGTACCGTATGGACAAGTGAATGTGGTCTTTTCTTGATCCTTAGGGTCAATTGGGATTTGGAAATAACCCGAAAAGCCATCAAGAAAACAATAGTACTCATTTCCCGCTAAGCGTTCAAGCATTTGATCCATAAAGGGAAGCGGGAAATGGTCTTTCCTAGTTGCCTCATTAAGTTTTCTATAATCAATGCATACTCTCCAACCGGTTACAAGTCTCGTGGGAATAAGCTCATTGTTCTCATTAGGCACCACGGTGATTCCACCCTTCTTTGGAACACAATGAACCGGGCTAACCCATGGAGAGTCGGAAATGGGGTAAATCATACCCGCATCTAAGAGTTTAATCACTTCCTTCTTAATAACCTCATGAATTTTTGGGTTAACTCTCCTTTGGTTTTGAATGGCGGGTTTATAATCATCCTCCATAAGGATTTTGTGAGTACAAAAATGTGGATCAATTCCCCTTATGTCGGATATTTTCCATGCTAAAGCTTTCTTATGTTTCTTAAGGACTTCAATAAGTTGCTCCTTCTCATCCTCTTTCAATTCCTTAGCAATAATCACCGGTAATTGGTCTTTTCCTTCTAAGAAAGCATATTCTAAGTGGGATGGAAGTTCCTTAAGTTCAATGGGAGGTGGACTCTCTATGGAAGGTTTCACTATGGAAGGTTCCTCAATGGTAATCTCTTGTGGAATAGGGGAAGGAATAGGGTCCTCATTGAGCAACTTTTGGATTGTAAGAATATCTTCTTCCCAATTAATGGGAGAATCATCATCACCAAGAAAGTTGGACTCAAATTCCTCCAAGAGGAAATCACTCTCTCCAAAAGGTGTTAAAGAGGGAGCAATTGAGGCCACGGTTTCAACATGTGGAATCTCATCACTAGCATTCTTACAAGCATCATGAAAGTGTTCATTACACACTTCATCTAACACATCCACAATGTTAATCGTCTCACAAGGTCTAGACTCCTTAACCTCTCTTCTATCACAAACTTTCCCTAACTTAAACACCACTTTCTCATCCTCTACTCTCATAATTAATTCTCCTTCCGCCACATCTATCAAGGTACGACCCGTTCTCAAAAACGGTCTACCAACAATCAAAGGCACTCTAGGATCCATGTCATAATCGACCACTACAAAGTCGGCCGGAAAAGTAAACTTATCCACACCTACAAACACATCTTCCGCTATACCTACGGGGTGAGCTATGGTTCGGTTGGCTAGTTCAAGAGTCATCCTAGTGGGGGTGAGCTCGGGAAGAGAGAGTTGTTTCCAAACCGATAAAGGCATGAGATTTATGCTTGCCCCTAAATCCGCCAAAGCCATGCAATTTTCAACACCGGGAAAATTACAAGGTATCAAGAAGCGCCCCGGATCTCCAAGTTTTGTTGGTAAAGTTTTAAGTAACACCGCGGAACAATTTTCATTAAGTGATGTGTTGGGCAAGTCAACCAATTTTTCTTTGTTTGAGAGCAAATCCTTGAACATCTTAGCAAACTTTGGCATATAAGCAAGAGCTTCCGCAAAGGATATGTTGATATTGAGTTGCTTGAACATCCTTAAGAAATTGGAGACTTGTATGTCATCTTTGTTCTTTAACTTGTCCTTTTTCAACCTTGAAGGGTATGGAAGAGTAGGTTTGGGTGTAGGTGGAATAGGTGTTGTAGTGGAAGATTTGTCTTTGTTAGCCTCTTCATTGGGAAGTGTGGAAGATGAAGGAGAAGTATGAGGTGGTTGAGAAGGTGTGTTTGAGTGAATAGGAGCACTTTGAGGAGGTGGAGTAGAAGTAGAAGGCTTATCACAAGTAGGAGCACAAGTGGGTTGAACAATAGTAGGTTTAGGAGGTGAAGGATCCTTTGTTGTTGTACCACTCCTTGTTGTAATAGCATTGACATTAGCCCTAGGATTTGTTTGTGTGTTGGAAGGTAAAGCCCCTTGTGGTCTTTGAGTTACCGCCACTAAAACCCTATTGATTTGTTCCTCTATTGTACGTTTCACTTGGTCATTCATTCTCTTCTCAATATCACGCATTTTCTTGTCAACATACTCTTGAGTCTCTTGCATCCCATATCCTTGAGTTTGGTTTTGAGGGTAAGCTTGATTTGGAATTGGAGCATATGCTTGATTGGGAATAAATGGAAGTGGTTGATTAAATCCGTGTTGTGGTGGATAAAAGGTATTAGCTTGAGGTTGAAATTGATTGGGTGCTTTGTAATTATTTCCTTGGTATGGTTGTCTTTGCCCTTGATTCCTTGCTAGAATTTGAGGAGGATTTTGTTGAATTTGGGTGGGTGGTTGGGGTGGAAAGCCGGGTGGAGTAAGGTAATTTTGGGATTTGTAAGAAAGGTTATTTGGATTGATGTTAGGCTTGAAGTGTTCACGGTGTTCCTCTTGATAAGCATAGCATTCCCCTTGATACCCTTGCACCTTGTCACATTGTTCATAAGAGTGAGGTCCTCCACAAGTAACACAAGAAATGGTGATGGCATTCACATTGTTTGAGGAATTGTTCAATGTCATGCTCTTAAAAGTTTGAAGCATATCTTGTTGTGCTTGCAAATGCCTCTCACTTTCTCTATCCATCCTTTGAAAAATAGCTTCTTGAAACTTGAGGAGTTGGTTGTCAAAAGGGATTTGAGAAGTGTTTTGGATAACATGAACTCTTTCCTCAAATGGATCATTGGTTTGAACCATTGCCTTAGTCTCAATAATGGTCAAAGCCTCTTGGTATGTCTTGAAATGAATACTCCCTCCCGCGGAAGCATTTAGTGAATCTTGGTGGTGAGGTTTAAGGCCATTGTAGAAAGTATTGATTTTGCTTAGATCATCCATTCCATGATTAGGGCATCGCCTCAACAACTCACTATACTCTTCCCAAGCATCACCAAAGGATTGACTAGGTTTTTGTGTAAAGCCCATAATCATATTTCTCAAAGCCATAGTCTTTTGTGGAGGAAAGAATTTGTTCAAAAACTTAGTGGTAAAACCATCCCATGTGGTGATACTATCGGGTGGTTGGGTGTCTAACCAATGCTTAGCACTCCCATCTAGTGAAAATGACACTAACAACAATCTAATGACATCCGGTGGAACCCCATTATGCTTAATGGTATTGCAAAGTGAAAGGAATCTCTTAAGATGAGCATGGGGATCCTCATTTTGTTTTCCATAGAAAGGTGATGCAGCAACCATATTGATCATAGATGTATGTAGCTCAAATGTGTTAGCGGGATAGTCGGGAATCTTAATGGCACTAACAAATCCATGAATGTTGGTTTGCATACGTTCAAACAAAGTACGGTTATCAACAGCCATGGCTCCTTGTGGTGGTGACAAAGCACGATTCTCGTGATCGGTTTGGTGGACGATGGTGGTCTTACTCTTTCTTTTCTTCTTCCTTTTCGGAGGAAGAGGTTGTACACCAATCGGTATTTGTGCACGCCCGCGAGTGAGCATGCAACTCAATACGAGGAATGAGAGAGAAGCTCTCGTGTGACTTTGAAAAGAATAAGATTATCCTCTTCGAGTTTCGATATTAAATATCCACAAGAAAGTAACAATATATGTAATACTACTTTGGGTGCAAGACCCTCAATGAAGCTTTCCTTCTTAGAATACTCCCAAGTGAACGGGGGGTTAGGTGGCGCGAAGCACTTAAGTACCTATTGACCCTTAGATGGCATTTTATAGCACATCGCCTTTCTATTCACTTAAATGTTCGTATTCTTCGAATTATTACTTATTGAGAGTATTTATCTATTCTTGCTTTATTTTGTTTGATCGATACGCGTGTCAAGGACCGGAGCGCCCCTCAACACGGTGTATTGCCTCGGCAATACTTATGGAAGATATGTAGATTGATTGTTCTTATACGTATACGTATTTACTTATAATAATATATGGAAAATATTTTTGTATTTATGAGTTTTTTAAAGGAAAATACTATATGTACATAAAAACCGAGAGAAGCCAATAATATATATTTTTGGTTGCAATCTCTTAGGAAAAAGATTGCTTTTTGGATTTTTTTAATTTTTTTGGTCAATTCTTTAGGAAAAGAATTGTTTTGTTAATTTTTTAGTTTTTATATATTTTTATATTTTTGATTTTTTTATTTGTTTTTGATTTATGATACGTAAAAATAACGTTCACAAAGTGAACGGATCCCAAAAGCCAATGAAAACCGTCAATCGATAGTCTCTCGTGTAGTCAAAGAACCGGCAGCGGCGCCATTTGAAATGTGTATAATGCAAGTTCGTTTTCTCAGTTCTTAACTAATAGAAAGTCCAATCAATATCAAATTTTTAATTGTTTTTGGTTGTTCAAGCTTGCTTGGTAATCTATTGCTAATTCAAACAACACTAAGTAAAAATGAAAAATATAAACCTATTTATACGTAAAACAAATTGCAAATTCCAAATTTTATTCAAGTAAAATATTAAAATGCAAAATTTAAAAGTATAAGGACTGAAAATGTAATTTCTATGAAATATAAATGCTTGAAATGTAAATTCTAAAAATTATAAGGACTAAAAATGTAAAACAGTTAACTACAAGGACTAAACTTGTAAAAATTCTAACAAACTAACCAAATTTAACAAACTAACAAACTTCTAAAACTGAAATTAAACAAACTAACAAATCCAGGGACTAACTTTTGCAATTACCACAAAATTAGAAAGATTAGCTAAGTTTAAACACTAATTAAACTCCTAGGGACTAAAGTGCAAATTTCCAAACTTATAACCAAAAAAACGGGCTTAATGAAAGAATAAGCTCGTTTGAGCTTATTTCTCAACCAATTAAGCTGAAACAAATTGCAAACTACTTCAAATCCAATAATAGAAACGTGTGTTTAAGGAAAATGTCTAAAAGTCCAAAATAAACAAAAGAGAGCTTATCAATAAGCTCAAAATAAGCTATAGCATAATCCAGACATCCACAACTTGATTTTTGTAAAGAAAATGAATAAGCACTTGATTTAAAGTAGGGGAAATCAAACTAGAACAATTTTCATCCACTAATAAGCTAGAAATCTGAAAATAAGCTCAAATGAGCTTATGTTGACCAAAAGTTGACCAGATTTATGAAAAAGCTCAAAATCTCAAAATCTCATATTCAACCCTTTCTAAACTGATTTGTGAAAGAAAATAAGGACTTTTATGAAGTGGATTGTGAGATCTAGCAAAACAGTCAACCACTTAGATCAGAGAATGCAATTTGCTCAGGTCTTAACTAATAAGCTGATTTCTTGCTTATTTCTGAAAACTGTAGAATTTCCTCCTAAAGTCTGAAAGATTATGTATTAAGCTATAACTAGAAACTGGTTTGAGCAATTTTGATCTAGTAATGAAGGAGAAATAAGCAAATGAATCTGACAAGTTTTGAACTAAAAGCTGTTAAAATGAATGACCCAAACTTTTTATTAACCAATTGCCTTTTTGACTATATGTATGACTTATAAAAGACTCAGGACTACTTGTTAACTTCTAAGGACTGCAAATGAACACTTAAACACTAATTAACAACACTTGACAACTGAATTACAACTAGACCCAAACACACCTTATCTGATTTTTATCAAACTTTTCAAAGGATTATTGAGTAATGATTAAGACTGAGTTATGAGCTATAGCAAACTAGTTTATGTGATCAAAATGAAGGCTAATGAAACTGAAATCAAGCAAGTTTACCAACTAGAACTCAATTAAGGTGTTTAGCTAAGCAATTACTGAAATTAAGCCAAAAACTTCAATACTAAACTCAAGTGAACAAGATTAAGCTACAATACACTAGACTCACTCAATCAAACAACCACTTATCAAATAGAATCAGGCAGCCATCAAGTTTACACTAGAGAATGAAGCATGCAAAGACTGTTTAGAGGAATTTGAAAACAGAAGCTTTAAAACCTAATGTAGAAGTCCTTTGGGTAGAAGAGGAGCGCTGAGCTCTCTTGCCCTAGTGATACCACCACCTATCACTAGCTATCAACTCTTATCAATCACCAAAACAGCTAAAACTCATCATTCTGCCATGGAAACTTCAAGAACAATGGAAAGGACTGAATTTTTGATCAAACAGCAACAAATCTTCAACAAAGCCAGTTATGATCAATGTATGATCATAACAAACTTCTATCAGCAACAAATTAATCACACAATAGCAGTAAGGTAGCAGGAATTGAAGAACAAGAATTGGCGGGAAAACTTGGATTTGAATTTTTATTGATGAAAACAGTTACAATTGGTTGTTACAAGGTTCTAACTAACTAACAAACTCAAGAGGTTGTCAGTCTCTTGAGTTGTTAGATGAAAAGGAGGGAAAAGAAGAAAAGTGAAATTGAGAGAACTATGTGTTTTCTGAAAATTAACTACTACTGAAAATGAAGAACAAGTTGTGTATTTATAGGCTAGACTTGAGAGTTTGTTGGAGATGTGACGTGTTCAGGCCAATCATTGCTTGACACGTGGATGAATTCTGCCAATCTTCTTTAAAGGTGATGAACACATTTTGGGGATTTTTGATTCATTGGATAATATGCTAATTAAGTTGCACCATTGGATTCGTCTCATCAAAACGAGCAACTTTGATATTTTGATCTTCTTCTGAAATGCATTCTATCAAAAACGCGATCCTGGAAAATATTTTGGTGAAAGAGAGAGACACGTGGCAGCTTCTTATTGGTGGAAAAAGTGTTACACGGATCACACTGTTGTGATCTTGCATTAAATGTGGCGGCTTGTAGTGGGATTTAATTGTTTGATCCGTGTGACATGTTTCCTTGTTTCTGATTGGTTAAAAGCCTTTGCACATGGATTCAACTTGCAATACTTTCCAAACTTGGCAATTTAAGTCCCTTAACTTGGCAGATTTCTCTTTAAGGCTAGAAACTTCATTCCTTTGACAATTTTGGCCCTTCAACTTTCATTCTTCAACAAAAATGGCCCTTTGACTTGATTGACTTTGTAGTTTGACCAGGTTTGACTTGGATCTTGACTTTGCAGTATTTGCACTTTAAGTCCCTCAACTTTCAAGACTTGTCAAGATAGGTCCTTGAGCTTTGAAAACTTGTCACTTGTGATCCTTCCTTGTCTTTTTCATCCATTTTAGCTTGGTTTTTCCTTGTTTGCTTGAAATTGTATCCTTTTACCTACATAAGATCACACAAACACAAACATACCACATAACACTGCTTTTTACAATATAAAAGGGTATTTTGCTTCGTGTTTTAGGGTTATTTGTTGATAAAAGGATATGAGTTTAAGCTCATATCAATAATTGTTAGCATTTTGATTTGGTGGAAAATCTGGTGGAGTCAATTGATTAGTGCGAGGAACTTGACCGTTTTGGTTATAAGTTCCCGCGGCCGCGAAGGCACTCGAAGTGTTACCACCGTTGGTAATGCACTCGGAATAATCGTGAGCTCCACCACAATACAAACAAGAAACCTCGACCGCTTTAGCCGTAGCGGGAGCGGGTTGTTCACCAACTTTAAACTCAATTAACAATCCTTTCAACTTATCAAAAATCTTGTTCTCCAAATTAGCCTCGATTTGACAAGCATCAATGGTATGTGACAATGAAGGCGAAGGCAAAGACGAAGTCTTATGAACACTCGACGTGCTACGAGGACTATAGACCTTAGACCTATTCTCAATGATTAACAATGCTTCCTCGACCGTCTTACACAAAAAATTACCACCCGCGGCGGCATTAAGATAATCACGCTCATGATTGTTCAAGCCATTGTAAAACGTGTCAATTTGATGCAAGTCGGAAAAACCATGATGAGGACATTCGTGCAACATTTCCTTAAACCTATTCCAAGCCGTTGAAAAACTCTCATTATACTCTTGTGAAAACTTTGAAATCTCGTTTTTCAAGTGCGTAGTCTTAGAGGGCGGAAAAAATTGGTTCACGAATTTTGAAACGAGATCCTTCCACGTCAATATAGAATTGGGTGGCTCTTTCTCTAACCAAATTTTTGCGGGCCCCGCTAAGGAATACGGAAAAAGCATCATCTTAATCGAGTCGTTAGAGACGTCCTTAAACTTGCAAGTGGCGGTAAGGCAATTAAATTGGCGAATGTGGTTATGAGGGTTGTCCTTTTCGTCACCTCGAAACTTGTTGTTTTGAATCATGGACAACAAACCCGTCTTAACCTCAAAATTCTCCGCAAGGATAGCGGGAATCACAATCGCTTCTCCATAACCCTCGGTGGGTGCTTGAAGCAACTCCATCATAGTTCGATTAGCCATGGGTGCTTCTTTCACTATAATGGGTTCGTCAATAGGAGACTCCTCACTGGTAGGATTGATTGATTTGTTTCTTCGTTTACGAGCACGTCTTGCTTTAGAGCGAGTTTGCATAAACGTCACGTACAACGAGAGGGTGAGCAAAGAAGATTCTTTTTGGTGTTTTTACTTTTTCGATTTTTTTTGTGGTTTTTGATTGTTTTTACTTTTTTTGGATTTTGGGAATGTATTAGGTAGACACAAATCTACAAATCTCCTCCTTAATCAAATCTCTCGATTAAAGAAGCCTCAAGGAATGAAAATGAACACGTGAAGTGAACGCCTTCGATGACTTTAGAACGATGGTGGAACACCAAATCGTTCAAGAGGGTTTAATCAATAGAAACCAAGAAAATATATATGATACTTAAGTAATACTTTGGGGGGCAAAACCCTCGATTAGCTTTCAAAATCAAAATACGCACAAGCAAGCGGAGGAAACGAGGCGGCGCGAAGCACTTAAGAGCCTTTTTCCTTTAGGTCGTGAAATACAACCGCCTTATACCCACCTTATAGTTTGTATTTCTCAAAATCGAGCTTCACGAAAGTATTTATCTATTTCTGCCTTTTTCTTTGGTTTGAGATTCGAATACAATGATTGGGTAATGACCTCCCAAGTCAAGGTTGTGATTGCTCACGTATTTGGAGTACTTGTGAATTTATTGTTCTACGTATACAATATAGTAATAGTATTCACAAAAAACGAAAAACCGATAATACGTATTAGTAGAGTGCTACTAATACAAATACTATTATGGCTATATATAAAAACAACAATTGTTCAACCAAAACACAACACGCCTCCCCGGCAGCGGCGCCAAAATGATGTTGTGGTTTTTACTACCCTTTAGGAAAAGAGCAATAAATAGGGCAAGTGAGCACGACGATTTAGGAAAACCGTGTGTGTATGACCCTAAAAGTGAGTTCGTTCTCAAGGAGGCAAGTGCGTTGTGTTAAGAGATGATATTGATTTGTGATTATATGATTGAGAAAGAAAGAAAGAAATGGGATTAGAAGAGAAAGACGGTTACGAAGACGAATTAAAATAAGACGAAAAAGGCGAACACGTAAAACCGTAAATAGTGCAAAAATTAAAACTTTATCCTAAAAATTCCTAAAAATTACTAAAAATTACTAAAAATCCACAATAATATTCTAAGAGTTTACAAAAAAATCCAAACTTGTTAAAACCTTTTAATTAATTAGATAATGACTTTTTAATGCTAATTAAGGCCCTAAAAATCACAATTAATTATTAAAAAGCCCTAAACAAGATCTTATAGTTTGTAAACCTCAAAAATATCCTAATTAAGCTAAAAACTATTTTTAAAAATTTTAAAACCAAATTAAACTATTTTTAAACACTTAAAAACTATTAAAATCAATTAAAACTTAAATTAATTCTAGAAAATAATTGAAAAGTCCTAAAAATATTTGGTAAGTGACAAAACTCCTAATTAAGTGTCCTTAACCTAGGAAAAATATAAAAACTAAAAAAATCAAACTTCAATTTTTAATAATAAAATAATATTAAAATATTCAAAAAAATTCAAAGTTCATAAAAAATTCTAAAAAATTACCAAAAATCTTAAATAATGTAACTAGGACAAAAATGCAATCAAAATTTTCTGAAACCTATTTAATAATTTTATATTATATTTTAAAGTTAGCTAAAAACCCTAAAATCCAATAAAATCAAAAATAAGCTAAATTGAAAACCTAAATAGCTGAAAACCTCAAAGTTATGATTAAAAACCTAAAAACTATTTTTTCAGATTTTTAAATTACCTTTTCCTATTTTTAAATTACTTTTCAAAATTTAAATTAAAAATAATCCTAGAAAATAAACTAAATAAGAGAAAAATAAACTTTTTGCACTGAAAAGTCCTAAAACCTAATACAAACAAAAGAAAAATGCTAACTGGTCAAAAGCTTAAAGAAATAAGCTGGAATAAGCTTATTAATAAGTTGTTATGTAAATAAGCTAGAAAACAAATACCACTTAAGTAAGTAATGAAATGAGAACCTAGCAGTCAAAGACCCTAGGGCACGCTGGTAAGTTGTGAGTGTTGTGAGGAGGATGGCGCAGGTTCGAGTCCTGGCCAGTCCTTTTTGGAAACTTTTTTCTTTTTTTTTAACTTTAAAACTCAATACTAGGACTATTTAAGTCTCAAAAACACAAATCCAATCCAATGCAAACAAGATTAAGCTTAACAAATATGAAAACGTGCCCAGTTCATCTTTTTATGAACACAAAGAGAACTTTGTTTCTTCACTTGTGCAAAAGGAATCAAGAGGACTTGATTCTTGGTTTCTGGTGTTGTTTTTGATGGATAAATGGCACCCCTATACTCAGTTGAGTATAGGGAGTCAAGACAACACAAAAACAAGCAAAACTTAGCACACAATCAAGCTCAAACTGCTCCTACAAGTTTCTGATTAAGCATACACAAGTCTGATGAACAGCAACAAGTTTACATGCACAAATCCGAATTTCTAAGGCTCAAATCTTGCATACAAGCTAAGCATATGACTTGCAAACCCTACTCAATCCTAAACAGTCCTAATATCTAGCAGTATTCAAGATTTGATGCACAAAATTCACACAATTCAAGCAGAACAAGGCAGTTGACTGTTTTTTGCTATGATTTCAATTTTTAAGCAAACAAATTTGTTTAATACTTGACCAAACAGAAAACTAACTACTACTATCACCTACTACTACCCTAAGGAGTGTATTGAACTGATTTATCAGCAAAATCTAAACCATTTAAACCATATAAAACCTTGATCCAAACACCCTTTAAAATACTGAACTTGAATTTTAACAAAGCAAATCACACCAAATCAAATCCAAACTGATTTTAATTAGTCCTAACATGCATATTAACATCACTCATGCATAATCAAACCATAAACTACACATTTAAACACTTAGCATGCAAATCACACATAAACTGAAAATTTGAAAACTAAAAAGGGAAAACAAGGGTTTTACCTTAAGGGACCTACATCCAGGTCCCTTAGTGGCATCTTAGCCACCTCCTTCAGGCTGGGGCCTGAGCTGAGCCTTGGACAAACAAGCAGGCTATGACCCTGCTAAGAATGAACAAACACAATATGGCAACTTTTCTGATTTTTCTTCCTTCTTTTAAATCTTTTCCAATTAACTCAAATGTTTTTTCTTTCACAACACTTAAACCAAACAGCTTGAAATCCAGGAGAATCAAACTCAAAACAAGATTTCACCAAGAAAAGTCAATTTTCAGAAACTTTTGAAAATAAGACTAAATTTTAAAAACTTGAAAAATAAACAGACAGTAAGTGAGACACAATCAATAAGCAGAAAGTAAAAGTGGATCTTTGTTTCTCATCAACATCTCAACACCATTTTTCATTCATAAAAAAACTGGCTTTACAGGGAAGTGATAAAGGAGAAAGAAAGAACAACAAATACAACCCACATACGGGTGTATTTATACTAGGCTATAGAACAAACTAGAAGCTGAATAAAATATTACAAAAATGTGTAAACCCTAATGGCTTGAAAAGCCCTAAATGCCCTTGAAGTTCTTGGTCAAAATCATCCATGTGATGATGTTGAAGTAGCCAGCTGTTGTAAAGTGATCTAAACCCTTCATCTTGCCTTTGGGAGTAAGATAGCACTTTCTGAACGTTGATTCTCTGCTTCTTTTTGTTTGGGAGTGAATAGTGGGGTAGGGGAGGGTGGTACAATCATGTGAGGATGAGGGTGACGTTTTTTGGGAGTGGGGATGGGATTAGGGTTAGGTTAATCA
This sequence comes from Glebionis coronaria, assembly GCA_025667525.1. NCBI lineage: Eukaryota > Viridiplantae > Streptophyta > Magnoliopsida > Asterales > Asteraceae > Glebionis > Glebionis coronaria. Next base: position 66,718,001 of record CM046875.1, read on the forward strand.
GTGATCTGGAAAAGATGGTTCAAAAACCCTTTGTTTTTGGTTGGATTAATTCTGGGATTATTAGGGTTCATGTGTTTGATTAGTGTGGGTTTAATCCGGTTTTGGGGGTGATTATGTTTAAATAAGTGTTTGGGAGGGAAGGGATTAATTTAAGTTAAATGGTGTGGGTGGAATTCTGACGTGGGAGGGAGAGTGATGTGGTGGGTGTTGATTGGTTGGTGGTGATGATGTGGCTAGATGATTGGTGGGGGTAAGTTGGTGTGTCTGGCAGAAATGGTCCCTCACTTTTCCTTTTATCTTCAACTTGTATAAAACAGCAACAAACTTTCTTCCTTTGTAAATAAGTTTTGGTAGTTTGTCATTTTTGGCACAAGGATTTTATAAACTTTGAATAAGGACTAAAAGTGCAATTTTGGCAATCTTCAAGGGCCTTTAGTGACATGTCTTCATACTTCAAGGTGTTGACTTGTTTGTTGACTTCTTGGAGGACCAATATTGACAACTTAGTTTTGTTGAAGGACTAAATTTGCCAATTCTTCAAAGTTAAGGGTCCTTTTTGTAATTTTGACAAACTTTAGGGACCAAACTTGTAATTATGAAGATACAAGGGTATAAAGTGTCAATTCTTCAAACTTGGAGGACCAATCTTCATAATTCTTCTAATCTTCAAGGGTTTTCTTTGGAAAATTCTTCATTAGGGCTTGGTTCATCGTGCGGCTTCGTTTCTCGTGTTCGTTTTTTACTGATTCTTGTGATCTTTTGTCATTTTCTCAATATCCGTACCTAAAATACACAAGCAACAAACACAAGCATATATTTGGGTATTTTGATGATATTTAATGCATTTTAAGCCCTATTTGGACGATGAGACTATGTATAAAAGCAGTCTCATCACAGCTCTTGCGAAACATAGCTCGTATTTTTACAAAGCCTTAGCCAGACCATAAAAAATCTCGTATTTTTACAAAGCCTTAGCCAGACCATGACGAATCTTTTAGAACCAAAATATTTACCGCTTAAACTATGTGTAAATAAATAAATGTTCCAACAAAAATTTAAAAATTGACAATAACTGAGATGTTGAAAGGATGAAAATGATTTAAGTTTTTTAACGAAACAATTTTAAGTTGTTTCTTAAGGTCGCCAAATCATGTTTATAAAGCTAGGTTTATTCACAGCTTTGAACCAACCGGTTGTTATATACTTTTTGAGTCCGGTTATTTTGCATACCTTATATCCTTTGGATACAAGGGGACTGATCTAAGTCGTCCATCTCATCTCATCCAACAGCCCAGATTAAAAACAAAAAAAAAGCGGAGGGGTAGTTTCGTCATTTTACCCCTCCCACCTAACACCCCTCCCACTTCCACATCCCAGATCTGGATCGATGTTTTCTTTTTTCTTCTTCTCTCTAAAACACACACAAAAACACATACATGTACACATATTCAGGTCTTAATCTATCATCACAAACATCAAATTCATCGATCATCACCATTGTAAATCAATCACTCCGTTCATAAATAAGGTAAAGTTCATTCGATCTGTTTTGATTCATCTTTTTTTAGCTTATTCGATGCGAATAAGCTTATAATTCATCTTATTTTTTATAGCTTATTTGATAAGTTACGTGAATTTGACATGTCGAATGATAAGGTAACTTGATGCTTAATGTGAATAAGCTTATAGATTATCATCAGCTTTACTATGATGAATTATAAGCTAACTTATTAGCTTATTTTCATGAATTATAAGGTTTTATGACTTAATCTCGCTGTACATATTTAGTGTAACCTGTTTGTGAAGTATCATATATGATATACTATATCATATATGATATAAGCTAAAATATCATATATGATGAAATATATCATATATGATTATGTGGTTGAAAATTGAATTAACTCTTTTTTTATGGATTAATCTGGCTGAACATATTTAGTATGACTTGCTAATGAAGTATCATATATGATATGCTATATCATATATGATATAAGCTAAATATTATATTTGATCAAATATATCATATATCATTATGTGCTTGAAAATTGAATTAAACCTTCTTTTGTGTAGAGAAGGCTGTTTACAAGGCGTGTTGAACTTACAAGCATCCAAAAGGCCAAGAAGCTTAATGAAGAAGCTCATGAATTTTTCTTTTACGTTTATTGTTTGTTTTTTCCTTGTAATCTCCTAATGGAGTTTTGAAGTATATGAACGATTTTGTAATCAATTGGTATCTCGTACAACATCTTGTTAATATGATTTAACTTTCTTGGTATTATGTCATGATGGTTTTGATAAATTAAGTCATAAGGAGTATATGATAATGCACTATCATATATGATACTCAAGAAAAACTTGGATATATTAAACAAAGAATCTGATGAATTCATGATTACAACAAAGAGTATGCACAATTAACAATTAAACACTTGTTCATGACATTAATAAATGTACTTTTGAACAGAATCATATATGATAATTCAAACAGAACGTAACCTAATGTAAATTCATATATGATATACCTCTAATATCATATATGATAACCATTTATACAAAATGTATTTGCCTATTAAATTCATGATTAACAACAAAAATATTCTTATTATTGAAACTACTCTTCTTCTTCTTTAAGCAATTCTTCTTCATACTCGTTCACGTCTGATTGTTATGATAAGTACCCTATCAACTTTGCTCTAACCATTGCAACATCTCTCTCTTCTCGTTGTTTTGTTCGCAAGATCTGCATTTGTGTAAAACAGAAAAAGAGTTTTGGGGTCAAGCTATATACAATACAATAAAATACAATAAAAGTGTAAAAGTCATGTACAATATCATAGAAGGCACGTTTGAAGACCTTAATGATATTCAATATAAATTAATCATAAAATCTAGTTTTTTCTTCTGGTTTGTTAGATACATCATATATGATACCTCATGTATCATATATGATATACCGATCATACATCATATATCATATATTTATCATATATGATAATATGAGGTAACATATATGATACACCAACCTTAATCTAGCCAACATCAGCAAAATAAAACTCCTACTAATACAGCTTATTCACAAAAACATAAGCTTATTCATAACTCTCTTATTCAAATAATCCGATAAGTCTTTACAAAAAGCTAATAAGCTAGCTTATAATTCAACACAATAAATTCAAATCATCTAATTTACAAGTTTATTTGTAACTCTCATCTAATTAAAAATCTCATTCATAACAAATAAGCTTATTTACATAAATCACCTAACAAATTAGCTTATAAGTAAGAACAATCAATCTTAATAATTCGTTCAAAATAAGCTAATTAAAATCTTATAATTAAAATTATAAAGAACTAATAAGCTTATTCAAAATCAAATAACTTAAAAATAAGAAGAGATTTTATACAACCCTGATGATGAATTCGTATGTGATCATGAATTTGTGTTGATTAATTGATCGAATTAAGCGATTCATGATTGATTCATGATGATGTTCGTGCGGGATTCATGATTATATGCTTAGATCTATCTATTATAGAGAGAGAAACTAGATCGGGGGAAGAGAGAGAAACAAAAAGACGATGTGTGTGTGTTTATGAGAATAAAAAAAGAAAGTGGCTTATATAGTGAGCGGGTGAAATGACGAAAATACCCCTTCAGTGTAAATTGTAAATCTAATCTCAGCACTTAGATGAGATAGAGATGGATGGTGGAGATGAATCATTTTATATCCTAGAAAACTTTGGTATTCAAAAGAACTTAAATCATACTTTTTTTATTAGATTATAAAAAGTACAAAACACAACCAATCTTTCATTCGACCAGTTCGTCGTATGACACTGAGATTTTTCACCCATTCTTACACATGTCAGAATTTCATTAGCATTCTACATTTCAATTATTTAAAAAAACATTATATATATTACAGCCTATATAAAGTGATGCTATACTCGTATATACTATCCTTTAGTGTTTATAAAGATTTTTGTTTTCAATTCTCTATATTTACGTCAACATTATCATATTTTCATTTCAAGCTTCAAAATCTTCCAACTTTTGTAATTTCATTATGAATGATAACTTTCTAAATTTTGTAAATTTATTTTTTTCAATGGAGCGCGAATTTATTTCAATTACAAAGTAAAGAGTATAAAACAAAAAAAATTAATTGAACTTATTTATTAAATGTATACTTGTAAATAATTAAATTAATTAAAAATATAAATAATTTTATAAATTGGTTTGGTTTTGGTTGAATTGTTGATAAATGTTAGAAAAGTTAAGATTGGTTTGTATGTATTGGTTGTGTAAAAGAAAGAGTAAGAAAATAATATTTTGATAAGAGGTTGGGTTGAGATAGTTTAATATCAAAAAATACTGTTCTCTCAAACTCAACCTACTATAATTATATATGAGTATTTTTCATACTAAATTACTACTAACTTATACGTAAATCATCTTTCATAAATCTTTATTATAACATTGAAAGCCACCCTTATAAAAGGGTAAACAGGGTCAAGTCCTCATAACATAACACCGAATACACTCGCAATGGGAACTCTTTACCAATCCCCTATCAAGTCTTCTTCTAGTCTCAATATAATCCAAGACCTAAAAGTTATCATTCATGACACATTCACTATCCTCCCACCCGAAAAAACAGAACCTCGGTCGATGTTTTTATCAAACATCGACCAGGTTCTGAATTTCAACGTCGAAACGGTCCATTTCTTCGTTGCAAACCCTGATTTTCCGCCACATTTAGTGGCGGAAAAGCTTAAAATGGCTTTGAGTAAAGCATTGGTGCCTTATGATTTTTTGGCAGGGAGGTTGAGGTTGAACCCTGATTCGAAAAGGTTTGAGTTTGATTGTAATGGGGCTGGTGCTCAGTTCGTGGTAGGTTCGAGTGAGTTTGAGCTGAGTGAGATTGGTGACTTGGTGTATCCCAACCCTGGGTTTAGACAATTGGTTCAAAAAAGTTATGATAATGTGGCTATGCATGATAAACCACTATGCATCATACAGGTATGTTTACATATATGTTTTCATTTTTTTAACCAGCATTTTGATAATGATATCCTCAGAGGGGTCTAGGTGACGCCGTACAGGGTCTCTATTTAAAAGGGCCACATTTTCAGTAGTTTTGCATATAGATACATATAATATCAAATATGTACATCATATAAGTTTATAAGCGATTTTTTTTTTTAATTTATAATTGTCAAAATGCTTTTTTATTGTTCTCGTCTAGGACCACTGAAAATCATGAGACGCTCTTGGATATCCTACATTGATTATGAATTGTAATACAAGAATATGAAATGGCAGTTGATAAATGATGATACATAAGATTATACTTTACAAAGAATGAACCTTTATGGATAGTAGGCAAATTGGCATGATAGTGATGCATCTTAGTCTTTAGTGACTTCAACAAAACTCATACACTAATTAGGAAATAAAGATTCGTCATAATTATGGTTGATGGAGATTACATGGTGATCAGATGATACCAACATGCTTACTTATTGTATAAAAGAGACAAAGTTGGCCAAAACTAAAATGGAAACTATTATTTAGAGGAAATAAAGTCATCAAAGCTGTTTACGTTTACTCAGGTGATGTCATATATATAAACCGAAAAGTTCTAAAATAAGCCACAAAAATGAGTTTATGAAAGATAAGCCTAAAACCAAATAAGTCATAAGCCGGTTACATATATAAGCCAATACAAACACCCCTTTAATGTCTTCTTACTAATTACTACCATGTTAAAAAATGAGGGTTTTGTTAGCAATATAATGGTGTGATGAAACAAAACCCTCATCTTGTCTTAGTGATATATAAGTTCTTTATGCAATTATGTTTCTAATAAGTCAAAGTACTAGATGACTTGTTGTGTAGCTTTTCTACCAGTTAGAGTGAAAGACTTTAAGTTTAGTTCTTCAGTTTCTTTTATGAACATTATAGATTAGATAGACTAATGACATGTCACATGTGTGGAAGCCAGTTAAAACAATAATGCTTTTTAGAAGATGGACCATGCATGTGTGTACTTTTCACTACTTTGGTAAAAAGCTACTTTATTCATCTCATAAAAGATGTCACCTTCTCATTAAGACATTAACATCATTGCAAATTATTGATAGTATTCTTCACAACTATTGGTTTTTTTTTTACTCTTGACAGGGTGTTTGTTTCAGCTTATGTAACCGGCTTATAGCTTATTTTGTTTTTTTTACATTTCATAAACTTGCTTTTGTGGCTTATTTTAAAAAAAAAATTGCTTATATAAGTTTATTATGTCATAATGAGTTTATATAAGCCAAAAAATGTCAAAATAAGCCAAAAAAAATTAGATTATGAAACATGCGCCTAGAACCAAATAAGTTATAAGCCGGCTATACAAGTCGAAACAAACACCATAACATCATATCATAATATGACTACTAATCGAATTGTTTTCCTTTGTTGTTTTCCTATCGTTGACACATTACGATATTGCAGAGATGTATTTGAGGGTGTGCGAAGTATGCTATCGCACATGACCTCAAATTTTTAAAGGACTCAAAATATATATCACTCTACATATTTAGGGCATCAAAAATCACTTTTAACAAAAAAAATTACCGTTGTGCATAGGGCGGAGCTAGAAAGTTCGGCTCGGGGGTTACATTTTAATATTTTTTTAAACTACACTAAAAAATGATTTTTAAGGGGTCAAATTATAGAAACCTCGAATATTTTCGAAAATTTACACTACTATTTTTACGATAAAAGGTCACATAACCTTTGTGGCCTCCCTGTCTCCGTCACTGGTTGTGCAATATGCTCCAAATATTTGTTAAAGCTTAAGATAGATTGACAAAACACTACTTTAGGTTTCCATAGTTGCTATAATATATTTTTAACCATCGTATTTAGCTGTTCTATAAGCTTTCGCACAAAATCTCTGTTCGCTTAATTACAGCACTGCGATATTAGTCATTAAGAAATAAACTTAAGAAGCTCAACATGTTTGAGTTATCCTTTCATATCCGAAAGATAAATTGATTATAAAATGAGTCTTTTTTTATACATGCCCATTTTTAACAACTTTAGTACTTATAATTATGAAAGAAATTATGTAACACCCTATTAAAAATTCTGGATCTATCGCTAATGTAATTGTTTGGTATACAAAAATCTAACAGTATGTAATAATGCAGTACTATATTCTTATTGCAAATCTCTTATATGTATATATACTTCAAATAATAAGTGTTTCATGGATAGACCACAAAACATTTTGAAAATTATTTTTAAGAAGGCATATATATTATTGTTTGACCATAATTGTTGGCTATAAAAAGAAGGTGTGGCTTAATGGTAGTCACAATAAGGATAGTACGTAGCCGCTGTATTAGGTGGTTTTGTCATAAATAAGGACTTGACCACCATATCATGCATGCATAAATGGCCAACTGCCTAATTTATTGGAATTTGCCTCATATTCTAAGTACCATCACATGCCAGAGTTCTCATCAACACAAATGCCAAAACATACCAACAAGACAAATGTACACAAAATGGATCAAAATCAGTTTCAATTAACCACATTGGACCTACACTTTTTGGCTTAATGGTATATGTGAATCACAACCATGAAAGAGGTCCCATTGTTATTTGTATGTGATTGTTACAATAAATTTTCAAAAAGCTACAGTTATAAGCTAAAAATTTTCAAAAAGCTACTGTTATAACCATGAAAAGCTATTGTAACAGTCACATACAAAAAACCATGAAAATTTTCGGCTTATATAAGTTCATTAAGTCTTAATGGTATATATGTGACTCCTACAACAGCTCTTCAAAAAAACTAAAAATCGGATCAGACTAGATCAAAGACCAAAAGTGAAAAATATGATGAATCGAGGATCGGAGCGATATCTATTTTTGGTTTGATCTGATTTTTTTATTTGATCCGGTTCGCGGTGTATAATGTTCGGCCCTATTACTACTATATAGTGTAAACAAACAAAAATATAGGTTCCTTTAGAAATGGGCCGTTGATGTAGGGCTCCGATCCGCTTGAAGGGGCAAACCGGGCTTTTCTCAAATCCGATTTAGTTTGAGTCAACTTGTCAACAAATCGGTTTGACTTAAATCAGTCCGTTTAAAATCGTTTTAAGATTTTAATCAGTTCGGTTTTAATTGGTTTTTAAACTAGTCCGGTCTATTTTATTAAACCAGCTATGAAATCACCGGTTCGGTTTGAGGGAAATTGGTTCGTTTCATGACCGGGTTTGCCTCCACTTTGATCATCAACTTTGTGTGAATGAGTCTATTAACTAAAAGGTTATGGGTTCAGATTTTACTACAAGAATTTGTAAAATATTAGTAGTGTATAGTTTGCGGCTTCACATTATGCTAAAAACATGTAAGAACCTAACATATTGTAATGTCCTTAGAAATATTGTCATAGTTAATCATACGAAGAAAAATGACATGAAACAGGTGCTAACAATGACTATATGTGTTTTACTTTTAACAGTTGACATCATTCCAGTGTGGTGGATTTGCAATTGGTGTGGCAACAAATCATGCCACTTTCGATGGCTTAAGTTTCAAAACATTTCTCGCAAATCTTGGATCTTTAGCAGGTGATAAGCCACTTGCCGTCACTCCTTGCAATGATCGTCATCTCTTGGCTGCAAGATCACCACCACAAGTTGAATTCGACCATCCTGAACTGCTCAAAATCCCCGAAGGAGTTGACTTTCCGACTACTAGTGTCTTTGACTGCCCAGAAGGCCAACTTGACTTCAAGATTTTCAACTTGACCTTAAAGGACATAGAACACCTCAAAAAGAAAGCCAAAGATGGACCCTTTTCGCCCAATGCGAAAATTACTGGATTTAATGTGGTTGCAGCCCATGTATGGAGGTGCAAAGCGTTGTCATCAGGGTCTGAATATGACCCTGAAAGAGTGTCAACTGTTCTATACGCTATCGACATCAGGTCAAGATTAGACATGCCGTCATCATACGCTGGAAATGCCGTTCTTAGTGCATATGCCTCGGCTAATTGCAAAGAGATAGAAGAGTGGCCTTTGTCAAAATTGGTGGAAATGCTGACGGAAGGTAATAAAAGAATGACGGGTGACTATGCAAAATCAGTGGTTGATTGGGGTGAGACAAATAAAGGGTTTCCAAATGGAGAGTTTCTAATATCATCGTGGTGGCGGTTAGGCTTTGCTGACGTGGAGTACCCGTGGGGGAAACCACGGTATAGTTTCCCTGTGGTTTATCATAGGAAGGATATTATACTACTCTTTCCAGATATTGACGGTGCAGACAACGACAATGAAGTGAATGTGTTGGTGGCTTTGCCTCACAAAGAAATGGAAAAATTTGAGGCACTATTTCACAAGTTTATGGCATGATCACTTAAGAGCTGGAGTAATGAAGGTGTCCGAAAGTACTTTTAGTGTGGTTTGCTAGCATATATAGGATTGGTATTGTATTTGAAGTACTTGAGGTGTAACCTGTTTCATGATATAAGAATATATCTATATATGTACTACTAGTAATAAGTTAGCATCATCTAGGCTCTAGCTATCTGAAGCTGTAATCGTTAGGACCAGTCGTAAAATTGAGAACCTTTAGTTTGCTTGAGCCACATGTAATAAAAGGTTTGTCTATCTACTTAAGGAATTGCGACGTGCTATCAGTTCCACAACACAAGACAATGCTAACTTGCTATGTGAAATAACTTTCTGCATATAGTTTTCTGATTTAACAAGCTGCCCATATGTATTTTACAACTAAATACTTCATAAGCACTTAAGAGTAAGTGCCACCCGCTTCTTTGTAAGTATATAAGCTTATTAAGCAGTTTCAATTAACATAAGCTGATTAAGCCATCACGTATAATGAAATATGGATGCTGGTGCACAAACTGTAAAGGAAGCAGACACGAGATATGCAAAACATAAAGGATGATATAACCATGCAACTTGAATTTTTTTTACAGAAAAGGACCAAAAATAGCATGGTTTATGATAATATTCACTGTCCCATAATCCATACAGTAGTATAGCAACAGAAAATCAAAAATAGTTGAACACAATAGAAAAGGAACACTAAAAAACTAGTCTAGTTGTATAACAGTGCTTTCCATTTCAGCAGCTGGAGAGGCTTTTTTCATTGGCTGTGGAGATATTTGATTAGGATCTGGTGTTTTACCAGAAGGAGGCAGGCACCTTTTTGAGAAGAACGCCGCTATAGATTTGGTCCTTTTTATAGTTTTCTCTGTTTTGTAATGGAAAAACAAGTTAGTAGCAGAACTATGGATGACAATTACTAATGGCCAACTAGTATATTGCCGTTCTAAAAAAAATGGCCAACTAGTATAAAGTTAATTTTCATCTTTAATGAGTTGGACAAAAAAAGCTCCAAGAGGTCGGTCCAAATTGCAATTTATAGCACACAACTTCGTATATAATTTCTCAAAAAATTATATTGATATAGAATTAACATCATTTTTGTAAGGAATTAATGTCTGAAAACGTATCTTTGTGTGTTTTTTTTATCATGTACAATGGACCCTTTTACCCTGATATGGGATAAAATAGTCACAAATACACACAAAGATATAAATTCAAAACTTTGAATAACAAAAAAAAAGGTTGACCATGCAACACTCAAAAACATATGATAAGTTAGTTGCATTTTCAGATAGTTATCCCGTTTTGTAATCAAGCATAACAAACCACTTATTTAATGAAAAAAGAGTTGGAACTTGGGAAAGAGCCTGACTAACTAATCCTGACCCGCTTTGACCAATACTAAAAAAGCATGCCAAACCCAAAATGCCCCTTGTAACACCTCTAAACTAAACCAATTCCAAAAGATATTAAGCAAGGTTGTTTGTATAGAGTACCTGGAGAATATGATAATCCATGTTTGTCCATAATATCTTTCTTGACCTGCAAAATGAATGATAATCAATTTAATCGTACTGTTTTGTACTAGTCCAACAGAACATCCTTTCAAATAAAACCCTATAAGTTTGCAAACTATCATAACACTAAATAACCATTAGTTTCCTTTACAAAATGATAGAAAATATTTCACTAACATGTCAATTGTCCCATGTATACAGCTTTCCTTAATTCTTTTATTCAAAAACTCATAGGGGTAATATTCTACCATAATAATGTAGCGTTTTATTCAAATACTCATACAACTCACTATCTGGTACTCCCCTAACATTACATGTCACAAAGTAAAGCAAAAAAACCCAATGAAATAGTGATGTTACAAACCTGCCAGCGGTTATTTGCAAAAACAGATATCTCACGAACTTTATCTCCCAAATGGGCTTTAGAGATATTTGGGAACTTCAAATGCAAACTTTTCACCACTTTGTTAATCCCATGTGGGCAAGACTGGATGATAGAGACCTGAAAAATACATTTTCATCAGAAAAAGTAACAAGGTAACACTGAAGTTTAAAGCTAACAATTCAAGTTAAAGGAGGCAGATCTAACCCATTTACTTACTAACAGGTGAGTTATATTTGATTGTCAATTTGTCATTTTACTATTAACACATTTCCTCAAAAAAATTGAATATTCGTGTGTTTTGTGAAACCATATTTTAAAAAAGATTGTATAAAACTAGAGTAAAGATGTATTTAGGTCGGCCCCAGCTAGACCAGTGTATATTAGTAAAATTTAATCCTCATTTTGACCCATTGTAAGCATTATCAACCTGCCAACTTTGCATCCTTTAGTTCGATATATATTCATGCACTTACAAATTCGGGTAGATCTGAATCTGAAATAACATTCCCGCTTGCTACTGGCACAACACAGCTTTTACTGCTGGAAGGAGAGGCCTCTTTCTTTTTGGGTAAAGGAGTTGCCTCTTTGACCTCTTCTTGTATATCATCACCAGCTGATATCTCAATGGATGTCCCCACAGGAAAAACACGAATGCTCAAAGCTTGCAAACACATATGCTCACTTTCTGAGCGGTCTTGAGTCACTGATGTGTTTGTGTTTGACTTTTCATGATTTAAATTCAAAATAAACAACGGTTTGTTTTTTCGAAGAGCGTGCTCTGTCACAGCGCTAAGATGCTTGAACTGTCGAAAGAGTAAAGAAAGTTCCTCGGTTTCTACTTGACAGCTAGGTGAACTCTTGGCATCTTCAGCTAAGTCACTGTGGTCCATTCTCTCGACCTCAACACCCTGCAGTAGAGTAATAGATCATATGAATATACTTCTTACATAAACAAAGGTAACCACTTGATGTCAAGTTAACAAAAAAATTGTGACATGTATACTCTGATGATTCAACTCAGCAGAAAAGGGGTTATATTACTTATATATTGATATAATTGATGATTCAACTCAGCAGAAAAGGGGTTATATATTGATATAATCATGTGAAAGTTTTTTATTAGATACACTAAATAGTTTGTGTAACATTTTTTTCAGAGTCCCACATCCTCTGCACACAACCATGCTAATTCACAAAGAAATGATAAGCTAAAGGAAAGATACCTCATTTTCTGAAAGATATCCATCAGGTACAAAAAACCCGTCCTCGCTTTCATCTTCATCGCCAGCTTTTGACAAATTATCGTCCATTGTTTCATCTTCCTCTTCCTTCTCACAATCAGATAAGCTTTCCCCAGGTTCTTCCTGTGTCATAACACATTATGTAACTGATAGTCTATGATTATTAAAGGTCACATATGAAAAAAAATATATATCATGATGTTTTATAGAATTAATTGAAACCCAAAAACAGATTTGTCAGAAATACTAGACTAACACAAATGTGTGTATCTGAATTATTGTGGATAATTTTTTTTTTATAAGTTAGATTGTCAAAATGTTCACAGATTTAGTAAGTACAAGATAGCAAGGGATGCATACCTCTTCCCATTCTTCATCACTATCAATCTCATAATCCAGATCTGAATCCTTGACAAGAGGGCAACGACCTCTAATAACCACACTAAATAAAATCAAACACAACCATATCTAATCAGCGCCTCAAATATGATTATATAATTTAGCTTACAGAGTTACAGTAAAGAAGTTACTAGCCACTACAGTCTTGTAACAGTTTATGCAAAAACAGACTAGCACGAAGATTATAGTAACATATACTGATACACTTCTAAAGATAGAATGTCAATGTTTCCAGATAAATGATATAACTGCCTTTTGTAGATACTTTTTTTTGTTAAAAAAAGAGAACTTTTATAGTTAGCGCATGGAGAGAAATAAGTGGTATCGTAGAAATATAAGATTCCCAACATCAGATAAGCACTGTGGAGACCTCAAAAATCATAATTAAGTATTACAAGTTTGATATCTCTAACTATAAACATTATCAGAAGTTCAATGGTATAATAGTAATAATAACCAAGAATGATTTGATGCCTTGCAAACACGTGTGTGTATCAGATGGCTCAATGTTTTTAATGTAGGTAAAGAACAATATTAAAAATATCATGGGGTACCTTTTTTTGGGCCAATAACCATAAAATGCGGGTCTGTTGCTCTTATCAAACTGTATCAACTGTTTGCGCCGGCTCAACTTCTGGCTACCAAAAGATGAACCATCAATGTTTGCACTAGAAGACAGAGAGTCCTTTTTTGGTTCAGTCAATCCATCATCAGATCTATCAACACTAGTGTCCTCTTCACAGGATAGTCCGTTACTAGTTAGCTTAAGCTCCTTGACCACAGCAGTCTTTGGGATCTGCCGAATGCCCCACTGGCGTCTTCTGCTACTACATTGACCCAATCGATGCCAAGAGTCCAAGTGTACCCTAAATATGACAAACACAGTTTATTCTTATTATTACTACATATGACTAGATGTGCCAACTTTAACGCATTCACTCAAGAATGAGTCAGATGAAGCAAACACACCCAAAGTTATTTAACTAATAAACCCACCAATTTCATGTTATACAAAATAAGTAACATATTGCTAAAACAATACAACTTCTATAATCAAAGCTGACACACCTGTTATTCACAAAGTAACAAAAAACTTGGACAATGCATGTTTCTCAGTCAAATGTTTGAAGCTAGTGAGCAGGCAGTTTTTAGTCAACCAGTTCCAACCCAGACTAAAAACTACCTATTTTGACCTGTTACCAGACTAGCCAACCCAATTTGCAACCACTAAGAATGACAAAGAAAAAATGCAATAAAAGAAAAGAACATACCTCCGTAATTCCTTGACATCAAGCTCATCTTTTTGTGAAAGAGCATTGTCCATTGACTGAGTAACTGACTCGGGCACTTGTACCCTTTCTTTAAGTGAGATGTCAGCAACACATGCTTTGATTGTTGGCTTGCTAACCTGCACCGGTGAGCTACTTTTGCTCTTTTTAAGGAATCGCTCCAACACTGATGCTTGTTTTTGCAAAGCAAGTTGCTTTTTTTGTTCAGCTTCCTCCTTCTCACGACGACGCTGTTCTCTCTCCTCTTTCTCAGCTTCCTCTTGTTGCTTTTTCAACTGTTTTTTCATTTCAATCTCACGGCGTTTTTCCTCTTTTTCAGCCTCTTCTTGCAGCCGCTTCTGCTCTTTTTCCTGCAATAAAAATTGTAGTTCAGAAAACAAATATCACATTTAACTGCCAATGACGAGAAAATTGTATTTTCATTTCTAGAATAAAAAAGGGGGTTTTTTCCCAGGGTGTTTGGATGAGTGCCCAAGTCTGATTATTGCAATTTAAGGCTGCAAGAACAGATTATAAGTGTGCGGGTAAACTTTTGATAACTAAACTTTCATGATAATTCAGGTCACATTATAGAAGTCTGGATAATAAGGTACGTTTTTGTTGTGGAATAACTGGCAATCTCAAAAAAACAATGTAAAAATATCCAAATTATCTGACTCTTCAATATTAATTCTTTTTTTCTCAAGCCGCTATAATCACTTAAGACACACTGCTCCAGACACAGCCTAAGTTATGTCTAATTCGCCCTAATAATCTCTTAAAAACAAAATAAGTCAATACTTTATAACCACAAGCAGGGTCGTCATACTTAAGGACCTCTCGCAGATATCTTTAATTACAGTAATAACTTACATTTTGCAGTTTTTCCTTTAGAAGTTCCCGCTCGATTCTCATTTTCTCTTTCTCTTCTTCACGTTTGTTTTTCTCCAATTGCTTCACTGCTATTTTTTCTTCTCGCTTCACCTCTTTCTCAGCACTTCAGTCAGAAATACAAGGTAAACGTTAGGAAAATAAAAAGCAAGATAACATATAACATAACCAACAATTGAATCGTAAAAACTTACACTTCGGCACCATTTTTCTGTTCCATCTTTTCAACTAGTGATCGTATTTCTGCTTCATTTAACACTTTGCTAAGCCTTTCAGATGTTTTCATTATCTTCTGTGCACCACTTGAAGTGCTCTCTGGCTTCATTAGTTCAGTTATAACAGCTGCAATAAACAATCAATGTCATTAAACATTATACAAATTAAGCCCCGTTCCTATAAGGTATTAACAGATACTCATTACATTAAAGCTAATCAATTCATATGTTAAATGTCGCTTAACTACCCTCTTCTTACTAATAACCTAAACAACACGAAATTCCAGATGTGTGCAGATAATTAAAAGGGACATTTGCCAAGAAAGGCATCTGAAATACCATATTTGTCCATTAGAGTACCGAGTATATTTCTTACTCCTCAAAACAAAATACTTCATTTTTTAAACCACTTGAGTGCTTTTGATAGGCGAAAAAATTGCTAATAACACAATAAATGACAGAAAGCATACAAAAATGCTATATGAGCAATTGCACAAAGCTCTGTGCATTCTGTATTCACGAAAACAAACAATTTGAAAAGTTGTGTAATTTCACGTTTCTGTCAGTTATCAGCATAGTGATGCCAAAAATTGGCCATTGATTACCACAAAATAGAATCATCAATCACTAACCAGAAACAGCTGTTATCCTCTCATGGATCTTTTTGCGACATGTGCGCCGAATTTTAACTGCACCGCGAACAGCCTTTGGAAGCAGCTTCACATCTCGTGTCTACAAAATAAATCACCGTAAACAAAATTAGACCAGCAAAAATCACATGCTGCAAAATTAACCATTTACATTATCACACATATTAAAAGCATTGTATGCATCACAAATTAATGCATCACAAATTAATGACCTTTAACCCCGGAAATGATTATATCATTAATCTATAAAATATAAATTCAGCCTCCATTATAAACTTTGCAAGATCCAACAAATGACCAATCCGCTAACATTTCGACCCAACCCATAGATAGTACGAAAAATAATATCTTAACATCATGTAATCCATAAAGATATTCGGAATCACTAAAACGTATACAAACTGATATGACTAATATCATAAATGCAAATTACTATAGTGATAACAAATAAGTCATATGCCTGTTATATAAGCCCGAAATCAAGTAAGCCACAAATTAATGACCTTTAACCTCGAAATGATTAGATCATCGATCAATAAATTCAGCCCCCGTCATAAACTTGCAAGATCCAACAAATAACCAGCCCGCTAACATTAACATAAGCCCGAAATCAAATAAGCCATAAGCCTGCTATATAAGCCGAAACAAACACCAACAAACCTACAAGGGGCTCTAACGTGGGACAGGTTGTTACATTTAAAGCTAATTCATTCAAACTATTTCATACCATATAAGTATACGATAAACAAACTACATTGCATAAATCGATAAGCAGATCAAATATCCAAAGTCACAGTCTAAAAACTATACCTCCCAACACCAAAGACAAGAAGGCGACTCATCTTCCAACACATCCGCATTCAAATCCTGAACACCGTAAAAACTCCTCTGCCCAATCAAAATGACACTACTCTTAACCGACGCAACCGTCACCGACACATCACTCTCCTTAACCTTATCAAAAACCATCTCCACCAATTTCGACAACGACAACCTACTCTCTTCCAACAAACACGCGATAACCCCATTACCCCCCTTACCTAACTCCACATTCATAACCAAATCATTTCCGCTAAACTTCTCGTTGTAATACTTATTCAACGCGACTATCTCATCGCGTAAAAGACTAACACGCGCATCGCGCTCTTCCGAAGTCAGCGAAACATCGACACGCTTTCGCTTAATTGATTTCTTAACACTGTCGATTATCATAGGAGTTGAATCACCCATTTTTCAGATTCAGATTCGAAAAGCCTAAAAAACCTCAAAACCCTAAAAACCCTAATTAGATTCAGATTCAAAAACCCTAAAAACCTTTTAAAAAACGCTAATTGAACATGCAAGATCTTGAATCAAAGAAAACCCAGATGGAATTTGATTGCTTTTTTGGAAAATTGGGGGAACTGTGTGTTTTACTGTGTTTTTTGGGGGGAGTGTGTGTGTGTTTTAGTAGGTGTGATTGAAATGGGGAAATAGAATAAAAATGAGGGGGTTTTCCCGCTTAGTTTTTGATGAAAAGTGGGAAATGAAAATTTATGAAGTTTTGTTTTGCCGCTTTAGTTTTCGAGTTGCCGCTTTGACATTTCGGCCCTAGGGACCGTGTGTGTGAATAGTTACTTTATATGGGCTAATTTTTTTAGATTTTTTATTTTAGAGGGTTTACTGGCACATGAGGGTAAAGGTGCGGAGGTAAACTATAAATTATCGTGTGTATAAAATTTTAATATAACTATTTATATAATACATAATTTTGGGACTGAGTTCATTTTGAAGAAATAGAGACTTTTAGCAAATATATACACTACATGAAAAAATTTCATCGGGTTCTCGTGCATCCCGAGAACCCCTGGCTCCGCCCTGTGAGAGTATATGATAAGAAAGTATAAATTACATAACATTTGTAAAAAAATTATATAAAGATTTACATTTTACTTTTTTGTAAGATTATATTTACTTTTTATCTACTTTTAGTCTTTTTATCATGTGTTTCTATGGCAAAAGATAACCAATGTTTTAATACTCGGGTAGATTTGATCGGGTCAACCGGTTGATCCAGTTCTGGCAAAAAAACGAGTTATATTAAACCGAATTTCACGTATTCGAAACCCAGCTACACCAGTTGGGTTTGGGATGATCTGGGTCAACCCGGTTCTCGAGACCCGGCCGGATTTCGATTTTTTCGAGTTTTTTTTTTTAAATACGTAAATTTTAAGTATTTGCGACGGAATTCTATTTTTAAATATAATACTGGTTAGTAAATAGTTTATATGTTTGATATACGAAAATTTGATGGTTTTTATATATAATTTTTGTTAATTATTAAAAAAATTAGAAAGTCGAGTTGACCCGGATCGACCCGGTTTGATTCGGACCCGGTGACCCGACTGGGTCAATTTAACAAACGATTTTCAAAACATTGAGAAAAACCCCTTTTTATACATCAAATGACCGTGTGATTTTTTAATTAAGCTTTTTGTCAACGATATTTTTAATGACGTGTTTTTCATGATGATGATTTTACGTATGACCAAAATTTTTAAGGTATAACTTGATCGCACACAATTTCATATTTCATCCGTTCCAGTTTTATTGACTTCATTTGATTTTTAAAAAATTCTCAAGTTTAATTTTAAATTTTTTTGTTTGTACTATATAATACCTGATAGAAAATAAATAAATAGACAAGTTTACAAAGTATTGTCATTCGTATAACTTTCATCAAGTATTATATAAAACATATAGAATATTAAAGATTAAAGTCGTAAATGATCGACTATAAAAAGGATTAAAGTCGTAAGATATTGACTTTAAAAAGTCAAATGAGGACAATAAAATTGAGATATATGAAGGACTAAAATACCAAATACATGTGTATCAGGATGCAATGATGATACAAAAATGGTAATAAGTATTATTATGAGGTTGTAATGATTGGCATTGAAAGGTACTTATAATGAAAACGATAGTGATGAATGAAGTGGACCAAATTTTCAACTCATATGTTAAAAAATTCATAATGGGAAAATATAGTTAATGTTAAAATTGTTATCATGTATTTGGGATTTATTGGTTCGTAATTATATGCAAAAGATAATATAAAAAATGTATTGTTTCTTGTTTCTTGGTTACTCGGTAGGGACGAGCATGGATACCGAAAAATGATACAGTATCAGAATTGTACCAATCTTGTTCTTACTATCTGGTACGGTATCATAAATTCAACTTAAAAATCTGATACTAGTATGTTGTCCCATATTTGTGATGATTAAACAAGAAAGAAAGGTAGATAAAAGATGAATTCTAGATAGAGAAAGTAGTGAGAGAAAGTAGATAGAAAAATGGTTGGAGAAACTAGGTGATATTAGATTAAGAGAAAATGAAATGACCATCCAACCTCTCCTTACATGCAAGGAGAGGTTTATATAGCCTTGCCTACATGTGGCATGATGGGCTATATGATAATGGGTCGGGCTTTCCTTTTGGTCTTTGGTTAGTATGAATGAACCTTAGCTTAAAGTTAAGCACGTAATACACGACTAACCTACTACCTATTACAACATTCTAATATACGATACATAATAAACATATGACCGAGCATTCTTGTTTGACTCAATATTTTGAGGCTAACAATCTCCCCCAATTAGAGGTCATTACCCTTTAAGAGAGGTCATTTGGAGATTTATAGAGATTACTAATCTCGCCAAAAATGAGTCTTGAACGTGTAATAGTAGTGTTTTTCCTTCATGCTCTGATCTTTGAGCCTTTGTCGTTGTCTTTCGACTTTGTCTTTAATCCTTGAGATCTTCAAATCATCCTTGACTTGTCTTTGCCATCTTGCAGTCTCGTGTCTTCATCCACATGCTCACGCTATTAATTGTTGAATATGTCTTTTGGCATGAGTATGTGGTTTTGAATCTTTCACTTTGCTGAGTACACCGTGACGCCACCTTCTTGAGACAAAACATAGACACGGACTGAATGGCTTTGACATTCGTCCTAAATCGGTAGCGTTTTACCTCCGGTCGGTGAAGACTGTTATACGATATTAAATACCGTACCTGTGATAGGTAGATTCAGTTAAGAATCTCCTTGACAGGGTTTCGCGGCTGTACTAGCCGTTCTCTTTACTCGACCGTCTCAAAGCAAGACTGCTAACATAAAGAGTGAATCAATTTGATAGATATCCGCTTGATTAAAGTCGTCAATTCAAATTCTTGGAACAAGTGTGATTCGTAAAGAATCTTACCATTGTTGCTTTCCAGTTGACACAAGCTTGATTCATAAGAATCTCACAAGTCACCTACCGTAGCGCTGTTTGATGTTGACACTAAAAGGATTTCCATTCGTCACTGTGAATATTAATGAATATCACTCTTAATGTTCTGGCAAGACCATAAAGATATTGCGTAGAAACCTGAAACGAGTTTGAATCAATTCAGAATCAAACCACTGTTGCTTTTCAGTTTTACACATGTTCAATTCATAAAGAATATTGCATATGACCTACCGCGGTGTTGTTTGATGTTAACACAGGAAGGATTTCCACTCATCATTGTGCATACTAAGTAGTATCACTCTGAGTGTTCTAGCAATATCACAAGGATATAGCGTAGGACTCTCTTGATCTTCATCCGTGTGTCCTAACGAGATTTGATTGATCTCTTGGCTCTATACTCGATTTGTGCACCTTTAGTGGTCGGAGGCTGGAGCATATGCCACCTATTCAATATCAACTATCTTGAAGTGAGAAAGTTAATAAAAGTCATGTTGTTCTTCGTGACAATAAAACAAACTTCTTTTGAGAGAAGCCTGAGTAGCTATGAAAGGGTTGTGCTTCACATCACTGGGTCCATGATGAGTTGTCTTTATGATGTGTTGACCCGGTTTCTGCCTAAGTTGTATGGAGGGCTTTTTTCTTTACACCCTTTATCCTTACATTTCTTTTTCATTCTTCAACCCCTTCAATGCTTACCAAGAAATCATTACTAGCACCTTGTTGTGATTGTTCCAGTGCTAGCATCAGTACTTAGTCGGCATTCAGCTACGTTCACATTCTACTCCATTTTTTCTAAGGACTTCTAATAATCTATTAGATTGTCCATGGGAAGATCCCTCCGGTTCTGGTTGGATCATAGGACTTAAACCTAACCACCCTTTTGACACTAATAACGTCGTGAATTAAAGATGTTGTGGGTATTTGATCGTAACCATGAAAACCACTTCAAATGTCTAACAAGATGTTTTAAAAACATTTAACACCTTGATAGTTTTCTCGTTTCACAAATGCTCCCCCTTCATATGTGCATCGATAATCGAAAGTGTTTTGCACATGTAGGTAAGAGTTAAAGTGCTTGAGTCTTATATAAGATCACATTTTAATCCCATTTTCTCCCCTATCTCTAATATATAAAATCTTTTGATTTTAGAGATACCAAATTTGATTAAAATATATTTTGAAAAATAGTCTTGAAAATATCCGGGAGAAAGATGTGTTAATCTCTTGCATGAAGTTAAAATGCCCCCCCTCAAAAATTGATCCAATTGAATTGTCATTGTGAGGACGTGATCCACATTTCTCTTTTTGAGGATGGGAGTTGTTGAACACACAATTTTTGAAAGATTTTGAATAATCATTGAAAAGTTCTTGAAAAAATTATGTTCATTGCTTTTTGAAAAATTCTATTTCTTTTTGTCGAAGAGGTTTTTCTAAAGCATAAACTTGAGTTCATAGACTTTGAATGTCTTGACGAATTCACTCAAGTGTAAGAAGATTTATCTTCTTTTGCTGAGGGTAAGCGCACTAAATCGTACACTCCCCCGTGAATATTGATCCGGGTTGCAATCTCAAAGTGATTACAAGCCATTGTGTTGAGCTCAAAACGTGGAATGTGTTGTGACAAGCTCAACCCGTGATAGATTGCTCTACCTGTTGTTTGGAAATATTGTCCAAAATAGACAATTTCCTTTATTAAAAGAAATGACATGTTTTGAAAAATATTTACAACTTTCATTCGAGCTTTATGTACACACCCGTGTCGTTATTGAGCGACATTTCTAGGTACGTCCATATTATCGACACTAAAAGACATGTCGAGAATAATCTTTTTTGGATTTTAAAAGATTTTTAATTTTGTGTTTTGTTTTTATATGTTTTATATTTTGTATTTTGCTTTTTCAAAGATATTTACAAGTATATGTTTGATACGTGAATCAAGCAGGCTTCTATGCCAGAATCTCCAGTTCTGCTGGAGTCAAACATCTCATACCAATTTGTTTAACTAGATACGCAAACCTCTCTTTCGAAAGAGCTTTTGTAAATAAGTCAGTTAATTGGTAATCAGTTCCAACAAAGTATAGTTCAACGATACCCTTTTCAACTTGTTCCTTAATGAAGTGATATCTGACATCAATGTGCTTCATGCGGAAATGCTGTACCGGATTGCAGGAGATGGCTATGGCGGAATTTGAGTCACAATACATAGGTACTTTATCAAAGTGGAAGCCATAATCCGTGAGTTGTGTTCTCATCCATAGAATTTGAGCACAACACGCAGATAGAGACACATACTCCGCTTCGGCTGATGACAATGATGTGCAATCCTGCTTCTTGGAAGACCATCCCACAAGCTTATCTTGACCTAGAAATTGTGCACCACTAGAAGTACTTTTACGTGTATCAAGACACCCTGCATGATCAGAATCTGAATAGGCCGTTAGAAAGAAACCGGTTTCCCTCGGATACCAGAGTCCCAAATGAATGGTATTCTTAAGGTACTGAAAGATCCGTTTAACATCCTTGAGGTGCTTTTTAGTGGGTCGTGCTTGATATCGTGCACAATAACACGTAGCATGTGATATATCTGGTCGGCTTGCTGTTAAATACATGAGGGAGCCGATCACTGAACGATATTTCATTTGATCCATGGCATCTCCCTCCAAATCAGCATCTAGGGATGTGATTGATAATGGTGTCCCAACGCGGTCACATGAAGTCATGCCATGCTTTTTGATTATCTCTTGACAATACTTAGCTTGGTTTATAAAGATACCACTTGGGGATTGGTGAACTTGAATTCCTAGAAAGAATTTTAGTTCGCCCATCATAGACATTTCAAATTTGCTATGCATTACTTTTTCAAACCATTTTGAATGTTTTGAGTTTGTAGACCCGAAAATAATGTCATCAACATAAATCTGCACAAGCAAAATTTCATCCCCATATTTATAAGTGAACAGAGTTAGATCAATGGAAATTTTTGAGAAACCTTTAGATACCATAAAATTTGAGAGCTCGTCCTACCACGCCCTTGGAGCTTGCTTGAGTCCATAAAGTGCTTTGTGAAGACGATACACCTTGTCAGGATAATGAGGATTGACAAATCCTTCCGGTTGCGTGACATAGACTTCTTCCTTCAAAGGACCGTTAAGAAATGCCGTTTTTTACGTCCATTTGATACACAATGAATCCCTTATGTGCAACATAAGCAATGAAAATCTTGACCGCTTCCATTCGAGCTACTGGTGCAAATGATTCTTCAAAATCAATACCCTCTTTCTAACCATACCCTTTCGCCACTAGCCTAGATTTGTTCTTGATGATCGTGTTCTCTTCATCCATCTAGTTTTTCTAGATCCATCGAAGATTTAATGGTATTACATCGTATGGTCTGTCAACAAGTTCCTAGACTTTCAGTCTTTCAAATTGTTGAAGTTCATCCGTCATCGATTCAATCCAAGCATGATCAACCATGGCTTCTTTGATGTTTTTCGGTTCAGCTGAACTCACGGCGAGTGCGAACATACAAACATCGCCATCGGTGTTAAGCTGTCGTCTTGTACGAACGGGTTGTGAAGGGTTTCCAATTACTTGAACCAAAGGATGATCTCGGGTCCAATGATGTGTTGAAGGATGTCGTTGGTAGAACGTATGCATATTTGACGGATCAATATGGCGAGTAGAAGACTCTCCAGTTTCGTGTACCGGTGTACCGAATGGGTTGATAAATTCGTCTTCGTCAGATAATGCATTGTTTGCTTGATTTGTGTTCTTTGGAGCAATGACAGTAGTTGTTAATGTTGTAGGAGCGGTTGTTGATGTGATATTCTGGGGAGGTAAATCTGCAGCAACCCGTGTTGAAGTAGATAAAGTTGTATCCTTTTGTTGACGATGATCGGTATCATCATTCGTATCATGAGTGACAGCGGAAGACTTCGATACAACATGTTTCTACCCCGTGAAATATTCATCATACATTGGTCCATATAACATTTTCAACTCTTCAAGTTTCGTGTTGACTTTCATATCTGCTCTTGGAACATTTCCTTGAACCACCTTTGAACTTGACGGTTCATTGTTGTGGTCTTGAGTTTCGAGTTCCGTACGGTTGTGAACGGAAGTCGTTTGTCGTTGTGGATCGGGACTTAAACTACTTTGTTCAAATGCCATTTCTTGTAATTCATCAACTCTGATATGAATAGTCTCGACTATCAATTTTGTTCTCTTGTTGTACACTCTATATCCCTTAGACTGAGTTGCATATCCCACTAGAATGCATGCGTCACCTTTCTCTTTCATCTTGTCCAGATTTTCACCATCTCGAATAATGTAGCACGTACATCCAAAAACGTGAAGGTGTTTGAGTGAAGGTTTTCGATCATGAATTATGTGATATGGTGTCTTTTCGTGTCTTGGGATAATTAAGGAGCGGTTTTGTGTGTAGCATGCGGTTGACACGGCTTCGGCCCAAAAATATAGTGGTAGTTTTGAAGCGGATAATAATGTTCGAGTAGCTTCAACCAAAGTACGGTTTCGTCTTTCAACAATGCCGTTTTGTTCGGGTGTTCGAGCAATAGATGTTTCATGTTCAATTCCTTCGGCTTCGAAATAGTTTCTCAGATTTGAATTCAAAAATTTTGTACCTCTGTCAGTACGAACCACTTTAACTTGAGCTTGAAGACCACGTTGTATCAGTTTAAGGAAGGTGATGAGAACTTCGGGTGTTCCATCCTTGGACCTCAAGAAGTGAGTCCATGTGTACCTTGAGTAATCATCGACAATTACCAGAATATATTTCTTCCCATTGATACTTTGAACACGCATGGGACCACACAGATCCATATGGAAAAGATCTAACCGTCCTTTAGAGCTCGGTGTGGTCTTTGTTTTGAAGCTACTTCGTTTAGCTTTGCAAAGCTCACAATAAGAACAAAGATGATCCTTGATGAATTTCAAACTTGGAAGGCCTCTCACAATATATTTCTTAGAAAGCAAGTTGATGGTATCAAAATTAAGATGAGATAAACGTTGATGCCATAACCATGCATGAGTCGTTGAAGCTTTAGCCATGAAGCAAATTGGAGTTGATGAAGTTGTATCTTGAAGTGAAATAGTGTAGAGATCAGTACCCCGTGTACCGGTAAGTAAATCATTCCCATCATAATCACGAACAAAACATGTCATCTTCCTGAAAGCAACCTCCAAATCCGCATCACAGAATTGACCAACCGAGAAAAGATTGTGATTGAGCCCTTCGACGTAGTATACCCTTTTGATCATAATATTCCCCTGAACCAAATCTCCATATCCTAGGATCGGTGCAAATTGATCATTTCTGAATCGGACCGTACCAAGGAACTTCTCCACGAAGTTAATTAGAAGCTTGAGATTCCCCGTCTTGTGCTTCGTGCATCCGGAGTCTAGTATGAAGAGAATTATTTGTATTACCTGCAGAAGAGTTAGAACACGATGGAGCATTTGCTAAATTGGATACCACAATAGTTGTGATTGTAGAATCATTAGTGTCCTTAGCAACATTTAAAGGCATACTAACACTCGTTGTCACATTTTCTGTCCTAACATTAGGCATCCATTTATATCCCGGAGGACATTGATTAGCAAACCACCATTTCCACGACTTGCTAGCAGACTCATATAATTCCCTAATTCTGCTTCTAGTGGTCTTAGTGGTGGAGTCTGATGCAATACTTTTCTCAGGGGGGGGGGGGGGTTACACCATAATGGTTCACTTTGCGTTTGGGTTTTCTAGCACTAATAGGCATCGCAGTTTGCTTCTTAGTTCTAGTATCTATGCCTTTGACATTATTCGAAGCACACATAGCATGATTAGCATTAGCACACTTTCCACATTTCACACAAACAAACTAAACATTCAAAGCATTCAAAGTCAAATCATTCAAATCGTCATTACAGACGTTTTATTCTTAGAAACATTGAAAATCCTAGGGTGATCTTCTACTGTCTTCATATTCCCTTGACTTTTGTTTTGTCAAACCTTTTCATTTATGCGAGTGCTCTTAAGCTGAGGCCAGCTAACACTATCAGTGGGGATTACTCATGTAGTAAAAGACACACGTCTATTAGTGTTTCTAGAAGTCTGAGGTGATTGACTTTCTTTGTTGTGTGTGGATTTAGTGGCCAATCTATATAACCCTGGTTTAATCACATTTGTGTTCATAATGCTTGGTGATCGAATATGTGTTTTGGGAGTATTCTGTGGTAACCTATCCTTCCCATCCGTCTTGGGGGCAAACACAGGTTTTGCAAATGCAGAATTAGAGAAAACATATGGTTTTCCCAAGACAGAGGGTCTAATCACTTTGTGTGCGTTGGGTTGTCTTACAACAGGTTTCTTAACACTAGGTTGCACAATTTTCCCACCCATCTTAGCAACGAGTTTCTTCAACTTTGCTATCGCTATTTTCCTGTCTTGTAACTGAGCTTTCAACCCTTTAATTTACAAATTTTGTTCATTCATTTCTCGAAACGTTTTGGAAAGTTTTTCTTGTAAGTTATTATCATGTGGAAAACTACCAACGTCTTTTTGCAAAGCAAGTTCAAGAGAATGACAATGTTTTTGAAGGAAATCAGTTTTGTGTTGAAGTAACTCAAAAGCCTTTTTATCAACATTTTCTTTACGTTTCGAAAGCTCAAGTTCAAGACGCTCACATTCTTTGATGTTATCAAGATATTTGCATGCAACATCAGAATATTCATCGATATCAGCACAAGATTGAAGAGTAACACATAAAATATCTTTGGAGAGACATTTTTCTAAGAGCAAATCATATTCATCAGAAAAAACAGACTTGTCCATTTGAAGATCGTCAATTTCTTTCTCAATAGTCTCAACATATTTTAAATCATCAAACATTTCAGACCAAATTAATCTTTCAAATTCAAGCATATTTTCTTTTAATGTGGTCGTGTTCAGTATTAAGATTTGTTTGATAAGCACAGTTATATCTTGAGGAATTGGTTTTTTCCACTCGTCATTTTCTCGTTGTTTCTATTCATTGTCAACAATGGATTTAATATTATCAATGTAATGTTGTAGAAACCCAAATGTCTGCCTACTCTTGCTTTTAGAAGCATCAAGAGGCAAGTAGCTGATGAACTTAGAAACGTTTGTTTTCTTAGTAGCAAAAGCTTTCTTCCATTGAATTCTTCTTTGGTTGCATTCTAAAAACAATTCCTCACGAGACTTTTGTTTTTTTGTAGTGAAAAGACCATATAGACTATTCTTATAAGCATAATTGTATGGTTTCACAAACTCTTTATTGACCGGTGATCTACTCTCCTCTTCCCAAAGGGATGTCTCATCATAACCAAGAGGATATTCAGGATCGGTCCATTCGGACTCATCCATATAAAGACGCGGGTTCGCAGCTTGAGCTTGGGCAAGATAATCAGGACTTGCAAAGCTAGCTTGACCTTTAAACATAGACGGAGATGCTATCATTCTTACGGTTTGAATAGAGTCATGCGTTTTATAAACAACTTTCTTCAAAAATTCGATTTGTTTTTCTAGTTTCGTTACTTTTTAAGTATCTTTTTCATGTCGACTTTTGAAATCTTGTTTTAAAGTTTCAACCTCTTGTTTCTTAACATCAAGAATTTCAGTAGACTCGGTGTTATCCATCGAAAGCCGTTGTTCAAGTTCGTTAACTTTGGTGGTATCAAGGTACGTTTTTTGACATTCATCCATTAATAAAACATTAAATTGACGTTTCTCTTTGGTTAATAACTCAAGAGTTTCGTTGTATTTCTTTTCAAGATCGTCCTTTTGACTTTTTAACGCACTACCCTTGTACCCCTCAAGCTCTTTGGTTTTCTGAAGAAGCTCATCTTTATAGCGTTCAATTGTCTCACTAGATGTAATTATTACGGCTTTGCATTCTTCAAATTTTTGAGTGAGCTCTGCGTTTACCTTCTTTAATTGCTTTTGACTTTTTCTAGTTTCATTGACATCTTTTTGTAAACTAACAATTAAATTAGCAAGCTCGACACGCTCCTCATCATCATACTCATTTGCATGTTGATCATCCTCAAATTCATTATTGCACATGTCTGATGAATCGGGTGTGGTATTTCTATCAACCTTTTCCGTCATACATGTGTCATTAATGGCATTGGGTAGCTCACTATGCTCATGAATATCACCAAACACATTATATTCATCAATGGTGTGTACCTTATCGAATGGCTTAGTGTCAAAGATAGGGCCATTGTCATCTTCAATGACGTTGAGAACTTCGTCAACCTTTGCCATGTACGAGTAATGTGCTTCTAATTCTTGGTCGGAGGCTTCATCATTAGTATCATCAAGCATTGCTCATTCCTCAGCCGACAATTTGACCCCTGCTTCCATCTTCTTGCATAACAACATATTCTCTTTATATTTTGACCCCTGCTTTAATCACATTTTCTCCCCTATCTCTAATATATAAAATCTTTTGATATTAGAGATACCAAATTTGATTAAAATATATTTTGAAAAATAGTCTTGAAAATATCCGGGAGAAAGATGTGTTAATCTCTTGCATGAAGTTAAAATGCTCCCCCTCAAAAATTGATCCAATTGAATTATCATTGTGAGGATGTGATCCACATTTCTATTTTTGAGGATGGGAGTTGTTGAACACATATTTTTTGAAAGATTTTGAATAATCATTGAAAAGTTCTTGAAAAAATTATGTTCATTGCTTTTTGAAAAATTCTATTTCTTTTTGTCGAAGAGGTTTTTCTAAAGCATAAACTTGAGTTCATAGACTTTGAATGTCTTGACGAATTCACTCAAGTGTAAGAAGATTTATCTTCTTTTGCTGAGGGTAAGCGCACTAAATCGTACACTCCCCCGTGAATATTGATCCGGGTTGCAATCTGAAAGTGATTACAAGCCATTGTGTTGAGCTCAAAACGTGGAATGTGTTGTGACAAGCTCAACCCGTGATAGATTGCTCTACCCGTTGTTTGGAAATATTTTCCAAAATAGACAATTTCCTTTATTAAAGAAATGACATGTTTTGAAAAATATTTACAACTTTCATTCGAGCTTTATGTACACACCCGTGTCGTTATTGAGCGACATTTCTAGGTACGTCCATATTATCGACACTAAAAGACATGTCGAGAATAATCTTTTTTGGATTTTAAAAGATTTTTAATTTTGTGTTTTGTTTTTATATGTTTTATATTTTGTATTTTGCTTTTTCAAAGATATTTACAAGTATATGTTTGATAGGTGAATCAAGCAGGCTTCTTTGCCAGAATCTCCAGTTCTGCTGGAGTCAAACATCTCATACCAATTTGTCTAACTAGATACGCAAACCTCTCTTTCGAAAGAGCTTTTGTAAATAAGTCAGCTAATTGGTAATCAGTTCCAACAAAGTATAGTTTAACGATACCTTTTCAACTTGTTCCTTAATGAAGTGATATCTGACATCAATGTGCTTCATGCGGGAATGTTGTACCGGATTGCAGGAGATGGCTATGGCGGAATTTGAGTCACAATACATAGGTACTTTATCAAAGTGGAAGCCATAATCCGTGAGTTGTGTTCTCATCCATAGAATTTGAGCACAACACGCAGATAGAGACACATACTCCGCTTCGGCTGATGACAATGATGTGCAATCCTGCTTTTTGGAAGACCATCCCACAAGCTTATCTTGACCTAGAAATTGTGCACCACTAGAAGTACTTTTACGTGTATCAAGACACCCTGCATGATCAGAATCTGAATAGGCCGTTAGAAAGAAACCGGTTTCCCTCGGATACCAGAGTCCCAAATGAATGGTATTCTTAAGGTACTGAAAGATCCGTTTAACATCCTTGAGGTGCTTTTTAGTGGGTCGTGCTTGATATCGTGCACAATAACACGTAGCATGTGATATATCTGGTCGGCTTGCTGTTAAATACATGAGGGAGCCGATCACTGAACGATATTTCGTTTGATCTATGGCATCTCCCTCCAAATCAGCATCTAGGGATGTGATTGATAATGGTGTCCCAACGCGGTCACATGAAGTCATGCCATGCTTTTTGATTATCTCTTGACAATACTTAGCTTGGTTTATAAAGATACCACTTGGGGATTGTGAACTTGAATTCCTAGAAAGAATTTTAGTTCGCCCATCATAGACATTTCAAATTTGCTATGCATTACTTTTTCAAACCATTTTGAATGTTTTGAGTTTGTAGACCCGAAAATAATGTCATCAACATAAATCTGCACAAGCAAAATTTCATCCCCATATTTATAAGTGAACAGAGTTAGATCAATGGAAATTTTTGAGAAACCTTTAGATACCATAAAATTTGAGAGCTCGTCCTACCACGCCCTTGGAGCTTGCTTGAGTCCATAAAGTGCTTTGTGAAGACGATACACCTTGTCAGGATAATGAGGATTGACAAATCCTTCCGGTTGCGTGACATAGACTTCTTCCTTCAAAGGACCGTTAAGAAATGCCGTCTTTACGTCCATTGATACACAATGAATCCCTTATGTGCAACATAAGCAATGAAAATCCTGACCGCTTCCATTCGAGCTACTATGCAAATGATTCTTCAAAATCAATACCCTCTTTCTAACCATGCCCTTTAGCCACTAGCCTAGATTTGTTCTTGATGATCGTGTTCTCTTCATCCATCTAGTTTTTCTAGATCCATCGAAGATTTAATGGTATTACATCGTATGGTCTGTCAACAAGTTCCTAGACTTTCAGTCTTTCAAATTGTTGAAGTTCATCCGTCATCGATTCAATCCAAGCATGATCAACCATGGCTTCTTTGATGTTTTTCGGTTCAGCTGAAATCACGGCGAGTGCGAACATACAAACATCGCCATCGGTGTTAAGCTGTCGTCTTGTACGAACGGGTTGTGAAGGGTTTCCAATTACTTGAACCAAAGGATGATCTCGGGTCTAATGATGTGTTGAAGGATGTAGTTGGTAGAACGTATGCATATTTGACGGATCAATATGGCGAGTAGAAGACTCTCCAGTTTCGTGTACCGGTGTACCGAATGGGTTGATAAATTCGTCTTCGTCAGATAATGCATTGTTTGCTTGATTTGTGTTCTTTGGAGCAATGACAGTAGTTGTTAATGTTGTTGGAGCGGTTGTTGATGTGATATTCTGGGGAGGTAAATCTGCAGCAACCCGTGTTGAAGTAGATAAAGTTGTATCCTTTTGTTGACGATGATCGGTATCATCATTCGTATCATGAGTGACAGCGGAAGACTTCGATACAACATGTTTCTACCCCGTGAAATATTCATCATACATTGGTCCATATAACATTTTCAACTCTTCAAGTTTCGTGTTGACTTTCATATCTGCTCTTGGAACATTTCCTTGAACCAGCTTTGAACTTGACGGTTCATTGTTGTGGTCTTGAGTTTCGAGTTCCGTACGGTTGTGAACGGAAGTCGTTTGTCGTTGTGGATCGGGACTTAAACTACTTTGTTCAAATGCCATTTCTTGTAATTCATCAACTCTGATATGAATAGTCTCGACTATCAATTTTGTTCTCTTGTTGTACACTCTATATCCCTTAGACTGAGTTGCATATCCCACTAGAATGCATGCGTCACCTTTCTCTTTCATCTTGTCCAGATTTTCACCATCTCGAATAATGTAGCACGTACATCCAAAAACGTGAAGGTGTTTGAGTGAAGGTTTTCGATCATGAATTATGTGATATGGTGTCTTTTCGTGTCTTGGGATAATTAAGGAGCGGTTTTGTGTGTAGCATGCGGTTGACACGGCTTCGGCCCAAAAATATAGTGGTAGTTTTGAAGCGGATAATAATGTTCGAGTAGCTTCAACCAAAGTACGGTTTCGTCTTTCAACAATGCCGTTTTGTTCGGGTGTTCGAGCAATGATGTTTCATGTTCAATTCCTTCGGCTTCGAAATAGTTTCTCAGATTTGAATTCAAAAATTTTGTACCTCTGTCAGTACGAACCACTTTAACTTGAGCTTGAAGACCACGTTGTATCAGTTTAAGGAAGCTGATGAGAACTTCGGGTGTTCCATCCTTGGACCTCAAGAAGTGAGTCCATGTGTACCTTAAGTAATCATCGACAATTACCAGAATATATTTCTTCCCATTGATACTTTGAACACGCATGGGACCACACAGATCCATATGGAAAAGATCTAACAGTCCTTTAGAGCTCGGTGTGGTCTTTGTTTTGAAGCTACTTCGTTTAGCTTTGCAAAGCTCACAAGAAGAACAAAGATGATCATTGATGAATTTCAAACTTGGAAGGCCTCTCACAATATCTTTCTTAGAAAGCAAGTTGATGGTATCAAAATTAAGATGAGATAAACGTTGATGCCATAACCATGCATGAGTCGTTGAAGCTTTAGCCATGAAGCAAATTGGAGTTGATGAAGTTGTATCTTGAAGTGAAATAGTGTAGAGATCAGTACCCCGTGTACCGGTAAGTAAATCATTCCTATCATAATCACGAACAAAACATGTCTTCTTCCTGAAAGCAACCTCCAAATCCGCATCACAGAATTGACCAACCGAGAAAAGATTATGATTGAGCCCTTCGACGTAGTATACCCTTTTGATCGTAATATTCCCCTGAACCAAATCTCCATATCCTAGGATCGGTGCAAATTGATCATTTCTGAATCGGACCGTACCAAGGAACTTCTCCACGAAGTTAATTAGAAGCTTGAGATTCCCCGTCTTGTGCTTCGTGCATCCGGAGTCTAGTATGAAGAGAATTATTTGTATTACCTGCAGAAGAGTTAGAACACGATGGAGCATTTGCTAAATTGGATACCACAGTAGTTGTGATTGTAGAATCATTAGTGTCCTTAGCAACATTTAAAGGCATACTAACACTCGTTGTCACATTTTCTGTCCTAACATTAGGCATCTATTTATATCCCGGAGGACATTGATTAGCAAACCACAATTTCCACGACTTGCTAGCAGACTCATATAATTCCCTAATTCTGCTTCTAGTGGTCTTAGTGGTGGAGTCTGATGCAATACTTTTCTAAGGGGGGGGGGGGGGTACACCAGAATGGTTCACTTTGCGTTTGGGTTTTCTAGCACTAATAGGCATCGCAGTTTGCTTCTTAGTTCTAGTATCTACACCTTTGACATTATTCGAAGCACACATAGCATGATTAGCATTAGCACACTTTCCACATTTCACACAAACAAACTAAACATTCAAAGCATTCAAAGTCGAATCATTCAAATCGTCATTACAGACGTTTTATTCTTAGAAACATTGAAAATCCTAGGGTGATCTTCTACTGTCTTCATATTCCCTTGACTTTTGTTTTGTCAAACCTTTTCATTTATGCGAGTGCTCTTAAGCTGAGGCCGGCTAACACTATTAGTGGGGATTACTCATGTAGTAAAAGACACACGTCTATTAGTGTTTCTAGAAGTCTGAGGTGATTGACTTTCTTTGTTGTGTGTGGATTTAGTGGCCAATCTATATATCCCTGGTTTAATCACATTTGTGTTCATAATGCTTGGTGATCGAATATGTGTTTTGGGAGTATTCTGTGGTAACCTATCCTTCTCATCCGTCTTGGGGGCAAACACAGGTTTTGCAAATGCAGAATTAGAGAAAACAGATGGTTTTCCCAAGACAGAGGGTCTAATCACTTTGTGCGCGTTGGGTTGTCTTACAACAGGTTTCTTAACACTAGGTTGCACAATTTTCCCACCCAGCTTAGCAACGAGTTTCTTCAACTCTGCTATCGCTATTTTCCTGTCTTGTAACTAAGCTTTCAACCCTTTAATTTCCAAATTTTGTTCATTCATTTCTCGAAACATTTTGGAAAGTTTTTCTTGCAAGTTATTATCATGTGGAAAACTACCAACGTCTTTTTGCAAAGCATGTTCAAGAGAATGACAATGTTTTTGAAGGAAATCAGTTTTGTGTTGAAGTAACTCAAAAGCCTTTTTATCAACATTTTCTTTACGTTTCGAAAGCTCAAGTTCAAGACGCTCACATTCTTTGATGTTATCAAGATATTTGCATGCAACATCAGAATATTCATCGATATCAGCACAAGATTGAAGAGTAACACATAAAATATCTTTGGAGAGACATTCTTCTAAGAGCAAATCATATTCATCAGAAAAAACAGACTTGTCCATTTGAAGATCGTCAATTTCTTTCTCAATAGACTCAACATATTTTAAATCATCAAACATTTCAGACCAAATTAATCTTTCAAATTCAAGCATATTTTCTTTTAATGTGGTCGTGTTCAGTATTAAGATTTGTTTGATAAGCACAGTTATATCTTGAGGAATTGGTTTTTTCCACTCGTCATTTTCTCGTTGTTTCTATTCATTGTCAACAATGTATTTAATATTATCAATGTAATGTTGTAGAAACCCAAATGTCTGCCTACTCTTGCTTTTAGAAGCATCAAGAGGCAAGTAGCTGATGAACTTAGAAACGTTTGTTTTCTTAGTAGCAAAAGCTTTCTTCCATTGAATTCTTCTTTGTTTGCATTCTAAAAAGAATTCCTCACGAGACTTTTGTTTTTGTGTAGTGAAAAGACCATATAGACTATTCTTATAAGCATAATTGTATGGTTTCACAAACTCTTTATTGACCGGTGATCTACTCTCCTCTTCCCAAAGGGATGTCTCATCATAACCAAGAGGATATTCAGGATCGGTCCATTCGGACTCATCCATATAAAGACGCGGGTTCGCAGCTTGAGCTTGGGCAAGATAATCAGGACTTGCAAAGCTAGCTTGACCTTTAAACATAGACGTAGGTGCTATCATTCTTACGGTTTGAATAGAGTCATGCGTTTTATAAACAACTTTCTTCAAAAATTCGATTTGTTTTTCTAGTTTCGTTACTTTTTAAGTATCTTTTTCATGTCGACTTTTGAAATCTTGTTTTAACGTTTCAACCTCTTGTTTCTTAACATCAAGAATTTCAGTAGACTCGGTGTTATCCATCGAAAGCCGTTGTTCAAGTTCGTTAACTTTGGTGGTAGCAAGGTACGTTTTTTGACATTCATCCATTAATAAAACATTAAATTGACGTTTCTCTTTGGTTAATAACTCAAGAGTTTCGTTGTATTTCTTTTCAAGATCGTCCTTTTGACTTTTTAACGCACTACCCTTGTACCCCTCAAGCTCTTTGGTTTTCTGAAGAAGCTCATCTTTATAGCGTTCAATTGTCTCACTAGATGTAATTATTACGGCTTTGAATTCTTCAAATTTTTGAGTGAGCTCTGCGTTTACCTTCTTTAATTGCTTTTGACTTTTTCTAGTTTCATTGACATCTTTTTGTAAACTAGCAATTAAATTAGCAAGCTCGACACGCTCCTCATCATCATACTCATTTGCATGTTGATCATCCTCAAATTCATTATTGCACATGTCTGATGAATCGGGTGTGGTATTGCTATCAACCTTTTCCGTCATACATGTGTCATTAATGGCATTGGGTAGCTCACTATGCTCATGAATATCACCAAACACATTATATTCATCAATGGTGTGTACCTTATCGAATGGCTTAGTGTCAAAGATAGGGTCATTGTCATCTTCAATGACGTTGAGAACTTCGTCAACCTTTGCCATGTACGAGTAATGTGCTTCTAATTCTTGGTCGGAGGCTTCATCATTAGTATCATCAAGCATTGCTCATTCCTCAGCCGACAATTTGACCCCTGCTTCCATCTTCTTGCATAACAACATATTCTCTTTATGATAGCTAGAGTCCCTAACCCATTTCGGCTTTCTGCATTCCTTTGCCATATGCCCATAACCTTGGCAATTATAACACTAAATCTCACTTTGTTGAACCACTTGCGTTCCTCTGAGTATCATACTTGGCAGTTTGTCGATCATACGTTGTAGAACCCTCAACATGTGTTAGATTATGTCGATCATACCTAGAAGGACTTTCACCACATCGACGTGTGTCATACCTTGAAGGGTTCTCAACATATTGGTTCTTTGTGTTGGATGATGTTCGAAGATTGTTGTTGGTGGGTTTGAAGATTTTCTTGTAGGTCTTCATAATGAAAGCAATTTGTTGTTTCATTTCCTGATTCTTCTGAGCTTGATCTTC
Organism: Glebionis coronaria; assembly: GCA_025667525.1. Taxonomy (NCBI): domain Eukaryota; kingdom Viridiplantae; phylum Streptophyta; class Magnoliopsida; order Asterales; family Asteraceae; genus Glebionis; species Glebionis coronaria. The sequence continues at coordinate 66,754,386 of CM046875.1, forward strand.
ATCACTATCCTCTTCAGACGATGACTCAGATGGTGGTGATGGTGCTTTTGGTTCTTTGCCGCGTGATCTTGTAGAGGATGAAGACTTGGATGATGTGGAATATCGTGGTGAGGATGATTGAATGGAGTATGACTTTGGAGTACGAGATCGATGATCTTGAGTGGTAGACACTAGAGCAAGTGGATTAGCCGTCTTTGCAACTCGTTCAGCTCGAATTTCATTTGCCTCATGCTGAAATTGTTCAAGATATCAAAGAGAGTATGATAGTTTACCTTGTCTAACTGCTTCTGTTGTTTCACCAAAGTAACAAAACGTGTCCACTCTGGTTGAAGTTGCTGAAGAAATTACACATTGACTTGCATGGTGGAGACCTCCAAGTTGTTTCTTGTCATATCGTTCATCATCTTGTAGAATCGTGAATAATAAGACTCAATTAATTCTCCATCCAATGCAGTAAACTTACCAAAATTCCAAAACAAGTTTGTTTTAACATCTTGCTTGTTGAGTGATTCTCCTTGTTGCAAGCGTTCAATAGCCGTCCACATTTCTTGTGTCGTAGGACATGCATCAACCGTGGAATAAATATCATCTCCAATTCCACATAGAATCATATAAATCGCTTCTTTTTATGCATCATACCAAGCACGCTTCTCTGGTGTAAGATCAAATAACGTTTCTTTTCTTGTGGTTGCGGGTATTTCTGGAATAGTGTATGTGGCTGGTGTATGAGGAACAGTGATACCGGAGAAAACATATGGTCCATTGTTAATACATTGCCTCAATGCATCACCATTAGGTCTTGTATCAAGATAACGAAGAAAACGTGATTACCATTGAGCATATCGACCGGCCACAAGCATTGGTGGTCTCTCTTTGTTACCCGCCACCATGATGTTGTTGTTCGTCACACGATATTCGGTAGTAGAATCCATCTCAAAATGTGTTGAAGTAACAAAGGATCTTAAGTAGATGTGTTGTGATTGGGTTGTGGTTTAAATTCCCAAAATCGCGATTTTTCTTCAGTCCGACAATAAATTCCCCAGTCCGATATAACGGTAGACCGAAAATTTTTGAAATTGCCAAATTTTGAAATCAAGCTAGAAATAGCCTAAAACTAGTATGGAAAAATTTGAATTTATTTGACGGGAAAATTTTAACTTTTTTTTTTGATCTTCGTGTAAACTATGTTCCGAGACTAGTCTAGATAGTGGCTAAATCTAAAAATTGCCCAAACAAACTTTAGCATCGCAATGTCACTCATCGCAATACAACCCATCGCAATGTACCCTCTATCGCAATGTCCCTTCTATCGCAATGTTCTATCGAAATTTCTATCGGAATGTTCACTCTATCGCAATGTTCAATCGCAATTTCTATCGGAATGTTCACTCTATCGCAATATGGCAAATGAAATTTTGACAGAGTAACGTTTCAATGTGCCTTAATTCCGTCGCAATCCACGATCGCAATGTACGATCGCAATCCACGTCAGAATAAGGGGTATCGCCATAATTGATCGCAAAGTAGAAACCCTAGGTTTATTGTGATCACTTTGTACTTACCTGTATTTTCCGATGGAATTGTGTCGCAATGGAAAAATAAAGTTCACAACTTTGAGCATAAAATTCGTGTTTTTAACCAAACCAAAATACCCAAATCACTACTACAACTATAGAGAAGATTTGTAGCAATATGTAGAACACGAAAAACACAAAAAAATTGAATTCGAGATGATTTATGGATTAAATCATTCGAATCAAATATAACAACAACAACCAATCACAAATCTACCCCGTGGCGATTGATACCAATTATTGTCCTATATTTGTGATGTTTAAACAAGAAAGAAAGGTAGATAAAAGATGAATTCTAGAGAGAGAAAGTAGTGAGAGAAAGTAGAGAGAAAAATGGTTGGAGAAATTAGGTGATATTAGATTAGGAGAAAATTAAATGACCAACCAACCTCTCCTTACATGCAATGAGAGGTTTATATAGCCTTGCCTACATGTGGCATGATGGGCTATATGATAATGGTCCGGGCTTTCCTTTTGGGCTTTGGTTACTTATGAATGAACCTTAGCTTAAAGTTAATCCCGTAATACACGACTAACCTACTACCTATTACAACGTTCTAATATACGATACATAATAAACATATGACCGAGCATTCTTGTTTGACTCAATATTTTGAGGCTAACACATTAAAAATCGGTACGATGCCAAAACGAAAGTGTTAGGAATCTAAGGTTGTTAGAATTCCCTTAGTCTTAGAGTTAAACGCAAATCAACATGTAGGTTATTAACTTGCATGTGCCAAGGTGACATGCAAGTACCACAAGACTCCCAAATAACTTAGTCTTCGTGAGCAACCACTAGGAATCCACGTCAGAGACACTGTCAAGGAAGTCAAAGATTACTTGAAGACATGCTCATTGGCTGTGATGGATAACAGCCAAGATGTATCAGGGACTCTCCATGGTTGAGTGTTAACAGGGGTGGCAATACCCTGTTAACACTCAATACACTTTGGACATACCTAAGTGTTTATGCGGGAAGATATGCAGCCTAAAGTACGAGGTATGAAAAAAAGGAAAACTATGTCAGCTCTGTTTCCCTAAAGCCTTGTAGTAGACTACCAATAATAGAAGAGCATCTTGTGACAGATGTCTGACATTATCTGTTTTGTGTAGTCACTATCAACAGCTATAAAAGTCAATCTCGTACCACCATAAATAGGATATGTATCATAGAGTTAATGTTGTTCACTTTGTTAGATTTCACACATTAACTCTCTTGAACTTGAAGAACAATCAGTTGAGCCTGTGTTCTTAAGTTAGCTTGTAAACTTGTAACTTGTGCAAGTTTACTTGTCCAAAGAGTACATAACACATTGTCATCAAACTGTGTGACCCATAACACTTGTAATACTTGACTATACAATAATAAAGTCTTACGTTTGAAAAGTATTTACTTGTGTTATTTATCTTAATTAGTCGTTTCAGTCATTAATAGGGACTTTCAATTGGTATCAGAGCGGTGTTTGATTTTAAAACCTTCATAAACATCGTTCTAAGTTTTATAATCAAGATCCACCATGCCTGAAACGAGCAACACACCACCACCACCGCCGCCTTTTGGGAACAATCCAAACACTACACCACCAGTTCCATCATCTCCAATAATAACCCGCACTCAAAATGAAGATGATCTTCCTCAACTTCTCGACTCAAGAGGTGGATCCCATGTCACAAATGTGCCAGTCTTTGATGAAGATGACTTTGCCAGTTGGAAAAGTCAATTTCTTGTCTATCTTGATGGACTTGAACCATTTCTTCTAGGAATTCTAGAAAATGGACCATATGTTCCCATGGTGCTTACATCCACTGATGAGAATCCTATCCCAAAACGCTCAAACAGTAGACACTAGATGATAGAAAATTGGCAAACCAAGATAAACGTCTCAAAAGCATCATAATATCCTGTCTCCCAAAACACATCATGAAATCTGTTATCCAATGTCTAACAACCAAACAAATGTGGACTGATTTGATCCTTGGTCATGAAGGACCATCTGAAACTAGAGAAACCAAAATTTAGGCACTTTAGGCTTCAATTTAATGCCTTCAAAGCACTTGAAGGTGAAAAGGTTCAACAGACGTATACAAGGATGAAGATTCTTCTAAATGACCTTGCCATGAATGAAGTCATTATCTCACAAGCTGAATTTAACGCCACATTTGTTAACAGCCTTCCCATAAAATGGTTGAGCATGAATCAAACTCAGAGAGCTAACAACTCGATAAAAAATGATACATTGGCTCAACTATATGGAAAGTACAATTATGAAGAATGGCTGATTGATACCATATACAAGTCTGAGTCTGAAAGATTTATAGTTTAGGGAGCAACATCCAAAGCCTTGATATCAACCTCAAATCCTCATGATAGCGACACAGATGTTGAAGAAGACACTCATAGCAACCAAGAGTTCGTGACAGACCTTAATGTTGAGTTTCATGAGTGAGCCTTACTAGCTAATAAAAAAGATACTTTAAAAGATCATGGAGAGTAGGATCAGCTGGTAAACAAACTGACAAATCAAAAGAGACGTGCTTTGCCTGTGGAAAACTTGGACACTTTCAGAAGGACTGTCCAACCACAAAAATATCCTCGCCATCTTATCCATCATCATCCAAACCTTACAAGTTCAAATCTCAACACAATCCATTTCATCAATCCAATTCCTCTGACAATGAGAAAAAGGATTACAAAAACAAATACAAGGCACTTAAGGCTGAGCTGGAACAAATGAATTTGAAGCTAGAAGCTCTGTCTAAGAAGAAAGGGGTTGATAAAAAGACAGAAAAATGGTTGGTCGCTGAAGCTTATGATTGGAATGATGAGCCATTGACATCAGATGAAGAAGATACTACCAGGGTCAAGGCATTTATGGCAATAGCTGAGGATGAACCAACTGTGGGAAAAGTAGATGCTAGATCAGGACAATGGGTTGACATCACTATGAAAAAGGTACACATGCTTATCTCTATGTCTGAAAGTGATGAAAGAAAACATGTCCTTGATTACTGTGACAACCCTAGATTTTGGATTTGTCACTTTTGATTGTTTGACTTTGATTATGTGCTTAGTGTGCGTTTACGTGCAATATGTTTATATGTGAGTCTTGGATTGGATGTTAGTCATCGTTCGTGTATTGCGTGGTACATTATATAATGTTATGATGGGGTTAGTTCGTGCCTATTAGTTATTGGATGTAACTATGATAGAATGCGGTGCTATTTTAGGATTTTATGTGTACGTATATGTATTATAGTAAATCGTAATTTTTACGATTTAGGGTTTAGCATTTTGAGGTCTCGGATGAGGTATTTAGTCACGAGAATACTTTACGTGATGGTTTTAATCCATTTAGGACTTAGTTATAAAGTTTATTTCATATTTTAAGAATTTTCATAAAACTGTATATTTTACGTATTTTACGGTAATCGCGTAAAACTAACTAGTTAAAAGGTTTAGGTGTAATTAGTTAATTAAGGGATTAATAAAAAATATAATTAAGGAAATAATTATTAAAAAATGAATTTAATAATAAAATTTAAAAAATATTATTTTTGGTAAAAAAATTATAATGGACGGTCGAAAAAAAAAGAAAAAGGGAAAAATAAAAAAAACGAAAGTATTTATTTGTATTGGGCTAGGATTCTCATTGTTTTAGTATAAATACAAATTAAAACACATATTTTTTTCTCAGTTTTTCTTGGTCGATGTTTCACAAAGAGTTTTTAGGGTTTCATAACTTTTTATTGATTCAAGGTAAGTGATCAATTAAAACATATGTTTTATTAATTAATCATGTTCACAATGTTAATTAACCATCATTGAGATGATTAGGGTTTTATTAATTTTCTGTAAAATATAGTAATTAAGATCCATTAATGATTTTAGGGTTCTTGTTTAATAATTTAGGGGTAATTAATGATGTTTCGATGGTTAGTGCATAAAGGCGTAAAACAGTCTGATTTTTTTGGGTCGCCTTGTGTCGACTTTTCCGGGTAGTAGGTAGCACCTTTGGTCGAGTTTATTTTTTTTAAATTAAGTTCAGAGAGTCTACTTTTCAAAAATGTAAGGTTGGTCGAAAATGGAGTTCGGGAAGGTCGTCAAACAATTTTTACAAAAACAGTGCGTTGTTTAGGAATAAATTTGGATTTCGGGAATTTGAGTCAAAACCTAACCAAACGAATGAGATAGCCAAAGATTTTTGATTTAGGAACTCTTTATAATATATATGAAAGTACTGCAGGTTTTTAATAAAAGTTATGGTGTTTAGGTCGGGCTTTTGGTGACAAACATTTAGCATGTACATAAAATCAGTTTTGGTGAAAACGACTTTTGGCGTAGAGACTAAACGAAAGGGTTAAACGTGAAAGTAGAAAGTAAAATTGGTTTTTGGAGTTCTTAGATCATATAACAACATAACTCCAGTAGGGTAGGAGCCAAGTGTGGTGTTAAGTTCATTTCATGTGATCGTTTAGTAACTAGTAAACCGTACCGGGGAAAAACTGGATTTTTACGTATAGAATATCTTGTAGTAAGAGAACCAGATAGTGGGGGATTGGGGGATTAGATTCATCTCCTTGATTGTTACTTAACTTGGGTGTTAAGACCTGAGCTAAGGGTGTCGTGTATGATTTTATAGGTTTGCAGGAGTGCTAGCTTGTTGTGCTATCAAGTGAGTTCATAGTCTCATTGTCACTGAGTTTTTAAATGTTTTCTTCTAGTATGGGGTGGAGATGACACTTGTGGTGTTCTTAAAATGTTTTGGTACTATATTTTTATAAATGTTTGGACATAGATGTGTTGTTGTGTGACATGTGTGTTTATGTGTTCTCATATGTGCTTTGATATGTGATCTGATATGTGAATCTTGTTTGGGTTGTGATTGGCTTTGGTACATAGATGTATAGGCGTCTATGGGACCAGTTGTGATGTGTGTGAACCGTGGGGCACGATTCTTTATGAGTTCTTGGTTCTGAGTAATTGTGCATCGTCTCCTCGGAGGCAAGATATCTCGACAGGGATATGGTTCATCTTCCACAAGTGGTGTGGGAAAGATCTGGATAGTGTGGTGATTGTTCTATTGTGTGTGACGGGATACTTCTTGATTGTTTAGTGTGATTTGTGAATTGTAGATGTGATTGGTACTTGAATTGAGTTTTGTTTGTAATTGTATGTAACATGATTATCACATTATGGTCCATTGCTTTAACTTGTTTTCTTCAACTTATTTACAGCGGTTGACAAGGTTTCTTAAGATGTTTTGATAACTTAAACCTATGTTCTCACCAACTTTATGTTGACAGATTTTAGTGTCATTTTCAGGTGGGATAGTTGAGAAGCATGATGTTAGAAGTGGCTAGAGTCTAGAGGCTGCTAGGATTACATTAGGAGAAATCTCTTTCCTCTTAGTCTTTATTTTATGTTTGACTAAGTAGTATATTTTAGACACCTATATGTTTGTTTATTTGTTTGTCTTTGGTAAGAGGTAGGTCTGTTACCTACTTACCTAGACGCCTACATTATTTGTGATATTGTCATGACATTGTGTCACCCATTTATGATATTTCCATTTCATTTAGTTATCTCTATAGACACGCTATTGTTGTGATGATATCCATACGTCGCGCCCCATATTCCGCCATGATGGGGTGTGACAATTACACCATTGTTGATTTACATTTTGTTGAGGAACAGAGAAAGAATCTGCTTGATAAATTTCACTCTGTTAAAAACAAAATGTTAACTGCTAAGTCTGAATGTGAAAAGTTGAAACAGGTTAATTCTGAAAGATATCCCTGCAGAATGAAGTCAATAAATTAACTTTAAAAAAAAGTGCCTTATCGGATCAAGTAGTTGAACTACATAAAGTTATTGAAAAATGGTTATGTAGTAGGTTTACAATTAATGAACTACTTGATGATGAACTTCCAGCTGATATCACTAGGGCTGTTACTTCTAAAAGGAACAAAATGAAAGCCCTTAAGAACCCCACGGAAATTGTTTTTAGATCAACAGAGACTACATTCGTCTGATCCTCTCATAAACGATGTTCCTATCTCTAAAGATGTGATTGATATAACTTTACCTTTGCCATCTCTTACCAAACTCTCTGGAGTTGAACCCAACAGCTCTTCTAGAGGAGTTAAGGCTGAACCCAAACCTTTAGTTGAACCCAAAAATTTAGCTGAACCCAAACCTTTAGCTGAACCCAAACCAAAGGTTGAGACTCCACAGGTTAAAATATTTGTTTTGCCTGCTAAACAGTCTGTTAAGAAAAATGTTTATAAGCCTGTCTCAACAGACAATGTGAACATAGCTGAATCCTTAACTAAAGAACGCATGTTGTTTTTAATCAAAGAAGTATAACTCTTAAAAGAACAAATTAAGCCTTCCGTTGAATGCTCTACTTCCACTGAACCTAAATCAATCCTAGGCAAACCCATAGCTGAAAAGGTACTCAAACCTTATCGTAACATTTGCAAGAACTCTCATCACATGACCATAGATCATGATGAAAATATGGCTGTTAAGAAATCTCAGGGTATTGCTAGGGGTAGACCATATGCTTCTCAAATAAGTAGGAGACCACCGGGGGTTCACAAACCTTATCCACCCTGCAAACATTGTGGGTACACAAGTCACCACTCTGATGAGTGTAAGTACTTCCCTGGATGTGACATATGTGGGAGGTACACCTATGAAACAGCAGACTGTCCTTCACACAACCATAAGTATTACAGGAACTCAAGAATTGCTAATCAGCAATTCAGGAAACCCACTGGAAAGTGGGTTCACCATAGGAACTAACTTGTTTCTATATATCTGTTCAAAAACATCTCAAGGAATTTGTCTGGTATCTAGATAGTGGATGTTCTAGACACATGACAGGAGTTCAACAATAGCTGCACAGATATTCAAAAGAGTCAGGTCCTAAAGTGGTGTTTGGGGATAACTCTTTAGGCGACATAGAGGGATATGTCTCAGTTAACTACAATGGAATAACTTTCACTAGGGTTGCATGTGTGAATAGTCTTAAACACAATCTCATTAGCATCAGCCAATTGTTTGATGCTGACTACAAGGTTTTGTTTACCAATAATCAAGGAACCATATTCAATAAAAACAATGATGTGGTGTTAATTGCACCAAGAAGAAGAGATGTTCATGTCATCGACATGGCTTCGTGTTCTGAAGACAGCTCAAACTGTTTTCTTGCAAAAGCCTATGAAAGTGTCAATTCGCTGTGGCACAAAAGACTCTCTCATCTCAACGTCAAGAACATTAACAAATTAGCCACACAAAATCTGGTTGCTGGTTTACCACCTGTGACTTTCACCAAAGTCTATACATGTTCAGCTTATGTGAAGGGAAAGCATCACAGGTCATCCTTTAAAACCAGGCAATCATTCTTAATTAACAAGTGCTACATCTCCTTCACATGGACTTGTTTGGACCTGTTAAACCACATACCATTAATCACAACGAATATACCTTGGTCATTATTGATGAATTTTCAAGGTATACATGGGTCTTCTTCCTCAAAAGAAAAAGTGATGCAACATATTTTTTTTTTGGGTAAAAGAGACTTCACCCCGGTAAAATATATTAATCCCAAAAAAACAGTTAAGTACAATGGAATGTGACTGAAGTGTCACATTAACCTCAAGCAAACGCTTGAACAACCACTAATTCATATGACATGCCATATGAATCTAAAGAACTACATAACCAATGACACCAATAGGGAAAAACCACCTAATGGTACATACACCAACAAACCTAAAAACAAACATCAAATAAGATAAGACTCGGGTAAACTTAAGAGGTGGGTAAACCGAGTCCCATCTCTAGACAATTTAAAACGGCAAGAAAGCATCTTCAACCGAACTGTTGAAATAATGCACTCACAAACTTGGTCCACCGTCCTCTTCACCAATTTGAACAAACGCCAATTCCTTTCCTGCCAAATGAAATACGCCGCTGCAGACAGAATAAACTTTGAGACAACGCTCCTAGTAGTCCTCTGCCTTGCCCATGGAAGAATGTGCACCATAATTTGGCTGAAATGCGGACTAGAGCATCCAAAATCAGCAACCATTCGAACTCTATTCCAAACCTGCTGCGAGAACGAACACTCAAAAAACAAGTGATCATGGGAATCCGGCTGCATTTCACATAAAGAACATGATGTAGTCAAAGCGCCCGAAACGTCCCACAAGTAAACCTTATCCTGCGTCTTGAGCTTTTGCTTAATCACCAACCACAAATTAAAAGAATGCCTTGGTATACAACAAGAAAACCATACAAGATCATACCATGGCACCTTTAAAACCCGAGGACGTATTGAAGACCACACATTAGCAACAGAAAATGGTTTAAGAGCATTTCCGTCACTCCTCCATAGCAAATTATCCAAAACACCTTCACGAATATTTGGCATACCAATATTATCAAGAAAGGGATATTTACCTCTTAAGAAACCAGGCCATAACCACTGACCATCTCGGATAACATCATTAACTTTCGTATTAAAATTAAAGCCCGCACGATGAATATCTCTAGATGAAATAGTGTTAGTTAACGGACTCTCCGGACACCACATATCCGACCATACCGACACCTTAGACCCATCACCAATCTTATACCAAATAAATTCCCTAATAATAGGCCTCAGTTGAAGTATTTTACGTCATCCCCATGTCATATTACCACGGCATGGAATCTCCCAAAAGTTCCTACCTTTAAGCTTATATTCATGAATCCACTTCACCCAAAGAGATTCTTTGAGAATTAAGAGCTTCCAAATATGCGAGACCATGAGAGCCTTATTAAAGATATCCAATCGCCGAATACCCAAACCACCTTTATCTTTGGGAAGACAAACCACATCCCAAGCCACTTTCGCCTTACCCTTCTTCATATCTCCATGGCACCATAAGAAACCACGCATAATCTTCTCAATATCAAGCAAGACACGAGAAGCAAGCACAAAAACCGACGCCCAGTAAACATGCATAGAACCAATAACAGATTGGACCAATTGCAGCCTACCTGCTGCTGATAAAGCTTTATTCTTCCAATCTTGCATACGAGTCCGCACCCTATCCACTAGTTCACGACAATCTCTAATAATCAGACGAGATGAAACCAGGGGAACCCCCAAATACTTCACAGGAAGATGCCCCTCCTCAAACGGTAAGACCTGAAGAATAGAGAGTTTTACATGATTCAGAACATTGCAAAAAAATGCAGTACTCTTTGGAAGACTAGGCGTAAGCCCCGAAGCATGTTGAAACTCATCCAGTGCCTCCTTAATAACCATAGCCGAACTAACATCTCCATGCGTAAACAAGAACAATTCTTCAGCAAAACATAGGTTAATCAATTCCATATTCGAACAATATCTATGAAACGTGAAAGACTCAGCATCCCGAACCCTTCGTTTGAGCATATGCGTTAAAACCTCCATAATCAATGTGAACAAATAAGGAGAAAGAGGGTCGCCTTGACGAAGGTCCCTCCTTCCTTTAAAATAACCATGAAGCGAACCATTGATGCTAATGGAAAACGATGCCGTAGTCACACATTCCATAATCCAAGTTACCATACGATGATGGAAACCAAAACCAATAAGAACCTCACGAAGGAAATTCCAGTCCATAGTATCATAAGCTTTCTGAATATCCACTTTAAAAGCACAACGAGGACTCCCACGATCCAAATGATAGTTATGCATCAATTCTTGTGTAAGTAGAATATTATCAGCAATATGACGTCCTGGAACAAACGTTGATTGGTTAAGACTCACAAGGTCCTTCAAACTACCCTTAATCCGATTAGCAATAATCTTTGTAATGCATTTAAATAAAACATTACAACAAGAAATAGGACGGTAATCATTAATCCTATTAGGGGCATTAATTTTGGGTATAAGAGCAATAATCGTATGGTTTACCTCCTTCAGAAGTTTCCCATTAGAAAAGAATTCACTAACCGCATTAGTCACATCATTGGCAACAATATCCCATGACTCCTTAAAGAACGCAGCGGTAAACCCATCCGGACCTGGCGATTTATCATTTCCCATATCAAACATCGCACGTTTAACCTCTTGACTAGTGACATCTGTAACCATGTCTAATGCAACCTCATCAGATAGCCGAGAATGAAACATGTCCATCATATTAAAGCCTCCCGTATCCCCAGCAAGACCAAGAAATGATTCATAATGTTCAACAAACGTCGCGGCTACCTGCTCATTCTGACAAATAGTACCATCTAACCTAGTTACAACATCAATATGACTTCTACTAATTCGGCTTTTAACAGCCTTATGGAAATAAGCAGAATTCGTATCCCCCTCTTTAAGCCAAGCAATTTTAGCCTTTTGTTTCAAAAAACGCTCCTCCATAAGTAGAGCCTGATTAAAAGACCCAACAACCGTAGCTTCCATTTCACGCAGATCTCCATTATTAGGATCCGCGTCCAAAGCAACCTGTAATTTATCAAGTTCCTCCCACAACTTCGTGACATCACCATGAATATTACCTTTATCAATCAGTAGCTTCCGAAGGGGTTTCTTAAGATTTTTAAGCTTTTGCGTCACTTGAAACATAGAAAACCCGCTAACATGCAAAGACCACCCATCCATAACCACCTCCTTAAACCGATCACTTTGAGTCAGGATATTGAAGAACTTAAACGGTCTAGGTTTAGGTTTCGTCATTGTAGGAATATTAAGCACAGCAGGAGAATGATCCGATATTTTATATGGCTTAAAAATAGCATGAGATCCCACAAATGATACTCCAAACTCCAAATTAGCCATAACACGATCAATCTTACGAAGTAAACCACCCTGACCTTGCGTTTTTTGGTTCCATGTAAAATGTAACCCAACATGCTGAACGTCGGAAACCTCTATGTTAGCAACACATTCCCTAAATTCACGCATAGCAATATCAATATAAGACCCACCAGCGGACGAATCACCTAACTGAAGAGTAGCGTTAAAATCCCCCAATAAATACCATGGTCTATCACGAACGTATACCTTATGAATGCCAAGATTACTCCACAAGCTCCTACGCTGGATATACCTGTTGTGAGCATACACAAACGAGCAAAATAACTCCTTCCTTTCAAGATTCAACCATACACGAGTATGAATGGTTTGATCATCCATGTTAATCACTACAACGTCAACGTCATTGTGATTCCAACCAAGAATGATTCTAGCACCCTTTACACATAACGAACCATTAGATGTCCAATCCCAATGGTGAAACACACGAGAACATAAAGACACAAAATTAGAGTCAGAAACATGAGATTCCAGAATAGCACAAATGGACAAGCTATTCTCAAAAATCACTTGACGAACTTCACTTTGTTTAGGGGAGAAATTCAAACCCCTTATATTCCAGGAAGCGACATTAATCATGAGGAACCACTGTAACAGGAGTGCTTGCCCCTGGAGGTAATGAAGTAGTCACTTGTTTAGCATCCGGACCCTCCATGATAAGATTCTCATCCACCTCACTATCACTATCATTAACCATTGCATCCTTAGCATTAGCATCCTCCCAATCCGTATCCCCTTCTTTATCCAAAGCACTAAATTTATTACCAAGAGCAACGTCCATGTCCTTCCCAACCCGCTGACTACTAGGAATAGTCCTATTCTTTGACGTCCCGACAGATGAAGTTGCTTGTTTAGCATTATTATTAGTTTTAGCATTAGATGATTCTCCCTTCTCCACACGACGGTATTGAAAATTAGGCGCTGACTTACCCAGTTTAATACCATTAATGGCCCGCGACTGACGATAAGTATTATTCCTTCTTCTGGTGACATCAGTAAAACCATCCCCTTTTGCCGCAGCCGGTTTATCCACGACCACTGTTTTAGGCAGCCTTGGACAAGCCTCATTCTTATGATCAAACACCATGCATGTAGCATAGCGTGGTGGAGTCCATTCATATTCCACATCAACAGTAGCAAGAGAATGCCCCTCCCCAACCCCACGCGGGATAGCAATCACCACCGAGTCTACCAAGTCCTTCTCCGCTGACACCTCAACAAGTGCACGTGCATATGTATTCTGCCCCTTGAACTCACACACATATTACTTGTATAAGAGTCCAACATTATCGGTTTACCAATCTGCGTTGTGATCAAGCTTAATCCAATCTTAGAATAGGCCACTATAGGTACATGGTGGAGTTTGACCCACAATGGTGCTTTCTTCACCTCGTCCTTCTTCAGTAATGTAGTAGGAGTCCAAATGTTCAAAAATAACGGAACCAACCGAACTAACCACGGACCATTCTCTAAAACTCGATTCATTCCATCACTCGACTCAAACTGAAAGAGAAAGAACTCCTCATGCAATTGCACACGTTTCAAACCATACTTAGCCCAGGTATTCTTCACATAATTTTCAACTAAAGGGAACGACAATCTCTTCCCAATGAAATATCCGTACAACGTATGCTCAAACCGTGAACTAATTTCATCCACCGCCTCTATGGGAAGGACAGTCGCAACCCTTGGTACCACCTCCTCACTACGCAGCTCTACTATTTTAACAACCTTCTTCTGCTGTTGTTCCTGAACAATGGACGCAAACGAAGGAGAAGTATCATCTATACCTCCAAAACCCCTAACCGGTTTACGTGAAAACACTCCTCCAGGTTTATTAAGCACAAAATTTGCAAGAGATCTAACATCAATACTCGTATCGTGACCAGACTTCAATATAAAACCCTTATCACCCGACCGAACATCAACCCCATCATTACCCGTACTGTTTTGAGAACCCTCGTCACCAGAAGCACCCATCTCTCTAACCCACACCCAAAAGAAAACAAAAACTAACCCTAGAAAGAGAAGACACAATAAAACTTAGACAAAACCCTAGAAAACCAGGGTTTAACCCTACGCGAACACCACTGATCCCTAACCCACCTCCATGATTGCTTATCAACAAGAATAATAAATGCAGCACACAAATAAATGAAAACCTAATTAAAAGCCAGAACCGAAACCCTGAAAAACCAAAAAACCCTAACCGATCGAGAAAAAACCCTAATAGAGTCGTTAAATACCTAACTCAAAAAAGAAAAAGGTAAAAAACAAACTGAATTAAGGATTAGAAACGACTGGATTAGAGGTATATTGGAATCGATTGATGGGAGAATAGGATCGGTCGGCAGCCATTAGAGAGAGAAGTCGAAGGGTTTTTTTTCGGTACATGTGACAAGTGATGCAACATATGCCATCATATATTTCGTTCAACATATTGAAAACACGAATGAAGTTAAAGTTAAAGCTCTAAGAAGTGATAATGGGACTGAATTCAAGAATCATCAGCTTGAAGCTTTTTGTGATGAAAAGGGAATTTCACAAAATTTCTCTTCAGCTGGTACACCATTACAAAATGGAGTTGCTGAAAGAAGAAACATAACATTAATTGAAGCAGCTAGAACTATGCTAAATGGTGCAGCTTTACCTAAGCAATTTTGAGGGGAAGCTGTTCAGACAACTTGTTACACTCAAAACAGGTCAATCATTGTCAAGATACATGGAAAAACTTCTTATGAAGTTTTTATAAAAAGGGCACCTGATGTCAGCTATTTTTATATATTTGGACGCCCTCTGTTCATTTATAACTATAGGGATCACCGTGGGAAGTTTGACGAAAAAGCTGATGATGGTTTCTTCTTAAGATACTCACCAACAACCAAAGCAGTTCGAGTATTCAACACAATAATACATGAACTAAAAGAAACCTTTTACGTCACCTTCAATGAATATGATAATGTACTACAAAGAACAGGGACAGAAGGTGATGAAACTGATTTCAATGAAAACAGATCCTGAATTATCTTAACCAAGACCTTTCTTTCATCATCATCCACATACAGAAACACTTACTCCATATGTCCCTGCATTCGATCCATTGTCAACTCACAACATCGATGATTATTCGGATTAAGTTCAAATTAAAGAAGAAAATCTACCTACCAACAACCCTTGCACCACCACAGCTGAAAATGACTCACCTGTTATTCACAGACTCTCTTGTTTTGTGTGATTCATCCCCTATTGCAGAGGTTAATGATGATACAGACACAGAAGTTGTTTTTGAAAAGAGTCATCCTGTACAAGAAAATGAAGTTCAAGCTGTGATCTCATCCCCCATACATGTCCCTGTTAGTAAAACTCCAGCTCCTCAAAGCAAATGGTCAAGAGATCAACACATTCTACTTGTCAATATCATTGGTGAACCAAATGTTGGAGTTACAACTAGACAGAGAATTCATGACTTAGAATCAGCCTCAGCCAATGAATGGTTTATGCTGAGTTCCTATCACAAATTGAACCAAAGTGTGTAGTTGAAGCCTTGGTTGAAGAAGGCTGGGTAGCTGCTATGCAGGAAGAAATCAATTAATTCAAAAGAAACAAGGTATGGACTCTAGTGCCAGTCCTACCTGGTTAGAATATCACACACACTAGATGGATCTATAGGAATAAAATGGATGAGATTGGGAACATCATAAGAACAAGGCAAGATTGGTTGCACAAGGGTATACACAGACAGAAGAAATATATTTTGATGAAACGTTTGCTCATGTTGCAAGACTTGAAGCAATCAGAATCTTCTTAGCATATGATGCATATATGAATTTCACTGTATACCAAATGGATGTTAAAAGTGCCTTCCTCAATAGAAAATTGGCTGAGGAAGTTTATGTAAGACCGCCAGCAGGATTCGAGAACAACCAGTTTCCCAATCATGTGTACATGCTACACAAAGCCATGTATGGGCTGAAACAAGCACCAAGAGCATGGTATGAAACGTTGTCTACATTTTTAACAGAGAATAAATTGGTCAGAGTTTCCATTGATAAAACACTTTTTACCTTCAAGGATAAGAGTGATTTTATTATTGTACAGATCTATGTGGATGATATCATATTTGGGTCAACAAATGTTAATCTTAGTAAACGTTTTGCTAAATTAATGACCAAGAAATATGAAATGAGTATGATGGGTGAATTAACTTACTTTTTGGGTTTTCAAATAAAACAATGTCCTAAGGGAATTTCTATTTGTCAAGAAAAGTATGTTGAAGATTTACTTAAAAAATATGACTTGGCTGATTGTGCATCAGTGAAACGCCCCATGCTTCCACCCAATAACTTGGGTCCTGATGAGTCAGGAGTCTCTGTTAATTAGACTATGTATAGAGGCATGATTGGGTCACTCATGTATCTCACAGTTAGTCGTCCTAATATCTAGTTCTCTACATGTCTCTGTGCAAGGTACCAAGCTAACCTAAAAGAATCCCATCTAGTGGCTGTCAAGAAAAGTTTCAGGTACCTTGGCTATGGTACCCAAAAGAATCATGTTTTGACCTCAAGGCATACTTAGATTCAGACTATGCTGGGTGCTGCCTTGATTATTAAAAGCACATATGGAATCTGTCAAATTCTTGGAGGAAAACTAGTTGGTTGGAGTGCAAAGAAACAAAACTATGTGGCAATGTCATCAGCTGAAGCTGAATATGTTGCGGCTGCAAGCTGTTGTGCACAAGTGCTTTGGATGAAGAGTCAACTGGCTGACTATGAGATCCTATATAACAAAGTACCAATTTTTTGTGACAACACTAGTGCAATTGATATATCTAACAACCTTGTGCTTTACTCTCGAACCAAACACGTTGATATCAGGTATCATTTTATCAGGGATCATATTTTGAAAGGAGATATAGAGCTGCATTTTGTTCCCACTGAGCTGCAATTAGCTAACCTTTTTACCAAGCCTTTGGTTGAACCTTTGTTCAACAGGCTAGTTGTTGAGCTGGGTATGCTTAATATCTCCAAGCCTATGGCCGATAATTAATGTGCTATTTAATGAAGTCTAAGTAAATATTAAATATTTTTCACATGTAACTAGGTAGTTACTATTAAAGTAAATGTTAAAAACATTATATATATTTAATTAGTACTTTTTCCAATAACGAGGAGGCAAACTGTTTTTTGAAAGGTCAAGGGACCCACACATGATAAATCTTTTTTCCACTACGCATTTAATGCGGGTAAATAATTGTTCAAAGTTTAAATATAAATATCTTATCAAGATTTTGTCACCAACACGCTTTCATCATTATTCACAAATATCTCTATCTCTAAAAACATCTCTCTAAAACCCTCTCATCTTCTTCGTCACCAAAACCCTCGCATCAATGACGTTCCCCGTTCCAAAGGCGTCTAATGTTTCCTTCGAGATCAACGAAAGCATTATGGCTTCAAACAACTCAATAGGATGGATCAAAGCTCCTAATGACTCATACTTATATCTGGCGAACTTCATGAAGAATTGTGATGTTAGGGAAGCTTTTACCAGATCTCCATCTGTTTTCTACCAAGAATACCTTAGGGAATTATGGTATTCTTCTGAAGTTCTTGATAACAACACCATCTCCTTCCACCTTTCATGCAATGAACATCCTTTTGCTTTTTCTGCTGATGATTTCTCATCCTTGGTTGGGCTTAAACATGGTGAAGACTACATCAAGTCTGTTGATAAGAAGGCTGTTAAGGATGCCCTTGCCACTCTTTACCCTGTCTCTAACACTCACCCAGCTATTACATCATCTGAAGTTGTTCATAAATCCCCATTGAAAATCAAGTTCTTTTCTCACTTGTGGAGGGTTCTATTCTTGCATTTTGTCAAATCTCTAGGAGGAATGCAAGGTTCATAGGATCAGATGTCTTTCAACCATCAGGCTATTGCATACGGGCTGATCTGGGGTGCTGATGTAGATGTAGGAAGTATTCTCTTTTATAACCTTGTGGAGAAGCTGAAAGGAACTCACCAATATAGGGAAAAGAACATACGCTACACTCGATTTCTTTACATCTCTAGAGTCTTCTTGGTGATCGCTATGATAATTCTGAACTCACATCAATGAAGTCGTATCATCTCACCGGGGTTGTCTACAAGGTAATTGGGCCTAATGATGTACCAATGACAGCCCACATGAAGAATGTAGCTGCAAGAGGACCAACGGTTAAGTCTTTTATCCATTCCTCTAAGAATGTGAATGCATCTAGTGTGTCTGGTAAGTCAGCGTCTTTGACCTCTGGGCAACACACTATGCTGTTCAAAGCAACAACTGACCAACAACTAAAGAAAAAGCCAAACCCCACTTCATCCAAAACACATGTTGTTAAGAAGGTCAGACAACAAAAAAGGATACCCTCTCAACTCCCTTTGTTCCAACGACTTCGGTGGACACAGAGCCTTCAGTTAAACTCAACCAAGAGTCTAGTATCTCTAATTCAGCAGAGGCAGCAGGAAACCAGCCTAACTCCACTGATATCTCACTGGTAATCAGTTTATCATTTTTAGAGGTACACAAGCAGCCACTCTCAAATGTTTGTAAGAGAGAGTGGTGAAGTTAAGGTTATCCTCGAACCATTAGAGTCTGTGTCAACGCTTAGAAATCTTTTAAGACTTTTGTACACCCTGTCATTACACCATGGAGTGATTCATTAGTGTTTATAAAGCACCCCAATGACCCTGCCCGATCTAGACGGTATACAGGCAAACAACAACATGTATACACATATGTCTCAACCTAGAGTAATTGTACCTCACACAGCCTCTAGGTTCCTTCAGAAAAAGAATCCCAAAAGTTTCATACTTTTAGGGGGAGCTAAATAATCATCCCCAGCTTTCATAAGGACAACGTAGAATGACAATCTTAAACTACATCTTTTTCACAAATAAAAGAGTCCCAAAGGATTTATCCTTTTTGGGGGGGCTGAATAATCACACTCAGCTTTCCTAGGGGCAGCGTAACAGGTGATCCTAACTAACATCTAATTCATAATCAAAAGAGTCCCAAAGGATTTATCCTTTGGGGGGGCTGAATAATCGATGCCTGATGATGAGATTCTCCCTGAAGGGATGATTGAA
Organism: Glebionis coronaria; assembly: GCA_025667525.1. Classification (NCBI taxonomy): domain Eukaryota; kingdom Viridiplantae; phylum Streptophyta; class Magnoliopsida; order Asterales; family Asteraceae; genus Glebionis; species Glebionis coronaria. The sequence continues at coordinate 66,773,956 of CM046875.1, forward strand.
GAAGAGGATGAACATCAGATTCCCCAGTCTCCTTCCAAAACCAAAGCTGAGTCCACTCCAGCTGATGACACCACTCCACCTCCCAATGAAGTAGCTGTGACTCTAACTTCGGTTGTATCTGTCACCAAGGAACTTACAAAGGCTGTGTATGATCCTACTACTGATTTTTTGCTATTTGATCATCCCCAACAGCTAAACTTTGATCTCTTACCAAGGGAGGATGACTTTGCACATCAAAGTCTGAACATTCACAACTTACAGCCTTACCATCACCCCTCTGATATGGAACGTATCTCAAGAAAGTTGGATCGCATAGGTTCTGAAATGAAGACTTTCACCTCCAACTTTCCAAATATTATCACACAGGCGGTTAAGGATGCTCTCACAGATCCTATCAAAGAAGGCACTCGTAAAGGAGTTGCTCAGGGACTCAGTCATTTATCCACTATAATCAAAGATGCCATCACTACTGAAGTCCCTGATATGTTATCAGCTCATGAGTTGGTCATGCACAATGAATTTGAAGCTGTGTATAGAAGGCAAAAACAACGTACCACCTTATTGGCCAACCATGTTGATCGCTCTGTGAACATAAATTACAACAGGCTGCTCAGAATTTCTAGAGGATCAAGGAGGGTACAGAAACACATAGCTGCATCTGTTGAAGAGGTTGCAAGGTATATTCAATCACGTTCAACCAAACATTTGAAGAAAGATGCCAAACATGATGGGGAGAAAATTAAACTACTCAATCTTAACCTGTCAACACAGCTGATAACACTATCCTATCTCCCATCCCTCTCCAAGTCATCACACCCCATTGTTGTACCAGATGATGATACAACTAAGGGGGAGCAACAACCTAATAAAGGAACTGATACATCAAAAGACATGTCTCTGGTTAACACCAATGATACTGTGGGCAATGATGAACCAGCTCCCAAGAAACCTAAGTTTATTGTTGACCACCTTCCCAAAGCTGTGTAAACTCAAGCTCAAACGACATTTCTCAAATAGGCTGAAGAGCTTAGAAGATCAAATGAATCATCTTGTGTCTCGAAGAATGGAAAGGAAATAGCTATGGTAGACTCAGACGCGAAACTAAAGAAAATAGTTGCGATGCTAGAGACAAGAGGATCAACAGCCAAAATCCCTCAATTCTCAACCTTCAAAGCTGCTGGTGAGAAACCCCTAACGGCTGAAGAAATTGAAAAACAAGCACTTGAATTCAACAGACTAAATGAAATCAAGAAGGCCAAAGAGCTAAATGAATCTAATATGGGAAAGATGACTCCCCAACAGAGAGAGGAGCAAAGAAAACTTTTGAGACAAATGGAGTCAAAACGCAACGAGGCCTTGAAGAAAATCAAAGCTGATTATGATGCCTGCGTAAACTCAAGATATGCACCAGGAAAAATCACCAATTTTAAATACACCATTCACAAGTCTTCTCTCACTCCACAGATGGTTATATGGAGAGACAACCAACAGGCCAACATGGACTTATTTGAGGACTTCAAATAAAAAACACTAGGTCTGTCTGAATGGTTCGAACTTGAGAAACTAGCTGAGAAGAAGACTCGACAGGCAAACTTTTTACTATTAAAGACTCTCAAGGCTAAGTTCAACTGGGTAAAAGAAACAACAACCAAGCTTAAGATTGATCCCCCTCCACGACTTTTTGAACAAGAACCAACAAAGGCTGAGAAGAAAATAAAAAGGTTGAATCAATTCATCAAGGAAACCTTTGTGACAACAGACATTCAAGTTGATGGAATGCACAGGGACCTTATCCTACCCCATGGGATAGTAGGACCTGTTGATGGACAGACATATATTGAGCCTAAAAAAGGCATGGCCTTCATGAAAAGGGGGTGCCAATATGTCTTCCAAAGGGAAAGTGAGGTGGGGATAGCTTCCACCATTCAGCTTCTAGTTTTCAAGAAGGTTTTAAAGATTAACTCTGAGTATTCCAAAGTTTTTGCCCAAGCCTTGCAAGTTGAATTGGATACCAGAACAAACATCGTTGAAGCTAAAGAGAAAATAAAGAATGATCATTATTGAAGAAACTACAGCTGAATTTTATCTTTATAATTTTGTTATACTTATGTTTTGTACTTGTAATTTTATTTTAAGTCTCAATGAATTATGAGGTTGGTTGTTAGATCTGCTATGTGTAAGAAGAAGCTGTTATCTCACTTACTATAACCCTGTTAGATATAGTTGTATTTATGTTAAAACAGTGGGAGATTGTTAGGAATCTAAGTTTGTTGGAATTCCCTTAGTCTTAGATTTAAACGTAAATCAAGTTGTAGGTTATTAACTTGCCTGTGCCAAGGTGACAGGCAAGTACCACAAGACTCACAGAGAACTTAGTCTTTGTGAGCAACCACCGGGAGTCCATATTAGAGACATTGTCAAGGAAGTCAAAGATTACTTGAAGACATACTCATTGGCTGTGATGGATAACAACCAAGATGTATCAGGGACTCTCCATGGTTGAGTGTTAATAGGGGTGGCAATACCCTATTAACACTCAATATACTTTAGACATACCTAAGTGTTTAGGCGGGAAGATTTGCAGCCTAAAGTACGAGGTATGAAGAAAAGGGAAACTATGTCAGCTCTGTTTCCCTAAAGCGTTGTAGCAGACTATCAAGAATAGAAGAGCATCTTGTTACAGATGTTTGGCATTATCTGTTTTGTGTAGTCACTATCAACCGCTATCAAAGTCAACCTCGTACCACTATAAATAGGACATGTAGCATAGAGTTAATGTTATTCACTTTGTTAGATTTTACACATTAACTCTCTTGAACTTGAAGAACAATCAACTGTGCATGTGTTCTTAAGTTAGCTTGTAAACTTGTAACTTGTGAAAGTTTACTTGTCCAAAGAGTACACAACACATTGTCATCAAACTGTGTGGTCCATAACACTTGTAATACTTGATTATACAATAATAAAGTCTTACGTTTGAAACGTATTTACTTGTGTTATTTATCTTAATTAGCCGTTTCAGTCATTACTAGGGACTTTCAGAAAGATCATGGGTTGTAACAAAAAAAATGCTTAATTGTTTTACTAAACTCGTAATATAAGCAGTCCTACATATGTTCCACGCATAACTAATGTTAAAAATGATGTCTTACAGGTGCATGTGAAAGAATGAACAAGGCATGTACATGGTGAGTTTTTGATACCTTGTTAGTCATGCATGGTAACTCCCTTTTGATGTTCATTGTGTAAAAAGATGTTATGATATTATAATTTTAATAAAAGAGGGGAATTGTGAAAACTAAGACACCACTAAAATATTATTTCATTCATCCTTTGTGAGTGTTGGTTGTGTATATATACCACAAATCAATACTACCACAAACCAATAACCAATATTGTATACCACCAATAATATAAATCGATCTAATTTTGATTGGTTATTGATTTTGACATAAATTTATCCATTTTTAACCGTTGCGGGCATGTATATGTACCACCAATAACACGCTATGTCAAACCGATATAATTTTGATCGGTTATGATCTATATAATTTTGATAGTCTTTGATCGGTTTTGATCTATATAACACCACAAACTCTTTGATGTTGTTGATCTCTTTGCTGTCATCGTTAACGGTGTGTGACGTTGGTGATCGGTTGGTAACGTTGGGTAGCTTAGGTGGGCTCATTATGGGTTTGTTGGTGGTGTGCATCAGTTGTTGATTGTGGTGGAGTAAATTTGTGATTAGTTCAAATCCCTAGTTTTTAGGGTTTGTTTTAAACCCTGATTTTTTATATGGTTTGGGGGTTTGGTGCTTGAATGGTGGTTTTTGCTTATGTGTTAATAATGATATCGTAGATGACGTTGAGAGTGGAAGCATTCCTTAATCAATTTATCATCGTAGAGTCTTTGAAGGTAAGTTATGTTGCTTTCGTTTTACTATATTACAATGAATAATTTGGAACATGATGATAGGTGGGATACTATTATGTGTAGATGCATGGATGTGCGATTACGCCAATTAGTTATGGTTTTTTCAGACACGTATTTTGTATGTCGCTTTTATTAAGGCCAACACTTAGATTTAGTGGTGTTCTTAACCCACAAGTAAAGAAATGAGAAAACTATGGCTCATCTAATGAAGAAGCTTTACAAACCAAAGAAAATATTATAGAAGTAATATTTTAAATTATACTCTTATGAAACTATTAAGATTCCACTATATTTATAGGCATCTGAATTGACAAAGTATGACATGCACCAAGTCAAAATGGGTAAATACGACGAAATTGGAGTATGTCGTCGTACTTTGAGTTGGCGATACAACCGAAAATGTGTTGTACTTGTAGCAATTTCATTCATTTAGTATTGGTTAGAAATAAAATCCAAGATTGATATCGGGTCACATTTGCCTTGACTTCTTTTATGTTCTGAAATAATGCAATTGCACCTTATATTTGGGTGTTTAGTTGTTGGGTAAGCCTAATGGAAGTAATTCTCAACTTAGAATGTGTACGAAGGAAAATAAAGACTCTTGATGACATTGACTTTGGCGTCTTATTCCTGATGAAAGAATGCATGTCATTATTGTGCTTTCATCCAGCTATTATGAAGCCATAATGTTAGCACTTACTTTGATTATTTACATTCAGTCAGTTTTTATGTGATTAAGATGGTCATGATACCAGTTGTGATGAGTATGAATAGCCGAACTGATATTATTCACATCTTAGTGGGCAACTGATTATAGTTGCAACCACGGCGGACATATCCTCTTCCTTTGATCGTTAGGAGATATGAGCCTCATATACAATGGTTATGTTATAAGTGGTATATATACATGGCACAACACTCACAAATGGATAAGGAAATACTATTTTAAGGGTTCATTGATTTTCGCCATGAATGTTAATCCCATATTTGAATGTATACGAAGAAAAAGAAAGACACCATATCATATTTGCCTTGGCGTCTTATTTTTGTAGAAAGAATGCATGTCATTACCGTGATTTCATTCAGGTATCATGAACCAATAATGTTACCATTTACTTTAATTATTTCGCTTTCAATAAGTTTTTATGTGAATAAGATGGTTGTGATACTAGTTGTGAGAGGTTGTGTTGAGTGTCAACGACCTTGATGGAACTTATATTATCCGCCTCCAGGCGGGGCAACTAATTTTAGTTGTTGTTAACCCCAAACTTAGGTCTAATGCCTAAGATTGTAAGGATGTATTACCAAGGATAAATCCAAACTAATACTAGAGAAATTTTGTTTATGAATTGCAAACTAAGTACTACGCGAAAAATAATACTTAGCACAAGAACAATATGATTTCAACGATTGCAATCTTTAATATATTGATGAATATACGAACACTCTCAATAGTGTTAGGGTTTACAAATATTAAATCTATTAAAACAAAAGTAAAGAAACGATTACTAACTTTTAGCATAAGGTCTCCTTTTATAGGCATAAGAAGCCTTGTACAAGATAGCTATGAACTATTATAAGAAGATATACTAGAAATATAAACTGAAACACACTTGTATCTCTTTCATAGTTATCCTCTTAACAGGTTAATATTCATATACGGTGGGAACTGATCTCGCCATCTTCATTAACATTAGCATGGGTAATATTAAACGACAGTGGGAATTATGCACAACTAGCAGGGGAATGACTTAACATTTTATTCCTAATAATCCTCCCCTAAATTTGTGATCATCCCTGCACACAAATTTCTCGAATAAAACCTGCAAACTATGAGGATGCTTACAAACCTTCTTCATTTAAGAATATGACTGTGTATAAACCTAAAAATTTGATATGCTACATGGTTGACATTATCAACCCAAAGCTTAGACTTCGCCATAATCTTCGATGTATCCTGTGTGAGAAGATATAATATATCTACCAGTAAATAAACAATTATTCTTGTCATCACTGACTCATGAACTTTGAAGATGTAAACAATCTCCAATCAAGATCATGTGCATACATTCTCATCATGGTAGTCCATATCTTATAGTCTCTCCCTATATATTGTGTATGTGGATTAGAACCAAATTGATCTTTCAATACTCTCTAAAGATCATTCTCATATTCTATATCTAATGCTTGGAACATCTTGGTGAAGAATTGATAAGCCTCAGTATATCAACTGTAACACCCCCACAAATGCTATGCGCAGCGGAACTACAACATTTGGGTGCTACGCAGTTATCATCACACATAAGCTATATTAAACGACTCAAAGAGACGTAGAAATTTAAACATAAATTAAAGATTGATTAAAACATCAAAGTCTACAGTTTTCCAAATCCCAAGATAATACAAAACAGAGTTTGCGTTTAGGTCCCCACTGAATCTCAACCCAAAAATACATTTCCATTCACATGACATAATATAAAAGAGTTTTAAGTGTAAAAAGGGAGGAAAACAAGTAGACCGCCAAGCCACAACAACTTCCATCCTCGCATGCTCCACTGCTATCAATCTTGGTTACCTGAAACACATGCTTAAAATCGTCAACACAAAGGTTGAGCGAATCTATAGGTTTATCAAATCATAAGTCGAACATAAGTATTAAAAACCAATCATGATCATTCAATAGCATTGTCGCGCAAACAATCTATTATTCAAGGATATTATACTTAGCAATAGCTAATAATTGTGTTTAAGCTCGTGACACTAATCCGTTAACTCAATCACCCGCGTAATAATTACCGGCGTGATTCAGATGAAACTAGTGCCCCTTCTAAAGGCATCAGTTGCAATTATACCTTATCTCTTATCACAAGTTATCCGTCCGCAGGGGGTACTCAACGCACTAGCCCTCGTCTCGGATAGGGTCGTCAACCCCATAGTACTACCAATTGTATAAGCGGCTATTTCCCCCTTCGCAAGGGCAAGACAATAGTTAATAGTTCACGAATTTAGGGACTTTTGCAACTAGGTACTCAACACAATTTAAGGCAACATTCGGGTCCAACAATCATTCATGACTTATGTTCATTTTCATTTAAATTAGCATGTATCCCCCTCGCGGGTAAAATCATTTGAAATAAGTAAAGAGCGAGGCTATAGACTCACCTTGCGTAGTAGTAGTGGTTCTAGCGAAGACATAACGAGAAATGTCACCGATGACGTGGATGCCCGGGAAAATCAAACACTTGACCTAAAAATCAAGGTACGTAAACCAAATCAATACTCCGCGTACATTATTGTACTAAACACACGCAAATGCGAACACACTCAATGCTTATGAAAACTCACGCCAAAGTCAAACAAGTAGTTGTTACTAGACTTATACCATTTATCAATGTTATTAAAGTTACTATCCATTTTACGGTTTCGCCGATACTTACCGAAAATACGGACTGTTTTACTATACTTAACCATTTTTATAAAATTTGACAAAATTCTCAAAAATACTATAGGACCTGTAGAAAACACATATTTAATCCCAATAAAAGTTTTTACTTCTACGACTCATTACTCAACACTTTTCCAAAAACTACGTTTTTCGGACTGAACTTGTACTTTGACCAAGTCGAACTCATTTGACTCGTTTAAAATACTCCATTGACCCATTTGACACCTAAGTCCTATAATAGACTCAAATGTGCAGGTTTGACACCAAAATTCAGCCCTTGACCATTTACCAAACTAGACTTATAGTCCCCGGGATTTGACCTAAACCAAGCATAATTTCGGATTATGTCGGTTTTCATCTCCCGGTACACGAATTTCAAAACGTCGTAACTTTTGACTTGTTAGGAGTCGTAAGCTCTACCTTATACCAAATCGAAGCTAAGAAGATGCTCTACAAATCTATCATATCCACAAGACCTGTTTTCAAAATAATTTTTACGAAAATGCCTTAAACTTTCTGCCTAAAATCAATCATACCAAAATCACGCTAACGCTCGTTTTCAAACCCATTTGTCATCACTAGACATCATCCTAAGCATCCCTAATCACAACCAAACAACATTTTCAGTCCTAAACCCCTATTGATCATCAATCCTCATAAAACCCAAATCCTAAAACAAGCATGCAATATGTTTAAACAATTTAAAAACACTAAAACACCATTTTAAACACAACCCCACAACACATTTCATCAAACACCTTGAACACACCCAAAACCCCAAAAATTTCGTGGGTTTTGGTGACCAAAACACCCAAAATAATCAGCCCCCAATTCGTTTTATGAATGAATAAACATTATCAATACACCAATTAAACAAATTCATGATTTAATTAAATCAAAACGTATTTTTGAAAAACCTTAAATTTTTGGAAAAATTAAATGGATGCATGTGTGTTTTTATTTGTGGGATTCACTTACAAGATGATATGGGAGATGGGTCTTTGTTTAATTTGTCCAAGAACCCAAGAAAATGATGGTGAAGATGGTGGGTGATGTTTGGCCGTGGGTTTCAAGAAGAGAGGGGGAGGGGGTTTTGATTTTTGTGTGTGTGTTTCTGTGTGTGTTTATGTGTTTGTGTATATTAAAAAAAATAAAGTGGGAGGGGCTTGTTTGGTCATTTTGGTTTTCTTTTGGCCTCATATATAAACGACACTACTTAATGGCATAAAATGACTTACTAGTTGATTTTGAAAATTTGCGGGAGTCGAGGTTCCACAAAATTACTTTCCAAAGGTTAAAACGCACACAAAACGAATATACACTTGGTTCCGACTCGACTTAACACGTAATAAAAATAAAATCTTGAAAAACTCAAATATCGATCAATCGATAATAAAATGTAAATTTTGGACATCCGTCGGTATCGTAGTCGTTATCGGTTCTTCTTAAATCGTCAAACGTTAAATTGCGGCCGTAAACGTTGGTTTCAACTTAAACCGTCAAATATATATATAGCAAACGAAATTTCTTAAAAATTTCAAAAATATCCGTAAAATAGGATTAAATAAATGACGTTGGGCTCGGGATATCACATCCTCAAGTGAGTCGCAACTTAAGAGAGATGCTCGCACTGAACAACTCTTGAGACAATAACTTTGCATCATACGGCACTTTCACGTGTGTTACATCCTTCCCCCCTTAAGGGAGCGACGTCCCGGCGCTCTCCGGCTCTTATACTCGCATTTTGTACTACTAGGGAGATAAAGGTACTTCCTCCTAAAGAGGTCTTCACGTTCCAATGTGGACTTCGGTTCACGTCTCTGATTCCATCACACCTTCACGATGAGTATTATACCTTGCTTCAATCTCTCAACATCTCGATCCATGATCTCCACTTCAAGTTCTCAAATTCTTCCTACGGTTATCGACACGTCTCTTCTCACAGCTCCTCGCGGTTAGCAAGCGATTCTTAATCTACACCATCTCTTCCGTAGCCTCTCGAATCATTTCAAGTCCATTCAACTGACTTTTTCCTACTTCATTCTATCCAACTAGCGATCTACATTTTCATCCACAAAATGCTTCCAAATGTTGCAGCTTCAATGCTAATCATGGTACTACCAACGGCAAGTATCGATTTCAACAACTATCAAAATCAATCACACACAAAAACCATTATGAAGCACATAAAGCCGTATCACGACATGTTTGCGAAATAGCCAAACCACGCCAAGTAAATAAGTTCAATCAAGTTAACTCATGCTTGCTAATCAGCCAAGCCATAATAAAATAAGAATGTTCGACATATTTCTCGGATGAGTCCAGTCAAAAGAAAATTACAAGTTAAAGAAGGTTTACGAGCTTGCCAGCTATGGATGCATATCCAAAAAGAAATAAAATACTTACATGTGTCACCGTATGGTGCTCACACACGGATCCATACCCCAAAAATATATATATATATATATAATAATAATACAAGAACACCATCTCACTTTCGTCCCGAACGTGGTCAAAATCTCAACAAGCATCATCGTTCACAATTAAATATATAAAAAAATATTACGTGGCACATGTTCTCCATGATCGGACGCCATTGGACAATGTCGTCTCAAGTTCTCACAACTTTCGATCACTCGACGAAGTCACATACAACATAAACACATAAAAGGCAAGGGTTTACCACAAAAACATCAACTATGGATATCTATAGTTTAGCCATCGATAATCAAGGATGGTTGAGTCAAGCAAAGAGGATTCCTGACTTAAATAAACGAAGACGACAATTGGAATGGTCTTCCAATTACCGATGCACAGTTGGTAAACTTCAACAGTTTATCGCGTGTCATTTAAACATATCAAAAGAACAAGAAAAGAAAATATATAAGGTACGATACATTCGATGTAGGAGAAGTCTTCGTCATTCCCCTCAGAGTCACTTGAACTCTTATTTCCTCTACTTTGGCAGTCTTCTATTCTTGTTTAAAATTCTTCTCAGTGTCGATACGAGCCCCTTAGGTATTTAATCAACACCCTCGTGATTCCGATGAAATTCGCACGTTACACACACACATAAAAACATTTTCCAAAATTACTCGGTCACAGTGACTTACTAAGTCAACGCCAAACAAAAAGAAAAGATTTCAAAGAACACAAGAAAATTCAAAAAATTTCTTTAAGAATCAAAGAAATTACGACTACTTGCAAAAATGATCCACCATTTTAAAAAGAAACATTCTCATCCAAACGTTTATCAAAACACTACTAGTTTCAAGATGACCAATTTGTTTGACACGATCGTGCCCTTCCTAAAACTATGCATAATTAGCTAGATCATGCATACTTAAGGATCAAGCAACAACAACCAACAAAACAGGACTCTTCCCGAATTATGCCTAGTTAGCTAAGCTGTGCATAATTGAGGATCGAGTGACGACACAAACATTATTAATTACATACCAAATATGACTACGAAAGTTTTCGACCTAATCTTCAAAATAATTAAACCATTTGAAATGAAATTTGAAATGGGAAAATATTGTTACCATCGTTTTAAGAAACACATCAAACATTTTTCGTCTACTTTGGAAACATACATTACTTTGCCTATTTATGAGAAAAATGAATAAATAATTAAATAAATACATCGACACCATTTACATTTGGTTCACCAAAACATTTCACACACTCATACATATTTTCAAAATAGACTACTCACAAAATAACGGTAAGGTGGTTCATGATTAAAGATCATTGCAAGCACAACAAGTAATAAAGTCAAAAATCAATGAGATCGAACGAGGTAAACGAGCAATATAATTGCCAACTAAAATTAACTACATCAGAAACGAAAATGCTTCAAATATATGACAAAAGTCTGGGGATAACAACAGCGATCTACGAATACATGGAGTAAAAATTGAATATCAACACCAGCGTGAAAAATAAAACAACGATCATAATTCCCATCGTCACGAGTTGCACACACATTCCACCAAGGGTATACGGGAAGAGGAAAATAATCACTTGATCGAATAGAATCAATTTCACCAGGAAGATCGAGTTCTTTCACCTCTACAATTTGGTAAAGCGGCTTCGCCTCCTCGCTTTCGTTCCATTTAAATAAATAACCAATTTAATGAAGATTTATAGCATCATTCAAGTAAATACAGAATTTTAGGTTCCATTAACCGAAAGAAGAAAAGTCACAACGTCCCTGAACAGGACAAAATATACCGGGTGACATACCCTCATCATCAAGTAATAGCGAAGTAGCAACCCAAAAATAAATATAATAATAATGGTTTCATATCATGGAAAATATTAAAATGAGCAGTCACATGACGACTCAAGTTTAGATACAGACTCACAAAATCAAAGAAGGGATGTCGTACGATCGAACCATCGTGACTCAAAATATTATACATACATCTTTATAAAATATTATATAAGTAGGCGTGTGTTGTATAATCCAGTTGCGTATAATAATTAGTGTTATCTTGTACATTGTAAAACCGAACATTTACACATTTTAAATTTGTGTTACACCATTAAAGAATCTATACCTTTCATTTTCCAATCTTTACAACGTTTTTATTTCTGGAAAAATTTCAATCTCTCGGTTATCATAATTGACAAATCATTAGGTTTGAAAATCTCCATACTTGTGTCAAAATCTCAATAATCTTCATATTTTAAGTACCCAAGAACGTACATAGTAAGAATTTTCAAAGTTTCTCATTACTGTTATTAAGACTTATCTCATTACGTATATACAAATATCCAAAATAACTCAATCTAGTCCAATTAACTCTTAAAATCAACTTTTGACTTTTTATTATACATAAGTCTTCCTTAAAACTGGTTTGTTAAATCACATTCGCGCACTTCGACTCAAATGATAAAGAGGTTTTACGTAGTTTTATCTCAGATAATTTACTGATTTTAGTCGACACTTGAATCCCGATGATAATAATAAAATAATAAATAATTAGGATGCTTATTTCAATAATTCAAAGATATATAAAATTCAACTTTTTAATCATTAGCCCATTATCAAGTGCTTTTAAAATTAACACATCTCGCAGCGGAATAAAACAAAAGATTTTTCAAACGATTTTAAACAAGCATCATCGAATTATGCATAGTGATTCTCTATTACGGCAATTAAACAAACAAATGATTTCCAATGACGTTCCATCAATGTTTAAAAATTTATTTCAAGCATTATAATTTCTTACTTAAGGTGTATATTCCGATTTTATCCCAGTTTATTCACTACAACCAGTAACGTGTTCTAGTTTACACCAATGCATAGGTAAACATAACCTTATGTTTAAAATAAAACCAGTTTTACAAAGTTTTTAGCTCCAAAATACGTGACCAATTCTTCTACTCATGTTTTATATTACAAAATACGTCCATAAGTTTGCTACATTGACCCGAAAATTAATTCATACTAAATCCAAGTTATATATACTCGACAGTTATATCGTAAATTTTATTATAAACTCCCTTTTTAAATTATATTAAATAAATTCTTAACAAATCCATCACTAGCTTCTAGTATCAAATTATTAATATATAAAAACAAAGATTTTACGAGTAGTATAAATTACTTATTATGATATACCAACCAAGGTTGAAGGAAAAATAGTTTCATCTTGTCCATTTCTTCTCTACACTTATTTTTACTTGTTACAAAACACATAATAAGTCCCCTTTTTTTTCCAAAAGTTTCATTCACCATTTATTTAATATGTAAAACACTTTATCTTTAACTCTTTCGATCAACAAAGTTCGATGCTTACTTAACTCGCACAAATGCCGGACCTCGTCATATAAAATATTAACTTCAAAATAATGAAACAACAAAACAAAATGAAATAAATGGAACGAGAATACGTATGTCAACTAAATGTTGTTATCGGCCTCGGATGAGTCTCGAAATTGTACTCCACCAAAATTAACACAAAAACCAACCCAATTTCAAGTTATCGCGATTGATCACAACGCCAGTCTATTTTAAAACACATCTTTAAAATTCAAGTAGAGTAGTAAACAACGATTAAATGGCAACACGCCTCAACCACGTTTTATAACATACACATATGATTCGTCGCTACGATGTACGCATCGTTGATTATACTTCGTCTATATTATAGTTACGCCAATTAACATATCAAACCCATAAGGAATAAAGGAAATAAAGTAATACGTAAGTAAATTACGTCTCAAAAGAAAATGTCCAAAATGACACATCACGGTGCGATAGCGACCATCGAGATCACTCTGGTCGATATAAATTAGGTTACGAAGCGTTATTTACTTATCTAGAGTATCAAACGAGGTTCATATTCGGTTATCCGAACAATAAATTAATTATCAAGATTGATAATTAGCGGTAAGGCCGAATTCTCAGCAAAACCGCATTTTAATGTACGATAATTACTCAAGGACCATTGCTTCACGTGCAATGCCTTTAAATATCATAGTATATACATACTTATACATACAATCATTCCTACATACATGTAGGATTACAACGCGGTGTTGCCATGTAATGCAATGTAGCCCGTTATGCCAATTACATGCAACATATACGATAATCTTTACAGGAATTTGCAAATTACGATGATAAGTACTCAACGTACAAAACAATATATCTCAATATATATCAAAGTATTTACTTACTAAATACTCGGGAATTCATATCAATTTTGAGGGATACATCTAAAATACAAAGCAATGCTAAAGAATTCTTACCGGAGCCATGCAGGATAGTTGTGTGCTTGGACAATTTCTTACGACACCAAAAGTTATAGTTTAGGATTTTTCAAAATGACCTAGTTCTCTATAACTTATGGCTCTGATACCAATCTGTAACACCCCCACAAATGCTATGCGCAGCGAAACTACAACATTTGGGTGCTACGCAGTTATCATCACACATAAGCTATATTAAACGACTCAAAGAGACGTAGAAATTTAAACATAAATTAAAGATTGATTAAAACATCAAAGTCTACAGTTTTCCAAATCCCAAGATAATACAAAACAGAGTTTGCGTTTAGGTCCCCACTGAATCTCAACCCAAAAATACATTTCCATTCACATGACATAATATAAAAGAGTTTTAAGTGTAAAAAGGGAGGAAAACAAGTAGACCGCCAAGCCACAACAACTTCCATCCTCGCATGCTCCACTGCTATCAATCTTGGTTACCTGAAACACATGCTTAAAATCGTCAACACAAAGGTTGAGCGAATCTATAGGTTTATCAAATCATAAGTCGAACATAAGTATTAAAAACCAATCATGATCATTCAATAGCATTGTCGCGCAAACAATCTATTATTCAAGGATATTATACTTAACAATAGCTAATAATTGTGTTTAAGCTCGTGACACTAATCCGTTAACTCAATCACCCGCGTAATAATTACCGGCGTGATTCAGATGAAACCAGTGCCCCTTCTAAAGGCATCAGTTGCAATTATACCTTATCTCTTATCACAAGTTATCCGTCAGCAGGGGGTACTCAACGCACTAGCCCTCGTATCGGATAGGGTCGTCAACCCCATAGTACTACCAATTGTATAAGCGGCTATTTCCCCCTTCGCAAGGGCAAGACAATAGTTAATAGTTCACGAATTTAGGGACTTTTGCAACTAGGTACTCAACACAATTTAAGGCAACATTCGGGTCCAACAATCATTCATGACTTATGTTCATTTTCATTTAAATTAGCATGTATCCCCCTCGCGGGTAAAATCATTTGAAATAAGTAAAGAGCGAGGCTATAGACTCACCTTGCGTAGTAGTAGTGGTTCTAGCGAAGACGTAACGAGAAATGTCACCGACGACGTGGATGCCCGGGAAAATCAAACACTTGACCTAAAAATCAAGGTACGTAAACCAAATCAATACTCCGCGTACATTATTGTACTAAACACACGCAAATGCGAACACACTCAATGCTTATGAAAACTCACGCCAAAGTCAAACAAGTAGTTGTTACTAGACTTATACCATTTATCAATGTTATTAAAGTTATTATCCATTTTACGGTTTCGCCGATACTTACCGAAAGTACGGACTGTTTTACTATACTTAACCATTTTTATAAAATTTGACAAAATTCTCAAAAATACTATAAGACCTGTAGAAAACACATATTTAATCCCAATAAAAGTTTTTACTTCTACGACTCATTACTCAACACTTTTCCAAAAACTACGTTTTTCGGACTGAACTTGTACTTTGACCAAGTCGAACTCATTTGACTCGTTTAAAATACTCCATTGACCCATTTGACACCTAAGTCCTATAATAGACTCAAATGTGCAGGTTTGACACCAAAATTCAGCCCTTGACCATTTACCAAACTAGACTTATAGTCCCCGGGATTTGACCTAAACCAAGCATAATTTCGGATTATGTCGGTTTTCATCTCCCGGTACACGAATTTCAAAACGTCGTAACTTTTGACTCATTAGGAGTCGTAAGCTCTACCTTATACCAAATCGAAGCTAAGAAGATGCTCTACAAATCTATCCTATCCACAAGACCTGTTTTCAAAATAATTTTTACGAAAATGCCTTAAACTTTCTGCCTAAAATCAATCATACCAAAATCACGCTAACGCTCGTTTTCAAACCCATTTGTCATCACTAGACATCATCCTAAGCATCCCTAATCACAACCAAACAACATTTTCAGTCCTAAACCCCTATTGATCATCAATCCTCATAAAACCCAAATCCTAAAACAAGCATGCAATGTGTTTAAACAATTTAAAAACACTAAAACACCATTTTAAACACAACCCCACAACACATTTCATCAAACACCTTGAACACACCCAAAACCCCAAAAATTTCGTGGGTTTTGGTGACCAAAACACCCAAAATAATCAGCCCCCAATTCGTTTTATGAATGAATAAACATTATCAATACACCAATTAAACAAATTCATGATTTAATTAAATCAAAACGTATTTTTGAAAAACCTTAAATTTTTGGAAAAATTAAATGGATGCATGTGTGTTTTTATTTGTGGGATTCACTTACAAGATGATATGGGAGATGGGTCTTTGTTTAATTTGTCCAAGAACCCAAGAAAATGATGGTGATGATGGTGGGTGATGTTTGGCCGTGGGTTTCAAGAAGAGAGGGGGAGGGGGTTTTGATTTTTGTGTGTGTGTTTGTGTGTGTGTTTATGTGTTTGTGTATATTAAAAAAAATAAAGTGGGAGGGGCTTGTTTGGTCATTTTGGTTTTCTTTTGGCCTCATATATAAACGACACTACTTAATGGCATAAAATGACTTACTAGTTGATTTTGAAAATTTGCGGGAGTCGAGGTTCCACAAAATTACTTTCCAAAGGTTAAAACGCACACAAAACGAATATACACTTGGTTCCGACTCGACTTAACACGTAATAAAAATAAAATCTCGAAAAACTCAAATATCGATCAATCGATAATAAAATGTAAATTTTGGGCATCCGTCGGTATCGTAGTCGTTATCGGTTCTTCTTAAATCGTCAAACGTTAAATTACGGCCGTAAACGTTGGTTTCAACTTAAACCGTCAAATATATATATAGCAAACGAAATTTCTTAAAAATTTCAAAAATATCCGTAAAATAGGATTAAATAAATGACGTTGGGCTCGGGATATCACATCCTCAAGTGAGTCGCAACTTAAGAGAGATGCTCGCACTGAACAACTCTTGAGACAATAACTTTGCATCATACGACACTTTCACGTGTGTTACATCAACCAACATGTACAACTTCCACCAACGCATACCACTATCATAAAATGCTTCATATTTATACATATGATATTTAGACATTAAGGGCTCTGGTTTGAAGTCTTCATGGATAACTGATTCTAAACACTTCACTTCTTCGTAAGAAGGATCCACATCATCACCTGCAAACTTACCCAGTATTCCATCCTCTTCATTATTTTTGTTGGGTCCTTCAGATATAGATATTTCAGTCTATTAAGGATGGTGAACAAATTTTGTAATCACAAGTTTATTCACGGAGAGACTCTAATGAAAACAAAGTATTTGTGCGGAATACAAACACTAAGAACAAGAAGAAACAGTTAACTAAATGAATAACATGATCCTTTCTAAGGATTTCTAATATTACTGATATCAAATGAAATGGTGAAAGGTGTGTGTAACCCTTCTATTAGTAGGTTCCTTTTATACTACAAGGAAACCCTAAAACATCATTAACACAAAACGTGTAACATATAAGATGCATATTCTTTCCTAAGATATCTCATGCATATCCTAACAGATTACTACTAATAACATTGTTTGACTTTCTATTATACCAGGAGCAATGTATTACTCCTCCTACTACTATGATCAGGAGGAACTACATACCTTCTAGTCAACCTATTACAAAACATCTATTACATAAGTCCTAACAATCCTCTCCTAAACTTGAATTTGACTTGGTTGAGTTCAGGTTTCTCGGTAGATCTTGTAGAAACACTTTGAGGATTGAAAAAGTAGAACCATAATAGCAGAAACATCATATAAGAACACCTTACAAATCAAAAACCTTGCTACTACTAACAAATATGTGGAGCTTCTTTAAAGCTTGAAAATATCTGCACTTGTTGAATCTTCACAGCAACATGAGCAGATTTGATTAGCGTTTACCAAGTAGTTGCTTGCTCTTGGGCTAGCCAGGCTTTCTGGTGGAATCAAGCATCACCCTGGGAGACCAGAACCCACCCCAACTCTTAGAACGTAAATCAATGGTGAGTGGGAGTACCCTGATGATTTTGGGCAAACCATCTTAGCCATTAACGGATTTGATTAAAGTCTTTACCATAAGCCGTACCCCTGGACTAGCCTATTTTTAGCAATGAAGCATCGGTGAGTTGAAAACCCTATAGCTTTGAGCAAGCTATTACATCTATCAATGGATTTGATGTATGTCTCTACCAAGAGCCGTACCCCATTGGACTAGCCACTCTTTAGTCTAGGACCAAGGTGAGTGAAAACCATCCAATTCTGGGTAATCTAGCAACCATCAACGGATTTGATAATCACACCAGAGCCGTACCCTCATGGTGAATCAACTCTTTCTTATCTTGAACACCATTTGTTGTGTGGAAGCAAACCAACACCCGAAGTACAAACAAACACCCCAAGTGTGAAAAGATGTTAATGTGTGTAAAGTATAAGCATATATTATATAAGTTCTTTTTCAAAGTATAAGCATATAGTATATAAAGTTATATATGTTTTTTAATTTTAAAAATAAATAAATGAAGTATGTGTTAGTCACCAAAAGTGGTACACATTGGTGAAAAGAATAAAGATTAAAAGAAGTATAATAACAACCATACCAGAATCAAATGCCAGAAGCAACAACCTTGTCAGCAAGAAGTCTTGCCTGAATAGACTCAACCAAAGTGGTGGCCATAGTCGACTCAATGCCAGCAGGAGCATTAGACACCACCAATCTACTCTCCAACATAGCCTCCATAGTATAAATGGTAAGAAGACAGGACTGATCCACCAGCATAAAAATTCTCTTCCCAAACTCCAGTTCTAGCACACGAACAATACAACCCGCATACAACTTCCATCTTGTAATGACCCATTAGGGTTGATTCTGTCATATATCAGCTCTAACAGAACCAGGTGGACAATCTAGCATTATTTTTAAATCACCCCAAAGAACCAGACCAGGCCATGTGGTAGGAGAAACAGGGACAACATCATCAACCAACCCATATAAAAACATAAGATCCTAACGGTCCACCCAATATAAAATGTTTTGAAGAGTGGAAAAGTACTTATGGTGGCCATTTGTTGTTCTGATCATATGAGTAAAAGTTCCAGCAACAATATATGATGGTTAAATTTCCCAATGCACAATGTGACCACTACCAAGAGGTATATCATCATCGCTGTCAGAAGTGACATCAATCAGATTGGCAAGATCCCTCTTCTCCCAAGGAATCACGGGCCACGACGACCCTTCTTCTTGCGAATAGACCTGCGCGGCTCATCCGTAGAAGCAGAAGGTTCCTCTTTTACCTGAACCTTGGTAGCAGCATCAACAGGTGTATCAATATCAACAGGGATTGGTGAGGAACATTGGCATCAACCTTTGGAGCAGAATCATCAACCATTGGAGTATGATCAACAACATTTGGTGTAGAAGTGGAAGCATGAATCGGTGGAGTGAAAGTAGCAACCTTGGGAGAAGTAGGAGGTCGATCAACAGTAGAACCCAAATCACTAGAACCAACAGAAGGGGAAGGAGCATCCATGGGAGTGGGTGTAGGAGCTGAATGAGAAGGTGCAGCAGGTGTTGGATATGTAGCATTGGCAGGCAGAGTTACTTCATTCTGCTTGAGCTTGAGCATATTGGTGTACAAGATTTAAGCTCCTCGTCTGACAGTTGCTTCACCCTCTTCATGGGCCAACCAGTAGTGAAATAAGCTCCAGTTTGATTCTTCACATATTGTTGCATGAGATTATATTGTTGAGCATAAGAGAGGGGCCTATTGCGTTTGATTTCACGAAGTTGAGCATCAAGATCCTCCCTTTGCCTATGAATCAACGATGTAACCCTACGAACACAATTAGATTCATTCACACATTCTCCAAAATATCTGAAAAGTGAGAGATATTGGAAGTGAGGATAGTAACCACATCTATCCAGTCCTTGTTATCCCAAAACATATCATTATGCCTCACTTGCTCCTGTCTTTGCTTCTTAAGAGCCTCAACCTCAGCCTCAGCCTCTTGCTCTGCTTGCATCTTCTAAGCAAAGCTTAAATCTTCTCATAGTACATGTTAACCAAAGCAAGAAAAGATGTAAGAGTAACATGCTCCTCAGCTTCCCGACCAAGAAAACTTGGTTGAGGGGAGGCTTCATTGGGACCAATAGTAAAGGCTTGGTCAACATTGGGAGCCGGTGCCTCTGGCACAAACGAAGAAGAGGGATCCTCATAAAAATGATGGACAAGACTAGCAGGTAAAGTGTCTAGAAAAGGAGATACAAGAGGAACAACAGAAGAAGCAGCCTTCAAGAAAGAAGGCACCTCAGCAGCAGGACCCTCATGAGGAATCTCAATCACTGGATCCTTAGCTACATGAATCTTCTCCTCTATTGGATCATTAACCACATGGGATTCCTCTTGGGCTTCTTCAGTCGGAGGAATCTCATTGGGATCCTCATGGGTAATGCCCAACATAGCAGGAGTGAGGGGGATTTCAGAACCAAGATAAGCAAGCTTCATGTTTGAATAAACCTTAGGAATCAATTTAGCAGGCACATATTCCCTTTTGATTTCTAGGCACACACATAAGAATATGTTGTAAGAACCTAGGATACATTAGAAACTTCTTCTTAAGGACACTAAGATTTCCTAACATGCCATCCAATATATATCTTGAAAAAATGAACCTACGACCTTGGGCAAGACAAATCAAACCAGTAGCAAGAGAGATGGGAAATTGATCCCAACTCCTAGCCTTGGGGCTCAAACAGTGAATCAATAAGTGAATAAGCAGCTTCCATTGGGGAGAAAACCTATTTTCCTGAAAATTGAATTTCCCATCATGATTATACCCAATGGTAGTCATCCCATCCAAGACCTCATCATGAGAAAGGGATACGATGCCATCAACATCTTATAGGTGTAGGGTAGACCGAATACTAGCTTCTGTCACCATATATAGACGACTATCTATGGTGGTAGTGATCTTTGTGGGGTGCCCTACAACATCCCTAACATCAGTAGTTGCCGAGAACTGACGTATGATTGTGTCATAGACAATGGGGCAAATAGTAAGAGAATACCTGATATGAGACGCCTTCAAGAACTCCAAGATCTCTGTATAGTCCCTCACCAAGGTAAGCAACCTTGTTATGATTAGCTTTGTATTGAAGTCTAACAATTGATGATTATTATTGATGGATTGCAAGAAGATAGATGATGATGGAGGGTAGGAGCATGTGTGTGTGAAGTTTGATTCTGATAATTGAGTCAAATTGACTATAAATAATAACTATGGTAACAATTCATTGACCCCTAATTAAGGGTGTTGTCCTTTCCAAAAAAATTACCATTAATGGGATTAACCACTTGCCAATTAAACCGTTAATAGACAAATCCCCTTTACTTAATTAATGGGAAACTGATGGACCAGGAGTAACTTATGCTGACCAAAAGTCAAACTGACAATAAGTCCACACCAGTAGTAGCGTATGGTCAACAAAAGTCAACGACAATGACCAGTGATTCCTAGAAGTATCAGGAACCAAACATACCATATTTGGGATGACCATTCAACCACTAGGAGTAAGTGTGATCCACCAGGAGCAACTTAAGTAAACCACCAGAACTAATACACACGCCACATGACCATGGAAAGTGTCGAGAGAATCTACAAGAAGTAAAAATGAATAAATATACATGTACAACAAGCCTCCCCTTAGGCTTCGCCTCCCTTCAATCCTAGACTTCAAGGATTGACCATACCAATGTATACCACCAAGTAATTAAATCGAGGCCCATCAAAGGCTTTAGTCAGCAAATCAGCAACATTGTCATCTGTATGTACTTTGAGAACCTCTATCAACTTCTTTTCATTGGCATCTATGATAAAGTGGTGCCGAATCTCTATATGCTTGGTTCTTTGATGAAACACAGGATTCTTTACAATGCAAATGGTGCTTTGGTTGTCAATGAAGATTTTGGTGTTCATAAAGTTGAAACCATAGTCTAGCATTTGATTTTGTATCTACAACACTTATCCACAACAACTAGCAGCAGCTACATATTCAGCTTCTATTAAATAAGTATCTACTATTGTTTGTTTCTTACATTGCCATGAGATAAGTCTGCGACCCAAAAACTGACAACCACCAATAGTTGATCTTCTATCATTATTAGCACCTACATAGTCACTATCATTGTAGGCTTCTAGTACAAAAGGGGATTCCCTTGGATACAACAAGCTTGGCTTGGGTTGGCCTTTAAGATACTTAAAAATATTCTTGACATCATTCAAATTAGAGGTGGTAGGTGCTACTTGGTGTCTAGAGCAAGCACCAACAACAAACATAATGTCGGGTCGAGACGCAGTCAAATACATGAGTGAGCCTATCATAGACCTGTATAAGTGAACATTAACAGGAGAATTCGGCTCTTTCTTTAGTTTGACCTTTGTAACTTCATATGGTGTTGCTGTTGGTCGAAGAGGTTCCACATCAAACTTTTGAATAATGTCATGAATATACTTATCTTGACTAATGAAGATTCCATCCTGCTGTTGCTTGACTTGAAGTCCAAGGAAAAAGGTAAGTTCACCCATTGCACTCATCTGAAACTCATCCTTCATCAACTGTTCAAACTCATCACACCATTCCTTCTAGGGAGAAATGAAGATGATATCATCTACATATACCTGGACAAGAATGATGTCTTTAGCATTCTTCTTAAGAAAGAGTGTTTTATCAATGGTACCTCTCTTGTAGCCATGTTTCAACAAGAAAGTAGATAGACGCTCATACCAGGCTCTAAGAGCTTGGTGAAGACCATAAAGGGCCTTGACAACCTTATAGACCTTCTTAGGATGAAGAGGGTCCACAAAACCTTTAGGTTGAGTGACATATACTTCTTCTTCAATCTTGCACAGAAACGCACTATTGACATCCATTTGAAACACTATGAAGCCTATGTAAGAAGAAAAGGCCAAGAACAAGCGTATTGCCTCAATTCTTGCAACATGAGCAAAAACTTCATCATAATCAATTCCTTTAGGTTGAGTGTGATCCTGTGCTACTAGTCTTGCTTTATTCCTTACCACAATACCCCGAGCATCTTTCTTGTTTTTGAGAATCCATTTGGTGCCTATGGCTGACTTTCCATCTGGCAAATCAACCAAGATCCATACATTCTAAAACAAGAATTGTTGCATTTCCTCCTGCATAGCTTCTACCCAAATTTGATCTTCAAGTGCTTGTGAGACAGACTTAGGTTCAACCTGAGACATAAAACAAGCAAACAAACAGTAAAGAAAATATGTGTGATTATTCCGATTTTGGTCTTCAATATAACTCACAAGAGCATGATGACAAGAAGTAGCTTTCTTAGTCTTGACAGTAGAACCAGGATCCCCAAGAATTTGAGATGTTAGATGCATTATCTTAAGCCTTGGAATAGGAGTAGGAGCTACTTCTACTTCTGGTTCCATGTTATTAAGATCATCTATAAAGTTATCATCATAAGATGCAGAATTGAAGATCCCTCACATGAGTTGCTTATGAATTTCATCCAACTTAGTAGTAGACTTCTTATTGTAGTTTCCTAGGTCAGAAGGACCAAAGAATCTAGTTGTGGAAGTAAGTTCACTAAGTGGACTTCCACCAGGAGAAGGACTTACACTAGAAGTAACATTGGCATCACTATAAGGAACTAGGACAACAGGAGTATCCATGGGAAACTCAAACACTCCCTTGTCAGCTGCAGTAGTAGCATCTTGCTGTTGCTTGAGGAATATATCAAGATAGCTAGTTATTTTCGGTAAAGTAGCACCAGCAGGAGTAGCAGGAGTGTCTGGAGCAATGGATGAAGAATAGGAGGGGATAACAATAATATCATCCTCCTCCTCTGAGTTCGAGAAGCTTAAAGGAGCACTTGCATTAGAAGGGACAAACTCTTGTGGTCCTACATGTTGGTTAGTTTTGAAGTGAAAATATGCTAATGAGTCACTGAGATAATCAAGATCAAAATACCAATCAGGACCTTTCCCTTGAAGGTTAGACTTCTCTTCAAAATACCTTACGTTGATTGTTTCAATGACACGATTGGCAGTAAGATTATAGACCCTATAGGCTCTAAAGTGAGTTGAATATCCCATAATGAAGCCTTCATCCGCCTTGCCATCAAATTTCCCCAAATAGTCACTAGTGTTGAGAGTGGTGACAGGACAACCAAAAGGTTTCAAATGAGTAATGCTTGGTACTTTGGCTGTGAGTAGCTCATAGGGAGTCTTCTTATGAGGGTTTGTAATGGAGACCCTATTCAACACATAACAAGCAGTGTTGACCACTTATGTCCAAAACATAGTCTAAAGCTTTGAATCAGCAAGCATGGTTCTTGTTGCTTATATAAGAGTCCCGTTCTTGCTTTCAGCAACACCATTTTGTTGAGGAGTTCGGGCAGCATTGTAGTCTCTTTAATACCTTTGGAATTGCAAAGTGCTATGAGGTCTGCATTCTTGAACTCAGTTCCATTGTCACAATGAATACCTTTTACTTTCTTTGACAACTGATTCTCAATCAAGGTAATGAAGTCTTTGAGAATGGGGTAAGTCTCATTCTTAGTCACAAGAAAGAAGACCCATGAGAACCTGCTATAGCCATCAGTTACCACTAGGCAGTAGTGTTTATGATCAATGCTTATGATGGAGGTAGGACCAAAGAGATCCATGTGAAGGAGTTGTAAAGGTTCAGTGATAAGACTAAGAGGAGTAATGGCCTTGAAGGATGATTTGTGTTGTTTACCTTTTGCTGCAAGCAAGACAATTGATGTCATTCTTAAAGGTTTTGGGAGGTAACCCAGAAGCCAGATTCATATTAGCCAGCTTATGAATTGTTTTAAAATTAACATGCCCCATCCGTCTATGCCATTTAGTTGCTTCATCTTTTGAGGTTTTGGCAACCAAACAAGTCAATTGACTAGTAGGATTGACTTCATTCAACCTGATATTGTAGAGATTATGCCTTCTTGGAACTTTGAGTAGTACTTAGGAGTCATCCGAAAGTTGAAAGTCTTTGGACAACACCAGGCAATCAGTATCCGTAAAGAGGACAAATTGCTTCTTGTAAAAAATCTGAGAGACAAAGATCAAGTTGAAGTGTTTGAGTGCCTCTACATAGTACACCTGCTCAAAATTAAGTTCAGCAGTCTAAATAGTTCCTTTGCATGTGATACGCCCTTCACCCCCACCAAAATACACCTTTCCGCCTTGAAATGGTACAAAGTTAGTCAAAAGTTCTTTTTTCCCTATCATGCTTCTTGAACAACCACTATCTACAATTCTAAGAGATGGATCTTGGTATGGATTAATCTACAACAACAAGAAAAATATGTAACAATTAGTGTCTTAAGGGGACCCAAGTCATTCCTGACTTGATCCTGCCTTGTGGATCATTGTAAGATAACCATGGAGATTGATGAGATCCACTGTTGTTCTTGTGTATCTTTGGCATCATTGGGTTCTATTTTGTGTCCAAGAACAACATGTGGAGGGCTTAACAACATAACCTAAATGTCTCATTCCAAATTACATGTGGTCAGTAGTATTGTTAGCAACAGACTTATGAAAATTTTGAAAGTAAGTGCTTGTTGGTCTGTTTGTTTTAGTTTGCTTGTTTCTCCAATTAGCAGAAGATGAAGGAGAATTCCTCCTTTGTAGTAGGAAAAGGTTGAGCACAAGGGTTTAGCCTACTAAAAGAGTAATCCACACTAGTAGCAGTAGCTACTGAGGGACCAGGAGGACCATATGAATGATGGCCAGTAGGCCATTGGTCATAAAAATCACAATCTTTAATCAAATGAAATTTACTACCACAAACAAAGCATCTTTTAAAAGACCTTTTATTCAAATGATTTTGTTTATTGCAGCTATACTTATTACACAATTGTCTAGGAGAAACAACATTCCTAGAGGACATAGTACTAGTATAAAAAACAACGGAAGTAGAAGCAGTAGCAACTCTCTCATCACTCATCCTAGCACTAGAAGCAGCAGTGTCATTTGTCTTAGGGCTTGAGGGACTAGACTTTTCACTTGAACCACAAGATGCTTAGTCACTGACCTTGTCACTGAAAGTACAAGAGATAAATTCATTAGTGTTAGTCGAACTTTTAGGGGACTCATGCATATGTGATTCATCTAAGTCTTTATGAATGGGTATAGGCATAAAGGTTCCTGTAAGAGGTAGAGGAACAACATGCATTGTTGTAGTTGGTTTAAACCTGTTGTAGCCAGGTTTTCCCTCCTCATTCTTTTTAGGATCAAATAAACTAGAAAAAAGTAAGTCAAAAACATCATATGGTCCAATGTAGTTGTCAAAACCTAAACCCCTTTTTGTTCGACCAGACATACTGTTGTCTATAAGTTTAGAAAGATTTTTGGGTGCTTTTTTCCATTTATCAAACCTTATTATAATAGCATCTAACTTAACTTGCATTTATTGCTTTGCTTGAATGCTATATGCATTAAGTTTTTCAGTGTATTTAAGCAAATTAGATGTATTTTCTAAATCAATACTTAATACTCTAATTTTTTTATCCTCATACTCTAGTTGAGCTTTTGCAACCACTTCTTTTGTTGTTCTAACGTTTTGAGTGAACTCTTGTATGCTTGAAATTCTAGAAAATATTTATCATTTTGAGTATTAAGTTCATCACATTGTTTCACAAGGTCAGATTATTTATCATCACAGCCAAGAGGACAGTTTTGTACCTGAGGAGACATTCCCATCAATGCAAATTCCTCCGCTTCCTCTGCCTCGAATATGTGACAAGCAATCATAGCAAACACATCAGTACCAAGTTCAACTGTTTCTAGAGTTGGAGTCTCATGTTCATTCTAATTGATCATGGTATCACATGATACCAAGGCTTTCTTCTCCGCTTGAAGCTATTGAACCTTCAAGGTTGAGTACCTATTATTCTCCTGGTCATTTATACTAGAGCATTCTTTAGCAAAATGTCCTTCTTGATGGAAGTTGTAGCATTTGACTTTGCTTCTATCAAACTTGGTTGGCTCCTTTGGGTTATAGCTGAATTTTCTACTAGCATTCTTTTCAAACTTGTGAACTCAGAGACTGAGCATAGCCATCTTCCACTTGAGATCCATTTCATCCAAATCAAGCTTGTCCACTTGCTTGAAGTCATCAAACGCTAACTACTATTGTGGTTCAACATCAATAACAAAAGAATGAAGGACATATTCAATCATGCTTCTGGTCTTGGCCTTTGTTTCAGGAGTGGGAGTATGTTGAGAGGACATGGCATAACTTGGGCTACTGGCATAAGTTGTTGGACTGGAACCCATGGAGCTCACAAAAGCAGAGTTAGCAGGAGTAGAGTAAGATCCACTTGGGTACCCTCTCACACCAGACTCAAAGGTTTTGAGTTTGTAAAAGTGATCATCAAAAGAGAGGTACTCAAGTCCTCCTTTTGCTTTGTGAGAGATGACTACCTGGTTCTAGGAGTGAGGCAGAGCTCTAAGAAACCTAGCATTGATGTCTTCATTGTCTAGTTTAGACTTTAGTTGATTCAATTGGCTAAGAATCTTCTGAAACCCGTCATACCCTTGATGAAGTCCTTCTGATTCAGAGATCTTGAATTCTGAAAATTCATCTCTAAGCATTGATCTTCTCATCTTCTTGGATTCTTCATTCCCTCTAAACCTTGCTTTGATAGCATTCCATATTTCCATTGCACCATCCAAACCCATATGATCATCAAGAAGAGATTGAAGCAAAATGGTTTTTGCTTTGATCTCCTTTTGTACAACTGTGATTTCTTCATGTGTTTTAGGATCTAGAATGGTTATATTACCATTCTTATCTCTACCAGTACTTTTCTTGCATTTACCATTTTGAATCAGTGTTGGTGATCCAGCACCTTATTTGCATAACCCATATTTCATACTCTTCTTTCTTTAGGTGTGGGAATTTTCCATTTGTGTTTGAGATAGTAGCAACGATTTGATGTGTTTGTTGTGTAGTAGTGGTGGTTTGTGGGCCATATTCATTAGAACTTGAAGCAGACATGATTCAGGGACGTTGTTAAAAAAAATGGCTCTTCTTGTATAGAGTCTCTCCCAGGCTCTGATACCACTTGTTGGGTCCTTCAGATATAGATCTTTCAGCCTGTTAAGGATGGTGAACAACTTCTGTAATCACAAGTTTATTCATAGAGAGACTCTAATGAAAACAAAGTATTTGTGCGGACTACAGACACTAAGAACAAGAAGAAACAGTTAACTAAATGAATAACATGATCCTTTCTAAGGATTTCTAATATTACTGATATCAAATGAAATGGTGAAAGGTGTGTGTAACCCTTCTACTGGTGGGTTCCTTTTATACTACAAGGAAACCCTAAAATATCATTAACACAAAACGTGTAACATATGTTATGCATATCTTTTTCTAATATATCTCATGCATATCCTAACAGATTACTACTAATAACATTATTTGACTTTCTATTATACCAGGAGCAGGAGGAACTATTATGACCAAGAGGAACTACATACCTCCTAGTCAACCTATTACAAAACATCTATTACATAAGTCCTAACACTTTTAGCTGTTCTTTGATCAGACACACTAGGAGCAACTTTAATAGCTTCTGGTACATGTGGAGTAACATTTTAATCAATTTCAACTTTTCTCTTCCACTTTGTAATGCACTTTCCCGTAAACTTTTCTTGCTCATCGGAGAGCTTTCTTTCCAACTCAGAATTAGGATCAACAAAACTTTCTACAAACCTAATAACAGGATTGGTTAATTCTTCAAGTTTCTTAAAAGATAGACCTTTAAAATTCTTTTGTTTCCATCCTTTATGATTCATGAGTGTAGCTTTGTAATATGCTCTTTTCCAGCTTTTGAATTTAAGTTCTTCTCCTGTCTAGCTTAATACTCCAAAATTCTATTCCTGTCTTTCTCATGATTAAGAGCCATTTCCATAAGCTCATGCATGTCCTTCAGTGAAATATTATCCTTATAGTCCTTGTACTCTTCCAAAAGGTTCCCAGTGATAGGTATGGGCCAATCTAGTTGACTAATCATCTTTTCTAGATTGTCCTCTGAATTTGTGGTTGAGGATCAACTTCTTTCTCATTTTAAGACTAACTAACATTTAACTCTGGTTCTAATTTCGTCTCTTTAAAACTTCTAGCCAACTTAGCATCAAATTGAATCTGCGCGTATACATGTGTTGACTTTGGTGATAGCTTTGCCTCCTCCACCAATATGCTTTTTCCCTTGTCTTTTGGGTCAATTTTGGGTAAAGAAGACTCTTTTGGTGTTGGATTTTTAATAACAATCCCCTTTTGTGTTTGCCTCCTAGTGACCATCCTAGTAGGGGCAATTGTTTTAGTAACAGGGGAATAGATACACAAACATGGGAAACACTTAAAAAAGCATGGGCAATTGTTGTTGCAAAGGGTGAATTGCAGACAAAGAAGCTTGACCCATATTGGTTAGAATGTTTACAACATCATCAGTATTGACACTGCCTTTATCGCTACCCTTTTCACCACTACCCATCTCATCAAGATCAATATAGTCATAATAGTATGTCTCCCCACTCCTGTCCTTAGGTACTACATCCTATTTGGAAGCATCCTTATCGTCATTCCCATCATGAAATTACAAGACTTTCCCTCTTCAAGTTTTCAATTTCCAAGCCCTACTCTTTGACTTTTTGTACAAGCTGTGCATTTTGATGAGACTCGTATTATACATGTTTTCATACCTTAAAACAGACTTAAAACGGATAAAATATCATAAAAAATACCAAATACCCTTGTATTGTTTGTTTGCGTACGTACAGGCACGAATATCGAGAATTCACTTGGAAATCAAAATCAAGCAAAAACAAACATGGGAAATGAAGTCGTGCAAAAGAACTGAATCCGGATGTGAAATTATCAATATACCCTTGAATAATTGAAGATTTACAATAATGGTCCTTCAAATTTCACAAGTTTAAAAATATATTCCCCTCCAATATAACAAAGTACCAAGCGGTCCTAAAGTTTAAAGATTATACATGTTTAGTCCTTGAAGCTTGAAAAAAGTTGCAAATCAATCCTTATCATGTTTTGCAAAACACAAGGACCAAAGTTACCATTTCTAAAAGTCCTATGAATTTTAAATACACTGGATGAATATAACAATTAGATGGGGTTGCCAGTCATTAAATGGAAGTGTGAGAGAGGGTTAAACTGCAATATCACCAAAGGTTTTACCCGATCCAACCTATAAACCCAACATCAGCCCACATATCTTACCTAACCTGAATTTTAAAAAATTTATTAGTAATAAATTAAAGGTTACTAACACCCCATTTATACCCCTTTTGGATTAAACATACTGTATATCGAACATAAACCCTAATAGAAACCCAACACCAATCAACACCAAGACAAGGGGATTTATAAAATTACTTATTGGGATTTACTATTTACCCTTCACCCAACATGGTACATCACCCAGAAAAAGAAATTACTAAGTCTTGTACCCTCTGCAACTAACTTCACATGTCGTTTTTAGACAAAGATAAAGTATAGCAGAAAAAGCAACGGCTTAGATTATATTTCTTGCTCCCCGCAACTCCTTGGACGTTTGAGATCAAATATACGTCTGCCAAATCACATTGCATGTTCAGAATAATCACATGAGACCATTTGACCACAATTTTCGAACTAAGCATATTCGGATCTTCAAAGGACAAGATTCAAAGTTTAGCATTAGGGTTTCTAAGTTATAGTATCTTCCTTACATTGTATAAATACTAGGCCTTTTCATTCATGTAATCTGTTCCAAATCTTTGTAATTCCTATTTTTCTTATTAATGAAAATAAAGAACAATGCACTAATTTGAGTTCCCTTTTTTATTTAAATGTCTTTTAAATATCTTGTCAATTTAATTTCTGCATTTTAATGTCTCGTTTATCAAAACCTTTTTTCAAATTTTCTATAAGGGGTTTTGAGATCCGCATCTGATTGCATAGCTTATATGTTAGTTGACACCTAGCAGATAAGCTAGTCTTTTGGTTGCGTTAACTTTCTTGTTGATTTCCATTTAATTTCATTAGCAAAATTAGTTCTTTCCAAGGTTTTTCCATGATGACGTATAGTTCCTAGTCGGGCTGGATAGTCCGACTCACGGGTACTACCCGCATCCATCAAGAATAGATTGAATGCTTGTGCGATACGTGCACGCAACCCAGGAGGCCCGGTAAGCCGCTGTCACACATAAGGCTGATTACTTAGCCAGGTCCTTGTCGCAGCGCAACAACAGGATCAGACAAGAATATAATATATCATATAGATATATTCGCCTAAAGGGAAGAGATATACACTTGCCTTGGTTATGTGATAAAGATCAAACTATTTTAGGTCATTATCTCTTCCTTTGGCCGCAAGAGTAAGAGAGCCTAGCCAGGACTCTCTTGGGTATAAAAGGAACCTCATAGGTTCCAAAAAGGTACGATACACATAATACCCTAAACACTACATACTCAAATCGATTACTTACTCTCACACCGGAGTCTAATCGTGGGTCACAAACCCACGGTATACCTAACGATGTATGTTCAGTGTGTAGGGTCCTCAAAGCAAGTTTCACTTGGTGCAAGAGCCGGAGTCTACAAGGCCACAAATTTTGGGTCAAGCTCGGTCTATCCAACTTTTGTATCAACATTCCAAAAAACCAGTTTTTGGTTTCCATATTATTTTTCATTGTGGCACAACTTATAGAGGCTTATCTGACAAACAAACCTTGAATAAGTTGGTGGTACTTTAATTTCTTTGTTTGTGGTGTGTAGGTACCATAGTTTGAAGATATCACCTTATTTCATTCTATATCTAGTTTATAAGCCACATCCCACATAAGCTCTATAAGCCTGAAAAGCTGAAAATTTTGTTGCATCAGTTGCAAAGGAGGGATGGATGTAGGTCTTCCCAAGGTGACTTTGATCTCCATTTTTTTCATCTTTTCTGTCCCTATATTAGTTTTTAAGTGATATGCTTATAATATATCTGATTATCTGTTTTTAGTGTTAGTATTGCTTATTTGTTGCTATTGGACCTATTCATGCTTAGTTTTTAATTAGTCTACTCTAAATAGATTACTTCATTTGTTAATTTCAAGTGTTTTGCCCAAAAGGGGTGTTTGGGATTGTATACTTAGAGCTTATTGATACCAAGTCCTAGGCTTATCTTTGCATGCACGCCTTTATCATAGTTAGATAGGTTTATTTCATCTTTTTGTTTTATTCTTGTAGTGTAAAAAGTCTATTTTCATTTGATTGCTAAATCTGTCATGTTTATGATAGTGATATGATGATCTTTGTTTATGTTATATGATTATGTATGTTTGTGTCGTATCTGACATGATCATGCTTCTCTAATAAGTATGTGTAGGTGTTGGGTCAAGATTTGACCCAATTGTTCCTCACAAGTATTTGAATATAAAATAGCAACTGAAGACTTGAAGAGTTGCTGAAGACATCTTCATAATTTGCTGAAGACATTTAAGCACCAGGTCCATCACCAGTCTTGCTGAAGACAGTTCAACACCAGCACTTCCAGAGTACTTTGAAGACAAAGTCTTCACTTCAGTAGCTGATGCGGATCAGCATCTGAAGGACAGACCTGAATGAAGTTGCCTTTAGTTTAGCTTGGAGTGACAAACCAAGCTAAACGATGTTCATCTATCTCTCGATATACAACCTGAAGATATTGGCAGGAAGTACAAGAGTGGTTACTTGTACAACCAATAAGAAAGTCAAAAGTATTATTTACTTTTGTACTATGATGGGAAAAATCACATGGAGCACATGGGGCTTCACTTTATTGAAAGCTTCATTTGGAAGCTTTAGTGTTTTTCTTTTCCTATATATAGATAGGTTGTAAGTAGAGATAGTTAAGTTTTCCAAAACACATAAAACACAAAGTGTAGTGTTAGGAGTTCTTCCTCCCTTGATATTATTAAGGGAGAACTTGTCATTCAATCCCAATTGTTATTCCGCAAACAACCGGTATAATTATTTGGTATAGCTATACTAATAATGAATTAGACGTTGAAAAGTACAAGTTGTGTTATTAGTAGTTAATCGGTTCGTGTTTATATTACACGATATCGAGGACCCAACAAGTGGTATCAGAGCAAACCCACCGTCAACATTAACCCACCGTCTATCATAACAAAAAAACAGATCCATACAAAAAACTCATATCACAAAAAATAACACATCATCTTACACCCACCAAATCACATTTATCTTTACCACAAAGGTTTGGTGTGTATTATGAAACTAATAAAGTTATATCAGTAGGGATTAGATTGGATAAATGGTTAATTGATTTGTGATATTGAAAATCACAATATTTAAAACCCAGATCCGAAAATCTTCAAAACCCAGATCCAAAAATCTATAAAACCAATCACACTGACAATAACACATAAACCGAGATCCTAAATCCACCGATTAAAACAAACCTATTCAAGATTTTAACCAGTCATTCATTTCGAACTCAGATTCAAAACAAATCGAGTTAAAAACTATGGGTGGATTCCTTTCTTTTGGCCAAAGAACGGGATTTAATTCACATTTGTAGATCGATTGTTGTTTTCATTTAGGTAAATAAATGATTGTTGATGAGGTTGTTGGTGTTACGGTTTATTAAGAATCGAAAGCAGATTTAAGATGAGATGGGTTGTCATTGATGGGTTGTAAATGAGAAAGAGGTGGTGGGTGAGATGGATATGTTTGATGGTTGTTCGATTAAAAGATTCAGCGGGTTCAATTTATGAACATGGAATAAAACTGAATAAAAAAAGGTTTGTGATAACCGGAACACTGAATAAGTGAACATGGTGTCTCGTTTGTTCATTTATTTTTTTAAAAAGTTTTATAGAAACTGGTGGTGTGTGGTTATTCAGTATGAGGGTGCTGAAATTAATATGTTTAGCTTTCAAGAAAAAGCTGAAGAAAAAAAAGACGTGCTGAGTTGAATAAAAACTGATGAGAGAGGTGTGGAGTTTTTTTTAACTAATGAAGGTTTTAAGGTGCCGAGTATATAGATATGCTCAGTATTTAAATTGTAGCACTGGAGCTTTAAAAACTGAAGCCCACCAGCCATATCTGAAGCCCATATCCAAATGCTAAAGCCCATCAGCAAATACTGAACCCCTTTCAGTTTCTGAACCCTCAGCTAGACCTTAGCATGAACCTTTAGCAGTTCTGGACCACTTCAGCAGACTGAACCTCGAGTGTTGCTGAACCTGTTGCTCGACGAACCCTCCAGCAGTTCCGAACTAAACCTCTAGCAGGACTGGACCCCCCTCCAGTAAGTCTGGACCTCTTTCAGCACCACCAACAATGATTGAACATTCAGCAAGATCTGAAGCTCAAATAGAAGTTTGAAACTGAAGGTGAACCTCCAACATGCTGGACGAACCTTCAGCATGTCCTGACTGAACCTCAGCAGGTAAGAACTTCGTTCACACATCCAGATGCTACATTTTATTAGTGTAATTGTTAAAAAATTGCCAAAGTTTGCAAATTTGAGGGAGATAAATACACTAATATTGACAGGAAGCATAGAAAATTCTTATCACGCATCAGGGTGTAAGAACCGTGTTTTCATTCAATAAATACTTCAAGAACAAACGATATTCCGAAACCAATCTCACAATGGGTGCGGCGTATGGTATAGTTTTTGTCAAAAGAATGAAGCTGGTTGATATAGGGTTAGTGTTTGATCAGCCTTTATAAAAAGGGTTAAATGGGTTTGAAAAATGGTTATGTTTGATCAGGTTGTGTTGTGGAGAAGAAGTTGAAAGTTCGTTGTTTATGTGTATTACAAAGTGACTCGTCACCACTACGTGAATCCTCTAAGACAACAAAAGTTTAAACCTCCAGGTGCCTGAACCACTTAACATGTCAAACCTTCACTAAACCCAAGTTGTTATACTTATGGAAACTCTAAACCTTACACCAGAATGTGACTTCAAAAATGGGTCAATGATGTTATTGTTTTATGTTTTAGAGTTTACTTTCTTGTAACTACAACAACAAAGAATATGTACACATTTGTTTATCATTTTATTCTTTATAACATCAGAAGGTGAGAAGAAGTTGTATTTGCTCACTCACATTTGATGATTTCACTTAGGCTATTCTTATGTCCAAATAGGGGGAGATTGTTGGACTAGGATTTGAACAACAAATAGACTAAGTGTATGTACTGAGTGAAAAACACTCAGTTTGTCATCTTCAAGATTTCAAGCTTCAGTGACTAAAGATGGTCAGCGGACAAAGAAGACTTGAACAAAGAAGACGACAACTCGGGCTATTTTATATCTAAATAAGGAGAGATTGGTGGGTCAATATTTAACCCAATTGTTCCTCACAAGTATTTGAATATAAAATAGCAGCTGAAGACTTGAAGAATTGCTGAAGACATCTTCAGAATTTGTAGAAGACATTTTAGCACCAGGTCCAACACTAGTCTTGCTGAAGACAGTTCAACACCAGCACTTCCAGAGTACTTTGAAGACAAAGTCTTCACTTCAGAAGCTGATGCAGATCAACATCTGAAGGACAAACCTGAATGAAGTTGCCTTCAGTTCAGCTTGGAGTGACAAGCTGAACGATGTTTATCTATCTCTCGGTATACAACCTGAAGATATTGGCGGGAAGTACATGAGTGGTTACTTGTACAACCAATAAGAATGTCAAAAGTATTATTTACTTTTGTACTATGATGGGAAAGAGCACATGGGGCTTCACTTTATTGAAAGCTTCCTTTGGAAGCTTTAGTGTTTTTCTTTTCCTATATATGATAGGTTGTAAGTAGAGATAGTTAAGTTTTCCAAGACACATAAAACACAAAGTGTAGTGTTAGGAG
The DNA here is from genome assembly GCA_025667525.1 of Glebionis coronaria. NCBI lineage: Eukaryota > Viridiplantae > Streptophyta > Magnoliopsida > Asterales > Asteraceae > Glebionis > Glebionis coronaria. Next base: position 66,810,067 of record CM046875.1, read on the forward strand.
TTCTTCCTCCCTTGATAATTATTAAGGGAGAACTTGTCATTCAATCCCGGTTGTTAGTCCGCAAACAACCGGGTATAATTCTTTGGTATAGCTATACTAATAATGAATTAGACGTTGAAAAGTACAAGTTGTGTTATTAGTAGTTAATCGGACTAATCGTGTTTATATTACACGATATCGAGGAACCAACAGTAGGTAGGGTTAACTTAGGACTAGATTTGAGCATACTATTTGCAAAATCTTACCTTGTTTAACTACCATTTACATCAAATGTTATAATTCCTTTACTTTTAAGTTTTAGGCCTTGAAATTCAGTTTGTAAGTAGTTTAGGGTATCATCTTGTTATGTTTTGGGTTCTTTTTAGTTGAAGCAGCTTATTGAGGCCTATAGAATAAGCCAAATCTCAACTTTTTGTCTCTACTTGCACTACCACTATAGCTTTAGTTTATAGTCCTGCACTATTTGCTTTGTCTGGCTGTATCTGTGTTGGTATGCTTTGTTTTTGGTGTTTTTTGTGATTTTTGTTTGAACTGCAAGCCCTATAAGCAACAAGCCAAATAGCATACTGCTCAAACAAGAGCCCTTGGTTTTGAACTCAAAACTGTAAATGCAAATATCGCACTAAAACAATATTTACGTTTTAAATCATACTTAACGTTTTGTTAACGACAAAACATCGAACATATTTTTATGTTTTAAAAAAGCATCAAATAGGTTTCTTCAAACTTATACAAAAATGTTTTACAAATGTACACATAAACATATGTAAACATAGAATGGTGAAAAATGTTTTACTCACAAAACGTCAATAGTTGACCTCTAATAAATCAGATTTTATAACTCAAAACTAGGAAGATTTGATGCTTGCTTGATATAATGGACAAACATTTATGAGGCAAAAAAGTCAGACTAGCCGGACCCAAAGGGTTAGGGTCCAACAGGATCTGTGGGTCCCTGGCAGTTTACCTATAAATAGAATCCTTGTCCAAGCTTCTAACTCACCCCTTTCTAACCAATCTCCTCTAAATCTCAATATATATCTAACTCTCCAACTCTTTCTTGTGAATTCTTTTCTTGCTTGTGATTTAGATCATTTGTTCATATAAAGATCGATCACGAGAATTTCAAGCTTTGATCTATCAACGCTTTACTTTGTGTGAAAGTGTTGAAGCGTTACTTATACTATCACCATTGTTGTACCATTCATCTATTTAGTCGTGTAAAGCGTAGTTGGTGTTATAACCACAAGGTGTAGAAGTTTACAAGGCGGGTTGTGCTTTTGTAAAGAATTTGAAGACATATTAGCTTAGGTGTCGATAAAGATTTTAAGCTAAAATTGTGAATGTTTCTCCACTGGTGTAAAGAAAACTCATATACTAGTGAAGTAGAACTCTCGAGTGGATACTCGGGGAGTGGAAGTAGGGGCAAGATAGGTGAGATCTTTCTAGGCCGAACCACTATAAATCCGTGTGCATTGTGGTTTGTTTCTTTATTACTTCAAGTTATTCATCTCACGTGTTATACTTGATCTATATATCCTTATAATCAAGAAAAATTTAAAAAACATTAAAACTTATCGGTAAAAAATACTATTCAACCCCCCTTCTAGTTTTTTACAATTGGCATCAAGAGCTACGTACTCAAGATCTTTAAAGTAGATTATACTTTAAAACTTGAATCGATTCATGGATTCTGAAAATTACAAAGAAGGGCAATCTATGCAAAGACCACCACTCTTTGAAACTGATAGTTTTACTTTTATCTATTGGAAAAACCATTTTGAAACTTACGTAAAATCTAAGGATATAGATCTTTGGTATATAATCATTGAAGGTGATTATGTACCAATGGTAATGAATGTTACCACTAACCTACTCGAACCGATGATCAAAAGAAAATGTTGGCTAAAAAAAATGAAGCCAGAATGATGCTTTATAATGCTCTACCTAATAAGGAGTATGAAAGAATATTCATGTGTCAACCCGCCAAAGAAATTTGGCATTCACTCATAGTCACACATCAAGGAAACTCACAAGTCAAGGATAACAAAATTGATCTACTCATTCAACAATATGAATAATTTTCTATCCTTAAAGAAGAGTCAATTGATGTGGGATTCGCTCGATTTAACACTATTATAACATCACTCAAAGCACTTGACAAATCCTTCTACAAGTCTGCTCAGAGAAAGCATGATGCAATATGGGTCGTTGTCGATCGTTTAACCAAGTCTGCTCATTTTCTTCCAATTCGCAAGTATTATCCAGTTATCAAATTGGCAGACATATTCCAACAGGAGATCATGCGACTGCATGGTACTCCATCAAATATCATATTAGACAGAGATCCACGATTTACATCTCGTTTCTAGAAAGGGTTGCAGAAAGCTTGGGGCACCAGGCTCAAGCTTAGCACAACCTTCCATCCTCAGACCGACGGTTAATAAGAACGTATTATTCAGACTCTAGAAGACATGTTGCGTGCTTGTGCATTGGAATGGACAAGGAATTGGGAAGATTACATCTGTCTGGTAGAATTTGCTTACAACAACAGTTGTCACGTAAGTATCAACTGTGCACATTTCGAGATGATTTATGGCAAGAAGTGTCGTGCTCCAATCTGCTGGGATGAGGTTGGTGAACGAATCATTGAGGGTCCAGAAATGATTGAGGTGACCAATGAGAAGGTCGTTATTGCTAAGGCGAAACTTTAGGAAGCTCGTTCTCGTCAGAAGAGCTATGCTGACAAGCATCACCGATCGTTAGAATTTAAGGTAAGAGATAACGTTTCTTAAAGGTATCACGAGAACGTGGTGTCAAGCGTTTTGGTATTAAGGGCAAGCCCAGTCCACGTTTCATTAGACCGTTCGAGATCCTCGATCGCATCGGTGAGGTATCGTATCGATCGGCGTCACCTCCTCAGCTATCTCATGTTCATAATGTGTTCCACGTATCCTTACTCAGAGGTTACAACTATCATGCTCTGCACATGATCACATATCCACTCGAGCAGATTCGAGAGGACCCATCCTATGTTGAGGAACCCGAGGCAGTTCTCGATCGTCAGGATCATGAGGAGAAAGAGGATTCTTTTTGTCAAAATCCATTGGAGGGACCATTCCGAGCGGGAAACCACTTGGGAAACGGAGGAGTCTATCCGGACTTCTTACCCTCATTTTCAGCTATGATTCGGGTATGTCCTTTTTCAGCTATCGTATCTCTAATTGGAGGACAAATTATTCTTTTATAGGGGAAGAGTTGTAAAACCCGCTTAAAATACATGAATGCATTAACTACATGAAAACACGGATTAATTAAAACTTTACATTTAATTAATACACGACACGTACCAAGAGTAATTAATGTTCAAATCCAAGTATTACGAATAATAGTATTTATTATTTACAAGTATTGCGTATAATAAATAATACATGTCAGAATAAACACGGAAGTAAAAACAGAACTCACGCTACGGGAAATAATACACGTGATTTATTAAAAATCAAAAACGAAAAACATATATATGATGGCGGGTTTGGACGCCAAGAAAAGAGAAAGAAGGGTGGGCTTTGGCCCGACCCATTAACCAAGTAATCATATACAAAAAAGGTTTCCAGGAAATCACTTTTACAAGTTTTAGAAAAGTAACAAAAACCCTACTCCTTCTCTTTTCTCTGGCCGCGGCACCACAAGGACAAAATAAGGGAGGTCTCAAGCTTTTGATCTTTTAACTGTTCGGGTAATTGTTGTGTGCATCATTCGTAAACCAATACACGTTTCAGTATACCTAAACCTTGATCTTTTTTTTTTCTTTTCTTTGAATTATGATCATCAAGTTAGATCCATGAACATACGATGTTAAAACACGTTAATAACAAGTAATTAATCACTATTTGGTCGGGGTTTTGTTCGGGTTCACGGAAATCGAGAGTCTCATGACTCTCGGTAGGGGTTTTTCCAAGCCAACCGCAACCCACAAGGGTGCGGTGGCTGGTTTTGCTTGTCGGTCGCAACCCACGTACGCCCAACAGGGGCTGCATCTGGTTAACAGTGGGAACCGAGAGCCCATGGCTCTCGGTACGACTGTTGGTGGCAGCAGTGGTAACCGGCACAGCCGGTGTCTGCTGTTGTTCTAGTGGCGGCAGAACCACAACCCTTGCGGCTGTGGTGTGTTTTGGTTTGAGGTCGGCCGAGACAAGGTTGTCTCGGTGTGGTTTGGTTCACGAGTTCGGGTACTCACGAAAAATATTAAAAGGGTATGTTTTGGTTTAGACTTTGCCAAATTAATAAATTAATTTAATTAGTATATTAATTTAATCATGTGTAATTAATTTTATTATTTTAATTGAGAATATTAAATTAATCGTGTTATGTTAGTTTATTTAATTAAACTTAGGATATAATTAAATGGTTAATTATGCATGGAAATTAACATGGTCTAATTAATAAATTACTTAGACTAAAATAAGTAATTAAAATAATTATTCATGACACATGTTGATTTAATTAAAATAAAATATACCTTATAATAATATACAATATCAAGCTATAGTAAAGTATTATTAATATAAGTCAAGTATATTATTAATTAATCATTATTAATAAACCATGTATTATAATATTAATTAATAATTATCATGATAACCTAAAGTATTTATTAATTAATAAACTTTACTATATAATAATTAATCATAACTTATAATTAAGCTTTATCTTATATCACCATCTTATTAACACAAGCTTATTACTATTTATGGAAACATGCTATTTATGGAAACATACTATTTATGAAAACTTTCTATTTTTAGAAACTTACTAATTATGGAAACCTTCTAATTTTGGAAACTTACTATTTATGGAAACTTGCTATTTTTGGAAAGTTACTATATATAGAAACCTGCTATTTTTAGAAAGTTACTCATTATGAAACATCAAGTATAATAACACATAAAACATGAATTACATTAATCAAGAACACATGAAAACACTAAGAAATACATGATAATACATGAAATAGTAAAAAAAAAGTCAAGAAAATGTAAAACAAGTCAAGGATAAGTAATACAAGACAAGAACAAGTAAACTAAATATCAGTCAGTTAAACATGAACACACGACTTATTCACGTACTTTATTATGTAGCACTCGTTAATTCGGAGTATATTAATTTCCGCCTTTCATCTTCTTCGTTACTGGACATAATGTACAGATATTCCGTCCTTCAGTAAGGACATTCCTTTTCTATGTATGATTAGGATTTCCCGTCTGTTGCCATCTGTTTTCCCTAGTAGATTACATGTTATAGAAATTTCTGTAATTACCATGCCATGATTTAAATTGCGTAAGCTATATACACGCATGCCCTGTTTCACATAGATATGGAGGTACTGATGAAACCATAATTCATGGATCGATTAAGCTTACTAGGATTATCAACGTTCATATGATAAACATAGCGGAATTATAACATTGATTATAACAAGGTGTTATGGACAACGAACAAGATGAATTCTCCCAAAGTTACTTGTATTAATTAAACACAAATAACCTAAGCGTGATTACAACGAACACACACGCCTAGAACACACACTTTGCTGTATGTTACATTTTGATAGTAGGAATGAATGAATAATAACCTACGGTCTTGTTCCTTTTATAGATTAACGAACAAGATATACATGGCAACAAGATAATATAAAATTAAATAACTAAAGCTGAGATATAGAAGATAATATCAAATCTTCAATGTTTGTCCACCAGCTTGAAGATATTATCTTTGACAACTTCAGTCCCTCTTGTTTCCACCTAGTAGTTTTGTCACATCAACTTTAATTCCCAACAATCTTCCCCTAGTTAATGTCAGCAAATCTATGTAGTACATGATCTCTAAATTGCTTCCCCTAAAGTTAAGCATCTCTTCCCCTTTTTGTCACATCAATAGGGAAGTAGCGAATGTATGCAATTGAAGATTCTCCAAAAGTAGGCTCCATGTGATGACCTTGAAGAAAAACAAATATAATATTCTTGATGTAGAAGTAGAATAACCCAAACTTGTGTTTTATACATTATACTAAACACGCAACTCCAAAACTCACTCATCAATGAGTAGACTTCAAATCTCACGGTTCGAATGAGTAGAAGCCTCTTGACAAAAAGAATCCTCAAGTGAGGCATATACAATAGCAAATACAAGCATAAAGCACCAATACATAGATCTCGTACCTTTGCTACCTTTTTATCAAGTCCTTTATCACAACTTGAAGCACGGACAAGTTAAAAGTTAATGGTTGTGGTCACGACTTTAAGATGATAAAACACCAATCCGTGAAAATCTACTTCGAGCATCAAATTTACCATAAGAATTCTTCCCCTTAATCATATACTTCTTCTAAGAAAAATATCTGAGCCATAAATATCATAATGATATTTTGTATAAAATCATAGATCCCATGTACCTTGTGTGTAACCTCCTCGTTTGTGTGCCAAAACTTCAACGAAAATTTCAAACAGCAGCAAACTGTTCATCGTCCAACATCCTTCCTTATCCGATATCTCATCAACATGTGTTGTCCAATATCGGACAACACTTGTCAATGGATGAAAATCATATCTCGGATGACACAATCTTCTATCAGCGGATGGATGCTTTGTCAGCGGCTGAATTACTAGCGTCAGCGGCTTACTTTATTCCTGTCAGCGGCTTGGCTCTGCCGCTGACACCATCTCATTGTGAATACACGTGATGTCCTCTCTTGCTTGTAAAACGCATCTACTTTATGTTCCCAATGTGAAGATCATGAACTGTTGTAAGTCAAACAATATAAAATTGTGACTAGGGACCACTTTTGTTTCTCTTGTATACAAAGAGTATACAAGTAATTAAATTGTTGCAAAAATACTTTGCTTCCCACGTGATTCCTTTGTAGTAGATACCTAAAGCAACAATATCAATATGCAATAAATTCATACATCCATGTTTTCACGTCACTTTCTCCTTTTTGGTAGTCAATGAGAACAAATCCCAACCTCGTACTTTCACAATCACTGCTTTTGACATTCCATATGTGATATGTACTTATCACGTGATACAAATTAGGAAGCAAAATCAAAACCAATTTTCGATCCAATTTTCTAAACATAGAAAACATTATCAGATGATTCAAAGCTTGGGAATCATCACAATAACATCTTTTGGCTTCTTTACTCCCACGTCATATAATTAAGACTTCAATCACTTCATTGTTATTGCTTTATGGACCAATATTAAACAACAACATCCTATTTTCTTTCCTTTAAATTACTCATGTGAACACCTAACTTTGAGAATCAATCATGTGAACACAAAGTGATTATACCGTGTGAACACAAAGCAATAATCATGTGAATACAAAGTATTACAATCGTGTGAACACACATTTAATACACGTATCTCACATCTTTATTCATGTGAACACATACCCCCATGATTGCTGCTTCATACCCACGTCCTTTTGCACAACAATAACGTCACCTGCTCATGAAACAAATACTAACAACAGATCTAGGGTTTTGTAAGAAAAACCCTAAAACGAAAATTCTGTTTTGAGCATCCATGATTACCAATCACATTAGGGTTCATCGTTAGTTCGAGAACCAACTCACCAAGTCTAATGCAATCATCACCAGCAACAACGAACAATGAATCTAGGGTTTTAGACAAAACCCTAAAAACGAACATCACCGCTGCAGCCAACTTCGTCACCTAATAAATTTTTCTTGGAGGCTGATCTTGACAATCCCTCCAATGAACATCTAGCCACATATGTGTAGAATACACATACCAAAATTTGTGGCGATCCAACGGTTCACGAAAAAGTTACGCTCTTCTTACTGCTGCTGCAAAAAATGACCAGAAAACCCTAATACGGATTTTCTTCTTTTTCACCAACACGAACACCTTGTTGGTCCTAGCATCGAGAACCACGAGGCTCTGATACCGATTGTGGAATCCAATATTCATGGATCGATTAAGCTTACTAGGAATGTATCTTGTTCATATGTGATTAGCATAACAGAATTGAACAAAACACATAAACAAGGTGTTTACTTTTCCAACGTTTACTTCTCATTAAACGTTAACAATCTACCAACTACATTGTGAATAATGGGATGAATGAATAATAACCTACGGTCTTGTTCCTTTTATAGATGAATGCACGTTTTAGTCATAAGATAGTCATCGTTGATTGATGTTTTTTTATAAGGCCATAAAAAATGGAAGCTCCTAAAGGCAAAGATGGAAATTATATCATTATACGATCAACGTTACGTATAAAGTTTTACATTGAATTTGACCTAAAGTTATGTACTTTGTAATTGTGGATACCTTATTAAGTTTTATTTCCTCTTATCGGATAACTATTTTTTATTCACTTTACTATAATTTTATATTGTTTTTCTTAATTCGCTAAGTGTTACTTTAACTTTTTTAATCATACTCAAAAAGCGCGCCCGTCCATCGGATATTTTAGAGTTTACAAGAAAGGTTTGAAGGTTTTATGTTGTGATAGGGATGGTAATTATGCCAATTCCACGACCAACGTTGTTTACAAAGAAGCTTTACATTGAATTTGATCTAAAACTCTGTATACTAATAAATTGAATATACTTTAACATACGATGCATTTTTTTTATCAGATTAGTACTCATGTATTTTATAGTTGTTTATTTTGTCTTAAGGTATTATTATTGATTTATTTTATAATATTTATTCAATTAAATATACTTAATAACTATTCGTGTTTGATTAATAAATACATAGTTGATTCCAATTAAAATTATAAAACACGCCCGCCCATCGGACGGGCTTTGCAACTAGTATAATATTATATATGATATTGTATATAGACTGGTCATAAAACTCAAAAGTAACTGGCTATGATAAGTGGCATGTGATTTATAGTTGAGAATCAAATATTTTTGACGAGGCTCGATATCATAATTAAATATGCTTGTGGCTTATTATCATGTTTTATTTATGTGAGTTATGAATAAAATTAAGTTAGTGTGAATAAGTTGTATTATTAGGCATTTTAATTAAGTTGCTAATGTAAGCTGAATTAAGTTTGATGCATCATATATGATACTGTTAGAAATACGTTTTTACGTATTTAAAAAGGATCGGTCACTCCAACGATATATACGTAGTATGGTCTCGTGATCTAGTTATGTGACAATATAACCCATAAAGCCCACATGTAGGGTGAGCTATATATGTTGGGAATAAATTAAGGCCAGATCACTTGAGCGCTGACAAGAACAAAACAAGCGTTGACAGGAACAAAGCAAGCGCTGACAGCTCAAGCGTTGACAGGTTAAAGTCAAGCGTTGACACATTGAAGACAAGCACTGATGGAAGATATATTCTACGCGTGTATTATATTCTAGAATACTTCTAGTAAGGATAGAAACGACAATGTATTTTCTATGTTTATCTTTACCTAGAATAGTTGATACGTAGCTTATTGTACAAGGCTTCTTAATCTATAAAAGAAGGCCTTTAGGTTAATGTTCAACATCAAGTTTTACATAAGTTTTCGTTCATAAACATCTTTCATTATAAGCAAGTTCGACATTGATAATCAAAGTGAAAGTTTGTTTATATCTTGTGTGTTCTTGTTTAAGTGTTAAATTCCGCATAACACTTAGATTCACAAAGCATATACAAAGGTTTCTCTACGTGCTATACTTGATCTAATCTCGTATACACAAAGCTAATCGATCTAAGTTTGGGATCAACAAGTGGTATCAGAGCTTGTTGAGGAACTTTTGATCTTTGAAGAACACCAGAACCATACACGAACACCAAAACCCTAATTTTCTCAGAAACCCTAAAAACACAAAAACCCTAACAACATCACGTCTGAAGCAATAACATCCTCCTCCTCAGCCTTACCAAACATCAAGATTCCCATGCTTGATGCAACCCACTTTGACTTATGGAAGTTCAACTTTGAACAATATCTGGGGATCTATGACTACACACTCTGGGAGATTATTGAATATGGGAACTCATTCAATAAGGCTCAAAAGATTCTTGATGCCATTAGTCAAAGAACAGCTGTTGAAGGATGCCCTGAAGAGGATAAGAAAGAAAAACCTGGAGATGGTAGAGTTGTAGGTGCTGAAGATATTGCAAAGAAAAGGGTTGACATGAAAGCCCTAAATATTCTAAAAGTCTCTTTGGGACAAGAAAACCAGCACAAATATAGAGGCTATGAATCTGCTAAAGATCTTTGGGAAGCACTTGAAGTTGCATATGGTGGCAATGCAGACACTAAGGAAGAAAAGAAAAAGCAACTTCTGCATGACTATGCTGTCTTCAAAGCTCAACCCAATGAGAAACTGAGTAGTGTGAGAAGCAGATTGCTTGACATCACAAGCAAGTTGTCCTTCATGGGGACACAAGTTGGTGATGTTGACACCAATGCTACCTTTCTGAAAAGTCTTGGTGAGGCATGGAAGATTAAGGCAAGATCTATTCTTGCCAATAATACTTACAAGAGCTCCTCGTTTGATGACATCTACAACAAACTAAGACTGTTGGAGGATGAAACTCTTTCAGATCATGGAAGCAAATCTTCCACCAACAACATGGCCTTCTTCTCTCATAGTGAAGGTCAATTCAATCAGAAGGACTCTTATATGCATCCAGTTACTGGATCATCATATGTCAGCGCTGGAACAAGTCCTGTCAACGTCTCCTTTTCAGACGCTGACACATTCATGAATGACTCCCCAAGAGTTAAACCTGCTGGTTTGGATTTGGATACTGTTTGTGCTTACATTGCTTCTTTGCCCAATGGTTCAGTGATTACATATGAGGACCTTAAGCAGATAAGTGATGAGCACTTGGAAGAGATGGACATCAAATGGAACATGGCTCTTGCTAGTATAAGAGCAAATAGGTGGAATAGAAGGTTCAAGAAGAAGATGACCTTCAATGCTAAAGACACAGCTGGATTTGATAAATCCAAAGTTGAATGCTACAACTGTCATCGTATGGGGCACTTCATGAGGGAATGCAGATCTCCTAGAAGATCTGATGCTGGTAAACCCTCAAGTCAGATTGTTAAAGCTCAGGATTCCAAAGCTATGGTTGCAGTTCAAGGAATTGATGGCACAGGATGGGATTGGAGCTATCTAGCTAAGAATGCTGAAGAGGATAAAGCTTTGGTTGTTGATATTGAAGAAGAAGAGCATGTTGAATATGCTCTCATGGCACACTCCTCCTCTTCATCTGATAATGAGGTATATGATGATGCTTTTTGTAGCAAAGGTTGTAGGTTAAACACTGATAGACTTAACAAAGAGGTGTTAAAACTAAAAGATGATATGAGCACTGAAAGGTGTAAATTGTCCAATTACCAACTAGCTCTTACTGAAACTGAGAAAACCGTTTCTGAATACAAGAAAATGGAATTTGATTTAAAAGATAAGATAAATATCTTAAAACATGAGCTAGAGGGTAGTATGGATATTAGAAATATCATGACAAATGTCAATAGAGACCTACAGGCTAAGTTAGATGAGGCCATTAAGAATAAAGATAATGTTGACCTCAAGATTCAAAGATTTGATAGAGCCACCCAAACCCTAGGAGACTGTGTAGCTAAACAAAGGGATCGACATGACTGGGATTGGGATGAATGATTACTCTCTGGTTCCACCACCAGCTGGTGACTTCTATGGTGTCCTTAGAAAGGATTTATATTGGACTGGTATACTAGAATGCCAAGAAGAGGAATTCATTCCTCCACCAAGAGTTGTCACTCCAGTGGAAGAGTATCAACAAAAACTGACTGACCTAAATGAGTGGAAGAAAGCTAACCCTACTTTATTTGTTAAGGGAGGTTTGCTATGTGAAAGTCCCAATGAATCACCACCCATTAAGGTTACTCACCCAGTTACTGGTAAAGCTGTTGACCTAGGCTCCAACACTGTTAGAAGACCTACCATTAAATATGCAGAGATGTATAGAAATAATAGGTCACCCAAGAGCCAAGTTAGCAATCATGGAACAGGTTTCTTCTCTACTAGACCTAAGGTTGTGTCTAAGAAAGCCTGTTATACTTGTGGTAGCTTTTCACATTTGGCATACAAGTGTGTCAACGCTTCCAAAGCCAGCGCTGATAGGAACAATTTCAGCGCTGATAGGAAGAAAGTCCACGTTGTTAGGAAGTCAAACGTTGTCAGACCCAAACCTTGTGTGCAGCAAAGTCCACAAGTGACTTCCTGGTCAAATAGGCAATGGGTTCCTGTAGCAAAACCTAGGTTCAACGCTGACAAGGGTAATTTCAGCATTGACAGGACAAAATCCAACGCTGACAAAAACGTGACCAGACCTAAATATTTGCAGCCACAAGGTAAGGGGTCTAAAGCTTCTTCAAGCTTAACATGGAGACCCAAGAAAGATCAAAACCCTAATAATAATGGAATTTCAATGACTTGCAATAGATTTAATTACATTTCAAAGGTCATTACAAAACCTATTGGGGTTAACTGGGTATTTCATCCTAAAAGGGATGAGAATGGGGTTGTTGTGAGAACTAAGTCTGTTCTTATTGAACAACCAGATGAATCCAAGTCTTCTGAGACTTGGGTTCCCAAAGAAAACTAATTTGTTTTCTTTATGTGCAGGGCATTCAAAGACAGATCAATGATTATGGATATTGGGATAGTGGATGCTCAAGGCACATGACAGGAAAGGAAGACTATCTAACGAACTTCACTCTTATTAAAGATGGTGATAAGGTATACTTTGGAGGTGGATATGGGACTATCACAGGCAAAGGAACCCTTCTCACCAATAATCTACGTTTTGAGAACGTCTTCCTGGTAAAAGAACTGGACTATAATCTGTTTAGTGTATCACAAGTTTGTGATAACAAAAATAAGGTTCTTTTCACTGATACTGAGTGTTTGGTGTTAAGCAAGGATTTTAAGATCCCTGATGAGAAGTATATTGAGTATAGAACACCTAGGCATAAGGACATATATAATGTGAATTTAAATGGGATTAAAGTGAATACAAATATGTCTTGTTTTTATGCTAAGGCCTCAGTAGATGAAAGTAATTTGTGACACAGGAGACTAGGGCACATAAATTTTAAAAATATAAATAGACTTGTGAGGCTTGGTTTAGTTGATGGTTTGCCTGAGAAGGCCTTCCACAATGACCACTCTTGTGTTTCATGTCTTAAAGGCAAGCAGCACAAGGTCTCATTCAAGTCCAAGCAGGTGCATACTAGTTCCAGACCTCTTCATATGCTTCACATGGACCTCTTTGGTCCAACAAATATAGAGAGTTTGAATGGCAAGTCATATTGTTTTGTTGTAACAGATGACTTTTCTAGGTTTACTTGGACATTCTTTCTAGCTATGAAGAGTGACACAGCTGATGTTCTTATTGAATTTATCACTAAAATTGAGAAAAGGTCTAGACATGAGGTTAAAATGCTTAGGAGTGATAATGGTGGAGAATTTAGGAACAAGAAGCTAGATGAATTTTGTGCCAGGAAGGGAATTACTAGGCAATTCAGTATTGCTAGAACCCCACAACAAAATGGGGTTGCTGAAAGGAAAAATAGAACCCTAATTGAAGCAGCCAGAACAATGTTGGCTGATGCTCACTTTCCTATAGCCTTTTGGACTGAGGCTGTTAATACAGCATGCTATGTGCAAAATAGAGCATTGGTTAACAAAATTCAGAACAAAACACCTTATGAGTTACTTTGGGGAAGAAAACCTAATATTGGTTTTCTCAGACCTTTTGGATGTCATGTAGTAGTCTTAGATACTAGTGATGCCTTAGGTAAATTTAGTGCAAAAGGTGATGAAGGTTACTTCATGGGGTATTTAGTGCAGAGCAAGGGTTATAAGGTTTATCTTAAAGAGGACAAACGTATTGTTGAGAGAGTACATGTTAGGTTCTTAGAGAATAAACCTAGTGATCCTGAAAGTGGTCCTAATTGGTTGTTTGATTTGGAACCCTTATCTAGAACTTTAAATTATATGCCTGTCACTAATCCAGACATTGTGAAGGTAACTTCAAATGTTGTGGAGGAACAAGTTGTTAATGTTTCAGGTACACAGGTTCATGAGAAGGTTGGATCACAAGCAGAAAAGGCATCTCCTACATTTGAATATGTCACAATTCCTATTTGGACAGATACGTTTGCTGCTGGACAAGGTAATGGTGGTCTCCAAATACCACCAGATACAAACATGCATGGTTCTTCAGGCGCTGACAAAGGCAAATCTAGCGCTGACAAGACCAATTCAGACGTTGATGGCTCAGACGTTGACAACAACAGTTCAAGCGTTGTTAGCCCAAGCGCTGACAAACAAGGTTCAGACGTTGACAACACCTTTGCACATCTTTTCTCTTCCACTTTTGAACAAGGAGGACCTTCCAATGTTTATGAAGAGATTCCTGTTGATCAAAGAGAGTCTGATGAAGAAGATATTGGCAACATGGAGCGTGAAGTTGAGGACACCAGACTTTTTGAAGGAGAAGTTCTCACTTCCACAATGAAGAATCACCCCACATCTCAGATCATTGGTGATATTATGACTCCAGTTCAGACCAGAAGATCTCACCAAGGTCTTGGTGGGTTTATTGCCAATATACACAAGAAGGTTGATACCCCTCTTGTGCAAGCATGTTTGTTTGCATGTTTTCTGTCACAAGAAGAACCCAAGAAGATATTTGATGCTCTCAAAGAACCAAGTTGGGTGGAAGCAATGCAGGATGAGCTTCACCAATTTGCAATTCAGGATGTTTGGGAGCTGGTTGATTGTCCTAGATATGTCAGACCTATAGGGACAAGATGGGTTCTCAGGAACAAAAGAGATGAAAGAGGTATTGTGGTCAGAAACAAGGCAAGGTTAGTGGCTCAAGGTTATACACAAGAGGAGGGGATAGACTATGAGGAGGTCTTTGCACCAGTTGCAAGGATTGAAGCTATTAGGATTTTTCTAGCCTATGCATCTTGCATGGGCTTCACAGTCTATCAAATGGATGTCAAAAGTGCATTCTTGTATGGCACCATTGTTGAGGAAGTTTATGTCATGCAACCTCCTGGTTTTAAGGATCCAGAGCATCCAGATAAAGTGTATAGAGTCAAAAAGGCTATGTATGGCCTTCATCAAGCCCCTAGAGCATGGTATGGTACCTTGTCTACATATTTAGTGGACAATGGATTCAAGAGGGACACCATAGATCAGACACTATTTACAAAGAAGAAAGGCAAAGATGTGTTGCTTGTGCAGGTCTATGTTGATGATATCATTTTTGGGTCTACTGATCCAAAGATGAGTGAGGATTTCTCCAAGCTTATGACAGACAAATTCAAGATGAGTGCTATGGGGGAGATGAACTTCTTTCTTGGTTTACAAGTTCAGCAGAAAGAAGATGGTATCTTCATCTCCCAGGACAAATATTTTGTTGAAATCTTGAAGAAGTTTGGCTTTTCTCCACATGAAAAGAGGGCTACTACTCCTATGGATAGAGAACACCCTTGGGGAAAGATTGGAGATGGAAAGGATATTGATGTCAGGCACTATAGATCCATGATTGGATCCTTGATGTATCTTACTGCTTCCAGACCTGATATCATGTTTGCTGTGTGTGCATGTGCACGTCATCAAGTGACTCCCAAAGAATGTCACCTTTATGCTGTGAAGAGGATCTTTAGGTACCTAAGATGCTTTCCCAATCTTGGTTTGTGGTATCCAAAGGATTCCCCATTAGAGCGGATTGCATATTCAGACAGTGATTATGGAGGTGATAAGTTTGATAGGAAATCCACAACTGGTGGATGTCAATTTCTTGGGAGCAGATTAATATCTTGGCAATGCAAGAAACAAACAGTGGTGGCTAATTCTACAACTGAAGCAGAGTATGTGGCTGCAGCAGCATGTTGTGGTCAAGTGTTGTGGATTCAGAACCAGCTGTTAGATTATGGGTATAATTTCATGCATACTAAGATATTTGTTGACAATAATAGTACTTTATGCATCATTAAGAATCCTGTACATCATTCTAAAACTAAACACATAGAAATTAGACACCATTTTATAAGAGATTGCTTTGAGAAAGGTTTAATACAACCAGATAGGGTTGACACTGAGGAAAATGTGTCAGATTTATTAACTAAACCTTTTGATACTGGAAGATTTCAATACTTGGTAACAAGTATTGGAATGGTTAATCTCACTTAATATGTGTTTTGGATTCTTTTTGTAAAAGTATGTACAGGATGATGCATTATTATTATTGGTCTTATTGATGATTTAGATTTTCCACTATATTTTTCTAACACTGACAAAGGTTGTTTGAACACTGATAAGTGTTTTTGCAACGTTGTCAACAATATAATTGTCTAACGCTGACAAAGCTTCCTTCAACGCTGTTGTGTGTTATCGGGGCGTTGTCAGCAACAATGTTAGTTTTGTGGTTTTCAATCTAAATGTGCAGATGGTGTTAGTAGTATACCATTGGATACAGAGTTGCTTATGGATCAATGGAGAAGCATTTGGACAAGTTTTTATTTATGGATGATGGTTGGAATGTTTCATTCCTATCTTGACATAAATTTTTTATGTTCATGCATAATTTTAGCAAACTTTTTGTATCATAGTTTAAGGGGAGGTTTTAGGAACCTTTAGGATTTTTGGGTATCCATATGATACTCTTATCACAATTCTAGATTATGTCCACAGGTGAGTATGGGTTAGTTTTACTAAACCATGAGGCACTGTAGCATACATAGTATATCAACTTTGCATGCTGCCAAGACATTTTTGGCCTAGAATTGGTTGTGGTCTGTTGGGAGTCTTGGGAATGATTTTGATATGGGATTTACCTAGGAGTAACAAGGATTTTATAAGGTAACTTTGTTGTTAAGAGTTTTGGTTAGCAAGGGACACTAGAGGACTGTTATGTCTATCTTGCTTATGCATGTGTGCATAACTGGACAGTGCTTGCCGCCCTATAATAATTATCAGCTTTTGGTTATCTTCTCTAGGATAAATTACTTGTTAAGGTCATTTTTCACTTTTTAAAACAATTTTATTTTTGGACGCTGACAAGATTTTTCCAAGCGTTGTTGTGACCAAATTGGACGCTGACATGGCTTTAGGCGAACGTTGACAAGATTATAGCCGTTGGGCGTTGATAGGTTATTTTTTACCGTTGACACTCAATGGGACCTACCCAGTTGTTACTTTTTGACATATTTTCAAGCCGTAATTTTAGGAGTTGTTACTTTCATTAAATGCATGAGATAACTTATAACTTTTTCAATATTTTCATGATTAGTTTTTGAAAATCTTTGCCTATTTTTGTGCCAATCACATGCATTCTTTATCTCCTATAAATTTGGCTCCTGTTTTTAAACAGGGTATCTATAATTCTTGTCTAACACTTTTCTCTTATCAACTTCATCTTCTACACTTCAAATTAACAGCTTTCATCAATGGCACCAAAGTTTAATTCAGCAGAATTGGATTTGGGGTTCAAGTCTCAACACAACATGATTGCTTATCTTGTTGCTGATAATGATTTGTTTCCTCAATACACACAAATGGTGGCGTATTTGAACGCATCCCCATTAAGGTATGCTCTTTCTCATGCACCACTCATTCCAGTCACACACATTAAGCAGTTTTGGAACACTGTCAGTTCCTCAACAGTTAATGGAGTGACCACATTGACTTCTATTGTTCATGGGAGATCTTGGGTGGTTACTGAGGCCTTGGTAAGCCAGGCCTTGCATCTTGATGATGCTGATGGTGTAGCCATCCTTCCCATAAATGAAATAGAACAAGGGCTTAGGGCTTTGGGATATCCTTTTCCTGGTGAAGGTACTCTTAATAAGTATCATAAGCAGGAATTTCCCCCAGCCTGGAAGTACCTCATTCACATCCTCCTTCAATGTTTGAGTCCCAAATGTACTGCACACAATGAGATCAATAGATCCATTGCCAGTGCTATTGTGTGCATTGCAATAGGGCAAAAATATAACTATTCTAAAATGATTTTTGAAGGGATGTGTAAAAACAAGGGGACAAAAATGACTTTAGCTTATCCCCGTTTTCTGCAAATGATTTTTGATGATCAAGGTTATTGTTCAAGGGATCACAATAATTTTTATAAGATCCCTGAACAAAAGAAAGCTATTTTTACAAAGATGAATTCACCACCTCTTAGAGACTTACCTTTAACCCCAGCCATGCTTGTTGTTATTGCAGCAGCACAACCCCAACCAGACCCTCAACCTCAAATTGACCCTCAACCATAACTTGAACCCATTCCTGAACCTTTACCCTCACCTGAACAAATGCAAATTGACCAAGAACCTTTTGACGCTGACACATCAAATGTTGGCGTTGATGTGCCTATTTCCAACGCTGACACACAACCATCACAATCCCAAACACCCCTTAACCAACCCACATCTACCCATTCTTCCACTCCATCTTCCACACCACCTGAATATAGGTTGATGAAACGCCAAAGGGCTACTGGAGTGTTCTCCTCTGGTGGTCCTAGCCATGAAGCAGAGAGAACCACCACCACAAGTGTGGCTGGTGACCTGGATGAGGCTGGGACTATTGGTTCTGGCTTAGATGCTGGCCAAGGCAGTCCCACCATAATTAAGTCCTCATCCATGCCCAATGAATCTGACTTGGGAGGTCAAATCCCCATTTCAGAAGAGGGCAGACTGGAACCAATGACTCTTTTAGAATTGACGGCAGTCTGCATTAGCTTGCAAAAGCAAAATGCAGACTTAGTACAAATTGTCAGCTCCCAAGGCCTTGAACTCAAGCAATTGAGGGAGAGGATTGTTGTTTTGGAGAGTGATCATGCTAGGAGGGGTATGGAGGAGTCTTACAAAGGGGAGGAAGATCAAAGAAATCTGAGTGATAAGGGCAGCCAAGATGGTCAATCAATGGATGTTGCTGAAGCCCTTACAACTTTGAAGGAACAAACAGGTTTTGATACGTCCTTAATCTCTCCAACCAATCTAAATTTATCATTTACAGCTATGTTGAGAGAGGTTACACAAGGCGCTGAGGGAAAATATTTGAGCGTTGACAAGACAAATTTGGACGCTGACAGAAGTATTTTGGGCGCTGATAGAGGAAATTTGGGCGTTGACAGACCTGCACATGAAGGTGATGTATTCCAGTCATAATCTATCATCAAAGAAGTTTCTACTCAGGTATTACCATCTACCTTACCAACCATTGCACCATCAGATAAGGGTAAGGATAAATTGGTAGTAGAAATTGTTCCAAAGGATGCAGCCCAAGTTGAATTTGATAGAAGATTGGCTGAACAAATGATGGAACAAGGTGAAAAGGAAAAGTCACCATTTGTAGTGACTTCTGAAGAAGAAAGTGATGGAGCTAGCTCAGACTCAAGTGTGATGATTATAGAACCAGAAAGGCTTGAGTATGGTGATGAGCTTGCTAGAGAAAAGTTGAGAGATTTAAAATTGCAGGTTGACTTTGACATGCCAGAGGTGGTTCAGATGTACAATTCTTGGGAAGAAAGCTGCATGGATAATCCAGACTTGACCATTTCAGATCAAATATGGGGTTTGGAGCTTCTTCTTAGAGTTCAGAAGGATTGTAAGGTGACTTTGAAGCACAAGGCAAGCAATATTCTCTCAGAATTGAAAAGGGATAGAAGAGAGCTCTATTTTATGTTGCTCAGATGTCATGGAGTTGGATGGACACATCAGAAGTTGAAGGCTTTGACATTTGATGAGTTGGAACATAGGGCTTATCCTATTTGGGTGAGAGTGCAGGAAGCAAACACTCTCAGACTTCTTTCAGATGAAAGAAAGGAGCAACTTGCAGAAGAAATGGAAATCAAGAAATCTATGATGATTCCCAGGCCAGTGAAAAAGGGATTTAAACTTGAGTTTCCAAAAGATATGAATCCACTATATCTAAGTGAAGCAGTTATTAGAAAGAGCCTCAAGCTCTCCCCATTAGAAGCTTCAGATATGGTGCAGGTGTTACCATTAGATTCCAGGAATCCAATTGTGAGTTATGATGAGGATGAATGTGGATTCTGGAAGATTGGCAGATTTGGCAAGGAGGTACACACTTTTACCACTCTCATATCTTTATTTGCAAGTTGTGATAGAGAAGACTTGGTGGATCTTTGGAGGTTACTAGAGACCAAGTATGAGGCTGAAGCACCAACTTCAGCTAATGGAATAAAACTTTGGACCACATTTAAAAGAATGTGTGCGACAAATGAGGAAGATCCTGAAATATGAAAGGATCTTGAAGATGACCTCAGTGGTCTTCAATGGAGGTTATATTCAGCTGCTGGTGTATACCATTTGAGTTCTACAAAGTTTGCTGAGTATCTACTTGTGGATGCTCAGTATTTCATATCCAAGGCTGTTTTGGAAAAGATGAAGGACACCCAGCTGGAGATAGATTATTCAAGTGACGTGGTAAAGAATTTGATCAGATTTATTCATTACCAATATGAGAAGGTTTGTCAGACTCCTCCAAGTTCTTAATGCTTATTCAGAAACTTGATCATAAGAGTGGATATCAAGTTTAGGGGAGGATTGTTGGGAATAAATTAAGGCCAGATCACTTGAGCGCTGACAAGAACAAAACAAGCGTTGACAGGAATAAAGCAAGCGCTGACAGCTCAAGCGTTGACAGGTTAAAGTCAAGCGTTGACACATTGAAGACAAGCACTGATGGAAGATATATTCTACGCGTGTATTATATTCTAGAATACTTCTAGTAAGGATAGAAACGATAATGTATTTTCTATGTTTATCTTTACCTAGAATAGTTGATACGTAGCTTATTGTACAAGGCTTCTTAATCTATAAAAGAAGGCCTTTAGGTTAATGTTCAACATCAAGTTTTACATAAGTTTTCGTTCATAAACATCTTTCATTATAAGCAAGTTCGACATTGATAATCAAAGTGAAAGTTTGTTTATATTTTGTGTGTTCTTGTTTAAGTGTTAAATTCCGCATAACACTTAGATTCACAAAGCATATACAAAGGTTTCTCTACGTGCTATACTTGATCTAATCTCGTATACACAAAGCTAATCGATCTAAGTTTAGGATCAACAATATATACCCCCTCCTAGCATGTTAGGAGGGGTTGGTTCACACATTTCACACACTTCTAATCTAATCTTTCATTATCTATACTTTGTCTCTCTAATTCTTCATCTATCTCTCTCTCTAGTTATTGGAAATTAACTTTATGTGACGACATTTAAGAATTCCCATTAGTTATCATAGTCACTCACGCAAAGACTATACTAGGAAATTATGTATAGTGTAGGCGCGTGAGTGACTATATATACCCCTACAAAGCTTCCAAGGAGGGGTTGTTGTTTTGTGTTTTCTCTTTTCATTTATACATTTGCCTTTTTCTCTCTCGAACACCATTAACCTTCTCTCTAACTCATCAATGGCTACCACCACCATCTACCACCCTACTAGACCACCGGATCTATGTTTATAGCAAACCCACAATTGGTATCTCGAGCTAAGGTTCAATCCTTAGATTGTTGTGTTTATTGTTATTGATTTGGTGGTTTTTAGTATTTTTTTTGGTCCCGATCTAGATTTTTTTTGTCTCAATATGTTATAACTTTTTGTCACGGTGGTTTAGTCTGTTGTCTAAACATTCAAAGCTTTTGTCACAACTAGATTTTATTAGTCCTAGTTTCATGGTTTCATATCTGGTATCATATTTTGTCTCCGTGTCACTACCAGTCACAGTTCATCACTTTTGTCATTTTGAATAGCCCCAAACATAGTAGTTTTTTCGGATATGAACAGGCCTCAAAAACAGTTTTAAAACTTGTTTCATAGTCATGAGTTTTCTGGGGTTTTCTTTTGTATTCTTTCTTGATAATGAAGATCTGCCCAGAAAACCAGATCTGGAAACCAGATCCATATTACCCATATCCGGAAATCACGGAAAAAGTACCTCCTCGGATAAAGTTTTTCATACTTGCTATTGCGGAATTATATGGCTCTTGCTATTGCGGAATTATGTAGATTCTTGCTATTGCGGAATCATACGATTCTTGCTATTGCGGAATCATGTAGATTCTTGCTATTGCGGAATCATATGGTTCTTGCTATTGCGGAATCATACGATTCTCGCTATTGCGGAATTATATGATTCTTGCTTTGGCGGAATCATGTAAATCTCAATATTGCGGAATATTGCCAAAGTAAAACATATCGACACCGATTTAACACCCTTATTACTCCACAGCAGATCCACAATTATCTAACCTAATTACCTTCGTCACCTAAATCCCATCTACAAACATCTACTTAATTAGAATCGAACTGAATCATATAATTAATAATCTCATAATCATTCATACATCACAATGATTTAAAGATTGTGTATGTTGAACATATCATCATAGATTTGTGTTGGGTATATCCAATCTTTAATACGCGAAAAATCATGAAAGATTTATAACAATTATGTTATAATCAACTCATTTTTTCGATTAAAACAAGATCAAACACATGCAATTAACCTACCCGATATCTCAATAGATCTTGAAGCCACATGCACTTCACATTCATTTCGAATTTGACTTGTAGCAATTCGAATTAAATAAGATATTTGATATCTCAGAAACATTCGGAAGTGGTTCAATTGGTTAATTCGTCACTCGCACATCATGGGAAGATTCATACATATGAGTGTCATGTTCGTTAATGGTTATATTATAAAAGAGACGGATATGATGAATGAGATTAAAGCAGATTTAGATAGATATTATGAGATAATGGATTCTTAGGTTTGGTGGCTGAGATTTGAGATGGGAAGAGAAAAGAGACGGATGTGGTGATTTGGTGGAATGGTTGCGTGTTTTGTGAAAGTGATTAGGGTTATGAGACATATTTATGCCCTAATTTAGTGGGTTGGTAGTGTTTGATATAGCTTATGTATCGGGTCATGTTTGGTGCACCGGGCATTCTTTTGATATATTGTGAAGCTAAGTAAACCACGTTCCCTGTCACTCGAATTTCTACATTCAAAATGTGGGCCGGTTGGTTTCTCTTAATGGGTATGCACTATTTTGGTCATTGTAACTTATTCGTTTGGTGACATGAGAGTTGGAATGTGATTGGTTATGCTTCAATATTTTAGGCCGATGTGTGATAAAGTACGACAAATTTTGTACACTTTCATTTGACACAAGTTTACTATAAACTTTGTGTTAAAGATTAAAATTTTGTTATATTTGTCATATTCGGATACCATAATGATAAAGAGACGTGACAAAAGTGACGAGATAATATGACGAGATCAAGTGAATTTTTTTTTAGTGACGAGACCGAGAAAAATGGCTGAATTTGAATCTTAGTGGCTACTGTTTTGATCGAATATTATTATTTGAAAATGAAGACGGGTTTTTTGAAGGTGTGCACTTATTTTATCTTTGAAAGATAACTTGTCCGTGCTTAATCTTAGAATGAAGACTTGTTTATCTAGTTTTCGGGTTCGGGGTGGTTGGTTGATGACTTGGATAACTATCACTTAAAGGAGCTACATTGTTGTACTCAGTGTCACACGCATAGTCGATGTGGATAATTTCAAGAGGTGTTGTGCTTATGTACTTCTTCAGTCATGTATTGAGTACTTAGAAATTTCTCCGCATTGATATTTCTACACCGTTCCTCATTCAACAATAGTGCAAGCTTAAGTCACAAGGTCGAGGAATTTTTATTCAGTTTCACGTTTGATATATCTGGTTCATTCCATCAGTGGTTACTTCAAATTGCCTACAAGGGGGTTGGTAAAGATAGCCATGGAGAGTTTATGAGTAGAGAATTTCGATCAAAAACTGATTCTCGCCGAATATAATTAAGCTAATTTATTACTCTCACGAGATTTCAGGTACATGTGCGTACGATTTATTGCTGGTTCCGAGGTTTCGAAACAATCAAGGGGGAAGAAGAATACATATTGAACGCACAACGAGTACACGTGATGAACTTCATACCTTCTTTTGATTTGAAGACATTCCGGGAAGACATTTGTCATAACCGCATAGAAAATCAATGTTTTAACTTGTAACGTTATCAGTCTCTAAACGGTATACTATTGTTCGATGTTTAATTGTTTTGATGTTGCAATTATACATCATCATTGTCCTATATGGAGAGTTATGCATTTCCGGGGACTTAATTGACTCTGGTGCATCTCCGGAAGAAGATATGTGCATTTCCGGGACTTAATTGACTCTAGTGCTACAATGTCAACTTCATGAATGGGATAAAGTGTTTACTTTAGTTTTTGAGCTTCATACATGGGATTAGTTTACTTTCTTCAACTACGTGGGGGAAGAAATGCCTTGATTCTTTCTAGTATGCATAACTTGAACTTTCAGGGGGAAGAAAAATTCAGAAGAACTATTCAAGCGCGAGAAGAGAAGTTGTTGATCTACTTGGTGTGCCCCGAATCTTCAATCACTCATAGCAACATTATCATTTCATATGATGGGGTTTGCTTGTTAAATTCTGTTGTGCGCTTAATTATTATAAGCTTTATTGAAAGCTTTGAAACTGCTTATGAGGATTGTCAGTTTAGGGGGAAGCTATTAAAAGCTTCCACATCAAGATTATGTGGCATGAATTAGGGGAAGTTAATTCAGAAGCTTCTCTTTAACCATAAGTATATGAGTTACTTAGCTCGTGCCGTTACAGTATTTCTACTACAAGTTACTACAAAGATGAGTCATTTTGAAGTGAAGACTTGAAGTCAAAGGCTTCAAAAGACATCATCAGCATTGGAGGCTTCATGGAAGCTGTTGTTCTTAATCATTATGTACTTGTTAGGAAAAATATTGTAAGGAATTCTACACATCGTCCCATGAGAGAAGATTGTTGGAAATTCACTTTATGTGATGACATTTAAGAATTCCCATTAGTTATCATAGTCACTCACACAAAGACTAGACTAGGAAACTATGTATAATGTAGGCGCGTGAGTGACTATATATACCCCTCCAAGGCTTCCAAGGAGGGGTTGTTGTTTTGTGTTTTATCTTTTCATTTATGCATTTGCCTTTCTATCTCTTGAACACCTTCAACCTTCTCTCTAACTCATCAATGGCTACCACCACCATCTACCACCCAACTAGACCACCGGATCTATGTTTATAGCAAACCCACACTAGTAATCATCTATAAAGTTTAGATAATTCAAGGATTACGTAGGCCTACAAATGGTATCAAGAGCCATGGGATGATTGTATTGTTCATGTGTTTGTGTTCTTGATTTTTGTGTCTTTTTTGATTCAAATCATTCGATCCAATTTTTTGTTTTTTTGTTTTTTATGGTTTTTTCATGATACAAATTATCTACATAGTTGTGGTAGAGATTTGGTATATTTACTTTGGATAAAAACACAAAATTTTTGGGTGTTTGGATCATTTTCTAGCTTCAAATCTCGAATTGGTTGGGTTTTATCTGAGAAAAGTGGAAGTTGGGATCCCTTTGTACTATTGTGACACTAAAACCATCGTAATGTCATTAGGGTTTTGATTTTGCGACGCATATTGCGACAGAGTTGTGACATTGCGATATTTTTGTGATATTGCGACAGGTTTAGTGGTATTGCGACACGTGTTATTGCGATAGTTTTGTGATATTGCGACATGTTTTGTGATATTACGACAGGTTTTATTGCGATAGTTTTGTGATATTGCGACAGGTTTAGTGATATTGCGATAGGTGTTATTGCGATAGTTTTGTGATATTGCGACATGTGACATTGCGACAGATACAACTATTCTGAAATTTTTCAAAAAACGTGATTTAGTCGTGAGTTTTTTGGTCCTAGAGTTTTTTGGTTTATCGAGAACATATTTTAGGGGATTTCAACATGATTTTTCGACTTCTACACACGTCAACAAACACAATTACTTCCTTTCATTGCTCGATCAACAAGTAATCCTTACCTTTAATTTCCATAAAATATCAAATGGAACCGTTGAATTCGACATCGCAAGAGGGAGAATTGCATCAAATGCAAGACAAAGCTAGAAAAAGTGGTATAACATTATTTCGACTACTTTAGTCTCATCTAGTAACCCTTTCACGCCTTCAAGGAGGAAGCGAATTTGTGACACTCTTCGGTCAAGATCGTAACATATTCATCGACTCAATATTCCTCAACTTGAACCAACTAGCTGAGCAACTTCACAAAGAAGACTTTAATCACTCTGCATATAAAGCTCTCATGACCCAACTTACGCACTTCTTCAAATTCAACATCGCTAAGTCTGAAAATTCAGGGATATGTCAGTCATTTTTTCAATACTCACATACCGAGGTTCAAGATATCCGTGGTACATTGTTTAAATTCATGACATTGGTCTCGTCTTCGATTTATGAAAGACCCCGACTTTAGCAAGTGTATGATAGTGGAGTGCAAGAATATACGATGCAGATGCAAAAGGAGAATGGTCATACGGTTGACTACTTGGAGCCTAAAGATTGCAAGAGCATGGAATCGGAGGAAAGCCTATAAGCAACATGTCATGGAATGATATAGACATCTCTTATGACGACGCCATACCCGTATTTGATGAAGAGCCTACAAATACGGTACAACGGAATGTGGTATATGATGTCTATGCCGATGAACTACCGCATGTTGAGCATTCGGAACCTAATTATGACAAACATGGGATGGAAAAGGGTGATAGTTTTACCACTTCAGATTCATCCGATGTGAGTCAAAATAGGGGAGAGATTGTTCAGAATGCTAAAGTACATCATTATAAATGCTTTATGACTATTTCGTTAACTGATTCTGATTCCAATATTAAAGAGCTTGAAATGATTATAGCTCAACAATCTAAACATCTTGAGGATGCCCAATTTGAATTTTCGAAGAAAACGGACAAATTTGAAACATATTTTGGAAAACTTGAAAAGTCAAACGTTGTTCTTTAACGAAAATTGGATCAAAAAGTTCAAGATTCTAAAGCTGAAAAAGACATTCTTTTGAAACAAGTTAAGTTATTAGAATCTAAGTTGGCATCCCAAGATAGATTGCTTAAAGATAATGAGACCTTAAAGGCTCAAGTTCAGGAAAAGGTTTTTGTTATAGTTGCGTTGAAAAACGAATTAAGGAAAACCAAAGGAACTAGTGTGGACACTAAGCTTGAAAAACCATCAATATTGGGGAAACCGCCTACAAATGAGTCCGTTAGACAGTCGACTGCATTTAGATCCGAGCGACCATAATCCTCGAGACCGCGGTTTGCCTCCCAAGTTGATATGGTTCATATTTCTAGAACAGTCACTCCACCAACTAGGCCTAATGTGACTAAATTAGCTTTAGCAATACCTAATCACATTATTGTCTCTAGTTTATCTAGGAATACAAAGAACACGTCTAGAACTAGTTCAAATGACGTTCGCCATAAATTTGGTCTGAGGGAAGCTAAGCAAAAGAGACAAGTAAGAGATAGTGATTTTAAACCTAGTCAGATGCCTTCTAGATTACCCAACACTGCTAACCGTAGCATGTCATATCCTAGGAGCATCAATCAATCATCTAAGAATTCTAGATCTTACTCGGACATTAAATATGCTCCTTATAAATCATGTAGGAAATGTGTCTTTAAGGCAAATCATAACTCTTGTGTTAAGAAATTCCTTAATAAGGTGAACTCCCGCGCTCGAGTTAAATCCTAGTGGGTAGCTAAAATCAAACCCATTGGTAAAATGTGGCGCCCCACGGGTAGAACTTTCACTTTTGTAGGAAACGAGTGCCCTTTAACTATGATAGTCTCCAATTATACCAAGTCTACTAGGGAGGAAACTCAAAAGGATGATCAATCACTTAAGCTTGGTGATCCATCTACTCAGGTTGCCTCTAGCACAAGAAAAGACAACTTTGAACCCCCACATGGTTCTAAAATAGATATCGCTAACCCATATGAAAGCATACAAACTCCAAATGATAATGCAGGTACCAAACTCAAGGATCAACAAAAACAAACCGGTCCAATCGTTGTATACCGTTCAACTAAGGATACTAATACTTGGTTTTTACCCCTTGTATCAAAATTCGTTGTTCCAAATCTTTTCGAATTGACTACCGATCTAAAGTGCGACTGAATTGTCTTTTGGTGAATATGAAATTGGTTTGGTTTTTGTTTATCTAATTTTAACTAATAGCAAATAAGTAAGTGTCGTTGAGTAAAGTAGAAGTTTAAAGATTAATACTAAAATGACGAGTTAAAATAAATGCTTGTAAACTTAAAGGCAATATTAGAAAAGTACTAGCACACTAAATAAAACTAACACTTAGAAATTTTATAAAAACAATACACTAAACAAGCCCTAATCGGAATGTTGGAGATGACATGCAATCGGAATATCCACAAAACACTAATCGGAATGTTACAAAAAAGGTCAGATCGGAATATAGAACTAAGGGACCAAATCGGAATGTCAAAAAATTATGCCAATCGGAATATGTAGGACTAAGCTCCAATCGGAATGTGGGAAAATGAGCTTAATCGGAATACTCAAAATCTCACCGTTGGAATACTTACTACCTAATCCGATCTCTTTGATCGGAATAAATGAGGTGCAATCGGAAAACTCAAAACCCTCTTCCGATTGGGTGATCGGAAAGGGGGTGTGGTGGCTGCTCGGAATATGGCAATCGGAAAGGGGTTTAGACCCTTTCCGATATACAAGGGATTCGAAATAAGCCAATGAAATAAGCTATTATGATAAGCTTTTCACCAACTAAAACGAATCAATAACTAAACGGATCAAATAAGCACTTATCACAACTTATCCAACTAAAAAATAAGCAATCTTTCAAATCAAACAATAAAAATAGAAAATTTTTAAGAAAACTTTTTATAAGTAAATAAGCTAAACATAAAAATAAGCCAATAAGCACAAGAATCTCAAAGCTTATTCGTATAAAAACTTAAACAATGATCAAAAGATTAACTTTTTAAGCACGAAATCATTAAGAACAACACGGATCTATTGAAATTCGCACCAAAATCAATCTAAAAATCAAAGAAAGGTAGAATGAGATTAAGGATTAAAAGCTTAAATAGAACTTGATTAATGAAATAAGAAATACACAAATGTTTAATCTTGAAAGATTAAAAGAAAAGATGAAACTTAGTGAGAGAAAGTTTAGAACTTTCTCTCTCTAAAACTAGAAAGAAAAGTGCAAAATGAAAAACTAAAAATTAAAGACTAACTCCCTCCTAATGTGTATTAGGAGGGTATTTATAGGGAAGGTGGAAGGAGTGCATGTGTTGCATCTTCTTTCTTTCTTTCTTCACGTCTTCTCGACTCGACTTTAATTCTTTGTCTTTTCTCGATGTCATCTCGGGATTTGAACTTGTCTTTTAATTTTCTTCTTCTATTAGACTTAAGTTCTTCGACTTCATTAAACTTCCGTCTTTAGACTTTTTCTTCGATAAATCTTCAGAATAGGTCTTGGACTTCCGTTCTTTTCGCACTCTTGATCTTTTGACTTCGTCTTTTCCCGTTTTCTTCGATAAAAGCCCGTGAAAGCCCGTGTTTTCTTCCTTTTTCGTCTTTTGGTCCTAAAACACAATAAAAACACAAACCACGCATAATTCCGACTTTTACGACATAAATCACACGTTTTGGTCTTGTTGTTATTGGAAATAAGTGGTAAAAGGATAAGTGTTTTCACACTTATTAAATCCCCTACACTTGACCATTGCAATGCCCTCATGCAATGCATTAATTTTAAAGCACGGTTTACATTTTCCATCCTAAATAACCCACCCTGGCCTTTATTAAATACTAATCATAAAAAGATAGAAATAAGTAAAGAAATTTAAAAACTTACATTGGGTTTTGGCTGCCATGAACGTTTATCATCCTCAAGTTTCACGTTTCCCATACCAAGCTTAAAAACGAGATCATTGTTATTATAAGTTAGTAAACTAACACGAACTTATGTGGGCCAATTATTCACTTAGACTCCCTTATTCCTAGGTGTATCTCTTATATTTTATTTTTGTCTTGAATGATCACGAGGATGCATTGTTTGACTTATTTCGATAGTTATTTAGGCCGAAAATAAAGTGAACGATTTAATCAATAGTTAGCTAAAGGACAAAATCTTTTAAAACTGCTTCTCGGGACCTCATAAAGTTCATATCTTGGCATAACTCGCTTCACAATTTGAGACCTTTCTCGGACCGATATTTGGCAGCGACTTCATACTTCGAATCTTTGAGAGACGATCATGAAATTATGGTCTTCTCTTTATAATAGGAATTTCTTCACTTGAAGGTTTGAGAGATTCTTCATCTTTGACCACGACTTCTTCATTTTTCTCCAATCTTTATTTTGTACTTTGATATACAACGATCCGCCTCCTTTTAGGACTTGGATCTATTTATCCTAATACCTTGTTAGGGTCTTTTTGGATAGACTTCTCCATGATCTTTAGGGGAGTACTTGCTTTTCGTCGTGTGTCTCGATCCTTCATATTGATTTTTGATAAATGATTCTTCACATCACTTTTGGATCTTTAGCAAAAAAATGTAGCCCTCATGCCTTGTTAGGGCCTTTTCGGACTCGCCAATCTTCGCTTCCCGCTTCAATAAGTTATGCCTTGGCTATGAACTCTAATCCGTACCGAGCAACTTTTAAACGATCTTGGGCTAGAAGCTAAGTAACCTTTTAAATCGTACGACCTTATTTATTGCAGATAAATTTATTAACAAGCGAAGGGAGAATAGGCTTATAATTAACTCACATAAATCCACGAAAGAATACCAAACTTATAATTGACTCTATCATCTCTCGTTCTACACAGTTTAAAATCTCAAGGAATGAGACTCGTGGATGCTTAGCCTATTAAATCAAAGTTTTGGATTTTCGAGTCATCTATAGGATCTTACAAATTCTTAGACTTTTTCAAGTTTAGAAATCGCATTTTAAAGTTCCCTTGATAAACAACTCTTTAGGATCAATTATAGGAACTTGCGAAAAGTTCTTGTTCTTAACCCGTGAGAGTTAAGACTTCCGCATTTTATAGCTCCCTATATAAAAGCCTAGCAAAACTTGACTTAAACATGTTAAGGATACTAGCTAGAGTAAACTTAGATAAGTAAACTTAGGTTGAGTCAAAATGCTCATGACTAAGAAAAATTTAAAACCACTTTATTGAAAATTTATTCTAGCAAGGAAAGAAAATAAACATAACAAAGGAAAATACAACTATACAACTAGGCCAAAACAGATTAAAAATTTTGAAAAATGTCGAAAAATCAAGTTTTCTGGATAAAATGAGGGCAAATTCATGGAAAAGACCACTTACTTCGATAGAAGTCCCCCCTACACTTGAGATAAACATTGTCCTCAATGTTTAAGCATGTGGGAGTAAACTCCCCTACACTTAGGACATTGTGCACTTTGTTTAAATATTGATAAGGAAAGGACAACTAAAGTGAATTCAATGTGAACATATAAAATATGAAATATTGAATCACAAGAGTTTTAGGATAAAACCGGGAAGATGGGAACACGGTATCACAGTTCGTCAAAAGTCATCAAGGTGGATCTTTGAAGTGTGAATCCCTGCACATCACAAGAAACGACAACAAACACATACG
Organism: Glebionis coronaria; assembly: GCA_025667525.1. Classification (NCBI taxonomy): domain Eukaryota; kingdom Viridiplantae; phylum Streptophyta; class Magnoliopsida; order Asterales; family Asteraceae; genus Glebionis; species Glebionis coronaria. The sequence goes on from CM046875.1 coordinate 66,841,802, forward strand.
GGGCTCCCCCTACACTTATTATGAAAGCAGTAAAGGATAGAGCACGGGTTGCCTCCCGAGAAACGCTTGTTTTTGTTTACCGAGTCACGAGCCTGACTCGACCCAAATTTAGTTCATGGGAAACGTGGTGAGGGATGGAATCATCTCATGAGAGATGTCCTCACCAAAGTACAACTTCAAACGCTGGCCATTCACCTTGAAATTGGGCCCATTCGGCTGAGACAGCTCAATGGTCCCATATGGAAAGACTTTGGCGACAGTGAATGGACCAGACCAGCGGCTCTTCAATTTGCCAGAGAAGATCTTCAACCGAGAGTTAAAAAGTAAGACTTGATCACCAACGTGGAACTCTCGGTTCTTGATTTTTGCGTCATGAATGATTTTGGTCTTTTCTTTGTAGATCAGCGAGTTCTCATAAGCTTCATTCCTCAGTTCATTTAGCTCGTTAAGTTGAATCTTGCGATGATCACCGGCTTTGTTGATGTCGAAGTTAGCCCACTTCAAGGCCCAATGCGCCTTATGTTCCAGCTCGATGGGAAGGTGGCATGCTTTCCCGTACACAAGACGATAAGGTGTACAACCGATCGGGGTCTTGTAAGCAGTACGGAAAGCCCACAGAGCATCATCTAACTTATCGGCCCACACGGCACGATGCTCTCCTACAGTACGCTCCAAAATTCGCTTCAATCCACGGATGGAAATCTCGGCCTGCCCGTTGGTTTGGGGATGATAGGCGGTGGAAAGACGGTGATTAACACCATACTTAGCCATGACTCTTGCAAATTGATCATTGCAAAAATGAGTCCCGCGGTCACTGATAATAGCACGAGGAACGCCGAATCGAGCGAAAAGCTGCTTTAAAAAGTTCACAACCACCCTCGCATCATTCGTAGGGAGAGCCTTAGCTTCAACCCATTTAGAAACGTAGTCGACGGCTACGAGGATGTACTTGTTCCCTTTGGAGGATGGAAATGGCCCCATAAAGTCGATGCCCCATACGTCAAAGATTTCACATTCCTGTATGAAATTTTGAGGCATCTCATCTTTATGTGTGATCTTGCCTTGGCGTTGGCAAGCATCACAATGCTTAACCATTTCGTGAGCGTCACGATAAATGGTGGGCCAATAGAATCCAGCATCAAACACTTTCTTAGCGGTGTAGTTGGGACCAAAGTGACCACCGGTGGGTCCTCTATGGCAAGCATCAAGGATTTGCAAAGCTGCCGGTCCATCAACACATCGACGAATGATCAGATCAGCACATTGTTTGAATAGATAAAGGTCATCCCAAAAGTAAGTCTTAACATCATTCAAGAACTTCTTCTTTTGTTGGGATGTTAACCCTTTGATGAGAATACCACCCGCTAAGTAGTTTGCAATGTCCGCAAACCACGGGGTGTCATCAAGATTGAGATTTATAGACATTAAGGTCTCAAGGGGGAAAGAGTCATTGATCTCTTTGTTCGGATGATCCCCTTGATATGGATCCTCAAGTCGACTCAGATGATCCGCGGCTAGGTTTTCAGCACCCTTCTTGTCATGAATTTTAATGTTGAACTCTTGAAGGAGTAAAACCCAGCGAAGAAGTCTTGGCTTAGAATCATGCTTAGTCATCAAGTACTTCACCGCGGAATGGTCCGTGTATACGATGGTGGGGGATAAAACAAGATAGGGGCGAAATTTTTCAAAAGCATAGACAACATCTAAAAGCTCTTTTTCGGTTGTCGTATAATGCAATTGAGCCCCCGTCATTGTTTTGCTAGCATAGTGGATTGGTTGGAAGTGTTTATTCAGTCTTTGGCCCAAAACCGCACCAATAGCAAAGTCGCTAGCATCGCACATCAATTCAAAAGGCAGCTCCCAATTAGGGGTAACCAAGACCGGTGCCTTAGTTAGCTTATCCTTAAGAAGATTGAAGGCTTCGATACACTCTTTAGAAAAGATAAAAGGAGTATCTTTTTCCAAGAGGTGGGTCATCGGGCGAGCGATTTTAGAGAAATCCTGAATGAATCGACGATAGAAGCCCGCATGACCCAGAAAACTTCTCACACCCTTCACGGTTGAAGGTGGAGGTAATTTGGCTATGACATCTACTTTAGCGCGGTCGACTTCAAGACCGGCTTTAGAGATTTTGTGTCCTAACACAATGCCTTCTTTTACCATAAAATGGCATTTTTCCCAATTCAGAACAAGGCGAGTGTCTTCGCACCGCTTAAGCATACGTTCCAAATTGGCAAGGCAAGAAGAAAAGGAATCCCCAAAGACCGAGAATTCATCCATGAAGACTTCCATGGTTTGCTTAACCATGTCATGGAAGATAGCCAACATGCACCTTTGGAAAGTCCCGGGGGCATTGCATAAGCCAAAAGGCATTCTTATGTAAGCAAATGTGCCATAGGGACAAGTGAATGTTGTCTTCTCTTGATCTTGGGGATCGATGGGTATTTGGAAATAACCCGAGAAACCATCAAGAAAGCAGTAATATTCATTACCCGCTAAACGTTCAAGCATTTGGTCCATAAAAGGAAGAGGGAAATGATCCTTTCTCGTGGCATCATTGAGTTTGCGGTAGTCTATACAAACTCTCCACCCAACAACGAGACGGGTAGGAATCAACTCGTTGTTTGCATTAGGCACAACGGTGATTCCGCCTTTCTTAGGCACACAATGGACTGGACTAACCCATGGTGAATCCTAGATAGGGTAATTCATACCCGCATCAAGAAGTTTGATAACCTCTTTTTTGATGACTTCATGGATTTTAGGATTCACCCTTCGTTGGCTTTGAATTGTGGGCTTAAAGTCGTCCTCCATGAGAATTTTATGTGTGCAAAAGTGAGGATCAATTCCGCGAATGTCAGAGATTTTCCAAGCGATAGCTCTTTTATGCTTCTTCAACACGGCGATCAGTCGGGATTTTTCTTCTTTTTTCAGGTCCTTTGCGATGATGACCGGTAACTTCTCGTTGTCTTCAAGGAAAACGTATTCAAGATGAGGAGGTAGGTCCTTAAGCTCAAGAGTAGGAGGATCCTCAATAGATGGTGTAACTAACGATGGATCATCATTAGTCACCTCTTTAGGAGAAGGAGGAGAAAACGGGTCTTCATTGAGAAGTCTCTCAATAGTACGAATGTCTTCATCCCAATCGGTGGACGAATTATCATACTTAATATCGAGAGGACCCAAGCTAGCTTCGAAATCATCCAAGTCACTTTCTCCAAAAGGAGTTAATGCCGGAGCAATTGAGGCAACGGTCTCAACATTGGGTAGAGAAGAAAGAGTACTTTTGCAAGCATCATGAAAATGTTCTTCACAAGCCTCATCGAGAACATCAATAGCATTAACACTCTCATATGAATAAGGTTGCTTAGAAATCTTACCCATGTTGAAGACAATTTTATCATCACCAACTCTCAGGATTATTTCGCCTGCGGCTACATCAATGAGAGTGCGACCGGTCCTCAGGAATGGACGTCCAACGATTAATGGAACACGGGGATCCATCTCGTAGTCAACGACGACAAAATCCGCCGGGAAGGTGAATTTATCAACGCCAACAAAGACATCTTCGGCTATCCCCACTGGATAAGCAACCGTACGGTTAGCTAATTCCAAGGTCATTTTGGTGGGGACTAGCTCAGGGAGAGATAATTGCTTCCAAACACTTAAAGGCATTAAGTTTATACTGGCACCTATATTGGCTAGGGCCATGCAATTCTCTACTCCCGGGAAGTTGCAAGGAATCAAGAAGCGACCCGGATCACCAAGTTTGGTGGGCAATTTCCTTAAGAGCACTGCGGAACAGTTCTCATTAAGTTGGGTCTGATCAATGGCAAGAAGCTTCTCCTTGTCACTTAGAAGATCTTTAAACATCTTAGCGTATTTGGGCATGTGAGCGAGAGCCTCAGCAAAGGAGGTGTTAAAATTCAATTGTTTAAACATTTTGAGAAAGTTTGAAACTTGAATATCATCCTTGCTCTTTTGCTTCTCTTTCCTCAACCTTGAAGGATAAGGTATAGTGGATGAAGAAGAAGGCTTTAAGGGAGTAGGATCACTCACAACCACGGGTGGTGGGGAAATGGGGATAGAAGGCAAAGGAGGTGGGGAAAGTTGCTCTTTTTCCTTCTACACAATCACGGGTGGAGGTGGAGGAAGCTCGGGTTCCGTATAACCTTTTCCACTACGAGTGGTGATTGTTTTCATCTCCCCTATTGGATTTGCAATGGTGTTACTCAGAATAGTACCCGAAGAAGAGGGTTGATTACCTTGGATGAGCGAACCAATCATATCACGAATGTTAAGCGCTTGAGTGCTGAAAGAATCTCTGACGTCTGCACGAATTTCATTGCTTTGTTTTGCCATGTCATTCCTTAGCTCGGCTCGAATATCGTTCCCTTGTTTCGCCATTTCGCCCTTCAAGTTGATGACTTGACTCTGAAGATTCGTCACCAGCTCCCGATTAGTCTTCATGAACGTCTCGACGTCTTGATTTAATGCCATCGGTTGATTGAGAGGTGGAGCTTGGTAAGCTTGAGAATTTCCTTGAGTTGGGTATGGGTTTCTTTGGGATTGATATTGATTGTTGGCACGAGGTTGGGATTGATTGTTTCGGTTATAGCTTTGTTGTTGGTTTTGGTTGGTAGGAGGGAAACCGGGTGGAGCAAGATAGTTATTTGAACGATAACTTAGCAAGCTACGGTCTCCTTGAGGGCGAGCTTGATAGCCTCCCGTGGGATAAGTACCGTAAGCTGCGTTAACGTTTTCAGAAAAATTGCCTTGAGTGGAAGGACAATCAGTATAAGAATGAGGGCCACCACATGTGTCACAAGAAATAGCAACGACTTTAGCTTGTTGAAAGTGGTTTGTGGCCATGGTCATGAAATTATTGTTCATCTCAGCGAGTTGTCGAGAAATTTCAGTCATCTCAGGATTGGAAGTAGTAGAAGAAACATTGACTCTCGAGTTAGATCTTGAGGATGCGGATGAATCCCAATTCTTGTGGTGAGTAGTCATGTTTTCAATCAACTCTCTACACTCCTCTGGTCTCCTTTTCATAAAAGTACCACCGGCGACGGCATTTATCGTGTCACGATCACGAAAAGTGAGACCATTGTAGAAGGTATCAATGAGAGTGACGGGGAGCATGTTGTGATTTGGACAGCCGTCGATCAAATCATTGTATCGTTCCCAAGCATCGAAGAGCGATTCATCATTGTCTTGCATGAATCCACTGATTTGGTTACGAAGGCTTGTGACCATGGATGGGGGGAAGTAGCGCGACAAAAAGCGTTGAGTCATGTCATTCCACGTATGAATAGAATTCTTCGGGAGACGGTCAAACCATTTTTCGGCATGGTGAGAAAGCGAGTGGGGAAAAAGTTGGAGGCGAAGGTCATCCATAGAAACACCGGGGCACTTCATGCTTTGGGTGATGGTAATGAATTTGTCGAGGTGTTTGTTGGCATCATCATCCGGAATTCCGCGAAATGGGTTAGTTTGCACTTGTTGGATCATGTGATGCTTCAACGAAAACTCCTGAGCCGTGACGTGCATCAGCGCAATCGGGCCTCCGCGTCCGTTCATGATGGGTTGACACAATTCCTCCATTGTGCGTAAATCAGGTAGGAGGACATTGTTGTTGTTGTTGTTATTCAAATTGGGTAGAGGTGGGTTATTATTGTTGTTATTAACACCATCCATATCTAAATCTTCATGAGTCTTGGGCTCAGAATAGTTCAAAGATCTAGTACGCATACACCTGCAGAAGAAAAATATACACAGAAAATATCTATATAATCTGTTTGGTGCAAAACCTTTTGGAAAAGAATTGCTTTTTATGATTTTTTAATGTTTTTGTATTTTTGAAGAGTTTTATATTTTTTTGGATTTTTGAAAATTTTTAAAGCAAGGAAAATAACGTTCAAAGAACGGATCCCAAAATTCAATGCGTCTCTCACTAGAAACCGTTAATCTTAACGAAAAGAGCCGGCAGCGGCGCCATTTAATACTTGGTTTTTACCCCTTGTATCAAAATTCGTTGTTCCAAATCTTTTCGAATTGACTACCGATCTAAAGTGCGACTCAATTGTCTTTTGGTGAATATGAAATTGGTTTGGTTTTTGTTTATCTAATTTTAACTAATAGCAAATAAGTAAGTGTCGTTGAGTAAAGTAGAAGTTTAAAGATTAATACTAAAATGACGAGTTAAAATAAATGCTTGTAAACTTAAAGGCAATATTAGAAAAGTACTAGCACACTAAATAAAACTAACACTTAGAAATTTTATAAAAACAATACACTAAACAAGCCCTAATCGGAATGTTGGAGATGACCTGCAATCGGAATATCCACAAAACACTAATCGGAATGTTACAAAAAAGGTCAGATCGGAATATAGAACTAAGGGACCAAATCGGAATGTCAAAAAATGATGCCAATCGGAATATGTAGGACTAAACTCCAATCGGAATGTGGGAAAATAAGCTTAATCAGAATACTCAAAGTCTCACCGTCGGAATACTTACTACCTAATCCGATCTCTTTGATCGGAATAAATGAGGTGCAATCGGAAAACTCAAAACCCTCTTCCGACTGGGTGATCGGAAAGGGGGTGTGGTGGCTGCTCGGAATATGGTGATCGGAAAGGGGTTTAGACCCTTTCCGATATACAAGGGATTCGAAATAAGCCAATGAAATAAGCTATTATGATAAGCTTTTCACCAACTAAAATGAATCAATAACTAAACGGATCAAATAAGCACTTATCACAACTTATCCAACTCAAAAATAAGCAATCTTTCAAATCAAACAATAAAAATAGAAACTTTTTAAGAAAACTTTTTATAAGTAAATAAGCTAAACATAAAAATAAGCCAATAAGCACAAGAATCACAAAGCTTATTCGTATGAAAACTTAAACAATGATCAAAAGATTATTTTTTTAAGCACGAAATCATTAAGAACAACACGAATCTATTGAAATTCGCACCAAAATCAATCTAAAAATCAAAGAAAGGTAGAATGAGATTAAGGATTAAAAGCTTAAATAGAACTTGATTAATGAAATAAGAAATACACAAATGTTTAATCTTGAAAGATTAAAAGAAAAGATGAAACTTAGTGAGAGAAAGTTTAGAACTTTCTCTCTCTAAAACTAGAAAGAAAAGTGCAAAATGAAAAACTAAAAATTAAAGACTAACTCCCTCCTAATGTGTATTAGGAGGGTATTTATAGGGAAGGTGGAAGGAGTGCATGTGTTGCATCTTCTTTCTTTCTTTCTTCACGTCTTCTCGACTCGACTTTAATTCTTTGTCTTTTCTCGATGTCATCTCGGGATTTGAACTTGTCTTTTAATTTTCTTCTTCTATTAGACTTAAGTTCTTCGACTTCATTAAACTTCCGTCTTTAGACTTTTTCTTCGATAAATCTTCAGAATAGGTCTTGGACTTCCGTTCTTTTCGCACTCTTGATCTTTTGACTTCGTCTTTTCCCGTTTTCTTCGATAAAAGCCCGTGAAAGCCCGTGTTTTCTTCCTTTTTCGTCTTTTGGTCCTAAAACACAATAAAAACACAAACCACGCATAATTCCGACTTTTACGACATAAATCACACGTTTTGGTCTTGTTGTTATTGAAAATAAGTGGTAAAAGGATAAGTGTTTTCACCCTTATTAGATACTCTAAGAGTTTGGTTACTGAAGAAGCTGATATCTAAGAAACAAGTGTCTCAGGGGACTCACAGTTAAGCTTACAACAATGGTTCATTGTTAAATAACAAACGATGACCCGGACTTCAAATAAAGGGAAGTTTATTTATGCAACGATAACTTACCCTCAAAACAATAAATTAATTTTTCTCGGGCATGAGCTTATATTAAAAACATTCCAAGTTTTTAAGCTCATGCACAACGGCTTGCAGTCACATGACAGATTGTAGTCCCGCTTCAAAGAAAGGAAAGTTTATCACCGATGATAAACTTATCCTCGCAACGAGAAATTAATTTTTCTCGGACATGAGCTTATATTAAAACCATTCAAAGTTTTTAAGCTCATGCACAATGACTTACAGTTAAATATCAGACTGTAACTCGGACATCAATTAAAGGAAAGTTTATCACGGATGATAACTTATCCTTAGCAACGAGAAATTAAATTTTCTCAGTCATGAGCTTATATTAAAACATTCCAAGTTTTAAGCTCATCAAGGAAAGTGTATCTTTTAAATAAGAGAACTTTTCCTCATAACGAGAAATTCATCTTTCTCGCTCATGAGCCTTCCGTTAAAACATTCAAGAGTTTTCAAGCTCATGAAAGCGACTTCTAAGTAAATATCAGCTTAGAACTCGTTCTTCGGTTAAAAGGAAAGTTTATCACCGATGATAACTTATCCTTAACAACGGGAAGTTTACAACTTCTCGGACTTGAGCTCGTATCGTAAGATATTCAAAATCTTAAGCTCAAGTAAAATGGTTTTCAAAAAGGGCATGTATTCTGGAATCGATAATATTTACGATCCTAGAAATGTCGTTCAATAATGACACAGGGTTGTAAATAAAGTTCGATCAGAAGTTTAAATAATTTAAAACATGCTCAAAATGGCTTGTATTATTTCAGATAGTAACCCGCCTTTCATATTCAAGTCAAGCATTTCACTGAAAAGCTTTGACTCAACAACGCGAATTAATTTTCTCGGGCATGGTTTATTTTTATAACCTTGTAAGGGATTGTGTTACGGGATAACACAATCTAACACGAATATATGTACGTGTCAGTGCACTTATTTGTTAAAACGAGATAAATCTTATTTTTATGAAGTTATCATCTCCACAATCCGCAACAATGTACAATTGATATCTACATACTCGACGATGCGGCTACTCAAAAGGCGACTACAACTCTTTAGATAGAACACGGGTCAACAATTAAGGGGGAGCAATTGTCCAACATTCAGAATCTTTGATGCCGAAAGTGCCAAGTTCACAAATAGGTGTCAAGACAACGATATCAATCATACACATGGTGTCAAGAGATAACTTCAGACATTATGGGGAAGACCAACATTCATGAACAAGAACCACGTGATTCTATCATATGATGTTCTTCATCATTCAGGTCCAACCTCGTAAATTGCTAATCTTGTGAATATATTATCATATTTGATCTTTGCACGCGATAAGTACCTTACACTTGTGTTTAAAAGGTACTTAATTTACGTATCAAGTACACCCTAATTAATTTGAGGGGGAGCTTGTGATAATCATGAAGCTAATTGGATTTGCATTTTTCTTCCCAAATTTTCTTAAAATCTCATTAAATCAATTGATATTAAAAACATCGATTGGGTTAATATTTTTAATATGGGGGAGAAAATGTGATTTAATATTGAGATCAATAATGGTTTACTTAATGTGCTGGCTCATCCTGACATGTGCGAAATATTTTCGAATATCGTGGCATATGTTAAGGGGGAGCAAAATGGATTTGGATATCAAAATGGATTGTGAAGCGGAGGAATCTTCCCAAGAACATCTCTATTCACCCAAAACATAAGGATAGGTCAAAGTCCAATGATTCTTCTAGAACCGGAGAAATCTTCCCAAGGACATTTCATAGCTAGAAATAGTAGTCCTTATGAAAGATGGAGAAAGATTGTGAACGTAGTTGAATGCCGACCAAGTACTTAAGTTAGCACCGGAACAATCACAACAAGGTGCTAGTTATGACGTATTGGTAAGCATTAAAGGGGTTGAAGAATGAAAAATAATTGTAAAGATAAAGGTTGTAAAGAACGTAGCCCTCCTTACAACCATAGGCAGAAACCGGGTCAACTCATATGTTATTGAAGATATACATCATGGACCCAGTGATGTAATGCACAACCCATCCCAGCTAAGGCAGATATCTCTCAAAAGGTATTTGTTTTAATCACACGGATATCAACACGTTATCTATCGATTTATTCACTCTGAATAAGTTGCTATTGAAATAGTGACACTCCTATCCAGCCTCCGATCACTAGAAATTCAAAATGCACAATCGAGTCTAGAGCCATTTGAGATCATCAAATATCTCATTAGGACACACTTCCATATTTCCTCGCTTCTTCACAGACTGTGAAAAGTAAGAAATATATTAAGAGTCCTACGCAAAATCTTCATGATCTTGCCTGAACATCCGAGTAATACGAAAGTATTTACAACGAAGATGGAAATCCTTCTTGAGCGAATATCAAAAAGCTCATGGTAGGTGACTTGTGGGATTTTTTATGAATCAAACTTGTGATAACTGGAAAGAAACAGTGGTTTAATTCTTAAATGGATTTAAACACGTTCCAGGCCTCTACGCAATATCGTAGTGATCTTGCCAGAACATTCAGAGTAATACTATTAAGTATTTACAGTGACGAATGGAAACCCTTCTAGTGTTAACATCAAACAGCACTTGGTAGGTAACTTGCAAGATTCAATATGAATCAAGCTAGTGATAACTGGAAAGCAATGATGGTGCGGTTCTTAATTGAATTTCACTTGTTCCAGGTATATGTATTGACGGCTTCAATCATGCGGATAATTTTATCCAAATGATCAACTCTTTACGTTCGCAGTCAGCTTTGGACGGTCGAGTAAAGAGAACGGGTTTACCCGCGAAATCTTGTAAAGGAGGTTCTTAATTGAAACTACCTGCCACAAGTACGATATTTAATATCGTCCAACGGTCTTCACCGACAGGAGGTAAAATGCTACCTAATTAGGTTGAAATGTTCAAAGCCATTTCCTCCGTGTCTTTGTTTTGTTGCTAATTGTCTTATGCAGCGTAACAAGAAGGTGGCATTGCGGTATCCGAGAAGAAGTCATCCACGCATGCTTATACTTTCTGCACTTAATACTTCAAAATATTCAAGAAAGCCTAAAAGTCAAGTCTTCTGTTGTATCTTCAAGAATTTATAAAGGTGTAAGTATGTGGAACATGAAGTCACGAGGAGGCAAATTTCACAAGTGATGAATGCACAAGGTCAAGGCAAAGAAACATGCTCAAGACTAAAGTCAAAGATCACATCAGCATATTCACAAGAACAAGATCGAAGACTCAAGCATAGTATGTTAGGTTTAAGATTTTGTAAAATGGTGTGACCTCCCTTAGGGGGAGATTGTTGGAAATACGGTTTTCCAAAGAAAGTCTCGGTCACATCATTATTAGCATAGCTAGCTAAAGATCACGAGCTATAAACTATTTAGGACTTTGTAACTTGGAGTGACATCCCTTAGGGGGAGATTGTTGGAAATACGTTTTTACGTATTTAGAAAGGATCGGTCACTCCAACGATATATACATAATATGGGCTCGTGATCTAGTTATGTAACAATATAACCCATAAAGCCCACATGTAGGGTGAGCTATATATACCCCCTTCCTAGCATGTTAGGAGGGGTTGGTTCACACATTTCACACACTTCTAATCTAATCTTTCATTATTCTCTCCAAACTCTCTCTAGTTCTTCATCTATCTCTCTCTCTAGTAATCATCTCTAAGGTTTAGATAATCCAAGGATTACGTAGGCCTACAAATACCTCATTTATCATACATGATAGTTATATGATATGTGATAGGTATATCATATATGATATAGCAGGAATCATATATGATGTATCTAAAAGCCACATAAAAAACTAGACTTTGATAGTATACATGACTTCTTTCACTTTTGACCTATTGTGCATTTTTATATTGTTGATAAAATGGTGCATAATACGTTCTTTCCTCTCTTCTATTAATGCAGATTGTGCAAACACAACAATGAACATATATGGATGTTGTAATTGCCCGGTTGGAGCAAAGCATGAGGACGTGCATACATATGCGTAAGGATAAAACGAAGTCGCCATCATGGCCCAGGAGGAAGTCTTACAAGAGAAAATTATATCTGGTTGAAAACGAAGAAGATATGATTGAAGATGAGAATAGTAGTTCCAGTCATTATAATGTTTTGGTTTTAATTTTGAATTAGGTACTCTTTTTGTTTTTTGATATGTTGATTATGAATAAGTGTTTTAATCATTACTGGTTATATTTTATTGTAACAAGTGTTTAGTTATCATTTGTATGCTCTTAAAAATACTCTTTTTATTTTATGAACAAATGTTTGATCATTGATTCTAACAGGCTCTTTGTTTTAATCATGAAGTCAATAGACTTTTTGTTTATTATATTAAATTCTTTTTAAGTATCATATATGATAATGCATGCATTATCATATATGATACTCATAAAAAATACTTTTTTTTATTTTTTTGAACAAGTGTTTAATCATGAATCCAACAGGCTCCCTGTTTAATCATGAATTTCAACAAACCTTTTGTTTAATATGTCATTTTTTTAAGTATCATATATGACAGAATTAAAGAGTTACATGTATTATCATATATGAACTCAAAAATGTAAAAACTATGCTTTAGGAATATGATAAAAACTCTATCAAAATAATCATATTATCCAATAATTACATCTACAAATGTTTCGCCATTTTCATATTCAACAAAAATGATAATTATTAAGTAACATTACAAAGTTAAACTAATACATCACCATACACAAATTACTAAGATACAAAAGATTCACATGTTTAAAACAATGGATGTTGATATTAGTCATCAACATTTTTGTTGCAAATTTGATGCTCGTCTTTGTCATGTTCATGCACATGATCTTGTTATTTCAGTTAGGAATCTGATGTTCCACTTCTTGGCCTTGAGATGATCGAGTTCTCCAAAATGTATTGAAAACAACTTTCACTACACAAATAAAAAGATTTGGTTTTAGTTTCAACCAGATGATCAAAATATGATATATTCTAGAAGTTGAATTTCAACCAGATTATCATATATGATAATATATACACAACTAGCTTTTAATTACTCACCAGGAGATCACAGGCTTGCTTGTATTTATTTGCAAGCACATTATCATATTATCATATATGATACCTCCGTATATCATATATGATATATGGAGATATCATATATAATATAACTGTTTAGCGTAGCCTACAATTTCAACACAACTCTCCTAATAAGTTTATTCACATAACTCACCTTATGCTTATCCTACAACTTCAACAAACTTTATTTATAAGCTTATTCACATATCTTTCTTCTAATTCATATAACTTTCATAATAAGCTTATTCACATTAAACTTAATTATAACACATCAAATAAGCTAACACATCCATAATCATATCAAAATAAGCTGAAAAAGAATAAATTGACAAGGTAAAAAAAGTGACAAGGTAAAAAAAGTTATCATCTTCATATCAAATATATACTCGTATATAATTTCACGTCAAATAAGCTTATTTACATCAAATAAGCGAAATAAAAGATATAAATCATGGTAATATTACCTGATGTTAATCAATTGCAGAAGGAGATGACTGAATACGAAAAAGATGATGAGATAATAAATCGAAGATGATCAAATTCGTTTTTTAGATCGGGATAATGGATCGTATATTTATTTTTGTGTGTTATAATCTAAGAAGAGAAAGAGAGAGTGAGATGAATTTGAAAAGTGGGTAGATAGAGTGTGAAATGAGCAAAATAATCTTAACCCTTTTTATCTTTGATAATTAAAAGATGAAGATTGCCCTTATAACAAAATTTTTTTAAATAATATTATTGTCGGTTAAAATAAAAGAAAAAAGAAAAAAAACAAGTAATAATGCCACGTATAAACACCCCCAAAGTTTAACCGGACCTAGACACAAAGTAATTAAACCAGAAACAGAATATTCCAGAAGCGACTCACCGGAAACTAACAACAGGTACAATTTTCCGGCTAAACAAAACCCTAATTTTCACTTATCATTTTCATTCACCTTACATATTTTTATTTATTATCACAAAACGACATCGTATTGATAACTGTATATATAGTTATCCCCAAAATTAATCCCTTAGGTTATAAATTCTATTTCCAGTCTTTACATTTATTTATTATTTATCTAATGTGTTTGTGTGTTAGGTTTTTATGTTTCTAATCGCCTTGCGAAACACTCGAAAGCTCCGAATATTCGAACTTATCGCGTTTTCATACTTTTCACGAGATCGATATGTGCTTGTGTGCGTTGTGCCAGTGTTTCAGCTTATATAGTCGGCTTGTCGCTTATATGATATGTGAGTGTGTGTTAGGTGTTTGTCTTTAATTGTCTTGCGAAACACTTGAAAGCTCTAGTATTCGTAGTTATCGCGTTTTATACTTTTGTTGGTTGTGTATATAGCTAACTTTTGTTCGAGTTGGGTTAACTTTATTTCTGCGAATATTTTTATCCGTTTTGTATGTGTGTATTTGCATAACTGTTTTATTATGATATAGTTTCGTCAAGTTAGGTTAATATTATTTTCACGAAATCTATATGTGCTTGTGTGCGTGCCTGTTTCAGATAATGTTTCTAATCGGCTTGCGAAACACTTGAAAGCTTGAGTGTTCGTTGTTATCACGTTTTATACTTTTTATCCGTTTTGTATGTGTGTATTTACGTAACTGTTTTATTACGATCTAGTTTAGTCAAGTTAGGTTAATATTATTTTCACCAAATCGATATGTGCTTGTGTGCGTTGCGTGAGTGTTTCAGCTTATGTAGCCGGCTTATCGCTAATAAGGTTTTTCGCTTAAGTTTCATAAGCTGGTTTTTTTGTGGCTTATTTTGAAACTTTTCGCCTTATGTAAGGTCGTTATGACACAATAAAAAACTTATATGAGCCGAGAAAAGTCAAAATAAGCCACAAAAAGTGAGGTTATGAAACATAAGCCAAAAAACATAAAGCGATAAGCCGGCTATATAAGCTGAAACAAACACCCGCTTAGAGGTGTAGTTGAGTCGAGCCAACTCTAGAGCTACTTGAAATCGACTAAAACATACTCGCCTCTTAAAGCTTGTGAGCGTGCATCTGTTGACATATGTGTATTTACATAACTGTCATATTATATGATTGATATTTCCATGAAATGTATACGTGCTTGTTTGCGTTGTAAAAATGTGAATGTTTAGAGGTGTAACTGAGTTGAGCTAACTCATGAGCTTTAAATACTCGGCCCGTAAAGCTTGTGTCATTTTAAGTACTCACGTAACTGTTATATTATATAATCTAGTTGAGTCCAGCCAGACTCGAAAGTATAGAGTCGAGTAATGCTAACCTTGTTTAATTGTTTTGATACAGTCGATGTATTTCTTTGTACAACATGTTATTAGGTTCTTCATAGCGCTAACTGTTAATTTTTTGAAGTGTTGTTGTAGGTAACTGATAAGAAGTTTGATATGAGCAGTGAAGTTGGGTGGTATATATTGGGTGAAGATCAGCAAAATCTTGGTCCATATGCTGCTTCTGAACTAAAAAGTGAGTGTTGCATTTTAGTATATACTTTGATATTGATGAATGGAGGTATACGCCGTTAATATGCAATATTTTTTTGGATAGAGGTATAAACCGGTTTGGTAGTTTTTTTGGGGGAGTTGTGGTGGAAATGGTTTAGTAAGTGTATATATGTCGTAGTTGTCAGTATTTGCATTTTCGGAGTGAAATATATGGATATAGATAGATTTTGGAAATTATATTTGATAGTATAGTGGTAGCAAAAAAGATAGGGTTGACAATTCATGCTTTGTGTTCTTAGCACTCACTTTGTTGTGAAAATTATAAGCGGAATCATTTATTAGTTTTTGATTGAGAATATATGGGTAACCGGGATGCAACTACTTATATTAGACATCTAGAGGGTGAGCAGGATTTCATGAAACATATTGTTGATTGGTGTGTTGTTAATTACTCGCTTGTTGTGAATTAGACGCGTCGACGCACAGATTGTTTTTGCACTACAGCTGTCTTGCAAACGTTTGGGAGTGCATGTGCATAATCAAAACAACATTTCGTCTATGTTATAGTAGACAGCCCTTTATAATAATGTACTACATATTATCTTCTTTAAAACAAAACAAGTCACTGTAGAACTGGATTATAGAAATTAGTTTTGCTTTTAGATGTCATAATGTGTCTATATTTTTGGCTGGAGTGTTTTAGTGTGATAAGTGTTTGATGGGTTACAGTCATATCTAGTTACCTGCACACAAAGCGTAGGTTTATTTGACGTGTCTTCAACCAGCCAGACAGTGTCTTAAGGTTTTACATTCATCTTTATTTCTTCCTTCTCTTGAATTTCAGTTGTACTGGTATGCACGAAAACCATGGTTTGGGGAATGACAGTTCCAAATAATATCATATTGAGATGCTCATAGAAGCTATTTAAACATCTACTTAAGATTCTTTTCTTCACGTCCGCAGAGCATTTTTCTAGTGGATATATCACAGAGAGCACACTTGTATGGGCTGAAGGACAGAGCGAGTGGCAGCAGTTGTCTTTGGTTCCTGGATTGATCAACGACATCCCTGAACAGGGTAATTCAGTTATACCGATGTTTGTTGATTTTCCATGTACATGTGAACGCAGATCTCATTTTTGGATTGTTATTGCAGTGTCCGCGTCTGCTGTCATTGATGAAGAGTTTGAAAGATGGCAAAATGAGGTGAAGGAGGCAGAGGCAGAAGCAGCGGCTGGAGTTACAAACGATGAGGCTGCTGCTGATGATGAGAGGCCTTCATCTCCGCCAGATGGAGAGGAAGAGTTCCTTGATGATGATGGGACCCTGTACAAATGGAACAAGAAGCTTAGGGCTTGGGTTCCTCAGGTTAGTTGACTAGACGGTTCGCATAAACGAGCCATTTCCTGTTTAATTTGTTTGTTCATATTCAGTTGATGTTTTCTAGTTTTTAAAGTTTATATATTCGTCAAATTAGAAGAGGTAGATCATATTGTTCTCTATGTAGGCATTTAGGGAAGAGAAATGCGTGTCAGTCATTTTTCTAGACTAGATGTTAAAACATATTCAACACAAAAACAATGACATCGTTAAAATTAACAATTGTACTCCATACTAGATGTCTTCCCTGTCACATCTCAGGATCAACATTTTTTGGCAGAAATCTGTTAAAAATATGACTCCTTTGGCCTTGGTATATTAGGTAAGATATATAAACAAGTTGACAATACTGGAGGCAAAAAGATACTTATTGTAATATCCATAGTTCTAGTTAATAAAACTAAATATATACAGTATTGATCTCGTTACTTTCTTCAAGCATAGTAAAATCATTGTCAAACCATTCTAGCTTTATGAAGGTGCTTAGTTTATAAAAGCTGTTTTTTATGGAATGCCATATAAGTTGCTTTTGTAACTGTCACTGTTGCTTGAATTCTTTTTCATTACTGCATGTATGACTTGTGACAGGACACAGTTGTTGGAACTGATTCGTTTGATGTTGAGAGCATGACATTTCAGCAAGAAGATGAACTTTTTCCTACAATTGGGGTTAATGGTGACAATTCTTTAAAAGGGAATGTTGATGCCCTTCTGGAGAAAGATACCGATAAGGCAAAGAGTGATGCCAAAGCTAATGGAAAGAGGAAATTATCTGAAAAACCTGCTGAGAAGAAGGTTAGATTAGATAGTGTTTGTTTGCTTGCCTGATGATCTTGTTTAAAGTACCAGTTTTTTAATTTCTGGTTATCGATAGTTTGTTTCTGTATGCATTGTCATCAGACATGCCACTTTCAACAAGTTATAAATTAGGCAATGTTGCAGAAAGCGTTAGGTGCTAGTAGGCCTATCGACTACCTTGTAGCTAGTAATCTTTGTAGGCGGTGATTAAGCGGGGATTAATTGTTCTATTTAAATATTTATAAGTTTCGAAATTATATGTAGCAGGACCATAGAAATATGTTTAGAAACGTTAGCGCAAAATATTCAAAATGAGTTTTGACTGAGTTCTGATCGAGTTTGATCGAGTTTTGACCTTTGTTTCGAGTCATCAGTCATTGACCCTGTAGTGATTAATTGCGGATTACCCTGCCTTGTAATTCTTGTTTTACAACACTCTAAATCTGTAATTAGGAGGTTTTCATTGATCTGAATACACTGTAGATGCCTTTTAACCCATTTTGGCCTCTTTCTATTATTAGTTAGATCCTGTAGCCTATCCTGTTCGACACTTCAGTTATTATAGTCAACAGATAAGACTCATTTGTTGTTAAATGGGTCAAATTGCCACCTCTTCTAATTGCAGTTCGATACTCTGATTATACATTTGTGCTCTTCTTTTTTAAATATATAATTGAAGGCTGCACACTAATGCTTACAAAGCTCCTTGTTCGTTTATCTCTAAGGCTTTTCATGTATTGTATCTCAGGAACCCAACCAACCTCCTGACAGCTGGTTTGAACTAAAAGTTAATACGCATGTATATGTTACAGGGTTGCCAGAGGATGTTACTTTTGATGAGGTAAGAACTGAGATACGAAAAGGGACTCATTTTAATAATCGTAGATACGAAAAGGGACTCATTTTAATAATCGTCTGTTTATAAAGCTCTCAGTTTTTACATTACATAGGAGTCGACAATGGTGTTTTTATTTTCTTCCAGAACTGATAATCTTATTTAATATGGTTCAGGTTGTGGAAGTGTTTTCGAAATGCGGGATCATAAAAGAGGTTCGGACCCTTTACAGTTCTATTAGTTTGCTGTTTTTTTATTATAAATGTTATTTAAGTTAAACACGTGTATGTGTAATTGTGTGATAGTCCTGCATTATTCATGCTAGAATATAACGCACTTACAGCATGATGATGTTAACGAACTGGCTTGACCTTGGGTTTATTATCATAATCTTGCATACATCATGTTTATTTTTGGATACATAGGATCCTGAAACGAAGAAACCTCGTGTGAAGATCTATGTTGACAAAGCAACTGGAAAGAATAAAGGTGATGCACTTGTTTCATATATGAAGGTACTCTTTCGTCACTGGACCATGATATATTTTTCAGTTTATTCAATGTTAAAACTCGGGCACTCAGGATCTTGTATGCAAATTCTATATCTTCTTTCTTTCTCTCTCTCAGGAACCGTCAGTTGCTCTAGCTTTGCAAATTTTGAATGGGTCTCCTCTACGGCTTGGTGACAAGATAACAATGTCAGTTACGCCTGCGAAATTTGAGCAGAAAGGTGAGATTAGAGGCAGCAAATGGGTGTGTCGGGTAATGTTGCTTATGGAACGGGTCGGAATGGACCAGATTGGTTCTTTCTGAAACCCTTTTTGTCCTCAAGTAACATATAGCTAAGTAAATAATTGTCTCATATGAATTTTTAAATAAATGGTTTTGGACTTCTATGCATTTAAGACTCTTCTGGATGTCATTCAACCCATTTCCTATAAGAATTTTTGAATGTCTTCGACTTGTTAGAGATAGAACATTCGCATTGACCCATTCATAAGTAACTTGATCGAAATCATCACATCTAGGTAAGATGAATGGCTATTGTTTTTGTTGTCCAGCATCTGGCTCTATGACGGATATGATTATTTTGCTTTACTTTGAAGGATATATGTTTTTTAATGGTTGGGAAAGTTATAGGATTGTAATGGGATGCATTATTTATTAACTTAAGTTGACTGCAGGTGAAAAATTTATATCAAAACAAGTCGACAAGAGAAAAAAGAAAAAGCTTGAGAAGGTTGAACACAAGATGCTCGGCTGGGGTAAGTTACTTAAACACATTTCTTTTTTTGTAAATAATATGTGTGGATATATGAGTTGTACTATTATGTTTTGAATGTTATCCTAGTTTCCTCGAACAAATACATCCATACATTAACATCGCTTTTTTATGATTTAGGTGGCCGTGATGATTCAAAATTATTGATTCCAGCTACTGTTCTTCTTCGGTATATGTTTACTTCTGCAGAAATGAGGGTAATGTTTACTTTTCTAACATGTGATATTAGAAATGACCAGATCGTAAAAAATGTCCAGAATGTAATTTCTCCATGCTTTCATGCGTTTGGAGGGTCCACCTTTGGGAACTTTACGATGATAATATACTACCCATGAACTTGCATAACCTTTAGTCACTTGACACTTGCAGGCAGATGAGAATCTGAAAGCTGAATTAGCAGCAGATGTTCAAGAGGAATGTGCAAAGATGGGTGCAGTGGAGTCAGTCAGGGTAACATGACTTTCTTGTCTCATTTGAATTTGCTGAGTTGCATGTCACAAATGAATTTGGGTCAATCCATTCGCTTATAATGATATGCTACAAAGCTAAAAGCTTATTTGGTTCCTATTAGCCCTAGAGTTCTTGGATTATATCTTCAGACTGAATGAACTTGAATAATGGTCGTGTCTTTGCAGGTGTGTGAGAACCATCCTCATGGGGTTGTCTTGGTAAGATTTAAGGACAAACATGAAGCGCGGAGGTGCATTGAATTGATGAATGGCAGATGGTATATTACTAAATTCTCCAGTTCCTTTTATGTTTATAAAGCTTCTATATTATCAAAACTAAAAAGTATCGGCCCATTATGTACTAATGGTTGATATGGTTTATGCTTCCGTCTCAAACATGTCAATGGGCACTGAATGAAGTCCTCCGTTTCTTTCGGATTGATTTAAATAGTTTTTGGAAATAGGTCACATTGGTCAAGCGGATCAAACTGGTCCAAGATGTATTGAATGCATGAAACCTCATAAGCTGCTTTAAAATAAGAAGTTCAGACAGTTGCTGTATAAAAGTGGTTTTTTTGTTATATCAAACACATCTACTATTTTTTAAATTCGCTTATTGTTGGATTAATATGAAGTTTTCTTATCGTTTCTGACGTTTCAGTTATAAAAAGAATGACAGAAAATCGTGTAAAACCAACCCATTTTGACCCGTAACAAATTTACCCACTTTGTATGTTGCCCAATGGTCCCATTTTGCCACCTCTTAAGAGATTGACCTGGTTTGTTAAGATGTGTTTTTCTTTTTCTGGAAAACCAGCTTTTCACTTATTAATACGATAATCTACTGGTGTGTAGGTTTGGGGGTAGGCAAATCCAGGCTAGTGAGGATGATGGATTAGTGAACCATGCTATGGTCAGAGATACAGAGAATGAAGAAGAGCAGCTGGAGAAATTTGAAGCAGAACTTGATGCCGAATGACTTCACTATATCACGGTTTCTTTGAAACAAGTTTTGAAGCATCTATGCACATAAATTATCGTTAAATGTTCATTTCTACATATGATAGCAAAGTAAAGCCTGAGTAATAGCTTGAAATGATCAGCTTCTGGGAGCTTTGTGTTATCTATTGGAATGTGCTATGCGTGTTTTAGGTGCTGTTGTGACGATGTTTATAACTTTATGAGAGTATTCTAGTTTATTTTCTGCCGGAGGATATGGATATCAGAATCTTTATGAGGGAGGCTGTTTGACAAAGCGTAGAACAAGTTTATCTCTATATGATAAATTACATGAGTAGTGCCTTGACGATTTATCTCTTATTAGAACCATCCTAATCTAGTACTTTTATTTATCTTTACATCGTAGCGTTGTTCTGACACTCCTTGATGGCGGATAAAGGGTAAAGCTGATCAGAGATGAATGAAATTCATTGCTCTACGACTCTAATCCGACATCGGTTGTCACCTCATCGGCTCACCACACCAAACTTATCCGGGGTTCCACACCACATGGCCAAAATTCATGACAAATCTAATTGTTAAGATCAAATCAACATAAAGTACCTATGTCATGCCTCTATCATTGATTAGTAAACTGGAGTAATAAACAAGCAAATAATTTAGTTCAAAAAAGAAAAAAAAACAAGCAAATAATTAATTCACGATTATTACAGCTCACCCAAATTTTTACTAAATCGCAACAGCAAAATTACTTTTTTCAACGAGTTATTGACACAAACATATGGATAGTGATTAATCTTTTCACTAAATACGATAATAAGGTACCCGCGCGTTGCAGTTGCGGGTACCTAGTAATTAAAATTCATGCGTAAACAAAGTTGCGGGTACCTAGTAATTAAAATTCATGCGTAAACAAAATAACAATAACGATTTGATTAGCTGAAAAAAAATAATTAGAGTTCGGTGTGATTTACCCGTTCTCCTCGGTACCCAAAACTATTTGAACCATCAACTTGGCATATAAATTGCATGAAAATTTATGTGTTTTATTGGTTTTTATAATATATATAAGAACATACTATATTTTAATTTTAAGATATTAACATGTCTTTAAGTAGTTTTCTTATACCGTATGCTTTAATGTGAATTAATTAAAATTTTAAAATTTAAAAGACATTTAATAAATGAAAGGTTTATGAGTATTACTTAAAATTAAGTTTATGCATTTAGAGATGTATCATATATTTCAAAAATTGTATTATTTAAAATTAAATGGGGAGAAAGATACTAAAATGTTCAGTTACGGCTAGAATAAGACGACTTTAAATAAGTCACGCCAACTTTCTTAAAGTCTGATTAATTCTCAAACAACACAGTAGATAAGTTGCCAAGAATATAAAATGTTAAAAAGGATGATCCCGCTTGTCACCGGCAAAAATATCACCTTGATTGAGAGAAATGGATAAGTGAACAAACATCGCAATGAGAAATTTTCGTAGCGTAGCCTTTTAACGAAATTTTTTAACATGTCGTATTAATTACCTTTCAAACCGTTATACCAAGTACCAACTGTAATTAATTTATAATTTAGTTTTCCTAAAAGAGTTTTCTTTGCTAATTATTTTAAAAATCTATGAATGTCTGTATTACAAATTTTTATACATGTTTTTATATATCATTTTTATACTTTTTCTTTATTTTTTTATAAGCTTTTATTTAATACTACATGTTTTCATATTTTTTTACGATTTTATATAAGTTTATACACACGTCTTTAGGGGTGTCCATAATTCGGGTTTGACCCACAAAAACCGAAAACCGAACCGAACCGACCCGAACTAGAACCGAACCGAAAATAGAATTCGGGTTTTGGGTCATAACCGAACCGAACCGAACTACAAATACGGTTTTCGGGTTGGGTATGGGTTTGGCCGTCGGAACCGAGAACCGAACCGAAAACCGAAATTTTATAAATATATATATATTTTTTATAAATTTATGTATATATAATAGTTATTAAAATTTAATTTAATCCTAATATATGCAAACTAGTTATTAAAACATAATTTTAATATAAAAATATCATTTTATACTTGAAATAACCTTTTTTTTGTAAATATTTATATAATTATATATTTTTTTTGAAAAATTCAGAAAATTCGGGTTATTCGGGTCAACCCGAAAACCGAACCGAATTCAAATTCGGTTTTCGGTTCGGTTCGGTTGAAATCTATTTCGGTTCGGTTCGGTTTTCGGGTTGACTCAGAAAAAAAAATTAACCGAATAACCCGAACCGAATAAACCGAACAACCCGAGAACCGAACTGAATGACACCCCTACACGTCTTAACATAAGTTATGTTTTCATATTCTTAATACACGTTTTTAATGTTAGAAAGATTAGAGAAGCTGGATGACTTGAATAGGAAAATTAAAAATTGCGTCCATATAACATAATATCTTTGTAAAACTACTACCATCCTAAATTATAAATATAAAATATTTAGAAAATAAAAAAGATTGACATGTTTCTTGAATCAGATATTAAGACACTACTTTTATATTCTAATTTAGGTATATAACTATATATATTACCCAATAAACCTATCATTCATTCCTTATGTTTTTTTTTTGTTTTTTTTAATTTCATAATTTTACTTATATTATAAAATTATAAAATAAAAAAATACGAAACAAAACATATAAAATATGAGTTGAATTATTTTGTATATTTGTTTTTACTTACTATAAAGGGCTAATTCTAACCATGCATTACTAAAGATTAGATCTTATGTAAAATACGGAAGAATTGTTTTTGTTAAAATGTCAAAAAATACAAAAAAAATCCGACGGATGAATTTAAGTTGTAAATTTTTCGAACTGATTTTATCAATTGTGATATTTCACTAGTGAAAAACAATGAAATATCATTAGTGATAACACAATTAAATATCACTACTAATATTTTGTTATTTTTCCAATAGTAAAATATCAACAATGATAAAAATAAGTTCAAAAAATGTACGACTTTAATCTCTCGTTTTTGAACTTTTGACTTTTTTGACGTAATTGATCCCTCTGTGTATTTTTAATATCTTAGGTTAAAATTTATCTTTAGATCAAACCAAAGTAAGGGATGATGAGGATTTGTTTCTTAGATGATACGAAAAACAAAAGTGCATTTGAATTTTTTATAAAACTAACATGATACTCGCGTAATAAAATGATGAGTATTTAATGACTATTTTTTCAACAATCAAATTAAGGTTAAAATGTAAAAAAATTTGAATTTAAATCAATAAAATTAATAAAATCACTAAAAGTTAAAAAAAAAGAAAAAATTGTAAGTATATCATTCTTAAATTAACGAGAACAAAATTTTAAAAGATATATCGAAGTTAGATTATGAAAAAATAAATGTGTTTTCAATAAGTTGTTATAAAAGAAATGGATAATCAAAATTGTATTTTTGGTTTGAAGAAATATATTTTTTTATTTTTTTTATATGACAGTAAACCTAATCTATATCTATATATATATATATATATATATATATTTACATCTTTATCTATATCTATATCTATACTATAAAAGGTACATATATACATGCTAACTCCAAATCTAACTCTAAACCAAAAATTAAGATAAAGATATTAATAAATTAACCATTAGATAATTTTTAATTCAAACCTAACTTCAAATCTTAACCATCCATTTCTTTTGTAACAAACTTTTGTAAAAAATTATTAACAACTTATTAAAAACCATTTTTATTTTTAAATTGAAATATCTTTTAACTCATTTATTTTTTTTCATAATCTAATTTCACCATATTTTTTAAAATTATATTTTTTTTAATTCAATATCCATTTTGATATATTTACATATATTTTGTTTTTCTTTTTCATTTTTACTAATTTTATTTATTTTAATTCAAAATTTTAAATTTTAATGTTAATCGATTGTTAAAAAATAATCACTTATATCTAATTTAAATTTTTGAAAGACACACTTGTCTTTTCAAATCATGAATAATCACAAAAAAGTCAACATCACTCACCAACTATAACAACAACTAACAAAAACACACACTAAAAAAACACTGACACACAGTCTTTGGTTGATCGAAAATGGCGGACGAAAGAAAGAAAATAATGGAAGACGAATGGAAGTCGTTGATCCCAAGCGATCGCCAAGTATCTCGTGATCATGATTTCCCGCCAAATTTCCTCTTCGGCGTCGCTACTTCTGCTTATCAGGTGACCTTTTTTTTTTTCTTTCTATCTTTTTATACCTGTTGAATCTACATTTCTAATTTTTTGTGTTATATGTTTTTTTTTTATATATTCTGTTAGGATTTATATAGGCAGAGAGATCCGATGAGAAGAATATTTAAATTGACAAGGATGAGAAATAACTATGGGGTGTTTGGGATTGCGTTTGGAAATAGATTACGTACTTATTTTATTTTTAAAATGGGAGATGAGGTAAAACGAGTGTTTGGATAATAAAAAGAAAAAAAAGTGATTATTTGCGTTCAGAAGAGTTTTGAAAAAGTAAGTGGGGAACTACTTATTTCATTTTCAAAATGGAGAAAAGCTAAAATAGTCTATTTTAGTGGGTGTTTGGGATTGTGTTTGCAACCAAATTATCTGCTTATTTCATTTTGAAAATGGAGATAAGCTAAAATGAGTGTTTGGATAATAAATGGAGAAAAGAGATTATTTGCGTTTAAGCTTCCAAAATGGAGTTTTGAAAAAGTAAGTGGGAAGCTACTTATTTCATTTTTAAAATGGCGTTTTGAAAAAGTAAGATTCCAAAATGAAGTTTATTTTATTCATTTTACTCATAAAATAATCAAATAATCAAATTTGCCAAACACTAAAAAAACTGATTATCTGATTATTGCGATTTCAAACCGGATAATCAAATCCAAACACTATTTTCTAGAATGACGATTTCAAAATAATAATCTTTTTTAAATAAGCAATCCCAAACACCCCCTTAGTCATTTTATTTATCAACTAAACAAATAATTTGATTTGCCAAACACAAAAAAAATTGATAATCTGATTATTTCGATTTCGAACAACATAATCAAATCCAAACACTATTTCTCAAAACCATGTTTTCTAATTGTTGATTATCTGATTATTCATTTTCAAAACGCATAATCTATTTTTAATAAGCAATCCCAAACACCCCCTAAATATGGTCTGCTGATGATGATGATGAGTTACTACACTATATTTGACTATGCTATCAGTTGACTCATCAGTGAATCTGCATTTCTGTTTCTGTGTTTTATTTGAAATCGGTCAACTGTCGAAATGTGATTTAGGGGGTGTTTGGTTAAGCTTATATGATGGGCTTATGACACGGGCATAAACAAATTTCTCTTGACAATACCATCAAAATGTGGAAGAAAAACTAGTATCAAAATGATAAATCGGGTATTGTTACTTAGAAATAAGGGACTTATAAGGTGTTAGAGCTTTGAATGTTGGGTTTTAGTGTGTAGGTGGGGGGCAATTTGAGTTATGGGTGGGGGGCACTTTCGAAAAAGCTCAAAATCGAAGAAAGTTTACACTAAAATCTCATCTTGTCAGGCTAGTCATGGAGGGAATCACCCTCCCATACCTTATACATACAGGGGCGGACGCGGACTTACTTTATGGGTTCGGGGTGGCAGCGCCCCCCATCGTTAGACAAAAATGACGAGATTATAGTGTAATTTTTTATTTTTATTTTGAGCGTTTTTTAAAAACGCCCCCCACTCGAAACTCAAATTGCCTCCCACTCACACATTAAAGTCCAACATTTAACACTCTAAAACTAAAAAATCTTCCATTTTTAAGTTACAATACTCGGTTTTTTAGTCGGATTCTAATTTTTTTCGTCTTTGCTATCGTCAATTTTTTTTTGCCCCCCGACCGTATCTCACTTTCCTGCGTCCGTCACTGCATACATATGTCCGCCCCTGCGTATGAGCTTATTAGCTTATATGTGTTAAATAACTAAAATAAGCCGAAACAAGTGTTTGGCTAAGCTTATACAAGGATGGGTAGGCTTATATAAGAATATTATATAAAAAGATTTTTGTACCCTCATTTAATAATTACATCCCTTTTATTTTTATATATTTTTTTGTCATTTTACCATATTAATTATATAAACTAAACCAAACACTTAACAAAGGCTTATGATCTTATGAAATATAAGCCATAAGTGGCTTATATAACATAAGAATAAGCTCAATTCATAAGCTTAACCATACACTCCCTTAAAGTCAACCGAAACTATGACCTAGATACGTTAGCTGAAATGGGATCATTTTTTAATTTTTAGTTTTGGGTAACCATGGTTTCCGACGTTTTGGCCAACTAATCCACGGATTTTGAAAATCCCCTTTCTGGGGACTGGGAAGGTTGGCGGGGCAAATCAGTTTTGTTTGCATCTACTGCATTTCTTTTTTAATTCTGAGAATGCTGAAGTGTTTGCTCATTCGGTTCGAACACTATTTGATTCGTGTAATCATATGATTAGTCGTTGAATTTAGGCTTCAGATTGTGTGTTGCTGGTGAACTTTGTTGAAATCCATACCCAAAAAATGTTAGCTTAAACTGGATCGTTAAGATAGGTAAGTTGCCATTTTAATGACATTAGTATGAGCAAACTAATAGAGAGGATAATATGGGATACAGAAGGGGCATAATATGGTTATTTGATAGTTGTCTTTGTTAAATGTAGCATGTTGAGGGGCTAGTTAAATACATAGTTTTTAGTTAACTTCTTTGACCGATGGAAATAATTGGACTGGAGTGTGTGTATATGGCATGCCAAATTACTCAAGTTACCAGCTCAGACGCCACATAGGATGCCAATTTTGTATCAAGTCAAAATTTCATACCCAGACAACAATGATCATATGTTGTAATCAATGGCAGACCTTGAGCATTTATTTTGGGAGGGCCGAATTATTTTATACATACCAAAATAAAGAAATGGACAATAACTTTGAAACGAAACGCATTATATTTACACTACTCGTCACGAACTTTGGGGGGGGGGGGGGGGGGGGGGGGGGGGGGGGCCTCCCCAGTCTCCACTAAAGTCCGCCATTGGTTGTAATTGAGCTATTCATAAATTTTCTTTACACACACGTAGTTCTAATCATTACAGGGTTAAGATTTTGAGAAGGTTTCAACGTCGATAAGTTCAAATAAAGTGATGTATGCAAGTTTTAATAGCTTGGAACCACTAACATGACTTATATATAATCACACACGCTTAGCATGTTCCCTTGTTGTTGCTATTGCAGGTTGAAGGAGCTGCCAGTGAGGGTGGCAGGGGTCCTTGTATTTGGGATGCCTTTTCACACACAAATGGTTTGCTGTTTTACTTGTTATAAACATTATCTGCTGTATTCATGATGATAACTGCTACCTATAGTCTATCTTGTTTTCTTTTCTCTTTCTTGCAGGCAAGATAAGAGATGGGAAAACCGGTGATGTAGCAGTAGATCAGTACCATCGTTACAAGGTATTTTTTTTGCTCAATTTTGGCGCTTTTAACTCCTGATCTTTTACTACTGAGACAGCAGCGTTGTTCTTCTAGTAGAGAGTATATTATAAGCATAATATTCTCATTTAGCAAGATATGGTTGCATATTGATTTCCTTCACGTCCATTAGCATAATTATCTACATTTACATTTCTGAAATATAGGAAGACGTTGACCTTATTGCTAAATTGGGCTTCGGTGCTTATCGGTTTTCTATTTCCTGGTCACGTATCTATCCAGGCAAGTCCCCTCACCATTTGTCTCCAAATATGCCTGCTGTTACTATTATAAGCGACTTAAGTTGTTGAGTCATAGTTGTAGGGTTTCTCTCGTGTGGGCTAGAACCTACTGATAAAGGGAGACAATCCTCTGTGGATATGGATTTCCACCATTCCGATAAAAGAGACACATTTCAAATTTCATGATAACAGGATACGTCTCAAAGCTAAAGCACATGCATTTTGTAATAAATTGAACTCTATGATTACACTTTTTAAGTAGTATATAGATATGAAGCACAATCAAGTCTTCATGTTTTTCCTATCTAAATTGCTCATAGAAGGACTTCATACAATAAAAACACAAGAAACCATTTGCGTAATTGTTTTACTTTCCAAATAAATATATGTTCATCAGTTCATAGAAATTTTGGACTAACTACTTATTTCTTCACTTTGTTGGGTTGATATAAAATTCATATCTCTTTGTTTACAGATGGGATGGGAACGGAAGTCAACAAGGAAGGGATCATGTATTACAATAATCTAATAAACTACCTTCTCGAGAAGGGTATGAAGAGATTTAATGTTTTTCTTTTCTTTCCGAGAACTTGTTTTTTCATAACTAACTTGAAGCAATTCACTGCAGGAATCGAGCCATGTGTAACACTATACCATTGGGATATTCCATTGCATCTTGATGAGTCAATGGGAGGGTGGTTAAGTGAATCAATAGTGTAAGGTTTTGTCTTTGTCCTGTTCCAGAATCTTTAAATTTTCTGAAAATGTTGAGTTCAAAAAATACGTACATGTTCTTGAATAACTAGATACATAAAACCATAATCCTGATATTCCCTAACAATCAAAACATGAATTTGAACTTCCTGAATATTGCATACCAAGCCTCATTTACCGAATGACCCTTGAACTTACTTAGCATAATCAGACAGATCTGTAAAATTGAGAGTTTAGTTCTGTTAACAAAAACCAACTACATGAAGTTTCAAATAATATTATAATTTCAACTTTAAAATAAGTGTTAGACGAGTCTTATTCATATTTACATATTGTTTCTTAAGTTTAAGCTTGTGCCAAACATGCAGAAAGTATTTCGCCATCTATGCAGAAACTTGCTTTGAGAATTTTGGTGATAGAGTGAAGAAGTGGATTACAGTTAATGAACCTCTTCAGACAGCGGTAAATGGATACTTTACTGGCGTATTTGCACCTGGAAGATGTGAAAAACAATCAGCTGAACCTTATTTGGCTGCTCACCACCAGCTTTTGGCCCATGCAGAAGCTGTTTCAATATATAGAAAAAAATTTAAGGTTCGTATCAGATACTTCTACTCTATTTGTCAGTTAACCATAAATAAATATTTATACCAACGTTTTTAGAACCATTGTTTTGTATCCAACGTATGGGTTGATGGGATCGAATTGGTAAAACCAAATAAATTACCATAAAAGGAAATATAACTAATGGGCATAAAACCATACTTACACACTGATTATTCAAAAGAAAAGGACAAATTGCCTATTACAAAAAATGACCTGTTTTGACCCATTACCCGCCCACCCATTTTGCCATATCTAACTCATAAGCCTACTAATGTTGAAGGATGTTTTTTTCTACCACAGGATGTGCAAGGTGGAGAGATAGGGTTGGTTGTTGATTGTGAATGGGCTGAGCCCTTAACTGATACAGAAGAAGATAAGATTGCTGCAGCAAGGCGTGTTGACTTTCAGCTCGGATGGTAGGTTGCCTGATATATATCATTTGTGGGTTGTAGTCCATTGCCTAAAAAAAATACCTTTGTATGACATCTAATAAAGTTTTTTTACATAAATTTGAATATTTTTATATAAACTTGTCATTTTTGAATGCCAATTTCAGGGGTTTTTGGTTATAAAATTACCCGAATGGGACACAAAACTATCTTGTAGTGATTCACATGCACAAAAGAAAGTACACTGTATTAAACGGGAAAATAGCAGGCTGGGATTGTGCTAACAGCCCTAATGTGAATTCACAATATAGGTACTTGGATCCAATATATTTTGGAGAATATCCTAAATGTATGCAGGAAAGGCTTGGCGCCCTGCTTCCAAAGTTTTCCGAAAAAGATAAAGAAACACTGAGAAATTCATTAGATTTTATTGGCCTGAATCACTATACATCAAGGCTTGTGTCACATTACACAAACCAAGATCAAAATGATTATTATAGGACTCAAGAAGCAACGATGCTAGGTAAGCTACTTTCCTTGCATAGTAATCTTATATAGTACATACATATAGTTTTTATAACATTGATGGTTTACCTTGCCTATCAAATTTCCTTTTCAGCTAAATGGGAAACTGGAGCTATTGGTGAAAAGGTACCCTTCTATATCATCATTTAGGGTTGCAAGATGGGTAGCTCAAGCAGGTTGAACGGGTCAAACGGGGACAGCAATTAGAAGTTTTATTAGTAAATAATACGAGTATAGCAGCGTGTTAATTATGGCCAAAAAAGATATAATTAAAAGTCAGAATCTTGGAATACAGCTATTAGAAGTTTTATGCATTAAAGATATACTTTGGGCGACTTTCATGTTTCACCCCGTTTGACCCATTCCCCTTTCAAGTAAATTTATTGATGTGGCCCGTTTGACCCATTAAGATAAAAGTACAAGTAAGCTGCTCGAAAACTATCCACCTCAACATGTTTAAATGATGGCAGGCTGCATCACCATGGCTCTATGTTGTTCCGTGGGGTCTCCGAAGACTTCTTAATCACGTAACACAAAAATATAATAATCCACCAATATACATCACTGAAAACGGTATGTCTATTCACTAATTCTAAATTTTTTCCCAAATTTCTGTTGAATCTATGCCAATGGTTAGATTTATTGAATCATTGTCAACCATCTAAAGGTATGGATGACGAAGACAATGATACATCTCCCCTACATGAAATGCTGGATGACAAACTGAGAGTGACTTACTTTAAGGGATATCTTGCATCTGTTGCTCTAGCTATCAAGTGAGTTCCGCTAATTTATTTTTATAATTCTGTATATGTAAAAGTTCTAACTGGTCACATTCAGAATATATAGCGAAAAGGAAAAAAAAAGTTGAATGTTTTAGAAGTTGCCTACAGTATAAATAATCATGTATTTACATTAGTTATATAGCTATACAAAGATGGGATAAGTGCTAGTCGGTAGTGTAATCAGCCCTAAAAAATTATCTGGGTGACTTGACCCATCACCCAACTTGGCAGATTTTGCCACTTAAATCTAAGTAAAATTTCAACCATGGTACGTGACTACTTTTGTCAAGCATACCATCTTTCTAGATAGCTAAACTTACACAAAACAATGTAATAATAAAGGACTTAGGATGAAATATATAAAAAGAATGTGCATAGAAAACCAGAAAAAAACGTCATACTTGGTATAACTTCAGAAAATATTTCATCCTTTATTAACTAGTACTTTTTTCTTATTAGATTTATACAATAATGGTGTTCTGCTTGCTACAAAAAATGCTACAGACATGATTGTTCCTTGTCCCCAGACCGTTTTTGATTTATGTTAAAATGTCAAACTAAATGTGTAACTTTAAAAATTATCTGCATGATTATTAACTAGAGGGACGAGTGCGATATATTTGGTTCTTACACCATACAAAAATTTGTTGTTTAGGGAAGGAAGTGACGTGAGGGGATACTTTGCATGGTCATTGGTGGATAATTTCGAGTGGCAACAAGGTTATACAAAGCGTTTTGGTTTGATTTATGTTGATTACAAGAATGGTCTTGCTCGTCACCCAAAGTCATCAGCTTATTGGTTTCTAAGGTTTTTGAAAGGCGAAGATGAGAAGAATGGCAAAGAAGATTAATTAAATCTTTGTTAACTTAGAGTCATCAATTGCGATATTCCAATTTAAACACAATTAAAGCATGTTATTTATATGATTCAGAATATGTGGACCAAAATAGATACAATGTTGTGACAAAAGATGGAACAATGAGTAAATGTAATTGCTTCGAATTACATGATTTAAGCAATGTGATCTACGACTGTGATATAAGGACTAGCAATTTTGCTATATAATAAAGGAGCCACGAGATGGACTGAATGCTTTTCTGCTAAAAGTGACTGTTAGAAGCACTCATATATAATTGTGCCACTTTGTTCTTCATTTCTTGAATAAATCTGGTTTTGTATGTAGAAATGGTTCGTTAAACATTCTAACGGTTGGTCGGTAGTATGGTACACACACCAAGGTTGAAAATCCTTGATTGACATTAGCTAGCGTTCCATTTGTATACATATTTATTTTTAAGTAGCCAGACCCTCAAACATAAATAAGAACGTACCCGGTACCACTGCGTAGAATCAAGTATAATGTGTCTTTGAAGATGGCTTCAGTTAGAACTCAGGTGGACCAACCTTAGAACTTAAATATATTTAGCTATAACTTAGGCGTAAGGGACTCGGAGTTCTGTTTGGTTATAACATAGCGATTAGTGAGTTATGTAACTATGTTTCTTTTAAGGGGTTGTATCCATTTGATTTCGTATCAATCATCAACCATCTCTGTTTTATATCTCCCGACGCAAAAAATCACATGAACAACCCAAGAATTCAAAGTGTCGTGGCCGTTTCATACACTTGATACACATTCTCAATTGTACTAAGAGCTTCAACCTAAGATCCCTGTCACGCTACCCAGGAAAGTGTGGCTTATTTTTGGGTTTGACTTATGCGGCTTAACTTGTATACCTACGGCCGTTCTAAGACTCTTCCCTGACCATCCACCCAACAAGGTTTTAACAAAAAGATCAATACATATCAACAAAAAGATCACACACCAGGAACAACACAACTGAACAACATATTCAATCCCGCCAACGCGTGGTACTAGGAGGTAGAATGTAGACACGTCCTGCCCCTATCCAAGGTAAACCCAAAAATAGGAGAGACCGCGAGGAACAACACAATATCCTTTTATTCAAGTAACTATTACATCAGAAACCAACACAATGTAGCTCAAGAGCATAAATCCTCTTCGGACATTTCATCGAACACTTAACATGCATACACATAAAAGGGTTCATAAATAAAATTAAAACCAAAATCCAACAGACAACAACATTAAAGTTGAAACCCAAAATCCAAAATGTATAAAAAGTCGTCATTTATCAGTATCTAGAGATGAATCGACAACATGATCAGTAATAATGGTATCAACTCCATGTGGGTTATTAACATTATCATTAGCTGACAGTGATGAAGAAGAAGAAGGTTGTTCATCTTGAGCATTAAGGATCTTGTTCATGTCTCTTACTCTACTTGTGGCAACATTTGCAACCAACACTGCACATATTTAAATAAAAACAAATACAGAAGATGTTAATAGACAACGACGATAACATAAGATAAACCCGAAAATAAAGAGAGTGCTGGTTTACCTGCGGCAGTGCCGATGGTCCAGACCCAGAGGATCTTTACTCCTGGGCTCTTGTCTTTCCACATTTTCTCTCTTTGTGTCTTTTTGTCTATGCTTTGATTTGTGCCTTTATGTCTAGTTCCAAAGAAATGCACATTCAAATGTTTAGTGTCACTAGCCGGATCGGACCAATGACTAAAATGGTCTAAAACTTGGGATTAAAATGGTCTGGATTGATTCGGTCTGGTTTGGTTTTTGATTCAATTTAATTTTACTAGGTATAACCGACGGTGTTTTGATAAGACCAGAACAGACCGAGGATCGATCACACCCCAGAGTAAGGACCGGACTCAAATTAACCGGTCTGGTTTTCTGATTTTAGGTCTGCCATGCTCAGCCTAAATACAAATAGTATTTTTGTCATAAAATTATTATCATCTTCTAAAAATAATATTCCCAAAATAAATGTCAAACTTGACTTTTTTCGGTTTTTATTTATCAACTTTTACCGTAAATATATATTTTTGTATCATATAATATTTGATAAATATTATACCAATGAAAGTACATTTAAAACTCAATCTATTTATAAATTTCGCATCAAGTATTCTATAACACACACGAAAATATTTAAGGTTAAAGTTGAACAAATTTAACTCCGGAAAATCAAACTGAACACTTATTTTAGGACGGAGGTAGTACTTGAGTTTGTTTAAGTTTTTGATATAGCGATATTTAAAAAAATAAAAATAAAAACAATAATTAAATATCAAAAGATAAAGTGTTTTTTTTTTTCCTTTTGTAGAAACTAAATTATTAATTAATACATTTTTTTAAACTATGTATTTCTCGGATAATAATTCTCAGACGAAAGGAGTACACCATATTTAGTTTTAGGTTTTGGTTCTATATATTTATGATTTTCGGCTATGGTTCGACTCGTTTTGGGTCGAGTTAAAACCGAAAAAAATACATCTAAACCGTGTAAATCAAACCGAACTGAAAGGCTAATAGAATCCGAAACGAATTGAGTTACTTCGATTCAATTATAGGTTCTATGTCTTTCACAAATTCTGTTTTCGGTTAAGTTTTAATCGACTGAGTCGGTTGTGATCCGATTCTAAGCCTTATGTTAGAGTACCTCAACGGTAAGGTGTAGTTGTATAATGAGTAATGGACTCGATGTGGCGCCACAAAAGTAGAGAGTTGGGCCACATAATCGATGAATTCGAGTAGTGAGTTTTTGGTATTTTCAGCAAAATTTGCAGGTTTCTGGCACGTTTGAACTCTTTTAATCGTCATTGACCGC
This sequence comes from Glebionis coronaria, assembly GCA_025667525.1. Taxonomy (NCBI): domain Eukaryota; kingdom Viridiplantae; phylum Streptophyta; class Magnoliopsida; order Asterales; family Asteraceae; genus Glebionis; species Glebionis coronaria. Next base: position 66,877,408 of record CM046875.1, read on the forward strand.
AATTGACCGTTGTTAATCGTCTTTACATTAATCGGTAAGGTTGATGGCCTTACAGCGATTAATCGACAATTAATCGGTCTTGTAAACTTTGTTTTGCAACACTGATATTTATAAACGAATATTTATGGGCGCAGTGAAATAACTAGTTGAATAGTATGTGCATTGATTTAGTGTTTTACCCGGAATATGCTTTTTTGGGAATCTATGGTGTTGGATTTTTCGGCCGGTTAAAAACCGCAAGGTTGAATCATCGTAATACGAAGTCAAACGGGTAAAATCATCTTTTTTTCTTGACGCAACCACTCAAGATTTCATAGAATTTCAATTTATGACCTTACATACTTTATAACCAGTCGGCTACTCGCGTAATGCGATGGCGGGTAACTGATTACTAATTTCGTGGCAAAAATAGATTAATGAAATTCATATCTTATATCGTAAGATTTTGGTAAATCAAGAGACCACCATTACAAAAACGAACATTTTTTCTGGAGACCACGGTCATAGTTTTTTTCGGCACCTCAAAATCGACGACAACGGGTGATGGTTGAGATAGAACGATAGTTTTGTTTGCATAATTTTCATCTGTGTATTAAGATTTTTTTGTGACTTTATATATGAAAATTTAATTGTTTCAGGCTTTAAAAATGCTTTTATGTATTAAGTTACAACATGATTAAAAAGACATTTATGTTTTTGTTGTAACTTCTAATTATACTTAAAAACACTTAAATTTTCCATTACAAAATTGTATTGATTACAATTATTTCTAGACTTTTAATATGCATTAATTTTTAGCAAAAGATAAATCCTTCCACTATAGGAAATGTTTGAGGTTTAATTTTTAAGACTTCTAATTATAGAAAAATGTTAAATGCTTTATATATTAGTATAAATATTAGTTGCAAAACTTTTATAATTAGAAAGAAAGTCTAACGGCACACTTTTTTTGAACTAAACTAATTATACCTTTTATAATAACTCGTATTATTTTTGTCTAAAAATAAATGTTGACTTTATAAAGTCTTATTTTTTTTAACTTTCGTGTAACTATTTTTTTATTATATAATTTGATGCAAAATCTAGAGATGAATTGTATCTTTAAATATTTTTTCGTCAATATAACTTTTATCAAATATGAGAAAGAAAACAAATACGTAACATTAAATTAAAAAATATTTAAAAAGTTATGTTGAACATTTATTTCGAATAAAAAAGGTCAAAACACGTAATAATAATTTGAACTTGACAAAGTGGATAATCTAGTACCGTGAATTATTTAGAGTGCAAAATGCGAGATGGTACCCTAAACTTGAGAAAATAAAATATCTATTACCTATACTAATTAACTAACAATTAATTGTTTTATTCTTTAGTAATATATAGTAACATTTTAAGTAGGTAAATATGTTTCTTTTAAAGATTTAAATAATCTTTATCTTTTAAAAACTAATATCCTAACTTAATTATTTATTTTAAAGTAAAAATGTATATATAGGCATGTAGCATTGATTTATAATATATATTTTGGGCATTTTTGTTAATATATCTTCAAATTATATTATTAAATTATTCAAAACAAACAATTAATATTATAATATGAAGATTTTAAAGTAGCGCGTTAAAAATATTTTAAAAATCAATGCAACATATATACATATTGTTTATTTTTAATTAAAAAATTTAAAATACTATATTAATTTTTTAGTAAAAAATAGTTAATGTTTAAAAACGTATATATTATTTACCTAAGTTTTATCATAAGTTATTTATTACAAAATACTTAACTAAAATGATATAAATAAAAAATAATTAATTATTTAGTTAATTTCTATAAGAGTAGACATCTCATTTTATCAAGTTTAAGTTACTATTTTACACTTTTTAAAATTCATATAATAGATGATTCATTTTCAAGTTTATTGTAATAAATGATCCACTTTAGAAAAAAAAAGTGTAAAGACATTTACATAAAAAGTATCTATTATATTTAAAAATTCAGTCCTATCATTGAATGTGGAGTGATTATGCTTATTTGCTTACACTGTTACATGCTTTTATCATCACATTCATCACATAGGTAGATGGAATGTTTATTCTGCAGTTTCATATCAATATAATAAGAAAACAAAAAGACTTTTATCATCAATGTTTACTTGATAAGACTTTTCATGTCCTACGATTTGCTATATAAACTTCAGTATTGAGATGTGCAAACATATCCTTTCTTCAGACCGAAAAAAAACTAACCAGTTATATCACTTCAACAATATTAAATCCACAAACTTCTAATCTCATCATCACAAGCCAATCTCAGAAAACAACAAACTAAACTATCCCATTTCAATCCATTTACAAGAATCAAAATAGAAACGAATTATATGACCTCAGTTATTATTTCGTGTTTTTCTATAAATGTTAACAGATCCAGAAACACACACGAAATATCTTTATCATCAATCTATCTGAAGGAAACCTTCTTTAATATTCGAATCTCCAAGATATAGAACATAAAAAAGATTGTTTTGTTCTTCTTTGAGATTCGTTTAAGAAAATACACGAGACAAACACGACAAAAAGACACCTACCCGAGACATTTGTTGTAAAGATGTTGAAGCCTCAAACAGATTATACTCCAATAGATCTGAAATTGATTCATTTTATCATTTATGTGATGAAAGATGATGTGATTTCATTTTGGTTGGGGTATGTGGTAGAGAGGAAGGATTATTTGTGTAGCTAATAAAAACGCAGTAATTTGTAAAGAGGAAGATAGAGTCATGGAGAGATAAGGGTATACTAAAAGAAAGCTGCGTTTTTTACTTTTTGTGAAGACATCAAGAAAACTAGGGTTAATTTGTGCAATTGGAAATTGGGCCTCGACATATTTTGATATCATGGGCCTTATAGGTTGGTATTGAGACTGCTTTTTTTTATAAGGAATAAAGAAAAGTGGCGGATGTAATGGTATTGTGGATGGGTTTTTTTTATCAATGTTGTAGGGTAACTTTGATGTAATGTTAGGGTAACGAATTTGGGCTGTCCAATTGGGCATTGGAATATTGGAGATGGGCTTATATATATTTTGATTTATATGGGCCTGAGCTAAGGATATAAGAAAAGTTTATTTTAAGAATCTTTTACCACTAAAGCACGAGCATATGCTTACATAGTGTTTCGAAAAAACAAAGATGTCAGCGAGGTAGTCAAATATTGCAACTATATTTATGATTTAAAAATTCCATGTCATGTTTTTCATATAAGATACAACGAGTATGGGCGTGAACTTAAATTATGAATGCTAACCTACTTCAAAGTAATGAATGTTGCTAACAAACAGTTTTAGTAACGTAAATGACCTGACCAAAAGATAAGAGATGGTCAATTATTATTTATGGCCCATAATAATAGAATGAACTCAGTAGTTACCGAATAATAAATTAATAATACTATATTCAATTTTGTAGTGGTTTTCTTATTATATTATTATTGGAAATAATTTATGAATTAATGTTTCATTTGACTTGACTGAGTTTTTCTAATCTTTTACAATATTACACAAAAGTAAAAAAATAGAGGTAGGTTTCGACCTTAAGTTGTGAAACAACCTATATGCACGAGCATATGCTTACATAGTGTTTCGAAAAAACAATATTTAGAGTTGTTGTCTAAAATTATCAAAAATAGTGGTTGTGAAATGTATCAGGATCGTACCATCAAACACTTTTCATAAAAGAAAATGTTAACTTTGACAAGTTTTTGTGTTTTTATGTGTGATATTGATTCATATTCATAAAAATAAAAATATTTCCTAAAATATTGCATCACAATTCATACCCATGAGAGTGCGAATTTGAGTAAGAGGCATGTCGACATCAACGGCTTGAGTTTAAATAGACGAAGAGAAAAAAGTGAATTTGTGGCTGACGTGATTAATTCAATCCAACAAAAAAACCACAATAAAATAAACACAAGATGAACAATACCATATGACCTTAGTGAAATGTACGGGTGTTATATCACCATCGTTTCATATTATTAAAAATATAAATAAAGATTAAAACGTTTTTGTTATATAACCCTTAGACTATATGATATTAACATAAAATACCATTTAACTATCAAACATATTCGATTAAAATAAAACCCGTAGACAATAAAATATTAACTTAAACAAAATCATAAATTTAGAAATTAGAAATACTAAATATTGTAAGTTGTTCAAAATTAAGATCACAAGAAACAATAATCAAGAACATTATACGTAAATTATACAATAATATATGAACACCAAATATCGACACCACGCTCCACAAAAAGATCCTAAATGAGCCAACCCTGTTCTTAAATAAATATTAATAGAATTTTGTTCAAGAGTCCTTACATTATATCATATTAACACCAAAACCCTTAAATTAAATATAAACCCATAAAAAATAGAATATTATGTGTGAAGTTGCCAAAGTTATAAGTGTTGTGTGTTTGATA